>JAUZTG010000029.1:5758574-7198218 GCA_030734395.1 Sarocladium kiliense
GAGGAGGTTAATGCCGCCATTGCTTATTGGGGGCGGTGAGCAATACACGAAGATGCGACCCGTCGCTTCTATGTACATTCTCAGATTTCCAGATAGTTGACTTGTGACTTGTGACAAGTCGCCTGGGCCAGTGAACGCACCGGACGGTCACATGGGGGAGTGAGGCACCAATTGCAGCTGGGACGGTGATGCGAGGGCCGTCACGTGAATCCATGGGATCTGTTGCAGCGCCAGGCCAGAAACTCTAGAACCGCCAGCAAGCCACGACAGGCATTGTCGGTCGTACTGCATGACCACGCAAATGCAGAAGCTCGGACCCTCCAGACCTGGGTTCATCGTTGATATCACCGTATCCAGTATTCCACCAGTGATGCAGACATGCCCTATCCGAATCAAATTGGTGACGCTTGTTGATGCTCGTCAACCTGAACACCAACAGACAGACAGACTAAGGCAAACCCATCGTAGGGCTCGATCGGCTTCGTTCAAACTGACACCGCTCGATCCCTGGCCCCCTCAATCCCAGGCCGTTTTGCTGACCCAAGCCAGGACATCCATCACACCACCATCGCCCATTGACCACTGACCACCGTCCCTCATCTCGTCCCCCCCCGGTTCGGTCTTGGGGCTGCAGAACACCCCGGCTTTGGGTGAACCACCACCACGGGACGCCAGTCTTCACCCACGTTTGGATGACTGCTGAGCTTGTATGCTGGCTTAGGCCGCCTTTTCTCTGTCCCCCGTCGCACCGCATTACAATTGTGCCATCTGCGCGCGCTCGCGCATTGTTGCTTCTTGCTGCAGCACACCTGGAATCCCACCTCTACGGACGGACAGCTTCGCTACAAACTTCACTTCACACGCGATTGCTTTCCTCGACCCACGCACCCACAACGAGCTTCCCACACACACTTCGCGCCCTTCCCGCCCGCCAGAGTCAGTCGGGGTCCTTCGCACCGCTCCTCTTTTCTGTCGTCACTTGTCGCTGGGACCCAGCATTCCGTACCTGGCACTGACCTGGCGCCGTCCCGAAGCACTGACCGCCCGCGCTCAACGCCTACAAACTTGACTTTGGTACCTCGACCTAGAATTACCATTAGCTGCACCCTACCCCCTCCTCTGGTATTCTCTGCCCCCCTGCTTGTGCCTGACCCTGTCATTGCCCCACCTGCGCCAGCTCCCCGGAAGACGAGAGACGAGTGGGAAGCTCGGCCAGACGACGCCAAAGGAGCAAAGCAGAGAAGAAAAAGGTGCTGGAGAGTGAGCTCCATCCTTTCTCCGCCCCAGCTTCGACGCTGATCGCGCTGCGCGCACGCACCTACATGCACCGACGTCCGACCGCCCTGCCTCGTGGCTGTCTTGGATTCAAACCGCCTTTTCTCTGCAATTCTGCTCTTCCTCCCACGTCCGCCTCGTTTCTGTCAATCCGCGCCCTCACGTCCCCTTTGTCTCACACTCCCCCGGGTCGTGGCATTCTATACCCCCCATCCGCTGAACGTCATCCGGCACTGTTTGCCTTCAAGGCCGCTTCTCGCCGGGTCGCACCACCGAACCCATTCCGTCTCTCTCTCTAACTCTTTGCCCTCGGACGTGCTGCCTACCACACACACTCGCACACCCCCCATGCACTGAGCCTCCCGCCTCTTCTCGCCCGTTGGAGCCCAATAATCGTTCGACGCTCCGTCTTGCTGAGGCTCACTCCCCGGTGTGCCTGGCTTCTCGCCTCCCTCCCGATCTGTCTATGGCCACCGCCTGTCCGAGTGGTCCCTGCTGAACCTTCTCTGCCCCGAGGATGACTCTCACTCCCCTCGCTCTGCCTTGACATATAACACCACCAGCTGGCATGGATCCTGTACCACCCGACAGCAAACGTCCTCGCATTGCAGCACACGGCGCACCACTTCCTCATCTCCAAACCTCTTCACAGCTGCCGCCTCCCATTCCTCACCAGCAGCATCCGCAACATCTTCACCACCAACCCGCGCTGCCGCCGCCATCGCACTCGTCGTCCTACCCTTCGTATCCTCCCCGAGCTATCGAGCCGACCTCGGCGCAGTCTGCGCTTGCCGGTCCTTCACAACCACGGCACGACGCGGACCGTCGTCACCATGACCAGGAGCCCTATGCTCCCATGCAGGACCATTATCGACAGCAGCCTCCCCCCTCGCCGGCGCATGGTCCCTACCAACAGCACCCGCCGTACCCTCCTCCGCGAGACGGCATCGTAAAGCGCGAGGCACCGTACGACGAACACAGCCGCCGCTCCAGCTCGACAGGCCATGTCCTCGAAGGCGCGCCAGCTGTCCAACCTGTGCCTACACATCAGCATCACAACCAGCTCCCTCCCTACGCTGACAGTCAGACGCGCCACATGAACTACGATCATGGACCACCGTCGGTGCCGCCGACCCCCGGTGGCTATCGAACTTCTGCCTATCCTCCTCCAACACCAATAGGCCAGTACGAGCATCCCAGCTACCCAGCCGAACCATACTATAATGTGTACTCGTCCTCGTCCAAGAAGAAGAATACTCGGGCGTCACAGGTCTGTCTGCTGGACTCGCGCAACAATGGGGGCGCACATGCTGACTGTTTCTAGGCTTGCGACAACTGTCGGTCACTCAAAGCCAAGTGCGATGAGACCAAACCATGTAAGACGTGTAAAGATAAGAACGTCGAATGTCGATATCGGGATCCTATTCCAAAAGCGTAAGTTTTGGAGGCGAAGATTTAACTACTATTTCTAATTGCAGTAGGACCGACAAAGCACAGGCAGACATCCTCGAGGGCCTTTCAAGGCTGGAGACCATTCTTCAGTCGCAAGGAACCATTCTGCAAACACAAGGGAACATGTTGCAGACGCAGGGAAACATGTTGCAAACGCAAGGAACGGATCTCACTGAGATGAGCCGAAGGTTGCACAAGCTCGAGTCAGCCTATGGACGGATGCCTCCCGTTCCAGTCAAGCCTGAGCCCATAATCGAGGATGATCACAAAGTTCACGGGTCACCGCAAACCAACAGCAACACAACGAGCGAGCATTACTCTGTCAGTGAAGCCTCGCGCGACGTGGCGGCCTCTACCGAGACAGCTCCTTCGGAAACCACACTGCACCCAGGACATGGACCAGAGCACTACCACCATAACGAATCATCTCAACTACAAGTGGTTGCAGAGGACGAGGTTGAGCGAGATCCTGGTCCGCCCGTACCACCGGGCGAGCCTGCCATTCCAATCAACCACACAACGTTAGCTGGCCTGCTCCTTGAATGGGCTTCGATCAAGGAACTTACCTCAAAGCACCTGCTCAAAGAGGGTGTTCGTTTCATTAGCGAATACCCCATCAGCATCGAGCAGAGTCGCGGAGCGCTGATCTTGTATGGACGCGGCGAGGATGCCCATCATCAGATCATTCCTCGCGAAACGCCTGATCACGGCACAGTTGAAGCACCCGATGACATGTCAGACATCACATCGCCCTCCCCAGCACCGGATTATGGGCAGCTCGGTGGCCTTAGCCCTCCTGAACAGGTTGAATATCGCGGGGGTGTCTTGACAGCGGACGGCAACCCCGACTTCAGCGAAGGCCAGGTTTGGAGATATGTGGAAAGCTTCCGAGAAAATATTCTGAATATGCACCCAATCATCCAGAACAAGGTGCTTGATCAGTGGACAAGACAATTCCTCGACTCCTTGGCCCCAGCACACACCAAGCCTCAGTGGACTCCGGCCTCAAAGGCTGCCTTCGCTGTTGAAAATCAACAGGAGACAGCGGGCATGAAGAGGAAACGATCTCCGGAGCCTGATATCTCGGAAGCCGACAAGGCCAAACCAACCAGACCGAATCGCTCTACCCATAGTGCATTGATGCTGACTATCCTGGCCTTGGGCAAAGTTTGTCAATACCGAAATCGTATCCCTGATGCTCTCCACGTGCCGGAGTCGCTGCCTCATGGCAGTCCAAGGAATCCAGTGACGGCTTCACCAGCACAAGGGTCACCGATGGGCCCAAATCCCTACGGTCCTTCGCCTCATGGGGAAGGCTCCGCACGACGAGCATCTGCGCAAGCCAATGCCAAGTCTGGACTTGGACTCAAGAAGAACTACGACGTGATTCCAGGACTCGAATACTTCGCATACGCCACCGACATCCTAGGAAACCAGCTTGGTGCGTACAACAACATGAAGAATGTGTATGCCAACATCTTCGCTTCTTTGTACTACGGCCAATTGGAACGTTCGATGCAGAGCTATGCACATATCAACATTGCGAGCAACAAGCTCCTTGTCATCCTTCGACCGTACGTGTTCCGCTCCGTCATCACAAGAGGCAGACTGACATGAAATAGGAGCATGGACAAGCTTAGGCGCCTAATGACGGCGAACGCCATGCCGACAGAAACCAAATACAACCAGCTTTGCTTGGCGTTCTGGACCTGCTTGCAATTGGAGAGGTTTGTACCCCTCCACCATGGTTGCGAGAACTACGCTGACTCTTTAGTGATATCATCGCCGAATTACCGCTCCCCCCTTCTGGGCTGCTGTCGTATGAAGATGACATGCCGCGGCCGGACATGAGACTTCTTGACCACCCCCCAAGAGTCGCTGACAGCTACAATGCTCAACTGTACCTGCGGAAGCACTTGAACAGCATCCATCGCATGTTCTATGCCCCCACCGATCCCAGCAAGGAAAACCATAACGAACGATTCCGGAATGTGGAGCTTGTTGCCGAGTCCGTGAGCTCCATGAGCTGGGTGTCCCCTCGATTCCGCTTTGAGGAGACCGACCCGCCAGCCAACGAGCTCCTCGCAGCACGATTGCGCGCCAAGTACTGGGGAGCTCAGATGATTACCTACCGCCCCTTTATTCGCCAGATTCTCAACTTTTCTTATTCGATGAGGATGAACCCGTCAAGTCCTAATCTTCCATCAGGCACCGAGTTCCGAAAAGAGGTCGATGCACCCATTATCGACCCCAATGCACGCTCGTCCAGCGACATCGATCCGGCCATCATCGAACTTGCAAAGAAGGCCATCAAGGCTTTGGTTGAAAGCACTCGAGCCTTCCATAACCTTGATGAAGTTGGCAATAAGAGACCTATCATCACCAATGTCTACGGAACGGCACATGCGTAAGTTGCACAACAGCCAGTGTGGTTAAGCATTCAACTGACCTGTTTTCATAGCCAATGGGGCAATCTTCTTGTACTCACTGCGTGTTGGCAAAATACGATCCTGCGTCCTCATGTTGATGGCAACCTACTACAGTACTTGTACAAGAGGACGATTCGCTTTTTGCAGCAATCAGCAACTGCAACAAGCTCTCTGAAGATTGACCTGAACATTCTCAAGGGACTTTACCAGGACTTCTGGCCAGAAGATCACCCAACAGGGTCGAGTTTCTCGAGTCATTCAAGCGTTGCAACACCCATGGGACCACCTCACGTTCCTCATTGAGTGGACAGAAGAGACAATCAAATACCCACGTACAAATTGGATACCAGCACGGAGAAAGACGAAGTGCTGTAGCGAATACCTGTTTCTTTTGATTTTGGGGCATGGCGTTGTTGGCATATGGTTTTTTTTCGACGCCAACACGGCAGGGAGGATGCATGTATTTCGGTCCCCTTACTACTACCCCTTCTGCGACGTTCATTTTTCTTTTCTCATCATTTATTTCCCGACTGGCTCAGACGGCCTGGACCACCGCCTGTGCTTCGCGCTGGACTTATCTCTGTACATTCAGAGAGGGGAAAGGGTTGTTTTCACTGTTTACCCCGGAGGAGATACCACACATACGCACACGCATGCACCTGTTTCCGCAAGCAAGCAAAGTCGGTTGCTATTCTGGCGGAGGAGAGAGAGGACGAGGAGGACAAGATGGTGGAAGGATGAGAGTACGATAGCAGAGTAGGATAGGTTCTTGTTTGTCTACCACGACGGACATCTTCGTTCAATAGTTGACTTGAACATATAGGGATTGAACATGTTGGCGAGTCGATCTGAACACTTGTCTGATACTCGATGAACGTGCTTGTTTGGTGATGAATGTGATCCTCTCCTTTGATGTTCGACCCAGAGAGTACAGCACAAGCTGTTCAGTCAGGCGAGTTTCAAGGATACCTTATTTATGTGTCTATGAGCACGACTACACCTGCAACGCAATATCATCCCTCGCAGCACCACTCCCCTTCTTCCAGCCCTCCGTATGATCATCCCTCTTCCGCGCCTTACTCTCCTCCCCCTTCTTGCCCCAACCACCACCTCCAGGCGTACAGATGATAATCCTATCCCCGGCCTCCATAGCCGCACTGTTCTTCGCTCCCAGGTTGATCTCCCGCTCTTCATACTCCTTCTCTCCCGCCTCCTCCTCCCCACCATGAATACCCCTTAGCGACCTCTCCCAATCTGTCTTCTCAACCTTGCGCACCCAGAGGTTCAGACCGCAGGCACCGTCGGACCCGCCGTTGAGGCCGTAGGGGTGGTATACGCGGCGTTCGCTGAGGATGGAGACTTGTAGAGGGATGCGGAATTCGATGTCCCGAATGACGCCATCACCGCCGCGGTGTTGGCCTTCGCCTCCTGAGTTGGGGCGGATGGAGAAGTCACGGAGGATAACGGGGTAGCGACGCTCGAAGATCTCGGAGTCCGTGATGCGGGTGTTGGTCATGTGGCAGTGGACGCCGCTGGTGCCGTTCCAGTCTGGCCCTGCGCCACTGCCACCTGCGATGGTCTCGTAGTATCCGAAGCCTTTGACGGCATCCTTGCCAGTTTGGTTGCCACCGAAACCGAACGTGAGGTTGTTGCAGTCGCCTTGGCTGGCGGCGCAAGCTTCGAAGGCTTTGAAGATGACGTCGGTGATGCGCTGGCTGGTGAGAACGTTGCCACCAACAACGGCGGCACCAGGGGAGGGTGAAAGGATAGATTTCGGGGGTATCTTAACGTGGATAGGCTTGAGGCAGCCTTGGTTGAGTGGAATGTCTTCTGAAATGAGGCAGCGAAGACAGTAGATGATGGCACTGAAGGTAATGGCTTGAGGGGCGTTGATGTTTCCATAAACTTCAGGGCCGGTGCCCTCGAAGTCGAAGGTAGCCTCACCCTGTTCGGGGTCAATAGTGACTTTGAGTGCGATGGGCGAGCCGTCGTCCATGAAGTCAACGGCTGAAAGGTCCTTGCCCTCGAAGCGCTTGTATACGTCCTTGAGTAACTTCCGTACGCAATCCTCGGCGTTCTTCTGAATGTTGACCATGTAAAACTGCACGGTCTGCTCGCCATACTCCTCGATCAGCGTTTCGATAAGAGAGATCCCCTTCTGGTTCGCTGAGACCTGTGCGCGCAAGTCATTAATATTGTCGTCCAAGCTTCTTGTTCCACTGCATCCGGGATGCTGGGCAGGCTCGTCGTAAAGAAGCTGGGTGACACGCTTCTCGTCGAACTTGCCCTGGCTGACAATCTTCTCGCTTCGGATAGCTGCACCCTCCTGATACAGCTCTTTGGAATGAGGCGGCATGCTCCCAGCACTGATACCGCCTATATCGGCATGATGTGCTCTCGAGGCTGCGTAAAAGAGGATGTTCTCGCCCTTCGAATCAAATGCCGGCATCAGGAGAGTGATATCTGGTAAATGCGTGCCACCATAAGAGGGATGATTCGACACAATCACATCGCCTTTTTGCAGCTTGCCCTTCCAGATCTCAGCCTGACGACGGACGCAGGTAGACATGGAACCAAGATGCACCGGTAAATGAGGAGCATTGGCCACCAACCCTCCAGATGCGTCAAAGATAGCACAAGAGAAGTCGAGCCGCTCTTTCACATTGGTACTTACGCTGGTCTTCTGCAGTGCGCGGCCCATTTGCTCGGCAATGGCCATGAAGCGGTGGCCAAAGATACTGAGCATGATAGGATCGACTTCGGAAGTATCGTGCGCCCCGTCTTTGCGATCGTCGACAATGTCGATAACCACATGTGTCTCAGTAATCAGGGCATTAGCAGTGGGCGCGACGACGATAGTCTGCGTTCCGTCCGCCAACATGGCCGGTCCCTTGATCACGTCTCCAACACTAAGATCTTCGAGCTTGTAAACAGGTGTATCTTGCCGCCCGCCCTCAAAGTATACCTTTTGCGATCCGTGCTTGTGATCACCTACGGCTTTGCGCTGAATCTCCTTGAGTTGTTGATCAACAGTCCGTTCGTTGTGGCGGAAGCTCTTGCCAATACCACGCACGCGGACATCATCTACGATGGTGTCTCGGTCGTCAAGGGTAAAGCCAAATTCATAGCGGTGTTGCTTGACGAACGCTTGGCCGAAGTCCCAATCCTTGCCACCGAATTCCTTGGCCTCTTCCTCCGTGGGTTTGATAATCATGAGAGCCGACTCGGTACCGCGATAGCGCATGTTGAGGTACTCCTCGAAGGCAATTTCCTTGTCCTCGAAACCCTGCTCCCGAAGTGACCCACGCGACTTCTCTTTCAGCTTTTCCATGCGCTCCTTGAGGCTACTCACTGCTTTATCCTCCCAAGTCATGGACTCAGGCTCCTGACGCTCGTCGACAACGTCAGCCAGAGCCATACCATAAGCTGAGAGAACAGAGGAGTAGCGATGGACGAGGATCTGGCGGATCCCTAGTGACTCGGCAATGGCGACCGCGTGCTGTCCGCCAGCGCCGCCAAAGGTAGCCAATCGGTGCTTAGATGAATCGTGACCCTTCGCCTCTGTGATCGATCGAATTGGGCGAGTCATTGTCTCGTTGGCTACCGTAAGGAAGCCGTACGCCACTTCATCTACACTGAGATTCTTCCCTGTCTCTTTGTTGACCTGCTCCGTCAAATCCTCAAGGACTTTGCGACTCGCATCGGCGTCGAGTCCTTGATCCTCGTTCTCGCCAAATATCTTAGGGAAGAACTCGGGGAGAAGACGGCCAAGGTATAAGTTAGCGTCGGTGACCGTGGCTGGGCCTCCCTTTCTGTAACATGCTGGTCCTGGATGAGCACCGGCAGATTCTGGACCAACTACGAACAGGCCATTCCTGAAGAAGAGTCGAGATCCACCGCCCGCAGCTACGGTGTTGATATCCAGCTGCGGCGACTGGATTGTAACGCCTACATTTGTCAGAAGAATTCTACGTGGCGGTTTGCCGTCACTCACCTGCAGTCGTAGTCTCAAACACGTGCTCGTAACGGCCCTCGCCATAACGAGACACATCTGTACTCGTACCGCCCTAAGAAGTTAGCTCTAGACCAACATACTTCCCGACATTATCCAGACTCACCATGTCGAAGCCGATGACTGGCGTCTTGGTCTCAGAGTCGTAGGATGTGATGGCATATCCAACAACACCTCCTGCGGGCCCAGATAGAATCGCCTTGAGTCCTGTGAACTTCTCAACATCGACAAGGCCACCATCGCTCTGCATGAACTCGCAGCGAGCGCCACGCGAGCCCTTCTCTTCTTTGACACTTCGTGTTCCAAGCCCGCCCTCGAATCCTGCTGAGAAGCCATCAATGTATTTCCGAATGGCAGGAGTAAGGTAGGCATCAGCGCAGACAGAAGTGGCTCGTGAAACGAGCTTGATCATGGGCATTAGCTCATGGCTGAGCGATATGTGTTCGAAGCCAACCTCTCTTGCGACCTTTCCGATGAGCTGTTCGTGGTCTGGGAAGGTGTAGCCGTGCATGAGGCACACTGCGACGCTTCTGATGCCAGTTTCATACACAGCCTGCAGCTTGGCTTTGATATCGGACTCTTCTGCTCTCTTTAAGATGCGTACAGTTTCGCCGGACAGACCCTGCACCAGGTCCTTGCCCTGTGCCTCCTCTGTCCCCGCACCAGCCTCTGCCTTGGTGATATTGCGATACGGATCCTCTGCGTAATCCTCAAGAGTAACTCTTTCGTCGATTTCAACCACTTTCTCGTACAGCACATCTGGTTTCCTGATGGCTAGATCAAAGATCTTGGGCCGTGACTGGTTGCCGATGGTTAGGCAGTCCTTGAAACCTTTTGTCACCACCATTGCGATCTTCTCACCCTTGCGCTCGAGTAGCGCATTGGTAGCAACAGTTGTCCCCATCCGAATAGAATCTATCTTCGAGGTGTCCAGCGGTTCGCCTCGAGGGATCTCCTGGCCGGTGAAGTGGCCCATGATGCGGCGGATTCCCTCGAGGGGTGCATCCTTGTAGTTGGAGGGGTCTTCGGACAATAACTTGATGATGATTTCTTCGCCATTGTGCTCGCCTACGCAGTCGGTAAAAGTACCGCCGCGATCAATGGCTATGCGAATCCCTCTCTTATCAGACATGGCTGCGTTGTTTAAGTGCCATGAACTGGACGGTAATGAATCAGCGGGGTGACGGCCTGCCGACGCCGGCTACGGTGATGTAATCACGATGAGGGGCGGCGATCCACATCTCAATAACGACCTGCTGTTCTATGTGTTTTCGAGAAGCTGATTGAAACACATATTTCATGGCCGAATTTCTCGGTGTCTTCTTCATGACTTTGCTTCATACCCTACGCATTACATTGCCCTATTGTTTTACTTACTAGTTCTCATCATGACATCCTGACGATTGCTCGAGCATCATCTTGCCTGTGATGATGTGAATGTAGCATACCTAATATGGTGGAAACCCCTTATTGTATTCGGAAGACTCATCAAATATGACCTACTCCGTTCGTTCTGTGGAGATCTAAAATAGCTGTGTTCAGCCCTCTGCCAAAAGTGACAAGGCGTCCCACGTATGTGCTCACCCTGCCACGAGGACTACTGGCTGGGAGCCGCTTGGCCCCCAACGCTCCAACGGCACAGGACCGAACACAGACTGCGAATAGGCTGACACCATCAGACATCTGAGTCCCAACCGGAAGTCTGGAATCTTCACCGCGTGGGCCTATTCTGGAGATCTCGTGGGACGGCATTTAGCACAGCTGCAAGCTCTTAGACATCCGCGAGACATTGGCGTCGAAGACGGGAAGCTGACAAACACCGGCCGAGTAAGGCGAGTTAGGCGAGCTCATGAATCATGAACGAAGGTCGCCTAGGATCGGCGGCGGCGATGGAACGGCCTCGATGGGGGGTCGATCAGTTGGATGTTTCTTAATCTGGTCGTGGTCATAAATGTGGCAGAGCAGAACAGGCAACACGTTTCCGTATTTGGCACTGTGCGAACAGGAGCTGACTCAGCGGGTCGACGCTGGTGGATCGCGTCAGCACATCCTGTACTTCAGTGTACGAGCACAGTGCGCGTACAGTGTGGCAGCTCCTGTCCATGCACTTCCTCCACCCTCATCAACATCCAAGCCCTGATCCATCATCATCCTGCACCACCCTTCACTGCTCCGACGTCCTGGTCCCCGATCCCCCCCTGCATCGCCGCACGTTCTTCCGGCGGTCGACTCGTCCCTTGTCTATCTAGTGTCGATGCAAGTGGGTGACTGCACATACTTCTCCCACCAATGGCCTTGCCCTGTCGTTGATACTACTTCCCATGTGATTCCAAACTTCAACTCAAATTTCGACCTCCAACCAATCTCGACTTGCCATCGACACATCACTTTTAAAGCCTCATCCCGTCAGACCGGGAGTCTGGCGTCAGCATCCCACGCCATCCGTTCGCCTGCTTGGGCCTCGCCAAGCTTCTGACGGCTTTGCCCCGAAAGTCCGCGGGTCTATGCCTTCTCCTGGAACACGCGGCTTTCTGCTTGTGCTGCAACCAGCCTGTCTCGATCATTGCGGTTGTCTCATACGTCCAAGTGGATGTTACATTACATCTCTCGTCCTCGAGTGGCGATCTGCGATGATCCATCCACTGGCATGCTGCAATCAGCAAGCCACGACATCCCACGCTCTGACTCGTCACACGACCAAGGCTTAGACATCATAGGGCTGATATGGTTCGGACTGTCTTCCTCAAATCCATGTTTTCCTCTGATTAGTCGATGTGGCTCATTCTTAGTGGAGATAGACCTGGCAAGTAGTCTTCCGCTGTAAGCCCTCCTCACCAGTGGTGAGCCACTCCACGCACCAGTACCATGCGCAAACTCTCCTCCAGAGATCATCTGGAGTCCGTACGGTTGGGTCAGGAGGGCATTCTTCACACCCTCCTGTGATGCGGCCCACGACAGACCGGGTAGGCAGAAGGCCTCGCCTAACATGGCTCTGCTGCTTTCCCACCGGTACCTATCGCCGAAGACCTCCTTTTGCGGCACATGGCTCGGATGAGTTAATTCAGTCGTGTGTGCGTGTCTCGGTGTCTTCAATTTGACAGTTTGCCTCACTCATCTAAGTGGTTCTTGGCATTCCATTGAGTTCTATCAAAAGCGTCTTGATCGTCTTTAAAAGCAAGTGCCGGCTCATGCCTGGATAGCTCTATCAAAGTGTTCACCACAAGTGTCATGATGAGAATAGCAATAGCAGGAGGCGGTGGCTTGGGCTACCTGTTGGCTACACAGATATCTCAAGCTGCAAATGCCTACAATGTGGTTGTCCTTTCCAGAACAGTAGGTTGACAATACGGAGCCAGTATGATCATTACTGACATGAGCAGACCCGGCCAGAGTACGGAAACTTCGATATACAAGTTCAGGCCGTCGATTACAACAGTCATGAGAGTTTAGCATACGCTCTCCATGGCATAGATCTTGTTATCTCGACTGTGTCAGGCCAGGAGCAGCTAAACTTGATCAGTGCGGCCGGCCAGGCGCGAGTGCGTCTCTTTGTGCCTTCTGAATTTGAAGGTAGTCTCAGTCGCCGACCTTCAAGACAGACGGAGACCACACAGACGCTGGCGGCCCTGCAACAGGTGTCCCGGTCGACCCGTATGCGATATACCGTCTTCTCATGTGGTCTGTTCATGGAAAGGTAAGCACGCTCAACATATGCCGGAGCCCAGACTGACTCTGACAGATTTCACCCGAATGGACTCACACACTTCAATATTGGGTACCGAAGCGGTGTTCTCGGACCCGGACAGTTATTGGTGAACCTCAGAATAGAAACTGCGGAATATGCACCTAAAGACGCCCGTGGCAAAACCGTCCGCGTCTGCCTAGTCTCAGTGTATGATTTGGCCAAGTTCGTTGTCGCAGCCATCGACCACGGTCCGTCAAACTGGCCGCGTGAGTTCACACTTCGTGGCGACCGCCTCTCCGTGGAGGACCTCGTCAAGACGTGCAGCTGGGTTGCCAACGGTATGTCATTCGCACTGCCCCTTCATGAGTCGTGACGACGCAGCTGACAACCCAAGCCACTCTCGAGCATCATATCCTTGATTATGAAGAGCTTCAGCCACTGGTCAACTATTACGCCCAAGTGAACGACCCCGCGCGGGCGAAGTGCTATCAGCAGCTACTGGATATGGCGAATGGACGGTACGACTTCAGCCAAGCCACCTTGAATGAGCTGGTCGGGAGGAGTCGAGACCTAGACGTACAACCTATGAGCTTCGGGCAGTGGTTTTCGAGGGTTTGGCAGTCAGCCTCGTAGCCTGAACGTTCCAGAGATGACGCGGACGGGTTGGTTCTTCGGCCGGCGGGAAAGCCACAGCCTCAGCGTGGGGGCCAAGTCGGGCGGATGCGCGCCGTGCCTTAACACCGGGACGGACGCCACCCGGATCGGGCCTTTACTGGAGACATTGTTCGTCCGACCCTGGAAACTGGTCGTGGGACTTGTCTTTAGGATAGAAAAAGTTTCTTGATCATTCTACACCGTACCTTGCTGTTTTGCTTTCCTAGCTTGCTGCCTGTTTTACTCTTTCCCCCACGTCACGCTCACACGGTGGGAGCCAATCTGCTGATTACCAAAGGGAGAGGGGCTCCTCGGTCTCATGACTCAACGTTAGGGGTCTTGTTCCAAGTCTACGATGACACTTGTGATATCATGATCTAGCCTCTCTTCCAAGTCCGCAGCAGTACCTCTGCAAACCGGGTCCGGACCCTCCTCGGGAACTCGTGGCCAACGTCATCCCATAGTACATAGTCCACCTCGCTAGGGATCATCCTCGCCAGTGCCTCGCCGTGCTCTGGTCCGAAGAACTGATCCTTCGCAGCCTGAATCACCGTAGTGGGACACTTGATGTCTGCCAATAGATGCGACGGCCAGCCTTCCGCTGAAGCGGCGCCATGGTTCGGCCCCTTGGAGTAAAGAGTCCCATGCTTAGCCTCTCTGTTGACAACGAACTTAAGTCGCTCTATTGCTTCATTCCGCTCATCCTCGGGAAGTGGTTCTGTGGCGCGAAAGTCCATGAGGCGGATGCCAGAGTCAATGAACGCTTGGCGCTGGTCACCGCCTGCAAAGGGGAGGATTCCTAAGTTCGCCTCCTGGTTTGGTTTCGCCATCGGCAGCTCGGGACTGATCCCAGGACTGGTGTATACCAGAGTGAGTGTGCGTGTCAGCTCTGGACTCCTCGCCGCGACAGTCCAAGCCATGGGCCCGCCAAGACTTCCACCGACGACATGCATAGGACCGACGTTTAAGTGACGGATCAGCCCTTCTATGTCGCCGGCCATGTCGAGAAGTGTGTAAGAGGCCGGGACGGGAAATTCAGTTGAGAGGCCAGCATCGCGGTGGTCGAAGCGCACGATGAAGTGAGGGTCGGATGGAGGCGTCAAGAGTTGGAGCATGTCTTCATTCCAGTCGTAGAGTGAGCAGCCATGGCCGCTGATGAGGATGACACCGGGGTCAGAGGGGTTGCCAAGTGTCTGATAGCAGATCCTGACGCGATTTGGGAGGGTCACGAATAGCTCTTCTGAGAACTCGGCCATGGTGAGAGCTCGGTTGTTTGTCGCCTATGGTCGCTTGACTATCCAAACATGCGAGTATGAGACGGGGAGAATTGTGAATGTAACCAACTTATCGTCGTATTCACCCGTATCGACAAGTTGTTTATTTACTCGCGTGAACTACCCCGCTTTTTTCAGATAATTGTTGCTGCAATCAAGCGAGGTGAGATCCGTTCATGGTCCGTTCACAGGGCTTCCAGTACACCGTGCTGTCCCCGCCGTGACGAACAAGCGGCCCTGACTGACAGGGTCCAGGCAGCTATCTTCCCCTCCTAATCCTTGACGACCCCAACCGTTGCTGTTGGTTCGTCCATCCTCCAAGACACGGATCATGCAAACATGGGCCAATCCCAAGCACGGGTGAGGCACGGTCAATCAATATCTTCGCCCGGAGGATTCCGGCTCAATATCACCGCTTCCGTTCCGTGATGCACTGCAACGTTGGACCAACGACCCGATAAACATCTCCTCGCGCCTCAACCTGACGACGGAAAAGACGACCAACACGAGATGCCAACAGACTCATAACATGCCTCCCTCCACGACTCGGGTACATCCGCTCGTACCCTGGGCTGAGCCCGGCACTTGGGTAAAGTCTGCGCTGTCACCCCTGCATGACCATCGCCCGTAGCCGCCCAGCCCTCGCCGATCCTCGCCTTCTCACTGGACAATCGCTCTGTGCTGTCACTGTGACCATCACAGCATCGTGGACCTCTCGGCTGTCGTCCAACACCACTTTGCGGTGTGGAGGGGGGGAGATGACGAGATGATGGACGCGGGGGCCGTAGGGGGATGATACCGCATTGAGAGGTCCATGTGATCATGTGTTGGTTCGCATGAGAGCTGTTGGTGATGTGCAGCGAAGAGAGCTTGGGGGCTATTGGGGGCTACGGAGGCATGTCGAAAGTGTATAAATCATGCTTCCTTGCTTCCTCTTGGGCTGTTCGGAGGGTCATTCCCTCACAGTTCAAGGCCACTTTCAGTTCTCCCAGCTGCAGACTTCCTGAGTACACCTAGCCTGGTCCATCATCAAGAAGTCTCTTCTTTATACTATACATACAAGATGCAGCTTATTACTCTCTTAGCGACGGCGACTCTCGCCTCTGCAGCTGTCCTTCCCAAGTCTCTCGAAGCAAGAAACAAGGACGTCCTCCCAGGCCACTGTTGCTTCACCCTCAAAGACTCCTCAGGAAACACCGTTCAGCAAGCCTCCAGTGGCCAAGTCCACATCGCGTCCTCGTACCCCAGCGGCTGGTACTGTCTCGACATCTCCTCTTCATCGAGCAAGGTTCTCCGCGATGATCCAAACAATGCTTGTATCGTGGACTCGAGAGGACAGCTCATGTGTGTTGATCCGATCCCGGGAGCTGTGGCTTGGACGCTGGGGAGTGGTGGAGAGCTGAAGTACGGTGGAAGCACTACATTCTCGAACTGTGGTGGCAAGGTCTATGGGGGAAGTAGAAGCGGCTGCAAGACGACTACATTGAAGGCTTCTGGCAAGAAGGGGACCTGCTGAGCATAGTGCTGTGAACTGGGATATGTCAGTCATTGTTTTATCTGAAATAAAAAATTACTTGATCCCTTGCGCGTAGCACCTTCGCCCAAGCTCTTTGCCGTCCATTCGTCTGTTACATTCGATTTTGCGATCTCGTCTTGTTATTCTCGTAAGTCTTTTGCAATTCTGCTTGCCGTTGCCTGACATGGCCAACAACAAGATACCGCCACAGTCTCCTTCTCGCCGTCGCCGTCCTCGGAGCCGCGATCGAAATCGCGTGCCCGTTCTCCAGGGATTTTTCTCAAGTCCCCGTCTCCTGAAGCGGTAGTATTCCGAGTGCACGATACGTATCGTTGACTGCGAATTAAGAAGCCACATTCATGAAAAGGAGTTCCAGGGGGTTGCAGCCACGATAAAGTAGGCAGCAATCGGACTGGCCACTTACACAACCCTCCCCGCCAAAACATCCATGTCTCCACAACGCCACCAATTGCCAAACACCCATCCATGCATTCTTACTGGATGCACCACGGAGCTCCAGCATACGCCAAGCTGGCAGTGGTCAAAGCACTATATTCGATGCTGAAGAGTAGCTACTATAGACTTTTGGTTGTAAAGGGTCCCTGGCGGATCTCATTGGTGTGCCTGCTTTCGCACGAGATCTCGTTTTCTGGCGCTGAAACCTCGCGTTCACAGGGGTAGGTGGTGCGCTGGTTGAATGGCACCCTGCGATGGACGAACGAGATGGCGGCACTGGCATTCAGACAACGAGTCTGGGCTGGTCTTGTCTCGCCTTCGCCGAGTTTGCGACCAAGCCTTGATCTCGAGATGTCGCCCAGGGGTACCATATATATTGATCGCGGAACCATGGCTTCTGAACAGACCTCAGGCTCTCCTGACCCGCGCGACTCACCATGAAGTGGCTTCTCCCTCTCCTCACACTGGCAAGCATGGCTCTGGCAGCCTGCAACGGCCACGATGCCCTCTGCTCCCGTCGCTACTCCAACATCACCTACATGGGTGCCCACAACAGCGCATTCGATGGCTTCACCCCCTTTCACAACCAATTCGTCTCCGTGACGACACAGCTGGATCTCGGTGTGCGATTCCTCCAGGCCCAAACGCAGGAGAAGAAGGGCCATCCACAAATGTGTCATTCGCACTGCTGGGCGCTGGACGAGGGTCCGCTGGAAGACTACCTTAGCAAGATCAGCGACTGGCTGGATGAGAACCCAGATGAGGTGGTGACGTTGTTGCTCACGAATATCGACGCACTGCCGATTGAGAAGTTTGACGATGCGTTCAAAAAGACTGGGTTGAGGGACTATGCTTTCAAGCCAGAGAAGCGACCGACAAAGGATGATTGGCCGACATTGCAGGAGATTATCGACCTTGGAACACGCCTGATTGTCTTCATGGGTAAGTGCAAAGTCTCAAAGCCAGTAGTACAGGACTAACGGTCAAAAGATTACAATATGGACGAGAAGAAGGTTCCTTATATCATGGACCAGTTCAAGCACTGGTGGGAGACCCCCTTCGGCATCACAGACGCCTCGTTCCCAACATGCGAAGTCGACCGACCGAATAAAGGCGACCCGAAGAAGCTAATGGGAATCATGAACCATATGCTAAACTACAAGGTCTTGGGCGTCACGTTTCCTAACATGGATTCGGCGATCAAAACCAACTCGGCAAAGTCGATCGATGCACAGGTGAAGCGATGTGTCGACCAACATAAAATGCGACCGAATGTGGTGTTACTGGATTGGATCAACATTGGACAGGGGTTCCAGGTGGCTAAGACGATGAATGGACTGTGAGTTTGCACTCATATATACGTAATCAACGCCATTAAGGCAATATTCCTTCGTTATCGCGAGTCTGTGCTTGATGCAAAATGCTTGCTTGCTATTATCTCTGAAATGCTATTCTAGCTTCTGAAAATCTGAATCTCGCTAGACTACACAGCTCTCATCTCGACTTTCACGGGTTGAACCTTTCTTTACCATTCTATGGCTCATCGCCAAACTCATCTCCATACTCCGCAATAATCCAGAGACAGAAAGTCTCCCAGTCCACCTGCCACTCCTTCAGCCTCTGTGCCTTGATTCCACTGCCCAAACTCGCTTCTTTCACATCCTGGAGCCACTTCCCTTGCTCTTGTTCTTCGAACGCCGCCCAGCGTACACTGTTTTCCGCGAGACTACCAAGTCCTGCGAGTCCCAGATTTTCCCAGCCTTGCAGCGCCTGCCAGAAGTCGTGAGACATACCCGCGGTGTCTTGGCCAAGCATCGCGGGGTCGTCGTTGCAGAGCGAGCAGGCGACACCTCGTGCCAGTAAGGCGGGGAGTGGGTGGGCGAGGACTGAGCCGCACAGGCGAAGGACCTCGTTGGAAATAGGGCATGATTCAACGAGGATGCGCTTTTCCTTGACCATGTCGATGAGGAGAGGGTGCTTGTATAAGCTGTAAGCGTGGCCGATTCGACGGGTTCCAAGGAGAATCGCGTCGTAGAGGTTGTTATCTGTCGAAGTGCCATCGCCGAGTGTTTCACCAGCGTGGAAGAAGAAAGGGATATTGACCTTCTCTTGCGCACACTGTTTGCGGAACCAGAAAAGCTCCGGGAGAAGGTCATTGAGAGGTCGTCCGAGGTCTTCAGGGCCAACGACATCGTAGCCCGCGATCAGGTGGGGAAACTCAATCTTGGTAGTGATGCAGTGATCCATGCTTTCGATCAGAGGTCGAGTATCCCAGCTCCTCAGACTTGTCCAGATCATGGTCAGGCCCCAAAACCCTTTGCCTTCCTCCGAAGCCTTGAAGCGGCCCTCCTCCTCCTCGATGACCTGGAACATGTGAGAGAAGTCGGACTCTGGCTCCTCCTGCCGATCGCGGCAGTAGTTGAGTGGCCACGTAAACCTGATGGTCAGCGGAATTCCGTTGTCAGAGGCTCAAGACATACCTGATCTCAACCCAATTGACACCATCCGCCTTCAATAGGCTCATCAATCGGCGCAGGAAGGACCGGAACATGGGTTCGTAGTGAATCATGGTGGCAACCACCTCGAAGCACTTGCCAAACTTCTCCCAAATAGCATTGACGCCGTGATGCTGCTCGTGGCTGTCGGCCAGCGACAGTGTGCATCTTCCCTTGAGCCACTTGAGGAACGCAGGGCGGCCCCCGTTGAAGTCATCAGCGCACTTCGTAAGGAGGATGAAGTTCTCGGGTGTGTAGCTCTTGTCCCATATTGACCCCTCTGTGACTTGCTTGTGGCGGTACCGGAAGCTCAAGGAAGCATTCTCCAAAGCTTGGGGTGTGTCCAAAGGTCGATCGCTGGACATGTGCATGTTGGGCATCTTGAGCAGCTCATCCAGAATGTAGTCGAACTCGACCATTGCATCCAAATGTGCGTGCAGAAGACATCCCTTGGGCATCTTCCGCACAATCTTCCAGAGCTTCGTGTTCTCCATGCGCTCCTTGGCCGTCATGAACATCATGCCTGGAAAGACGCATTGTCCTGACTCCTGAGCCATTGTCTCCTCCACGTCGGCGCCCCAGACTGTGCGTTGCTCATGTTCGCGGATACGGTCGACGATAGCGCAGGCCTTTTTCGCGATCGGGGAGAGGGATGATCGGAAAGACGCATCGGATCGAGAGGTCCGCTCTTGGGAAATGAGGTTCTCGCGGCCAGCGAGGTACTGCTTGAGGAAAGGGTCGGAGGGGTCAGGAATGTCTTGAGACAGTTCCTCCCACACGTCATCGGGCATCGACATGGTTGGCGCGGTATGATTGTCCTTGTCGACAGTTGCGACAGTTAGTATGAGTAGGGAAGGTTAACTGATGGTGCGTCCGTTCACTGTTCTGAAGCTGCAGCAGATTCGAGTTGGAGGGGCAGGCAAGTGATGGAGGGGTCGCGGGGTGACGTACCGTAACTAGCCGCCGATGCTATCCTGCTCAATATCTTACAGTAAAATACAGCCAATGAATCACTATTCTAGCCGCTGTTTAGTTTACTATTGTGTACACTATCTCAAATGACATTTCAAATGTATTTTGATGCCATGGCCATTGAATAGTTAATGGGAAGCCGCGTCTCGTGACGACTCTCCGCCTGTTGACTTGCTGACTGTGTCTTACATTCCTGACCTCACTCAACCAGGAACAAGTCACCAAGCAGCAAAACACACACATAGCCAGCTTTTGGCATACTGTGTTCAGCTGGGAGCAAAAGTATTGGCGCCCAGTCAATACTATGCAGATGGTTATCCGGCAGCTCGAACTTGATGGACGGGAAGGGCAAAAAAATGTGCTCATGCCATGAATCGAACATGGGTCTACACGGTTTTGCTGCATCCACAACGTGTCGTACTGACCACTATACTACATGAGCTACCGTATTTGAGGTATTTGATGCATTGCGGCACGTAATTAGCGTCTATATAGCTCATCCAAGCATAATGGTGGCCAGGTTGCGAAGTTTTGGTGGTGTGGCATGAAGTGGGTCTGGGACCCCGCTTTTCCCAATCCCGACCAACGGATCCTAACCTCGCGGCGCTAGTCCAGAAAGAGCACCGTACCACCACCAGAACACGCAAACACGTTTCTCAGTTAGTGCTACATGGTGACAACGCTACATGACGAGAAAAGTTCACGCAAAGCCGCCCGACTAGCCAGATGAGGTAGTCTGAATTGCAGCATGAAGCCAAAGCCCACATCTAAGGTATGTCTTAAGGTACGATGAGGCGTGAAGCGGAGTACTTAGTACTGAGCATCGCTGGAGGCCACAACTCCAAGATATCAACTTGCATCTTACAGCTACTGACATAATGTATATTTGCTCATCCTTACATAAGGCGGACGAAGTCGACCATTGGCGACAGCCTATCACGTGTAAACTGTCAAGGGATCACTGTCAGGACGAAAACATTTGGCAGCCATCATGTCATTGCTCATTACTACTTCATACACTCTATGACACCTTCGGGGCGTATTTTGCAGCAGCTTTGTCAAACAGTGCGTCCTTCTCTGCCAGGTCAACTAGTAGTTGGTGGTTTGGATCCACCTTCTTCAATTCCCTATGTATTGTTAGTGAGGTGCACGTACTTCACGGAGGGATGCACGTACTCAGTCAGCTCTGACGCTTCATTGCCAGCCACCACAGAAAGGACTAGCTTGTTGGCGATGGCCTCGGCATAGGGGTCCTTGATTTGGTCCAGTGCAGCCTGTGCCTCCTCCAGCCGACCGAGGTGCAGCTCACAGACAGCTTGTGACACCACGCTCCACACTGACGATGTCGACGGTGCCTGGGCAAGCTCCTCGAATACGTAGAATGCTTGCTGATACTTATCACCTCCCTGGCGAAGACCGACCCATGACTCGGCGATATTGACGAGTAGGCTGTCCTGAGCCCATTTCCGCGCGGCAGTGACTTCCTTGAGGGCGAGGTCGATTCGGTTCTGTTGAAGGTGGATCTGCACGATGATGGCAACAGCTTCGACTGCGAAGGTCAGTATGATTCTCTCAGTCACAAATGATGACACATACGGCTCCCTTGGTGTTGCGTCAGGAGTGCAAGAGCTTCCTCTGACTTGCCAGCCGCCTGCAGCAAGGTTCCTCCCACAATCTGCACGGTTAGGTTGTCCGATGGCAGCCCCTCGATCGTCTTGGTAGAGTCCTTTCCCAGCTGGAACTCCGCAAGGGCACCAATGGCCTGCAGGTCGGGCTCCTCAGCTCCCTTCACCTCGGCGAGGACATCTTCGGCCTGTCCAAGAGCAAGACGCGCGCGGAGGACAAGAACACGGGCGGGGAGTGCGTTGTCGGCAGAGAAGACAGACGTGTCGAAGTCAACCACCTCTTGCCACTGGGCCTGGAAGAAGTGGTTGGAGATGTTGACAAGCTCTCCTTCGGCGGAGTAGGGATCCATGGCAGGCGGTCTGTTGTCGATGTTGCGATGGTGTTAAGTTGGTGGGGTCCTGAGCTGCCCCCCTTAGTGAAGCTCCTGAGTTAAGCCATGCGCCACACCAAGTGGCTGATGACTCATCATTCAGCCACAACTCACGAGCCACTAGCGTTGACCCTACCGCCCACAAACCCGAAATCTCTAAACCGCCAATTTTCGCAACGACTTTGGGAACTCCGCATCACAACAAACCAGCGGCATCACAATACCGGCAAGATGGTAAGTTCGCTTGTTTGACGCGTTCTCCCTGCACAATGCAATTTGCACAAAGAGGAGGGTGTTTCGATTTGATGGCAATGGGTGCGACCGATCGATGATTTGCGACCGAGACGACGATCGAGAAACTTGTGACGAGCGAGCGACGAGAACAATTACGGACGTATCGACGAGCCTGGAACAACTCTCAATCGTGTCTCCCACGACAAACAGTCCGCATCCTGTCGTGTCGCCCGTGTTTCGTCGTCGAAAGCGTCGTCATCCATGCCCATCGTCGACAACGCCCTCCAACATTACCGCTTCACTCCTCGTCATCCGTCGAAACCGAACAGTCGCTAACAGATCAGGTCAACATCCCGAAAACCCGCAACACCTACTGCAAGGGCAAGGAGTGCCGCAAGCACACCCAGCACAAGGTCACGCAGTACAAGGCAGGCAAGGCTTCCCTCTACGCCCAGGGAAAGCGTCGTTACGATCGCAAGCAGAGCGGTTATGGTGGTCAGACCAAGCCCGTCTTCCACAAGAAGGCTAAGACCACCAAGAAGGTCGTCCTGCGGTTGGAGTGCGTCAAGTGCAAGACCAAGGCGCAGCTCGCACTGAAGCGCTGCAAGCACTTCGAGCTCGGGTATGTCCTCCAGGCGGGCGAGACGAGTGGGAACACAATACTGACTGCAGCAGTGGTGACAAGAAGACGAAGGGTGCGGCTCTGGTGTTCTAAGTTACGGATTTGGCAATGGCATTTGACGATTGAGACGGTTCATAGGGATACCTGTCAGGCAGACATCAATTCCATTCGGCGTCACCAGTACGGTTGTCAGCTTCAGTTCCAAAACATTCATGAGATGGTCTATATGAGGTGGTCTATGCATTTAGCACGATCAGAATCCCTCTCCGAGCAGGATTGTTCGGCCACCACCATACCACAGCTGTCCCGCCCGCGCGTCCAGTCCCCTTTCCTCTCCAACAGCCCATTCAATGGTTTCCTTTTCCAGCCAAGCGTTGATCTCATCAATGGTCTTGACCCATTGCTCCCGTTTCTCGGTTGTGTTGTGATCTTGCTCGCCCAGGTAGCGTCCCAGAGTGATGTGTGCGCTGGGGACTTGGTAGCGTGAGCCAACTTCGACGCCAGCGCCCTTTACCCTATCAAAGACATCGCGACGCACATGATGATACGTGTAGGCATCATCTGCTACAGGTTCAAATGACAGAGCAAATGCGGAAAGGTCGTAGGAGATCATAGGCTTCACGAGTCGTGAGCGATGGCTGTAGAGGTAGGACGTGATCTCCGGCAAGGCAGGGCGAATAGAGTCTACGAGCGATGCGATCTCCTCGGGTGTCTTGGAGTGCGCCACCTCGAGTGCCGTCATGTGCATGCGGTGCGTAGGCATGAGCCAGATGCCTACATCGTCAGTGTTGACTCGGACCCTCGAGGAGGGGTTGACTCACTTGGTGCAACCGCCTGCAACTTGGCCTGGACCTTTGCCGCGAGCTGAATGACTGCGTCAGAGGGTCGAGCCCAGAAGACAAGACAATTGCGCTCATCCACAAAGCCGGGCTTGGTCTCGAGTCCGAGAAGGTACTGGTCGATCACCAGCTCTTTGTAATCAGGTGAGATGAACTTCTCCTTCTGTTGAGCATTACGCCTGGTCCTGTGCGTCGCGTAAAGCGCCTGGATCTGGGCCTGGGATCGTTAGTGATAATTATCCCGAGGCTTTAATAATCGACATACTGGGTCATCATTGCACGCCTTGATCAGTGCAGCGTAAGGATTCTCGCCAGGCTGGAGGACGATCCCGGACAGGTCCTCCAGCTTATTCCTCGCATCGGTCGATGTGAGCGCCATTGTTTTTGGTTACTTTATTACTGCAAAGCCACTCCTGGGAGTCGGTGTTGTGCGTGGATGCTTATACATCCTCGTCAGCTACGATATTAACGATCGCGGTGTTCTGAATCTGGTATCTGCCAGCGAACTATCGCGACCTCGTGAAACGTGGCGGAGCGAGTTATTTACCCACTCAGTCCAATCTGCCTTCCACCGCCATCACCGTTACCACGTCGTTATTTTAGACCTCACGGCCACGCGTCTCTTATTTTCACTACAGCTTCCCCATTCCCCTTCTCAGCCTCACGACTGGAGCAACGGAGAAGTCTACCAATTGGCAATCCTCCTCGGCAACTCCACTCGCAAATTGCGATACGACAAAGTCCAGCGTCGACCCTTCATCTCCCAGAACCACCATTGGCGAATGCCACGTGCCTGCGCCGTAAGTCACGGCTTGTCGATTTGTCGCGATGAAGGCTTTGAGATGTTGAATATCTGGCAAGCCCCTGCCCGGAAGCCCATCCCCAGATGGCGCGGGCAAGCCTTCGTCTTGCGTACTTGGGGCCAGGCTAGGAGCGACGATCACGAGGTAGGATGATGCAGACGATGCCAATGGAGTAAATGTCTGCGTCGTGAATGGGTGTCTCTCCATGAGATTGACAGTGAATACCTCTTCACTACTTGATGACCGTTCCAACGGTCGTGCAGCGCATACAAATACGCTCATGATAGGATCAGATTTCTGGCTTGGCGCAAGATTCAGTAGATTCCGTATTCTGCTAGCGCTCCGGTATTGAATGGCTGAGCCCTGATTGGCAGAAACGGCTGTAGAGGGAAGAGACTGAGCATGCGAGGCGAAAGCCGACGGAAGCACGTCTGGACGGGGGTTTGAGACGACATCGCCAAACGGCGCAAATGACGCCTGAGTGAGAGTCTCCGCAGTGATGCGAACGCTCCCCGTCTTGACCGTAATCATGACTGCGGCTGCCGGACTTCTCTTGTTGGTAGGCAACAACCTTCGCTGTTTGATTGCTGTGTATATGCAGTTGAGGTCTCTTCAGGCAAGAAGGTCTTCGTGGGCTTGATCGGGTTGAAGAAATGGCGTGCGTGGATCTCCGCCAAGTCGCTTGGACTACCCTGTATGAAGGTTGCCAATGACTTCTTTCTCGTTCTGCCACGGAATTGCTCGCGATAATGGTCGATCCTTAGGATAGTCAACGTAGCTATAGTAATTCATCTCGTCAATATCGTGTGGAAATCATGATTCCTGATGCCTTGTTGCGAGTTTCTCAACTTGAATGCAATCGGATGCGGTCACCTTCACCCACGTCCAAATACTCATGCTCAGACCAGACCGGTGAGATCATCTAAACTGCCTACTTCCAACGATTTCATCGGAACAGATAGCAATTCTACCAGAGTCCTTACTCGTCGGATATTCATGCACAATGTCTTGGATGCTTTCACGACCTTCCCGTTGCGAGGATGCCTTCACCGCAAAGCCCAATATCTTATCGAGCTGCCTCCGCTATCGCTCGAAGCCCCTCCACCAGCCTCCCCTCCCCCACCCACTTGAGCGTCGGACGCCCGCCGATCCTCCGACCCAACTGCAAACTTGGAGCCGAGCTGGGGCAATTATTCCCGGCTGGGGAAGACGGCACCAAGAGTCATGGCTTGGCCCAGATTTTACCTCTCACAACGTTTTGACTGCTTGTGAGGCGTCATTGCTGGTTATTCTCTGGTTGAAAGCAGTATTGACACCCAAAGCCACCCAGATGAGACATGGCAATGGCGACGGTGCAGAAGAGACCGGACAACGGAGCTCGGAGCTAGGATCGGAAGAGCCGCGTGGACGAGATCTGACGACACCGAATAGCGATGGACTTGCTTCTGCTGCTGTTGCGGCTGCTGATGGCGAGGAGGAAGTAGTTTCGAAGGAACGCTCAAAACCGGTAGCATGGAGAGATCTACCTCGCCGAGATCAGCTTCTCATACTCACCTTGGCTCGTCTCAGCGAGCCGTTGGTCCAGACTTCACTCCAGGTCCGTGATAGACTTCGTTTCCGATGAGACGGTACGCTGACTATTCTCAGTCATACCTTTTCTACCAGCTCAAATGGTTCGACGAGTCCCTGCCAGATGCCACCATCTCAGCCCAAGCTGGCACCCTGACAGCCTCCTTCACGGCCGCCCAGTTTCTGACAGCCATGCTATGGGGCCGTGTTGCAGATAGCCACCGTGCCGGACGCAAAACGGTCATTCTGATTGGCCTGTGTGGCACAGCCATATCCTGTCTCGGCTTCGGTTTCTCTACTTCCTTCTGGCAGGCCCTGTTCTTTCGTACTTTGGGAGGGATCACCAATGGCAATGTTGGCGTGATGCGTACCATGTAAGACCTTGCTTCGTACGGCTTCCTATGTAGACTCTGGCTGACAACAAGCAGGATAAGCGAGATCATCCGCGAAAAGAAGTACCAATCTCGAGCGTTTCTCCTCCTGCCCATGACCTTCAACATTGGCGTCATCATCGGTCCGGTCCTCGGTGGCCTCCTCTCCGATCCTGCAGGCAGCTATCCCTCGCTATTCGGTGATGTCGCCTTCTTCAAAGCATACCCTTATGCAGCTCCGAACCTCCTGAGCACGTTTTTCCTCACCTGTTCACTTCTGGCCGTTTTCTTCGGCCTCGAAGAGACACTTGATACCCTTCGTGATGGACCACCAGACCTTGGAAGGAGACTGGGCCTTCGTATTATTGGACTTTTCCGCCGGAAAGATAGTAATGCCTCGGGCTACGAAGCCGTGCCAGACACCGACCACGACGATCACGACGATCTTGAGTTGCGCACTGAGCCATCCAAGGCGCCCATCACACGACGTTTCACCCAGCGACTCCCCTTTCGCCGCATTTTCACTCGTAACGTCTCCATGACCCTGCTTTCCCACTGGCTCCTCGCTCTCACTGTCGGTTCCTTCAACTCTCTCTGGTTCATCTTCCTTCCCACCCCTGTGTACGACCCAGCAACATCCGAGCACACTACTTCGCTTCCATTTCGCTTTACAGGTGGCATTGGGATGAAACCCGCTACCGTTGGTATCGCGACTGCCGTCCTGGGCGCCATTGGTATCACCATGCAGCTGTGCCTGTACCCGCCCGTCTCTCACCGACTAGGCACTCTCCTTTCGTGGAGGCTGTCATTGCTATGTTTCCCGTTCGCGTATCTCTTCGTCCCGTATCTCTCAGTGATCCCCAGCACAACTGAACCACCAGCTGGAAAGACCGGTCCGCTGCTGTGGCTGGGTCTGATCGGTGTTCTCCTCATCCAGGTCGTAGGGCGCACATTCGCACTGCCTGGTCAGAACATCCTTGTCAACAACTGTTGTCCGCACCCAAGTGTTTTGGGCACTGTACACGGACTGGCACAAAGTGTGAGCAGTTCGGCTCGAACGCTTGGCCCCATTGTTAGCGGGTTTGCTTACGGCTTCGGCCTCGACCATGGTGTCGTCGGCGCCGTGTTCTGGGGACTAGGCTTCATGGCAGTTCTCGGGTTCTTGGCCAGCCTAGGGGTCCGAGAGGGAGATGGACACGAAGTCTGGCTTGAAGGTGATGTGGAGGACATATGACTGGAGTTGTAAAGCAACCAATGATAGAAGAAAAAATTAGATTACAAAAGAGAGGATAAAAACCTATGTCCGCAAGACTTGTTGACTCCATGAGAATGACACCTGTTACTTCTCACCAACCCTGTCATTTTCCTTTCCCTCTTCCTCTTCTTGTTGTTCTTGCCTTTTTTCTTTGGCTGCAACTCCACGGCGCATGTCGAAGATTGGCAGACTTCGGCCTAATGTTGATCAAGAAGTAATTCGAAAATGAAGCGTGTTCATGACCTTCTGAGCATTCTGGTCGAAGGTGAAGTCGGCTGGGTACTGCTTGTCCTAGGGTGCTCGGATCTTGAGGAAGGAAAACTTGCTCCTAGCAAAACAGTAACCCGTCATTCTAAACAATAGACAAGCCTACTCTCACTGCCTCAAGATGTCCTGGTGTTGCCCTAATGATGACTCGACTAGTGCACACCCTTATAAGGGCCTGCCTCTAGAGTGACGTGGAGCGGATAATCTTGCTGATAGTAAGCAGTTACATTCTTAGTACCAAGAGCCACCTAACACGGATTGGTAGTCATGGCTGACTGGATGAAGATAGTCAAGCAAGCTGATCCCGAGACTAAGATTAACTGGGCCAGTGACTGATCAGACGACGACATGAGCTGCCCTCCATGGCCGGAGCAACAAACCAGGCATGAGAACGCAGCCGCTGGTGGCCATGCACAACCGCTAAAGACATCACTATCAGCCGGTACTACATGTATTCGCTGCCTGCTGGGCCTTCTCTAGTGTCTGCTCGGTCACAGGGCTCCCCCTCCCTGAGCGGAAGTCGGATACCTTGAGGCCCAAAGGCGACTGAAACTGGGAAAACTGCAACATTTGCATTTCTACTTGCTCGGTAAGTGAAACGTTGAGGGGTCTTTTGAAAGAGATCATCTTACTAATTAGGACTGGACTTCATAGCGGTTCTCAGGGTTTTCACTAGCTTAGAGGTTTGAGAAAGGGATGTGCACGAAGCTTCAAGGAGATATGGGGATGTATAACCAGGGTGGGTAATCATGTGGTGTTAGAAAAGAAGCTGTTTACGAACAATTTAACGCCATATCCTATAGAACCTGCCCATCGCAAAGCCCTTCCATGAAGCCGATCCATCGACCATGCACCGCCGAAACGCCAGCTTTGTTTTGTTGATGCATTTCTCATGTGAATTCCCTGGGAGTCTGCGCGCTACCCAAGTTAGGTACGTCGTCGTCTTCTTTGCGCTCCGCATTGCTCCTCCACGGCGATACTGGTCGGAGACCGATACGATCTTGCTGCGACGGCGGCTCGTAACCCGGTGGCGCATCTGCTGGATACATGCTGCCACCTGCGCCAGGCGGAGGAGGTTGACGCCAGGGTTGCGTGTGGCCATAAGGCTGCGAGCCCCCTCCAAGAGGATCGCCGTGCCGCATACGGCGATTCTTTGCCATCCAACGCCGGCCAACTGTAGCAGCAAAAACTGCGAAAATAATAAAGATCATAAGTCCAGCAAGAATCATGCCATAGCGGCGGTTCAATGCAAAAGTAAGGCCACTATACGTGCTGGTCAGTACAGTATGCAATATGAATATAGAAGGCTTACGCACAAGAAGGCGTTGAGAACACCAAGGAAGAGAATAAAGCGTCCCAGCCAAACATGAATCTTGCCATAAACGGTAGGATGCTGTGTATCCTTAAACTTCCTATGATGGAGGAAGCCAATAGTGAATTGAGCAAGGATGAAGGCGACGACGACGATGCCAATAATCTGATGGTACGACTTGAAGCTCATGGACTAAGATAGCAACTGTTAGCACATTTTATAGCCATTATTCGCGATTGAACCTACCCTTTGATATGTGAAGCTGGTAGCCACGCCGAGTCCAAAGCCAGCAAGAACCATTATCATAGCCACAGTCTGGTTAAGTGCATGAGCTCGCACCCATCCGCCGAGCCTTAACATCAGCGCACCGATGGGCATAAGGGCGCATATCCCAAGTATCATGAGAACGGCGTGTATAGTTGATTTAATGTCGGAAACGCCGCCCTTATCAAAGTCGAGGGTTGCGCCATCGGACTTCGCGTTGCTCTTGATCTCGGGGTCTGACTCTACGCCTCTTGTCCGCTTCATATTGAGGGTGAACCGGCCATAACGGCTGTGCATTTGCAGGTCCTGATCGGCCGAATCACTGCCGAAGCGCGCCTTAGGCCCTAATGCAAAGATTGCCTTTTCGTTCTCATCGCTAACATCGATCATGCCGCCTGCTCCGCCGTGGGCAGGCCAATTCCTGCAGTGGCTCAGGCACCGAGCCGTAAAGGTCATATAGTCATCGTCGACGTCAGAACGTAGGATCTCGAACTCGGGCTCGTCAAAGAAGAATGGTTCCACATTAGAGTAGGTGACGCGAGGGGAGAAGGTAACATTGCTGCGGTCGGCGTTCTCGTAGATCATGAAGTAGAGGGCACCGGGCATGTCGTCAGAGCCGATGCCGACAGCACCCCAGGCGTAGCCACGCTTAACACGGAGGGAGAAGGCGAGGTTGACGCCGTTATCCGAAGGCACGGTGAATGCGAAGGCGAGGGCCCCATCGTCGGTAACGAAAGTTGACTGGGCTTTATCGTCGGCGCCGAATACTGTAGTAAAGGCTGAAGGGTGTTAGAGACGCTACACAGCTGATCGCGTGCCCAAAAAGCTCGAAAGGGCTGAACAGACCTGCCGCCGCCGCTAGGGCAACACTGCGGAAGAGCATGATGTTGCTCGAAGGTGTCGCCTCATGTAAAGGTAGCCAGATCAGGGGCGAAGAAGATCGCAGGGAGAGGCGAGACTTTAAAGAGTGTATGGTTTCCCTGTAAAGGAATAGCTGAATCAGGAAGTAATCAGGCGACACGAATGTAAAGAAATGCAGAAGCGAGCGAATGTAGAAAGAAGCTGAGATGGCTATACCCCCTTGGTGCCAATTGTCGAACACGAGGCGGCTCGTGGCTGGCTGGCGGCACCGCGCAGAACTCGGTGTGCCATTTGAAGCTGAGGGAGGTAGGGTGCTTTCGGTGCGACGCGTCGGTTAGTTGAGGAGGTACCGCGAGCAGCGGTTTACGGTACAGGTAGTACTTCGTGCCCTCGCGATGCACACCCCAGAGCCTAATTTCGGCCGCGCATCGAAGGCCCCGCTCTTGTCCAGGGGTTCCAGTAATGCAGTTAAAGTCAATCAAGCATTGCTTGACCCAGACACTACAGTCTCCGATTACACCTGAACTGCACTCTTGGGATCGTTTACCTCTTCTTTCTTACGTTTGCCGAGCATGACCAGAGGGTCTCCCAAGGTCTTGTGTTCTCTCGGCCTGTGGCAGTGCTGTTTCTGCGAGATTGCAATTCTTCAGATCCCTGCGGTGGATCAGGGGCACGACGCAAATGCCGTTCGGTAGCTGGCATGAAGGGCAGTGGGTTAGTGTATAATTAATGACCACTCGAATCGCCCTCTCTGTGATTGGCGTGACGATCCTCACTGTAGCTTCTCAGACATTCCAGCATCAGAGTGCTCTACCGGGGTACTATGTAATCCGAGTAGCTGACTATTCTGTTCATTATCGTCGCTACTATTCTAGCTACTACTTTAATTATTATTCTTGCTATTCTAGACATTATTTTAGGCGCTATCTTAGGTTCTATTCTAGGTTCTATTCTAGGTTCTATTCTAGGTGCTATTCTAGGTGCTATTTTAGCTACTATTCGGATCACTATTCTAACAGCTATCCTAATTATTATTCTGGGTACTATTGTAATTAGGTACTATTGTAATTATTACTGTAGTTGTTGGGTGCACAATGGTAGTCAGAATGTGAGGGCGGTTGATGTGGCAGGCCAAGGCTGCGCTTATCTTATCAACCACAAAGGCCAGCTCTCCCTCCGTCATCGCCAACACCTCCCGCCGCGCTCCCACCGCAAGAAACGAACGACCATGCGCCAATACTTGTCAACATGACACAATACCTATCCCTCGTCGGCTGGGCCTTTCTTCCAGGTGTAAGGGGCTTCTGTATTGAGGCACTTTCTTTCAGATTGTCTGTTTGCTGACCTTGCCCCAGTTTGTCACCGGTTGGGTCCAAACCATCTACTATGGCCTCACGATCCGTGCCGGCGACCCTAAGCCTCGGCCCGGTTCTCCTCAATACGCCGCTCACCGGCGCGTGATTCAGATACTTGTGGTTACATTCTACTTGCTATACACCATCTACGAAGCCGACCACGATCTCCGCCAGGCTTCACACTATTACGCCGACCTTCGCCTTGGTTTCAACGCCTCCGAAAAGGACATCAAGTCCCGCTTCCGCCGTCTGGCAGCTGTGCATCACCCCGACAAGTCCTCAAGCTCGTCCGCAAACGACTCGGCGAACTACTTCATTCACCTGAAGCTTGCGAGCGACACATTACAAGATGCGGCTAAACGCTTTGCCTACGAACGCTTCGGGCCCAGCGTTGAGAGCTGGAAGAAGTGCGTCACCATAAAGGACTATGTGACTCGCGGCGTGCTCTCTGGCATTCTTCCATACTATGGCGTCGGTGCCGCTACTGTCTACGTCCTCGGGCTGTTTGGCTACATGGATTTCGGTCGCTTCTACCGCTGGCTAATTCTTCTCACCCTCTGCGTCTTCGAGCTTCACACCGTCACGCGTCCGCACCATGCCACCTACCTCAACGTTATCAACTCGATTGTTACCACGATTTCGAGCCACCCGCCTTACCTCCCCTTCCAGCTCATCAGCCTCGCCCGCAAAATCACCGTTACAATGTACATCGCACTCGCCCAGATCGGCCCGCTCGTGCAGGCTCACCTCAACCCTGACGAGCAGCGCGCAAACGAATCAGAAGAAAAGGCTTTGAAGAAGGGCTTGGAGCGACTGGGCCAGGCAGCGCAGGCGCTGGACTACGAGGCGACGAAGCTGATTGACGTGGAATTGGTGCCGTTCAAAGCTGACCCTCAGCAGGCGGCAAATCTGCAGGGCAAGATGAGGGAGTGGCTGGTGCAGAATACGATCCGGGGCGATCCCATGGTGAGGGACGCATTGGGCAGGTCTCTGAAGAAGCAGAGGGGAGAGTACCCTTGTCGAGGGAGGAGGTGATGGCTTCGAACTTGCTATAGTAGTCCTCAAAAAGCAAACAAGGTTGACAAACAGATAAGTGTAGATTTATACATAGAAACAGGAAACACCGAACGCTCGTGCCGGCAGATTCCACAAACACACAAAATCTATCTAATGCATTGTTTTTGCGACATCGATCGCATTCCTACAACGGCTTCCTACGTCACTGTCCACCACTTGCCTCCCCGTGCAGCGCAAGTTGCGCATGAGGCAGACTGTCTACAGCCTCTGTGCTCCCCTCGTCTCGATCGGAATCAGGCACATGCCCACGAACGCAGATAGAATCAGGATTGCAGACATGTAGATCGGCACCGTAGCTCCATCGCCAGGAACATTTGCCGCCAGAATCGGAGCCATGAGTCCGGTGACTCTGTTCAAGAAGCTCGCAACACCGGTGCCTGCCCCCCGCACTGGAGCAGGGAAGATCTCTGGGGTAAAGGCATACAACACACCATACATGATGTTTTGCGAGAAGGCCTCGACGCAGGAGAAGACGAGCTGCGCGGTGGGTGTGGTGCCAAGGATGACAAACATGAACAGGAAGATCGCGGAGATGAATGTTGATGAGGCAAGAGTACCACGGCGGCCGAGGAAGGGTGAGGGATGGTCGACCAAGTACGCCGCAAGAAGCGACCCGGGCACGCCCATCACCGAAGTTATGGCGTAGTTCCGATAGCTCTCAGCAGAGATCGCTGAAGATTCGGACGCGGCTGTTTCGTCATGATGACCCAAAAATTGAATCAGGAAGGCATTGAAGAGAGGATATCCCAGCCCAATGCTCGCCCAGCAGAACCAGATGAGCGAGGTTGCGGTAGCCAGCGTTTTGGTCTGGAACAGTGGGCGGAGTCTTTCCTTGGAGAAAGCCTTGAGCTTTGCCCGAATGTCGTACCTTGACACCACGACAACCTGCGGTTCAGGCTCATCTTCAGCAGCAACAAGATCAAGAATTTCCGACGTCAGCCAAGTCTTCGTGCCATTCCTGTAGGCGATGCCGTGAACCACTGCGACAGCCTCGTTCTGACGCCCGCGTGTGAGGAGGAATTTTGGAGACTCGAACAGATGGAAGATGAAGAAGCGTACAACGAACATGGCAAACGTGATGATGCCGATGGTCACGATGAAGTAACGCCAGCCCTCTTCGACTGGCCATCGCGAGATAAAAAACCATGCAACAAGCGAGGACGCGAGCTGGCCAACTGGCCACCACACCGATAAGAGCGTTAGAAGCGCACTGGAAGCATCCGGAAGAAACTCGAGGAACAGGGCACCGTCAACGGGGAGATTGCCGCCAACACCAAACCCAAGAGCTGCAAAGAAGAAGCAAACACCGCCCCACGTCTGAGCATAAGCAGCCATGATACCAAAGATGCTCGTGATAAACAGGGTCATGTTAAAGGCTAGGCGGCGACCCAAGTAGTCAGACCCCACGCCCCAAAGCACGCTGCCAACGGCAAGGCCGACAAACACGGCGCTGGTAGTGTACCGAACCCTCTTTTCCGAAATGTCAAACTCTGCAGACAGAGAGGGCAAGGTCAAAGAAACGCCCTGTAGCCAGAGGTTGTCAGCCAACCAGCCGAAGCCACAGAGGACGAAGAGTTGCCAGTTGTACGAGCCCATGCCGATATCTTGAATGGCCTTGTTGATGAGCTTAGATTTGACTACGCCAATTAGCTTATACTTCATGAATCTGAAACGTTCAAAACTCACTCTCGTAGTCGGACCATTTGCCTTGACGACCAGAACGTGTCTCCTTACGCAGGCCTTCGATGGTGTATTCGGCGGCCTGCATTGGGAGCATGCCCTGCGTCTCGTTCTCATCATCCTTGCCAGCCTCGTCGTCATCAGCAGAAGCTGGAGCCTCGAATTCAGCACGCCCAGTACGAGAAGAGTAGCTGTGAAGATGGGCCTCTTCCAACGGAATGAGGACCCCTTCGTAGTCATCAACGGATTCAATGCGGCCGAGGCCAAGACCCCAGGTGATCTTCATGGTGACAGCTGCCACTTTGAGTCTCTCCGATGAGCAGAGAGCGTCGTTATTTTAGAACTGGTGAAGGGTAATATGCTGAAGCAAGCACCGGCGGTCAGACACCAGCTTTGGATGAGATGCTGGGACCTGGCGGCTGATCCGGATACTCGCTGGATGATACCCCCGAAGGCGTTGCGGGGTCTAACCAAGCCATACAGCTAGTAGTCTGAGCGGACGGTTGTTTCAAGTTGGTCAAGATTCAAAAGGCGAATGCAAGTTGCGGGCATGCTTGCGCTGACAATGTTGAGAAGCGGTGTGAAGGGAAAATTGAGATCGAAGCAGGGAGTTGCGAATTAGGGGGACGGATTCGAAGAGGCCCCGAGGCCAGGTCATCCGTCTCAGGCGGAACAGGCTGTTAGTCATAGCGCCATGGTGCGCTGCGATGGCCTCTGGTGACTGCGCCACAGGGCCGCTTGTCTTGGGTGGACCATCACGAGTCGGAATGTATGCCCAGATAGGACATGAATACCAAAGAAATATTATTGTATTCAAGAGACTCTGAGTGAATGAGCTTGTCGACACGTTTTCTCGAGACATCACGTGTAGATGGGCTTATCTGAGATGGCATAGCTAGGAATGTATCCAACGTCTCATCAGCCACGATGAGTATCGTCGAAAATGGCGAGTGTAGACGAGGAAAGAATTTAATGTACATCTACATATCGGCTTTCGCCGTCAAAAATTTGCTTCACAGAAAGCAGCCCTCAAAACTCATTGCGCTGTGTTTTTGAACAACTCCCAAACGCCAGACATCGTTGTGATCCTCCCTCAGCCCAAAGAGCTCAGTCGTCCTCTTCCTCATCGCTCGTAGCTTCGATGTTGGCTTTGGATGACTTTCTCTCCTTCTTGACCTTCTTCATTTTGGCCGGGACCTCCGGAGCATCCTCCATGTTCGTATCGTCTACACTGTGACCTTCTTTCTTGAGAGCTGCGTTAATGCCTGGTGCAGCCTTGAGCAGGGCTGCGTACTGCTCAACCGAGAGAGAGATGCCCTAAGCACTTAGCAGGGGCCCTTCACTTCTTTGTGGTGAGGATGAGTACCTTCTTGCCGGGCAACATCTTGCCATCTTTCTCGTAGAACTCTCGGATGTTCACAAAGCACATGTTCTTGAAATGAGATATTCCAACTCGGCGCTTATTGGAGAGCTGGAGACTTATGAGCAAAGATATATGTCCAAAGTGTGTGGTTCACGTACATCCCAGTAAGGGTTTCCATCGTCATCTTCACCGGCCGGTGATGCAGATCCAGTCTTCTTGCTCTTCTTGGGAGCTTGTGGTGCAGTCGTCGAGGCATCGGAATCATCGATGAAGCTCGCGCTTCTTTTCTTAGTGTAAGACATGATGAAAAGGACCGACCAACCAAACCAATTGGAGAGCCAATGGGTTTAAAGTTTGACCCGGAATGCAGGAGGCAATAGTCGCACGCGCTCGCTGAGGTTGATGGCAAGTTCAAGATCTTCAACCAAGTACGACGCGTCTCGTGGTGGCTACCAACTGTGGCGCAACGCTCCTCAGAGGCTGGAACTTGACGCCAACTCACGTGATGCTCTTGCTTCACTTGCGAATGACTTCAGTCCTGCCGTTTCTGTTCCTATTTACTCCAGACATTGATCAAACATGAAGGGCTCATATTACAGCTCCATACGCATACTCTTCATTGTCCTGAAAGCTCAGTTAGACCACAACAACGCCTACCAGAGAACACATTAGGCGTTACGTGGACGTCAATTTAACACCGTTGGCACGGCGCGGCGCGGCACTAGACGTGGGCGGCTGTCAGGGGTCCAAATTTAGCGATCCAACCCCTGAGAGGCTCACAATAAGCTCCATCTTGCAATCGATCGATCCAAAGGATGCGACTGTCCCTGTAACAGGCTTTTTCTCAGCCAATTTTGCTTCGCCCTTCGATAAATCTGACATCGTCCACCGCTTTGCCGCCCTCGCTGGACATGTTGACCGCCGAGAGCGCGCTGTCGTTATTCAAGCTTCAGATCTGCGACACCCCGCCAAGGTTGAGCTATCGAGATGGCTTCGATTGTCGATGAACCTGCGCGCCGCGCCAGTACGGATGCTCCAGAGCCCGTCGAACGAGACAACCTCGAGACTTCCCATACGACCTCGGAGGAAAGCACGAAAGCTGTTGAGAAAATACCCGACCAAACGACGCCAAACGTCCAACCGAACCTTCCGAAAGACGACGCGGCTTCCGTAGACCCCAATGCTCTCGCGACCAAGGCCCTCGAGTTCCTCTCCACAGCGACCCCAACCACACTGTCGGCTGTAGCTGTCGGCTTCGCGACTGTCACATATGCTGTCCTCGGCAAGCTTGGCTTGGTCCTCATAGGTGCCTTTGGTGGTGTCGTGGGCTTCATTTCCTGGCAAGCTCGGAACCCCCAGGTTGCAAAGATCGTTCGGGGTGAAAAGGGGCTTGATGTCGTGGAGCGATTGCTCCTACATATTGACGAGAAGAACCAAGAACCAAAACCGGGCGAGGAGGAAGACGAGTCGACTCTCAAGTCATTTGAAGACTTCCGCCCGGAAACAAAAGATGCTCTCGCCGGCCTGGTCGATGCTATCATCCGCGATTATGTCAAGTGGTGGTACAGTCCCATTGTACCAAGCGACCACTCCTTCCCTCTTGCCTGCCGCAAGGTTTTGACATCGTTTCTGCTCGGCATCTCAAACCATCTGTACCGAAAGCGACCGGCCGATGCCTTCCTCGATCTCCTCACGAACTCCTCATCCATGCTGATCGTCTTCATGTCAGAGCTGGCCTCGGCATTCTCAGACCTTCCGCCCGATTCCAGCATGACGGCAGCAGACACGGTCTATAACTACCTAGCATCCCATCCCAATTCCAATCTTGCGAATCTCCTGAACCAAAGACAGCAGGCTGCCAAGTTTAAGATGATCTCGGAGGACATGCTAGGTTTCCTTGAACAGAGCTCGTACAACTGCGGGCCTGCGAGGATCTTTCTTCGAGAGATCTTTGCCAACTCTGTTTTCGAGATGATGCTGCAGAAGTGCAGCAAAGCCGACTACATCAATGCTTGGATTGTCTATCTCCTTGAAGATGGTGAGCCCGACCTTAGTCATGCCATTGATGTTGGTATGCAAACAGGCCGTGACGCTGGCAGCAGTGTCTTCGCCGATATGGACGGCAACGTGGGCAACATAGGTCTCGCACGACCCCCCCAGAGGAACACACACAAGAAACAACTTAGTCGTGCCGAAGAAGAGATGGATGAAGCAATGGAGGAGATGAAGCGAATGAACGCAATGATTGCGAAGGAGCACGAAGCACGTCGCAAACGAGAGGCTTCCATCAGTGAGGACAGCCGACCGATGAGGACGAGCACCGAGAGTGACGGGGAGAATCAAGGCAAGACGAGGACTCCAGGTGAAGAGTCGCCGACCTCCGGACGGTCATTCGACAAGTCCTCAGGGCGTGACAACTCGAATGATGGCTTTTCGACCTCGGCAAAGAGCGAGACCGCCCCTACACCGGCCACACCGTTGTCGACCGCCGACTACCCAAGTCCTGTGGCCTCCCCTCAGGAAAAGCAGCAAAGCCACTTTACGAACTTTGATCAGATTATTCCCAAACCCCAACAGGCTGAAGAAGATGACCAAAGGGATGAGAAGGCAGCGCCAAAGAAAGCACCACTGACACTGCACAACGCATCATTTACTCTGCACGATGATGTGTCCAGTGATACAGCACGAATTCGCATGAAGCCTACCTGGGATTATCTTATTCAGGTTGAACCGTCTTCTACTGATCACTCCGGATGGATGATCGTGCGGCGATACTCAGACTTCGAGACGTTGCATGAAATTCTACGGAGAATCGCTCAGATCTCTGGTGCCACTGCCTTTACTGAGCTTCACAAGGAGCTGCCCTTTTGGAAGATCCACACGCGAGAGTCTCTACGAGGCGAGCTAGAGCGTTACCTGCGAGATGCTTGTTGGTACCAATCCCTGGCCGAGAGCGAAGGTATGCGGCGCTTCTTAGAAAAGTCTCAGGGACACACGCACACCAACTCTAAGTCGTTTGGATGGGAGACAGTTGGCAAGAACATGCTTGAAGGTCTCACGACAGCACCCAAAGGCTTCGTTGAGGGCAGCAAGACACTTGTTGGCGGCGTGAGCGGCGTGTTTGGGAATTTCCCTGGACTGGTCAAGCGCCCTACACTGCAGAACTCCGAGTCTGCGCCAAATGTGAGCCGACTCTCAATCTCTACGCCACCTCGCATGGATAGTATGAGATCACCTGCCAGATCTGAGCGAGCTAGCATGGATAGCCAGAGATCATCTGTCATATCAACACAACCCGGAAAGATGGCCCCCATGGAACGTCGTCCAAGCTATCAGTCTCAGGGCGATGGTGATGGGGAGTCAAGATCGGGCAGACATGATCGTATGGAGTCGTCTTCAGTTTCTGGTAGCGCCAGACCAAGCCGGGAACATAGCCGGGCTCCTAGCGGAGCACCACTGCGCTCGCCATCTTCACTGAGTCTGCTCGACCAACTGAGACTTCCGCCCCATCCAGACGAAGTTGGCGATGACTTCGAATGGTCTGCGGATGGCGCAGAGATACACCCTAAACCGCTGGAAAAGCCCATGCCAAGCCCAGCACCATCAACATCTGGCACGAAGATGCCTCCGAAGCCAGCAAGACAGCACTCTCAGTTGACCGAGCCGGAAACACGAGTGGCTGTTGAGCTCATGTTTGCCGTCATTAACGAGATGTACACGCTTTCTTCTGCTTGGAATATTCGCCGGACGCTTCTCACAGCAGCGAAGTCATTTCTCCTGAGACCTGGCAACCCGTCTTTGCTCAACGTGCAAAATCTCATTCAGGACTCCATTGATGGCAACACGTCCGATACTAGCATTGCGGCACAGCTTCGTAAGCTGCGTGAAAATACGATGCCGACGGAGGACGAACGCGCCGCGTGGCCTGCAGAACCTACTGACGAGGAGAAGGAGAAGCTGAGGGTCAAAGCGAGAGCTCTGCTGATCCGTAGCGGAGTGCCAGCTGCATTGATGGGTGTCATGGGTCAGGCTGCTACCGGAGAAGCACTGGGCCGGGTGTTTGACTGTCTGCAGATCGAGGAGGTGGCTCGAGGCCTGTTCTTTGGGCTCATGCTCCAGGCGGTGAGGATCGTGACTCACTGAGGCGCTTCGAAGCCTCTACACGCTTCTCCACGAGGCAAACGGCCCGCAAGAAGGCTACGAAGGATTAGGGATTGAATTATGATGTGACCAAGTGTATGAGATTGAGGGAGACGAACCACGGTACGATAAGGCATATCCCAGCGTTGATTTGCGCCAGGTGTCTCGGGTGATCTGCAACGATTATGCAGCATTGCAACTGGAGTTTCCGAAAAATGGAGTTATATGTCGGCTATATCCAAGGACAACAGCCGGCTCCCAGCATGGATGATTTGAGGTGGAGTTGTCACGAATAGCTATGCTTCTTGCGCGCCAGCAGCGCACAGAAGAAGATGGAGGAAGGGATCTTGGAGTCTTATCTGTATTTGGGGAGGGCGTCCGAGGATGAGGGAAACACGGAGCAGATCTTATTGGAACTACTATAACTACTTTGTAATGCATACGACAAGAACGAGGGACTTTGTTTCATTGCTCGAGCCTCGCTATACACTTAATTAGGTGAAGGCAACAAGATCTCGCGATCGGAAACAAAGTGTGCGCACTCACGGACCTGTCCCATCGCTTCGGATTAGGTGTGAACGCACGGGGCAGCAAGCCGTCGGTGAACAGGATTCTGCCACCGGAAACAGAGACGGGCGCAATCGTGTTAGCCTCGTATTCTCTTACTTTTCTTTTTTCCCTTGGTCCTGGGAGAACGTCGAACCGAGGCATTAAGTATCAGAATCCGCTTTTTTGAGTTCCTTGCTTATGCGAGCAAGGGTTCCTGAGGGTCGCGAACTCTTAAGGCGGTGGTTTGGGGTGAGAGGATGCACGGATCACAGTGGTGACTGAGCGGTAGGAGAGTCATGGGATGGATCAGCCGCTCGATGGCCCACCGTGAGATCTTGAGAAGTAATGTTGAGACAGGCAAAGAAGAAACGAGCCTCATGCTAATTGCTCGGGTCCCCTCTCACCGAGTTGCATCATCGTAGGAGGTGGTGGTTGTCAGACAAACCTCGATAGATCGGAGACGCCGCAGATTGATGCGTAGTTAGAGTTTGCATCATCTTTTGAAGCTCGATCGAGCTGAACGATGGGCGATGTCATAGCCTTGCGCAGCTGCCCATTCCGTAGTAGACAGTTTCACGATCTTCCCAGCCTATTGTTCTAGAAACAACCCAGCTGAAGAAAAGCAAGCATCTGCCCTGAAAATAGCCTCGCTATCCCAACATGTGTGAAACTAAGCTTAGACCAGGGGCAAGTGGAAAGCAGCAGAGGAAAAAAAAAAAGAGGGCTGCATCAAAGTCTGACAATAGGAGCAAGGATAGATCAGAAAGCTTGCATGGGTGGGTTGGTCGTGTTAGAGACAAAAGGTGTGGGGGATGAAACAACCAAGGGGGGGCGGAAGAGGGCAAGCGAGGAGACAACCACCACCACCAACATGCAGAGTGATGGGATGGCATGGGAATGTTTCGAAACGCGCGGGATTGAGGTCTTGGGGAGTTTTTCGGTGGCTTGTGCTGTGAGGGTTTCAGTCAGTTCCTAATGATGATGATGATGCTGTCAGCGGCTTAGGTCCGCTTCACCATGACGGGGTTCTAGGGACAGGAGCCTCTGCTTCGTCCAGCATGGATTAATGCCCAAGGATGCGGCAATATGTTGCTTGTTCTGCTTGTCTTTGACAGCTGAAGCAACCACGATAGAGACAGGCAGCACGGAGTACGGGGTACTACTTCGATTTACCTGAGGAGCAAACTACACGAGGTCAGCCACTGGACATGTTGGCAGCCCACCCCGGCGATACATCTTCCGAAGTCATACAAGCGGCTGGCTGAAAATCGCTTTGTCATTGTGCGCCTCAAAACTTCAAGAGCCCTCATGGTAAGGGTCTAGACTTCAGTGGTACAGCCTGTGAGGGGGGAGCCAGGCAATGACGAGGTCTGGCAGAGCATTCTAGAAGAAACACCCATGATATCCTCACCCCTAGAACGACCGAGATCTGAGTCAAATATACCAAAGCCTCAAGATCGTGCAAAGGACCTCCTCTGATAAGCGAAGCAGCCTGTATATCCGTCATCACGATGTCAGCCAGCGTCCCACACACTATTGGAAGTTTCATCCACTCCCCCCAGACCAGCCCTGTCACAGCCATCAGGTAGACAGCAGCGTGCCAACATCTTACCGGTTTTTTGCTCCAATAGGAACCCTCCGGGGAGAAGGGGACCCCGAAGATAACGACGTGCCTCATGTCCAGACTGTTGGTTTCGTCCGCCGCCCAATAAGTGCGGTGGTGTTCGAGCAGGGGGCCTCGGGGTCCAAGAGATGGATGGTTGGTTGGAGGTGCGAAAGTCTGGTACCGAATCTGGCGGTCAGAGGCTTGGGTTTTGCTCATTGATCTAGGAGTTCAAAGCCTTAGTTCATCAGTTCGAGAATGCAGCTCTCTGGAGTCTCAATCGCGTGGTATACTAAGGTTAAAGCCTACCAGATGTTGTGCATCATCTTGCTCCAAACTGTCTAACCACCCATCCTAGCCTCTCCTTGCAGGAACAGGGAGACCCCATCGCCCCCAAAAGAATGCCACCCACTCTAAGAACAGCCAGAAAGCAATGAAATGTGAGGTACAGAATACATACAGTTCTCACCACCCCTGTCATAATCCCTCTCGGACTATTATGCAAGCCCAGCCTCTGTGCTTGCTGCACGCGCGGGGGGTGCCTGGACCGTGGAACACCAAACCTTGGTTCACGAATCCCGATACGGCAAGAAGATCGGGGAAAACACCCCATGTCGTGTAGCAACAAGAGAGAGTGTGGGAGAGTCGGGAACCTGATCAGCGACAATGTTCCGTGATATTGTCCTGGGGTTTTGAGATAAGTGATGACCGAGATGGGCAGCGAGGTTGGGCGAGATCTTGGGGGCTGCAAGTGGGGAAAGACGCAGACGAGAGGGCAGCTCTGTCTGCCGAAAGCGAGAGGGACCTTATGCCGGTCTTGCTGAGGCTTTTCCCGCTTCTGTAATGTCCAAGCGAGACACAGATCACGCGAAGGCAAGAAGCAAAAGATTGAGTATCAAAAATTCGATTGATCGAGACTAAAAGTCTTCAGTGTGACTAACACGCCTTGGTTATGCTGCATTCTGTCCTCCGTTGCCCCTTATCTCCCCAATTGGTATAGTAAAATCATATACATGAAGACATATAGACATTTGTCATGAGCACACGAGACAAAAAAGAGACGAGACTTGTGATGGATTAAAAGGAAATGAAACATGGTGGGTTGGTTAGGATGTGTGCATGTGCGAGAGAGTGTAAGAGATGTGAGGGTACGACGAGAAGAAATAATCGCTTGGCAATGCTGAGGGTATTTTCCAGACGCAAAGAATGTACGCGGAGCGAGGCCGTCAATGTCATATGAACATGAAATAGTGACAACAGTGTCAGTGGAAGGGGACCATTGCTGGTCGAGGAGGTTCGTCTTGCGAAAGAAGTAAAGGGAATCATCGCTGGTCGTAATCGCTTCAGGGTTTGAAAACAGCGTTGGTCAACATAACGTCTCCGGCGCTATGGTTGTCCTTCATGGGAGGTGTGGGGGCGGGTGGTGTGAGAGGAGTTGCCATGTCCTTCTTGAGATCAAGGTTTCCGTTGAGCATCTCGTGGCTCTGCTGTCGGTGAAGCTCCGTGCGCTTGACATCAGACACGTCGGCCATGTAGCTCTCGCTCGTGGTGCTCATCTTGCTGATCTCATTCTCGACGTCAGCGAGAAGCGCGTAGACATCATCACCAGCGTAAATGCGGATGCTCTCGACGTCCCCGCGTTTGAGAGACTTGGACTTATGTGTGAGGCGCTCAGCAGCTTCCTCGATGGGTTGCTCCAGGATAGTGCTTGGGACCTGAGCGACCACGCGCTGTGGGGATGGGGAGGTACTGCCATTTCGTGGCGAGAAGGCCTGCTTCGACGGGCTACGTGGTGGTGTTGCAACATCCGTGATTCGTGAGGCTGGGATCCCCATGACTTGTTGCAAGGAGCCACTAGCCTGTGCCGCACCAGGCGAGGTAGGCAGAAGCGTGGCCGCGGCAACATGCTCGAGGAGCTTTTGGCGCACACGTGTGCGACGGTTCTCTGCCTTCTCTAGCTTGCTCACCCAGTCGTCGATAGAGGCATCAAGTTCGGCCAGTGCCTCTTCTTGCTTCAGCATCGAATCGTGGCTGAATTTAGCTACACGAGGGGACCGTAGGTATTGGCAGATGCGGCTGTGGAGGTTACGGCGGCCAGATCGAAGGGAGTTGTAGGTGCGGCGAAGATACTCGGTGCGCTCGTCAAGTCGGCGAAGCTCCTGCTGTGTGGTTAGAACGGGTGCACTGCTTGTCCGAAATATATTGCTTACCTTCGATAAAGCCTCAACATCATCGGGAGACAAAACCTCAAATCGTTCTGCTTGGCCCATGGCCTGCTTGAGCAACGATTCAGTCTCCGCAGCGTTGAGATGGTTGATGGCCTCGGAAGGCTTCCATCCCTTGGGCAACTCCTCAAATGCCTTGCGGTCAGTGCTGCGGGTTGCGGCTGATTTTAGGTCTGACATGGAAGCATTCTGCTGAAGACGTTTCCGCGGCCGACCTCTGTCCATGATACTTGACGACTCAGAGCCGCCCCGGCGGTGGCCCATGGCTGATGCAGAGCGCACTGGATCATCTGCCAGAGGAATGACATTGCGCTCTGTACCAGAGGGGGTCATGCACCGCCTCTCCCAGGGTTTTGGCGAGGCTCGAGATACATCCACGGCAGATACGGGAGTCGGAACAGTAGTGGCAGTTGAGACTGCGGTGGTACCAGCAGACCGGGGAGTCGTGAGGTCGGTCAAGGCGCTGTTCGGTGTATAAGGAGTGCGCGATCGGGGCGAAGACTCTGTCCTGCCGGACCGAGGCTCGCTATTGCTACCACTTCGAAGGTGGCCGCAAGAACGGAAAGAAGTAAGTGAAGGTGTCTGGTTCTCGGGAATAACGAGTCTGGCCAGTTGCTTGGCTGGTGGTGAAGGAAGAGGGTCTTGAGCTGTGTCAATGGCTGCTTCGATGGCAGCCGCAAAGTCCTCGCCAATGCTGTTGATCGAGGAAGCAGGCAACATCTCATCGGTTCCACGGCGATAGCGGAGGCTGTGTCCTGGAGCACTGATGGAGCGTTCGTGCAACGGCGGCCGGCCAGGAATTGTGGCTGGTAATTACTTAGCGAGGAGGCTCCTGAAGAGAAAGAAGGGTAAACGTACGGGAGTCCATTGATACCTCTTGGACTGTGGTCATCGGTCCCAGTTCTGGGACACTGACTTTGCGGCGGCGTATTAAGTTTTGTTGGCTGATCTTGATCTTGAGGCCAGCAGAGCCGGACTGCTTTTCCGTGTTGTCTGCATTTTGGCTCAGAGCGAGAGCGTGAGCGGAGGCAGCTTCCATGAGCTTCGCATTGTTCAACGCCGGCAGAGGCTTCTCCTTAGGAAAGAGCTGGTATCTACGCGGTTGCTCTGGTTGTTGCATTCTGAAGGTGAAAGGCTTCTCGTCGTTGGCCGCCTGCGGCATCGAGGTCTGTCAGTAAATGATCCCAAAATAATCTCGCCAAAAGTGGGTGAGATTTAGGCACATACCGAGTCGCCGGGGAGTACTGGCGAAGAAGGTTTTGATATAGAGCCGACCTCTTGGTCCGCAATGCAGTTGGCGATGTGAGCCATTGGAGCGAAGTGCGTATGAGCCGGACGTTTGAAGTAGATAAATTCTGGCCTCGATAGCTCCCGCACAAGCACAAACTCTCGCCTTATTACCCAGGCCCAGATTAATTCGCGAGGATCATGCCGGTCGATAGGATGTCAGACCCAAAGATGGTGTCGATGGTAGGCAATGCTATATATTGGAGGTTTCGAATCACCCACGAGTGTCAACCGGCGCCCACGCCTTGACCCCCTGTCTGCTCGCCTATCCCGGGGCAGTCCTGCCTGTGCTCCCGGGCACCCTGGGAAAGCGACGTGCCCACCATTTCGTCGGTGATATAACCCAGGGGATGTATTGCAGGTGCTCGAAGCCGTCAAGAAGCGTTGTGCATATCATCTGAGACAAAGCATCGGCTTGGGATGACGGGGCTGGGTAGCGGGGTACTTGGCCACTTGGTATCCCAAGCCCCCAGCCCCCAAGTCATTACCAGGGTCGAAGTACTTCAGGACCAAGAACAACGGCTCCGTCACGGAGGAAACAGGGGTCCTCGGAGCAGGGGTCAGGGATGTGGAGCGAGCTCAAACGGTGGAGGCAAGGGGCTCGAGCGTGATGCTGCGCGGTGGCTTGCATGGGCCAAAAACATGATGGTTTCACGGCGTCGAGACCCCCTGGCGCATCATCCTGTCGTCCATGCACCTCAGCAGTGCGGAACTGGGCGAGGGTCTGGTGCTGGAGCTGGTAAAAGTCGCAGAGGCCTGTAAAAAAAAAAACGCTTCGTTGCTTTTAGCAGAGCCCACCATGATGAGCACTTGTCATACACACCCCTGCCACCGCCGACTGAGATCGATGCCTATATCAGCCGCCATTATTCCTCGACTCCTCTCCCACCAACTTTGCGTTTGCCAGGCAGTAAGGAAACAATCCCTTTCCCTTGCTCAACCGTTGCCAATATGTAACTGCTTTGACCGTTCCCCATTCGTGTGATTTCGGACCTCGCTTGCTCAGTGTGACCCCAGACGGCCAGCGTGGAGACACAAGGACGCACCTGACAGCTCGAAAGTCTGAGCGCCAGCATGAACTGTCGCAATGAAGGTCTTATCGCAGTACCTATGCATCGATCGACACAGAGCTGGAACAAGAGTGACATAATTTTAGTTCTTGAGTAAACGGCAAGCTTTCGGATGGTGATGTTTCCTTGGTATCCTGACGCTGATGTAGTCAGAAACAACAAAGCTGAAACCCTTAAAACAGTTCTTTGTTAGGCACTGTTCGGCGTGTTCTGGTCCCGAGAATCAGGGCTTCCCCTAATCTGATTTTCGTGACAGCTGCCAGATCATGACCAGAGGACGTCAATAGATTGTCTGGGAGCTGCGGTAACGCAAGATGACAGGGTCTCGTCAGCATCCCTAGGACACCCGGAGTTCTATTCCTGGGTTCTCTTGGCTATAGTTCACGATAATGTTTCCGAAACTGGGTGTCTCAATGGGTCAGATTACTGTTTGGTGAACTCCTGCTCTCATCTTAAGATGTGATGACCGAGCAATGACAGAGATTGTCGGCCTCAGCGTGCCAAGAATTTGTGGTATCCGAGTTGTTGAAGTGATCAGGTCGCAGCCATCTTGAGCGTTCCGAGGTGCGGGAGCGAGATAATGAAACAGAACACTATGTGATTGTCAATCATAACGTGCCAATTCTCCGAGCCGCCTATCTTCACACCTACATGACCAAGAAACAGAAGCTGCAGCATTGAGACGCAGGGCGGACTCGAAACGCAGCGCACACAGGGCTCAAGCCGTGCCACACCTTCGTCCCGTCTCACGGACACTGCAGGCTCTCCAGTCCTAGCACGTTCTCAGCAGCAGGCTGCACCTTGTGCAGCAGAAGCAGCGCCACGATCACATCGCCTTCGAGAGGGGAACGTCGTGCTCAACTTTGAATGTGGCTAGAGGAGTGCGGCGGCATGCAGGTACATGTACCCGCAAGCGAGGGGTAGCAGCTTGAGAGGGGCACAGCTCTCGCATTGGAGGCAAGCCAGCAGTCTGAGAACCAGGCTAGGACAAGACGGTCGTTGTCGAAAAAGGTCAAATGACCGTGTCAGTTTTTGATCGGATTCTGGTGTCTGAAATGCGAGATCGAGTCTTCACGATGCACGCGAGGAATTGAGCTTCGGGTTTAAGCATTTCGGTGACTGTTGGCAGGAACGAGCAACTGCTCAGCAGTGCCCTCCGGCAACCGCCACCAGCATAATTTTACCACCTTCAGCAAGATGTTTCATCTCTTCACAACATCTTGACCTACTTCTTTACAGCGTTTCTCCGAGAAATACTCGCAGAATTGTGTCACTTGGGCACATCTGGTTCGGCAACTGAAGCCATCGGTAATGGCGCCCATCGCCGCGCCTCCGCTCCTCTCCGCTGACCCTCCCCTCCAGACTTCTCTTCCTGTTGCAGCAACGCCACCGGCCAAATCAGGAATTTGCCAAAATCTCGAACGTGGCGAGTTTCTCCGTCGATACATGCAAGAACATCTCGTGCAGGCAGGGGCCTTCGCTCACGAGCATAGCGCCATCGCCTTCCTCCCGCACGTCCCCATGGGGTCACTCGACAATGACTGCTCGTACACACAAGGCATAAGCCTGCGCAATGACACCCTCTTCCTACCTCTATACCCTTCACCGCTTCAGGCGCTTCCACTTCTGCTACGACGTGGGGATGAGCCGTCTCCGAGGCTACCGTGACAACACCTTTGCATATCGCAACTCAGGACTCGAGGGACGAGCGGCTGAAGGTCCCAGAGTTGCACCACATCCACCCGTCTGTGTCAAAGCGCAATGAATTTTGGCAAGGTCAGCCACTATCTGACAGCTCGCAGTGTCTCACCTCCTCGCTTGGACACTTTCTCCGGGCTGAAGATCGCTGCCAGCAGTCCCATTTCCACTTGGCATCACCGTGTTATGGCGATCCCTCGAGCACTTTGGTGGCTGCATGACTGCTCCTTCACTCGAAAACACAGGGACATTTCTCTTCCCCGGCATATTGACGGCAAGCAATTGTCGATAAATTGACTATCGGTAGTTGCAAATGATACGACTAGCGACGATTGATGCGGGAACGTGACGTCTGAGTTCATAATAGCCCCAACCGCTGCCTGTATGTGCTACAAGGTCATGTGTCCACTTCGCCTGCAGCCTGAAATTCGCATCTTCAGGTGCGGACGGCACGCTGCAGACTACAGCAGATTTTCAACGCATATTGTTACCCTGACGGCGTCAGCTAGGCCTCCTCCGCTGTGGTTGAGGGGATTGAGCTATACTACCCTTACACACAAGCTTGTTAGTTCTCTGAGGCGTGATGCGCGGAGTTTGCCCGTAAGTGCCGTTGGAATCCACGCTAAAGGTCATCCCGCTTCTGTGAACCGTAGATCTGTGCGCTCTGACCTGCTGATAGACGCTTAGCCTGGCGTTGCCGTAAAGACGGGCAAAACGGCAGACAGGAGATACAGATGCAGATGTGTGGAAACCTGCCACTTGACGAAAATAGGAATTCGCCCGGCACATCCCTGAAATACGGCAGCTGTCCATGTGGCATCCAAGTCTCCGCGCATTGCGTCCTAACGCAAAGAGGGAGGGATTGTCGGTGTCGCAACGCCCTTTGCGGCAGAGCGATTGTTGTCTTCCGCCAAGCCGCAAAACTGGACCAAAACGCCCCAAGCGATCTACTGAGCCAAATGCCGGTGCGCAGGACACCACATCAATGTTGAGCACTTGACGGCAAGTGACGATCGACTCGAGATTGAGCCTTGCAGACACACACAAATGAAGACAACCCAAGGGGCAGCTTGTCTAATTCGGCACTTACACGAGATTAGAGTAAACTCAATCTCCAATGATGCGCTCCTGAGTACCAAAACCTCGGTAAAGCCCAAAGCCCAATGTGAGACATGCTGGCGTCACCTTGGCAGCCATGAGTTCCTTGCAGCTCCTGAGCACTTTACACGTATCTCTGAATATCCCTCGCAGCCTGAAGCATGTCATTCGCATTCCGCTATTTCTTGCACGTCCTACAACCACCATAAGTGGACTCCACACCAGTGGCAGGCTATCGAAACAGAGTTGTGGCCGCCTACCTTCCCGGAAGGCGAGAAGTCACACGTCAATACAAATTCGCTTACTCGCAAAATGACGACCTGTCTTGGACTGACCATCAAACCATTGCAACCCCAGATCCTGCGGGACCCTGGATGCAGGGCCGAATCATGACCTGATTTGGAGCGCCACATCGACGCCATGCGGAAAGCTCATTTGTTTTGCATACATCCACGATGTCTCATTCGGCTTATCGATAGATTACTACTGATGCTCATGCCGCAGATGATATGGTCCGAGTCACTCGACTATTGCATCCTTTCGAAAACAGGTTCTCGTGAGCGCCCAAGTGCGGGGCTGAAACGCACCGATGTGTTTTCAACCAGGCACCGACAGCTCTGGGTGCATGCAGCCAAACACGGTGCTGCGTGGAGAGATCCTAATTCGCTAACAATCACCACCGTTCCTAGACCTGCAGACGGGTGAACAAAGCGCAGCTCCTCGATGGGCCTCTGCAGCCCACACAGGCTGACCAAGATGATCATATCGCCGCCGCTATGTGTGTTGCCAAGCAAGCGGCCACGGATGGAGAGGCGCGGTACCAACTTTCGATCGTGGACCTGCAGCCGCCTGCATTAGAACTGCATCACAAGCGGCAATACGTCCTCCTGATTCTGTTAAGAAGCCATCAAGCTGCGGTCACTTTAGGCCAAAAGGGGCCTACAACTCACAGCCTTCATCATATCTCGCGCAGTTGGCGCAATATTGCAGCATATCGCGCCAATTGTCGCCCGACGGCCTCTACCCGTAGCCAAGGTATTTTCCCGTGCCGGAAATACATGGAGGAATATCTGGCTCGCGTGTCTGAGCAAGTCAACTTTCTCTTCCTGCAACCCACACTGAAGCGGCGACAAGGGCTGTTCGTCGCTTTGTCAGTCTTCTTCTTCAAGATCGCCACGAGGAGAGACGAGTCTCTGATACTTCCGCGGCGGGGTCCACTGGAGTCGGCCAGCTTGACAGTCTCAAACGCCAAGGACAACAGCCTTTCAATATCTTCCCTGTCCACAACGTGGGTTTTGTTTCCTTGCCTGAGAGCTCTTGGCTCGCCGCATAACGTCCAAGACCGGAAATTTCCTTCGTATCAGCATTGCAGAAGGCGTGGGTCTGCAGGAATGATGATCGTGCTGGTGGAGTTCTCTCCTAATCGCCAACCAGCGCGACCCTCAAAAGTCTAATCTTGAGTCGTGTCTGAAGGACATGGACGTCGTAGGATCATGTGGCTTGAAGATTTCCAGGGTCCCGTGCAGTGCTAGGACGCCTACAAGTGACTATGAGTCCTGCGATGCGACGCTCTGATGCACCTTAAGGGTTCGATAGCGGCGAAACGTCCAATGTCATGTATAAGTGATCCACTCCGCTGCTCTTTCACGAAACCGGTTTCGACCGACATAGCCTGGCTACGGGATGAGAATCGAGGTCTCAGGAGGTCGAATCTACGCATATGTTGGCAATTGTGGACAAGTGGTTCTGGCAAGAGACTGATACAATAATCCTTGTCGGAGGGCACCAGTTCGCGGGGAAGCATTGACAACGGACGACTTCCCAGACGCATCAAACTCAACCTTGAGCCCAACGATATCGACTGACTTTCTCTGAGATAGCGCTCACGACGCAGATAGATGAACTGAATGATAATGAGCAGAGAGGGGAAGCCCTCTCAATGAAGACCCCGCTCTCAATACCCGTCCCAGTCCATGGCACGAAGGCAGAGAGAGGCCTCGTGCCTTCATCACTGACGCGACAATAACTCAATGTCGCTTCACAATCAGTCTACATTAGCCGAGCAGATGGTCATCCGTGCGCTGGGTTTACTTCCTTCTCTTGAAGCAGCCGGTATAGTCATGGCTTCCGCGGTTTGGGAGCAGGAAGATGTCTGTTTCAACTTCCCTAATCTTGACAACGGAAACAGGGCGGATTGCCAGTCAATGAGCCGAGTCCCTGGAGAATAGCTCAGACCTCGACCGTGGTCTATAATGAGCGTTATAGAAGAGCCAGACTCTGGGAGCTGAAGATAAACGCTGACAAAGTGGTTTTGGGCCAGGATTGGACTAACCCCCACACACACCGTGGAGAGCCTGGGATTCCCGGGACAGCCGTTTGTCGGCGGTCGGGCAGGCCTGGACCCCTGGTTGATGGACAACCCATGGAGCTTTTGCCGGGCGATGAGGCAACCAAGCAGCATGAACTGATGTTCGAAATTGGTGGGGTCGAGGACAAGCATATAGTCTAGACATGGAGCGGAGGGGCAAGGAGGGGAGGGGAGGGGCGAGCACACATGCTTTGAAAAGCTGTGAGAGGCAATGCTTCACTTGCGAAAGTCTTGGTGTTTTGCGCACAGAGCTACAAGGAGATTAGTATTTTGATAACGCCTGAAGGAGATGAACACGGAGGACGAGAATGCAGAGTGATATGGGGACTGATGCTGAGACATGATATCACCAAGCAAACATATCACATCGGTGATCCGAAGTCTCGTCTCTCACTGTCAGACCTTGCCAGGGTTCAGGCTTGCCTTTCGTCAGAAGTGTTTGTTTGTCCCACGGCCCAACAAGCCCAACAAGGAGAGAATTGGATGGTTCATGCAATGCAGGCTCGATCAAAGAGGATACCCCCAGGGTCAACAGACCGGACGACAAGAAAAAGGGGCCGCTTTTCTTACTCCTCCTGCCGTCTCTGTCATTTTTTGCGGGAAATAGTCATCGCTCATCGTGCATAAGCGAGCTTTCTAGCATCCGTATTGACCTTTGCCCCTCTACACAGCAGCAAAGTGGTCACCGGGAAGACGGGGGAGGAAGGAAGTAGTGGCGTTCAATAGACTGCAATTGTACTCACGCCAAAGCGGGACGAACACGTTGGCCCCATGACCACTGGGCGGCGCAGGTCCTAGATGAAAGGCACGGCTTGTGGTGTGATGATGGTCGCTCTAGAGGGTTCTAGAGGGCAAACGAGTAAGGCACGTACATAGAGAAGAGGATCCGGAGGGGCACAGGGCGCACAGGGCAGAAGAGAACAGAGACTTGAGGCGGCCGGTCCCAGCAAGACGGTCGTTGAGACCCCGGACACTCGGATGCCCGTGGCTGTTTCAGGTGCTTGAGTCCCGGTCAAGTTGGCCGTGCCGCTAGACTCAACGAGGTGAGGCTGCGGACTGGGGTGGTTCATCAGCTCGGCGGTGCTCGTTCTCCCAATGCAGAAAGACGACAGACAAGGGCCCACGCCACGAGGTTGGAGCCCGCCCCTAGATCATCGTCATAAGTAATGATAATCGCAATAAGAACTTTGCTTAAGATGGGGGAGATTTGATGGTCAAGGGTTGACCCGTCACCCTTGCCAGCTGTCAAAAGACGCCATGTGCCCAGACAGCGTGGCAACGGTGGTGGCGGCAGCCATAATCAGTGATGGGCTGTCAGCGGGACCCGAAATAGAAGCTCAGCGGGCTGTGACATGCTGTGGAGGCACCGAATCCAAGCTAAAGGCCTTCTGGAGCTGTGCGGAAGCTGTGGGTTACGATGGCAAGTGAATGCCTGATCTTCGCCCCCAGAATCTGTGTCATAGGGTAGCAGAAAACGTACATGTGGCTGAATCGAATCACAGTTGCTCGAAGAGGTGTGAATGACCAGAAGACTTAGTTGCCTTCTTCTGGCAAACCTTTGTTGAGTACCTCCTGTCGAAGGTCCGCAGCGCCTCGGCCTTGTTCCCCTTCTCTTTCATTTTTTAATCTCCAGTCGAAGACCGGATTCCGTGAGGCGGAAAGCTGGCTGCCAGCTTGCTGTAGCTCCAGCTTCAGCACGTGACGTAGGCGATTGGATTGGCGCGAATCCCCAATCCCACCCGCTTGTCGCCGGCGATACCCGCGCCTAGACGCTTGAACAGTGAGGCACACTCTCGCTGTTTTCGTATCCAAAGGTTCCAGTTGAGGGGGAGCTTTACCCGCTCCAGCTTCACACATTAGCCCCGATCCATGTCGTGGTTCGCCTCACTCAGCAAAAGGCTCACCAATCCGGGTACGCAGGCAGTCTCAGCTTCCGTAGCAGCAGCAGTTGCAGCCCCTTCCACGTCTACCAGCACCACCATTTTCAGGAGAGCCTTTGCTTCGGTAACCATGTCGCGCGACCCCAGCTCCGTTTCCAACTACGGCGCTTGGCGCACCAGGCACACAACCGCCACCTTTGACATCGATTTCGAGGCTAAGCGCATGAAGGGATCGGTGATCCTCGAATTGGTCTCTCAGACTGATAAGCAGAGCAATGAGGTCATCCTCGACTCTAGATTCGTTCATATCTCTTCCGTCCGCGTCGACTCCTCTGAGACTCAGTGGGAGTTCAAGGATCAAGTCCATGCACTTGGGGCTCCCCTACATATCTCAGTCCCTAACGGTGCTGCGAAGGGAGACGTCATCAATGTCAAGATCGATGTTGAGACGACAGAGAAGTGCACAGCCTTACAGTGGTTGACACCCGCCCAGACCTCCAACCAGAAGCATCCTTACATGTTCTCGCAATGTCAGGCTATCAACGCCCGATCTATCTTCCCCTGCCAAGATACACCCGATGTTAAGTCGACCTTTACTTTCAACCTGGCTTCCACGCTACCGGTCGTGGCCAGCGGTGTCCCTGTTGGTGATCATGAGGCCACTCCCGGCAAGCTGAAGCTCTACAAGTTTGAGCAAAAGGTGCCGATCCCGGCGTACCTGTTTGCTGTTGCCTCGGGAGACATCGTCACTGCCCCTATTGGACCTCGCAGCAAGGTGGCCACCGGTCCCTTGGAGATTGAGGACTGCAAGTGGGAATTCGAGAGGGATATGGAGAAGTTCATGGAGATTGCCGAGAAGCTGGTTTTCCCTTACAAATGGGGAGAATACAATGTGCTTGTGCTGCCTCCCAGCTTCCCCTTCGGAGGTAAGCAACTGTCATTATGATGACCCGGCCTCTGGTCGAACACTTACTAATCTATGATTCTAGGCATGGAGAACCCCGTTTACACCTTCTGCACACCAACAGTAGTCAGTGGTGACAGGCAGAACGTCGATGTCATTGCGCATGAGCTCGCTCATAGCTGGAGTGGTAACCTGGTCTCAAATGCCAGCTGGGAGCACTTGTGAGTACAGCCTAGCGTATAATTCTTGGGGCCCCTGCTGATGTTCTGAAGCTGGCTGAACGAGGGCTGGACGATGTACCTGGAGCGACGAATCATTGCCGCTCTTCATGGTGAACCTGAATTCCACTTCTCCTGTATTCTTGGGTGGAAAGCCCTCGGTAAGGTCTCTAGTACATGAGGGGTTTGATCACACGCTAACAAAAGGCAGAGGACTCTGTCTCGCAATATGGCAACGATCACGAAAACACCAAGCTCATCATTAACCACGAGGGTGTGGATCCCGAGGACACCTACAGTCAGGTGGCTTATGAAAAGGGCTTTCACTTCTTGTACTACTTGGAACGTGTCGTGGGTCGTGAGAACTTCGACAAGTTCATCCCACACTACTTCACCACCTGGTCTGGCAAGTCTCTGGACTCGTTTGAGTTCCGGGACACGTTTATGGACTTTTTCAACGGCCTAGGCGATGAAGAGTTGAAGAAGAAGGTCGCTGAGATCGACTGGAATGAGAAGCTCTACACACCTGGCATGCCGCCCAAGCCGGATTTCGACACCACACTGGCGGATCAGTGCTTCGCGGTGGCTGATAAGTGGAAGAATGATGTGAGTGACCACTACAGCAAGCGACATGATACGATGCTGACCATCTATAGTCCTTCGAGCCTAGTCCTAAGGACATCGAACACTTCACTAGTAGCCAAAAGCTCGTCTTCCTCGAGAAGGTCCAGCAAGACGTGCCCCTCAGCGCCGAGCGCGCTCAACTCCTGGGCAAAGTCTACGACCTCATCGGCTCACGTAACGTGGAGCTCCTATCAGCGTACTACCTCATCGCGCTCAAATCCGAGGACAAGACGTCTTACTATGGCACGGCGGAGCTGCTGGGCAAGGTTGGACGGATGAAGTATGTGAGACCGCTTTTCCGCGCGCTGAACAAGGTGGATAGGAATTTGGCATTAGAGACTTTTGCGAAGAACCGGGACTTCTACCACCCGATCGCCAGGGGCATGGTGGAGAAGGACTTGAAGATCTGAGCTCGCTGGGTGGCATAGACTATAAGGATCCGACTCAAAAATATATCCATTGCCTTTTCATCCATGTTGAGATAATTGCCTATCTGCTTGATTTCCGTCTCGGACGCTCACTTCGCAGACCGAGGCTGCCACTCCCACCGCCAGCGCTCACTCCTCCTCCAGCGTGGCCATCGCCGTCGACGCCAAAGCCAACATGGTCCTCAGCGTTCGAGATAATGCTGCGACGCGGCGGCAGATCGAGGAACAGAGAGAAGCAGGAGGCGCCCTCGGCAATTCAGTAGAATAATAGGTAGAATAGTACGCAAGACAGTAGGCATGATAATAGGAATATTCGTAGGCATAATAGAAAGTAGGATAGTAGATAGCCCACATCTTCATATATTCCTTTTTTCGTCGCACCCTCAGATCAACCACTTGGAGTCAGCCATCACCTCAGCCCACTTCTTTCCCGATGGTCTTTGGAATCGCTGAACCGAGTCGACTTCATCGGACCCGAAATTGCCGTAGAGGTGAGGGAAACCATCTTCCCATTTTGTGTCCTTCTCGAATTTGCCAGCCACCAACTTCAATACCCATAGATCCGAAGCATCGGTGAAGAAGAGGTCGCCAGTCCCGGGTACCTTTGATTGGATCAGAATTGTTAGAAAGAAAAGAGTCAATCGAGCCATGTGTAAATCCTACCTGCGACGCTTTGCTGAGGTGAACGAATCCGCTTTGCGTGTCAAGATCGGAGAGGGGATATGCGGCGGGAATTGGCTCTGGTGGAGGACCAGGAATGATTTTGTATAAGAATTGATGTGATTCTTGATTCGACATATTGACAGTAGGGTCCAGACGATGAAGCTGAACTGAGAGAAAGTTGAAAGATGAGTCAAATGCTGTCATGCTGGGGGTGGTGCAGGGTATTTTCACCTCAAATTCGCGGGGTTGCTGGCTGCTGTGAGCCAACGCCATCCCCTCCTCCAGCCTTCTCCACGATACTCGCGACGCCCGAGCATGGGCAACTAGACTGCATCGAAGATCGGGACATACAAAATGAGACTCAACAGCTCCTCACTACCGCCACTCCGTCAATGCCAAGCTTCGGGCACAAGATAGTCAGAGTACTCGGGTATGGGGGACCTGGCGTGCTTTCAGCACAAGCATTCCTCGGCTCCGATTAGAGCCCTAGAAACATGTCGCGCGGTCCGCCTGCATCTCGATTGTGTTTCATCTCGGATCTTCCCTCCGTCGCCGTCGGCGAGAAAGTGAGATTCCTGGGTTGGTACGTTGGTAATTCCATCCAAGCCGGGCCATCATATCGGCGTGAAACCACGTTCAAGTGAACCAAGCTGACTCGTATTAGCGTTATATCGTACTCGACGGCCACAGGCTGCCTCGAACTTGGTCATCTGCACCCTCCAGGAGCACAAGTCACGGCCTTCGTTGACATTCAATTAGTCTTGGAGCTGGTCAACCCGGAGCTGACACGTGTCGGTGAATGGCTCAATGTTTTGGGTTACAAGACGGCGCGCCAGGAGCCTGGGCTTGCGGAGAAGCCTCCGGTTGCTTCAGACGGGACGTTTGTTCACGTCCAGGCATTGCGCGTCTGGTCGACAGGGCCATTGGATCTTGCCCGATACGAGCGCGAGTGTGCAGCATCGAAAGGATGAAATAACACGGCTACTGGGTAGGGGATTCGATTGCTCATGGAATTGGGTAACCACGGAAGGCATCCTGATGCTTGGATGCTGGCGTGGCCATGTCAGATGCCTCTTGCGCATGTTGATGGCAACGCCATGCATATGTCACGAAATGAACACCACTCTGATTGGTCACTGAAAGTGTTCCATCTGGTTGTTCAACGCACATACCAATTTCTGTTCATGATTCGGCATCACCGCAACATGCAAAAACCCGCCTCCTGGCACGACTTGGTTACGCAACGTCCGAGAGCTCGTCAGCTTCAAAGCACGAAAGCGGGGTCACGGACAGTCGCGATTTGAACGATTCAGGACACAGACCATTAGAATTCTTGGAAACGACCAGTATTGACACCCCGGCCGCTCACCTCCACAACCGGCGGTGTCTCTGCATCAGAGGATGGGCCGGCATGCATGACCGCTGGGGCCATCTCTCTCAATGATTCGAAGATAGGCCCAGGGTGCCTCTCGATAGATCTGGGTTGGGCATCAACTTGGCAGGAATTCCCTGCCTTATCTGGTACACAAGCCCGACCCATGCAGTGATCTTTGGGTTCAGACAGCGGCTTGGGCCCCTTCCTGCAGCCACAATCTCTCTCTCGAACGACAACAGATCCTTCGAAGCGAACCACCAGAGCATCTGTCTCCAACCGCTCGTTGATCATAACCCTCTAGGTCCATACGGTTCTGCTAGCAGGGAGCTGTCTGTGGCTTAGCGTTGCAGCGTGCTCAAGGATTCTGTCCGTGTCGATTGACATGCATTCAAATGGAGCGACGCCTTGACCACCGAGCTGGTCACATTGTGCATGGGGCTCGTAGGTGCCCAGGTAATGTCAGCGTCTTGGGCTGTGTCGATGACCGGACTTCCGCGACGAGTCGCCGGCTTTGGACACCACCACGGGCTGGTGAAGTGGACGCTTGAGTGTGACGGATGGGTTCTGTTGAGCCTTTGCGCTCGCCTGCTTGTCCCAGAGCTCCTTGGACTTCTGGCATATGTCGTCGATTTGCTCCTGTTTGTCAAAGATGGCTCTTGGGTCAACGACTGTCACACAGACTTCGATGCTCTGCGATGCTCACATCAGTCAGACATGCACCTGGGGTTGAGATGAGGAAACCATCTTCTCCCTGGGTTGCATAAGCATTGATCCTTCAACATGAGGATGTCGGAATGGAGGCACCTCGAGGGTATATGGCCGCACTGTTGCTTGAGGTCCTAGGTAATAGGGCAACTGCTGGGTAATGACACGTTTGTGAATATCCCATTGGGGTATCCAATATCGGTTCATTGCATACGACATGATGGGAGACAGTAAAGCGTCAATATAGACGTTCAGTTCGAAGACTGAAAGAGGTATGCCCTCAAGCTAAGCATGCGCTCAACCCCCTATTTATCTTCTTCCGGCAATAGCACGTAGCGTACTCAGCAGTAACACGCAGCTCTGCCGCATTAGGAATGATGAAAGACATGGATCATGCCAAATGGAAGCAGCAGCCACAGACAGGACGTTCAACGATATGCATGAGGTGATTGGTCAGTCGATGCAAGACAACGAAGCGACCACTTTAGCTCTCAGCTTGCATATCGAGTGTCGCACGCATCAATGACCTTCTTTCCTTATTCCGTGTCGCGGCACGCACGCGCACTCTTTCTCTGACCACTGTCCAACACGACTCTCGCAATGTTCGGATGCCGTGGAAAAAGTGAGGCGGACGAAGGGGGAAGTGAAGGCTACTCATTGGCAAAGATGGGGTGTGGATGCTTGGACCGCCTCACGGTTCAAGGTGGCGAATCGCTTGAGAGCTTGGTATGTCAACACCCTAAATCGATCAGGCTGCTGGGACGGATATACGGTGCTCGAGTCGTGATGCAGGCGTCACCGAAAGGAATGAGCTATAACATGAGGCTCGGCGTCTACGTCCTAGGCTATACATCAGTTGCGATACTGCATCGCCCTTGTGGTGCGGGCTTAGCTCCAAAGCTATATGCAATTCACGATTAATGCATAAGAATCGCCGACTTGTTATTCGCTTTCATCGCGGTGTTGAGTTGATGTTGAGTTGATTTACATCAGGAAATGGCAATATATGCATTATCCGTGGGTCACGATGATCAATGGAACCGAACACCGCACAGAGAACCATTACTTTTGATATGTAAGGCATATGTAAGACATTTGTACTGAGTTCTGTCGATCGCCAGACAGGATTAAAGCAAGCAATTGCCTTATTGGATGCCCCAATCGAAAGGCAGATGATCCTTGGATCCTGAAAGATCGTCCTTGCCCAGCCAGAACCTTGAGATCTTGACTAGGCACGTGTGAACGGTGACATGCGATGCAGCTATGTGTTGGTACATACACTAGTTTTCTTCTGGCCCAAGCAAATCATCGCCCCAAACCTTGTATCAGGCTCTGGATGTGAACTCTTGTCCACGTGAGTCTGAGCAATGCTGGTCACGATGCCAGGTGAAGGAGATCACTAGCAGCGACGAGGAGCGTTAGCGATCTGTATGGGAAAGCTGCGGTCCGGCTAATCCACGGTCGATGCCCCTCAACGCTTCAACGGCTTCCAGCGTCAGGACCCGCTTTAACCGGCGTCCATAGTGCAATTTCCCCAATCAAAGCGGAACGGGGCTCTGTGTCAAGCACCGACGTCAAGCGCATCGCGACCGCGTCTTCCTCCAGCATTTGTTGACCGCCGACAAGACAACGTTAGGTCGTTGCGAACACGACGACCACCTCGGATGCTCCGCGACCAGACAGTTCTTGCGAAAGTCACATTCATCGCGATTTACCGCTCACTCGAAAGCTTTCCGACCTTGAGGACATTATAATGTTCGGGAGTGCACGTCAGGGTCCTTGACACGTGCTTATTTGTGTAGGCAGCTTCGCAGACAAGCCGGAACCTCTTCATCTGCCATCGTAACCACTGGACAACTTCCGCTGACGAACCGAGCGACGCGACCCTTATGCGGCTTACACAGCGGATCGATGGTAGACGTGGCATCCAGCCGTGACTGTGGAACTACGATATATATTTAGGGGCCCTCCAGACATCCCCCTCGCTTCCGCGGCGGGACCATCCGTGGTCCCCCGACACACTCAAACATCATGGCGCCAGCCGGTGGTGGTAATATCAAGGTGGTGGTGAGAGTGCGACCCTTCAACGGCAGAGGTATGCTTCTCGGGATTTGAGAGATTTGGTTGACTCAATGCTGACACACGGGACCCTGCATAGAAATCGATAGAGGTTCAAGATGTATTGTCGAGATGAAAGGCAATCAGACAATCCTGTCGGTACCCGATGGGCCGGCAGGAAAGAACGCAAAAGACAACGCAGCCAAGACATTTGCCTTCGACAGGTCATACTGGTCATTCAGCAAAGCCGACTCAAATTACGCCGAGCAATCACATCTCTTTGACGATCTCGGTTCACCGTTGTTGGATAACGCTTTTCAGGGCTACAACAACTGTATTTTCGCATATGGTCAAACGGGTTCAGGAAAGTCTTACTCGATGATGGGATATGGCAAAGAGATCGGTATCATACCGCAGATCTGTCAGAATATGTTCACGCGGATAGAGGAGATCCAGAGGAAGGACCCGTCGACAAAGTGCACTGTTGAGGTGTCGTATCTTGAAATTTACAACGAACGAGTACGCGATCTGCTCAACCCCGCAACAAAGGGCAACCTCCGAGTGCGTGAGCACCCTTCGACAGGTCCATACGTTGAGGACCTCGCAAAGTTAGTCGTTGGTGGATTTCAGGAGATTGAGAACTTGATGGACGAGGGTAACAAAGCCCGAACGGTCGCTGCCACAAACATGAACGAAACCTCGAGTCGAAGTCACGCCGTGTTCACCCTGATGCTCACGCAGAAGACTGCTGACGCCGAAACCAAGATGGAGATGGAGAAGGTCGCCAAAATCAGTCTGGTTGATTTGGCAGGTTCAGAAAGAGCAAACTCTACTGGCGCTACTGGTGCGCGTTTGAAGGAAGGTGCTGAGATCAACAGGTCCTTGTCAACCTTGGGTCGTGTCATTGCTGCGCTGGCTGACCTTTCCACTGGCAAGAAGAAGAAGGGAGCAAGTCAAGTCCCGTACCGTGACAGTGTTTTGACCTGGCTGCTGAAGGACTCGCTTGGTGGTAACAGTATGACGGCTATGATTGCTGCTATCAGCCCAGCAGACATCAATTACGATGAAACGCTCAGTACCTTGCGTTACGCAGACTCGGCAAAGAGGATCAAGAACCATGCTGTCGTGAACGAAGACGCCAATGCTCGTATGATTCGGGAACTCAAGGAAGAGCTGGCGGTATTGCGAAGCAAACTTGGTGGTGGCGCTGGCATTGCTCTCGGCGGAGTGGCGGTACCGGGCGAGCAGGTATATCCTGAAGGAACGCCTCTGGAGCAGCAGATGGTCAGCATCACCGGCGCGGATGGCTCCGTGAAGCAGGTCTCTAAGGCTGAGATTGCAGAGCAGCTCAGTCAGAGTGAGAAGCTATTAACGGACCTCAACCAAACATGGGAACAAAAGCTCCAGAAGACGGAAGAAATCCACAAGGAGCGCGAAGCAGCTCTCGAGGAGCTTGGCATCAGCATTGAGAAGGGCTTCATTGGGCTGCATACACCCAAAAAGATGCCTCATCTTGTCAACTTGTCAGACGATCCACTGCTGGCAGAGTGTCTGGTTTACAATCTCAAGCCTGGAACAACAACAGTCGGTAATGTCGACACCAACGCAGACCATCAGGCCAACATCCGCCTAAATGGCACGAGAATTTTGCACGACCACTGTGTGTTCGAGAATGGGGCGGACGGAACAGTGACGTTGATTCCTCGAGAAGGCGCATCTGTCATGATCAATGGCAAACGCATTTCGGAGCCTCAGCAACTGCATTCTGGTTACCGTGTCATTCTCGGCGACTTCCACATTTTCCGTTTCAACCATCCTATGGAAGCCCGTGCAGAAAGAGGGGAGGCGCCCGGTGGAAGCTTGCTACGACATTCCGTTACGGCCAGCCAACTGCAGGCTCTCGACCGCACTTCGCCGAGTCCGAGTCCGCGTCCCGGACACGAGAGGAACTTCAGTAAGGTATCGGACTTTGGAGACTCACGACCAGAATCACCTGCGCCATTCCGCAACGGACGAGATTCAGATTGGTCATTTGCGAGAAGAGAAGCTGCTGGAGCGATCTTGGGCACCGATCAGAACTTTGCGAGTCTAACGGATGAGGAGCTCAATGCGCTTTTCGAGGATGTGCAAAAGGCCAGAGCAGAACGTGTGAACGTCCGCGAGGATGGCGACGATTCAGAGTCCACAACCTCTTATGCTTTCCGAGAAAAGTATATGTCTACTGGAACGATTGACAATTTCTCACTGGATACTGCGTTGACTATGCCATCAACACCAAAGCAAGGCGAAGCTGACGACAAACTACGAGAAGTCCGTGAAGAGATGCAGAATCAACTCGAGAAACAGAAGGAGGAGTACCGAGATCAACTCAAGGACGCCGAAGCCGCCAACGTTGAAGTAGAAGAGATCAAGAAGGAGAAGGCGAAGATGGAAGAGGCGCTGAAGGAGCTTAAGGAGGACATGCAGAAGCAGCTCAACGTCCAACGGAAGAAGTTCGAGGAGCAGATCGAGAAGATGGATCCACTGAAACGACCCAAGGCGAGCCCGAAACTCGACGAGACCGAGATGGACCGTGCTCGTGAGGTCATCAAGGTCTGGCGGAGCCGGCACTACGTTAAGATGGCTGAGTCGGTGCTCCAGAACGCTGCCATTTTGAAGGAAGCACAGATCATGAGCAATGAGCTGAACGAGAGTGTCGTGTTCCAGTTCGCTGTGGTGGATGTTGGCCATGCGCTCTGCTCGTCATACGACATGGTGCTTAATGGGTTGACGGGTGAAGGCGAGGATGCTGCCCTCGAGGAGGCTCAGAAGCCCTGCATTGGCGTGCGGGTGGTGGACTTCAAGCACAATGTTGTGCACCTTTGGAGTCTTCAGAAGCTTCAGGATCGCGTGCGACAGATGCGCCAGATGCACCAGTATCTCGACCAGCCAGAATACGCCCAGCATTTGAGCCTCGAGAACCCTTTCGTTGAGGCTTGTATGCCAGCATACACACTGGTCGGCGAGGTTGATGTGCCGCTGAAAGCTGTGTTCGAAAGTCGCGTGCAGGACTTCTCCCTGGATGTTCTGTCGCCCTACACCTCGGGTGTGGTTGGTATCATCAAGCTCTCACTCGAACCATCCCATGCGCGGGCACCGTCGAATACGCTCAAGTTCAACGTGGTTATGCATGAGCTCCTTGGCTTCGCGGAACGTGAAGGCACAGAAGTTCATGCACAGCTCTTCATTCCGGGCGTCTCAGAGGAAGATGGTATCACGACAACGCAGATGATTAAGGATTTCGATGAGGGTCCCATTCGATTTGAGAGTGTTCACAATATGAGCATCCCGCTCTTTTCGCCACAAGACATCACGCTCAGAGCCTCAATCTTTGCCCACGTCTCGTCGATGCACTTAGACAAACTGTTGAGTTGGGACGACATGAGGGACACTGTGCCACGAAACGGGAATGCCAACGGCGCTCGCATCAACGAATCCCAATTTTACACTCAAGAGAAGCATGATCTCCTCGCCCGAATCCAAATCATGGAGCTGAACGAGGACGGCCAGTATGCTCCTGTTGAAGTAACTCAAACCAGTGAACTCGACAGCGGGACGTTTCAACTTCACCAAGGCCTTCAAAGGAGAATCGCCATCAGCATATCCCACAGCTCGGGCGATGCACTGCCTTGGGGTGAGGTGACAGCTGTGCGTGCTGGTAAGATCCAGCTCGTTGATTCTGCCGGGAAGACACCAGATATGGCACCGACCGATCCCGAGATCACCCTGAAACTTGCTTCAAACCCAATCTATCGCGAGAATGCCAACGGGACTCGGAGCATCACTGTCTTTGCCCAGTGGGATTCTAGCTTGCACAACTCGTTGCTGCTCGACAGAGTCACGGCAGAAAAGTTCAAGGTTCAGATGGGTATCTCATGGGACATTAGCTCTGAAAAGCTGGCCGAGCCCATGAAGTTTACGCAGAAGGTCTGTGTGCAAGTACTGTCGCGAAGCTTCGTCCGCCAGACCTCGATGTTCTCGGCACTCTGGCAGAATGTCAGATTTGTGAAGTCATCTACGGGAATTTTCACCCTGACTATGCGACCGGCACCCATCAAGCGTGTGGGCGACTTGTGGAGAATGAATAGCCGACATGATTATGTCAAGGGCGAAGAGAGCCTGACTAGCTGGACCCCGCGTGGTGTGTCGCTCGTAAGCGACTATATCGCCGCCCGCAAGAAGCGCAAGCGCATCGCAGAGATTGGAGCGATTCAAACGACTTTGATGAAGTATGGAGCAGACGGCAGCCAGGACGCAGCTGACACTGAGGAGCCGGCGCCTGAACCATCGCCGGAGCTCAAGCCAATCATACCTAATGATGATGATTTGCTGAACGATACCCCTGACACTTCCCAAGCGCCATCCCTGAATGAGGAGATCGACAACAGCGCCGGGGAATCGGAGCAGCCAGAGGAAGAAGCAACGATCAAAGTGCAAGACCCAGCTGAGGCAGCCTCTGAGAGTTCGGAATACGATGAACGACAAAAAGCCCTCCTCGAGAAATGTGTCAAACTTTGGCTCAAGTACCCCGACCCATTGAACAGCATCCTCAGCCCGACCAATACGGCACCGCCCGAGAATGGCATCGCTCCCGAATCGCCCCTTCCGCCCAGCCTTATCACGACGATCATCCGCGTGCCGAAGAACCCTAAGGTGCTGAAAGGCGGATACCTGCTAGTCCCAAACAGTGAGTCCACGCGTTGGGTCAAGCGATTCGTGGAGCTACGTCGGCCCTACCTGCACATTCATTCTGCGACTGATGGTGATGAGGTGGCGCTTGTGAGCTTGAGGAATTCGAGAGTTGACAGCCAGCCTGGTGTCCTCGGTATCCTTCATGGACCGGATGACTATGACGCGCAACGCGGCGGAACGAACGGGAACGCGGACTTCCGGCCAAGCCATCGTCGTACTTCGTCTGGTCGCGTTATTTCCACGATCTGGACAGGGACAGGAGGCAATGGCAATGGCACCAATGGCAATGGCGGATCTCCGGGCGGCCAGCAGGGCTTACAACGGCTTAGCGAGCGCATGCAGGCAGCCGTGTTCGCGATCTACGGCACCGATAACACATGGCTCTTCGCCGCTAGGAGCGAGCGAGACAAGATGGACTGGATCTTCCGCATCGATCAAACATATCTGGCCAACAGCGAGAGCACACCTGGGAGCGGCGTCATGAGCCCTCAGTATGGCAGCGAGTATTAGGAGGAGGACGATCATTTCTGAGGGAGCCCCTTGGACATGGAATTGAACGCAGCGAGAGAAATAAGCATGAAAAGGGCGCAATCGAGTCTGATTGGATCATGGAAGTTGATGGGATTTCGGTGTCATGGGCTTGTGCACAGTTTGGCATTTACGAGTCTCTTTCGTGTGTCATTTGCTTTTTTTTTATCACTCCCTCCACCACTCCACGTCTTGAGTTTCTTTTGTCTTACGCGGCCCTTTACCTTTTACTCTTTCGTGGGGGTGGAGGACATCGACGGGGGGCGGCGGGTTGTCTTGCTTCTTCCCCTGCCCTGCTCTGCTCTGTCCTCCCCCTCTCTTGACGTGGCATAGTGTTAGACGACTTTAGATTATACCCCCCCCTACCTGGAGATCCAGCGAGGGTCAGAATGAGAGAGTGCGAAAGTCATAGGCGAGATGGAGGATGAGCGATGTAGTGTAAATGGTAGTTACCTGTACGACACCCCAGCTTGCGTCAGAAGTATTGTTTCGTAGTGATGAAAGTATTGGCTCATGCACGGTCATGATGACCTCGACACTGTTCTGGACCCGTTGGTCAGCGATACCTTAACCTGGACAAGTTGCTCGTGGGTTGTTCACAACGTGTCTGCCCATGCAAAGTACCGCCAGACTGGACCCTATGTATCCGCGTAGCCGGGGCCGCGTCTCCCGCCGCCCGACAAGTCGGACATATCGGCTTGCAGTCAAGCCTGGGAACTATTGCAGAGAGTCGACCCAAATTGTGACACAGGAAAAAGCAGGGGGAAGGACCAGGGGGATGGTTGCGTTCGTGGCTTGCTGTACTTGCTCGGCGTGCATTCTGTCGTGTGTTGTGTAAGGTCGGGTTTCCGAAGGTCTGGTACCGAAGTGATGGGCTAGCGATGCAGGAGATGACGAGAGGAGTTTGGTTCACCGATGCGCGGGATATAAATGCAAGGATACAGAGTGCATAAGCCAAGGGGGCGGTTGTGTATCGTCTATACCGGCTAGGCTATGCTTGCTGTTGTGCTTCCACACCAACCTTGTTGTCCGTTATTCTCGACCGAAAAGTGAGGCGGAAAATGGGGACCTCGAAGGTTGAGTTCAGGTGGTGACTCGTACAGCAGAGTGGTATTGGAGGAGGTGATGGGGTGTTGTGCATGTGTTGGGGGTGCGATGCGACGTTGTGTTGGTCCGGGACTTATGGAGACGGGTGAGACGGGAGGAGGGAAATCAGAGATGGCTGGGGAGTGGCCAGGCTTGTCTGACCCAATGCCAGAGGGTCGGGACGGTTGGCTTCGAGGTTGGGAGACAATGCCTATGACCTGGTTCCGAGTCGGTTCATGAAGACCAGGATTGTCACTCTGACCGGGACAAAGGTCTTGAGGCAATGCTTCCACCGAAGGAGTGCGGCCATGAGACCAAGTGCTGTTCTCATCAGTCAAGGAGATTCCCCAGAAGCAGTCGAGCCTCTCAATAGGCACATCCCTAGGTTTACGAACCGAGGCACCGGTCTAATAGAGAATACGACGCAACACGACAGGCCACATCGAGGCCGGAGACACGAAGCTATGGATACCGACAGCTTGGGACAGGCGGCGCAGCAAGAACAGCAAGGGTGAAGCCAATGTTTCCGTGAACCACTGCCCCGGCTGCTGTATCATCCTCCACGTCGTGTCATGCCATGTAATGTATCAATGCCCAGCGCATCACACACCCCTTTCCCCCGTCCGGCCGATATTCCGCTCGTAACGGATCAGACCATCCCATCCTGCGCGAACTTGTGCCGTGCAACACTCGAGCGAATGGCCGTGAGCAGATTTCACTGTTGGGGGCAACAAGGGTATTGCGAAGATGCTGTTGGCTGGGGTTGTGTGGCTTGCATGGCGGTCAGGCCAGCTACGCAGGACGGGTTACTTGAATATTTGGGAAAGGAGCCTGTGTTGATCTGCGGGCTCTTGCAGGTGCTGAAAAGTATCCAATTTGGGGGCCATTTCCGTTTCCTCGATTTGTCAAGATGAACAAGGAGCGCATATTCTCCTTGCTGGAGGTCAGCCAATGTCCGGGAGACGGTGTCTCACTTGCAACGTGCTGAGGACAAGGATATCCTTAGTAATTCGTCCCCGGCTGGTGTCTTCAATTGCTAGTGTCTGACGGGCCGGGAACGGGGGCGCGCCGCGGATCTGTCCGGTGAAGGGAGAAAAATAGTCAAGGGATCGATGATGGCCGCCAAGTCTCTCGGCCGTCTGGAAGCTGGACCATGCTGCTCATCTCAGACGAGGAGAGCCGTCTGCGAAAGGTCAAATGATCCATGCAAGGCATCTGACGAGTTGCAACGACTCGACAGATTGCGAATGACACATGCTCACCGAATCACAGGAAGACACCTGATCTTGTTCTCCTGTACGCAGCGTGCTGAGGTGGCGCGAGAGCTGAGACATACAGAAGCGACATGACAGCGTCATGAGGGGCGATGACTTGACATTGGACAAATGCAGGTTGACACTGGGAGCCGAAAGGGAGCAAGAAATGGACTGACTCTGGTGGCAGGGGGGGATATCCCTGCTGCATACTATTCTTTGCTTCTTCGTTATGGAATGATTGGCTAGTAGACACACGGGAACCAACACGCGGCATAAAAGCAAGATACCGCGCTCCAGGCAACCGGAACCAACGAGAATGGTGAATGGATGAAGGCCCTGAAGAGGACAAGGGGGAAAGGGGTGGTGGCCCGAGTAACCCAGGTTGACCCTTGTCCCGGGACCTGGCATACCGCGGAACAGAGCCAACAGCACATCAACAGCTTGGGTAGACGGATGGAGGGATATTCCCTCGGGTAATGACTGTGACAAGGAGGGTAAAAAAGGGATCGACCTTTATTTCCGGCCGGTCGGTAAACGGGATGTGGGTGGGTGGCAGCGAGGGGTTCGACGAGCGATGAGGAGTCGAGTTGCCCGAGGAGATGATATCTTCGGGTACGGAGTACTCAGGACCATCAATCAGACGACATGTCTCTGGCACAGCGTGTGTCCAGCTGCATGTCTCTCCTGATTCGCATGACCCATTCCTTCACCGGTTTCCAAACTTGATATAGCGAAGTCGCAGCAACGTCACGTCGCGTCAAACTAGTAATCTGCTTGTCTCACCTTATGCATATAGCATCACGGCCTCTGTTTTTGTACACGGAGACAGAGGACAGAGACAAGAAAGTCCTACTTCCCTGCCGACCAATGATGGGGAATAGAGTGGCACGGAATTCTGTCCGGGAAAAACTGTACCACAGTACATTGGGGAAAAGCTGAGTCTACGGTGGGAAATAAATGAGAGGAACAATGGCTTGCAGGACGCTAATGTGCGTGTTGTTGTTTTGGAGGAGACGGACGTCAGGTGAAGCCACGGGCGGTGCCTTGTCTGCAGGAGGAAAGGTGGGAGATGGGAGAGGCGCGCGCTAGGAGAAGAGGGCGCGGATGAGGACGACGATAAAACAGTTGGGGGGGAACTGCTGTATTGCTTCGGAGGTTTTGATACGCTTTGCAGATGATGTGTCGCAAGTCTGCATTGGCCGTCTGCATCGTGGGATAGTTGTGCGTGGTCTGGCTCACATCTATGCTTCTGTAAGCCCGGGAAACATGGAAGCAATCTAGCATCTCGAGGCGCTACGAAATAGGCATAGTAGACCTAACAGCTGGATTTCCAACAGCAGGACCAAGATTCACCACCCTGGCCACATTCGCTACCAAACAAAAAAAAAAAGGTTCAGCTCAAGCCGCCCCCTAGTGCAGCGCCTCAAGGGTCAAATTGTGAAAAGCAGAACCGGACGCTTCCTTCGCTAGCTAGTCCGACCCAGCTTTCCGGGTCCCCTCCCCCCCTCGTATACCCCAAGAGGGAAGACCAGTCCGCGGCGCTGGGATCTTTCGGTTCAAAAATTTGAGCCAGGGTGGTATTGGGACTGGGGGTTGGCCAAGGCGTCGCCTCTCGCGGACGCGCGGGGAAAATGGGAACTTGGGTAACTGTTGGTGGTGTCCTTGTCACACACACTGGATGATGTGCAGAGGTGGTGTCATGATGTCAAGGTGTCCATCCGCTCTGGCGGTGTAGGGGTGTCTTTTGTATTTCACGTGCATGCAGCTTTGTTGCACTGTCCAGACACAGACCAGACACAGACCAGACACAGACCAGACCAGACCAGATGGATAGGATAGGACAGTAATTACAGAATAGCCTGGTGCTGTTATGACAAGGGTTCCCCCCTCCCGGCGCCACGGACACACAGTCGGTAATAAATGCACAATAGGAGGGAATAGGCAAACACGGCTGTCAAGGCTCCAGAGGGTGGGACACTAGAGGGAGATTTTGAGTTTCTGGGAGCATCCAAGGCGGACGGGAACAAGCCCGACATTTGCGTCCTTGTTTCTTAGAAACGAACCCCAGCTACGGTACGGAGTAATTACGTTGCCGCAATTAACGGCGCTATGTGAACACCCATGGAGGGTTTTCTTTGTCAGTGATTTGTACATAACCTGGCTGTTTGCTTGGGCTCAACGCAGGCAGGCAGACATACAGACAGCCAGATAGGCAGATAGACTGTCTTAAGGTTTAAGATTACAGCCACGTCCGCGTCTATGCACTTTCAGGTCTAGGTCTTCCTTTTCCCGCTATCCCGACTAGGTCAGGTACTGAAGCAACAAGTAATTACATTCTGTCCAACGTGCCTCTGCGTGAAATACAAGCAAAACGCAGCAGAGTCATGTCATGTCAAGTCAAGTCAAATCAAGCCAAGTCCTGGTTCGATTACATACATGCTAATGCGACTCTAACGCAACCCCCTCACTCTTCTGACCCTTGCTCGCTCCCCCCTGGTCTGGTCTGGTATTTCCGACCTGGTCTGCTCTGCTCTAGTGCCTCATGTCCTTCTGTTTCCGCACAGCCTTTGGGGTTTCTGTTTTGCCTATTCCTTGTCTACTTTGACTTTCTGCCAACTCACCCGTTCAATCTCTCGCACTCCAGCCTGACAAAGCCATACATACAACTTATTAGAGCCTACGTGTCCGTCCATCTCTCAGATCTCACCACACACCCCCTGCCTGCCTGCTCCATCCGCAAAGGCCATCCCCCTCTCTATCCTGATCCTTGCAACCCTCCCCGTCTCCCCTCCTCCCATCTCTCTCCGTATGGTATGTACGATAAACCTGCCCAATCCTGGCATAACCTCGCCTGCAGGCCAATGTAATTATTTCTCCTCCCGTCTCTTCTTTTTCTCTTTTCTTCCTCTTTCGCGCAGCCACTCATACACCCTCTTCTTCGCTTGCGCCCCTCCTCTTTGAGTTTCCCCCGGTACCGATCTGTCGGGTCCTTTCTTTGTCCTCGTCCTCTCTTCCTTCTCGTCCTTTTCTATTTCCTCTGCTTGCTTGCTCGCCCTCTTCCTCTCTTATTCCCATTCTGGGCATCATCATACAAACCGAGTTGAACGAACTGGATAGCCTACTCCTCCATTCCATTGCCGCTTGTCCATCACCTCTTAGTTTGATCGCCAAGACAGCCTGGGTTTAGAAGCGGTTGTGCCGCTTTTTCAGCTGACCCTTCTTGCTCGCTCCTTTTCTTCTTTCACTTTTGGCTCTTATTTTAAAGCTTGCCCGTTCTGGTTGCCAACTCGCTCCCGGGCCTTTGGATGGTGTGAAACGGCGACTCCGCTGTGTTCGATCGATTGCTTGCTGGCTTTTTTGGCGGGAGGCGGCTTCTTTCATGACCCTTTGCGGAACTTCCGACGTCACGATACTGAACTTCCAAGATCGCAACGCTGCACCACCTAATCAGGGCCTTGCTGAGATTGTGCTTTCGACCCTTTTCGGTCTTTCATCCTCTGAAAATTCGTCGTCCGGGAAAACTTCCATCTTCTCGCGGCCATAGACTCTTCGAGATCCACAAGCGAGCGCCCTTCAGTGTCGAACCCACCCCCAGCTTACTCCAAAGCTACCCCAGGAAACGGACTCTCCTCAGCCAAGACATTGCCTTGGAGAGGGGTTTTAATCGCGGCGCGGAAAGGGGGACTTGGGAACCTGGTTGAATGAACATCCTCGGAAACCACGGAATCTTGAATGCTCAATAGACGGCGCCGTAATCGTGCTGGGAAAAAGAGAAGGGATCTCGGGTTGCAGCAACAGGTTATGGATCGTCGCCCCAATGGTGGTGGCAGTGAACAGATGCTCGACAATACCCGCGATCATTCGCAGCTGGAGGTACTGACTCCCTCGGACGTGCCGAGAACGTCAGCGGCTGGGAATTTCCAGTTCACGTTTGAGATTGGGCAGAGATCGAATCAGGGGAGCTATATCGAGCCAGAGGTAGGTTGACACTCCTGATGCATCGGCAAGCAGTGCTGCTTGTTGGATTCTTTCATGTGGGTAAGATAGGATTGTTGTTGACATACTGTTCAGGCAAGCCCAGATGATGCGTGAGTCTTGGAAACCAGGGGATGGAACAAGAGAAAGAACGAAAGGGAAGAAATTGAGAGCCTGGCTGACCATATAAAGTAGAGACTCGTCCGAATCGCTCTCAGAAAGCGTGCAGACCTATCCGGAGGAATACGGTCGAACATATCACGCATACAGAGCTGGCTGTAAGTCCCGAGCCTCTCACTACAAGTGCAGAAGCAAAGAACTAATAACAGTGATAGCATACGCCTTTCCGAATGACATGCCGGAGCGAGAAAGATTATCACTCCAGCACGATGTCTTGACACGTCTCTTCAACGGGAGGCTCTTCTTCGCACCTCTGAACGAAGGTTACCCTCCACGCAGAATCCTCGACATCGCCACAGGTACAGGCGAATGGGCCATCGAGATTGGAGATCGCTTCCCTCATTCGCAGGTCACAGCCACCGACCTCTCACCAATACAGCCTGCAGAGGTGCCGCCAAATGTGACCTTCTTTGTTGAAGATTCGTATGTGCCTTTTCTCAATTGGTGTCCCTTGAGCCGAATCACTGACAGGAACGGCAGATCAGAAGACTGGGAATACACCACTCCCTTTGACTACATCCATACCCGCGTCACAGCCGGCTGCTGGTCCTCCTTCCGAGACCAGATCGCCACACAAGCCTTCCATGCTCTCAACCCCGGCGGCTTCTTCGAGTCCCAGGAGTTCGACGGGATCTTCTCTTCGGATGATGGGACTTTGACTTCAGATAGTGCCCTGGCCCGGTGGTCCCACGATCTCTGCGCAGCCTCCGAGACACTCAACAGGCCGGTCGTGATGGCGCGGTACCTGAAGAGTGTGTATGAGGAGGTCGGATTTGTGGACGTGCAGGAAAGGGTGTTCAAGATGCCGACGAATGGGTGGCCGAAGGATGGGCGGTTGAAGGACTTGGGGAAGATGTGGGAGAGTAACATGATTCAGGGGTTGAGTGGCTTTTCCTCGTACCTTTTTAACAAGGTGTATGGCCGGTCGCCTGCAGAGATTGAGGTACGTCTCCCTGCTGCTCATATTGAAGTTCAAGTCTTCATCGACTGACACGATCGGACTAGGTCTCACTGGTCGACGTGAGGAGAGACTTGTCGAACCCACGGATTCACGCGTACTCGAGCATCTACGTGGTCTGGGGTAGGAAGCCATACCCTGGCGAGGAGTCGCACAGAAAGAAGACCTGAAAACGCATGGAGATTCGGTAATGGTTAGGAGTGAGAGGAAGACAGAGGGAGTTTGTCTCTCTTCATGTTCATATAACGGGCTGCTATGGTTGAGACGAAGTTACGATCAGACACCTGCATTGGGAGAGGGGACATTCAGGGGTAGCTACACGGACAGCGCCATGGTAGAAAAAGGGGTCGGGCCATGAGGGTGGATATACCATATATATAACGAGATGATGGCTGTTCCATGAAATGGAAGCCAGTGGATGGCTTTTATTGACACTGCAGTGTTTATGGCTCTCTTTCCCTCTCTATGGCGCTTCTGAACATCGCCTGGAGCTTGCATCCAAACGCTCATTGAATCCTGGCACTGAACCTTCCATGCTGAACGACTTGTAAGTCACCATCTTCAACCTGAGCGATGAGATCCCCTTCAGTGCTCCCTGACCAGCCATTTGAGAGCATCGGCCTGTTCCTCAGAGACCAACTCTCGCAACTTGGTCTCCTCAAGGAACTCATGATCCGCATAGTCAAAGCCAGGCACAACCGTCTCACTGATCAACAAGCCCTCACTCTCCCCCTTACCCTCCTCATCCTCCAGCAGGTAGCTCGCCTTATACGCTCCACCCTCAACCACCCAGCTCAACTTCTCTCCTTTACTCACATCCTTGCCCACGATGTACGTCTCAACCCTTCCATCTTCATGGATCAAGACATAGCGACCTCGACCCCTGTGCAGAGTATGGATGATCCTGCTCCTGTTCTTGTGGAAGGATCCCATTGGTCGGTTGGGGGAGAGGTAGTAGAAGATCGTCGTTGAGAAGAGGCGTGTGGGAGAGACGCTGTTGTCGTGGAAGGCGGATGTGATGGCCATGGTGCGTGGAGAGAGCGGGTATGAAGGGTAGGGGGAGGGCATGGCTTGCGGTGAGAGATCGCTGAGAACGAAGTAGCCGCCTTCAATGTGTTCGGAGAGGGAGAGAGATGTGATGGTGGATTGGACGGCGGCTGATTCGGGTTTGGTTGAGGGAGTGAAGGTTGGGTTGAGGCGGACGATGCTGTTGTTGGTGGTTTTGGGCTTGACTTGATGACCGTTGAAGCCATTGGAGCCGTTGGGAGCAGTGCCGTTGGAGCTTGCGACTGTCATGATGCCAGAATTGTGCTTATCGTAGCCAAGGTTGGATTTCGTCGTATATGTCAGCAACACCGTGGTGATGGCGATGTTCGGGGGGAGTGAGTTCACCAGACTACGATGATGGGATGAAAGATCTGACTGGATTACGTCTCTGCCCTTGCTGCTGACGTGACAGACGGTGACATACGCGCACAGGTGAATCATTCTCTTAAGTGCTTATCATTGCAGGCTATTTTGGAGGAAGCAGGGGGGCATTCTTGCGTCTGACACTGGTGATCCACTCGCTGGTCAGCCAGCTGCCGCAAGTGCCGAAGATTGGGATGACAGGACAGTAAACAACGCTGTAGGCCTCAAGCATGATCCAAGTCGGCATATATTCCAGGAAATGATCCCATTCACATGATGGTTCTGCCAAAAAGATACGGTTGATGGTGAGCCAAGCGAGTGTTTGATAGCACTTGTGTATCTACGACTCCCCCTATCTTTGCTGGGCTGTGATAAGCCAGCAAATGCGCGTATAGCATGTTCCCGGCAATACGGAGAATGGGGTAATTGGTTGGTATCAATCCGAGCTTAGCGCTTGCGCAATGAGACATGTCACAAGTCGCTGGCTTCTTGGAGAGCTTGGGGAGAACAAACACGTCGTAAACTTCCTCCAGAAGGGTTCGACACGGGCTATTCCCAATTCTCGTTACTGCTGACAAGCTTCGAGGGTCCCTTACACCACCACCCTGGAGATGCTCTTCATCCCCCATGTCTCGGGAGCACGCCGATGCTCAGGAAGAACTCAATCATCCCAGATCGAAACTCACATCGCCATTACGGGAATAAACATTGTCATTAAGGTATCTCATTTTGACGAAACCTCCCATCGGTGGCGTCTCGGTCACATCCAGGCCATGGGCAACCACCGGCTTCGACGCTCCGGCCCCGGGCGGCCGTCCGCATCGGTCGCCTGCAGCCACCACCCGCCAGCAAGTGGCACCGCTATCCGTCACTGGCGCACGCCGCTGAGCTTCCACCGACACCCACTAAACAGACGCTGCGGGGGCGCCCATCGATCTGCCTGTGTCCCACCTTCGGCATGACGTTGTGCGACCACCATCCACCCATCCATCGCTTCGGGTGATCTGACTTTGTTCCAACCGCAACCACAAACATCATAACCACCACGACCGCCGAGAAGCAAACGAGACCGGCACTTTGGGGCTCCTCTCTTCTCGCCTGGTCTCGAGTCTCGTTTGTGCTTGCATTCGCTACTACTGCCTCGACCGACCTCCAATCAGGCCAATTGACCGCCTACGGGCTGGTCACACACCACAATCGTCATGTTCGCTACCCGACCTCTCTTCCGACCTCTGTCCTCCTCCTTCGCCCCCAAGCCGGTCCCCGTCATCCTGCGCCTCCGTCCAGCAGCCTCACCTCGACCATTCCTCCTCTTCCGTTACACCCGGCGCCACCTCTCCTCCACACCTCGTCTCGCGAATCGCGATCCCTACCGCGAACCCATCACAATCCGCACCACCGCACGCGAGATCTCCTCTACGCCAATCCCGACTATCCTCATCACCAGGCGGTACATCCTCTCCGTCGTAGCCGCCGCCCTCCTCCTCTACTTCACCTTCTCACAGACTATACCCGTCACGAAACGCCGGAGCTTCAATGTCCTCTCGGATGGGTTCGTGGAGTGGTGGAATGGGGACTTGGCGAGGAAGATCATCGAGGATGTGCATAGCCAGGGTGGGAGATTCTTACCCGAGAGAGACCCGAGGGCGAGGGCAGTGCATAATGTCATGCAGAGGTTAATTCCCTATAGTGGCATGACGGACAAGAAGTGGGAGGTCTACGTCATTCATGATGACCGTATGTTACATCCTGCTAAGCTCACCTCGCCCTGATATAGCTCTAATTAACGAATTACAGATACTGCAAACGCCTTTGTCATCCCCGGCGGCAAAGTCTTCGTCCACTCCGGCCTCCTCAACGTCTGTCAATCCGAAGACGCCCTCGCCGCCGTCCTAGGCCACGAAATCGCCCACAGCACCGCCAACCACTCCGGCGAGCGTCTCACCCAACTTGGCGCCCTCTGGCTCTTCGGCGGCAGTGCTTTCTTCCTCCGCGGTCCTTTTGCTGGTGCTGCTGGCGTCACTTTCGCCATCGCCGGCGCCTTCTCTACTATCTCCATGTTGGAGATTGAGCTGCCCTTGACGAGGAAGCAGGAGATTGAGGCGGATTATGTGGGGTTGATGATGATGGCCGAGGCGTGTTACGATCCGAGAGCTGCGGTGGGGTTGTGGCAGAGGATGGAGATACTGCAGTCTATGCGGAGGGAACGGCCGCCGCCAGAATTCTTATCTACGCATCCTGCTGTGAGTTTTCCCTTTCTCTGATTTTTGCTTCGTTGCTTCTCCATATTTCCAAGTTACAAAGTATACTAACAGAGACTAGAACGCCCATAGAATCCAGAACATGAAGGCTTGGATGCCCGAGGCCATGGAGAAGCGGAAGGCCAGCGACTGCAAGGGAACCACCGCCTTTGCGGCTCGTTTCAGGGAGGCTCTTCGTCGTAGACAGTCACATGTTGAGAGAGCATAGAGGGTGCAAGGAGATCAGTCGTCGGTCTCGACTTTCTGATCGTCAGTCTCCGTGGTGGGGAATCAGGCGCCTTTCTGTACATCAGCTCATATCAATCCGTATAGATACTTCCTGTCGTGTTCAAGAATGAACAGAACATCACCCTAGGTTTCCTTATCTATTCCTATTCTGGAGATAGAGTTTGCACTGTCACCGCGACGATAGCGCATGTATCTTCTCTGGGTCACCAACAGATAGACTCGGAGCGAGTGCGTAGTTCTAACTCTGAATGCAGCGGGCCAACACTGGCAACCGTTGACCGTTGTTCCTAATCCCGAATGGCGTACCCCCCCAGCTGGTCACTGGCCCATCACTCATTTGGCAGAAGGCTTTCTAAACTTTGCCTCTTCAGTCGGTGAACCTTCACTGAACAGACTGGTATACTTGCTGATCCACAAGCTATCGTCAAACTGACCAGCCAGCTGCTCCGCGGTCATTAGCCCTGGATCAGTCATGACCGAGTCTAAGTCTGCCAGAGATGGGGTCTGCAGCACCGCTCGCTCACCAGCCTCCTCGCCAGCTGGAGCCCTTGCTCTTAAATCAGCCATTATCATGCTTGCCAATGTGCCACTGATAACACCTTGCTGCATAGCAGCTGATAGAATCCCCTGGGCAATGGAGACTGTTACGTGAAAGGAATGCCGGGCTGTCCGGCAGCCGTAAAGGCAAATGAGAAAATACTCCAGACGGTCCTCATCTCTGGACCGTAACATGCCGCTAGCAGCATAAAGCAGGGCAGCCTGCCAGACGATGTTGTACTCGGAAGTTGTGCCCAGTTTGCAGTTAAGAATCAGTTGCTTCAGCTGGTCCATGGAGGCGTCGTATGCATCGTCCGGAGTTGCATCGGCGCTCGGAAATGTTTTGAGTCGCTGCTTAGAGTTGAAAGTCATGTCGTTTTGTAAAAAAGGGCAAAATATATCAAGGATGGCTGAGTGTAGCAATATACTGTGCCAATGTTTCAGCCCCAAAATCGAAAGAGAAAAAAAAAGTAAGAGACATGACTCACTGGAGAATGACCACAATCTCAGGATTATCATCGGACCTTGACAAAGCAGGAGGCAGTTCATCCGCCCAAGCGAGCAGTTCGCGATACTTGAACTCGGCAAACTGAAGAGAGACAGAGCCTGGCACGGCTGTACTTCGATTTTCGTAGTAGACAGAGATGACTTCGTGATGTATCTGCCAGAATCGGCAAAGGCTTGTGAACATTTGTTCTTGACCTGGTATATTATCCGGTCGCTCGTTGTTCGATTCGACCATATCGTCTTGAAACTCGTTGGCATCTTCCGAAAACCCTGATGGTGAAAATGGGATCGGCATTACGGGAGGGGTTTGGGGGAAAGTAACTTCCTGGTGTCGGTAGAATAGATTCATGAGACTGTGGCATCTTGTTAGCGTCGGTGGCTTTCATAGGAGAGCTTACTTATAAGTCCTCACACTATCCAGTTGAACGCGCCCCAAGTCGGATACATGTTGTCCTGTACTTCCTCAGGAGTTTGACGACTTAAAGCAGCCCAGCCAACATCCTCCGGAACACCATACAGCCGCAAATTCATTCCAATTGTTGTAGCATTGAAAAGGTGGCTCAACGCCATGGCTTCTCTGCCTTGAACCAAGTTTCCAAGACTGAGGAACACCTCTGCAGCCATTTTCAGAGCCGTAGCAGGCTGTGGGACTATTCCCATAAGTCTCATGGCCTCAATGCGGAAGTGTTCTGCCTTGTCAACGGCCTCTCGGTCAGTAGCAGCGAGACTTTGCTGATCTTATGGTCAGTCACATTTTACTCTTAAGGTGACCGTATCACTTACGCAGCACCAATACATCAACGCATTGACCAAGCAAGGCGAACAATATGAATCTGGTCGCGGTGAGAGCAGAGACTTCAGGAAGAGCTTACGGTCGAAAAGACCTAGAAGCAGGTGGTCCCTCTCCAGGTACCAGGAAATTGCCTTTGCAGCAAAGATGTCCGAGACGGAGACTGTCGTCCACCGACTAATATCCAACCCATGAAGCGGATCATCTCGTGGAGTTTTGAATGAGTTGGAAGCACCCCATTCCACATCGGCGATTGATGGTCTAAACCCCTCCGGTCAACTACGGCCTCGAGACACGCCTAGGGCCATATCATTGGAGATAGGGTTGGCTTACGCGTCCACGTCATTCTCCTCGGCTGTTTCCGTACTATCTCCTTCCTCGTTAGGTCGAAATGTTGCAATCGACGTCGCTGGCAGTGTATCAGGAGACATACGGGATATTCTCGTTGTATCGATGTGCTTCTAACTTCGGTTGTATAAGCTCACTCAACGACTTTCTGGGCTCGGATGGATCGGTTGGCGCGTTGATCGGATATGCGTAGGGGTGTTTTCTTTCGAGAAAACGCGTAAATCCGGTTGATGGCCCCGTGATGTATGCTGTTTGACGTGTTGGGCTGCTTGCCATGTCTCGGAGTGCTGCAATGATTTCCGTGTCCTTGTCGAGATCGGCAACAGCGAGAAGTGCAGCCGCAGTCTGAGCCGGAGGCATGGAGGTTAGGATACGGACTCCTTCGAGAAGATAGCCGGCGTTCGGGTTCTTGGCTGATGGTTCGTCGTAGTGGCATTCAGATAGGCCCTTTCGCGCGCAGGCTCTGCAGGTTGGTCTCCCTCCATCGCACTGTTTTGTACAAGCATGTTAATATATCGTGTGATGCAACACGATGGACATGACTGACGGCATGTACCACCGCAGACCAGGACTTGGGTCGCGTTATCAAGGGAGGTTGACAGAACGGCCCCATGTCCTGCATGTGCTCAAAATACCTACCCGGATCTTCTTGAGCCGGCATCGATCGCAGGCCACGACTACACCAATTCGAGGACGCTTCGGAAAGACTTGACTATCGTCAAAAACGGGACCATTCGTCGTAGGCAGCTTGGCGTGTGTGGAGGGAGAGGCTGCAGCAGCATTGGGTGCGGGTAGGAGGCGACTCTGTCTTTTGACCGCACGCTGGTCCACACGGTCTGAATTCATGATTCGGTACCAGACCCCGGACAGCCGTCCGGATCCATGCAGAGTGGCAATGACGACACTGCAGCCTTTGAAAGGGAAAGCATTGAATTAAGTTGGTGGCAAAGGCAAGACAAAAGGTTGCGGCGAGAGGAGGAGGGAGGGTTCGACAAGGGGGGCTCAGGTGGGGGAGAAAGGACGTGATATCTGTGCTAATGCGTGTGCAGTAAGGGTCTGGTTGATATTCTCTCTCGGCGTGAAAAGAGGCCCGGTTCTGTATTGAGACAGATATACTGCGGAACCAATGAGAAGCCCCGGAGCTGTCTTCCGACTAGGCTCCTCGCGATACCCTCGCCAGACTTCAAGGGCTGAGGACAAGGCCCCCGCCTATGGGGCTCTGTTAAAACACCCAATCATATTGCGTGGACCATGCTTCCGTTGTTATTGGGTTTCGGGCACATAGCTAGGGCGAGATGTCGTTTTTTGATATGAACCCATGGTGACACCACTGCACGACGCATCAGGAAGCCCCAAGGATTCTCACGGCTCCTTTGGTCGGCCAGATTACGAGCCGGGTCCGGAATTCCAGAGCCGGTTCCGTCAGGTTGTGGTATGGTCAGGAATCTAGGCTTGGGTCAAATGCACATATATATTCCATGGCAGATCCCCCAAGATGAGGGTGTTGTCGTTCTGCCCAATGCTTAACTTGATTGTTGTTAAAGATTTTCATCTCTCATAATGCCCGAGTCATCAAGACAACCAGTCAAACATGCAAAAAGAAACAGCATAACACACACAGCTTGCCAGAGTTGCCGGGAGAAGAGAGCAAAGGTAAGTGGATTGTGTGGCCCAAAAGCGCAGGGGTTGCATCTATGCTGCTTAGTGCTCTTCCAGGCCACTTCTTTTTGAAATGAGCCCTGAATTCTCATAATCTGACACAGCCAACTCTCTCAGTGCGATGGAAATGCTCCCTGTACTCGCTGCGAACGTCGTCAACTTTCCTGTCAATACGCGACCCGCTCTTGGGCATCGAAGCGCAGTCTCCGGGAGACTGCCGATCACTACGGTGAACTGCTCCGTCAGAGGAATCTCGTGCTTGATGCAGTGACTAGCCCCGTTATTGGAGACCATGTCATTCAATATCTGAAAGACCATGGTGTTGAGGAGACTTATGAGAAGCTTGAGACTTTAGGGGCCAGCTGTGGGAGCGACACCACCACAGGTACGAAAGGCTTTTCTTCCACGAGAACGGGAAGCATTGCATCAAACAGCCAGAACAGTCTCGAGCTATTCAGCAGCAATGAGTCTTGTTCCGGGGCCATCAATTGCGAGTGTATAGCATGCTGGCCCCCAAGTCCCGCCATGGGCAGCTCCTCCAACATTTCCCCTGGGAGTCAGAACTCCATCAGCACAAACTCGCTTTCCACGCTACCGGATCAGGCGTTCCCAGGTCAGCCCCTAGTCAACCCCGCGGAGGTGCCAATCTTTCCAGAGGGCCCAGGACTCGGCATTTTCAACACTTCAGACATGCCACATAGTACCATGCCACTGGGAATAGCCGATGGCTCCCTTTATCCAACAGCTTGCGATACCATGGGCTGGTCAGCCCATTCAGGTCAAAGATCTATGGCATCCGAGATCATGCATGAGGTAATGGATATGGACAAAGTAGTGAACCCGAGTTATGACCCTGTATGAGGCTTTCTGGTGAGCAGGGTCTCAGGCTGCCACGACAAATTCCTGTACTTCAGTGACTGTTTCGAATCGTATTGTATTATATGATGTTAGGAAGGCCGCCAAAAGAATGTACCATTATACCAAGGCATCCCATGGAACGTGTCCCCTCTTCACTACAGAAGCCTACGGTCTAGGAACCGTTCTTAACGCTAAGGTCACCAACCAAGTTTGCCAGAATGTGAGCATCCAATTCCTCCTTCGTTTTCACCACACTTACAGGGCAATGACTTCGCACAGCCTGTTTCAGAACGAGCGTGCCCTCGCTTTCATCCTCCTTCAGCTCGAGGGTCTCCCGCGCCAGCGCCACCTCTTCCGGCCGCATACGACCTCGCACTACGCGGTACAGGGCTTCTGCCAGGTAATGATTCCGCCGCTGGTGGTAGAGACCGTTGACAACCAACATTAACGTTGACCGTAGTAAATCTAGTTCGGATTTCGAAACCCCATCGTTGATACTGTCTAGGCATTTGAAGCCAACGAATATGAGCGGGATTACAATGAAGAGATCCATGGCCTCGAAGCCATGGCGGAGGTAGTAGAGTCGAATGAGTGTCTGCAGGTTCCGACTCGACTCGGCGATGATATCTTGGGGACGTGGATACTGTTGCAGCTCTGCCCCAACAACCTCGTCCACTAATGGTTCGAACATCGCCAACATTAGGTGTTGGAGGTAGACGCTGTGAGTATTTAGCTTGTGTCGCTGAGGCTGCCAGGGTATGAGAGCGTGAGATAGTGCCCTCGTTCCAGAACTCACTGTAACTGCAGTTGAGCTGGTAAAACGATATTTCTCGCCTGCAGTGAAGTGGGAAGGTTATCCTTCCAACGCAGTAGCTGGGTGTAAAACCCATACGCATCTCTGAGAGGCACCTTGACGCCTCCCCGGTACGCCTTCGTGCAAAAGCGTTGCATAATGATACGCAATTCAGCTCTAGCTTGGTAAAGGTAGCCAAAGCACGAAGAAGTGGGATGCTGATCAGATGGATACTTTATCCAGAGGTCGCCGTACCAGTGTCCTTGGCGCGCAGGATCTGGGAGGGGCTGAGTAGGTGGTTCCTCGAGTAAAGGAGGCTTCTGGAAGGAAAACGCCGTAAGACTGTGATAGTTTCAGCTCTTGAAACCTTGGACTTTGCTTTGCCACATCTTACGCTTCCCAGCTGTATAGTGACCAGGCTGTGAACAGTGTGCCATTGCGCACTCGCTCATTCCTCCCTTGCACGGGCCCATCAAACATATGAAGCTTATGGGCCAAGGCAATTGAGTTCAGTCTGTAAGCCTGACCAATTTCATCTAGTCCACACAAGTTGTGAAAGACATTCAGTATCACACCAGCGTGTATAGTGGTTAGCCGCGGCTCGGTAGCCTCGAGTTCCCAGAGGCGCTTTGCCTCCGCGAGAAAACGGTAGGCAAGGTTCTGAGGGTTCCAGTACTGCGCACGATCGGAGAATGTTGGGTAACATATCTGTAAGATCCGATGTTGGCATGAGTGAGACTATTGATCCGGCTAATGAATAGTCAGCGATGAGTGGGGGAAGACTTACACAGCAATAGGCGAGAACGGCATTGACCAGCAGCTCGGAGCAGAAGTCATTCTCACTTGAAACCATATCTTGGAGGAAGTGATCCTTCTGGAATGCAGAAGTGAAAGAATACTCGCAACGTAACCAGACACGGAGAAGATCTCTCAATAGCATATCGTCCTTGCACACCATTGTCCATTGCGATGGCTTTGCGTCGCTCAACAGGGGCTCGATGAGCATTGCCGCATGGAACGGCATGAGGTACGGAGTTTTGTGCACAACGCCACTCAATCTTGACTCGACGCTGCTTCCAGAAGGCATACCGAAACTTGCCGTTCCCAAAGTCGCACCTGGGCTATTAGAATGGAAGAGCGAGGTGCTCTCATACAACAACGTTTCCACATATGGGTTGTTACGGGTGAAGGCCGCGGGCATCTCAGTCTGATACAACAGCGTGTAGCGGAACCGAGACTCCGGAGCAACAGCAAGCTGCACCATTGCATCGCCCGCCGTGACCTGGTTGCAGATAGTTTCGAGGGGTACGCCGGCCCTGATCCTTTGCAAGACATCCTGAGCCTGGGGTTCGGGAAGTTTGGTTAAAAGGTCAATGATCTTGTCATGAGTGGCAGTCGAATCGCGAAGACTGCGGACATTGCGCTTGAGGATCCTGGAGGGTGTTTCACCAGGTTCCCCGGCAAAGCGACAGGTAATATGGTGATGTGCACAGCGTTGACAGACGGGCCTATGACCAGAGCACTTTCGGAACACAATCAATCAGTCAGCTCCGAGGGAATTGCTTTTGGCAATCGAAGTCAGCGATCAATGGACTGACTTTTGCCTTGGCCTTGCGGCAACTATCGCAAGCTATAGAGACTGTGGAACGACGTCTTGGCGCAGGCCCTGTAGCTGCATTGCTCGTTGACGATGCAGATTGAGCTTGTGTGGCCTGCTGCGGGGTGGAGGCAGGAAGAAGCGGCCGCACAGGGCGGAGCTCTCGGGGGGCAGAAGGGGGATCATCGGACATGATCCCCACTGTCTTCTTGCGCCGTTGTTGTTGGTGTCGACGGTTCGAAATTGAGATGGAGGAAGAGAGCGCAGGAATTGGTCCGCCCAGGCCAACCCCGACGAGGTTGGCTTACAGTAGGAGGTGATCGCGCGAGGCTCACCGATGGAGCTAACTTAGGTTGCCCGGTAGGGCAGGTAGGCAGGCAGGCAGGGAGGAATGCAAGCCATGCGCTCCGCTGATGGTAGACGGAGATCCAGATGGGCAGGTCGGTCCAATCAAGATGCGCCGGAGCGGTCCGGTTCCGTCTGTGGATCTGATAGGCTCAAGCTGAGCCTCTACCCTAAGCCTCTGACGTTACTCTCTGGCCATACATATCTGGCGTTGGCGTATCTGATGGGATGGATGAGTGAGCACATATAGGGTAGCGACCGGACTTCCTGTACACTTCACTGGATGCTGGACAGAGTTCGAAGATCATGGTTTCCCAATCGAGCTTACAGTCACCTGTAAGGAAACGACCAGTCAGGACATGTTCTTGTTAACCGTGGTGGGCCTTAGGTTGTGGTCACCCATCCGTCTACAGCTAATAAGGTATGCAGTACAGGCGCTAGCTGATCTGATTTGCTCCATAGCTTTCGATCTTAGCCAAGTTCCTCTCGCGATCCACGTGCACCATCTTCTTCGAGTGCCGAGATCTGCAGGCGGATATCTGGTCCGGTGAGTGCAGCTCCTGGGAAGCTGTAGAAGCAATGCGTGTTGGATGGTCGCAAGCACGTACTTGGACAATCGAGACCCTAGCCTGTGCTTCAGTCATGAGATTATGCGATGAGAAGGAGACATGGCCCTCCGGGGTTTTCGTGCGTCTGATCAGGTGTTACGCTTGCGTGATTGAACGTATTGTCTGCAAGACGAATACTGCATGGGTAGTGATCGCCATACAGTGGCAGCCACTGATGCTTGGCGCGGTCACTTTGGCGAGATCCTGGGCAGCCCTACGTGAAGATAGGCCTGGACGGGATTTGGAATGTGACACAAATTCACGTGTTTGCATTGAGAACCCCCCAGCCTCTACTGTGATGGTAAAGGAGATCCTCGTATTCCGCGGAATCTTTGACATGCACGATGCTGTACGCAAGATGTGATCTCCCTTGGTGTCTAGGGTGCGTTCCGAGGTCTACCTAGGCGCACATCAGCCAGCTGGACCTAGCAGTCCCATGTCTAGGTTACCTCAGCTCGAAGAATCGATCATGTCTTGCGTCCTATACTATAGACGTATCCACCCTCGGATTTCAAATACTAATCTTCATCACACCATGCTACCTTGCTGAGTCGGTCCTTCAGCATTTGGTGGTGATGGAATGTAAATTGAACAAAGAGACTGTAGCCCTCTACTCTACGCCACCCCGACCTATAATGTGCTCAAATACTCCATTCGACTATCTTTCCTGTCCAAGGCTGAATCCGGAAACTGGAGATTGGAGGTCAATATTTATTTACTTGTCAGTTGAGGTAAAGTGAAGGTAGCACAGGTCGCGTCCCCGAGATCGGCCGAGGGTTACCAGCCGGCAAACCGAGAGCCCAATCCGATGCCGCGCATTTGCAAAAGTGGCCCCCCAAAATTCGATCTCCACCAAAACTTCAACTTGACTGACTCTGATTCCCAATATTTCCCTCCATCGGCCAACCTGAACCTGGGGGAATCACCACACAACCACATTCACAATGGCCCCAATTGAGCTGCTGAGCCGCTCTGGAGGCTCCATGAGGGTGAGTGACCCGCCCTTCGCCATGCAATCCACGAGATGCATCGCGGACTGACAATGGCGCAAATAGTCTGCCATGCTCCGTGCCGGCCTCGCACGAAACCTCACACGACCAGCCACAACTGCCTCCTCCCCTCGTCGCAACCTCTCCAGCGCAACCTCCCTCCCTCCAACCTACGAGCGCCTCTTCAACAAATACACCGAAGTCCGTCGTGTCCTCGGCACCCAGCGCCTCACCCTCGCCGAGAAGATCCTCTACAGCCACCTGCACAATGTCGAGGACTCGCTCCTCACAAACACCAACAATGGCCGTGATGTCCGGGGCAAGGCGAACTTGAGGCTGAACCCTGATCGAGTGAACATGCAGGATGCCTCAGCTCAGATGGCTCTGCTGCAGTTCATGTCCTGTAACCTGGATAGGCCTGCTATTCCTGCTAGCATTCACTGCGATCATTTGATTGTGGGAGCCAAGGGTGCAGAGAGTGATCTGGAGGCTGGTATTGAGACCAACAAGGAGGTCTTTGACTTCCTTGAGTCTGCCGCACGCAAGTATGGCATGGACTTCTGGCCTCCGGGTGCGGGCATTATCCACCAGACTGTCCTCGAGAACTACGCTCTCCCTGGTCTGATGATGCTCGGTACCGATAGCCACAGTCCCAACGCCGGTGGTCTCACTACCATCACCATCGGTGTTGGTGGTGCTGATGCTGTTGAGGCTCTTGTCGGCGCTCCCTGGGAACTGAAGGCCCCCAAGATCCTTGGCGTGGAACTGACTGGCAAGCTCAACGACTGGGTCTCACCAAAGGACGTCATCCTCCGTCTCGCCGGCGAGCTCACAGTTCGTGGCGGCACAGGCTCTATTATCGAGTACTTTGGTCCCGGCGTCGACACGCTCAGCTTGACCGGTATGGCAACCATCTGCAACATGGGCGCTGAAGTCGGTGCCACCACCTCCATCTTCCCTTACACCGCTGCCTCCGCTCGTTACCTCGAAGCCACCCGCCGTGCCCAGGCCGTTCAGAACATCCAGGCCCTCGAGAGCTTCCCCGGCAAGACTACATCCGAGGACGCACACTTCCGTTTCTCCGCCGACGAGGGTGCCGAGTACGACCAAATCATCAAGATCAACCTCTCCGAACTTGAGCCTCACCTCAATGGACCTTTCACCCCCGACTTGGCAACTCCTCTCTCGCACTTCAAGTCTACCGTCCAGTCCGAGAACTGGCCTGAGAAGCTCTCCGCTGGTCTCATCGGTAGCTGCACCAACAGCTCTTACGAAGATATGACCCGTGTCGAGTCTCTCCTGCAGGACGCTCTGGCGGCTGGCCTCAAGCCCGCTGCCGACTTCTACATCACACCCGGCAGTGAGCAGATCCGCGCCACCCTTGAGCGCGACGGCACCCTGGCCACTTTCGAGAAGGCTGGTGGTGTCGTCCTCTCTAACGCCTGCGGCCCCTGCATCGGCCAATGGCAACGTCAAGACGGCGTTGAGAAGGGCGAGAGCAACGCCATCCTCTCCTCCTACAACCGCAACTTCCGCGGCCGCAACGACGGAAACCCGGAGACCATGAACTTCCTCGCCTCCCCCGAGATTGTCACCGCCATGGCCTTCGCCGGCTCCACAACCTTCAACCCCATGACCGACGCCATCACGACCCCCTCCGGTGAGGAATTCCGCTTCAACCCTCCCCGCGGTCTCGAAGGTCCCTCAACGCCCTTCGAAGCCGGCAACTCTACTCTCGGCGTCATCTCCCAACCCGCCGACCCCTCCGTCTCCGTCGCCATCTCCCCCTCCTCCTCCCGCCTCGCCTTCCTCGACCCCTTCCCTCCATTCCCCTCCTCCGACCTCTCCGGCCTCCGCGTCCTCGTCAAGGTTACCGGCAAGTGCACAACAGACACCATCTCCGCTGCCGGCCCCTGGCTCAAGTACAAGGGCCACCTCCCCAACATCAGCACAAACACCCTCCAAACCGCCGTCAACGCTGAGACCAACGAGGTTAACGCCGCCTACGACCTCGACGGCAGCAAGCACACCATCCCTGAGCTCGCCCAAAAGTGGAAGGACGCCGGCCGCGAGTGGCTCGTCGTCGCAGAGCACAACTACGGTGAGGGTTCCGCCCGTGAACACGCCGCCCTCCAGCCTCGCTACCTCGGCGCTCGCGTCGTCCTCACAAAATCCTTCGCGCGTATCCATGAGACAAACCTGAAGAAGCAGGGTGTCGTCCCGCTCACCTTTGCCAATGAGGCAGACTACGACAAGATCAGTGCAGGCGATGAGGTCAGCACTGTTGGTCTGTACGAGATGCTGCAGAATGGTGGAAAGGGAGAGGTGAAGCTTGTCGTGAAGAAGGGCAATGGCGAGGAGGTTGAGATTCCGACGAAGCATGCTGTTACAAAGGACCAGGCTGGCTTTATCCTTGCGGGTAGCGCCTTGAACTTGCTGTCCAAGGGGATTTAAGTTTGAAGAAGATGGGCGGAGGAAGTGTGGATTGTATAAACCTGCGGTGTTAGATATCCCTGGCGTTATTGGATAAACAAAACAAAACGAGACGAGAAGGAATATGCAAGAGTGTTGCTAAACTGTTTCCACGTTGGAAGACCTCAGTTCGGCTAGCTGTCCATTTGTCTTCCTCTTTAAACTGCAATAATTACAATGCTCTATTCCCAGCACGACGGTGGCTAACAAGATTAACCGCGGCGCTTCTCCACTGAAGCCTCGCACATAAAATACTTTCAACCGGTAGTTGAGGATACCCGAGCGACGTTCGACGACCTAAAATCCTCCCAGAAACATATTCATCACGCGCCTGCTTTCATCTCGCCCTAGCTGCAGCATATGCCTTCAATCTTTCTGAACGGTGCCATCTATAATATGCCACCCACCCTGAGTTCTCTCGAACCATGGGATGGAGTTGCTCCTCTCTTTGGAAGCTGATATCCCGTGGTCGAGACGCAACTCTCGGGCGCAACCAAACTGGTGTAAACTCATCCCGTTCGATTCGGAACCGCTGCCGTGCAGCAACTCTACCGAACCAGAACTTTCGGCCGCCGCGGGCCGCTATCTCAGCGTCCCGAAACGCTTGATCAGCAGGGGAGAGAGGAGGTTGCATGCCATGTATTTCAGGGTTTGCAAAAGGGTCACAACGCACCCAGGTGGGCAAGGGAATGACTCGGTGGTAAGCTTCTATAGAGAGCTTCAACCCTGCTGGCCAGTGTGCGTCTGGTTGCACGTAAATGCCGAGATCTAGGGCATCCGAGTCGAAAGTCTTTAGCCTTTCTTGGCGCAGACGCTCAGCGAGCGACAGAACACGATATCCTTGGTTTGTCGGAGCTAGCGCGGAGTTGTCAACTTCTCTGTTCACACCCAGAGGAGTGATGTTGCATGGCTGTGGAGCGGCAGAGTCTTCGTCTCCTCCGGTTGTGGACAAATTACCGGGCTGAGTCGTGAGGACCGTTTCCGTCTGTGATTCACTTTCTTTCATAGACCCTGCGGTTCGTGAATCAGGTCTCTGCTGGCGAGCAGGTGAACAGCCGTTCTCCACGTGATGGCCTCTCCCGGCAGGTTCTAGGGCGGTGCCCTGAGAGACAACTACAATGGTGCTCGAAGCTCCGGAAGAAGAGCTGGATCGGGCCAAGTCTTGTTCTAGCGGCTCAACTCTCGACGCATCGGATACGGTACCATTAGCAGCTGGTGCATGAGCGACAGGCGTTTGTGGCTGCTCGTTTGCGTGTAGACTTGGGGATCTTTCCAGAGATGAGCTCGTCCGTGGTGGTGGAGGTATAAACTCAGGCTTCTGTCGGCGCGACTCTTGTGCTTGTGGTGTACTCTCTGCAGCTCGCGCTGGACTGGTCTTTTGTTTCTTCTGGGGAGGCATGTTGGTAATCCCCCCCGGGCGATCAGCAAGGTTTGAAGTGGCATCGCTGTTGATTTGTTGTTCTGATGCTCGAGCAAGTATCTCTGGTCCAGACCCGCTATTGCTGCCTGTCCTGGGCCGTGAGCCGGGAGGGGGAGATTGGGAAGCTGTCGTACTTCGCGCTGACCCATGTAACGAGCCGTTCTGAACTTGTGGGATGGAATCCTGAGATCTGTCTGAAGGGTCAACGGTCCTTGTGAATGCAGACCTTGAAGCCTCAGGTATTCGAACGCGCGGTGGTCCCAGTATAGCATCCAGTGCATCATCTGGTCTAGCGACCTGTTCAGGATCTCGTGCCACAGGATGCGTGGTCGTATTGGAGGGGTCCTGGCGAGGATTTGAAGGGGCAGTATGTGTCTGAACAGGCTCATCATGCGCCGCCCGACCGTCTTCTGATTCTGCTGCATTCTGCCTATCCCTTCTCTGATTTGGTGAAGCAGGAGTTTGTTGAGTTCTCCCGGCTCGTTCTTGACTCTTCCTATTTCTGGCAATTTCTCGCACACGAGCATCTTGTTCAAGGACAGACAACCACTGCAAACCTTTCCAGCTGTTGAGATCAAGATCTTCGATGCCATGCTTGCGGAGGAGACTTCTCCCCCTGTGCGCACGAACTTTCTTCTGCATATCCGTGAGTCCCGATCTGTCGACAGACATTAGCACAGGGACCGGACGATTTGCTTGAGCCGAAGTCGCATTGCTGCTCTGAGACGTCTCTCGATTTCCATTTTTTCCACCATTGTGTCTTGAGCCGCTAATAGAGAGAGGCATGTCCTCAGCGGTGGCAGTGATCACCCCATTAGAAGCAGCTTGCGGTGGTTTTTGTTGTGGGAGACTGCGGTTTGGCTGTGACGCCGTTGGCGAGGTATTGACGCTGGGTGTGTGTTGGAGGTCTATACTGGTCTGTGACTCGGGCACTCTCCTCGCATGGCCAGCATACTGCGAGGAAGTAGGATTCCGAGGCCGGAGGCCTGCAGAGGCGCTGCTATGTTGACTTTGTGGACTTGCAGCTACGGTCGGCCCACGGTGCATTTGCCCGAGAAAATCAGGCTGTCTTTCACTGCTACTAAACCCTCGTGTTTGCGTTAGGTTGACAGTGTTCGCTGTTGATGAATTTGGTAACCATGGTTGCGTGTCCGTGCTGGACGGCAGTGGACTGGCCGAGGGTAGCAAACGGGGGAAGTTGGATCCATGGCTGGAGTATGAGGCTCCCAAACTCCCGTTTGCCTGCTCCACAGGAGTTCTTTGCAATGGCTCGGTATATGGCGGTGCGTTTGTACTTCTCGTGGACGATGTACTGGCATCTGTGGCCGTTCCTTTCGCGCGAGGAAAACCCGAATGTTGCTGTGCTGGCGTGGGCTCATCTTCGTAGTCCAGCAAATCTGATTCACTGGTGTCGCCCGTGAGATCTATGACAGTCTGTGGAGTGTTGTTTGCGACGGAGCCATTGCTTGAAGGCACTTGATTTGTAGCCACAGAGGCTTGTTGTATGCCTCGACGATTCTGAGAGGCTGCGTGTGTGCTCGGGCTCTGGTTGGGGCGTCTGTCTTTTCCAGCTCGGGGCGATGACTGAAAGGGCATCATTGCCATGCCGTCGTTACTGCCATTGCTTACTGGCGCGCCTTGAACAGGGCCATGATTCAAACGCTGCGAGCTGGGAGTGTAGAAGTGTGCCGATGGCGAGCTCGCCCCAGGACGAGATGATCTTGTTTCGTTGTCTACGCCAGCATGGACGGGTTCCTGCCTCCCGAAGAAGGGGCTGGGCACGTCAACCCGAGGCGGACACGCAGGAAGGGCACCGTTCAAATGCACTGGACCAGCATTCAATGGTGTCGTTCCGGACAAAGCTGCTTGGATGCGCTGTTGCGCTTGGGAAACGAGGCTTGGTGTAGTAAAGGGCGAAGGCGCAAGTCTCTTAAAACTTAACGGCTTGGTCCTTCTCCCCCTCCGGGCCATTGATGACAGGTCGCTCAGATCAGTGTGTTGTTGCCTTCTGCTGGGAGGCGAACCGGACATGATGTCAGGGAGAAGCCGGCGTTCCTAAGAGTATTGCAACATAATTAGCCTGATTCTCATTGCTGGCATTCGCTATTCTAGCAGAATAAGTAGTATCATCGTCATTTTCAGATCTTTTCAGTTTTTCTAAAATTGGACGTCATGCTTGGAACAGCAGCGGCTACCAAGATGCCAAGGGAAGAGAGGAGTCTCGCTGACAAGCAGCGTGTTCATCGCGGCCTTTGGTCTTGATCCGTAGGGCATCGAGGAGGCAGACTCCATGTTGCGATGTGGTTGATATGCGTCTTCCCGAGAAGGTGCACTTGCAAAATCTCTCAAAAGCACACCTGCGCCTGCGATGGAGCCGTACAGCAAACCATCCATGCATCAGGAGTCGGGTTGAGACAGAGGCATCAGGATAACCAGAAGGTTCCATCCAGTCAGACCTTTTACCAATTGTTCATCATAGCGACGATATAGTGCTAAATATAGGAGAATACTGTACTTACCCAACTAGCAGCGCTCTTATAGACAATATAAGGACAGATCCCATGGATGACGGGTTGTACTCATAGTAAATATCTGCCTATGAATTGTCAGCAAGGTTGGCCTGGCAAGCTGATAAAATACTGGGACGACAAGGCTGGCAGGAGCAAAAGGAGGCCCAGGGTATCGGTGAGGTAGGGACAGGTGCTTATGGCTGAGTGCTTACCAACGATTGTGGGAGCTCAGATAGGGGAAGAGAAGAAGTCTGAAGACATCTCACGAACACGGAGACCCCAGCTAGGATTAGGTGGTTCGGCGCGTTGTTGTGGTGTCGAATCACGGTGGCGCTGTTGGTTGGCGTTTAGAAGCTGCACAGAAGGCGGCAAGGCTGCAGCCCAACTGGCGGCAGCTGGCACATGTAGGAGGGGCAATCCTAGGCGCCATCACGCAGTGCGCATCAGTCGACCGGAGCATGGTCAAGATCGGTGCATGGTGACTCTAATGAGAAGCCTCACAACATAGTGTTCCTCGAGGATGACGGAGACTTGAAGTCTACAATAGCCGCAAGGGATAAAATCCACACGCGGTCGGCGCGCGGTGTCTTGAACACAGCGCTGCAGTGCATTTGCCGTGTTCGAGCCCCACTGTAGCAACGGAAAGACACGCTACGCTACGGATCGAAGTGCCTCTCCACCTATCTTAGGCGAAGAGGTACAACCAGGGTGCCGTAGTACTCCCTGGCACATGTCATCGGCGCTGAACTCTCTAATTCTAATGCCACCTTGGACCGTCGCGGGGTTCTGGCCGTTACATCTGCAATTCCCTTGACTTCCCACCAGCCAAGCTGGCCTTCTCGCCTCACCTCACCTTGCCCGGTCGTTTGTTTTGTTTGCTTCTTGCGCGCCTGTCCTCTCTCATTTCGTCTCGCACCGACTGATCTGAGGTCGACATGGACTTTCTCAAGTCCGCCGTCGCCTCTGCTATTGCAAAAGGGCCACCTTTCCCTTACAACTTTGGCGACAAGGTCGACATTGACGAATCCGTCTTTACTCTGCACAATGGAACCAAGAGAGTACGTGCTCAATCTAGTGTTCAGTCCATTGGTCTCTATCTTTGCTGACACTGTGTCCAGGAAGACGGGTCGCCTTGCAGCATATTCTCCTTCGACATAACAACCAACAAGTCCAGGCTTCCCCTCGCCAAAAATGCTCTCAAGAAGTTCCGAACCTTGCGCCATCCGGGCGTGATCAAGGTCTTCGATACGGTCGAGGTACGCAGAACGACGCCTGGCTGAAACTACTTTCTCTGACACTGATACCGAACAGACCGAATCCTATATCTACATTGCGACCGAGCGCATTACTCCCTTGAGGTGGCACGTCAAACGCAAGAGTCTCTCTCCTGAGACAATCAAATGGGGTTTACATAGCGTTGCAGTACGTGATGAATCTTGCAGAAAACTGGAATGTCCCTTAACATGGAGTAGCGAACGATCAAGTTCATCAATACCGATGCCTCGTCGATCCACGGTGCCCTGAAAGTCGGCTCGATTTATACATCAGAAAGCGGGGAATGGCGTGTTGGAGGTTTCGAGGTTCTGAGCAGCATCAAGGACGATGAATCAGTCATCTATGTATGTTCCCGATATATTGCTCGACCGAAGCAGAATATCTGACAATTCGCAGACCTATGGAAGCCTAGTTCCAGACTCGGGCAGATATGCGCCTCCTGAGCTGGCGCAAGGTGGATGGGAGGTCATCAAGAAGAGCCCGCATGCTGCAACGGATGCCTTTGGTTTCGGCACTGTCATCTTTGAAGTGTTCAATGGCGACTACAATGGACCTGATCAAGCAGGACTTACGAAGAATATCCCGCCAACAATGCAGTCGAGCTATAGGCGGCTGTGTAACGCGAATCCGAAGGCTAGAATAAGCGTGGGCAACTTCCTTGATCAAGGCAGCCGCTCGGGGGCATTCTTTGATAGCCCGTTGATCAAGATGACCGAAGGCATTGACAACTTGGGCGTCAAGTCAGAAGCAGAGCGGGAACAGTTTCTCATGTATGGCGTACTTCAAACCCCAATTGAGGACCAGTACTGACTATACGAAGCGACCTCGACGACTTGTCAGACGATTTCCCCGAGGAGTTCTTCAAGCTCAAAGTCATGCCAGAGCTTATGAAGTCGGTCGAGTTTGGAGGTGGTGGCCCCAAGGCCCTGGGAGTCGTCCTCAAGATTGCCGCCAAGCTGCCGAACGAAGATTTCGATTCGAAGGTTACTCCCTTCGTTGTTCGACTCTTCGCCAACCCTGACCGCGCTATCCGCGTCTGTCTTCTCGACTCCTTGCCAGTGATGATCGATCGTTTGCCCCAGAAGGTTGTTAATGACAAGATCTTCCCACAAATGGTAAGCCAGTCCGCCTTAAATATGCGCGCAAGTCATGTCCACTAACGTCCGAAAGACTACTGGCTTCACGGACATGGCACCCGTCGTGCGAGAGCAGACCCTCAAGTCGGTTCTGACTATCATCACCAAATTATCAGACCGCACCATCAATGGCGAGCTGCTGAAACACCTTGCGAAGACGGCCAACGATGAACAGCCTGGTATCCGAACCAACACAACGATTTGTCTCGGCAAGCTCGCGAAGAACCTGGGGACTTCTACGAGATCAAAGGTCCTCATCGCGGCCTTCACTCGTTCCCTGCGTGATCCTTTCGTGCATGCACGGAACGCTGCCCTCATGTCACTAGGTGCCACCGTCGAGTATTTCTCAGACGAAGACAGCGCTCTCAGGATCCTGCCAGTCGTTACGCCGTTGCTTATTGATAAGGAGAAGATGATTCGAGACCAAGCGAACCGGACGATGGACATCTTCCTGCAGAAGATCCGCAAGGCTGCGGCCAGCATGCCAGACACAGTCCTTCCTCCGCCACAGGCAACAGACGCACAGGCGCCCAGGATGGGGACGCCTCAGGCTACGGAATCTGCAGGATGGACTGGTTGGGCCATCTCCTCGTTCACGAACAAGCTATCTTCTGCTGCAGGCGACATGCAGACCAACGGCTCAGGACCTAGCTCTCCTCACCCTGCTCAATCTCCCAAGGCGACCACTGCCCGCCTCGCCACTGCGTCAGCATCAAACCTCCACAGGCAAGCCGTGAAGAGTCCAACACCGGATGCATCGCGTGCCACTTCACCAAATCCCTCCACTGTCGCCAATGCTTTCCTTGCACCAGAAGTTATCCGCGATGACGATGATGTAGGCGACTCATGGGGCGACATGGGCGACATGGACGACGACGGCTTTGTCGACGCGCCCAGTACCTCTGCCAGCACTACGAAAAAACAAGCGACTGCCTCCGCAACGCCATTCGACGAAGGCGAGCCTGACTTTGAGGGCTGGCTTGCGGCGCAGGCCCAGAAGAAGTCGGTTTCATCCAAGCCTCTGCCAAAGGGCCTGGCCAAGTCTGGCACAGCGGCAAAGAAACCACTGGCAAAGCCTGCGGCGTCTAAACCCGTGGTCGCAAAGAAGATTGATTTGAAACCCAAGGCCGCTGAGGACGATGATGATAATTGGGGAGATGGGTGGTAAATCGCATCGTGGGAGAGTCATACATAGCAGGCATGCTTTGGTCATGTAATCGGCGTTAAGCGTACGGCGTGTGATACCATTTGTTCATAAAGGCTCCTTGGGTCACGTAAATGAGATGAAACTTGGAGAGATAGATTGGGAAGCCGAATGACATACTATTACTCATATGTGCTTAGACAAAAATGAGAAGGACATTCGACCAGTTCCTGGTTGTAGGAATTCTTGAGAGACCCTGGCAACGCTTATCGGTAGAGTAGTGGGGCGATAGCTGCCCGCCCCGAAGAAATTCTCCAGAAAGTTGACCGTCTTCGTCCCCTCCTCCTCCCACTAACAGCTACGAGCAGTGAACATCAATGTCCGATCTTCCGGTTCGAAATTCACGCGAGCTTGACTGCTAGCTTCTGCGACAGGCTTTCCGATTACCTGTATCCCAATACAAGTACCTTAGACTTGACACAATGGCTCAAGGCACCGTCAAGACCACCGGCAAGAAGCCCACCGCCAAAGCCGTCCACTCCAAGAAACAAGCCGCCCGGGTCTCCAAGCCGAAGAAGGGCGCAATCTCCAGCGGCGACAAGGTTCGTCGCAAGTTCACTGCCGGTATGGCTGCGAAGACGGAGGCGCTCCTCGGTGAGCGAGCGGGCCACCTGGAATTGATCGGCAAGGGCAAAAAGGGAAAGAAGGAGGCGAAGCAGGGTGGTTCTAAGAAGTTTGGTTGAAGAGATGTGATGGAACTACTGTGGAGGCTATGCTACGTTTGCGAGGTCGAAGGGCTTCCCCTCTGCCACGGCCGTGAGCACGGCTTCAACGACCTTGAGATCCTTCTCAGGATCGACCTTCCAGCTCGACACCGCCACTCTCGCCGCCTTCTCGCCCTGCCAACTCGTCCCGCTGACATACATTTCCCTCGTCTCATTAACCTTCTCAACCAACACATCATTCACCTCCTTCCTCCTCGCGCGAAACAAAGCAATCATGAAGACCTCATCACCCTCACCACCTGCAGGGAGCAAGTCATAATGTTCCGACGATTCTAAATACCGCGCCACGCCTCGCGCCAGCCGCGTCATGTTTGCAAGGGTACGGGCGATGCCGGGGCGGCCTTCTGTGAGGAGAACGGCGTAGGCGGGGAGGGCACGCCAGCGGCGGGAATTCTCGATGCCGATGTTGAGGGGGGAGGGGATGGTGGATTGGCTTGAGGAGGAGAGGTAGGCGGCGTTGGGGTTGGTGAAGACGGATTGTAATGTGGAAACTGTGCGTGTGAAGAAGACGCCGCAGTCGTATGGCTATCGAGGTCAGTGGTCAGATAAGCTGAAAGTGTAGCTGGGACCCATGAAAAAAAACTTACGACATTGAGAAGCTTGTGCCCGTCCACGGTGATGCTGTCTGCGAGATCGACGCCTTCGACGCGCTTGTGCAGTGTCTCGAATTCTTTCGTTCGCTCCAAGGCTCGTGCAAAGATGCCGAAAGCTGTAAATATAAATCAGCTGTCGTAGATCAAGATCCCTCCACCGTCTGTCGCGAACACATACCACCGTCCACATGTATCCAAGCTCCGTGCTCATCAGATAAAGCCCTCAGCCTCTTCATATCCTCTAGCCCCTGGACGGCGAAGCGGCCTGTGTTGACCTCGCCGAGACTGACAGCAATGATGCTCGCTACCCTTGGCTTCCGTAGATGCTCCTCAACAGCTGTGAAGTCCAGCTTCCATGGCTCTTCAGCGCTGACCGGGAGCTGAAGCACAGAGTCTCGTCCGAGGCCGACGATGCTGGCTGCTTTGGAGAGGGAACTGTGGCCTGCGCTGGTGAGGACTTGGATCTCGTCAATGTCGGCGAGACGGCAAGCTTTGAGCAGACCTAGATCCCCAACAGTGCCTTTGCCATCCGCGATACGCTTGTTGATGATAGTCTCCCTACCGCATGCAAGACCCAGAACATTGCTCGCCGTTGCGCCCGTAGTAAACGTCCTGCCCTTCCACTCACCCTCTTCCAACTTCAACACCCCAGCCAACATACTCAAAGCCGCATCCTCAACGTTTGTAGCAACAGTCTGGTTTGGGAGGTGGACCTGCACGTTCTGATCGACGTGCGAGACGATGTTGTCGGCCCACTCGGCGATGGGCTGGACACCGCCTGTGACGAAGCCGAAGTAGCGACCAGACCGGGATTGGCCGGTCAGGGCGGGAAGAATGTCATTTGTGATGTGAGAGATGGTGGTTTCCGCGGGTTGGGAGGCTAGGTACGTTGGAGAGGACGGTGATGGTAGGGAGGAGGAGGCGGTTTGAATGGCGGCTTGGGAGGGGAGAGTTGTGGTGTGGGTTTTGTGAGAGGCCTCTATGGAGAGGTAGTGATCCAGCGAGGTGATGGCCATGGTGAAGGGATCCTATAAAAGGCTGAAAATGTCTTTAGCCTGCGGTGAAGAATGGTTGTGGTGGTTTTGGAGAAGGTGGTAGAGGCATATATATCGGAGCTGCAACGAGCTAGTCTATTGGCGATTCACCGTGTCAAAAACCACAGCCAGCTTCACCGACTAGAATGGCGTTATCCGCCAGAAGTGGAGTCAGGTAAGCACTTACCTACAAGAAATGATTATGATCAAAAGTACTCGTACTCGTAGGGCAGGTCTGGACCGTTCGTATCAATCGTGTTCACGTTCATGCTACGCCGTATCGAGGGCATGGCTGAGAGTAATCGTATGTGGACCAACATTTGTATCGAACACGAAACCACCAAAGGAAAGGTCAAAGTATTGGTATACATGAATCTATACCGAGTTGCTCTAAATCAGGAACCCAGGAACTCTAGCAAACCTATGGGGAACGAATCATAAGCCCTCGTGATCGCCTAGGACAATAGGCGCATCCCTCCTCCCTCCCTTGAAGAACCGTAATACACATCAAAGCCCAACGCTCGTCTTCGCTCGCTCAGAAACCAGCGCTCGCAAAGCACTCCAGCCTCTTCTTGCGCAAAGCCTCGTCGCCTCGTTCAGATCCAGGGCTGCTCCCTCACAGCTTCGCCTCCTCCTTCACACTGCCGATCTTCAGCTTCCCGCCATACTTCTCGAGCACCTGCTCGCTGTGATATTTCCAGAACGGCTTCGTCGCATTCTTGCCAGCGTATCGCTTCAGGATCTTTGAGCCACCAGGGTGCTCGTCTGCGAACTCTGTTGAAACGGGGATGGTAGTTAGCATACTGGTTTCATTGAAGGTATCGGCAGTAGACGGCGGCAGAAGAGAAGAAGAGGTTCTCCTGCCATGATATTGCTGGAAGGGGAAATGGAGAAAGGGCAGAGTTGCAGAGAGAATATGGGACGAGCTCACTTGTGACATCGTAGACGGAGCCCTCGACGATGAGCCAGAAGCCATCAGCTTCGCTCTTGTGCTTGGCGACTTCGGCCGTGGAGTAGCTCTGGGACATGACGACGGCTTGTATTGTAGATTCTATGCTGTATCTTGAGGAGTATCGTGATCGCAATCGTGATCGCGAAAGGCAGCAGATTTGTGAGAGGTTGAAGCGGGTGACTTTGGCTCGTGCGTAGAGAGAGACGGTCAAGAGTCGCAGATCGACGCTGACGTTGGAGCGCACCTGAGCCGAGGTTCAAGATCCCATGTCACTGGAGCTTTTGGCGATTGCGGGCGTGGTGGGGGGCCAGGGGGCCGATCTGGGGGCAGGGGACCCGTCCGGAACCGGTGCAGCCACTCACAGGCGGCTAATTCGTCACCACCATGCGCCGAGGTACCAGCAGCCCAACATGGCATCGTGACCTGTGGCAAGGTGGATCACTCTATTTGGTTGTAATCAAGGTATTCTAGTAAGGTGGCTCTCAAGAAGGCCAGACTGAATGCCTCAACCATGTTGGAACCTCAGGTCCTTCACCTCGCCCACCAGCCACGTCTCCAGCTCATCAACCGCCTCCCAATCATTCTCAAACCTCGCTGTCCTAACCTCCAAATCACACCACCCGGGCGTTCCTCCTTTCCTGCCCGTCCCCAGCTCCTCTCCCTCCTTGCAACAGCTATCAAAATCCACCAGCACCGTCTCTCCTCCCCTCTCTTCATCAACCATCACGTTGTACGGGCTGATATCGTTGTGAACCAAACCGAGCGAGTGCAGGCGTGCTATTCCTCTTCGGATTCCACGGAGCCAGCTGTATGCTGTTGCGTCCAGAGGGCGTGGGCCCTGGGTGATGAAGTCGACTTTGCTGTGGCCGGAAGGGTTGAGGAGTGAGGCGAGTGATGCTGATAGTCTGCTGAAGCAGAGACCGAGAACTCGTCCTGTGGAAGGGCTCAACACACAGCCGTGGTACTGCACAACGTTCGGATGAGGATATGCTCGCAACTTCTCACACACCTCGATCTCGGACGTCATCAGCTTTTCCGCCTCTCCTGGCAACCTTCTCGCCAACTCAACGAAGCTAGGCCTCTTGACGTAAAACTCCTGACTCTCTTCTTCCAGCTGCTCACTCTCTGCGTTCAGCACTATCCCCTGCTTGATGGTCCACTCAGGTCGCAACTCTGGTCCGTAGCCCTTTGTATCAAGCTCCTTGATATCTTGCACGTCACTGGTAAGCATAGGTCTCTTATCGTAGGAACGGCCATGGTAGACCTTGCCCTGTGAGCGTAGTACGACTGTCGTATAGATGAACTGTAGTTCGCCGTTAATGTAGTCCCACGCTTGCGCGGCCTGTTCAATCTGCATTTTTCTCGTTATGGGATACTGCTGATACGTGAGCAGTGGCGTCGTTCATGCCATGTAACCGATTTATCAAATTTGGATTTTTGCATGATGTCGTCGCGATGACAATCATGGCGGAATAGAGCTTTATATGCTTCTGCGCTGGGGCTGTAGGAAGTGAATCATGAGCAGAGTCGGTCTGAGGGAAGCAAAGTGAAGCATCTTCCAACCAGCGGTCAAAACCCAACACGAGGGAAAACGTTCCGTCATGAACGACACAGACACAATGACTGTCTGCGTATCTGCAAGTACTGGATTCTCAGTTTGCCAGCACAGTTTGTGCAGCAAACATCGGACAAGGCTCGCCTGGGACCGAGGCGCAAACTTCGCTCGTAACACAATCGCTCCTGTACCATGGGTCGAGAACAATGTAAACACCGTCCACAATGTTTCACGAGCTCACAAACAAAGAGCAGACACTCGCAGTTCCTTCTTCAGGGGCCAATCTCCCCACTCTTGTTCAGCACCTATACACACAGGTAGTTATCAAAGTCGCCGCCGGTTTCTTTCTCATCCAGCTGGTATCTACTATATCGCCACCGGAAGGCATCCTTTTCCAATCCATTACTATCAAAACACACCGCCTCCATCCGCCTCTTCCAGCCACAAAGCTGCCAGATCCTTGGCCAATCCCGTTCTTAACTTCCTCAGCACATCCTTGGCTTTCGTCCCGGCCGCGAAATCCTTCCTCCAGTCCCAGCCTCTTTGTGCAGCATTCACTGTTCCTGCGGTCTTCTGCAGTTGGCTTGCAAGCATAGAGTTCTCGGTCATCATCACGTAGCTGCTCCCGCCGAGGCCAGCCGTTGACTTGCGCATAAGGTCTGCAGGTGATGATCCCTTGAGACCTTGTGCAGAGGAGAGGACCAGGTCGAAGAACTCCTCGCATGTGCTGTAGACGCGTTGACTTACAGTCTCGATGTCCTCGATAGCTTTCAGAAGAATGTCGATCTGATCAAGAGTGATCGCGGTGGGCGTTTGCTGGATGAAGACCGTCGCTTCCCCGAGCAGCGCGAGCAGGAAGTCCTCGCTCACAACGGCATCACGGGTTTCATCGTATAGTCCTCCACGGATGTTGTCATCAGCGCTAGAGATGACAGCCACCAAAGCGAATGCTGCCTGCTTGCGATGCATGAGAGCTTTCGCGGATGACATAGTCGCTAGTTTGGGATCGTCACGGAGCTCATAGAACTTGCGCAAAGTCGCGTATCCACTTAGCATGCGGCCGAGAAGCTGCGCAGCCTCAATATCCTGCTTTGCACGCTGCTCTAACGTGGCTGTCCGCTTCCGCAGAAGGTCCTTGAGATCTTTGTCCAGGTCCTTCTCTGGGGGGTACACGGTAGATTGGAGAAGAGAGTAGGACATGAGCAGATTCAGAACCTCACGGACGCGCTCTGTACGATGTGACAAGGCGTAGTACCACAGAGCCTCACCGTAGCGATGTGACTCCTTGGACAAAATGTCGGCAAATGTCTGCGTATGGTTAGCTAAACAGTCTAAATGGAGTGGTCACGTTGTAAGATTGCTTACCTCCGCAGTCTCCTCTGCGAAGTTGATCATGCCGAGATCGTTCAGAATCCGCCACATCTTGTCCACAACGTGTCCCGAGTGAATGTCGAGTGTCGCCAAGAGGTCACGCAACAGCTCACCCACTGTTTCCTCTGACTTCTCAGGAAGATCCATGCGCCCCAAAACTTGAATGGCCATCTCCCATCCATTCCTGTCAGGGGAAAGGTTCTCGATGCCAGCAAGCTCCCTGGCGTACAATACCAGAGTGGCGTCCTTAATGCCCTCGATTTCGTCCTCTGCGGGTTGGGAAACGCCGAGCAAAGCCAGATCCTCTGCGTCTAGGGTGCCCAAGGGAAGCGGTGCGGCCTCAGGAGGTGGCAACCAGCCTCCAAGGGATGCAATCTCTGCAACAGAGCATGCGATCGGAAGAGACCAGGTTCGCAGGAAACCAATGACTGCATTGATGTTGCCTTCAAATACGGATGCCAGAGCCACCTCAATAGGGTTCATGGCATTGGGGTTGAGATCTGACTGAATGACCAGGTGGAACGCAGCTGATAGCCGCTCGAAGTAGTCACCAGAGCTTCCCATCGTGGTCGATGCGCGCAGGCTTAATGAGGCTCTGAGCCGTGATGGCCTTGATCCCTGGCTACCGTCATCCCACCAGCCGAAGAGACCGATTGTAGCCTCACACCAATCCTGGGCAGTATCCATAATGGCATCCTCCTTTCCGCAGATAATGCCATATACGGTCTGCAAGTTCTCATAGACATCCCAGGGTAATTGACTCGAAGCTTTCTTGACCATGGTGGACATGGACTGACCCTCTGCAGAGTATTCGTCCATAGAGTCATCAGGTCCTTGGTCTTTACCCTCGGCAAACAACGCCATGCGGTCCAACTCAGCTTTGGCCTTGATGCGGAATAGAGTCCAGTTGCTATTCCAGATATCCCACTCTCCTTTAGTAGCAGGACACTGGTCAAGGACATCTGCAGTGACTGAGGCAAAACGACGAACGGAGTCAAGCGCCTTGCCAGTGTATGCCTTCTCGCCTCGCGGACCCTTTCGCACATGCTCCCAGCCAGCGTTACGCAGAAGACGCGCAGCACTCGTGGCATCGCCGCGGAGGAGAGTACTTCTCAGAACCTGCCAGTATAGGGAGTGGCTGGCCGGGCTTGGGCGGTACTGAGAAAGTAGCCTGACCTGGTCAGGTTGGAGGTTGTGTCCACCCTTGTCCATCCAGTCAAACAGGATCTCGGGGAGAGGGGCCGGCTGTGCATCGTCGTCATCGCGCGTGTGGTGCATGCGGAGAAGAAGTCCGGCAACCCAAGTAGCTTTGACCAACGGCTCCTCTTGCTCTCCAGGTCCAATGGTCGCGAGGTCCTCTCCCTCGGGTTGAGGCAGTTCATCAACATGTCGTCTCCAGAGCATCAGCAGGCGAGCCGCAATGTTCGCCAATGAGTTGTCCATCTTCTCCTGGTCGTCATCAGGGCCAACACCCTCATCGTATAACCGGCATACCAGCTCTTCCGTCTTTAGGATCAGCTCTGGCGGTTCTGTGAGTTGTGCGGTGTCTTGCTGTTTGTATAGATCGCGCGCGATGGTGGCGAAATGGAACTCCTGCCCTCTGCGAGAGCCTCGCAGCTGGACTGAAGACCTGCGGAATATGCTTTCGGCTTCTTGTCGCACTCTGTCTACCGCAGCAGGCTCATTAAGCATGGCCAGGTCCGATTCCTCACCGATGATGGGCTGGCCATACGGCCTGTCGTCATGTCGCATGTTAAGGAACATATCGAAATCCGTGGTCCGGGGCTTCGTAACCTCTTGTTCCTCCTCCTCTTCGTCGTCGTAGGACTCGCCCTCTCCGTACTCATCATAGTCGTATTCGCCTTCTGCGTCTTCCTCTTCCTCTTCCGCCTCCAGCTCCGCATTGATCGCCATCTCAAGCTCTGTGTCGTGCCTCATAGAGAGCCCAGCCGAGCGGTAGAACTCATCATCCATTGCTTCTCTTTCAGCCTCCCGTTCGGCCTTTCGTCGCAATTCTTGTGCCTCCCAATCGTCCTCGTCTACCTCTTCTTCCGAGTCGTCATCCACGGCGTTGAATTGCTGGCTGAGGCCGGATGGTTTCGTCTCCCGGAAAGACCCAGTAGGCTTTCCCTTCGCAGAGAACCTGGGCATGTTCCGCATCACAGAACTGTTGAGGAAAGCCTCAGAAGGAGCACCAGCGGGTGTCCATGATGCGTTCGTAGGCGGAGGACCTGCTGGTGTTGTGGTTGGCTCCTCTCCAGGTGCGAAAAGCGAACCGCGCGGGTTCTTCTTCGGGGTCAGAGGCGCTGGGCTCGAAGGTGGCGGGCTCGAGTCGGGAACGAAGAACCGGTTCGCCATTGTCGGTTTTGGTGATGAACCTTGGGGAGCCCGAGGCGCGTTGGATCAACTCAAAGCAAATGAGCGGCCTCGCCGCACGAAGGTAGGTCGCTCGCAGTCAAGTTGCTGGAGTATGCAGTCCCAGTTCTAGCGATGATCTTCGTTCAAAGTGCGTAGGACGCCAAAGGTGGCTGCAGTTTTGGGTCTCTTTGTTTCTCGGAGCTGTGAATTGCAGATTGAATGCTGGGAAACGCGACTGGATATTTTGGAGCTACAGCTTCGCCGGGCACTGACGACAGCCGATGTTCACCCGGGCTGGAGCTCACCAGGTGCCAACTCCCTCAATGAGAACTATCACACAACAGGCAACAATTTCCGACTTTTGATTTCGTACGGATGCTCCTATCAATATAGATATACCAAGATCATGCAATTCAGGATTTGATTAACTTCAATGTTCTCCTAACCCGAAGCTCCATTTTCTGAAGCTCCGATTCCACTGCCTTTTGACCCTGTGTACAGCCTCATGATGTCTCACTTGGTAGACACTCGCAACTTGGGCTCAGCCTTAGTAGAAACATGACTGGGGAACGGGGGATCTCTGGTCTTAGAGACCAAGCAGCACGACTGCAAGCGATAGACTTGCCGGTGCGGCTTGGATAAAGAGGATCTTCCTGTTAGTGGTCGTGCCACCATACAGCCCAGCCACCAGAATGCAGCCCAGGAAGAACAGCTCAAGCTGTCGTGCAAATTCGGCATCGGGATGCAGCAGCGACCAGATGAGTCCGGCAGAAAGGAAACCATTGTAGAGACCCTGATTGGCGGCTAGCGTCTTCGTTTGCTCGGCGAAAGCGGGTGTGAGCTTGAACGCTTTCCGGCCGCGTGGTTTGGTCCAGAGGAACATCTCTAGCACGAGGATGTAGGCATGCAGGATGGCCATAAGGGCAGCGGCGAGTAACGATAGGAGCGCCATGGTGTTTGGGGGGTGCTTGAATGGCGAGTTGCTTTTGCGGGAGGTACATGAGACTGTAACTGCAACGTGAAGAAATATTACAGGTTGTGAGAGGATGGAACAGACGGCTGGTGAGACGGCGGTCACGTGTAATTGGCTTTCAGTCAGAAACGGGGCCTGGACTACGATGCATGGATCACATTGCATTCCTCCCCAACCGCACCACAAGATCTAGGCTCCAGGCGAGCGGTAAAGAATCCCGGTGTTTTACGTGCATAAGACCCTGAAGGATCAAGGCGCTGGTAATTGACCCAAAATACTAGCCAAGAGGACCGGCGGCATTGCAATACGAAGACGGGTGCATATGACCCTGGGGGGTGAAACCTGGCGTCTAAGTTGCAGCACGGACACGTGCAACGACGTACACCAGTGGTCACCAGCCGCTGGATGCATATCAAGTCCAGAAAAGCTGAATTGAATCAAGTCGTCAGGGATGCCACGGGCAAGTCATGTAGGGCGGAGCAGGTGCGTGGTGGCTGCAGGTTTCACGGAGTACGGTCCCGACCATATGCAAAAAGGCCTGGCCTCGTGCGCCCGGGGGAACACGAATGATCGAGACCCTTTGATCATATATCGCAAAAAGGCTCGGGTCGCGCGGGAGAAGCGGTGGTGAATCAATAATGCTACGAGGCCTTGGATTGCTTTGGGCTCATTGCGGCAGGTCGTGTTCGGTGCGACCTGGTCAGCCCGGTGTGTGGTCGTGCAATTGAGTGCATGGAGTAGATTGTACGCTTCAAATGCCGTGCACAGCATGGAATAAGCAGCCATCAGGGTGAAGGAGACTTGAAGCCATCATCGAGACGTAGATGCAGTGACTTCAATGCTGAGTGATGATGCCGCTTTCGGAGCACCTGGCCGGAGCACAAGCCGTTGATGAGCCCGCTGGCCAAGATAGACTATAGTGGACATTGTCGCCTGTGGCTACACACCCCTAGGCGCTAAAGGGGGGTCGGTACAGCGGACAGGGCCCCGAATTTCCAGCGGCTTCCATCCCCAGATCAGTGACGCTGGAGGCGAAAGAGGCAGGCAGGGCAGCTCTCACTGTAGATAAGAGACTTCAAGACACCGTAGGTTCAGCTGCTGTCTTTTCCCAGAGTCATTGAGTCTTTGACATCAATCAATGTTTCTTGCAGGTCTCAGGCGATTGCTCTCACCTGGTGGCTGAACACTTCACCGCAACACACGCAACGAAGCATCGGTCAGCAATCGCCACTCCTCATTCCATCATCCCAGGCTTTCCGTGCACAAGTCGATAGCGTCTTCAATCACCACATGACTCTGCCACAAAGGCTTCGACCCAAGGAAGCTGACTCCACCCCCAGCTCCTCTGGCTGCAACTGAACCGAAATGGAGCATCCACGAATGAGCCTGAGACCCACGATCGATGCGGTCGGTGGCTGCAGCAGCCCGTCGCAAGGGTCCTGACTCAATCATCCACACCCCCAGGCAAGCCTTGCTTTGCTCTGGCTGGCTTCCAGTTGCTTCTTCTATCCATCAGTCATGCCTTAGTTGGAGCCACCAGCATCGTCTTCCCGCCACTCCATCCGCACACACCACACCAACGACAGCACACCTTGTCTAGCCTCGTCCGCCCGCCATTCCCTTCGTACAGTTAGTTACGCTACATGGGTCTTCCTCGCGCCTCGGTCCCCTGCCAAAGCGACCACCTGTTCCGCTGACGCATGTCCGGCTCCGGCTTGTGTCATCTGCACCTCAATCGCTCCTAATATCCTGCTCGCTTCCTGGCCACCGCATCCTCTCTCCCCAACTCAAACCTCCCCAACATCATCCTTCACCTACGATAACATCTTTTCCTTTCCTCTTCCTCCTCTTCTTTCTCCATCCTACGAACCTCCTCTTTTCACCCTCTCTTTACTCCCGAAGCCACTCTTATCTTACATCATGGCTGGCAAGCGCATCCGCTGTACCGCAAAGGAGTGCAAGGAGCCGGCTCAACGCATCGTCGGCGACTGCACCTTCTGCAAGGGCCACTTCTGCGGCAAGCACCGTCTCCTCGAGGACCACAAGTGCAGCGGTCTTGAAGACGTGAGTTTCTTTATCTTCCCGAATCCTTGATTCAACGAAACATAGCTAACCCTTGTGCCTCCATAGTGCAAGAAGCAGTCACACGAGCGCAACGCCGCCCAGCTTGAGTCCGAACGCACCCAAGTCATCCGCGGTGTCTAAACGAGACGAAACACTCACATCGCGATGAATCCAAAGGACCAGGACTCATGTGTCCTTCGTTTCCTCACAATCTCTCCGAGACGCCCCGACTCTGCCCCAGCGCTTAAGGCGTCCAGCCTAGGCCACAACGCTATGACGCCGCAACCAGCGCCACTACCCACCATGAAACCAACACACAACACCGCTACCCTTCTCACGACCATCCATGATCTGGAATTCTGAAATCATCTTTACACGGGGTTGCTTTTTTGCACTTGTCTGCCTCCTCTTTGCTTTTCGAGGGGGGCTGGCTGCGGACGGGAGATTGCTGCGGGCTAGATGACCCTGCTCTCCCTGATCCCGGCTGTATCTTATCGCTTTATTAGCCTGGTCGTCAACAGGTCGCACGGCGTTATCGGATCATGGGGCGACAACAACTATGTTTGTACATAATCAGCTGTTTTGGTCTCATGTATTGATTGTAAATACGACACCCACAATTGAAATAACCAACAATATTCACATGCCATCAAATTTTGTGAATTCTAAGAAAGGTGCTAATGCAATTGTTGGGGTGTCCTTGAATAACGAATTTTAGGCAAATGGTGGTCATCATCTGCGTTCAGATTGGATGAGAGCTCTCGGGCAACAATCGTCCATACAGCGGCCTTTAACAGCTCATCGCGGCCTGGTTGAGAGAATCCACAATCAGGCTCACCACCAAACAGCTTCAACAAGCTGGACTTTTGTGGAAGAATAAGGTATACATGCATGATAGTACAGCTGCACGACCTACGTGGCTTGCCGATTGACCCGCCGTTTTCGGCCGTTGACTCCTGCTTCCCCGGATCCAACAGCAACCCCTGACGAGGACAACACATCATGAAGATCTGGCGATTCGTTAACAACCTCGTCTTTGATGACCACCTCCTCCTTGACCTCCTCCACTTTCAGCACCGCCCCGTCTTCCTTCACCACCTCCTCCTCCTTCACCCTTTTTCTCCCTTGCACCACCTTCTTCTTCTCCGCTGCCTTGCATAACCCTTCCAGCCCAAGATCACACTCTCCACAGCGCCTACCTACAGGTAAACATACGGCTTGACCTAGCCCCACGAGCATGTGGTTGATGTCGCGCCACCGATCCTGCGGTAGCCATGATTGGAGAGCTAGCCTGGTTTCTTCGGGGTTTTTGGTCGTGTGCCAGCCCCAGAGATTTGTGATTCGATGAACATGTACGTCGACGCCGATGCCTTCTGTGCGGTCCCAGGCTGCGGAGAGGCAGAGGTAGGCCATCTTGGGGCCGACTCCTGGGAGCGATGTGAGGCCTTCGATTGTGTCAGGGATGTCGCTGTTCCATTTATCGCGAAGGATGGCTGCTGTCTGTTTGAGATATCTGCATCCCAGGTTTAGTATGACCAGACGTCATGGACAGCAAATCAGGAACGTACTTTGTCTTGTTGTTGTGGAATCCGACTGCCCAGATCATCTCATTCAACAGTGCCGGTTCAACCGCTAGCATGTTCTCCAAATTCAACCCCATCGGCTTTCCCTCCTCATACGCCGGCAGCTCCTTCTTCAACCTCGCCATCGCCACTGCGTTCACTGTATCTTTCGTCTGACTCGAAAGCATCAACGCCACCAACGTATGAAACCTCTGATCCCTTGGCGATGCATCCAAATCCGCAAGTCTCTCACAGCCCATTGTGTCGACTGCAGCAGGATACGCGGCACCGCCTGGAGCGCGCATCTTCTTCACGGTGTTATAGATTTCTTCCCAGTCAGAGGGGGGTGTGACTGTTGTCGCGCCGGTGGATGGGTTGATGGATTTGCGAGCAGGCTTGCGTTGCCGACGTGTGGGAGGAGATGAGATTGTGTGGAGGGCATCTTCGACGAGTTCAGATTTGATGGGAGAGACCTTAGTGAGTTTGCGACGCTTCGAGGAGGGAGTTGTGATAGCATCTTCGATATCAGGGGTTGCGGTTGTGCTGGTGCCGCTGACATAGAAGCGGGAGAGGGAGGATCGGGTGGTTCGACGGGGAGGGGAGGTAGAGGTGCGGTCGAAAAGCTTCGCGGTGTCGCGTGAGAGCCGTGAAGACCTCATGACTGCGACTGGGGTGCTGAGCTGTGGTCGCGAATGGATGGTGGTGATGTCGGATGGAGGAAGGAGAGTCGAGGACCCTGCATTTCGCGATGCATCGTGGGGCCCACAGCACGTTGGAAGCTCATTGCCACATTGGGACGCACATCGATCGATCGGCATGACGAGGCCGGCACCGGGAGGCGTCGGATCAATAGAATAGCCCACGATCGAGTAGAAGAGTAAGTAGAATATCAAGTAGAATAAGGAGCAAGATAGTATCGAAAATTGGGGTAATAGTAAGTAGAATAGTAGGCAGGACACCAATTGGACAACCAGACGTATGCTGAATAAGTACTCCAGTGCACCGGCAGGATACTCGTTCAGATTAGTCCCAGAAAGTATAATGGTCAGTAGCACAGATAGGAGTATAGCAGCCTCAGGAGGCATAATAGCAGATGGAGCAGATATCATTGGCGAAGAAGACAGCAGTCACAGGTTTGTAATTTCATGTCCTCCCGGTGTGTAAGAGGCCCCTACGCCCCCTCCATCTACAGGACTTATTGTGCACCACCTCGTCTTTGACCATGTATTTCACAGTGCGTAGTCCAAGTAGACATAGCAGCTACTCATCGACATGATGAACTGCAGCAAGCTCTTTGCCATTCCACTTGGCTTGCTTCAGGTTCTCAAGACGGCTCACTCGACTTCTTCAGCCATCTTCGGTCCAGGTCTGGCAGTTCCCTACCCTAGAGCAGTAAGAGACATGAAAGAACCACCAAAGTCACGGTCCTCAACGCATCCCCTGATCATCACAAATGAAGAGCATGGATGTTATTCTGCATTTTTGAGACATTGTTGATGGACAGTTCCGCTTTTGACCGCGCATACAGCGCTTACTGAAGGAGTTGCCTACATTTGTCCAAGCCTGCCAGCATTGCTATTGGGCATGATTCCCTTTTGAGTTGTTGGCCAAGACAGCATCACCACGCGATTGCAGCATACCAAAATATTCATGTAGACTCTCGGATCACCCTGGAGTACCCAGTGGTCCAATAACCGCAATCGCATGTTGTTGTTCGGCATGCCCTGGACGGACTTGTTCCCAGCAGACCCTCGTATAGTTCATTTGTAGACTCGCGTCCAACGACAACTTTACAACTTCTCTTCTTCAAGTAATGGATATAAAACCAGAAACTAAGCATGCCACGCGACGATCAAATTCATCTGATCTCAACTTTCATCGCTATAACCAGTGAATTAGAGCTCGTTGAACCCCCCAAATCCTCTGCCTCTCTCTCTCTCTCCCCCCCGAGTACATCAGTCACGCTTAGGACAGAGCCATGTACAGAGTTACGGAAAGGATCCGAACAGCCTTTGACAGAGTTCGGCAGCTGAACGGATCCTGACCGGCGTGCTCTTCTGAGTCGCACTGCCAGTCTTTTTGTTTGAAGATAAAACCTACAAGTATTGCAGTACTCATAAGGATATAGTGGAACTTGTCGTGCCATGCCAGAACTGCCCGGACTCTGCCATATCTGAGATCATAACAAGCGTACAAGGTTAAAATATCCGAAGATGCGACGGGAATATCCCCTCTTTTCCAGTGAATCTGTCCCCCGGTCGTCCCCACGATACAATTGTCATCATTCAGCATTACCAAGGAAGACATGCCGAGAATCAGCTAACCACTCCCAAGAAGTATATTGGCATTAAATGACTGGGGCAGATTAACCGAAACGATTGGATCGGCTGACGGAAAATACGACGAAGCAAGGGCTCTGACCTCTTCCATGCGGGGGAGCTCCACGCCTCCGCACTCCAAACTTGAACTCGCCTAAGGTATTGAGTACCACCCTGCTAGCCGATGAAAGCTGCTCTCGATCCTACCAGAGTCCTGCTCGTTAATGTCAGTAGCCAGGCGGCAAATCAGAGTTGCAATTATGGACCCCTGTCAAGGATGACAGGTAGCCGGATGGTGGGCTCTCCGCCAACTCGGCGTTGTCTGATGAGTTGCCCGTCAAGTATTAAAGTCATTGCCTCTCGCCACACATGGTTCAAAATCAGAAAGATGGGAAGAGTTCCACCTCGTGGGCCATACATCGAGACACTTGGTATCCTCTGATCTCAAAGTCGCTTTCAACAAGATGAAGGCGCCTACCGCTACAGCCCTCGTCGCGGGCCTGATCGGCCATGTTTCTGCTCAATTGTCGCCTCCCAACTCTGCGTCTAAGCCCTTACGAATTTGGGAAAAGAGCTCTGGTGCTGGTGGTCAAACGTTTGCGGACTTCTACCCAGTTGGCAATGGACGCATTGGCGCCATGTTCAACGGCGGCACTACCTCCGAGTCCTACCGCATTAACGAGAATTCATTTTGGTCTGGCTCATTCATCGAGCGGACGAACCCCGATGCGAGAGAGACAGTGAAAGAGATGCAGAAGCATGTTGCAAATGGCGAGCACTTCGAGGCAGAGGAGCTTATGAAGCTCGGGTACGTTGGTAAGTGTACATGACACTCCTCTTGCTGCGCTGTTACTTACAAGCAACCTCTCAGGCACCCCGGTGTCTACCCGCAATTACAACACTATGGGAAGCTTCTCGATTACACAAACCCTACCCAGCACCAACACCAGCAACTACGAGCGTTGGCTTGACATTGAGGAATCCGTTGGTGGCGTCCAATTCGTCTCTGACGGAGTCACCTTCCAGCGTGAGGTGATCGCGAGCTACCCAGACGATGTTATTGCTGTACATCTCACCGCGAGTGAGCCCGGCGCTATCAACTTCCGAACCCGTCTCGATCGTGGAGCGTGGGACTTGATTGCTCTTAACCGCCACGTCGGATATTCTCAGCCCGCCAACGGTGACTCTGTCGTTATTGGCGGATCGACCGAGGACGACAACCCAATCAAGTGGGCTGCTGGTGTGCGCATTGTCGCTAAGGGCGGCAAAGTCTGGACTACCGGCGACAATGCTCGTTGCCAAGGTGCTGATGAGGCCATCGTCTACTTCCAGGCGTGGACCAACTACCGCAAGAAAGACCCCAAGCAGGCTGTTCTGTCTGATCTGAAAGCCAAAGGCAACGACTTCAAGAAGCTACGCGAAGCCCACGTTGCCGACTATCAGAAGTACTTCAAGCGCATGTCGATCAGCCTGGGCGAGTCCACGGATGAGCAGAAGTCCAAAACCACTCCGCAGCGGATGGTCTCCGTCGACACTGGGAATTTTGACCCTGATCTGACGGAGCTAACTTTCCAACTGGGTCGTTACATGCTCATTTCGAGCTCGCGGTCAGGTGACAAGAGTTTGCCTCCTAACCTCCAGGGTGTCTGGAACGACGTCCAAGACCCGTAAGAAACCACCCTCTAAACTGGTCTACAACTAAATCACTACTAATTTTGTATTTTACAGGCCTTGGGGAGGTAAGTTTACACTGAATATTAATCTGCAGATGAATTATTGGCCTAGTCTTACCCTTGGACTGTCCGACCTGGTCGAGCCTCTCAACAACCTCCTCAAGACCATGACCGAGAAGGGGCGGAAGGTCGCTAAGGATATGTACGGCTCCAAAGGCACCGTTACACATCATAACACTGATATGTGGGGTGACTCTGCTCCTCAAGATAATTACTTTGCGGCAACTATGTGGAACATGGGTGGTGCTTGGATGGCTACACACCTAATTGAGCACTACCGCTTCACTGGTGACAACAAGCTTCTCAAGGAGATGTACCCAGTTCTAAAGGCCAATGCTGAGTTCATCCTGGACTTTGTTACTGAGCATGAGGGTTACATGGTCACAAACCCCTCTTCATCTCCCGAGAACACCTTCTATGATCCCAATGACCGGAGCCGCGTTGTTGCTGTTACCCTCGGACCGACTATCGATAATGCCCTGATCAGGGAGATTTTTGACTTCATGCCTGAAGCTCACGAAGCGCTTGGTATAAATGACAAGAAGTTCCTACAGCGTATGGCTGACCTAAAGGCGAAATTGCCTCCGCTGAGGACTAACCAGCATGGCGGTCTTGCTGAGTGGTTCTACGACTACGAAGAGAACAACCCTGGTCAGGGCCACGTTTCTCATATGATCACTCAGTACCCTTTCAATCATGTCACTAATGCGAACGACACGCTCTTCAATGCCACTACAACGACTCTCAAGCGTCGTCTTGAGTAAGTACCCCATCTTGCCTCTTCGAAACCACTCAACCCTGACGATTCATCTCCTAGGAATGGCGGTGGTGACTGTGGCTGGCCTCGTGTCTGGACCATCGCCCTCGCAGGCCGCATGTTCCTCCCCGACGTCCAGGATTCCCGCATGATGACCACACTAAACGAGTGCTCTTACAACCGCACCCTCCTGAACATCGGCGGTGTGGCCCCCTTCCAAGCTGATGCCAACTACGGTATCCCCGCAGCCATCATCGAAGCTTTCATCCAGAGCCACGAGGTCGTCCGCTGGAATGATGACGACGGACTTGTCCCCGCCTCTAACGCAGACAAGGACAAACTTACACTCATCCGTCTCCTCCCCAGTATCCCCAAGAACTGGTTGTCTCGTGGCGGTGGCTCTTTCAAGGGAGTTTCTGCACGTGGTGGTTTCACTGTTAGCGCAAGCTGGGACAGCAATGGCAATCTCAGAACTTCGACAATTCGGTCTGAGCTTGGCAATGAGGCGGTGGTTACAATTGGAAAGACCGTTGTTGGCTCGGATAAGGGAGCGAAGCTGCGTGTTGCCGGGGAAAGCGCTGCTAGGTTCATCACGATTAATGGCAAGGAAGGCACGGAGACAGAGGTCAAAGGGAAATAGGGTTGTAAGAAGTGTCTAGCACCGAATAAAGTGCCGCAAATCGTCAAAATCTATATAAATTTCGAGATTATTTTGCACTGAACAGACTTAACGCGAGTCTATGAGGCATGCCAGGTGTACAACCTTTCTTGTGAACACTAGTTCACGAGAAGGGGCATCGGTATGGACAATATCTTGTTAGCCTGCTCTAAGTGCGGATACAGCTCCTCCGGATATCTTTGTCAGCCTACATAGATATAACCGACGGACAGTTCAATCATCATTTTACAAAAGGCTCGGCTCATCGTACCTGGACATCATGCTGTTCGCTTCCGTGTAAGGAAAGCTTCCCCGCACGAGACAGAGCTGTGTGGACAGGGGTTCTGTGTAAGTGAGGGGTTGGCGAGGATCCTGACTGACAACAGCCGGTCTTAATCTGCCGTGCTCCTCTTCTGAATTGACCAATCATATGTTTGCCTTGGTAGCCGATGGGTGGTTGGGTGTCGATGAGGGGAAGGCGAGGAGATGCCGTCCATCTTTCGGATCGTTGGTAGCGAGAGGCTTGGTTGGGGGGTCAATATATGTGAGTGCTGAGTGGCGGCTTCTGGACTTCAAAAAGGTCGTCCGGGTTCAGGAACCGGGTCGTGAGTATTGACTAAAAAGAATGAACAGGTTTTGAGGGATTGAGGCTTTGAGTTGATTGATAATTGCTCTTGAGGACAATTGAGATGCCGCTTGAAGACTGTCGGCCAGTTTCCGAATGATCAGCTAAGGTCCTTTTGCGTCCGACAAACAAACCTCCTGTATTTAGGACTATGATCAAGAGGCACATGGTCTACCAGAAAAACGATCTTGATCAAAAGGCTGGACCTTCCCATGAGGCGATCCCAGTACGTACGTGACGCAGCCCTCCCCTTACCTGGCCAGGAATTACCCTATTCGCCATTGCTCCCCCGTTTGAGGAACCGCTTCTCCGCAGCACGGCATTGTTGCTCCTCATCAATGACATAACGAACTCAACCCGAAAGCTGAGCAAATGCAGCTCATGTGGATGTTGCTCTCCCCCCCGGCTATTACCTATAGCACACAATATGGGGTATCGGCCGGGCTTCCCCAAGCAGTATAACTCTCGTTTGAGTACTGCACTGTCCCGCAACATTGTTTACCGCTACTTACGAGCCGTTTCTTCCTTCGTGTAGACAAGCTTGAGCGCTATCCAGTTTGAGCCTGAATTCCCGGTATAGACTCCGAAAATGCTCCGGGAAACTCATCATTCGCAAACAGGATGACTCGACATGGTACGGCTAGTATTCCTCGTTTAGTCATTTAGCTATGCAGTCGCTGGGTTCGAAGTCGGTCCTTGCGCACAGTGGACATTTGGACTGGTGGATGCCCATGCGCTCCAATCGGCTAATACCGTTGCTATGAAGATCGGCCATATTGCCCTGTTCAAGGCTACCGACTTGTTGGCCGACTTGCTTACCTCCGCTCCTCGGCCGCTGCCGTTCATACGGGCCACGATATAGTGTGAAGCACAGCTATTCATGCGGGGAAGTGAGGCCGTCATTGTCTAGACTGGGTCATGAGTACGACCTGACCTGGCGGAGATTGATTGACCGGAATATCCAAGGTAGCATCGCGCTCGTGAAAGAGGGTTGCAGTGGCTAGTCGTATAAGAAGATGATCGGTGCCCTTGCCTTTGGCGGCATGCTGGCTGCTGCATCGCAATTCGTCCTTGATACCTATCATTCCATGTACGAAAAGCCTGGCGTCATGAGGTTTCTCAACAAGGCCGGCTTGGGGCTCGCAGTCGCCACCGGTGTGCAATCTCGATTCGTCTATCCGGACTGTACCTCTGAACCGCTGGCGTCGAATCCGATATGTGATACATCGCTGTCTCGTGCTGAGAGGGCAGCGGGTTTGGTCGAGTCGATGACGGTGGAGGAGAAACTTGGTAACATCATTCGGTATGGCCAATTGCCATCTCGAGGCCTTAACGTGTAACTGACGAGATGTCACAGGTCAGCCAAAGGAGCCCCTCGTCTGGGTCTACCAAATTACAACTTCTGGAACGAGGCCCTGCATGGCGTAGCTTATGCCCCAAACCTCACCTTTGGCAGTGAGCCACCGTTCGATGCTGCCACACAATTCCCCATGCCTGTCCTGATGGCTGCTGCCTTTGACGACGACCTCATCGAAGAGATTGGCAACGTCATTGGTACCGAGTCTCGTGCTTGGGGCAACTACGGATACTCTGGTATTGACTACTGGACTCCTAATGTCAATCCTTACAAAGACCCTCGCTGGGGTCGAGGTTCCGAGACCCCAGGCGAAGATGCTGTCCGAGTTTCCCGTTACGCGAAAGCCATGGTCGAGGGTCTTGAGGGCTACAAGGACGAAAGACGCATCATTGCTACCTGCAAGCACTATGTTGGCAACGATTTCGAAGACTGGAATGGGTTCACTCGCCATGACTTCAACGCCATCATCTCCATGCAGGACCTTGCGGAGTACTACATCCTCCCCTTCCAGCAGTGTACCCGTGATTCAAAGTGCGGAAGTATCATGTGCGCCTATAACGCTGTCAATGGAGTCCCTTCCTGCGCGAGCGACTACCTCCAGAATACTGTGCTGCGTGACCACTGGAAGTGGACTGATACGAACAACTATATCACCAGTGACTGCGAAGCTGTTCTGGATGTGTCGCTCAACCATGAGTACAACAAGACCAACGCCGAAGGTACCGCTGAGTGCTTCATCAAGGGCATGGATACCAGCTGCGAATATCAGTCCTCTTCCGACATCCCTGGCGCCTGGGAACAAGGCCTTCTGACCGAACCTGTCGTCGATCGAGCTCTTCAGCGCTTGTATGAGGGTCTCATCCAAGCTGGGTACTTCGAGGGAGCCAATGCCGAATACGCAAGCCTGGGATGGGAAGACGTCAACACTCCCGAAGCCCAAGCTCTTGCTCTTCAATCAGCCGTTGACGGTATTGTTCTCCTGAAGAACGATGGCACTCTCCCTCTAGAGCTTAAGAAGGGCGCCAACATCGCCATGATCGGCTTCTGGGCTGAAGATGAAGAGATGATCATCGGCGACTACAGTGGCCGCCCGCCATATCGCCACTCCCCTCTCTGGGCAGCTGAACAGATGGGATTCAACGTTTACCATGCCGGCGGTCCTCTTCTGCAGGACAACTGCACCAACGACAACTGGACCGCCCCGGCGCTCGAGGCTGCCAAGAAGGCAGATTACATCTTGTACTTTGGTGGTCTCGACACCAGTGCTGCAGGTGAGGAGCAGGATAGGTACTCCCTTGAGTGGCCTCGTGCTCAGCGTGCGCTCTTGAAGACCTTGTCAAAGCTGGATAAGCCTCTGGTTGTGGTGCAGCTTGGCGATCAGCTTGACAACACTAAGCTTCTGGATACTGATGCAATCAACGGAATTCTCTGGACGAGCTGGCCAGGCCAAGAAGGTGGAGTTGCGATTATGAAGCTCATCACAGGTGAGGAGGCTCCCGCTGGACGCCTACCCGTCACCCAATACCCAGGCGAGTATGTTGATGAGATCCCCGTCACATCAATGGACCTCCGTCCTACCGCCGAGCATCCCGGCCGCACCTATCGCTGGTACAACAAGGCAGTGCAGCCTTTCGGCTTTGGCCTTCACTACACGACCTTCGATGCCGGCTTCAAGAAATACCCCAAGGAGCTCAACATCCAGGACCTCTTGTCCAAGTGCCACAATGAGTTCCCAGACACTTGCGCGTTCCCCTCTATTCACGTTCGCGTGAAGAATACGGGTAAACGCACCTCCGATTACGTTGCACTTGCTTTCCTTGCCGGCGAGTTCGGTCCGGCACCCTATCCGTACAAGACCCTCGCAGCATATACTCGTCTGAAGGGTATCAAGCCTGGCAGGACGTCAACGAAGGAGCTGAAGTGGTCGTTTGGGGAGGTCGCGAGGCATGACGAAGAGGGGAATACGGTGCTTTACCCGGGAGAGTACACTGTTCTGCTGGATGAGCCGACGAAGACGAAGATGAAGTTTAAGTTGACGGGCAAGGCGGAGGTGTTGCAGAAGTGGCCGCAACCGCCGCCGAATGAGTCGCCGGATCAGGACTTTGATTAGATTCGTGGCACCTGCTCTCGCACTCTTACACGGAGGTCTAGTTCAGACCATACAAAATGCTAGTTGTGAAGCAGGGCCATGGAGAATAAAAGGCCATGTTTGAAGAAAGCGACATTCTATGGATCCGTTAAGTGTAAGCTCTCATTCAGAGCCTTTCTTTCGATCGCGCAGACAAGCCTACTGTGCGTCGTGAAACGACCGAATGACCACATGTCTTCACAGGGCCAAGTTAGTAAAGGCTAGGCTTGGCTTGAGCAGACTATATAAGCCGGCATAAACAATGCGTTGGTATTGAGATCCAGTCTTTGCGTCCCAGCTCTCTCTACATGTCCATCTTACTCGAATTGCCACCAGTCGAAATTGAACAACCCGTCACCACTTCCTTGGAACACAAAGTACAAGTCGTGCGTGCCCTCCGCGCCACTTACATCACACTGCACAGTTGCCCAAGTCTGATAATCTCCCGTCGAACTAACTTCACAAGCGCCAACCTGAGTCCCGGAAGCTCCTCCCAGCCTGATCTCGATGGTGCCTCCCGGTCCTCCCGTCGCAACACCAGCAGTGAAGGAAGATGCTCCATCGCCAAAGTCCACGCCGTTCACCTTGATGTAATCTCCTGGAGTGATCGAGCCGACGCAGATACCCCCATCACTGCTTGGTTCTGTCTCGACTCCCTCGGACCAAGCTGCTGTTTCGGCTTCTTGGCGGACATAAGGATCTAGAGAGCGGATTTGCGCAGGGCCGGCGTCAGTCATGCGGATCTGGGGAATCGATCCATCGGACCCGTATGTGAAGTCCTCGACGGCGACGGAGCGGGTGAAGCCGCCTCCACCAGGGAGAGCGCCATTGTGATAGAAGAAGTAGGAGTTCCCTTCATAATCGACGACGCCTGGATGGTTGGTGAAGCTGCCGCCCTCTGTCTCCATGACGATCCCACCATAGGTCCAGGGACCGGTAACAGATGGAGCGGTTGCGTAGCGGATGTCTTCTGAGCAGCAGTTCGCAGCGTAGACCATATAGTACGTTCCATCGCGCTTGTAGAGCCAAGGACCCTCCTCATAAGCTGTAGGACGATCCGAATCTTCACGCTCAGGAGGTCCAAAACCTTGAACGGTAAGTTCAATCTGCTGAGGATCCTCGGCAAAGGAGATCATGTCGTCGTTAAGTTTGGCATACCACAGATTGGGGTTGCCCCAGAACAGGTAGGCCTGATCATCATCATCGATGAAGACGGTAGGATCGATCTCTCCGTCCGCAACAAGCGGGCTGCCTCTGGCATCGGTGTATGGTCCGGTGATGCTGTCACTCACACCAACGCCGATACCCATCTGAGCACCATTCAACCGCATAGGAACATAGAAGTAGAACTTTCCATTTCTTTCGACGGCCTGACCAGCCCAAGCATTGAGGTCGGCCCAGCTGAAATCATCTAGACTCAAGACGACACCATGGTCTTGCCAATTCGCCATGTCATTGGTAGAAAACACATGCCAGTCGTGCATGTCGAACCATGTCGCACCATCTTCATCGTGCGTCGTGAACACATAAACACGTCCATTGTAGACCATAGGCGCTGGGTCGGCGGTATAGATGGTTTGGACGAACGGGTTGTCAGCCCTTGCCATAGGGATGCCACCCAGTACAACCCCGAGAGCCAAGGCGCAAGAGGCGACTGAAAGACGCTTGAGCGCCGACCAAGGCTTTGACAATGACATATTCGCGAGTACCAGAATGCAATGATTTCAGGGATATGTGGCAAATTGCTGAGTTGACTGCGTGTCGGAGAAAGGTAATTATCGGCCAGGAGCCCTCTTATACACGAACAACCTTAACCAAAACCATAAGTACTTACGTCTTCTCGAAAGCCATCATCCGTACCCAACATGTCAATTGCCGCGTCGATCCTTCGAACTAAAGTGCATGCCCCCGTCGGCAGAATTCCCATCCAAGAATCCGGGGTTGCGATCCTCGAGCTGTCATTCGCTCGCTTTTGACGCTGCAGTCTTGGGATTGACCACGACCCCTCTTCACTGGAGAAATACAAGGCATCGGACGGATTGACACCGAGGGATAAAAGGAGAGTTGATCGAAGGGCTACGGTGGGAAGAGTGATGAGTTGTGCGCTTGGTTGTTCTGGATTATCTTGAGCATGCAAGTGGCGGGGGAGGACGGTGATGATGCCGTGAGTAACATAGAGCCGCGCAAATCAGCCTTGTATCAGATGCTTCTAGAGATTCACTTAGGAGGCACCGGCTTATCTTACGGCATGTACGCGAGGAATGTGCCTATAATCAGTCAGTGTTGTGGTGCATGATGCCCGGAGATCTATCAAGCCTGATTCCACTTCACAGCGCGCCATAATACCATGCAACACCCAAAGCGTTCAATTTTGGTTTCAACTTTTGACCAAATACATCCTACTAAAATATGTAGCTAAGCTACAGATCATCTTCCAATGACCCCCAATTACCCAGTAACCCAACCCACCCCCCTAACCATCAAGGTAATACTCCACATCCACCGTAGCCTCTTTATAAAGTCCAGCCACCTTCGTTTTATAACTTCGACCCCGGGAGGCTTCGCCGACTGTCATCGCTTCTGCTACTGCGTCCAAAAATAACCGTCAGCCTCCCGGTCCGTGGCACCATGGCAAAGCTTGCACGCCTACAGCTTGCGCATGTCCACGACCGCGCGAATGCAGTCGCCGGCCTTCATGGTCTCGAAGGCGTTGTTCATCTCGCTGAGAGTCTTGCGGTGGGTGATGAACTCGTCGACCTTGAGGGCACCCTTCTGGTAGTCAGCGACGAGGCCACGCATCTGAGAGCGGCCCTTGACACCACCGAAGGCGCAGCCCCTCCAGACACGGCCAGTGACGAGCTGGAATGCTGCAAGAGGTCAGTATGAGAATTCTGAGAAAAGAAATGGGGAGGACGTACGCCTTGTGGAGATCTCCTGGCCAGCGGCTGCGACACCAATGATAATGCTCTCACCCCAGCCCTTGTGGCAAGCCTCAAGAGCAGCGCGCATGACATTGACATTGCCAGTGCAGTCAAAAGTGTAGTCACAGCCGCCATCAGTCATCTCAATCAGCTTTTGCTGGATAGTCTGGTCCTTCTTGAGGTCGTTGGGATTGACGAAGTCAGTGGCACCGAACTTGTTTGCCCATGCCTGCTTGGATGCGTTGACATCCACAACGATGATCTTCTTCGCCTTGTTGGTCACGGCACCCTGAACAACAGAAAGACCGACGCATCCCGCACCAAAAACGGCGATGTTGGAGCCCTCCTCGATGTTGGCGGTGATGCGCGCGGCACCATAGCCGGTGGTGATACCGCAACCGAGCAGACAAGTGCGGTCCATTGGCGCATCCTCTTGTACGGCAACGACTGAGATGTCGGCGACGACAGTGTACTGAGAGAAAGTTGAGGTACCCATGAAATGGAGGAGATCCTTGCCCTTGCACTTGAACCGCGAGGTACCGTCAGGCATGACACCTCTGCCCTGGGTGTCCCGGATCTTGCCGCAGAGGTTGGTCTTGCCAGACTTGCAGAACTTGCACTCCCCGCACTCAGGGGTGCTGTGATTGTCAGTACTCGAGCCTGATGAAGTCTTCTGGTGCCGTGGGTAGAGCTTACTAGAGAGCGATGACATGGTCGCCAGGCTTCACCGTGGTGACACCCTCGCCAACGGACTCAACGATGCCAGCACCTTCATGACCAAGGACGATGGGGAATGCGCCCTCAGGGTCTTTGCCGGAAAGCGTGTAGGCGTCTGATGCTTTGCGTCAGTATTGCCAAATGGCCGGGGCAAAATTCCTTGGAGCCGGAGGGTTGGGATCTTCAGAGCTTACCTGTGTGGCAGACACCAGTGTAGTAGATCTGAATGCGCACCTCATGAGCCTTCGGGGGAGCGACCTCAATGTCTTCAATGCTCAGCTCCTTGCCAGCCTCCCAGGCGACAGCGGCCTTGCAGGTAATAGTCTGACGCGATCGAACTGTCAGTGATTTGCCGATGTTGAAAACATATGCACGTAATGGCGGGGTTCAAATTCATGGAGGGGTAACAATCGAAGCAAGACATACCTTGCCAACAGTAGAAGCCATGTCTGAAGAATGTGTGAGGATTTCAGGGTATAAATGAAGTAAGAAAAAGAGAGAAAACAGGTCGGGGGAAGAGAGGAACGGGATGTGTGTTTTGACGGCGAGAGGGAGAGAACGCGGCCCAGCTGAGGAGAAGCTTGAGTTGGAGGTATGAGCACCCGATGATGTCGGCGGGGTTCGGGGCTCTAGTGGAGAGTCGGCATCGAGGGCGGCTTCGGGCTCTGGAACTGGTGCTCCTGGTGGTGCTGGGCACCCATCAATGGCCTGCTGCGGTCCCAGTACGGTACTACCACCACCACTACCACCACCACTGTCAGGGCCAACCTCACCATGCCTTAGCCAAACCCTCCCGTAAGGGGCTGCCTCCACCATTCCACCATCCTTTTATCGCGTGGTCGGGGCTAGTTCTGGAAGCTCTGCCCAGCGATTCGGGTCCGTCTCGTGCCAAACTCGGTAAGCTCACCCTGCAATGCCGCTTTCGGTGCGCCTCGGACTCGTTGGTGCGACTGTCACTTCGGTGTCTTTGATCCCGGTCACGGGGACGGGAATTGAGGCCGGCTCCGGCTATCTGAGGGGCCCTGGCCGAACGTGATTTCTTGCGCTGATAAATCCATATATAAACACATGCTGCCCGAGGGTACGCGGCTATCACTGGGAGCTCATTTGGCCATTTCCCTCTTAGTAATCATGCCCACTTGCGTCAACGTTTGGTGACCATTTCATGTGTCGTGATGTATGGCCTTTGAATCAACGCCGTATCCTGCGATCACAGTAATGCACATCACACAGAGCCGATCCGCATATCAAGACGTCCAACAAATGTGACAGTGAATCGTAAGGCTGCATTCTATCGTCGTCTATGCCAATCGTGAATCCATCCCAATCCTACACGCGCAATCCCGCACGCTGCAGGAAACGATACTCCGTCAAAAGAGCAGATTTTGTTTTTTCTGTCCCTGAAGCAATTCGAGCATCCTCCTTTTGACCAAGAGCAGGAAAACCAAAAAAGCAACTCGCAGAACTAGCCATCCAGCCTGCTAGACGCTTACTTCTTGTTGGGGAACTTGGGCTGCCCAATGCCGGTACCACGCAGCTTGACATTGAGCACCCGCTCCATCGCTCCAAGAACCTTCTGGTCGGGCGCGGCATCACCACGCTCGAAGCTGGCGACGATGGTCGGTGTCGTGTTGCACTTGGTTGCCAGGTCCTTCTGCGTCATTTTGGGCTCCACCTTTTGCCGTGCGGCAGAGATGACGCTGCCGACTTGCTTGCCAACAGTGTTGGGCTTGATGATGTCGTCGGAGCGGTCGACTTTGGTCATACGCTGACCCTCGGGGCCACCAGCCTGTTCGCGAAAAGAGGACAGGTCAGCAAGGCTGTGATGATAATAGAAGGTGGGGTTGCAGAAGGCCTGTCCTGGCTACTTACTGAGTTGGCAGAGGAGAACTTCTTCTCCGTGCCGATGATACCACCGGATCGTTGAGCAGCGTTGAGTGCAGCCTTGCCACGGACGACAGTCTCACGCTCTGAACCACCGGGGCCACGGACATTCTTGCCGATCTTGGTGACTTGATCCCAGTCGTCAGCCATTGTGAAAGATGTGTGGTGTGGCGTAGGGAAGAAAAAAGTTCGAAGCGGTGAGGAGGGACGTAGGTGTGCGGGGGTTTCGTTGTTTGTAGAAGTGAGCTGGGCTCAGAGGTTACGCAGAATGTGAGGGTATCGAGAGGTGACAGAGCGAGAAAACTGTCGCGTGTTCGAGTCGTGACGCAAGGTTATGACGGTCCAAGTGGAAATCCAAGAGCGCTATGGGGAAGATGATGGAAGAGGGGCGATGCCCTTTGACTCAACCGGCGTGAGCCACAGGAGCGGGGCTGTGCGGCGGAACTTTGGTCAATGGGAGGGCTTGAATGTGGCTGGTGCTGTGGCTAGGTTGGGTGCAACTCTCCTGGCTGTGGGCTGGGATGAGTACCTTGATGGGAATGAACGTGCAACTCCTCTTTAGACTCCATGCCCATTCTCTATCGTACTTTCTTTTCTCTGTTCCCTTGATTTCTTCTTCATCGCAGACCAGCCCGACTTGGTCTTGGGTTGGCAGTGCGCAACCCAACCAATCGGGTTGTGACGACGTGCAAAGACGCCCAAAGCACCTACATCTCATGGATGGGCTACACGATGACAGACCATTGGCATACTTTTTCCTCCTCTGGGACCGTATTGAGGATGCTGTATCAGAAAGATTCGGAGCCACTGCCTTGACAGTCATAATCCTCACCGGTCTCGTCGTGTCGCACCGGTGGCTGGATATCATCATGTTCCTGACTTTGGTGAGCTGGCTCGAGGGTGCACTGCCGTCAACGGCTGGTCTATACATCCTGTTTGGGGCTTCTGCTTTGTTCTCCATTGCCGTGGTACAATTGGTACGGAGATTAAGACCTTTCCAACCAGAACTTAGCTCCGACGTTGCCCAAGTTCAAGAACTGGCAACACGACGTCCAGCAACGGGTCCTGAGAGAAACCTCGAGCAAGTTTTCAAGAGTTATCTGGAACACCTCGTCAACAATTCTTCCAGCTCTATCGCTGTCGAATACATCCTAAGTGGCATCCCGGCGAAGCAAACCACGTCATTCAGCTCGCCATCTGCCATAGGGGAGAATATCAAGATGATATTCGAAATTCTCACTCCAGAATTCTACACCCGTTTCGTTCGTTACGCTCACGACTCTGAGGCGATCTTCAGCGAGCTCACCGAGAGCCGCACGATCTCGGTCGATCGCCCGGAGCTTCTTCCCGATATCTTCCTTAAAAAAGGGTCTCCGCCACTGCACGCCCAGGGCCTCATCGACTATGTATACTTCGAGCTGATTCGCAAGTTGCGAAGACGACCTCGAAATCCCATGCAGTCATCTCAAGCAGCAAGCGCAGGGAGGACGTCGATTAGTGACATACGGGAATTCCGAATGTCATCCATGGATGCGTATGTCGTTGCGCAGCATGATGACCGTATCCGGCAAGCCTATCGGACCACTGTCTTAAAACTGTTTATTGCGGATCGATATTTTTGCGGGAGCTACCGTGCCCTCACTATCGTGCTGTTCACTCTTCGTCTGCTGGCTTGGTGGGTAGTGGCTGGGATCTTGACAAATACTCTGCCCTGCACTTGACAGCAACAAGCGTATTGGCAAGCCCAATGCACCAGATAGCGGTCCGACATCCGCAGCTCGCTGGAACGAACAATCCTCTAAAACAGAGAACTTCGTGGAGTCCCTGGTCGAACGGAACTTGCATATGCATGGCTAGTAAGCGGGCCCCTCTTTTCTTGAAGGCTATTAGTGCTGGGTCGACTATGCAGAATGATTTGGAATTGATCTTGGGAAGGCCAATGCCGACTATCCTCGGAGCTTGAAACACACAGGCATTCACGGCTTTCTCGACGTTGAGATTTGTTATCCAGCGGCAGTTAATTGTCGGAAGAGCCGGCACTGTCTCGAGAATCTCACCATGGGCGCTCTCACACACGAGCTACACAGCACATCAGCTATCTGTCACGCAACCATCGGACGCCTTAGTGGACAGCCCAGAGTTACTAGGTACAAAGACACGGATCGACTTCATCCTTCGCGTGTCCGATTGGCGGCCCTCTTGCCCATGACGCTGCAGCCCCACCACAGCTCCTCGTACAGCTTCTCCTCGTCCCTTATTTATTACCCCGCCAGGGACCCCTCGTTCAACAGAGCTCTGTCTTTCCTGCCAGAACAATCCTCTTGAGAACCATCAATTGACGTCGAATTTCAACCAATCTTCATCTTCTTCAGATACCGTCAACATGCCTCTCACTGGTCACTGTCTCTGCAAGGCCGTCACCTACACGGCTGACGTCGAGGCTCCTCTCCTCACTGGCTACGACCACTGCGACGACTGCCAGCGCCAGAGTGGCAGCACTTACTGTACGCCCACCAACCAGAATTCCCAAGCCCATTACTCATCCAAATTCTGATGAAACTGACAAAATTACAGCCCTTGTCGCTGTCGTGCCTAAGGACAAGCTCACCATCAACGGCCCTGTCAAGACCTACTCTGGCGCCAAGGGCAGCTCCGGCAACATCGTCCACCGTCTCTTTTGCTCTGAGTGCGGCTCTCCCATCGCCCACGATCCCGATGCCGCTCCTGAGATCATTGCCCTGAAGGCTGGTACTCTCGACACCGAGATCAAGAAGAACCTCAAGCCTGTACGTTGCTGTCCCTCTGGCCTAATATTTGACTGCGCTTCATTCCCTTCGCTAACACGATGCGTTTAGGACACCGAGATCTGGACCGTCAGCAAGCTTCCTTTCTGCAAGGAGTCTCTTGCCAAGCCTTTCTCTCACATGCCTGAGTAAAGGTGCCATTGAAATGCAAAATTGGTAAAAGGCGGATCGAAGGGAGGGGAATCACGGCTTGGGCACACATTATCTGTCTCTTGCTGAACATCTTCACATTATCTTTAATCACATCAATGAGAATGACCTCTTCATCAGACGATCGCTGTCCCAGTGTCTCGATACTACAGGATCATGACCAGCGCAGCGCCAGCCACAACCGCTGCCACACTCGCAGCGCCGTGTGCGTAGAATCGCCCAGCAGCATCCTCGTCGTCATTGCCCTGACCGTCACCAGTCTGTGTCTCCGTCTCCGTCGTCGAGCTCTCATCAGAACTCGTAGTCGTCGTTGTCTCCGTTCCAGTACCCGTCTCGCTCTCAGTCTGCGGCGTCACCGTAGGAGTGATCCCGGGTCCCTGACTATCCGGCGCTGTATAGTACAAACTTACATCAGTCTCAGTGACCAACGTCGTCTTTCCCAGTCCCTGACTATACTCTGTCGGCGGTTCCGCAGTGACAATTGCCGATCCGAAATAATCCTGCCAGTAGGTCGTTGGCGCAGATTCACCATCACACATGGCCGTTGAAGCGCCTGACATTACGCTCGACCAGTATTCAACCTCGACTTCGCCAAGGGCGCCGTTCACGCGGAGGCATTGTCGGCAGCCGAGCCAGTCCTCAAAGAAGCTGCCCTCGCACATGCAGCGCTGGTGGTCTTCCAGACTGATACCGCGCTGCATGCAAATGGCTTCGATGTTCTCGATAGAAACGCAAGGCGCGGTTGGGTCGTCGGGGAAACATTCCTCGATGCGCTCGTCACCGCTCACCTGGTCGTCATCGTCTTCGTCGTTTTGGGCGGCCGTAAGACGGGCAATTGCCACGGCTCCAAGAAAGATGTCTCGTCTCATTCTGAGTAGCACAGCTGTCCAGCAATGGTGGCAAGGTCGGATCTATTGATACTCTGCAAAGCAGTTGGGGGTCGGGTGACAATGTTGTCAAGCAATAGAAAGCTCACTGCTTCCAATCAACTCCGTACCACGTCTTATTGCGCACGATATCCGTAATCTTTCCTTAACTCCGCACCTGGGCGCGGCGCGCAATTTGTATACAGAGCCAGGACCCCCTGGTCGCGTTCCGTTCTCACGATTTTGAGTCAATAGTTCGTGCTGCCAAGCAACTCCTCACCACCGCGGCTCTGGTCTTGGCTGTCACCTCGCGATTGCAGCTGGGCGTATACGCTCATTTCGGTTGAAGCTGACATTGCGGCGCGGGGAGACTTGGTGGACGTCATATGACCTTGGTGGAGGGTGTGGATGTTGGTGAGGTGTTGGGCGATGGGAATTGGCTTGGGCGAAGCGGACCGGCCTGGCATGTTTGGAGGCTCGGCATTTCTAGGCGTGATGAGAAGCATCAGAAGGCAACTTGGTCTCTGTCTACGGTAAAGGGATATGGCTCTTCTCGAGCGACGCATCACTCTGATTCAGTCCTGATGAATAGTTTTGCCAAGCCGGCTTGATCGGTGGACATCGTACTTCGTATCAGATAAGAAGCCAGGATCCTTCTGCTGGCGGAACTCGCTTGGCAAGGAATGAGGTCTTGAGTCCCACGAGATAGGCATTGGATTCGGTTCAACTTCCCATTACAGAGCCCCAAGTGCTAAGCAGTCGAGCTCTGTTGTGCGAAAAGAGCGACCTTGACCAGCATTGGTAACTTTGCAGCCAACTGAGTGCTTTGATTGGTTTGTGATCGGGCATGATCAAAGAGTCAATAGCGTGGTGATCATCAGGGAATCAATTCATTCATATCATCAGTAACACAGCGCTCATCAACATTGCTAACCTCGCAATTTCCCCGAACCCAGCTCTCATGCTTCCTGCTCCATCCTGCTCTGGCAGCTCCTTCTGCACAGCTTCCGTCTGGCTCGCCTCGACAGTGAAGCAGCTAGCTGTCCCACAGTCATAACCATTCGGACAGCATCCCGCCCTAGGACCTGCGTTGCTCCCGCAAAGGAACCATCCATCAGCGCATGTTGCTGATGCATCTGACGGTACTCCGCTTGCCGGCACGACAATCGTCTGCCCGTCGGATACGACGGTCGTGGAGTCTTGCGCTGGACAGTCATGCGTCTCGCAATTGCGATCTGTGCGGCAACAGCCACCGCCGTGAGTAGCAAGACAGCCGTAGAAGCCAGTCGGGCAGCCGGTCTGAGTTGGGGCTGGGGGCTCTGTGGTGTTTTCTTCCTCTTGTGTCGTAGTATCTTCATCGTCGTCGTCTTCTGAAGAGGTGGAGGAAGAGCTGGTTGGGCGGTAGGGTGCGCCTAGGGACTCAGTGATCTCTTCAGTAACGGTGCGTGTTTCCGGGTCCGGCTTTGCCGTTCTTGTCACTGTGAGGGTCACGACAACTGTTGAAGGGTTTCCCTCGATCATGGTTGTACGTGTTGTAGTGACTGTTGCGGCCGATTCTTCATCTGTCTGTGTCGCGACCTCGGTAGTGGTTGTCGGTCTCTCCGTCGTGGTCGACACCAGAACACCTATGAAAGCTTGTCAGCTCTCTGTGGCAAATCAGTCATAAACATTTATACTCACATATTGAGCCTTGACACTCAAAGCCACTCAAACAGCATCCTCCACCCAAACTCTCTGGGCAAGTCACGGCATCTGATGGACACTTCGCCGATCCAGCGCAAGTTGACCCTAACGGACAGCAAGCCACCTCGCCTAAGCTCGCATCCGGCACATCTTGACAATAAGTCCCTTCCTGACAGCACTTCTCCGGTTTTCCAATGTCCGCGCAGCTGTTCATACCAGCAAAGCACGCCTGCCGCCTCTCCAGTATTGACAAAGCCTCAGCTGCCCGCCGGAATACACTGTCTCCAGCTCCATCGTCATGAATCGATCGGAATGCTGGCCGATATAATCGTTTGGTGTGTTCATCTTCGTGATCTTTATCGAGTGAGACGATGTCTTGCGGGAGGTAGAGGTTGATGGGCGCAAAGGCAAGATGTTCTGGCAGGATCTTTGCGCCTGCATCGGGAGCTTGTCTGCGAATCGCGGTGGGGAGGTTTTGTTGTGCAGAGACGGATTGGAAGACGAGGGCGAGTAATGGTAGAGGTAATGAAGAATAACTCTGCGGTGACCACATGGTTGTGGTCGGCGATGGCGCCGGCGCCGTGATGGTCGGTTGGACGTTGGCGAAGCTTCGAGCTCCGATCGTTGGTTTGCGCTTGCGAATTCAAGCCCAATCAGGTCTTCAAATGCGCATAAGAGCTTTGGAAGGTCTCCAAAGCTTTAGCAGAAGCTCGAGAGCTAATAATAATGGTTTCAGTGCAGATGTTTGTGGGCAGAGAAACAAAAGCTCTCGTTGCCGGAGCCCGGGATTTGACGTTCAGCCAAGTTTGTTGTAGTGTAAGTAAATAGGTGGCTGGGTAACGGCGGCCCAAGCTCCGCGACTGGGTGATGACGCGCACAGGCCACAAGGAATACGAGCATTTTCCTCAAGAGTTTACAAGACATAAAAACTTATTTCATCTCGGGGTTTAGTGAGCCTATCCTGAACTGTGAAATTGTGCTTGATGTCGCACAGCACTTGTCTTGGTTTAGAAGCCGGCTGGGACGCCATGTTCTACCCGCATGCCAGTGAATCCCTAAAGAGGCAATTTGGACGACTGCCCAGCCTTCAAGTCTTCGACGAATCAACATACTGGGATCGGGGGTATTATCATGTTTGTAGCGAGATTCTGTCCACTGCCCAAAACAACTCCATTTTATATGCGATGTCTATACTGATGTTACATATGATCTTACATTATGAATGTACAAGGGCCTCAAAAGAGCTCCCGCGCGTTCTCCCGCATCGTCTTCGATACCTCATCGTTGGCCTCCAGGTCCACGGCGCCAGTCGCTCCAGAACGCCTTGCCTTGGCTGCTGATACTTTTACAAAAGAGTGGCAAAGAAGTCCAGCAGCCACGCTGACATTCAGACTGTCAACGCTGCTGAGACCGTGCACGAACCTCGGCACCGACACTTCGTAGTCGGAAGCGACTTTGACCTGCCTTGACAAACCGTGTCCCTCGTTCCCGAGAACGAGAATGCAAGGGTCCTTAGCTAATGGATCAGCCTGTTCGACGTCATCGCTGGACACAAACTTGCCGGCGTGCATGTTTGTGAGCTTCCTCGCTGGGGGCGCAACGGCTGCGTAGGTTCGCCAGCCTGCTTGCTTGGACGACTCGATGAAGGCCACCGGATCATCGACAGTGAAGATCGTCACTTCCTCGACTGCTCCAGCAGCGGACTTGAGAACAACGGGAGTGAGCGTCGAAGAACTGCGGCTGGTTATACCAACGGCATCGACTCCGAGATAGCTTGCGGTCCGAATGAGGCCACCCAGATTGCCCGGATCCAGGATCTCGTTGAGCAGCAGCACAAACGGTTTCGGTGTGGCATTGTTGGCCCGAGGCATAAAAGTGTCCTCTCCATTGACCTCCAGTTCTTCCTTTGTTTGGTAGCCTAATGTGACATCAAAGCCTAGCTTTTCTGGTGTCTCTATCAATGGTCCCAGACTCTTGACGGGGAGCTGAGGGAGTGGCGAAGTCTCAAGAACGTATCCGTTGTGTGGTCTGCCTGTGCTCATCTTGTCCATTAGGCGCTGCTCGCCTTCCGGCACAACGGTAATAGGGACTTTGTGGAACTGCGCGAGCCTCCGAATGGCGTCGTCGTCCTTTTTGTCAATACGGGCCTCGTTGCCGTATATGTAGAGGTTGTAGAGCTTCCTTCGAGCTTGGCTCAGGGCAGCCTTGACGACTGAGCGTCCGTAGAGAAACTGCGAGGCTGCGGTAGTGTACTTGACCGTCATGGGCATGAAGCCGCCCTTTCGTGCTTTGTCGACATCCGAATCATTCGGATCCCAGTCGTTCCTTCGTGGTCTGTCAGAGATTTCCTGTCGGCTGTGATCCCGATTGTTCCGTTGAAATCTATCATCTGAATCTCGCCGCGGTCGGTCAGCAACTTGGGAGCTTCTCCTCTCAGGGAAAGATGATTGACGGGGCGAGTCGACGCCGGCACGCCGAACATCCCCGTCTCGTCTTTCACGTGTCCTCGAACGGAACGAGGTCGGGCGCACAGGCTCGTCCAGCTCGACTTGCGCCGCCTTGTCCTTCAATGCGCCGTACTTGAGCTGATAGACAAGGCTCTTCTTGCCGTGTGTTGCCTCAGGGTCCACAAATCGCTTTCTTCTGGTCTGTTTCCCTCCGTCGTCCGCCTCTTCTTCGTCCGCCTGCTTCGCCAGTTTCTTCCTGAGTTTTGCGCGTTGTCTGGGCGATGCAGCGCCAGCAAGCGCTTTCAGAGTCCGGCCGTTCATGCCACGGCTGTCTCGCCTACCATCTCGGAGGGCGGCATCGAGGCGGTCGGATGGGCCTCGTGCTTCTTCCCTCGAGGTACGTCCGCGTTGCGTCCTCGCATCTCTTGGGCGCCGCGTCTCAGTCGGTCGTGTTCTATTGGTGCCTTGAATGCGATCAGACTGGCGCAGGCCCCGATGAATGGCCGATAAGCTTGAGTGTCGTGTGACGACAAGTGGTGTGAGAAGGGGCTGGCGGCCGTGCGCAAAGAAAGGCTGTTTGAAGGCTGTAGAAGCCAGACATCTTGAGCGTATCATCTCATTATGTGCAAACGATTCAGGTGAATCGAATATCCGCGTTGATAGACAAACAAGATAATCTGATGGAATGTATGTCTGTTCGCAGAACTGGCTCCCCCGTTCTGTTCTTCGTAGATCAAGTCTGCTGGGACTTTTTCTGCCGATGATGGTGCCAAAAATAGAAAGCGGTGAGGCAGTCCTGAAGCTGGGATTGGCTGGAGTCCGGAATGCCCCACCCGACCCTGTACCTGCCGGCAGACGCGTTAACGAGAGGTGGACCCGCGTCGTGGCAACGGCAATCCGACTTCCAGGCCGCATCATTCAACTCGACGAGCGCCAATACAGATGTCGCTGCCTGTCAACATGGGCATTTGCTAATCAGTCGCCATGGGTCTCTATTCTGAAATACACGGAACTTTCGAAGGTGCGTATATAGTGGCAACTTCTGCCCTGATGTCCTTCTCACTTGTTCTAGACAGTTGTTAACCATGTGCTCTAGAGGGACGAGACCATGGATCTCGACACTACGGATGCATTTGGCCATGCCAGTGCATATCATGAGGACAGGTTCACTTCGCGATCATGGGGTTTCATTTCAGACGGTAGCCCAGCAGACAGTCCTTTTCGAGCTCCTGAAGCAGAGATGGCTTCCTCGAATATCCCTACGCCTTGTCCGATTGAATCACGAGACGAGTCATATGAGTCATCCGAGCCACGAATTGCTAGCCCGAGAACGAGTTCAGGTGGTGTAGATGGCCATGATACGGCTGAGGACAGCATGTCAGCCAACGGCGCTGACACCACTCTCGATGGAGGAATAAACGGCGGCCACTCGGATTCTGACCTCATTATCGTCCAATCCGATGTCGGCGCAAGCCAGCGAAAGAATGCAAAGGAGACGGAAGTTGTCAACGGCCCAATACCCCCGAGAAATATTGAAGTTGCAATCCCAGATTTGCCGCGTGCGAAAAGGCGAAGCTTCAGGGAGCTGCACAGCGACGTAATCGAGGAAGTTCTAAGCGAGACGATATCGCGGAGTGGGCGCAAGTTTTACCAGGTTGAGTTCACTGATGGACGCGCACAGATGGTGAGTTAATTCATGGTCCATTCGATTTCCCGGAAGAGTTTGAAGCGCCTGTTTCATCTCTTGAGGGAACCCTATTCATGTGCCCCATTGAGCGCTACTGTCATACAGGACAATAAACCATGCAATAGCCTCACTTCGTACTTGAGCCCCTCTAATGAGCTATTCTACTCCTGCACCACGATTCCGCTGCTTTCTTAACCTTAACATCTCTCTCTTCTGTGCCGTGAACCTTTTACTCCTCCGTTATCACTCTTCACGTTCTCCTTTGCGCTCTTTTCTTTGTTCTCTAGCCACCTGGATAGGTGTATCTTTTCGCTGACTTGCCTTGAAGCTTTCTGAAGACATCTTCAACGCATACGTTAGTGGTAATCTTGCCGCAATTCACCGCCACCGAGCAACAACCAGGCATTCGGACGTCATGGTTAAACCTGGCCACAAGCGCAAGAAAGGCTCCCGATGGGACAAATCCAGTTCAGAGTCGGGGTATACGTCCACATCGGAAGCTTCTTCAGCAGAAGCCGAACAAGCGGAGAGCGATGACGAGCCTGTCCATCCACGTCGAAGCCGTCGCGATACGAAGTTTTCACGTCCTCCATCAAAACGCTTGCGGAACACCAGTATCCGCGCTTCCTCCAGAGCGCAGAGCATTTTGTCCGATGATGAGGACGAAGATGAGGATCTCGAAATCGTCGGAAATACCCAAGAGCCCTCTCGTCCGCGTTCATCCTCGCAATATCAAGCTAGATTTCAATCCACTTCAGGACGTACTCTCCGCCCGCGCCTTCATCGTCACCAAGATGACGCCGATGAGCTCTCAATGGATAACACAGGGGGCGCAGACGATGACGGCATGATTCCGATCGTCACCTCAGACGTGGCGACTATCAAGGGCCGTCCAAGGAGAGGCGCAGGACGGCCAACGCTCAGACAATTGACGCTCCGCAAGTCGGTTGCTCGGGCCAAATCGCCTGCATCAGACATCGAGTTCGAAGAACCGAAGCGCCGTTCATCCAGGGCTACCAAGTCGCGAGCCTTGATGAGGGATGATGCCCCCATGGATGAAGACTCTTTCTACGCGACCGCTGATGATAGTCCAAACGTACCAAAGGTCGTCTCAGTCCGTGAGAGCTTCCAGCCTCCCGAGTCAGACTCCCCTTTCGCGACGACACATCTCAGCAAATGTCACGTTTGTGGCGGGTCTAGACAGAGAGGCCAGCTGATCGGTTGCCAGGGCTGCAGCTTGTCCTACCATAAGGCATGTCTGGGCACCCGCAGCGCCCGCGAGCATCTGGTCACGAAAATCGACGACGACGAATTCGTTCTTCAGTGCAAATTTTGCATTGGCATGTATCGCAAGAAGGATCATCTCGCTCCGAGGCACTCAATGTGCCAGTCATGTCGCCAAGATGGGATGGCCTGTAAGCCGTTCTCAAAGCGGTTGACCTCCCGACAGGAAGAGAAGCTTCGTGAGGAAAATGGTGGTGTGGATCCAATCACTCCAGTGTCGTCGGATCTTATCAACAATGCTCTTCTTGTTTTGTTCCGCTGCACTGGATGTCATAGAGGATGGCATATTGAGCATCTACCTCCTGCTAGAAGCAGTGGGATCACGACGGACCTCCGAGAAGAAAGGCTGAAGGACTATTCGATCGACTGGCAATGCAACGAGTGCAGCAGCGCAAGGCACAAGATTGACAAGCTGGTGGCTTGGCGGCCAACATCAGCGGACTACACAGTGATGTCAGGGACACCGGCTTTCCTCGAAGTTCCCGACGACGACAAGGAGTTGTTGATAAAATGGGAAACGAAATCGTATGCTCACTGCACATGGCTTCCTGGTGCGTGGGTTCATGGCATCGCCGCAGCAGTTATGCGAAGCACCTTTGGCAAGCACGACGCTCAACAAAGTCGTCTCAGCATGGATGAAAGCACGGCGTTTCCCGAGGAGTATCTACTGCCTGATATCATTCTGAAAGCCAAAGTCAAAGACGGGTCGCCGCCAGCGAAAACGAAAGAGGACGAACTAGCCAACGTGGACAAGATAAGCAAGATCTTCGTCAAGTTTCAAGGACTTAGCTACCAAGAGGTGGTTTGGGATGTTCCTCCGAAGCCTGAAGATGGGGAACGCTGGAAGGCTTTCGAGTCCGCGTATCAAGATTTTGTAGAAGGGAGGTACTTCGCGACGGAGTCTGCGTCCAAGATTCGGGAACGTATCAAGGCGTTTAGGGCCAGGCCATTCGAAGAAGTCGAGGTGCAGCCGGCGGGTCTCAAACGTGGAAACCTCATGCAGTATCAGATGGAAGGTTTGAACTGGCTTCGCGAGAACTTCCACGGTAGCAAGAGTGTCGTGCTTGCTGACGAGATGGGTCTGGGCAAGACAATTCAGGTCATCAGTCTGGTGACATCCTTGGTACAAGATGATCCTCGGGTAAGTGATCTTATCCTCACATGGTGGATCCGCTAACATCATTACAGTGCTGGCCTTTCCTCATCGTGGTGCCCAATGCTACTTGTCCAAATTGGAGGCGAGAGTTCAAGCAGTGGTCGCCAGACGTCCGGTGCGTCACGTATCATGGCGGTAGAGAGCCCCAAGAACTTGCTTACAAGTATGAACTGTTTCCGGATGGTTCAAAGGATATGAAAGCCCACGTGGTCATTATGTCATACGATTCAGCCCAAGACCCTCAAACCAAAGTCAAGTTCTCCTCAGTGCGATGGGCTGGTCTCGTTGTGGACGAGGGCCAGCGTCTCAAGAATGATGAAAACTTGCTGTACCAAGCTCTTCGAGCCCTGCGCATTCCTTTCAGACTTCTATTAACAGGCACACCTCTGCAGAACAACAAGCGGGAGCTCTTCAACTTGCTACAGTTCATCGACGAGTCCCGAAATGCTGAGAAGCTGGACGAGGAGTTCGCAGTTCTGAACAAGGACACACTACCTCGGTTGCATGAGATGATCCGTCCGTACTTCCTCCGGCGCACGAAGCTGGGTGTTTTGAAGTTTTTACCGGCAATCGCGCAGATCATCCTGCCCGTGACTATGACGGTCCTTCAGGAGAAAGTCTCCAAAGGTATCATTGCCAAGAACCCTGAGCTTATAAAAGCAGTGCTCGGCAAGGAGAAGCTGCACAAAAAGGAACGCGGAAGCTTGAACAACATTCTGATGCAACTCCGCAAGTGCCTTTGCCATCCTTTCATCTACTCTAGTGCCATCGAGGAGAAGCATGATGACCCTGAAGTGCTGCACCGAAACTTGGTCGAGGCCTCTGCCAAGTTGATTTTGCTTCAAGTCATGCTGCCTAAACTCAAAGAGCGAGGCCATCGAGTTCTGATTTTCAGTCAATTCCTCGGGCAGCTAGACATTGTCGAGGATTTCCTGTCCGGATTAGGTTATGGATTCCGGCGTCTAGATGGAACAATGAGCAGCTTGGAGAAGCAGCGGCGAATTGATGCCTTCAACGCACCAGACTCGGAACTGTTTGCCTTCCTTCTCTCAACTCGTTCGGGAGGCGTCGGTATCAATCTTGCAACAGCCGACACAGTCATCATTATGGACCCTGACTTCAACCCTCATCAGGATCTTCAGGCACTATCCCGAGCTCATCGAATTGGCCAGAAGAAGAAGGTTCTGTGCTTTCAACTTGTAACGAAAGACTCCGTGGAAGAACGGATCATGCAAATCGGACGCAAGAAGATGGCTTTGGATCACGCGCTGATCGAAAGCATGGATGAAACGGATCTTGCGGGAGATGACCTCGAATCGATTCTGAAGCACGGGGCCCAAGCACTCTTCGATGACGATTACCAGAAGGAGGCCATTCATTATGACGATGCCGCAGTCGACAGCCTGCTAGATCGAAGCGAGATCGAAGAGACCAAGGCCGATGAAGAGGGCTCAGCCGATGCACAGTACTCGCAGGCTCGGGTCTGGTCGAAGAGCAAGCCCGGCTTCGAGACAGGTTTGGGCATAGAAGAAAGTGAAGCGCCAGAGCCAGTCAACTCCAGCGTCTGGGAGAGTATCATCGCTGAAAGAGAGGCCGAAGCGGAGCGTCGGGCGGAGATGAACAAGGAGACACTGGGTCGTGGAGGACGTCGTCGGAAGGTACGGGCCCCTGTAGCATGCGAACCAGCATTTTGACTGACCTGTTCAGGCTATTAACTACAAGACGAACTCCATCCTACCCGAGCTTGCTTTGGCTGAAGAAGGCGCCGAGTCGTCGGAAGCTTCTGATGCTTTTGAAGGTAATGAGACAGACGAAGAGTCGGACAACAACAGTCCTACACTCTCCGGCAGAGGTAAACGCCGCCAATTTCCTCATGTCAAACCCAAAACCCCAACCAAACCCTCGCTCAAGAATGGGGCTAGGAAGACCGCAGTTAACACGACGCCATTGCAGAAGAGCCCCTCCAAGAAGGCCCCAGACCCGAAAGCCACGCCGGCACAAAGAAGCAGAAAGCCGGTGAACGTACAAAACGTGCCGGCGGCGAAAGCCTCCTCCCCTACATCAGCGCAGACAAAGCCGGCCTCGTTAAGGCAAGCGTCGTCAACGCTGCCTACTCCACCTCCCTCCCACAAGAACAGCAAGCTGCCGTGTCATCCCAACAAGGACACGTCCAATGGCAGCATCGACCCTCGATCAACGGCGAACGACATTACCAAAGCTGGCCCTGGCCGGACTGGCCAGATGCTCGGCCAGATGCTCGGCCAGATGACCCCGGGGTCAACACTAACGGAATCCTCCAGGTCCCTGGGCTCCCCTCCCATGCCCACCCCCCAGCCGTCATCCCCAGCTTAACGGGAGCGACAGCAGTGAGCGCGAACGGACATACTACGTACCCACCAGCGTGGCAACAGACCATGTTGGGCTCTAGTCAGGCGGTACAAAACGGACAACGGCCTTCAGAAGCGACGGTGCGGTTGGCGATTGACAACCTCCAACGATTTGCAAAACACAGAGACCACGGCCACGGCCAACAGCAAGCCATGGCGTTACGTGAAATGCTCAGGGCGCCATACATTCCAGAACAGAGAGAACCTGGAGCAAGGTAGCATACTTATAGGTGTTTTGAGGAGGTGCCTTGATTTACGACTGCCTACTGCGCTGCAAACGAATCTTTGCCCAGGTGGACTGGGGCTAAAGGCTAGCATTGCTTGGGTCTCAGCATTACCCCGATAGGAGCACGAAGAACTACGTCCATATACTGATTCCGTTGGGCGGCCAGAGGATATCAGAAAGAAACATGAATAGACCTGACATAATGTCCTTGTACTCTCCTCCTTCTTGACCGCCTCACGGGCTCTGCGTGCATGCCCTGGAAAGCCATGTCTGTCACATGGAAGGAGTGAAGCAAACCACTCGCATTGCCTCTCACTGCAGCTACCCGTTTCTAAGCCCCAGTCAGATCGAAGCTTTACGCTTAGGCATTGCCGTGCAGGGGCGACCAGATCCAGATGTCATGTAAGTCTGTGCTGCATTGAAAACGTGCTGTACTACTTGTGGAGACCGTGCAGAAGGTCGGTGAGAGCGGCTGTCAAACTTTGGGCTCAACATTCTGTATGATGGACATGCGTGTTGCCGTCGTTTTGGCTTCTTTGCCCGTAGATATGGGCCCGGCTTGTCTCAGAGACCCCGGATCAGGGAGCTAATTGGAGGAAGCCGTCGTCGTCTCAGGTTTGGCGTCCGTTTGTCGGTATAAACGCATAGCATGTACTGGGGTTGCGCCAGATGACATACATATCCGTTTACTGTTCACTGGTAAACAGAACTCTGCTTCTTTTTCATCACCAAGTGTTGGAGATATCGATCACCCTCTACGGCTGATCCCGTTCTGAAGAACACACTTTGAGAACCATGCAACGCTTCAGCGAGCCTCAGGGCAATTATCGTTTTAGTCCTCCTGAGCGTGGGCTGTACAACCTACACGGGCATCAAACGTCGCAAGCGACGCCTGCCGGCAGTGGCACTCACGACTGCACAAAGGGCCTGGATGGAGACGTGACATCTTTACCATCGTACCGGGCGATGACGAAGACCAACGGTTACCAATATAGCCACAGCAACGACTACGGCCCAAACCCGCGTACGGTGCCAGCGATCTCCAGAGGCTCGAACACCTTGTCTGAATTCCAGCCTTACTTCCTTGACAGAGGAAATGGACAGTTTACGCGGTTGATTCCGGCGGATATGCTGCCGCCGTTGAACGAGGTGCCGGCGCGAGAGGCCAGCGTCGTGGGCAAGGTTGTGTTGCAGCCAATCTCTTCAAGAGAGCGACGGGTTACAATTAAGGTTAGACTCACCGCGACGAGGGTGTCACTCTTCTCGAATTAACGCAAACTGAAGGCATTAAACCAAGAGTCAGGAACAGACAAGGTCCAGGTAAGTTGCCGGCGGTTTTCCCCCTTCCATGAGAAATTCATACTCAACATATGACGAAACCAGCATCGGATCGACGATATCATCGGCAGTACACCAACCAAGCCCAGACGCGACAAGATCTACTGCGACAAATGGGTTCATGAGGGCATCTGCGCCTTCGCTCAACAAGGCTGCCGCTACAAGCACGAGATGCCTCAGGATCTGGAGACGCAGTGTAAGCTTGGCTTATACCAGGGCTTACCTGCTTGGTGGCGCAAGCAGCAGGCTGAGATCAACCAGCGTGAGCTCAACGCGTTAAATGCCATGCCGTCGCCTTCTCGAGGCGGCACTTTAGGAACCGCGGGTAGACGGGCGACGGTAACGCATGATCTGAGAAGTCCAAACCGGCGCCAGGAGCTTCCGCCCAGTACAACGGCTTCATCTGCTATCGAAAATGATCTTGTAGGAGTCAGAATTTCTGGAGGTGTCGAGGAGATCCCCAGAGCTGTTGACAGCTACTTTGTGAATACCAACCGATGGACGGGTGAGCCCGCGGCAATGAGCATGGGCAAACAGGGGCTCCAGGAGCTCCATGGACGAAGAGTTGGTGTTGACTCCTGCGTCTGGGGACCAATCGAGCCACCTAAGTCTCTGAAAATGAGGATGGAACGAGATGATAGCAACTGAGTGTTTGTCGATGATACTGGCGCGGAACCCGTTTGTACTCCCGGCATCTGGAGACATGATCAGTGGGATGGGCCACTGGTCAGTAGAAGCTTTCTTGGGAGATCTGCGGTGCAGGTCATGTGCGACACGAATATGCCAATTCTGATATGTTCTATTATAGAGACGAATGAAACTATGAAGTAATTTGGAAGATATAAGTGAAGAATCAATGAATCGTGACGCAAGTCAAGGTCATAAGGCACGAGGTGCCGCCCTGGTTGGTGCATACCTCCGATAACTGCATGCTGAACCCCTCCACGCCTCAACTGCACCGCGAGCTCGGAAGCTCGATTCCAACATCAGTCAGTCACGCAACCCACCCGACGTTCAGTCGGATCTTCCCCACGACTTCTCATCACGATTGAAATCGAGTGAGATCTGGCTCGTGCTTTTTCCGAGAAACTCCGAAGGCCTCTTTCTACACACAGCCGTCTCATCTACGATGCTCACGAGCTCCTAAGCTCCCCCGCCAGAACCCCTCTTCGAGCATCAGTTGCTCTTGACTTACCGCATCGTCGCGTGAGCGAAGGCCGACAGGCGTCGGTGAGGTGTCGGGAGGATGGAAAAACTACAGAAGATTCTTCTGGGCTCTCCGACTTTGCAGGGAAGCAACCTGTCGCACAAAGATCTGGATGTTGAGCTTCGAAACCAGGCGGATGCCGTGACGAAACAGCTACCAGAGACAGCACGCGCCCTCATCGCTGCGCACCCGCAGGAAGTCTTGGAGGTGTGTTCAATTATATGTTTGGATTCCAAGAAGATGTTTTTGTTGACCTTAGGTAGTGGCTTTCTCCTGCTCAGCACACCATCTCCTACGCCGCAGTGCTTGATGTGCTCGTCAGCCCCGATACCACGATCGACCGCACATGGCTTCAAAAGAAAGTCGAAGTGTTTCTTGAGGGATTCGACTGGGTTCATATTCGCTTTATTGGAGGTGCATTGACGAAACTTCTCAGCCGTCTTCCCGTTACGGGCCTTTTCACGGTATGTGCTTTATCACGCTTCAATAGTTGCCACTGTGCGAATTGTGACCTGCTCAGTGTGGCTGACTATTCTTCCAGCCTCAGCGCACCATTGAGCTTCTCGCAAATGCTGTTCTTCGCGTCGACCCCACCGGGTCTGTCTTCACATCTACACACCTGATTCTCGCGAATCATGCCCTTACACTTGGCATTGTCGAGCCTGCTCTTTCGGCTCTTGATAGAGACATCACAGCATACCCTCCTTCTACCAGCGTGCGGGCCGGCAGGCCGCTGAGCGATCCTTCACTTTCACCCACCTTGTATGTCAGTGCCTTCACAGGGTTGACAGAACCAATCAAGGCGAACATGATCCTTGACTATGGCGCAGCTCTCAGTCAGATCTACATTTCTCGCAAGGATTGGAAGAAGGCACGGGCTGCATTGGAACAGGTGATCACACACCCATCCAAAGAAAAGGGTGTCGTGCCGGCCATGTCAACTGCCTACAAGCGATGGATCCTGGTCAGCCTCTTGGATGGAGGAAAGACTCCAGTTCTACCATCTTACACGCCTTCCACAGCGAAGCAGTCTTACAGCTTAATGGCTGCCTACAATTCACTCGCCACTGCCTTTGACGCCAGTGACCCTGCGCAGCTTCAGACGGAGCTCAAAACACATAGCATCACTTACGAGGAGGACTCAAACACTGCGCTTGTCAGCCAAGTGCTGCAAGCCTATCAGAAATGGCAAGTCATCAACCTGCGCTTGAGTTACTCGCGCATTTCGACCTCGAGAATTCGAGAAGAGACTTTCAGTGGTGAGACCGGACAGAGGTTACCGTCAACCGAGGCTATGGATGCCCTTCTTCGTGAGATGATCGCTTCTGGGATGCTCAAGGCAAGATTTGAGCTGGATGAGCACGGCAACGAAACCTACCTTGCCTTCCAGGAAGATACAGATGCCCTGTCAGAAACCGAGTTCGCCCAGGAGATTGCACAGCGGCATAAGGCTATCAGCGACCTCACAGCACAGTACAAGGCGGCGAACGAGCGGCTGAGTGGGAACAAGGAGTATGCCAGATACATCTATAGAGAGCAAAAACGTCAGAACGATGAGGGCAATCAACCCCTTGGGTTCGATGCCTCAGTCGAAGATGAAGATTTGATGTCGGGCATTCTCAAGGCGAACTAGGAGCGCCCGAATGCCGACTCGGACTGTGATGATCTGCAGGGTGATGGCTAGAGGGTGGTGGAGATACCATGGGGGTGTCCAAATGTATGAATGATGAGACATGATCAAGGCAGAGGAGATTCCGGGAAATACACAATGCCGAAATACTCTGTAGCAGTAGCTATCTAGAGGGTTTTGAGAATAAGGTGATGCTCAATGCCAGGGGGACTCAGCTGAGTGATTGACCTGATGTTTGAACAGTAGCTCCAACGTTCTTGAGTTTGATGCTGGTGGAGGGAGGTGACAAACTTCACGCGCTCTCAAATTATTTCGGACTTTAGGAAGAACTTAGAATATCAGGCGCCAGCTATTGACGGTTCGCGAAAAGTCTCAGTCCACTTTCTCATACAAAAGACTCTCGAGCATCTTGATACAGTTTCCAGCATGCGAAAGTGTATAGTCTTGTTGGAGTTGCGTTTTGTCGCAGATGCATGGCTTGGTGATCCCATAAATCGGCCAGCATCTCCTGCTGTTCCGTCCCATCCTCTGTCTCTTCTTTTGTTCTTCAGCTTCGAGAATATGTCCAGTCGCACTTTGTGACATTGGTTTACGCTGCTGCCACCATCGGTACTATCGTCACAAGGATCACCTGCACCAGTACTGCACCGCCTGCAACTCAACGATAACAAATTGTACGTGAAATCACTTCGTTCATTTCCTGAATCTCTTCATCGATTCATCGTCATTCTTTTCTTCAAACAAACGTGTATTCCTGTCTTTGTAAAGTAAACCCAGTCCCCTGATTTTCTTTGACCTCCTTTGAGCACACCTATACCACCCCTGGACTTTCTGGCATCAAAGCCCATCATCACCGCTTCCCCTTTCTACATGCAGCATGAATTTGAGGATCATGGAAACGCGCTCAACTGAATACTTTCCCTCGAGCCTTTGGGTTTGAATCTATAATACCAACACGTTCCCTCTTGAGCTTCAAGAATGAAGTTTTACTGACCATCTCCAGGGATCAGCCCTCTTCCTTGGAACTCTGTGATCCAAGTTAGCCCGGAACTTCTTCGAGAAGAGCCTGTCAGCAAGCCTGGAGCGAGATCTCAACCGCCAAAATGTTTCGCATTTCTAGTTTCCTCGCGCTTCTTCTCCTAAGCACTGCTATGTGCGTTCTCTCCGCTCCCGTCGCCAACTCCGAGACGTTCCAAAATGAACTCCTCACCATACGCTCCGCCGGTACTTCATTCTTCTCCTCCACGAATTCAGAGCAAGGCGCCCTCGTGGCGCCTTCAGGCCATGAAACCCGCGACGTTGTTCCAGGCGAGGAACGGGCTGTTTCTGTCTCAGCGCCCATGAAGCGCAAGGTCCTAGCAAGTGGTAATCACCGACGGATCACTATCATCAACTCTACGCCTTATCGCTGGGTTCGCAAATACGTCAACCAGTACCAGATCGATGACTGGGCTGATTCTTGGCCCAAGTACATTGAGTCTGGACAGGCTGTTGTTTCTGAGACCAAGTTTTATGGTGGCAAACGCCGAGAAGATACCGGTGCTGAAGTGACTTATATGATTGAGGGCACTTGCGACAAAATGGGCTTTCAGGTCAAATACAACCCGGAACGTACCAAAGAGCCGGACGTTCGAATCAAGTACTTGGGTGCCCTGAAGACTCGATGGACTTCCCAGGGTTCAGAAGTTCGGCTCGGACAGAATGTCATGAAAGGAGGCGTCAACTGGCTCCTCGCTGGCCCTGAGAATGATTTCTGGTCTACTCACGGTCCTGTTGGCTGGATGCAGGAGCAGATCAAAGATATCGGGAAGTTTCCCCTCAACGAGATCATCATGCCCCGTTCGCACCATGCCGGTATGAACAAGGGCCGAACAGGAGTAGGCATCGTTTACGACGAGACAACCCTCACCCAGACTCGTACCCCATATGAGCAAATGCAAATTGGCGGTGTCCGCGTTCTGGACTTTCGCCCCTACTTGCGCCGTGGAAAGACCTTCAGTGCGGGGCACTTCTCTAAGATTGCTGGTCTTCACCATGGCATGATTGGCATCAGCCTCGGAGAGATCATCGATGACATTAACCGCTTCCAGAATGAGTACCCTGGTGAGCTGATCATCTTGGATATACACGACAATGAGAACTGGAACGGCGGCGACAAGTTCCGGAAACTCAAAGAAAAAGACCACGTACTTCTCTACAAGGAGCTTTCGAGGCTGGACAACCTCTTCAGCGTCCCCACGGATGTCGTAAACGTCCACAGGATGCCTCTCAACAGCTTCATCGGCGACGGCAAGTCCGCTGTGTTGATCCATGCCCCTGATCCATGGAAACACGACAAAGCATACCCGGGCCAGCAGGGCGGATACGTAACCAACCGTAACTTCCCACGAACTGCCTACTGGTCTGACACAGACATGAGCGATACCCTCCAAGCCGAGCAGATCGCCACTCTGAAGCTGAAGAAAACCTACGGCCGCGGTGGACAGGTCCACGACAGCCAATGGATCCTTCGGCTCGGCTGGGTTCAGTACGTATTCCCCGTGCTGCCTTTGACAGAACTTGCAAAGAGCGCTTGGGGTCGGTTGTATGGCGGACTGTGGAATGGCAGCAATGACCAGAGGTATCCTAACTGGGTCACCTTAGACGCATATGAGGGGGAAGACGCAAAGATGTTGGTTATGACTATGAATAGGTGCTTGGTTGCCGGGAAGTGCGGGAAGCTTGGTGGCAAGGCGCCCGGAGCGAAGGAGTTGGAGTTGCCGACTTGTCCAAAGAAGGGTCCGAAGGGTTGAGAGATTGTCAGATTTGGAAGATGGAAAGATCGAAGGCATTTCCTTGGTTCCAGGAGTTGCGGGAATTCGGACAGACCTTGTCTTTCTCAAGACTGGGAAGAATACCCATCCCCAGCTGTTCAGTAACGACGAGATTGGATACGGAGTCGTTAGCTTTTCTGTTGTTATTAGGATGTTTCCTTTGTAAGACTAGACAATAAGCTTTAACATGCACTGAAAATTATCAGATTATCTTCATGTGAAATGTCATGATCTATGACTATGGCCTCCCTCTTTCACGGACGATGAAGTCCAGAGGATTAGCCACTACCTAGGTAGGAGTAGCATATAGTACGAATCAAACACCTGAACTCCAAGCCATGCCGTCTAATTGGTTCCAATGCAAGTCGGCCGTAAGTAATGCAACTCCTCTCTCAAACAGTCATCCACGCGACCAATGCAACAACAGTCCACAACAAAACGGTTCCTGGTCCAGGCATGACGGCTGCGCTCACCTTGCCGCAGCAATCCCTATCATACGTGACATTATTCATCTCTGCCGCCACCTGAAACACCGATCCTGGGAAATTCCCGTAATTGTAGTAATCCACATTCAAGACGTTTGGTGCGCGGCCCCAGTCTGAGCGGCAGTTGTTGGCCGATAAGCCCAGGCTGCCGTAGCCTTCGTCGGCGTTGGTCTCGTTGAGAAGTGAGACGGCGGGGACGAGGATTTCAGCGCCGAAGACGTTGAATTCGGCGGCGAGGTTGTGATTCATGAGGTAGAGACGATCGCGGACTGTTGAGTCTGGGCGGTTAGGAGGGCGTTGGATCGTGCAGGGGAACTCGCGGTTGGTTGGGTTGAAGGGTGTCTATGAGTGTATTAGCGTTCTGTGTACTTCGTCGTCGGGAACGATTCTAAATCTTACCTCAGACATGGCAGAGAATTCATCCAAGAGCCAAGGATATGCGGTCTGGTTGGCCATGTAGTCCATGAACATAATGACACGCTTGCCCCGCAGAATGAGGTACTCCAGAGTCGGCCAGTCGTCGAGTGTCATGGGCTGAACTGGAGCCTCGTATGCGTACTTAACGATCCCCGTCGACTCGATATATTCAGCGTATGCAGACGGTTCAGAGAAGTTGCCATTCCCCAGCATGATCGTCACTACATCATAGGGGTGCCTGTCGACCCATTCTCGGACCTGAGTCAACCATTTGGTGATAGGACCCGCGTCCAGAAGATCACACGAAGTGTGGCAGAAGTGTGGCACGGAGCTGTTGTCTGGGTATTGGATCTGCGCCTGGATGAACCGGATTCCATCGTTGAGCTGATGGGTAACATCGAGCTCCTGGTTGCTCCCACTGTTGCCAGGTCGAACGAAGGGAGAGTTGTGTGCGCCAACACAGGTGATGTTGCTATATTTCCTCGTGCAAAGCTCGACATGGTTATTGCATGGCTGTGTATTGGTTGGCCGAGCAGCGGTCGTGGACTGTGTGCCATTCGGTGTGCCCGTCGGAGTAACAGGTGTGCCGAAGTCGGTGAAGGTAAAGGTCGTGATTTCGTTCTCGTTGTTGGCACCAGTGAGGGTGATTCTTGATGCGATCTCGGTATAAGGGCCTGTGGGAACACCAGTACCCTGGCCCTTGATTGAGCGTGTCTGAGTTCCTGTGTAGAACTCGAGATTGGATGTGCCGTCGCTGAAGGAGACTATCTGAGCCTGCAGGGCCGGCAGGAGGGCGAGGCCGGCGGCCAGAGCCGCAACGGCGGACTTCATTGTGAGAATGAAGGCTGCTGGTATCGCGTGTGGTTCGAGATCGTACCAGGCGGCGATGTAGTGTGAGGTCGATGAAGCACGAAGATCGATGCCTCTTGCCTGCTGTAGTATGTCGCACGACAGGTTGCAGCAGCCACTGTCAAAACTGCATGAACAAGCCACAAACGCCGATAGGACCAGGCACGGGGAGAATGAGGTGGTCAGGAAGTCGGCCTCCTCGCGAGCCGTCTATTTCGGGCAGAAGTTAATCGAAGTGGTTGCGTTGTTGGAAAAAGAAAATGGGACGTCGCGAAGCGCGAAAGTCTAGCGCATGGAGCCAAGCGACACCGGCGCGGCGGGATGACGACACTGGCGGTATCGCGGTGGAGGGAGGGCGGAGGATAGGTGTTGTATGACGAGTAGGCGGAAGGTTTATGGGACGGACAGTCGGGAATAGTAGAGGCCGAGAAGACGAAGGATGTTTGTTTGATCCTCCTGAAGATTAATGCGAAAGGTATCCTCCCTGACTACTCCGTACAAGCTGAGTTTTTCGTGCAGTCTGCCCAACAGGGTCAAGAATTGAGGGTACCTTCGGCAGTGCCAGTGGAACCTGAGATCCGAGCGTCGATCGTGCAGATGAATGATGGGGCTGAAAGAAATGGAGACGGGCTGCGTCAGCTCCAGGTGCAAGCAGACTGTCGATCGAAATGTGTGAGGGAGGAGATATCCCGATGTTCGAAAGATATCTAATCGCTTGTCACCAGACAAAAGAATATCAGATCTGACCAAAGAAAAGAGAAAACATCCAAGCCGGCAATAGCATGCCGGTGCAGGCACACCCAGGCAGCCGGCCCCCTATGAAAAGCTTAAGAATACGAGCTCCCGGGCGAGCACGCACTTTGTTAGGCTGCTCGCTGTGATGCTGTCCCTAGTCTCCCCAGGGTCTTTCTTGACTTATGGAGAAGGGGAACGCGTAATCACCCCAGTCATTGTTTCTGCCATTCTCCTCCAGGACCCCAGCAGCCAAGGAGTCTAGGCCTAAGATCTGCCCATCGACAGTGGAGTTTTTTTGGGCTGCGGTCCAGTATCAGGTCTGACGACGCTTGGCGATGCGGCTGGGCGGCGGTTGTTTGGGGAATCTTGGGCGGTTATCAAGTGCATATTGACGCTGAGATGCGCTCATAGCGAATCATGCAAAGTTTGCTTCGAATGGACTGGAGGCTGTTGTTTCCAATGCCATTCTTAGGTTCTAGGGCTGAGCTCCATTTGAAGCTGGCATTGGAAGGCATGGCCTGTTGCAGAGTGAGTCTTATCCACTGGCTGGCTGGCCCTGCAGCTGAAGGCGCCCTGTTTCTTGGGGCGTCGACAACAGCTGAGGTGCAGGGCTGGTGCTGAGGCTGTAGCCACACCACAGGGATTGAAGTTGACGCCGCGCGGGTACTCATATACGCGTGAGTTACATTCTCTCGCAAGCCATTGCTACCGCTCTACTGATGCTCTCACGTTCTCTCATCTGAATCTATGACATGTAGTTCTACTTCTAGTTCCTTATTTGACCAAGCTAAGAATAGTGACAAAACAACCACTGAATGCCATCCCAAGTCTTGGATGCCAGCGCTGAGGCGCGGTACCATGAGGTGGGCTGCAGTGGGCCCGGCAGTGATGTCAGTCCCCTGACCCTCTCCACTGTTTTCCCCTGCACTGCGCCCAGTCGCTTTCGTGGTCCATCCTGCCGCGAAATCTTGAGAATCACCATCCGACCTCCACGCTTCGCTCAACCTCACCTCACCTCTCATCACCTACCCCCTACTACACTGCCTGCATCCTTCCAAACCAGCAGCGCGTTCTCATCTTCCTTATGTCCATCTAACAGCCCGCCTGCTGGGCACAACCACACCAACATAATTCTAATCCTCAGCCTCAGCAGTCATGGCCACCAAAACCGCTCCTCCAGCCCGTCGGAACACCGCCATCGTCGCCTCCATCTTCTACTTCCTCACAATTCCCTTCCTCATCCTCGTCCTCATCGGAAACACCCACATCAACGGCGTCCTCAACGACCTCTACTTCTTCAAGCTCGACGTCTCGCACATCATTCCCATCAGCGTCGCCAACTCCCAGCTCCTCAATTCCGTGGCACGGAGCTTGGGCTTGCATGATTTCTACTCAGTGGGGCTATGGAACTACTGTGAGGGATACAATGATGAGGGCGTGACGCATTGTTCGGATCCGGAGCCCATGTACTGGTTTAATCCTGTGGCTGTTTTGGTGTCGCAGTTGTTGGCTGGTGCTACGATTGCGTTGCCGTCTGAGGTTAACACCGTTCTGACGCTGCTGCGAATCGGCTCTCGCACCATGTTCGTCTTCTTCCTCACTTCCATCTGCATGAACTTTGTGCTCCTCCTCGCATCACCGCTTGCCATGCGCACACGATGGTGGTCTGTCGCCCTGACCATCTTCGGCGGTATCTCTGGCATCTTCGTCACTGTCGCAGCCATCATCGCCACGGCCATTAGTGTCGCCGCAAAGGTCGCCCTCACGGCTCAGGATCAACTCAACATCAGCGCCGACATCGGTATCAAGATGTTTGTCTTCATGTGGATTGCTGCAGTCTTCACTGATGTTGCGTTCCTGCTGCACGCGGCCATGGGGTGCTGCTGCAGGCCTATTAGGCGCGATGATAGCAGTGCACACGCAACGAGGTCGTCGAGCATGGAGGAGAAGTCGTCGAAATTGGCGGGCTTTGTTCGGCGTAGGAAAGGCGGGCAGACGACGTCGCCGGATGGGCAAGCTGCGCAGTGATTCTCACCTGAGACGTCATCATTGGTTGAGAATCATATGATTGAGATACGGCCTAACTTATAGACGGTGGCGTTTACTTTGGTATTTGCGAAAGGGAAATCAGGTTTGGACTGTGGCGCGGCGACGCCGGGTTAGAGTACGATAGTTGACGGCTGTCCAAAGCTTCGAGCATTATGACAACGCATTATCCCCCAGAATCCATTCAGCTTCACGGACCCTTCGCCTGCTTTGTCTCAGATGACCTTGGGATTTGAACGGTCCGAAACCATATGAGGCTTCTTGGGGGCTTCCAGGATGAGCTTGGAACGACAAGCTGGAATGATATTTTTCAGCTTAAGCCACTACCTCTGAAGAACGAGCTCTTCTTTCTCATCTTCAGAATACACACATTATCGCCTGCATTAAAGCCGAAAGGTCTTGTTTCGGCTCAGTAACTATCTCAGTATTGACTTCCATGTACCTCCAAGCCCTACCCTCTTCTATCCTAGATCGATTCCGACATTCGGGTCATACAGCAATACGCGTGCAAAGTATTACTATATTGAGCTGTTTATCCCGAGGGTGGCGTTGCATGTTCGCCAATCTACGCTCTTTCTAGTGACTTCAAAATCTGAATCGTCAGCGACCCATTAAGCATATATTCGGAACCGCTGTCGCTTTGGAAAAATGGCTCGTACAAAAAGAGCATCATTTATTACTTACATTCTAGTGTTCAAGGGGTTTTCTCTTTCTATGATCAAAGTGAATTCCTAATGCATAGTTGTAGAAAACTTTTATCACAGAGTCAACTCGCGGTGCCCGTTTGAGTATGGAACAATCATGTCACTAGTCTGACGGGACGTTTGACTCGGATGCCTGCATCCTCCAACGCTCTCCAAAACGCCACTGCAAAATTGGCCCAATGAGTGCAACCAGTTGCAAGCCAGCACATATCGTGAATGCCCAGCCCACTCCCACGCCATTGATCATCGGCATCACGGCGCTTGTTCCTGCTGCTGCTAGCAGACATCGGGCAAGGTTGAGACTTGCACTCGCAGCAGCACTGTTCGCTGAAAAGATATCAACTAGGTAAGTCATGATAATTGACTGGGTGGAGATAGCAGTCCAGCCTGTGAAGAAGGTAGATATGATAGGAATAGCGATGGGGACCGTCTTTGGGTAGTTGATAGTCCAGCCGAAAACAATTATTGACAAACATTGGGCAATGGAAAAGACGGGTATCAAGCGCAGTCTCGCTTTCTCCAAGGGAAATTGACCGTCACTTTCAGTTCTTGAATGTGCTGCTCGGTTGCCGTTCTCGATGTCGGATGTTTGCGATGCAAAAGCTTTCTTGACCCGTCGATAGTCGAAGTCCAGAATCTTGCCAGTAACAAGCGTACCAACCATAGAACCGACTCCATTGGCGATAAATGTGAGGCCAACTTGGTTCTCTGTCAAGCCATATCTTTCTTCGAAGAGTGTTGACATCGCTGTGATACTCATTTGCCAGACAGCGTAGTAGACGCCGAGGAAGAGAATGAGTGGCGCGGCCTGCTTGCTCACCAGAATACGAATCGGGCCTGTGAGATCGACTCGCTTTCTCTCAGCGACTGTAACTTCTCCAGAGTTGGGGCGCCATTCGATCTTCGTCGTTCGTTGGTATACACCCAGTGGGAATCGAACCGACAGATTCTCCGATACCTTGCTACCATTTCCCACGATGGACCTGAGAGTCTCCGGAAGCAGGATTATAAGCATGATCAGAAACACTCCGCTGTAAATCGACAGAAACCAGAAGATTGATCTCCAGCCTAGGCTGCCGGCGAGTGCACCGCCAATGACTGGTCCGACAGCGACAGGAACCAGCAAGCCAGCTTGGAATATGCCCATGAAGCCACCTCGCTCGTCTCGAGTAGTGATATCTCCAATTACACCTGATCCTATGGCAATTGTGCTTGCACTCCCCGTGCTTTGAAGACATCGGAGGATAATAAGAGTCGCATAATTCTTCGATACTGCTAAGCCGACGCACGCCGCGAGAAAGACGGTGAATGTGAAGCAGTACGCGACGCGGCGTCCCTTAACATCTGAAACGGGACCCCAGAGGCTAGGAGCGAGGCCTTGGAATATAAGGTATGAGGTGACTGTGAGGTTGATAAGTTCGGTTGATACGTTGAACTCGCGAGATAATGTTGGGATAGCAGGAAAGTAGATGTTCGAAGCGAAACCAGAAACTTAGATCGTGTTAGTTACTGCATAGCTGACAAGAGAGTCAACAAGACGGGCAATGAGAATGGGGAGACGCACAAGTAGCGGCAGTGGAAACAATGGCTACAATCAACGCTTTCTGCCTCCTGTCGAAAATGCTGTATGCTTCTGAGATAGGAGCCGTTGGCGAAGTATCTGTGTTTGCACGATCGGATGCGCTCTGGCTGAGTGGATCATTTTCTGTCATGGTTCTGGATGTCGGCGGCGATGTTCGTTGGAAAGAGGTTGGGTCGGAAGTCTGAGAAATACCGAAAGGCACAATCACCATCTTGTATGCATGGAAAGTTGGTGACATCTAAATACTCGTCGGCATTTGCAAGAGATCATCCGGATACGGACCTTTGGTCGGATCTTCACCGGAGCTGTCCGGAGTTGATCTCATCTCCGCCAAAATTTAGGCTTCGCTCCGGAGTTGACATCGGCCCCACGAGCCCACCCGCCATCTACGGACTTGAGACTTCAAGATGAACTCCAGTAAATGGACGTCCCTGGTGGGGGCCACTCGCGGTGAAGGGCACTCTAAGTCGCAGGGGCGTCGACGGATATGTAGAGCTTGTGGCTTACAAGTGTGCTTCGATGAGCTTTGAGTTGTTCGAGCAACACATACTTATGTCTTTTGCACCCACGGGAGCATATCGACTTGACTTCGACAAAATGACACAGGAAACACCCTCCTTCGGCAACAAGTATGCTGTTCTCAACTTGGACCTGATGAACATCCTGGTGGATGCCGTCAGATCTGATCCAGCTGGGCAAGCTTTCATCGCAAACTGCTCACGGTGGATCGATGCAGTGCACAACAAGCCAGAACCGCCCTTGACTATCTTTACAAGTCTGTTCTTCTCCGACGCGACGCAGCCAGAAGTAAAGAAGGGTGCACCATTCGCGAAGCTGATATCATCTTTTGGAAGCTTTGTGAAAGGAACACCACCCACAGAGATTGCCCCCGAGTTTCCGATGAAAGACAGCGATTTGGTCTTGCAGAAGACCAGATGGTCGGCGAGTTCTGGTAACGAGCTGGTCAAAATCCTCCAGGCATCGAAGGTCGACACAGTGATTATCGTAAGTCAGCGAAGACCGGGGACCTGGAAGGTTCTATTTAGCTGACTTGCATTACTTTGGCAGTCCGGCATGACTCTTTCCGGAGTGGTGATGAGCACCGTCTACCACCTCTTCGATCTTGACTTCAATGTCTACATTATTTCCGACAATGTCATTGAACTTCCAGTGGAACAAACAGCCGAGTTCTCTAACATCATGCTCGGTGGTCTTGTGCCGAAGATGAATTGCAGGGCAATTACGCTCGACGAGGCCCTACGGATCTTGAAGTGAGCTTACTGAATAGGACTAGGGTTCAGTCACTGTGCCGGAATGCAAATGATCGCGATGCAGTGATAGGACAGTTATATGAACTGCGAAGTTTTCAGCTAGCCCCCGTGCGTACAGCTTGTGACAGCGTAGAGCATCATGCCAAACTCATCAGCATCTTCAAGCCAATGATCAACTCTTTGACGTTGTTTACCCAAACCGACGAGATCCATTTCCTGCGGTAGAGGCCAAAGTTCCTCGATCTGTAGACTCGAGGTTGGCCATTCTGCCAGATAGATGTTGTACTCTGCCTCCCAGGCCCTTTGAGAATCTGGCTTCCATAGTAATCTGCCTGCTGGGGCAGGTAGTCCACGCAGCTCGGTGCCTATGAATGTCGGCAGTCCATCCCGGGTGGCAAGAACGCTATCAAAGAGATACATGGTGAACAGGGTTCGCCTCTTTGCTTCCGCAACTGTCCAAGCCTCCCACCTGGGCCGGGTGCGGAGTTGCTCGGATGCGCAAACGAGACCTTGGCGGGAGCAAGAACAGGCAAGCTCCTGTAGATTCATCATGGCCTCTCTTAGGAAAGGGTCTGCGCCATGATTTAGTTGGAAGAATAGGACTAGTGAGTATATCAGGTATGCCTGGAAGGCGAACAGCATGCTCAGATCGTTATAGGAGCCGATCTGCTGGAAAATCCGGGTCATCTCTTGCTTGATGATGGAAGTTGCCGCAGCTTCGCTACCAGGCAGAGGTTGGTGGCAAACACGCACGAGACTCAGGCATGTAGACAGAGGATCGCCGCTAATGTCGGCGCGCAAGTGTAAGTGATGAACGAACGGAGGAGCAGTGTGACCGCGAATCGCGACAGCAGCATATGATTTAAGAGCTCGGAAGATGAAGGCGCTGACGTTGGGCGGATACGACTTGATGCTTTGTCCAGGCAGCGGGACATAAGGGTTCAGCCAGCGGTTCCGAATGTCTTCGGCTGGAATTGGACACAAGAGATCGAGGGAAGAGAACGTGATGCTGCCATCGTCACCTGGGTTGCTCCCAGCCCTCTCGGTGTTGATCCGATTATGTTCGTCACTAGCTCCACGTTGTCGATACTGCAGATCGCAGGGCAGTGTATGGAGGTGATTGGGTCCGGATGCTCTGCTATTGAGCCTTGGGAATGATGGCTCGGGGCTCGAATTGACTTGACCAACTGAAGAATTCGTTGTAGGTGTGTTAGGTGTGAACGGAGCTGACATCGCGGAAACAACCGTGTCGTCATGGCCGGCCGTCAACTCCGAAGCCCGGTGTACAACATAGCTGCAGGCCAGACCGCGCTGTCCGCATCGGCTACACCGAGCTGGATTGCGATCACATTTTGCCTTGGCATCAGCGCATTGTCGACAGGCCTTTTGTCGGGATGTGCTGTACCGTGTCGTCATGGTCCTTCGTGATGGTCATTATTGTTGTTAGTGACTACTGTCGGGAGAGGTTCCGGACTTCGGAAAATTGAGGGGGACAGTCACGTGGGGCCAGAGGGAATGTCAGTTGTCGTTCTTGGTAAGTGATGTGTTCAGCTTTCGATTGTCATATGGCTCTTATGTTTGCAGCGCACTGATTGTTGAGTAGACACCACCTTTAGGCAATTTCATCCTGGGAATTGAGATTGGTTGTAGGATCGTGGGAGGCGCCGAGGAGTGAAGGGTATAGATAGGAGACCTGCAAAACGAATGAAGTCCGCCCCGCACAGACCGGCTCTATCGAGACACGACTTTGCAGGTCTCTTCATTTGCACTTAAGATATCTATCTATATCTGAAGCGAAGCACAAAACATTTCCCCGGGGCTTATGAGGAGTTGAGAAGCGATCGACTGACACAGTGCAAAAGACTGGTTGCGACAGGATACCGTAGCTGGTGGATCATGGAGTTGATGCGGATGGTTCATTGGAGATCCTCCCTTCATCCTGTAATAAGGCGACGGTTCACCTACGACGAAACGATGGCCGAGCACAAGTCAAATCGTCCGATCTTCAGGGCACACAGCACTCGACAATGGGCTGCAGACTGGATGACAGCTTCCTATTAATGCATCGCCGCTGCGCCATCGAGTCCACAGGGCTGGTCTCTGGAGAGCCAATGGATCGGGTCGAGGCTAGTGGTTGGCTGCATGTTGCATGCAGAAGGGGAGGGTGAGTGGGAGGCCGCCGTCATCCAATTGCCTGCCCCAGAAGCCGACGCGGAGTTCGTATTGGAGCAATAGTGGCTTTCCTCGCACTGGTTGCCGTCTGGGAACTTTATGGGGTATTTGCAGTAGGGAGGGTGCTGTCCGTATCGAGGCCGCATCTCGATCTCGAGGATCCTCAGGGGCAATCTGCGACTTTGTACAAGCTGTTCGCAGTCCAGGATGATGGACAGGAAGTCGTCTGCAATTGCGTCCCTGCTGTTGTCCCATTGTGACCCCCGATGCACGGTCACCCACCATCCCAGCCTTATGCATTAGAGAGACGAGCCAGGGTTCCCGAGCCGCACCCAGTTTCGTCAGCCGCAGGGGAAGTCAGTCGGTCAGATGGGCGAGCTATTCATTGCATCAGAGATACGGCTGGATGTCTCAGACCCTGAGTATGGGCAGCTGGCCGTCTCTCGAATCTGCGATGCTGCTGGTAGCATCCTAGGCTCAAAAACACGTGGCTAACTGGAAGCTTGCGGATAGCGCGCGCATCCAGTGAGTGGACGGAGACAAACAGCAGTGCAAAGAAAGTTAGAAATTGGCTGTTGCCAAGCAAGGCACAGGCCCAGTGCCTGGTCGAGTTCGTGGCTAACGAGCTGGTGGAGGGGTGGAAGCTCCATCCAGCCATCCCTCCCCTTGCTTAGAGTGGTTGTAGCTGCATTGGTGAAGCGCCGGCCGGTGGGCTGCCCTGGCCTGGGCTGGCTACCTCCCGGATGTCCGCGTGTGATCTTCCTCGCAAACACACATTGAACTAGCTCTCTCTTGTTGATTTCTTCACTGCTTTCTTTGCGTCTTTCATCCTTTCGCTCACTTAGATCACTGATACAACTACTTCTCCGTCCGCGCTTCAACGACCCTCACTCTCTCGCTCGTGTCCTCCTCGACCAATCTCTCGCTTCAGCAAACGGAAGACCGCCACCCAGACCAGCTCCAGCTCCAGCTCTCTACGACCAGGTGCAACCACTTTCGCCCTTCCGCATATAGTTCTACGACCAACAAGCTGCTCAAAATAGCTGCGCAACCCAGCGCCAGGCCCAACAACCTTTGCCGCGTGCGCTGGTCGCCATGAGTGGCCCACCAGACGATGGCGCACAATAGCGACGCCGGCAGAGAACCTCTGCGCCGAACCGACGATCCTCACATCCAGCGGCTCTCCTCTCGCATATCGAGCTGGTCAGATATCAGCGATATCGACTCAAACCCGTACGACCCTCCTTCTCCTCCGCCATCGCGCCCTCGCGGTTCCCTCGTCTCCCTCGACTCAACGAACGTACCAGCCGAGGAGGATATCGGCGATGGAAACAGCTATCCAGGTGCAAGGCATTGGAATTCGAGCAGGGTGCTGTCAAGGGGAAATGCGTATACACCCGTTGGAGGCAGGTTGTCGAGAGGACCGTCAACGAGATCGAGCCTTCATTCGCCGTTGCGAGCGCAGAGTCGTCCGGAGAGGATCAATGAGGAAGAGTACGATATGTCGCTGCTGAGCGCTGCAGCTCCCATTGATGGCGCCACGGAACCAACATCACCTGCGCTGGCATTCGATCTTTCAGCTGGTATGCTGCCGCAAGCAGAAGACTTGCAAGGCCAGGAAGCAAGAGGAACACTGACCGGCGGGATCGGTCAAGGATGGGTGCCAGAAGCTCGTGTACGGCACGATGAGCTTCTTTCATCACCTGTCGTGGAGCGCAGTCTTTCACGATCCTTCTCGCGCCGTCTTGGCAGTCGACATCTGACTCGCGCCCGTGCTTTACGGGATATGGGCCAGGACGAAGCCAACCGTCGCGGCGAGGTTATTGAGGTCGTCATGGAGGAACCAGCCGATCTGAGCCTCATGGAAGGCCCCAGCACCATGGGCGTCAACGATCTACGCCGCTCGACGTTCCCTACTAGGAACGAAACATCGCAAATCTTCTACCCACAACCAAATTGGAAGCCCTTCCCAATGCGCTTCCCCTGGTTATGTATGCTTGTACTAGTCTCAATCGGCCTTGCTGTGATGCAAGAGCTGCTCTACCAGCGATACCACGAAAACGGCATCTTGAGGTTCACATCTCCCGACGACGTCGAGCCAGCGCTGTACTTCGCCGTAAAGTTCGGTCCTACGCTCGCAGCTGTAGTGTATGGCGTCCTATGGCAGTTTACAGACTTCGAGGTCAGGCGGTTGGAGGCGTATTACCAGCTTTCAAAACCTGGTGGTGCGCTTGCGGCGGAATCCATCAACGTCGACTATGTGACGTGTTTTGCTTTCTTTCGTCCTGTCAGGGCATTCAAGTGTGGGCACTATGCTGTTGCTGTTTCGTCGATCGCTACAACACTCGCTATTTCCCTTGTTCCGACCTTTGCTGCTGCGTCTATCATTCTGACGCCTAGTCGTCAGGATCGTATCGATGACCCGGATCAGGAGAAGGTACTGCATCTTACATCGGCCTGGTCCCGGCTCCTTACCTCGGTGCTGTGTTTTTGCGCATTCTCGGGCGTCGTGCTATTCTGGCTGTTGCAGAAGAGAAGATCTGGGCTGCAGGCTGATGTGCGTGGGATCGCGGGCCTGGCTTCCATGGCGGTCGTGAGCCATGTCCTTATGGATTTCAAGGGGATGGACGTGGCGAAACACAAGGATATCCATCATCGACTGAAGCACCATCGATATATTCTGCGCAATCTCTCCCTAGCCCCCGATGACGAGAATCCGTTGTCTTCGCAGGACAGGGAGAAGTATGCCAACATTCATCTTTCAGAGAACCCACACCCTCTGATGCTCCGACCTGCCGGGAGCATTCCTTTCATCATCTCTCTTGTTGCATTCATGGGGTTCATCCCTGCCTTCCTTTTTACCAAGGCCGACGTCGTCACGGCCGAAGCACCGTGGTTTGTCACCGCTCTGGCAGTCTGTCTAAAGCTTGCATGGCACGGCATGGAGACAGCTGTGCGAATGATGGAGCCCTACTACCTCTTATCGAGACGGCACGCCCCCTCGAAGACTTTGACGCTCGATTATACGGCACTTCCTTTCGGATATCTCCCCCTGCGGGCGCTTTTTAATGGGCATATTCTCATGTTCTTGGTTGGCTTTGGGACGGTAATGGCGGAGTTTCTGACAGTGCTGGTGACGGGTCTAGCAACTGTCGAGGGACGAGATTTCTTGATTGATTATCGACGGGGCAAGGACGACAAGAGTGACGGGAATGGGTTGGATGCAGGTACAGAGACGGTTCACTCATTCCTCGTGTCTCTGGCATTGACGCTATTCATCCTTCTCTACATGTCCGTCATCACCCTCCTCGTCTTCATCCGCCGTCGCCACCCTTTCCTCCCTCGTCAACCCAATACCATCGCTTCCGTCCTTGCATTCATCCACCAAAGTAAGATGCTCTACGACTTTGTGGGTACAACAAAGATGGGCTCGACAGAGACGGCAAGACATCTTGACGAGAAACGAGATGTGGATGGGAAGAGGAAAACATATGGTCTTGGGTGGTTCGAGGGCAGGGATGGACAGCAGCATCTTGGTGTGGATGAGGAGGAGTTGATTGGGAATTATAAGCATGGGAGAAGGTTTCATATGAACAACCAACCGTGGAACATGCGGTGGGATGAATACTAGATCGGATCCTCTGGGTTGCTATTCTGCTCTTTGACATTTGGCGCAAAGCGAGATCTAATTGGCGTACGGATATGGCCTTCGATTTGCTCACTAGGGTACGGTACGGTACGCTGGAGAGGTTATGCAACTGCGTGCTCAAAGCACCTAGTTTACTTGAGGTCTCTGCTAGAACATGGGGCTGGGAATATCTTCATCTTAGCTCTCGTCTTATAGCGTGACCATGGTACGATACACAATAAGCTTTTGTTGCTTCAAATCCCGAAACCATCCCCACTGCCGGACGGAAGCTCTACCGAGCGCAGTACCGGTAGCGAAGACGATGCAACCAATCATATAGTGTCATTCCTGACTAAATGCAACCGAAAACTGGAAAGAATCAAAGAGATCCTTGTTTGAGAGTCTGTCGCGTTTTCTTGTAAGCGCAGTGATCTCCAGGGGGGCACGGACCGGCCGATTCTTGAAACGTCTCAGGCTTGGGGGCGCGGTGGGAGTTGCGTGGCTTGCCTCATGGTGTTTCGAGACGTGGAACGATCTGCGGTGGTCAAAGCAGACGTATCGAAGTGAAAAATAAAAGGGCAATGCAGCCATGACGTTCAATAGAAAAAAAAAGTTCTCTGCATATTCGAGTGTAATTCTTTCCTCTGCGGTTTTCTTGGTTCGACTTTTTCTTTGCGTCCACAGGCTTTAGCGATCTGCACTTATTCATCATGGGCGTTCGGAGGGACTCCACAGACGATGATGCTTCGGCTGAGATGAACGATACGCTGCTCAGGACGAAATGGCGGAACGGGAAGGGCAGCGACGAGCGAAGGAGCTGTTTCTTTAAGGCTTTGGACACGTGGCGGTCGGTGATCAATACAGTGTTGCTGGTCACGATCCTAGTTTTGCTCCTGGTGAGACAGGATGTCAATAAGCCGGAAAAGAAGGAGATTGGTGGTGATTTGGCAGGATTTGCTCCCAAGTGTGAGTCTTGTCCTTATGTTAGAATATGGTCTGGTGCGCTGAGCTGACGATTATGTAGTTGCCCAGCAGATCGTGACTTTCAAGCCCGACCCAGGTTTTGTGCCTGAGGACCCTGCGCAGTTCTTCACAAACGAGACGAGGAGGAAGTGGCTCGATCTTGTGCCGAGTTAGTTCTTATTATATTGGACAAGATGAAAAACAAACGGCTGACTAGAGTTCTGCAGAGGGATTGGGATATGTCGAGGTCGGCATGGCGTATGAGTACGACAACCTCCCAACGCCGCTGCCAGAGTATTCGCCCAACACCGTCTTCACAACCTCCATGACCCATCAACTACACTGTCTTGTAGGTCGCTCCTCCTCTGTCTTCCAGATTTCCCTCTACTCTTATGCGTATGCCATCCATAACACTGATCAATTGTACAGTACACCATCATCGAAACCTACTCCGCCCTCCAAACCGGAGAAACCGAGCGCCTTGGCAAGGAAACTCCGTGGCACCTTTCGCATTGCTTTGACTACCTGAGGCAGAGCATCATGTGCTGTGGTGATGTGGCGCTGGAGGGGACGCAGACGACGTTCCCTGAGGGCACTGATGGGAGCGACGGGTGGGATGCGAAGCACGTTTGTCGGGATTATAACCAGGTCTATACATATCTGACGAGGAAGAGGGCAGATAACCGCGAGTGGATTTAGGGAAGGCTTGTCGGCCGGGTGTCTTCTTTTCACTTTTCTTTTCTTTTTTTTCTGTGCCATTTTTTGGCGTTTGGAGTTAGAGTTCAACGTTTGGTTCATTCAGGAGCATTTCTCGTCAACAGAGCACAGCAGATCAGTCACACACGTTATTTACTTGTCTTTTCAACGGGATGCTAGTGCAATTTACACCAAATCTGTGTGGGATTTGAGCCAATGAAGTTGGGAGATTGCTTCATCAGTCGGCCCTGTCACACAAACGTAGCGCATTAGTACATGCCTTCCTCCTGCTTTGGTGCCTCTGCACTGATGCAAAGCAGTCGATTTACAACTAACAGCCTCAAGCATGTCAAGGTATCATCAAATCGTGCAAAAGAGCACCGAGCCTCAGCCTCGCATGTGGACTCCTGACGTGCCTTACCTTATCGTACATGACTCCCCGTGCATCTCGGCCCCACCGCCGTAGCGGCCGACGCTTTGAGTTCAATAGCCCACCGTGTGTCCCCTGCTTCCTCACACTGTAGCGCCGAGTACCTGGTGTAGGTACTAAGCATACGACTCTACTACGTGTTCCATCCATAATATGCCAGGGCAACCCCCAAGCCTCAAGAGCGCGAAGCTACCCTGCCACCGCCATGCCAGATTTCGAGATCTGCTTTGCCCCATGGGGTCTGGTCTGGACCATGGAGTAGGTACGCCCTGGGTGGCGATCATCAGGATGGCTTGGTTGTTGCAAACGTGGGATGGGCCGGAGGTGGCTTGACGGCTTAGGAGGCAAGCATCATTTGTTTCTGTCAATGTTTTGTGCTTGCAAGGGGGAAACAGGCTCGCCAATTTCTTCTCTCGACAGGTTTTGCAATCAGCAGAGAGCTGTCCCACGACACTTTCCAGCGACTCTTCTAACCTGCATCATGTCCCTGACCTCTTCGAATTCATCGCCCGATGACCGTAGGACATCAAGAGCTGTTGCGTAAGTCCACACAGGCATGCATGAATGCCCTTCGAACGATGAGGTCTTAGTTTGCTTATGCCGTGACAGTTGTTCGCATTGTCGCCAGCGCAGATCGTTCTGCTCCAAAGACCGACCTGCGTGTTCGCGATGCCAGGCCGCTGGTCTTTTGTGCAGGTACAAGGAGGAGAACAGGGTTCGCATCACAGAGTCGTGCGTATTTCTCAGGAGGCTTCCTACTTGAATACTTGCTGACGGGTAGAGGGAAAGTCGACTTCGTATTCTACAGACGAAGGCGGAAGCCTACGATGGCGAGTCATCACCCGCCTCTTTCTTCCCCCTCTACTCATTAAACACGAAGAAAGTGACTATAAGCACGAACTTCAACTAACAAATGTGGTAGTCCTCGTCAATCAGCCGAAGCAGCGTCAAGCTCGGACGGACACATTGAATGGTGACAACAGGGACGATGACCATGGCGTTAACACGAACGACGATGACGACTATGAGGAACAGCAGCCTTTTCTGGACCGGTTCAGTAAGTTTAGTAAAAAATACTCACCGTCTTCCTCCTTTTGTGCTTTAAAAGTCTAGAGCCTAAGGAACTGACTTCTCGTCTCTCGGTTCGTCTCCAGACATCGGTTTCACAGGCCCAGGCTCGTCCGACGCTTTCCTTCGTAGCCTGCAAAGACTCTGCGGCCTTGAAGAAGAGGATGACGACAACAATAGACTCGACATGCAGTTCACCAGCCTCTTCGAGCCCGGTCAGCTCCCATCCCGACGTAATCTACGTGGTACAGATGTTCGCCTCCCTCCGCTCGCAATGGCCCGTCGCCTTTTCGCAGCGCAGCACAGCTATATTGGCTCCATTTTCGCCTTCACCAACCCGGCCGACGCCTTCGAGCAGGCTATGACTGACGCGTATACCTTTGTTGTTAGACCCAACCCAGACGATGATGACATAGAAACATGTCTGCGGTATGCAAAAGTACTTGTCGTGCTGGCGTTTGGGCAGCTATACTCGATCAACCAGTGGGTTGGGTTCCGCGGGCCGCCAGGGTTTGGATACTTTGCGAATGCGCTCCAGTTCCTGCCAGATCCTCATGCGCAACCATCTATTCTATTTGTCGAGACGCTGGCGCTGATAGGATACTTCTTTCAGAACCTAAATTGCGTGGCCTCAGCCTCCATGTATATTGGTATGGCGCTGAGGATGGCCATGTCCCTCGGTTTGCACCAGGAGGAGGTGTCTGGTTGCGCAGCATCCGGATCCGACTACCGACAGTCCTCATCTACTGGGATGCTGATAAAGAACGGCAGCGCCCAAGATGACGCTGCCCGTGAGCACCGCCGTCGTGTCTGGTGGTCCGTCTACAGTCTGGATTGCATTCTGGCCGTCAAGTCCGGCAGTCCAGTCACGATCCAGGACGAAGATATCGGCGTGCAGCCTCCCTCGTGGCTCCCGGAGGAGATCGACTACAGGCCTGCTGCCGTTCTCTGGCACCATACCCGGCTATCTCACCTACTCGGCGAGATACACGCGACAATCTATCGTAGAACGGCAGCTGCGGCGACGACAACAACCGCAACGAGGAGGAGGCCGAAGGAGCGTCTAACAACGCTGGTTGAGAGACTCCTCACCAAATTGTCGGATTATAAGCGCGATTTGCCCAACGAGCTGCGATTCGACCGGTCATGGTTGTCCATCACTAGCCGCGAGAGCGTCAGCATCATGGCGCTCTACCACCACTGCATCAGTGTAGCAGTGCGGCCGCTTCTCTCACATATCGTGCAGAAACGTCTTAAGGAAGCGCACACATCAGACTACACTGCCGCCGAGGACGACGAGAGCCAAAACAGATTCAACTGGAAGACCGGCTTGCCCAGATTGGTCATTGATGCGATCGAGACGTGTGTGAGTAGCGCTAAGGATGTGATTCAAATGATGACACTTGCCGCTGAGAGAGATCTCGTAGGTACGTCATTTCACTAGTTCACTTTGACAAGCTGGCTATCGTGCCTACCAATACCTCAGCGCCATCTACTAACATTCTGAAACCTTGGGTAGCTACGTATGGATCTATGGACGGCGAGCACATCGTGTCTGCTACCATCGTCCTCATAATGGCATGCATCGCTCTCCCGAGCATCACGCCAGGCGAGGACTATAACAACAGTAGCAACGTCGCTACAATGCATGCTGGCTTGCGCCTCCTGCGCAACATGGGCGATCGCGGCAATGACCATATCGCAGCGAGACATAACCGCCTAATTGCAGTCGTGCAGGTACACAGCATGGGACAAACCTCGTCGAGGTTCGTGGACAGCGCCGTCACCTCCCAGGGGTCAACTATGGACGTCAGAGCTCCAACATCAGCAGATGAACCCGCATCCACGGATTCAACATTCGCGCAACCTTGTATCTCGTCATCGCACGGGACAACGTCATCATCGTTGACAACAATAATAACATCTAATGCCGACGACACTTGCACCATGTCCCAGTTTCCCGCACTAGATAACAGTCTTCTAGACGAGTTGTCATTCTATGTAAACAATGACTCCATGACAGGCGTGGATCTGACTATGTGGGAAGAAGAGGGCTTCGCTGGTCCCATCACCATTACAGACCAAGCCCACGACGGCGGCTTTTCTAAGTGGTCCGGGGCGGGGTTTAGGGATTCAGCAGGTGCATAGGTGGTGAGAAACGTGTAGGATAGGCGTAAGATTATGAATTACAACAGAGCGAGGATTGCGATTTTGATCAGTCTAATATTCCTGACTTAGAGGTTCTTACGTGCCTAACTAGCTATGATATCCATACGGATGTATTTGAATGCTCGTATGCACCCACAGGGATATGTTTAAATGTATGCATGAAGATTAAGATATTTCAGAGATGCTCTTCTAGATAGACTTGTAGAACTTGTACGAGTATTTTTCGTTTCGGGTGGAATTGAAGGATTTATTCATCTATATACCAATTCGACCAAGGCGTTCATAGTTTTACAGAACCAGCAGTGGTTGCAAGCTGTCTAACGATTCGCGGTACAGAGCCCCTAGACTTACTGGAACAATTTGTGTCGACACCCTTAGAACAGCTTCTCTAAGACCTTGTCTTTCAGATTTTTCGGCGCACTCTCGCGCTCGAGGCGGTAGTGCTCAGATAAGGCATCGAAGAAGTCGAAACCAGAGTGAAGGTCGATGTCCTTGCTACGGTGGAACCGGGTGCGTTTGATGACCTTCCAGGCGATCCCAATCACAGCCGCAAACGCAATGATGCCGTAGTTGAAGATGAAGGTCGATACCTGCCAGTTGCCATGGAGGAAGACCGCGTAACCCTGCACCCAGAGGAAGAGGAACGACCACCCAAATGCCCAGTACCCCGCGAATGGCTGCCACCGCGATACTACGGGTAGGAATGTCTTCCTATCAATGCCCTGGGCCTTCATGGCGTTGTTGAAGCGTATCCACGTCAGAGACATGATGGTCCAGTAAAACATGGCAGACGCGGTGCTGAAGTTCAGCAGCCAGTTCAGCACCACGGAACTGCCTGACCCCAGGGCTAGGTAAGCCAGGCAAGAAAGCAGCATAACGACGATGACAGCCATATCCGGCACGCCGTGCTTGTTTAGGCGGCGCAGGAATCTTGGAGCCTGACCCTCCAGTGCCAAGGCGTGCAGGGCTCGCGAGGCGTTGAAGGTGAAGTTGATGCCGCCGGAGACAACGAAGGTGAGCAGACAGCTGGTGACGATGGATGGCATGATCGGGATATTGAGGCGCTGCATGGCGATTACGTACGGCGACCCGCCTGCAAAGCCTCCGGTGCCAGCGGTCAGCTTCGGATCGTTGGATGGGACGAGGATGCCAACGCAGATGCAGCCGCCGATGCAGAAGAGGATCAGGCGGTATATGATGGTCCTGAATGCGCGCGGGATGACACGGCGGGGATCCTTGGACTCGCCGGCCACCATCGAGAGGTACTCCGGTCCTCCAATACAATATCCGGCGACGTTGACGCCGTTGACAAACGACTGAAGGCGTGTTGGCGCGGTGTCGCCGACCCATGGCCCGGGATTCTTCCAGTACCGGAAGCCGAAACGGTCGTGCAGGGGATTGCCGCCAAGCATGACAATAAAGGTGAACAGCATAAGACCGATGGCGAGGAGGATCTTGACGAATGCTACCCAGACTGAAATCGGGGAGGGGGGTCAGTAAGACTAGTATAAAGAACAAGGTATCCCGGGGTGGACGGACATTCAAACTCGCCAAAGAGGTCTGCTCGATATACGTTGATCAAGAAGAAGAAAATCAGTGTGGCTACAAAAATGTTAGCCCAGGACGGCGTTTTGACTCAACAATGAGGTATTGGTTTACCTGAGATGAGGATGGCGGGTGACTGGTCGTATCCCCAGTAGGTAACGATGGTGTTTATGATAGTTGCTTCGAACATAACGTAGGATACCATGACAAACTTAGAATGCAGTGTGAGCTTCTGCCAAGCAGGACTGACTGGTTTCAAACTGAACTCACAAAGTAGTTCCACCCAGCGGCCACTCCAACGGCTGGATCGATCATGCGCCCGGCTAGACGGATGGGAGCGCCATCGATAGGCAATAGTGACACAATCTCGAGTTCTGCCAGGGGCACATCATCAGCATATGAGACAAAAGGATCCTTGGGCAAAGGGGCTGGCCTTACGGCACTGCGCCATGGAGAAGATAACAGATCCCCAGAGGAGGAAGCCGACCAACAGGGCAAGTGGCCCGGCGAGAAGACCCTTGCCGATACTCACGAAGAGAGTGCTATAAAAATCCCCGTCAGTATTCTAAGGTGCATGGTTCCGTGTTATGATGACAGGTAGGAGACTGACTTTCCAATAGCACCGGCGACGGCGAATAGCTGGATTTGCCTGGAATTCAACCGGCGATGGTTGACTGAGTGCTGAACCAGGGTGTCCATGTCCACGCCACCCCCGTTGGGAGACTCGTCGTCGTTTAGGTCCTTCGTATTTTGATGCAGTGTCAGTCAAGCAAAGGTACTCTGAGTGATCGATAGGAGGAGAGAGGTTGGGCAAACCATTTGTCCAATTGCAATAGACGAATGCTGGTGAAGATTCGATTCAGCCTCCTTCGTGACAAGATCACTAGCACCATCGCGAGAACTTGTTGTGCGCTCCATTGTGCTGTGCTGTGTTGCCTGCAAGCAAAGTAAGGGGGAGGTAGGGTTCAATCTGCGGAAGTATCTGGGGTAGAGCAGATGCTTGGCTTGTAAGTCTGCAGTGAGCAGCACATGGTCATTTTAAGTCTCGCACCGATGAGAGCAACAAAGTGACAGTCAGGGCTAGGCCGGACGCATTTCTATGCTCATCATCACGAGTCACAACTCGCACTGGACGGACACTGTGCGGTGTGGGCCCCGGAGTCTGGCAGCCCCGAGAAAAAGATGCATGGGCCTTGCGGAGGCCACTCCCGATCGTCACCAAGGCGATCGGAGTTGAACCACGATCAATTCACTTATCTACGGAGGATCCTTGGGGCGGGTGGTTTCTGTGCCGAGTCAACGTGCTCACGGCCTTATCTTCATTTTAACAAGATAGTTGATGCTGTGGTCCGGGCGCGAAGTCTCACAAAGATAACGCTAATGGCGGTGGTGGCTATGAGGGTCCGATCCTACCAGAATCACGATAATACAATCTCTTTACGTTGGATCTATTCTAACAACATGACCACGATACGGTACCTCATGGTGGTGGTGTTGGTGAAATATAGACGCTCCGTAATTATCGCCAAATGCGATGTAGCCAAGTGAAAGCTGGGCTTTTGTCACGTTTTGTCGCAAGGCACCCAAGGTGTGTGGGATTTATCACAACCATAATAGCTACAAGCAGAAGAAATCAGATTCGAGTTGGCTTTTATCATCATCCCTATATTCAAGGAGTCGAGATTTGTCTGATACGGCTAAGTGCAACGATTTGTTACAAGCATCCACCAATAGAACTTCATCCAAGTGTAGATTAGGCCTGAGCGAAGGCAAAGATTGATCTACATAGCAGCCTATTTGCCAAACTTCCCAATACCATTGGTGTCAACATGCAAGAATTCCGCGGGGTCCTGGTGATCTCCTATGAAGCCAACACCGCCGGTGGCCTTGTCTAAAAGGGAATAGTGGTCAGTCAAGCTTGCGTGCGGATAGTGGTACGAGGGAGTATTCTCACAATAGCCAGTTAGTCTCAGGATATCGTCAGGCAGCTTGCGAGCGATGTCAATAGGAGTGGACAGAATTTCCTGCTGGTCCTGGCGGTAAAAGTCTCGTTGACTGTGATAAGACATAATGCTTCAGCAAGAGATTCAATCGGCCATGCCAGCAATTCGTTCAGCCCCGTCGTGCATTCAGAGAACTTACCCAAAGATTGCGAACAGGGTGCGCACCGCGTCTGGATCGGTCCTCTCGCATTGGTTCGTGCCGCCTCCGTGATATGTCGCTGTGAAACAGAAATAGTGTATCAGTTGCCCGTCTACACGTATGCTTGCTTTAATGCCTGAGACACACAACTGGCGAGGTACTTACTGCCGAGCGTGAAGAGTGCTGATCCTGGCTCCATCTCTGCGTACGTGCATTCCTCGACTTTAGGAGCGCGATCAGGCCCCCACAAGTGACTTCCAGGAATGACCGCCGTGGCCTTGTATGCCCATTATCCGTCAATCCATGGTTCCAATGAACGGGCGAGGGGTCGGTCAACTTACGCCATTCTCGTATGTGCACCTAGAACCTGCAATCAGGCAGCCGACCATGGGAGTAAAAAGAGGATTCTTTGGGTCATGCAAACTGCCAGTGCCATAATTGACGTCGTCCTGGGGTTGGGTCAGCGACGCTGAACAGAAGTGATTGGAGAAAGCGAACGCTGGCTTACTCTATGGAGCGGCTGCTTCTCAGCTCCCGGGACCAGGCGAATGGCTGCCGTTGACGAGAGCATGTAACTGCTCTTTCGGCTTGTCTTGTTTGCGCCGTTAAAGCCAATAAATTCCCCGCTGAAGAACGACTGATTTAGTTATTTTTATCGCCAGACTTGTATGATCTAAACGACTCTTACTTTAGGAATCGAGCCATGATGCCTTGCCAGACCTCTAGGCGGATTATCTTGATGATTTGCTCTGGCATCTTGGCCAAGAGACCCTGAATGTATCACGCATTAGACCTGGGCAACTCAAACACGTGACCAGCAGGGTAGAATGTACGCACATAGGCACGCTGGGACCCCTCCGGAAAGAAGTCACCCCCAAGATCCTTGTGCGAAGCCTTGGAGTCGTACAGCTTTCCATTGGAGAAGTGCGGCTCGACTTGTCAATTGCGTTAGTGAACATATTTGTGCTGATAGACTTGGCTTGATCACTCACTCGCACACATCGATTCTTTCAGGAGCTTGGGCTCCAGGAAGTTGGACACGATGACGCCACCATCTCGAGCTATAGCATCCAGGATCTTGTCCAGGGGCTCAGAGGCGTCGATGGTAGCGAGTTTAGGCACCATTGCTGTGCTGAGAATAGGGATCGGGTGGTAGACACAAAATAGAGGCAGGGAGAATGGTGAGCTTGTCAGACACGCGCAAAACGCCACCTTTAGAATCGTCGGTGCTGCAACTTGTGTTTCCAGATATCTCGAGTAAATGCTTTTATAGCTAGTGAACAGACAATGGGTATGTTTTGCACCACACACGAAGGTGCCTTTCCGACGTCCTTTACAGAGCGCCAAGGCTCCAACAATACCATATGCAACGTGTAAATGACTCTCGAGTCTACAGCTAAGTGCCTCACCTGCTATGATTACCTCCCACAACGATCAAATCTAATACAGTTCAGGAGACTCTGGGGAAGGGTGGTGGCACGCGTCGGCGGTACCGCCGTAGCTGCCGACATAGAACATATTCGATCGCGATTGGATGCCTCGTGAACCCAGTCCACCTGACCCAAGTAGCATTGGAATATCGTCGGCCCCATCGCCGTAGCGGCCGACATGGGCTCGACCCAGAGTATGAACAGCATTGCCATACTGTGCCATGTACATCGTCTTATCGACACTTCAACCCCAGAATATGATCGGTGTTATGCACCGATCAGTGGAAGAGCACTCTTGTGCAAAAGGCATGCCGCTAACGGGGTCCTCGGTTCTTGATGGCCTATCTTGTCCTGTGGCTATGTCTTTCCGCGAGGAACTGAAACCCATGATTTGAGCTTGCTTCATCTGTCGTCCTTCTCCCTAACCAACACCGATCGCAGGTTATTCTTTGATTTGCGAATGTCGCCTCCTGCCATGACAGCTCAAGCTGAAGAGCCTGGTAATCCTACGCCCAGCTATATCGCCTCAGAGGGCTCGGTCCTTCACGCCAACCGCGCATTCTACACTCGCATCGCAGAGACGACCGCTCGGGAGCTCATCGGAGACTTCGTCGTGCCCATCCGGAGCGGCCGAGCATGGCGCGTTCCCGCGGGACACGTCTGCCGTATCAGCACTCCTGAGGGTCCCCAGGTTGGCGACCTCAACATCTGGAACATACAAAATCCGAAAGAGAGGTTCTGGGCGAGCAGGACGAAGCAGTTGCATGCCGCGCACGTGAGCACTTTCGATCGACTGTGGAGCTGTCTGCCGTTTTTGAGGCCGATGGTGACGATTACAGGTGACTCGTTGGGAGGGGACAATTATGGAACAGATGCTGTGGGCGGTCGGGTGCATGATTTGCTCGGCACGCGGTGCGATCCTTATGGTAAGTTTGCCTCCCGAGGCTTTCGTCCATGTGTTTGTTTGGATAAGAAGATCCAAGTTAATGAGGACCTCATAGTTAACAAAATGTTGACCGGCGATGATTTCGATTACCATTGTCATTCAAACCTCACGAGGGCGATTCTGCCTTGGGGACTAACCGAGTACGATGTCCACGATGTGATCAACCTCTTCCAAGTCACAGGACTCAACAAAGACGACAAGTACTTCATGTAAGTGGCCTGAGGGAGCGCCCCCTGTCTTGGCCAGCAACTACTGACCTCTGGTTGATCAGGCGACCATGTCCCGCAAAACCAGGGGATTACATCGAATTCTTTGCCGAAATGGACGTTCTTATGGCCGTGTCGACATGTCCCGGTGGCGACCTCTCTGCTTGGGGCTTTGGAGGCGGTGCGGTGGACATGCTTGACACATGCCGCCCCCTCGATGTGAAAGTATGGAAAATCACAGATCAGACCTTGCTGGGGGACTGGGAACCTTTTGAGTCGCCAAAGTACAAAGGGCTGCATGGGGTTAGACTGCCCAGTTTCAAGAAGTCCGAGTGAGGAGAACCGTTCTTCTGGAAGCGGAAACTGAGGTCGCTTATACACTCAGCTAATGCCATCAGCTCCTTGAAGTTATCTTAGCATGAAGAATTGCAACCCAAAATCTTGTCGAATGCATTATTCTTGGCTGTCCTATCCTTTCTCACTGATTGTTCATTTGGTGTATCTGGTGCTCATATTTGCGCCATCATTAATATATAACTTGATCTGACCCATGTACTGCCTCCTCAGCCCAGTTGACATGTGTCTGCTTAGACCTCACGCAGTACCTGACGGAGTGTATATTCCAGAGAAGAATTTTTATTAAAAATGAAGCTGAAATTCTCTGTCACTGAAATTCTTAAACATAGGGAAGTTCGAAGGCCGTCAACAAAATGAGACACACACGCACGTGCACATTCACGTCGACAACATGGACGAAGCAGCCGGCAGGATTAACCTTTAGCCAGGTCCACCAACGACCACGCTTACTTCGAACATCTAATCTATCAATCGCTCCGACTTCTACGCATTGATGGCATTAAACGGATCGCAGCAAGAATGCAAAGGTTTCAGGGACGCAATGCTTCGGCTTGTTACAACTGTCATCGTCAAAAGGTCAAATGTACTGGAGGTAAGTCACAGCAGAGTGCGCCTTCGTGGAACCTCGACCGCGTGCGGCGCGTGACATCTGTCTATACTTCCTATGGGATCCAGCACTGCCTTGACTCGGTCGGGTAGTCTAATATTGTACTGACACCCTGCAGAGCGCCCATGTCGGCGATGCTCAAGGAGTCGGAAGGACTGCGTGTACCCGGAAGTCCAAGATAGCATCATTCCCGTACCAGAAACGTACCTACGGAACCTGGACCGCTCACTAAACGAGCTGACCGACGCCATTCGCGTGAACAGGTTCCGCCATGCTGGTTTCAATTCATTTGGTTCTTCCTGGAGCCATGATCAAAGGCTTGGGATGCCAGCTCGGTCACAGCCAGGGTACGCCGCTAGGCGAAATGCTCCCGATTCACTAGTCGAAGACTCGACCGTGGAGGCCTTCATAAGCAGGTTGAGGGAGGCTGTTGGTCACAGTGAAAATTCGAAGGAGGGCCCTATCAACAGGCCACCCGCTGGTAATGAAAACAACCAGGGCACACCTATGTCACTACGGGATCCCGAAGAGGGAAGATCAGCAACTCTTTGTGTGTGAAAACCCTCGTTCCTTCTCTAAAACTTCTGTACCTTCTAACTCCGACTTGTATTCAGTGAGCAGCGAGATCCTGCCGCTTCTCCCATACTCGTACGCCTCACAACTAGTTGCCAGAGCAGAACAGGAGTTCGGCGACTGCCATACCTTCCTCCGCAAGTCGTTCTTGAGGCGGTTTCATGCCACATACAGCGGTCACCAGTCGGAGACCCATGACAGGAAATGGCTCTGTCGTCTCTTCTTCGTTTTGGCCCTCGCGGAATGTACAACAACCACTAAGCGACCAATTCAGCTTACACCGAATGGAGCAGTGGCTACGGCATCCCCGACAGAAGACTCTTCTCAATCGAAAGACATGCTCTCTGCTGGAGTCGAGCTTTTCGAGCACGGCCTTGCACTGCTAAATATATCATATGAGGAGCCCACCGTCGACGATGTCGAGGCTCTGAACTTGGCTGTGAGTGGCACTCTTCCCGGTTTACTTATGGCTGAACTGATCAAAGAATCGCGATCTGTAGTCCCACTGCTGCTACATCCTGAACCGTCGCATGTCAGCCTATGCGTATGCTGGGCAGAGCGTAAGACTGGCCCATTGCTTAGGTCTGGACCTTCCAGCAGCGGCGTCCTTGCCTAGCTTAGAGCGAGAACACAGGAAGCGAGTCTGGTGGACTGCTTACTGCGTAGATCGAATGATCAGTACAGAGCTCGCTTTACGTCCCGCGTATACTGGTGCCGGCCAAGAGCTTGATTATCCAGATTCTGCTGGCTTAACAGCGGAAGAAAAAGAGGAGTTCTTCGACCCAGACTTGCTGACAGCACTGATCAAGTTGTGTGACATCAAGGGCGAAGTTGTAAATACTGTCAGTCGGCTAAAACGTAAAGACATCGCAGAGCCATACGAAGTCTTGCGTCAGTGTCTACAAGGATTAGACCGATGCGGGAGAGAACTGCCCGAGAGAGTCTTTTCTGGAGGTGACTCGCTGCCAGAGAGCCGTATATGCTCGTCTCTCGCGCTGCGCTATCATCAGGTACGTTGTTGTCTTCATAGTCTTTCCTATCCTGTCTCGTCAACTCAGTCTCATCGGTATTCATTAGTGTTACATCCTACTTCTTCGGCCCATTCTGCTCCATCAATTCACATTTATGCTCCGCAATGAAATGGTAATTGGAATCTCGGAAGAGCTTTACACCATCAACTACATATGTCTTCAAGCCGCACGAAGCAATGCTCGGATTATGCTCGAGTTGGCACAGTCAGGAGAGCTCGGTGAGTGTTGCCCCAGCTACCGCAGCAGCAGGAGAGGAGCCGTGTTACTGAACAACAGCTTACGATAGTGAAATACGGTTATTGGGACTCGGCACACCTCTTCTCAAGCCTCACCGTCCTCGCTATAGCTCAGTCCATGCGCAACCATCAGCCCAACGCCTTCCGCTGCACCGGAGAGGACATGTCGCGCGATGCGGATACATACGGTAAGGGGCGGAGTGTGCTCGTGTACATGGCGGATACAGGGAACATGGCCTCAAGGCAGCATCTCAGCATGCTTGAAGAGGTGGAACGACACGGCACTGTGCTCTCTGCGCTCGCAGGTCCTATAGCGGCAGCTCCTCCTGGGAACGCCGTGCTGCCTGTGGCATCGTCGGCGGGAGAGGTGGCGGCGGAGATGGAGCTGAATTTCGAGGGTTGGGCGACATTGGTTAGCATGTCTAATCAGGCTGCTGGCGATGTCGACCCTTTTGCTTTCTTGTAATCTAAACATTGATTTGGAGCATGTTGTCTTGTTTTGTCACACCAGCTTCCAGAGGCCCCCAGCCGTTCCGAACAGCTTCTTTTCAAGTGGCTGCCGAGCTCATCTTGCAAGTGTCTGGTATATTAAGGATGAAGCGGACCCTTCGCCAACTCTGATTGACGGTGTGTTGATCATCTCACCATTATCTTGTCGGCTGGTTTAGCTCTTCTTGCTTCATACATAATCTTCAAAATGCTACGTCGCTAAAGAAAATTCAGGAACAGAATTCCTTCGAATGAATTCCCGTCTTAGCAGTCTCGTTTAGCATTATGCCTTCCCAGTACGTTTTAAGTAGCGACCTCAGGAGATGTGTTGTAGGGTAGCCACGCTGGGTGAGCTGAGAGCGTGTTTCACTTCTCTATTTGCTCGGCACGTTACATTTATCGAGCGCCGTGGCGCCTTGGTTGAACTAACGCAAAGTTCTCCGTGTCGTATTGCAAAAAATATAACGAGATTATAAGCAGTTAGCTTTGCTAGGCCCGACAGTATTTCTGTCTAAATCGAAGGCAAGTTTGTTGCCGCATCGGTGTCGGGCGTCTTGGTATTCGTACTCTCTGAGGCGGAGTCGAATAAAGGAAACAAGAATGGCCACTGCGGTGCGAAACACGAGGGAAACAAGGGGATGAATTGCAAGGGTCTCACGACACGCGTTATTTCTTCACTGCTAAGGAACATGCAAATTCTGGCATTCAACTTTTGAGTAACGAAAGGCATGAGCTCCGCGCTGAGAGGTATTGCTTGGGCGTCATTGGCATTCCAGCGATGTACAGCGCCCAGGTCTTGGTTCTCCTGGCGGATTGGTTTTAGTGAAGCGATCGGCCTCTAGAGGGCTCCTCGTTTAATAGTGGGCGGGGTTTGCTGGGAGGCAGTGCAACAGAAAAGGGAGCTGTTCATCTCTTTTTGTTTGCTTTGCGCGCTCTGTTTTGCTGATCTGAATCGAAGGGTGTTGCGGTGGTGGTGGTGGTGAAGCGAATTATGGGCTTATTGGACCAAACACGAGACGTCGCAGTGACCGGGTTCGGTCGGTCCGGCAGCAACGGTGCGCACGAGATGAGACCAGGTGGGAAGTTGCAGGGGATGGTCCATAAAGCGATTGATTGATTGATTGCCTCAAGCTGGGAGAGGAAGCCTATGACGACTGTGGTAGTGCATGCTGCCGTGGCCAGTGACCGACTATCAGGGTCGAGGTGCATGCCAACCCAGCTAAAGCGAGAAACCGATAAGTCGATGATGAAGACTTGCATTGCTGTGGGTTAGCATCAGGGAAGACCAGACGACAAACCCGAAAACAAGGCCAGAGGAGCTTGGATGAGGACGCGGGCTGCTGGTTGCGACTGTTAGCATCAATACGAGATCGAGGCTCCACTGCCAGGGGTTGGCGAGAACGAGAGACCTGGAACTTGTATAGGAGTGTAGCTGGTGGAGCAGGTATCTGCACAGCCTCCAATGCCCTGCGCTACTGAACGCAAGTGCAGCAGTACTAACAGAGTGACCTAGGGAGTAAGACACTGACGCTGGGCATTGCTTGCACCGTCATGTCCTGGGGGGGACATGAAATGGGCATGAATGCGAGGTTATTTGATTTTCTCACTGTCGACGCAATGCACTCACACGCGGTGCTCACGCCCTCGTGTTGCTCTCACTCACTGAGAAAAATGCTCAGCTGGTGTCGGTCCTTCGAAGAGTCTGTTGTCAGCAGTCTGTCAGTCTTTATTTAGATTTTCGGTGATCTTCAACTGGGCCTGGCCTCAAAATCTGTTCAGCCCTTTTCCAGCGCCCTACCTTCAGTTGTTTAGCGGCCTCTCTCCCTGTACCGCCTGTCTCCGTAGCGCCCACTGCATCCGGCACCGGGGCTTCCCAGCCAATCACGCCCAGCCCCCTTTGGCGCTGTTGGGGCCCTCCACCCTACCCATACGCCCCCTACGACGCCCTACTCGTATGCACTCAAGCCTGGCCCGGCGTCGCGTCCCCTGCCCTGGCCCCTCCCCCATTCATCATCACCTCACTGCCACTGCCACTACTGCTGCTGCCCCTGCATCTCTCCGGCCGCCATCTCCTTTCATTCACTCCTCCTGCTGCTCCTCTTTCCTCCATCATCCATCCCGCATCTTCCCTCTCCTGACGCTTGCGGTGCGAGTCGAACCAACCAATTCGCCAACGTCTACACCCAGACATCGATCGACTCACCACTCGTTTCTCCTTACCGCGCCCTTGTGCTACTCGACTCTCGCTTTTCCTTGTCTTGGTTTCTCTCGTTTGCCGCTTTCGACAACAAACCTCATCATCAATCAACACCTTCGCTTCACCATCATCACCCCAACCTCCTGCGACCGAGATTCATCATCGCCAACGACGATTCCGCGACCGTTCGACGAAAGGACTTCCGGTGATTATTCCAGCTCGTCCATCGCTCGCAGGGTGACTTGCAGTTCATTTTGATTGCGACCGACACTTAGATCGCTTCACGTCATAACAGTCGTCACCATGCGGTGGTCACAAGCACCGCTGCTGGCCTTCGCGGCTGTCGCCAGCTATGTCGCCCCAGCCTCTGCCGAGCGCATGTTGAGGTCCAGCTCCCTCAACACATGCCAGGAGAAGTCATCCTTCACTGCCAGTCTCTTCAACGTTGTCTACACACCCAACAACAACTCCGCCAGTGTCGAGATTGTCGCCACCTCATCCGTCCAGGGCCACGTTAAGTTCGATGTCACTGGTTGGGCCTACGGTTACCAGTTCCTGCACGAGACGGTCGACCCTTGCGATCTGGATCTCGCTGGTCTCTGCCCCATGGTTGCTGGAAAGATCCCCTTCGGTTTCGCTCTTGATCTTCCTGAAGACGCTAAGAAGGCCATTCCTGGCATCGCCTACAACATCCCCGATCTCGACGCAAAGATTCGTGTGTACGTCAACCTGACTAAGACTGGCGAGACTGCCGCCTGCGTCGAGGCCGAGGTTTCCAATGGCAAGACTGTTGATCTTATCGGTGTCAAGTGGGCGACTGCCATCATTGCTGGTCTCGCTCTCATGTCCTCCGCTGTTCTCTCTGGTCTCGGCCACACCAACGCCGCTGCTCACGTCGCTGCCAACTCTCTCTCCCTCTTCGGCTACTTCCAATCTCAGGCTATTATTGGTCTCACTGGTGTCCGCCAGCCCCCGATCGTCCAATCCTGGACCCAGGATTTCCAGTGGTCCATGGGTATCATCCGCGTTGGATTCATGCAGGACATCTTCACTTGGTACCAGCGCGCCACTGGTGGCACGCCTGCATCAATTTTCGACTCGCTCACCACGACCTCTGTTCAGGTCCAGAAGCGTGGCCTTGAGTATGCCAGCGCTGGCGTTGACCTTTTCAAGCGTGGCCTCGCTATGACCCCTATTCCCAGCCTCATGAAGCGTGCCAACATCGAGAACGGCTCTGGCGGCTTTATCGTTTTTGGTATTCAGCGAGTGGCTTTCCGCGCCAGGATCGAGACTACCAACCTGTTCCTGACTGGTCTGACCTTCTTCTGCATCTTCGTCATCGCCACCGTTCTCGCCGTTGCCGCTTTCAAGGGCATCCTCGAGCTTGCTGCTAAGCAGAAGTGGATGAAGACTGATACCTTCCTTGAGTTCCGCAATGGCTGGCTTACCATCCTCAAGGGCATCCTCTTCCGTGTTGCCCTGCTTGGCTTCCCCCCGTTGACCATTCTTTGCCTCTGGGAATTCACTCAGGTTGACTCGCCAGCGCTGGTCGTTCTCGCCGTTGTCTTCTTCTTCGGTCTACTCGCCACGCTTGCCTGGGGTGCCAGCAAGGTCATTCGCATCGCTCGTCGCTCCGTTGCCATGCACCGCAACCCTGCCTACATCCTGTTCTCTGACCCTCAGGCGCTCAACAAGTGGGGTTTCCTGTACATCCAGTTCCGTGCCTCGGCCTACTACTTCATTGTGCCCATGCTTGCATACACTCTGGTTAAGGGCATGTTCGTGGCCTTTGCTCAGCGCAGCGGTATCGCCCAGGCTATTGGTTTCCTGATCCTCGAGGCTGCTGCCTTGATCGCTGCTTCCGTCCTTCGCCCATGGATGGACAAGCCTACCAACTCCTTCAATATTGCCATCTACGCCGTTAACTTCGTAAACGCCATCTGCCTCTTGATATTCTCGGATGTCTTTGGCGCTCCTCCGATTGTCAGCGGTGTTGTTGGTGTCGTCCTCTTCGTCCTCAACGCTGCTTTCTCACTCATCTTGTTGCTCATGGTCATCATCTCGACTTGCGTCATTTTCTTCCGCAAGAACCCTGACGCTCGTTACCAGTTCATGGCTGATGACCGTGCGTCATTCATGAAGTCGCAGACGCAGCTCAACGCCACGACTGAGCTTGATGCTTTGGCGGCTACCGCTCGTGGTGACAAGGGTGGCTACAACAAGTCCCAGCTTGACCTTGATGACGACAACGACTCTATGATCTCCTCGAGCGTGGCTCGCAGGAACGGTGGCAATGACTCTCAGGCGTCCTTCCACCAAGGAGGACCTCGCTCGCCAGTCAACCCGAACATGCCCATGTTCCCAGCTGGCCGTCCTGAGAGCCCATTCCGCTCTGCATCACCGAGCCCATACAACCGCTCCGGCTCATCACTGGCACAACAGCGCGGTATGAACGACGCCAGCCCAGCTGGTGGTTACAGGCCTCCCCCGCAACAGGGTTCCAGGTAAGACCACCCCCGACAACGTACCATGCAATCCTGATTTTTGAACTTTACTGACTATCGTCACAGCCCATGGCAGCGAGGCGCTGGATACGATCACTAGAGTGGACGTGTAAACGAGTCGCGTGAAATCTCGGCACGCGCTGCTGCATAGAGATCTTTCTGTATTGTCTTGGCTGGTGGTTTGCATCTGCAAGAGTGGCAATCATGGCGTTAGTGAAACCCAGGCTTTTCGGCTCACACAAAGGGGCATTTGTTGCTTGCTATTCCGCGTTTATCTTTTTAACCTTTTTTTCACAACAACTATGGATTTCTTTTCCTGTTCCTTTGCCCATTCCAGTACTTCATTTTTGTATATATGTACCACCAATCTGCCGATGGTCAGGATTGAGAGCAGAAAGGTACGGGGGAGAGCCCGAATGGCTGTGGTGGAGGAAGAAGGGAAGAAAGACAAAGACGCAAATTACGGCCCCGACAGGCATATCATCTTGAATGGTTGTTTTCGCAACACGGGGTCTGGTCTGGAATCAGGATTATCGTCTGGTTAGGAATCAAAGGGTCTCTTCATTATCTGCGTCTTTTCTACCACGGACCCTGACGAGAGGTCTGGAGTTATGTTTGACATTGCCCATAGCTACATGATTTCCATCTACCCTTATCTATAACTGCCTTCTTCTGCAGACTTATGTCGTTATGTTTCCAATGGTCTCTGAGTGAACGCATGACTTTGACAACAAAATAGTGGCCGACTTAGCCGTGTGTCGTGATACTGGGCACCAGCTGGGCATTGGAACGCGGGTGTTGCAATGGGTTGCATTCCGTGGGGTAATGAGATTGCGCGACTGGGCTGGAACATTGCGCTGAGGGTCTCTCTCTCGCTCTCGTTGCGACTATGGGCTTTTGGGGACATCTAGTGTCTTTGCTGTTGGGACTGAAGGGAAGTGAACCGGCTCTCAAGGGATGGGTCTTCTCATTCGGTGTAAGCGAGCATCATGATGTGTGACAGGCGACAGGTGAGCCACAGCCCAGCGTCAAGCGAGGCGAAAAACTTATCTACGTTCGGAATCGTTTCCTTTTCGCAATCACTTTTTCTCTTGTACGGCTGAGAAATGACAAGAGCCGGCGCTTATTCTTCATTGAGTCGTCTACTTGGGTAGTTAGCCCTCCAAATCGTCCGATCATCGGGTTGCCCGACGACGCTCCCATCCCGCACCACCACCTCCTCAGATGGGAATCCCGGGCAAAGCTACAACGGACATTCCCACCAAAAAGGGGGAATGATCTCCGCGAGGAATACTTGCGGCCTTGTAATCGCTTTTAGGAGCGGACGGTGCCGGGAGGGACGGGGAGGGTGGGATGGAGACATCTTGAGATGGGCCTGGATGTACATATGGTGTGAGGTTCAGGCTTGGAAGTACCTTGACGAGAAGATCGGGTAGGTTAGGCTGCAGTTTTCGTTAGCAGCTGTTCGTAGAAAAAGAAAGTAAAAGTGTTAAGAGAGCGGGACTGTGGTCGTTGGAATGCTGGTCCGCTTCGGCGTTCGCCACACTGCATTCCTCAGACGGCGAGAAGCTTGCCAGACGAAGTCCAGCCTTTCCTTCGGACCCCCTCCCTCTCCCGCTGCTACTGGCTCCCGTGTCGTCTCCTCTCTTGCGGCTCCCGTTGTGGGTTGGTGTCTTGTTCTTCACTGGCATCGGCTCGTTGCCCGTTGCTACTGGGGTCCCCAATCCCCCAGCGCTGTCTGTCTCCTCTTGCCATCTCCTCTCTCCCTTGCGATCGCATCATACATGTCTCAGATCTCTTTGTTTTGTTGACATTCGACGTAGAACGACTCTTGATGAGCCTGATTTTCCCTCCTGTTTTGACGGACAAGGCTGTGCGCGCTTCTCTCCTCTCCTCCTTTCCCGCACTTACACTATCCCACTTCCCGCAGACAAGGTTCACTGGAGCCTTGCGTTGCGCGTACACAGACCAGCAACGCCAAACGCTATCGCGAAGAGACGGATTGGTCTGAAATTGCTGGTGAGGTGCGGGTGCTTTCGCATCGTGAGATTCTGAGGGGACTGGAAAGTTGTGCGACTGGAGCAGGTTTCCCGGCGCATAACCCTCTGGACCATACATAGAGCATACGCATATCGCCATTTGGCAGCAACAATGGCCTTCTACAGCATGCCGTCTTATCGCCCGGATCGAGATCCTGGGAATAGCGGTGGGATCTACTGGCAGGACACTGACGGCGACGACCTCTTCTCGCAATTCCTCGACTTCGACCCGGATGCGCCTTCAGCGACTGCAGCGGCAGCAGCCAACGCGCACGCAATCAATGGCGCCATCACATCTCCCGACGGCATTAGTATGCCTCCTACACTCGCTGCACCATCAAGCATTGGCTCTGCTTCCGACGAGCTCGACTTCCTGAGCAGCAGTTCTCAAGCTCATCAAGAGGAGATGGCGCTCTTCGCAGGGAGCGGAGGTGGTCTTGGCGTATTCAATGCTGGCGGCACTGGGCACGGTGATGACTTCGATTTCGGGATTCCGACAGCCACAATGATGATTCCACGGGCGTCCATGTCGGATACGGATCTCCCCAGGTTAGAGGGGATTTCGCTCTCGTCGCCGACTAAGAAGAAGGCGGCTGTATCTGACCCTTCGTCGCCAACACCGCCGAATACGGTCGCGGCTACCGGCAAGAGGGGGACAAATAAATTTGTCGAGGCCTTGTCTTCGACCATCAGAAAAGCGACAAATATTAGAGGTCGGTCGACGAGGAGGCAGGCGGATCAGCAGCAGGCGGAGCGAGGGGCTTCACCCGGAGCAGATGCGCCGTTGAGGAGGAAGAAGACTAGGCAAACCGTTGCAGCTGTCAAGCAAGAGGAACAAGGGGCTTCCATGCCTGCTGAGATCCCCCCTGCTGTTCAGCAACCTCATCAGAACGGCGGTCATCATCAGCATGCCGCAAGCATGAGCTTTGTTCAAGGGTATTGTGATGATCCCTTCACTGAGGCGCCGCCGCAACAGCCTCGGTACTTCAGCACTGCAAACACCCCTCAAGAATCACCAATGGTTCCTCCTGAGCCTATGTTCCATCATACCGGTGGTCATACGGATCCTCTACCTCAGGGGCCAGGTTGGGTGCCGGGTGATCAACAACAGCAATGGGCTAATGCTCCCGGAAACCCAGGCTGGTGGGACATGAGTCTGGTCAATCAGAACCAAGAACAGCTCCTGGCCGGACAGAGACAGCAGCAACATGCAGGGTTCCCTGGTGAGATGGCATATGAGTATAACCATCAGCAGAACGCCGGGCATGGTGTGCAAGATACCAGCTCAACTGGCCTCATGATCCAAATGCCACCCCATCAACAATCCATGGTAACTACCAATGGAGGAGCAGGTGGTGAACTGGCTCTCACGGCACAGACTTACCTCCCTCCTCCAACACCAGCTACGGAACCTCGTCCTTCCCGCCCTCCTCGAGCAAAGAGCTCTGGCGCCCGCCACATGTCCACCTCCCCCATGCGCAAAACCCGCGCTCCCTCCGCCTCCCCCACCCGCCGCAACTCGCGCCACTCCTCCGGCGGCTCCATCTCCTCCATCCGCTCCGTCTCCGGTGGCACCAACATGCCAGGCACACCCTGCAGCGTCGTGAAGAAGCGGCGGTCACGGGATGTGAGTGTTGGTGGAGGAGCAGGTGCTGGCGCTGCGCAGCTGGAAGTCGGGTTTGTGAACTTCACGCCGAGTGATGGAGGGGTGTTGATGACGGGCGTGGCGCCGAGTGGGAGTAGTAAGACTAAGGCGAGGAGGGAGAAGGAGGCGGTGGAGAGGAGGAGAAGGTTGAGTGAGGCGGCGATGAAGGCTGTTGCGGCGGCGGGGGGGGATGTTGAGAAGTTGATTGAGCAAGGCTTTGCATTTTGAGGAAGAGGGAGATGGACTATCTTCTCCTCTTCGTCCTCTCCTTTTTCTTTCCTTTTCTCCTTTTCTTTGGCTGGCGATTAGAGACATCATATACTTACCAACCCCACAACCACACTCGACCTTCCTTTTTCTCTCCTTTGTTTGGATTTTCTTAATGGAGTATTATTGGAGTGGTTGGCATGGGATATTGGAAACCTTGGAGCTTCATACTTTGTACGTCACGGGGCGTTATTGCCTTGGACGAGTAATAGGATTATTGTACGATCTCAAGTAGAGGCATCTAATTTCATGGCAGGCTTAAGGATCATCATGACGTCTCTTATATGATTCTTTTGGTGCATTTAAAAATTGGGTAATGCTCTTTTGAACACTCTTCGCTCGTTCGTACGGAAGTGGCAGAGGGGAGCCAAAACGTCTGTCCATCAATACGATCATAACCGCTCAGGAATGGCATTCACACGCGTGGACTCGTGATTAGTTGTCTTGGTCTTGTCACGGTCTTAATCCTCCTCAATGTTATTCTCAGAGGGATCCTCACTTGTGGAGTGTTAGGATAGATGTGTATTAAATCTCGCTGGTCTCGGTACGACTCTATACTCTGCCTACTTTGAAAGAGAGGATCTACAGTACGGGTCAATAAATCATCATCACCAAGAAATGAGAGCTTTGGACCTACATCGTTCTTTCCAACCGCCACAAGGTCGTCTTCTGACACCCGAATATTGCCAAATCCTTCCACGTACGCAATAGGGGCATCACCCATGACTTTCCTCGCCACATCACCAACCGTCGAGCCTTTCTTGACGAGAACACAGTCTCGGAAGACGAATTTGGACTCTGAAGCTCCGGAGCCGAACGTCGTGGTGTTGCGGACGGGAAATACAGGCACAAGACCTAGCAGCTCAGCAGCCTTCGCCAGGACCTGCACGACGCCTGTTGACCCGAACCGATAGAGCACCATGTCTTTCAGGTTCTCTATTCTGTTGCGGTTCTTCTCGTCCAACTCCTTCAAGCCACCTCCTTCAGGATCGCCTTGCTCGATAAGATCTTCCCTCGTGTCGACAAATTCGCTACCCTCCACGTACTTGATGTAGCCTTGCTTCGCCATCTTCCGTAAAAAGATCTCTGAGATTGCCGAGCATAGGACTATTGTGTTGGGATCTTGTTGTTTAGCGATCTTGGAGATGTTCTTGTCGGCGTCGGGGTGGTCGATCTTATTCAGCGCAATGACGGTTGGGAATTTCTCATCAACGAAGGACTCCACGAGATGCTTTACCGTCTCATCGCTCCAGTGTTCGAGGGCTTCTTTGATGCCAGATCGGTCGAGTGTGCGCTGCACGACGACCTGGTTTGCGCCGTAACCGGAGAACTGTCCGGAGAGTGTCTCGACCGCCGTTGCTTTAACAGCAGTATGTCGCCTCTTTATAGATCCCCATTTGTTCATAAGATTTCCCAAAATCCAGGCGACTATTTCGCTCCGTAACCAGGCGATATCGACCGAGGGGTCGTATCCTCTTGTTTCCTTGCCTTCAGCATCGACAGTTCCGGATGCATCGACCACATGTATGAGGGCGTCTGCGTGTCTGAGATCGTCCAAGAACTTGTTCCCTAAGCCGCGCCCTTGATGTGCACCAGGGACAAGTCCAGCAACGTCCAAAAGCTCGATGGGTACCGATCGTCTTCCATCAACGCAGGCTCCATAGTTCGGCTTGCATCGATCTGACACCTTATGTCGCGCGCATGCACATTCGATCTGTAAATATCCAATTGCCCTCTGTGGGTCGATAGTTGTGAACCTGGAAGCTTATCGTCAGTTCTCTTTATCTCGTAGCTACATCGAGCTGCCGTCGTAGCTGTAGGTCGATCCGTGGGTGGACGTACGGGAAGTTGCCTGTTCATGAAACACCATCAGCGTCCTGTTGCGGCAAGGATATCGCGGCTTGGCCAGGACTGTACGGACCGACTTTGGATGAGGCGTCTGTCAAGCTGTTGAGCGTGGTACTCTTGCCAGCTGAGGGTTTCCCCACGAGGCCGACGAGGGGATCGCGAGGCATCGCGGGGCAATGGAGGGGTCGAGGTCGAAGGTGATCGCTCCCTGTACCTATGTCTGCGCTGTTTGAGATTGCCTGGTCTAGTGTATGCAAGCTAGTACGTTATATCCGCGCGAATATGTCAAAGGGGATTTCTGCAGGCTTGAACTGGCTTCTGCTCGCGTGTCAATAGGTTGTGGAAAATCTGAGGAAAAAATCTAGCAACTCGTGGTGACGAAGTATCGAGAGCCAGGTTTCGACTACCCTAAAGAGCACAGCGCGTTTCTCCCTGCTTCCTTCCTCACCTGCGAAATCGTCATCGTCCAGGCGTCACTGAGGCGGGCCCCTGCCGCTGCGGGGCCGGACTTTGAAGTCCAGTCCAGTCCAGTCCAGTAGCTAGCGATGACTGTCAGGGCATTTGGCAGCGGCCTAGGGGCTACTTGCAGGGGATCGGAGCGCTAACCAGCCCCCCTAGAGCCTGGCTTGTGGAAGTCGATATCCTTTCGGCTCACTTCCGCCAGCCCTGCCACGGCTACAACCACGGTTAGGATTTCCGCTGCAACGTCACTCTAGGACCGAAACCGAGTCCAAAACGTCTCCTTCTATTTCCCTTTATATCTCTCCTTTCCCTCTTGGCAGATGGCTCAGCCTTCGCAGTCCATTGCTGCTTTCCCAGCGTGGGCACGTCTGAATGGCATCGATGTCAATGGCCTCTCGCTTGGAGATATTCCGGGGAAGGGCTTCGGCTTTGTGGCCAGCAAAAAGCTAGAAGCAGCTGAACTTGCTAGCTCTGGTTCCAAGGCAGGTGGGAGCTTCATCAAAGTCCCTCGGGACTTGGTTCTCTCGGCTGAGGCCGTGAATGATTATGCGAAAGTTGATCAGAACTTTCATCAGCTACTCGATGCCGCCAGCCCACAGGTGAGAAAATCCGACGCCGTGTGTTTCTTCAACATTGCTGACAGATAACAGACGACAAGAGAAAAGATTGTGTTGTATCTCTTCAGTCATTGTGTAGTCAACAATCGAGACTCGACGGCACCTAGGACAGCAATCGTGCCAACAGCGTGGACCGAATACATCAAGCTGCTACCCAGAGACATACCCGTTCCTACCCTGTGGTCTGAAGATGACCGTCGTTTGCTTCAAGGGACTTCCCTGGAGGTACGATGAGAAATGCCGCGACCGTCACGCCAATTGCAATGTACTAACCAACGCACATAGGTAGCTATTGCGGCCAAGGTAACAGCTCTCGAAGCTGAGTTCGAGAAGCTACGTGAGGATACAGAGACCCTGCCATTTTGGAACGCACAATGGTGGGAGAATGAGACGGCTACGCTCAGCGACTGGATCTTGGCAGATGCTTGGTACCGGTCCCGATGCTTGGAATTGCCTCAGGCCGGTGAAGCAATGGTTCCAGGACTTGACATGGTTAACCACTCATACAATCCTACAGCCTTATATGAGGAGCTCGGCGACGGCGATGTGGCGCTTCAGCTCAGGCCAGGCTGTTCACTAGCCGAAGGCGACGAGATAACGATATCATACGGACAAACAAAATCCGCTGCCGAGATGCTCTTTAGTTATGGCTTCATCGACAGCGATAGCGCGACACGTGAGCTCACGATCCCTCTTGGTTCAATACCCGACGACCCGCTCGGAAGGGCGAAAATCCGCGCGTACGGAAAACCTCCGACAGTCAAGTTATCTGTGGACGATGGGACTGCGCATTGGGAGAGTGGCTTCATGCATTTGATGTGCCTGAATGAAGAGGACGGCCTGGACTTCCGTGTGTTACAGGACGAAGACGGCAACCGCCACTTGAGAGTTTTCTGGCAAGACGAAGATGTTACCGAGCGAGCGGATAGTTTCAGTGAGCTGACGCAGGGACACCCTCTCAAACAAGTGTTCAGACTTCGGACTGTCGCCTTACTGGAGGAAGTGATCGAGTCGCAACTGGAGGGCCTCCGCCTGCCATTGCCATGCATCGACAATCAAACGGATGATCCGGCACGCCCGGGCTCGGCGCATGGTCGCTTCGAGACAGCCAGCATCTTGCGTACCATTGAGACGGAAGTTCTAGAGGCCGTAGCTGCGGTCCTGGGATCAGAGGTAAGCCAAACACTTTCTTCCGCATTCTGCCTGCCATGTGCATCCCTGTTTTTAGCAATAGCGATCCGGGGTGAGCAATGTGGTGAGCATTAAGATGAGACTGGGTTAACCGAGGATACCAGAAAACCACCCTCCTCCAGGACGACGGTGTGTTGGGATATCTCGGACGGATGGAAGACAGCCCAAATGAGCAAGCGGCTTCGGCATCGACCAACGAGGAGCCAGACTTCAGCTGAACCCCTCCACACTGACCGCTATGCTCTTGAGTTGCACGCAACTACCTTTGACCCAGTTTCGGTTCATGGGATCGGCAGCTCCACACCACCGTTCCGTGTTTGGTCAACGACTGCAACGTCAAGTTGAGAATGTCTTTTCGACGAGCACACGATCAATGCGGTGATGAACTGATAGAGTTCAATATGAGGGACATGATAACATATTTGGAGTCCGGGCCTTTTTCGTGGGCGTCACTCTACATGGTCACAACTTCCTGCGGGTGAAGTCAACACCGAGCTGCGTTTCTTGACTCCAAAACGCACACTTGCGACACAGGTCCCATTCACATTCTCGGGCCTGTGGACTCCTATGTACGTGGATCGCCGTTTTGCATAGGCCGGAGCGTGTCGATGATCATCCCAGCCTGCCCGACGCACATGAAAAGAGCAATCGACATTTGTGGTCATGACGCACTCATAGTTTTGACGCCCCTTGCGTGCAACCTTGGTCAACTCGTATGAAGTCATTCCGACGATATCAGTACCTCCCAACCTCTGTTGGCGCCCACCCCAGACTCGCAACTAGGCATCGAGACTAAGTAAGCCACTCCCGCCAAGACAACAAAGTCGTGGTACTATCCTCAGACCATTTCCGTGGGGTGACTGTCCTTGCCCATAGTTCACAGGACCCTCAAGTTTGAGGTCTCTGGGGTCCCCAGGAAACTTGTCAATATTACTCCGCAGGCCCAGAATCCTACGATACGAAACTTACGGGGAGTTTAGAAGCAGCCGCATCCGCAGAAAGTCCACTTCCTTCGCGCGTTGTGATGGTGAAGCTGCACGCGCACCCTCTGAAGGGCTCACTGGTGGCGCGGTCTAGAAGCCTCTGGACTACGCACGCAGCACAACATACGATGCTCACCGATGCCGAAGAAGATCGGATTGATCCGTGGCGCCTCGCAAGCCCGTTGACCGCACGACCGCTGATGACCACCCTGAAGAACACTTACTGACTTTACGTCTTCCTCGTCCACTGCTAAGATGCTTCTTAGTTGGGAGGGGTGGGTTGATGTTGAGGGGCAGAGGCCACGTTTCAAGCCAAGCCACAAGACCGCCAGCTGGGAGGCACTGAAAGATCGGCAGTCGGCGATCACGATGGTTTCCAACGTCTTGGACGGTGCAAATAAGTGGTGTAATACCTAAGCTACAGTTCTTTCTGGAGCGGGAGGATGCCCGTCCGTCTACTTCACTCCACTTGAATCTGGCTGGCCTGGTGAACGAGTACCAGTGCGATGATCTACAGATGATCGGCCGCCATCAACCAAGAACGACTTGTACTGGAGTTGCATTATGCCAAGGATGTGTTCTGGGCAAGAACTTTGTATAAGGCGATGGCTCGAACCTAGCATTCTTGACCTTAGACGTCTTTCGTATCCTGTGCTGAAGGTCTCAAGACCTGATGATCTTCAAGCACTACCTCAGAGTTTCGAGACAGCCCCTCGCGGGTTACAACGGGTTGTTGGTTCTGGCCTAACCGGCCGAACGGGCGAATGACTTTGAAGACTGGCTGGAACATGTGACTAGGTCCTCGCAAGCATCGTCATCCGGGGATTTCCTTCGGGGGAAGACGGGATATGGTCGATCCTGGAGCTGTTCGAAGTCCCGAGTCACCTCTTGTCATGTAGATCCGGGGAGCCTCATGTGTTCCCCATACCCGGACTCGGCCAAGAACGGGTGCTCTGGGGAAGCCTGTATTACCAGATTGCGGGGAGACTGTGACCGCGACGTCTACGACCCCACGATATGCCTGAAATAACAGCACTTATGTTGTCACGGAGATGCGTATTGCGGGCAGACAACCGCGCGCTACTCAGCGACTATGGGTTAGGCTGAGGCAGCTGTGGCCACATACCCGTTCAAAAGGGTGCTGCAATGCCGCAATAGTGCAAGCCTCGGGAGTGAAGATGAACGTGGCATAGCGAGATGAACGGCATGTAAGTGCTGGCACGGCGCCCGAATTGAGACGGGACTAATAGGAGGACTAGTTGCAGGGAGATCCGAGATCAGCCGGTCAAGGCCCTCCCTCCCTATTAGCCATCACCAGTCACAGCACACTCATTCAACACTACACACGCAACCCTAGCGGCGATGACAGTTTGCTCCAAAACGGTAACGCGCGGAGTACCGTCCGCACACAATAGGGCTTTGGGCGAGGTACCTTTGCCAAGCACCAGGCGCAATCGGTACAGTGGCCAGCCCCATACTATACCTGCAGCCACCCAATATCGCCCAGTGGCGTTATGATGACCGTTGCGAACACGGCGCGGGGGGTTTGCGCAGCAGGGGTTCTGGCTTCTGTGCGGAGAGAGAACGAGTTGTCGAACGCTCGTTCCCCTTTCCCCAGACCTCCAGGTTCTGACTCCACACAGTCAGTCCCAAGTCAAGCCCAAACTCTTAACTGACGCAACGCGCTCCCTCTTCTTTGCCACGACACATCTTGTCAACTGCTCTCAGCCCCCGTCGTCATTTTCAGCAGGCCAAGACTTACCAACTGCAACTGTCCCAAGCTTTCCGACATTCAATCCCAGAGGCAGTCAGACACACGGCGACTGTCACGCGTCCCGTTCTTTAGCGGCGATGCTGGGAGGACGATAATCGCCCTAAGCAAACCCGCACCGTCCGCGCCCTCTGGTACAGAGACACGCGAACCACGACATCTTCAACCCCTCTTACGAACAACAGCGACAGCTCTTCACGACACTTGTGTTTGGCGAGACCTCGCCCGCCTTCGCCCACCATGCCTGGCATTCTGCCTATGAAAGTTATCAAGGTCGGCAACAGCGCCCAGAGCCGTATCGCCCAGGCCTGCGACCGATGTCGAAGCAAGAAGATTCGTTGCGACGGCACCCGCCCAACATGTTCCCAGTGCGCCAACGTTGGTTTCGAATGCCGCACCAGCGACAAATTGAGTCGCCGTGCATTCCCTCGCGGATACACTGAGTCGCTCGAGGAGCGAGTGAGGGCTCTTGAGACGGAAGTGCGCGAGTTGAAGGATTTGCTCGACGAGAAGGATGAGAAGATTGATCTCCTATCTAAGATGCATGGACACAGACAGACGTCTTGCGGGGATAGAGCACAGTCAAATGCCTCGGGTGCAAGTCCAAGGTCTCCCACAGATACGAGGAGTTCACCGCCGTTGAAGGAAGACACATTTCGGGTCCAGGCTTCACCACTTCTGTTGGGTGTTGAGGATTCAGACTCATTTTTCATGGGCCCATCTAGTGGAAGATCTTTCGTTGGTAAGTTGCAGCGATTCTCTCTCTATGAAGTGCCGCATACTAATTTACTGTTCAACAGAGGCCTTCAAGCGCAAGATCCAAGAAACAGGCAAATCATGCAGCGACTTCAACCCCGAGGCCTTCTTGCACATCCAAGGCAGCCAGCCGCTCATGATCGGAGAGCCACCCAAATCGATGAGGATACCACCTCGCATGTTCTCAGACCGTTGTGTCAACGTTTACTTCCAAGAGTGGGCGCCCCTGTTCCCAGTGCTTCACAAGCCGACATTCCTTCGGGCCTACGAGGAGTTCATCGCCGATCCTGAGAAGGTCAAATGCCCATCCAAGCTCACACAACTCTACCTCGTCTTCAGTATTGCCGGCCTGTCGTCCGATAGTCCTGATCTACCGCAGCTTGCTGCTTGCGAGAGGCAATGGACCAAGATGTTGGAGTCGATGGTCATGGATAATACTATGAAGACCTTGCAATGCCTCGTCCTCGCCATTCTGTACTGCACGATCAGGGCAGACTTCCGACGCTTGCTACATTACAAGGCACTTGCTGTGGCTCTGTCACATCGTCTTGGTCTTCACCACAGCCAGAAGCGCTTCTCTTTCGGTGCCTTGACCACTGAAACAAGGAAGAAGGTCTTCTGGACCCTGTACACACTCGATTGGTAGGTCTCACTCTCACCCACTCCATCTCATTGTGCTGAAATACTGACTTCCTATAGTTTCACTGCAGCAACCCTCGGACTTCCCAAGCTGCTGAAGGAAGATGATGTTCAGGTGGAGTATCCATCGGATACTGACGACGATTACCTCACGGAGAAGGGCTTCCAGCCCACACTTCCCGGCGAGTCCACGCGCATCTCAAGTGCACTGGCGCTCTTCCGTGCCACAAGAATTCTTGCTCGTGTATTGGAGAAGAACTATCCTACCGCCACCTCTTACGACCTGTCCTTGCAACAAATGGCCTCACTCGAGACCGAGCTGGCCGAGTGGTACGAGAATTTGCCGCCGCATCTCCGCTTGAACTTCAAGCAAGATAAGCCCTCAACGGACGTGACCGGCAGTCGCTCTCCGCTTTTGGTAAGTTGAATTATACTTCCCCTTTTGTCACTGTGTTCTCACTAACGCACGCAGGCGCTTGTCTACTATTACATCCGAACACTCATTTACCGCCCAGCAGTCGGCTCGACTCTTGGTCATAAGGCGGCACCAGCGTTGTTAGCCATCGGCGACGCTAGCAAGCACATTATCCAGATTGTTCAATTGCTCGACGAGAGGAGCATGTCGTTCTCTTTCTGTCTCAATAAGGCCGATCTGCTCACCTTGTGTGGCATGAGTCTTCTGTACCAGACTATTGAGCTGAAGCAAGACGGGAGACTTATGCGCGAGGATGAGCGTCTAGTTAATGCTGTCCTGAAGATGCTTTGCAGTGGTGCTGCTCCGGGATCATTAGCATTCACAAAGGTAGCTAGACTGCTCATCAACGTCGAGGATGCATCCTTGGCTGTCGCGAATGCCGAGGCAGCGGCTGCGAAGCGCGACCTCGGTTCATCCCTCAACTCAAAGCCTCGCCAGAAGTCGTGGTCGCGTACTGGCCGCTTGGCAGCAGTGGCCACAGCCAGCGAAAGCGACCTTCTTCAGCAACAAGAGAAGCTGCGACGCATGACCATGCCAAGCTCTGTTTCTCAACGACCCGAGATCTACCGCACAGCTCCTTCTCGCCAGTCATTTGAGAGTCTACCGTCAGATGACATTGCAGAGTTGCAGAGGCAAAGGCAGCAGGGACATGGGCACTATGTGCCGATCGGCAGCGACGGCGGTCCCGGCAGGTCCCAGTCTTCATCACCTTCGCAGGCGCGTCAGCAAGTACCACTTGCACCCGCTGCTGCCACTACTCATCAACTTCCAACCAAGGTGTCTGCTGTCACGGAATGGGAGGCCTTGCTTGGCTCTATGGACGGTGGCATCAATAACGTCTATGATGCCATCTACGGTGGTCCTCCGCTTGTCGAAACCTCTGCCGTGGAAAATCTCCCTGCCAGCAATCCCGCGGACTGGTCCCCCGACTCGTGGGATCTTGCCACATTCAACCTCGGCAACGGCACTGGCGCTGGAGATTTTGGACCTGGCGCACCGAACGCACCTCAGAGCGTTTTAAGCCTGAGCGACGAGAGTCTCAGCTCTGGAGAGGAGATTGCGCCATCTGAGTTGGGCTTAAGTGTCGGGAGCGCGGAGTACAACCAGATGATTGCGGCGGGTTGTGGTAACGATATGACGGGATGCGAAAACGACAGATACCAGATGGAGAACTTCGAGAACTTCCACTTATGATGTTGAGAAGTTGACGAGAAGATTCATGGCGTCATTCTTGGCGTTCTTTTACGGAAGCGGGAAAGGAGGATCTGGGGCTGGCGTTCTTTTTGGATAGGGGCCGTCGAGAATGGCTTTGTGATGAGACGGGTGATTGTTTTCTGAGGGCTTGTTTGAGATATCCCATGTTTGCGATGAATATTGGTAATTTGAGATAGGAATGACTTCAACAACTGATCTGATGGTCATCATATACTTTTGCTGTGCACAAAATTCGACATGTGAAGCCACGTATGAAACCTATGCTGATGTAAGTGGAAGCCAGGTTTCAAGGGCCAAGGCTGTTACAGTGAGGCATTATCGCTGGAAATGGAATTGGAATGAGGCCCTCTATGAGAGCGTGGGATATCCAGGCACTGCTATTCACCGCCTCCCAGGAGAACTGGCCACTCGGTTACTGGCTCCCCAGTCTTCACTTCAACTCCCTCCCTCTTCCCCAGCTGAATCAACTTATCCATCATAATGCCCGTGATTTGATCCTGCCACACAGCCTTCAAGTTTTTACATGCTTTCATGATTCCCTCAATCACCGAACAAAGCTCAGCATCCTCATACATGGCTTCCTGAACGATGATCTCCTCAAGGTTTGGGAACGATGCGAGAAAAGTCGGAAGCTCCCCGGTTACAGGATCATCCCATCTACGAAAGATAAAACCTCGAAGGATGAGACATCTGATGAAAGGACTTCCTGCTAGCCAGCTGTAGGTTGCGAGGTGTTCGGATGAAGACTCGCCTAAAGGTCGGTTCAGCTCCATCACGGGGAACTGGATCGTGAAAGTTCGCAATTTCTCGGCCGTGAGCGAGGGCCCGAAGCAATCCTTCGCTCTCTCGCCATCCATGAAGAATCTCTTCAGACGGACCGTTATGAGTTGGTCAAGTTGATAGTAGCTGTGGACGTCTGCAGACGCAACCATATCCAGCTCGAGGTGCTGGAGTTGCCTCCATGCAGGCTGTGCTAATAATAATTCCATAACCAAATGGGGTGGAACTGCGGTTCCCTCCCGGACGCTTCGATGGATGAAGATCAATGCTTTGAGGTTTGGCCACATGGAGTTGGTGTGGTGGAAGATTGGAGCAAATCGGGTGAAGCTGCACTCGAGCCATACTTGCTCTAGATTCGGGGCAAATTCGTTCAGTTGCCCCTGATATTGCAATTAGCCTCTGTAATCCATGACCGGCGCTCTGTTCTGGGGGACACGATGAGAGGCGTGAGGCTTACGTAGTGCAACATTTGGTTCATATTCGATGCGATGCGTAGGTGTTTCAGCCGTGGGAATGTAGGACCAGTGTAGGTAGCCTCGGTGTGCCGGAAAGGTTCGTGACTGTTAACCAGTTCCAGATACTCCAGCTCTTTGCAGACGCTGAGAAAACTCCTGATCGTGACATTCCCACCGTCATGATCGTTGTCGAAGCCATCCAACACCAAATGTCGCAGCTTCCGCCCTGGAGTTGTGGCACCGCCATCAGCCGAGGGCATCGCTTCGCTAGGCCGACGTATCTCAAGGCGCTCCAGGTTGCGGGCTGAAAGCATCACGGCTTTGAGCTTGTCCTTGGTAAACCCTGTCCTTCGGCAGTCATCGACGATCAGAGCTCGCGTGTCGTAGTTTGAATTCTTAAGAAGGTAGCTTAGGGCCTGGATGGTGACCTTTTTGCGCGTCTTGTCGAAATGTAAGGTCTTCCAGAGAGAGTGGTTCATGCCTGTGGTGAGGAACGTTCTCCAGGATTTGCAGACTTGGGTGCAGCGTGTGAGGGTTAGGAAGTCTAGGGATGACAAGATCATTTGGAGGATCTCCATGGGGAGAGACAGGGGATCGCGACGTGCGAAGCGTTGATTGAGAGGCTTGCGAGCTTGATGTAGTTTCTACGGTTCCATGTCAGCGGCCTTTGGTTCAACGAGAAAGGAAGGACGAGTCAGACCCACATCAATCAGTGGTGACCGTGGACTTGAATCCGTTGCTTCGATGCCAGCGTTGTAGATATGCCATGCAAACTCATGTTTCTTCTGCAAACGCGCCACCTTTCCCAGTCGGAGATACCCCTAGAAAACTTCAGCGAACATCCCGAGCACCACGACCGGACTAGGCCAACAACATACCTCTGGCAGCCGAGGAGCCAACTCCAAAAGCCATTCAGCATCAAGTCTCGCACGGTCGATCTCACCCATGGCTTCAAACGTTGCAGCGCGATAGTCCAACGCGCGGATGTGGTTCGCCGCATCACACTTGTTGAAGGTCTTGCCAACAGTGCATGAGCAAGTGTACATTGCTTCTCGGAAGATAGATTCCTTCTTCTCTGCTGCAGCTTCGAAGTTCTTGCAGCGACACCGTTCTCTTTTCATGCCTCTTGTGCAGGGACATCGCTTCATGACCTAGAGGGTCCTGTTAGTCGTGAATCCTTGTTGTTGTCGGCTTGAGAGATACATACCCTGGTAAAACATTCGAGGGCTTTCTTGTGACGCTTCTCAGCGTAGGCCTGACGGCCTTCGGTGAGGATTGTAGCGGCATCGAAGGCGCCGGGTGTGGCCATTGTGGTGATGGGTGATGTGTGAATAGCAAAGGTCGAGTGGACGCGTTTGGCGCGTAAAGTGCCTGCGAGTGGACTCAGCACCACGCAGCATCGACGCTTGGTGAGAACAGCGCAGGAGACAAAAGGTATCTCTAACAGCAGGGCGAAACACCCTATATTTCATAATGCAATATTTGATATGTTTGAAAATTATGTTGGTCCAAGACTGGAAAGACTTGACTAACAGTCGTCTATCTTTTGGCTGGGGGCATATGGAGGTGCAGTCTTAACCCTAGCCATAATCTGTACCCAGCAGTGGTCTAAGTCTTGGTATTGTTAATTGGGATGAGTACGCATCGACGTGCACCCGCAGTCTTCCTTTCTAAATAAACCGATGGCTTCGTCTAGAACTCTCGCTTGAATCTAGGATGATTCCGCAGCCTTTCTCCTCGCCAATACAGAATCCACGGCATTGGCGCCAACAATAGGGCAATCAACGCGAGCAGCGTGTTCCCCCAGCCAAGATCCAGCGCATCATACAATTGCAGTCCACAGAGAGGAAGCAGGGCCCCAAGGATGCTCCGTAGGACCGCGTTGGCTGCCGTCACCGAAGCTGCATAAGTTGTGTATGCATCGACGAGGTATGTCTGAATGACCATGAAGATGCCAATCATGCCGAAGCCAAGGACTCCTGTTCCCAGCATTGGTGCTATCCAGTGAACACGGTTCTGTGCCGTCCAGCCATAGATGAGCAGTCCTATTGGGAGCGCAAGTGTGGTAGGGACGGTCAACTTCAGGTTCAGTCGCGCCTCGGGGCTTTGCTGACCATTCTCCTTGGCTTGTTTGACGAGCTTGTCTGACAAATAGCCCACGAAGACCAACCCGAGAAGATTGCCAACACCGCCGGCGATGAAGGAGTTACCAGCACCCACAGCACCGAAGCCGTAGACCTGCTTGTACACGAAGGTGAAGGTGGTGAAGAGGAGGTAGAGCAGCCCGTATGCCGCGGCCACGTAGACACAGGACATGGCGACGACTGGTGAGAAGGCGAACAGCCTTGCGGGGCGTACGATGGCTGCGAAGAAGATTTGCCGAGGTGATCCGGACTGTTCCAGTCTGGAATGATATCCGTTATCTCCCGTCTCTTTACGCAGCTTCTTAGCTTTGCGCTCGAGGATCACTGGTGCGTACGTCTCCCTCAAAACAAATAGCGAGGCCAAGACCGCAACTCCGGACTACATATCCACAGGTCAGCTATCCTGTGAAGTTGAGGGAAACATTGCGCAGATGTGGAGGAGTCTTTGTAGATGGGAAACTTACCGCGATAGCAGTGACCCAGAACACCCACCGCCATCCTACAGACTCCACGAGGAACCCAGCACACACAGGCCCGACTACAGGTCCCAGCAACGGCCCAATCGACCATATCGCCATCGCTTTTCCTCTCTGCTCCGGTGGCATCAGATCCGCAATCGATCCGCTTCCGCACGTCACGACCGCTACACCGAAGAACCCTGAGAAGAAGCGAAACACCAGCATCATGCCCTCATTGGCTGCGAGGGCACATGCAATCGTGAAGACAACGAACAAGACATTGCAGACGTGGTATACTGGTGTTCGGCCGTAGAGTTCGCTGAGGGGCGCCATGAGGAGGGGACCGACTGCAAAGCCGAGAACGAAGACGGAGACGACAAAGGTCTTGACCATGTTGTTGTCTGATTTGAACTCGGCCATCATTGCAGGTACGCCGGGTGCCAGCATGGAAGAGGCAAGGGGCCTATGGTGAGTTCTGAATCAGCGACTTTTGATCTTCCTAACCTCAAGTTTGAACGTACGTTAGGAATGTCAGTAACGAGAGGATGCCGATAATCCCCCATTTCCGTCCATTTGGCCAGTTCAAAGGGTTCTCCGGATCTTTGTCCTCGGGTTCGTTCCACCATACAGAGTAACGGTCATGACTATTACCGGTCTCGGGACGCTTATCGAGCTTCTCGCAGGCCGATTCGTTCGCCTCTGTGAGAGGGACCTCAGCCGTTGAAGTCATATTGACCTAGAATGTGAGACTTGGGAAGAGAGTGACACCAAGACACGAGACAGGCAGCACCAGATGGATGAGCTATGAGTGCCTGTCATTATATAAAAGCCGTCCTGTCCGTTGATGTCCTTGTATCACTAACGCAATCTCTTCCTCTAGACTTCAGCCTTGGCAAGCGAGGAGCAGCCACAGCTGTCCCCCGGTGTTAGCGAAGTCTACATGGCTCGGGCTTGAGGCTGTCCGGGACACCGAGATTCGTCCCCAGAAGTCGCATGGGTGCTCTATGGCAGAGGATAGGGGCTGGCTCATATGGAGGACAGCGTCGTGTTGCTCATTGGTGCATGGTGGGTGAGCATGGATAACGCGATACCGATAGCGAAACCGAGACCGAGACCGAGACCGGGCTTCAGCATGAGTTCCAACTTATGCATTCAGAGGCGGGACTGCGCCGACCCGGTGAATATGTGAGCATTTCAGAGGGTCGCAGCTGGATATTTGCCATCATCAAAGTCCGTCACTCTTGTGCAGTGACCCTATGGGCTCCGTAAATCCACACCACACCGCTGTCCCCGACTCCCGTCTCGCCTTCAACTTCCAGCCCCGTGCGATCTATCGAATAAGTCTACCGTCCTGCCCATGCAATATCGCTTAACGGGTCTTCAGCTCAGCCAAGAGTCGCTACTGCTGCATCATGCCTCCCCGTTTGGGCCACCGGAAGTCTCGTAAAGGCTGCCTCCGATGCAAGCAGCGACGGGTCAAGGTTAGCCATATGATCCCCAGCATTCACGCCCAGCACGCTTGGAACTAACAGGAAGTGCCCCAAAGTGTGATGAACAATCGCCATGCACTGCATGTGTGCGGCATGGCGTAGAGTGCATCCGGGAGTCCTCGGCAAGATCACACCAAACATCCTCGCGCAAGTCTCAGTCTCCACTGGAACAGACATCCAGAAAGCCGGTGCCGTCATTGCGTGAATTGAAATCCGCGGTCTCTTCATGTGACTCAACACCGGATCCCTCATCCCCATCTTCTGTCAACCCATTGGCAGCGTTGGCGGCCTTCGGCTCGGAGCCGACGGCTCTCCCATTGACATCACAATGGATGGCAGACTTGGGACTCATGCATCACTTCACCACCGCCACCTGGTCTACTCTACCGGAAAGCCATCGCAAAGAGGATGTCTGGAGATTTGCTATCCCGAAGCTTGCCGGAGACCATGAGTTCCTAATGCATGGGCTTCTAGACATAGCAGCATCTCATAAAGCCTTTGCCAATCCACAAGAACGGGGTGCTTTACTATTACAGGCATCGCAGCATCGAAACAGTTCGATTCAGGGGATGAGAACTGCTATCTTGAATATAACAGAGGCCAGTTGTCATGCGGTGGTTGCCGCGGCTACTCTTCTTTCGATCGGTGCCCTAGCTTCACAAGCGGAGCACGCAACCAAGGGTAACCAAGACCCTAGGCTCACTGATCTCTTTGCATACATCACTCTTCTCAGAGGCATGTGCCATATCCTCAAGCGCTGGGAGATTGTCGTTGAACAGGGGCCCTTGGGCGGCCTCCTGCGCCTATACAGCGAGGAGTCGGAGACACCCTTCCTGAGATCTCTCGTTCAGGACTTACGGCACTGGAAAGCACCCCAAGACAATGATCTAGAGACTCAAAATTTACTCCAAACGGAGGCACAGAGCTTAGCTCTCTCGATCGAGTACGCCTGCAGAAGCTCTGATGAGCCGCGGTTGAGAACTCTTGCTGTTTGGCCCCTGAGTTTCTCTGACGCGTTCTTGTCCCTCGCTAGGTCTGGCAATCGCGGGGCTCTGGAGGTTATAGATAGGTACTGCCAAGTGATGGAGTCTGTGGGCTCGGATGTCTGGTATGCGGCAGGCTGGGGGAAGTGTTTGCGTACGGAGATTGCACGGAAGCTTCCGCAGCGATGAGTTTGCGGCAGGGGTTTTCTACTTTATAGTTTTGGTGTTGAAGGTCCAGATAGATCCGTCTTTCTTGTTTGATTGATACCTCCCGTCGTCCATAAGCAATGAGACTGTTAGCTCTACGATCCTCAAGATGAATGTCGCATCACTTGCGCATCACCCCCTTCCCAGTCTGATCAAACAACGCGCCGTTACCTATGCTCTCCAAATACTACTCTACCATAGGTTAGCTCCCTCTTTTCAACGTGGGTTACGCCGTTGATCACTGCCATACTTGTCGATTTGTGCCGTGTCCTAATGAACAAGATCCAAAACAATTACGTCTGAGTACTACGTGCCAGCATGATCGCGCATATTGGCGTTGCACCGCGAAACCGATAGCGAAAGCGATGCAGGGTCGCATCATACTTGGAAAACTGATCGGTAAATGATGAAAACTATCATGAGTTTTGTATATCTATTTTGTATAAGGAAACCGTTATAACCTGACCAGTGATCCAATCCATATACCTTCCTTCTAGTTGATCGACAAATTTGAACTAAACGCGATTCTCATGATGGCACAGCTTACCAACCTCCTCAGCGTCTTTGTCGAGCGTCCATGGACATGGCTAGCGATCTCAACAGCGATCGCTGCCACCTGGGCAGTTCCTCTGGTGGTCAAGCTATCAGTCTTATGGAGAATACCGGTTGCCGGAGAAGGAGATGCGAGCGCGGAAGAGCGAAGGAAAGCATATCTCAGTGGCGCACGGAAGCTTTACACCGACGGTTACCGAATAGTAAGCTGCTTCTTCCTTACCTCTGTCGAATCTAGCTAAGCCAATGTCCTTCAGTTCAAGGACAAGGTCTTCCAAGTTACGACCTCCCGCAGTAAGTAAGAACTGCAGAGAGCAAAATGCAGCATTGATGCTAACATGTATCTGCCCACAGAGTCCCCTGTTCTCGTTGTATCCCCGGAATTCCTGCCAGAGCTCAAGAAGTTGCCGGACAGCATTCTGAGCATGTCTGCAGCAGTAGATGAGGTTACTCAATCCTTGTGCCTTGCCCGTCGCCGACGACTCGTAACTGACTCCGAAGCAGACTATGGAGTCAAAGTATACTCGCATTGACACACATGTCCCTATTATCCCACACACCATCAAGGCAAATCTGACGCCTTCCCTAAGTAAGAGGATATAGATCTTGGAGACCAACAAGGAGCTATGCTAATGCCAAGTAGCACGTCTGAACCCGGTACTTCACCAGGAGACAAAAGAAGCCTTGGCTTCCGAGCTTCCCTCTGACACGGAATGGCAAGAGGTCGATATCCATCACGTCTTGCTCCGTGTCGTGGCCATTGTGTCAGGTCGCATCTTCATCGGCCCTGAACTATGTCGATCAGAGAAATACCTCGATGCTGCCATCAACTACACAACAGATGTCATGATTGCGCAGCGTGCCGTTCAACACATCCGTCCTTGGCTCCGACCCTTCATTGCAAGTTCTCTTCCGTATGTTAAGAAGCTTGACCAACGCATCAAAGAAGCTGAGGAGTTTCTGAAGCCTGTTGTGGAAGCTCGGAAGAAGCTTGAAGCTGATCCATCTGTGGAAGCGCCGGATGATATGCTACAGTGGCTGCTTCAAGGACAAGATAAGTTCCAAGATGCTGCGAGCAGGAATTTGGCCAGGGCACAGCTTGGTCTGAGTTTCGCGGCGATCCATACCACTGCCCTGACCGCGACGAACGCGTGAGCAGCCCTGCCAGCAGTGCCTTGCCCCCTCAGGATCATTGCTAATTAGCGCGATAGATTCTATGACCTAGTAGCTCTGCCTGAGTTTGCTTTGGAGTTGCGCGAGGAGGCTGTGCAGGCTTTGGAAGACAATGGGGGCGTTCTAACAAGCAGCGCGTTGCAGTCGATGAAGAAGTTGGACAGTTTCCTTAAAGAGGTCTTGAGGCTGTCTCCGGCTTCAATGGGTCAGTAGAAACGATGCCAGCCCATCGACATCTCATGTAATGCATTACTGACACATAACTCAGCATCCTTCCAGCGTAAAGTCCTCGCACCATTCACCCTCTCCGACGGCCAGAGGATCCCCGCCGGCGTGACCATTGAAGTCCCAGCCGTCGCTGTCAACGCCGACCCCAACTACTACACAGACGCCGAAACGTTCGACCCTCTCCGCTTCTACAACCTCAGGAAACAAGCGGGAGAACGAGGTTCCGTCGAGGCTGCTGCGCAAAACCAGTTCGTCAGTGTCACGCAACAGAGCCTGACGTTCGGCTATGGCAGACATGCTTGTCCTGGAAGGTTCTTTGCTGCAAATGAGATTAAGATGATAGTCGCTACGGCTCTGATTGAATATGAGTTCAAGATGCCCGATGGACAGACGACGAGGTTTCCGAATGTTGAGTTCGCACATATGGTAGGTCGAGTGCTGTCCCTTCCATGGCTTTTGTTCGCGGTATGAGTGCTGACTTTCCCCGGAAAGTGTATTCCAGATTTCTCCAGGAAGATCCTTGGTCGAGCTATCTCGCAGTCAAAGTAGAGAGATAGTTCGGCGAGTAGCGCAGACTATTTCTGTATTGAATCCGGGCAGATGCATGGGAATCTCCAGAATGGCAAAAAGCCGTGATGCCTAGACCATAGGTCTCTTCAACGCAGAACTTTACATGAAGAATACTGTACTAGAAGTCTCATTCCAGATCCACCCGTGCAAACACGAAACCTTGCAGGCCATTGCTAAGCCAGCATTCCTCCCCATGGGTAAGGGAGCTCGCCAGCACAGTCTCTTCTGTGGCAAGGCCTCTGTCGTCGTGGAACCCCAGTCAGTCAGTGTACAGTTTAACACGATGTCCTGACTTACCGCTCCAGAGCCCAACGTCTAGTTGTGCCATCTTGCCCGCCACTACCGACTCCCAAGCTATATTGAGCCGAGACCGGCGGAGTCACCCATCTTCCGTTCCTCCAGAAGTATGGCGTAAATATGGTGCCCTCCATGACATGATTGGTCTCTTCATTCACGACCAGCACCTCTTTAGGGTCGGTCAAGGTAAGAACAGCCCTCTGACGCGCGGCATCATACATGGCTCTGCTGGTGGTCTTGAAGTTGGTGAATTCTGAGGCAGCAGTAGGGAGGGGATCGAGCAAAAGGCTGTAAGTGGGCGATTGCTGAGGATCTTTTGCAAGCAAAGGTTCTGCCGGAGGCGGTAGACGCAAGGGGAAGAGATTCTCTATAGCTTTGGGCTTTGTGACCCCAGACTCGACCTTGATTTGGCCATGTCTCGATACCAGGATCTTGACCCTTACAGGGTGTTCAGTCTGTGAGCCAACATGATCCAAAGTCACCTTAGACAGATGGTTCAAAGCATGTTCGCTTGACAGGAGCTCCACTGCTGGTTCCCAATTCCAATGCTTTGCAGCTTTCAGAAGTCGATCCCGATGAAGGTCGAACATGTATAAAGGCGATACATGGTCGTAATTCCATCCAGCATGCTGCCATAAAGCCGAGCTTGCGACTTGGATTAGCTGGGGGTCATAGCGGACTGTGGTAAAGAGCTGGAAGTCCTGGTCCATTGTCAGATAGCTGTTCATCAGCATGTGGCTGCCATCGCAAATCTTCAATGCCCGTTCAGAGTCATCCCGGATTAGGCCAGCCAAGCAGCAGCTGTGGATAAGTCAAACGGTGGTAATTAACGGTCGTGGATGGATGGGCCTCCTTGACACTGGAGCCGATGGGGCGGCGACGGAAAAAACGCTACCCACGTCGGCTGACTAACACTTTCAAGTCCCCCCAGGCGCGTTGTTGTCGGCGCCTCCACCCGAGGCCAAGCGTCGGTCCACTAAGCTGAGCAAACAGCAGCCAAGCACCAGCAGCTTTTTTTGCGCGTTGCTCCAGGCGTCGCCGCTAGACTTTCCCTGCATCATCATCCATCATTTCGCCTTGTGGCTGACGACTTCAACTTCCGACGGCTCGACTGTCCGTCTTCTTTCTTCATCTCTTCTTTGTCCTTCTTATTTCTTCCTAATACAGTCTGCTTTTACATCATGTCGAACCCACTCCCTTCAATGCCTCCGGCACAGCCTGCCGCCATCCCCGTCGACTCCTCTTCCGGTCTTTGGGACCGGCTCACATCATGGGCTTCCGAGAACAAGGCCGTCGTCTACACAATTGCTGGTGTCGCTGTCGTTGTCACCGGTGCCGGTGTAGTCTACTATCTCAACGGCGATTCGGTATGTTTGCCTTGGCCCAACATGACAGCAAAGCTAGCTGTGCCTCCACCTGATAAGGGGAAGCATGACCTCACTTTTCAGAGCTCCTGGCTGACTCTTGTTCTCCATCACAGACTTCCCGAAGCGACGCATCACCAAAACTCAGCAAGAAGGAGAGACGGAAGCGCAAGGAAGCTGAGCGCAAGGCGGCCGAGTCTAAGGAGACCCCTTCTCAAGGAGCCTCTCAACCACAAGCAGCTTCAGTTCAAAGCGAGACCGAGCTTCCAGAGATCGATGAGGCTACAGTCGCTACTCTCACCCAGCAACAGCGCGAAGAGTATGCCGCCAAGCTCAAGCAGGCTGGTAACAAAGCATATGGCGACAAGGCGTACAACAAGGCTATCGATCTCTACTCCAAGGCCATCCTCTGCAAGCCCGACCCAGTTTTCTACTCCAACCGAGCAGCATGCCACAGCGCTATGAGTGAATGGGATAAGGTTATTGAGGATACCACCGCTGCCATCTCCATGGATGACGAGTACGTCAAGGCTATCAACCGTCGTGCCACCGCCTACGAGCACCAGAAGAAGTACTCGGAGGCTCTCCTCGACTTCACCGCGTCATGCATCATCGATAACTTCAAGAGCGACTCCACTGCCCAAGCAGTTGAGAGGCTCCTCAAGGCATTCGCCGAGCAGAAGGCGAAGGAGATGATGGCCTCAAGACCCCCCAAGCTGCCCAGCCCGATCTTCGTTGGCAACTACCTCCAGAGCTTCCGTCCCAAGCCTCGCCCGTCTGGCCTCGAGGACTCAGTTGAGCTCGATGAGGACACTGGTAAGGGACAGCTGCAGCGCGGTTTCCAGGGTTTGGAGAAGCGCACTGGCGATGGCTACGAGGAGGCCCGCAAGGCTTTCAGCAAGGCCCTCGAGCTCGGCGATCTCGGCGAGCACGAGGCTCTTGCTTACAACATGAGGGGCACCATCCGCACGCTCCTCGGAAACCACGCTGCTGCTACCGAGGACTTCGACAAGAGCATCGAACTCGATCCCAGCATGACCCAGAGCTACATCAAGCGCGCCAGCATCAGCCTCGAACTCGGAGAACCCGCTAAGGCCGATGCCGAGTTCGCTAAGGCTCTTGAGCAGAACCCTGATGACCCGGATGTGTACTACCACCGTGCGCAAGCACACTTCATCAAGGGCGATCTCTCTGACGCCCAGAAGGACTACCAGAAGTCCATCGAGCTCGACAAGGACTTCATCTTCTCCCACATTCAGCTCGGCGTGACCCAATACAAGATGGGCTCCATCGCCTCATCCATGGCTACCTTCAGGCGTTGCATCAAGAACTTCCCCAAGGTGCCTGATGTTTACAACTACTACGGCGAGTTGCTCCTCGACCAGGGCAGCTTCTCCGAGGCTATTGAGAAGTTCGACACCGCAATGGAGATGGAGAAGCAGTCTAAGCCCATGGCTATGAACGTTCTTCCGCTCATCAACAAGGCTCTGGCTCTCTTCCAATGGAAGCAGGACTTTAAGGAGGCCGAGAAGCTCTGCCAGAAGGCTTTGATCAGTGAGCCACCCAACTCGTTCTGAACACCGGAACTCATGCTAACAATTAATCACAGTCGACCCTGAGTGCGATATCGCTGTCGCTACCATGGCCCAGCTCCTCCTCCAGCAGAACAACGTCCCCGGCGCCCTCAAGTACTTTGAGCGCGCCGCCGAGCTCGCCCGCACAGAGGGTGAGATCGTCAACGCTCTCTCCTACGCCGAGGCCACCAGGACTCAGGTCCAGGTCACGGAGAAGTACCCCAAGCTCGCCGCCAAGCTCGCCGGCGGTGCCAGCGGTCCGCCACCAGGTCTGCGCATGGGCCCGCAATAAAGAACGGAAGAGTGAGATCTACATGGAAATATCAAGATCCGAGGATGTGCTATAGTGTACGAATTTGTCGAAGCGGCGATTTGAATTGCGCAGGGTATATCAGGCGGGGGTGTTGTCAAGATGTAGCAAGACCCCTGGAAATCCCGGACGCGACTGCGAAGAGCAGAGGAACAGAGAAAAGGGGCTTCACACAACCAAAGTCCCGGATGGAGCTCTCTGGGGAGGGGTTTTTTCGGCTCTGTAATAACGTGTTGAGCACAAAACCCGCTTGTGTATTGTATATACTTTGATTCCCCCTCTACTGGGCTATGACGTCTTCTCTTTATATTTTTTCCAACACTATTGTAGGCTTCATCGTGCATAGAGGTGATGGGATAAAGGGAAGGGGGATATTTTCGGTGTAACAATGTGCCATTGAGCGCTCTTCGCAACAAGTCAAGTATCAATCAATTGCGCTCAGATCTGAATTATCACTCGGCCAGTCCCATATGTACACACATCTTCCTCCCGAGCAATACATCTCCAGCAAGATCATCATATCCCGAACTGGTTCCAGCATACCACGAGGCATGCGCCTCAGCTGGAGGTGCCCTTCGCCAATCTTATCTCATGCAAGCCCACTCCCTCTGCCCACTGCCAAAGCTCCAATGATGGTGATTATTAGGTACATAGTTTTGTTTTGAAATCCCTATCTTGTTGTTCGAAGTAGGGTATGTTCGTAGCGATCGTAAGAAAATTATGTCAGGCTTTATTCCCAGCGATACTCCTCCAACAAATGAGGACCGACGAAGACAGCCGCTCAAGGCCAAACCGAGCTTCACCACAAGGTCACGGTCATGGTCGTCATGTTCGGAGCCAATGTCTGCGGTGCCGCTTCGATGGTGATAACAGTGAGCTCCTCAGCACTCGTCTCTGTGGCCGTTTCCCTAGATGACTGAGGTGCAGCCTTTCTGACGGTCTGGGGTGTCTCTGAATTTGTCTCCATAGTCCCCATAAGCGTCTGCGTCGCAAGCGTAGCCGGCGTCGAGTGCATCACGCCCGTCGTCTCCGCGGACTCCTAGTTCCCCGTTGCACTCTTCGCTAAGCCAACTCCAAGACCAACGCCAAGCGCAATCGCGAGGATGATGAGTACGACGATAAAGAAGCACCACCACTTGAGCTTACGCGCGCGCTTGGCGTGCTCCTTTGCCTTGTTGACTTCCTCGTTGCCCTTTTCGATATTCATGTTGGTCTGGACTGCATTGTCCTCAGCGCTCTCGACAACTGGATCCTGCTGCTCGACAATGGTGGCAAGCTCTTGGTAGAGCACCGCGAGCTCGGCAAGAGTCTGTTCGATGCGCTGAAGCTCGTTGTGGCGCGCGCGAACGTTGCCGAGGACGGAGCTGGCGTGACCAGTGCGGTTTGTCCGGAGCTAGGAAGTTGGGGGTAAGCAAGAGATGCGTTGACAAGTCCATCAGGATATTGAGAGCTTCAACTTACTGCCGTCTGGAAAACACCCTCATTACCCCAATCGAGCTGGGTTGCCTCTTCTACCTCCTGTTCCGAGGCATCCGGATTCACGATCCTATACTGGCGCGCAATCTGCTCCCTGGTACGCTGCTGGTAGTCTCGCTCAATGCTCTGGTACTTGTCGAGCTCGGACTTGAAGAACGTCTTGAGAGACTGCAATTGGGTGGCTTTGGTGTTGCGAGAACCGTCGGAGGTGCGCGCAAGGTCGCGCTCAAGGCCCTTGATGCCGTCCTTGATCGCAGTATTGCGAATCTGGGTCTGAGTGACATACTGCTCTAGCTGCTGGTTGGCCTGCCCGTCAGTACTGCTCAGGGCGCGCTGATGGAGCTGAGCGATGTAATCAATGTCATTTGTGAGACTCTTGATCTCATTGCGGAGGTTCTGGACGCGGTTCAGGAACTCTTGCTGCGAGTGAGGCGCCGATGCGGAGGGCTGTTGTGCGTATGCGTTGCTGGGGTTTGTGTTGTAGTCTTGCAGCTCGTACTGGTCGTCCTGAGCATATGGATTGGGCTGTCCATAGGGATTGGATTGCCCGTAAGGGTTTTGCTGGGAATTTTGTCAGCAAGTTTGCATCTCGAGGCAAGGTGGTGATGATGCGCCGAGCAAGCCGGCCAAGCCGGTGCATACAGTATGCGCTCATGATTTGCGCTCACCTGGGAATATCCGTAGCCGCCTTCCTGGGCTGGACCCGACTGGTACGGATTCTGATTGTAGGACATGGCGATGTGATGATTGCGATTGAGGGAGAGACAAGAGGCGCAGGAATGGGAGTCCCGGAGATTTGAGAAAGGAAGGGTGACAGGATGAGCGAGCACGAAGGACCCTTTGCTGACGAACGGGTGGTGACGATGGGCTAAAAGCCTGGATGGGGGAGGGGTGCGGGTATAGTAGGATGAAGGAGTCAGCACCACCTGCAGGAGGAAGCAGGAAGGGCCGGATAATATAGTTGAGGTAAGGTAGCGGCTACGGTCTGCTGGTGGTAAGGCAGTGCTGGACCAGAAGATGAATAGCAGAGTCCGTACGACTACTGAGGGCGAAAGTTTGTTCCCTGGGATTGGACCTAGTCGAAATGCGACGAGCTGGGTGAGGGTTTGCTGCTAAATGGAGGGATGGAGGGCTGCCGTGGGAAGACGTCACTGCCGATGTTTCGTTTCGTCGCAGAGATCTGCAGCAGGGACTGGCTATGACGGGCAGAAGATGGCAAATTCCGTTGTCGCAAAGCTCGATGGTCTTGTCTCAGTGGCAATTGACTGTGATTCATGCAGGCATCATGACTTTTGTAGCTCCTCAATGGCACCGACTTCCTCAAGGATCGGCATGGAAATCGCCGTCGGGCTTCGCGGCCGTTGAGGCTGAGGCAGCAGTTCGCAGCTTCTGTTTTAGCGCATGCAGTCCCCGAAGCACTTGACATGGACCTCACGTCACGATTACCCTGCAGCCTAATCCTTCCCATCGTTGAAGGGTGGTCGTCTTGAGCCAGTAGGATTAATGCAAAGTCTCCGAATTTCTTCTTTTCCATGAGTCTTGGAGATTCCGGTCGTCTTTACGCTATAGAGCCCTCGCAACAACATGGTGGGCGTTCGAGATCGCCGAAAGCAGACGAGGTTGGTCACTTGCTAAGTCGGTAAGGTCACTTCACCACCCGCTGAAGCTTTCAATTCACATCGAGCGAAGATAGGACGGTGAGCAAACCATCCCCACGCATCTTAGGTTTGTGTCAAGTTTTGGATCTCGCAATTTCAAAAAGCCCAATAGCCACTAAACAGGGAGCCGCTGTGGTATCCCGCCAAACACCAAACGCCTGCTTTGCCTCTCCTGACCACTGCTTTATAGGTAATTCTTCTTCTTGGCCGTTCTTGTGTACTGTGACAGATGCCATTCCACATCTCCATCCTTGTTCTCAAGCGTACCGCCGCGGATCTCAAACACCTTCATCGTCATTCGTGGCCCGACTTCCGAGAGCTCCACGCTGTCGTAGCCCGTCCTAACAAACACGTGATGCCGTACCTCGATACTGTCGTCGATGTTCTTGAAGGTCACTACCCGGCTACCGACCTTGTTCTTGCTCGTAATAGCTTCCCGTGGAGGGAAAATATGCTTCAGGATCTTGACAACTCGCTCGCCCAATCGTGTGCTGAATCCGTCGAAGATAAGGTGAGGATACGATTCGCTGACGGTACCCCTGACGCTGCCAGGGATATCATGCCGCAAAACGACATTGTGAAGCGAGAAGGAGATGGTCGGTCCATGAGGAAAATGTGAGATTGTCATCGCCGTCGGTGTGCCTCGATGCTCGTGCAGTAGGATGAGATCCGACAGACCAGCCGATTTTGCGGACTGGACCAAATCCGGCATAATCTGCTTACCACGGTTCAATCGCACTGCGGTTGGCAACAATAACCTGATCTCCTTGGCGAATGAAGATAATCTTGAAGAAGGGTCTCTTGACGTGGTCACAAGAACTCTAGGCTCGACAATGCCAGAGAGCTGTGCATACTCGTCGTCGAGATCGAGTTGCTCATTCGTCGTCAGATCAGCGGCCGACTCATCGTACTGGTAGTCTTTTCTGAGTGCCTTGTCGTTCGCGATGGCAGGGTCGAGCGGCTTGCCCGAGGCGAGAGCAGCGCGCAGCTTCGCACGTTTCTCGCTGATCTCAGCATCGCGCAACAGGAGCGCTCGCCTGTAGAGGTAGTCTCGTCGCTCACGGGTTTGTCGGCGCTGTAACCATGATGTCAGTAACTTGAACCAAAGACGAGAAGTGTTGTTTCACTCACAATCATTTTGAAGAACTTGATTCGCAAAGGCTGTAGTAGTCTAAGTGCACCTCAATCGCCATCCCACCTCAACGTCGAAAAAAGTTGTCTTATCGGAACGCTTATCGATATCGTCCACTCCCTTATCACGTGGGCGCAAATGTCCCACCAAAGATCCGCTGGGCGAAGGACCCTCCGAGTCTTTACTCACTCCGTCGCCGCCGCGTAGTGTTCACCTGGCTTCACGGTAACACGCAAAAAAGATTCTCGAGACGGCCAGAAAACACGCGAGTTCCTTAACCCTCTCGAAGACGACATCTCCGAGTCGACGAGTGCCGACGTCTGAGCTTGTCTCTGCCGATCGCGCCACTGCTCTCTGCCGCTATAATGTGAGCCGTCTCGAAGTCAAGAACCAAGAATTACTCAGAATCTCGACTTTCGCCCCGAGTCACAGCTCCTTGCTTTCTCGGCGCTACCAATATTCTCTGCGCCGGTGGAGGTGAGATCCTATACGGAGAAGCAGTCGATCCGCTGAACTCCTCAACTTTGCCCCTCCGACCCTTCCAGCTAATGCAGGTATTTCGTCTAGATAAATTACCTCCAGCCGACGCTCGATCGTGGAACGACAACAAATATGGAAGGAGCGTTCACGCATGTGGGCAATCACCTCATCTCGGACTCCGCCGCCGCTATCAAGGCCGAACATGACGACCTGTCAGCCATCGACCCGGATGAGAGCCTGCTTTATGGCAAGCTAGGCGGCCCTGGGGGCCGTCGCCGTGCCGATGACGATGATAACCAGACGGAGGCTTTTGGGGAGGATGATGACAGCCTAAACAGCGTGCCCGTTGACGGCATGGCTGACATGAAGCTCAAAGGCGCAGAAGAGGAGAAGGAGCTCCCCGCCCACGCTTGCGCGTATGCATGCCCATCGTCTGGCGCTTCCAGATTCACCTGCTGACTTCTGAACTAGCTACTGCGGAATTCATTCTCCTGGATGCGTGGTCAAATGCTTGACTTGCAACAAATGGTTTTGCAGCGCCCGTGGAAATGGAACTTCTACTCACATTGTCAATCATCTTGTCCGCGCTCGCCACAAAGAAGTCCAACTTCACCCTGAGTCCGCTCTTGGCGACACCACACTCGAATGCTACAATTGCGGCACCAAGAATGCCTTTCTGCTTGGATTCATTCCTGCCAAATCCGACACAGTGGTTGTGCTTCTTTGCAGGCAGCCGTGTGCGGCAAGCTCTTCAAACAAGGACATGAACTGGGATACAGCACGATGGGAGCCACTGATTGCTGACCGCGCTTTTCTACCCTGGCTCGTTTCAACACCTTCAGACGCTGAGCAGCTCCGTGCTCGGCACCTCACGCCCAACATGATTGCGAAGCTAGAAGAGATGTGGAAGGTTGAACCTGATGCCACGGTTATGGATCTTGAGAAGGCAGCCAACATTGACGACGACCCGCAGCCCGTGCTGCTCAAATACGACGATCCTTACCACTACCAGAACATCTTCGGCCCGCTCGTGAAGATGGAGTCAGACTACGACAAAAAGTTGAAGGAGGCGCAATCCGAGGATAATTTAACCGTCCGCTGGGACTACGGTCTGAACAACAAGCACCTCGTTTCCTTCACTCTCCACAAGATCGAGTCTGGCGATGTCAAGCTTGCGGTGGGCGACGAGATGCGCATCAAGTACAAGGGCGAGTTACGGCAACCATGGGAGGGCGTCGGATATGTGATCAAGATCCCGAATAACCAGTCTGACGAAGTGGAGCTGGAGCTTCGCAAGGCTGGCAATGAGAAGAATGTGCCTACCGATCTGTCGCACAACTTCTCTGCCGACTATGTCTGGAAGGCCACGTCCTATGATCGTATGCAACTTGCCATGAAGACTTTCGCGGTGGACGAGATGAGCGTCTCTGGCTACATCTTCCATACCTTGCTTGGGCACGAAGTACAACTGCAGCCTATGAAGATGAATCTCCCGAAGAAGTGGACTGCGCCTGGTCTTCCGGATCTCAACCCTAGCCAGGTCCTTGCCATCAAGACCGTGCTCCAGCGACCTCTCAGCTTGATTCAGGGACCTCCCGGAACCGGGAAGACAGTGACCTCTGCTACTATTATCTACCATCTGGCAAAAACCTCTGGCGGACAGGTCCTTGTGTGTGCGCCGTCTAACGTCGCAGTTGACCAGCTTTGTGAGCGCATCCACCGAACTAATCTCAAGGTCGTGCGTCTCACAGCCAAGTCTCGCGAAGATGTTGAGTCATCTGTCAGCTTTCTTGCTCTCCACGAGCAGGTGCGCATGGCCGAGCACAACAGCGAGCTTGTCAAGCTGTCCCAGCTGAAGAATGAGCTTGGAGAGCTGTCCAGCCAGGATGAGAAGAAGTTCAAGCAACTGACGAAGCAAGCCGAACGGGAGATCCTCAATAACGCTGATGTTGTATGCTGCACATGTGTTGGAGCTGGGGACCCGCGGCTCTCTAAGATGAAGTTCCGCAACGTCCTCATCGACGAATCGACACAATCCGCTGAGCCTGAGTGCATGATTCCCCTCGTTCTGGGCTGCAAGCAAGTTGTTCTTGTCGGTGACCACAAGCAACTTGGCCCTGTCATTATGAACAAGAAGGCTGCCAAGGCTGGTCTGAACCAATCGCTTTTCGAGCGTCTCGTGAATTTGGGCATCAAACCGGTCCCGCTCAAGATCCAGTATCGTATGCACCCTGCCCTGTCCGAATTTCCGGCGAACATGTTTTATGGCGGAGAGCTGCAGAACGGTGTGTCGGAGGGCGAGCGGATCAGGAGGGATGTTGACTTTCCTTGGCCCCGTGCTGATCACCCCATGATGTTCTGGTCCAACCTTGGGCGTGAGGAAATCTCCGCGTCCGGCACATCCTACCTTAATCGTACAGAAGCTTCAAATGTCGAAAAGGCAGTGTCTCGATTCTTCAAGGCTGGTATCAAGCCATCGGAGATCGGAGTCATCACCCCGTACGAGGGCCAGCGAAGCTACATTGTCACCACCATGCAAAACTCTGGAACGCACAAGAAAGAATGGTACAAGGAAGTGGAGGTGGCCTCTGTTGATGCCTTCCAGGGTCGAGAAAAGGACTATATTGTTCTGTCCTGCGTCAGGTCCAATGAGAACCAAGGCATTGGTTTCCTTTCGGATCCACGACGTATGAACGTGGCCTTGACTCGTGCCAAGTACGGTGTTGTGATCCTCGGAAACCCCTCAGTGCTCTCAAAGCACGAGCTTTGGCACAGTCTTCTCTCCCACTTCAGAGAAAAGAACTGTTTTGTTGAGGGCCCGCTTACGAATCTGCAAGCTTGTTTGCTCAAGTTCAGCAGACCGAAGGTCAGCTATCGCCAGAAGAACAATCAGACCCAGCACGTTGCAGGCGGCTATCACCAGAACGGCGCCCAGTACCCCGGCATGCCGCCAGGCCGCGACTTTGACTCAGGTTCAATGGTATCCTATATCCCTGATGATGTCTCATCTATTCACAGCTCCGCTATTGGCGGTGCTGCCCTGAACAGCGCCTATCCTCCGATGTTCTCAAGCTTCAACCCGGATCAATGGCCCGGATTGCCTGGGGTATCGGCTTCAGGACGAGGACACAAGGGCCGTGGCCGCGCACCGGAGAGCATCGCTGGCGAGAGTGTTGCGAACTCTGAGTACACCGACACTACCACCAGTGTCATTGGCGGAAAGGGTGTCGGCCAAGGTGGGGTGAGCCTCGGAGCTGGCCTTCACGATGCTGTCACAGGCATGCGACCCATGTCGTACACCCAGAGCGATCGTCTGAAGCGCTATGTCGAACAAAGCAGTGGCAGAATGGGACCCGGCAATGGGTACGGCCGTCGATACGATGACGATGAGAAGAGCGTTAGCACCGCCTTCCACAGTCAGATCGGAGGCGGCTACGACTGATCAGCGACCTCAAAGCTCGAATTGCACAAGAAGAGGGCAAAGAGTCCACATTCGACTACGATACAGCCTTGCTGCTGAGAGCTCAGCGTCAGTTCGGACAGTCACTGTGTACGGGCCTGATAGTCATGCTCACAGCACCCCTTCCACTGCCCAGTTCAAGAGCCCAGACGGACCATTTTGGACTGTGAAGAAGCATGTTGGAACACTCGCATTGTGACTCCCTGTCTTGGACCCGCTGCTGCCTGCACAGCGACCCAGATAGCGGCGAAAATATACTACAGGATGCTGGCTCGCTTGATCCTACGGGATCCACGACCAGACAGCCCATCGGACCAATTGGCTGTGTCGATCTTAGACACCAATGCAGCAACGCTTGTCAACTCCATGCGACATCTCCTGGGTTTCTACCGTGGGAGTAGGCTGCGGTCATGGCATGGTTTAAGAAGTCGCCATGCAGGTAACTTTGGGAGCCAGCCATAAGATATTCTCACTTTGTGATGCTGGAGGGGGGGAACGGTGCAATTACTCAAGACTCACTTTAGTCATTCTTTTAGACAAGAAATCATCACACTCATTTGATAAGCCAGTCTGGAGACTTTCTTACTGCTTTTCGTCTCGCACTTGATGGCACGATACGAGCTGCAGGGTCTGCTTGTTGGCAGCCAGTCTCCATTTAACCAACTGCAGGTCCGAACCAAGGCTTAACGATGCCGCTCACTTTCATGGCGAAGTCATCAAGTTGACTGATGTGTCAGACAATGTACAGATTTCAGTGCTATGAAGACCTAAGTGTTGATGACGGCTCATGATCTCTCTCACCTGTTGTAGGGTTCTGCTCCCTTGGGGTCGTGATTGTTGAAGATATTGTTGTAGATGCAGGGACAACAGGGAGCATTGTCGTCTACCCCGCCCTGCCACGACGACCCTGCTAATCCTTGTATAGCGCGTGGGGTCACGTTGCAGCCGATTTGAGGGGTTTCGTTCAGGCATCATATCATAACGAAGGACCAGGATGCGGCATTGCAGCAGAGCCAACGACATGCCCATAATAAGCCCACCAGAAACGACGCAGAGCTGTCACAAAACGTCAGACTTGGCTGCTCCTTAGGGTTCACGCTAGTCACGGGGAGGAGACGGACGCTAATCTCGGCTGTGAATGACAGCGCATGGTGGAGGGCGCTGATCATATCCATATCAGCTGTCCTGGCAGTTCTCGTGGGATCAAGCAAGGTAGGACAGCATACCCTTATGCCAGGATGCCAATGATGCTTGTTACCCTAGTCCACTTCAACATGCGTTGCGGCTACTATTCAATACCCATATCCGCAATCCCACACTCTCCTTCTTCAGTTGGAAACGAGCTCTCAATCATTCTATCCTCCTGGTTGTGAACTAATAGACAACGAGTCCCTTCTCCTTCCATCTCTGACATCTATCAATCCAATCGCCTGTCATGAGCAGTCCACCAGCAGTAGCAGCGACTACTGAGGCGGCTCAGCAGCCTGCTACCAGCACCATTGCTCCAGAGCCCGCTTCGGTATTCGCGCCCACAGCCCTTGCCAAATTCTCAGCATTCTTCATATTATGAGACGATGAGACTAACTATGTTGTGACTATAGTCTGCGAATCCTGCCACCGACGGGAATGACGACGTTCATAGCGGCGATGAGGAAAGTCTCCTCGATACTACCGCCTCCATAAGTTCGAGCATTCTCAATTATCGCACGATCCACGGCAGGACGTATCATAGCGAGAGAGGCAATGCCCTGTACTGGTAAACGAAGCTCAGTTTTCTAGATCCAGATGCTTGTGTACAAACATGGACAAAACAGTCACTAATTCACTACTAGGGGTTCTAACGACACGCAACAGAACGAATCCATGGACCTGGCGTGAGTTTTCTCACTAGTCAGTCACACACTGTTTTTGAAGCGAAGCATCTGACGATTGAGACGAATAGCCATCACGCTCTGACCCTGGCCATAGGCGGCAAGCTGCACCTAGCACCGCTCGGCGACAATTTGAGAGTCAGTCCAGCTCAACAATTATCTCACGTCCGTTGATTGGTCTCCTGACTCAAGCATGCCTCCTACAGAAAGTGGTTGACATTGGCACTGGACCGGGGTTGTGGGCCATGTATGTACCCGCTGTATGCTCACGTATAGTTAGTTGTATTGAAACTTACACGTCTACAGCGACTTTGCAGACGAGCACCCTGAAACCTCTGTTATCGGCACCGACATCTCGCCTATCCAGCCAGGCTGGGTCCCACCCAACGTTGAGTTGTAAGCAGACCTTCTATACCATAACATAAGACCAGCCCGCTCGCTTCACACAGACATCTCCCACGTATCCTAGCCTCCCCTACGGCGCCCCTCAGCTAACAGTGCCGCCAGCCAAATCGAGGACTGCACCCAAGAATGGACATTCGAGCCGGGCAGTCTCGACTTCGTGCACATGCGCTACCTGACCGGCAGCATAGTCGACTGGGACCAGCTCTTCGTGGAAGCGTTTCGTAGCTGCCGGTCTGGCGGCTACGTGGAGAGCTTCGAGGCGTCGCCGTACATGGTGAGCGACGACGGCACCGTTGTCGAGGGCAGCGCAATGAACCAATGGGGCAAGCTATTCGTCGAAGGCAGCAAGAAGCTCGGGAGGACGTTTACTATGGTTGATGATGACCTGCAGCGTTCCGGGATGGAAGCTGCCGGGTTCGTCGACATTGAAGAGTTCAGTGTCAAGGTAGGCATATGCTTCAACCCAGAAAGGGGCACCCCCAGCTACCTCCCTCGAGCCTTCTATCATTTTCTATATTCTCTAACATGGTTGATGCAATAGTCTCCCATGGGCCGCTGGCCGAAAGATGCGAAGCTGAAAGAGGTGGGCAGGTTCGCGCAGGCGACGCTGGAGCAGGATATCGAGGGCTGGGTGTCCTTCATGGCGAACTTGCAGGGCTGGTCGAAGGAGGAGATCCATGTCTATGCTGCGCGTCTCCGAAAGGAGATTCGAGACCCCAGTATTCATGGATATTTCCTCATCAAGGTGGTCTGGGGAAGGAAGCCCTAGTTGCGGCTTGTTGGCTGTTTGAGCGAGGTTACAGCGTGACATATACCTGATGGATGTCTACATGCACGTTCTAGACTTATTAGCAATGGTAACCATCATGTTATTTCACAGGGTTTTAGCGAAGTCTGTTACCAAGGGATCCTTACCAGCTTGGTTTGGTTGGAGTACGACAATTACCTCAGGCCATAGCTTACACCCGGGCCTATCCATGTCAAGCCATCCATAGTTCCTGAAAGATAAACTGGGACCGGTGATGTGCTAGTGAAGTCATGCATACTCGCCGAGACATGCATTGAATGCCAGCTGAAAGCAGCCAGAGTCGAAAATAAGGTACGCATCCAGTTCAGTTTGCAGATCGGGAGGTGTTCTGAACGCGTTCTGAACGAGGTACATGGCCGGGTCTTCCCGACTGCGGCGGATAAAGGTGAGACATTGAGTACCGGCCAAGTACCGCCAGGGTCCCTGCCCCTGTTCATGCTTGCTGATGGAAGAGGCGAGGCCCTACAGCAGCATTCCATTTTCGAACCTCGTCCTTTCGCGGCTGAGATGCGCTTGACGCTTCTTCTGCATCATCTCCAACACTTGTGTGTGCTTCTTGAATCTGTCGACGCGACCCCTCACGCTCGTTACTGCGGCGTCGCGTAAATTTGTGCTTTCCTTGTTCCCTGCCAGCCTCTCTCACTCGCTTCGTTCCACCTTGTCACTGCTTTGTCCCTGTGCCCTTCGACACCGTGCACCGCCCGACCGCTTGCTGGATCCCCATCGCTCCATTGATCGACGACCCGTCCTCGCCCTACGATCGCTTGCCCAGATAACCGATTGTGATCGATCTCCCAACGCGGATAAGAGACCAGCTTGCTCCTAGGCCGACCAACCGGCGATGCTGTCGCCATGTTGAGTCAAATCCAGGGGCGACTTCGACGTCGCTACATTGCCATCTTTGTCTTCTTCCTCGTCTCGTTCATGCTATGGAGCAATCACCAAGTCGCCGTCGTCGAGACCACAGTGCATCCCGCGCCACCTCCGAGTACTGGTGATACTAGTACTGGTAATCCGAGTACTAGTATCCCGAGTGCTAGTATTCGTTATGTACCGAGCAGCTTTGACTGGAGTCGCGCGAGGCTCTGGTACCCCGTGCAGAAGATGATGTCTCCTCCACGAGGGTCCCTGAAGCGCTTCCCCCCCGTGCAGTCGCATGGGACGCTTGGTTCCGATGAGCTTACAATTGCGAGACGAGGTGCGATTCGGAATGCCTTCATTCGGAGCTGGAACGCGTATAAGGCGAAGGCGTGGGGCAAGGATGAGCTTGCGCCATTGACAACTACGGGCAAGAAGACGTTGAATGGTTGGGGCGCACAGATTATTGATGCGCTCGATACATTGTGGATAATGGATCTGAAAGATGATTTCAACATGGCTGTCCGTCATGTTGCGGCGATTGACTGGGCTGCGACTACCGACCACATCAACGTATTCGAGGTTACGATTAGGTATCTGGGCGGTCTCATATCGGCATACGACCTATCCGGTGAGCAAACGCTGCTTTACAAGGCGGTGGAACTGGGCGATACTCTGTACGCGGCCTTCGACACTCCGAACCGATTCCCACCGCATTGGCTTGATACCTACAAAGCGAGGAACGGGCAGCAGCAGGCGGACTCGCGCATGTCGGGAGCTGCTGGTGGTTCCCTCTGCCTCGAGTTCACTCGCCTTACGCAGATCACTGGGGATCCGAAATACTACGACGCCACGGAGCGCTTGAAGCGGTTCTTCCACAAGAATCAGAACGAGACCCAGATCCCAGGACTCTGGCCGCACACCATGAACTACCAGAGAGAGAAGATGGACAAGGCCATGTACACGCTTGGAGCCGGATCTGACTCGATGTATGAATACTTGCCGAAGATGCATGCCCTCTTAGGAGGCCTGGATCTGGAGTACGAGAAGATGACCGTCAAAGCTTTGGAGGCGGCGAGGGATAACCTTCTGTTTCGACCAATGAGCCCGAAGGATGAAAACCTGCTCTTGGTTGGCAAAGCCACGGTAAACAAGAACAAGAACGTTGAGCTCGCTCCGGAGATGGAGCATCTTGCTTGCTTCGCTGGCGGCATGTACGCACTCACTGGCAAGCTCATCGACAGGGGCCACTTCGTTGACCTCGGCTCCCGTCTTACTCGCGGCTGCATCTGGGCCTACAATTCTTTCGAGACCAACATCATGCCTGAAATCGCCGAGGTGGTCGCATGCGAGTCGCGCCACAAGCCGTGTCCTTATGACCCTGAGGCGCTGCCCAGTGGAAGGGCGAAGAACCTGCCAGCTGGGTTTGTGCGCGTTAGAGACACGTCATACCGGCTCCGGCCAGAGGCGGTGGAGAGCGTGTTCTACATGTGGCGTATCACGGGGGATAAAAAATGGCGAGAGGCAGCGTGGAAGATGTGGGAAGGCATTTCAAGAGAGACGGAGACGGAGATTGCGTATGCGACTGTGGATGATGTACGATATCGGGGCAGTCCGCATTTGGATTCGATGGAGGTGAGTCTCTTTTTGAGTCAGATATGTGAGCTGTGATGCTGACTTGGAACAGACTTTCTGGATGGGCGAGACGTTGAAGTATCTGTATTTGACGTTCGAGCAACATCACGTACTCAGCTTGGACGACTGGGTGTTCAACACGGAGGCGCATCCTTTCAAGCGTCCCGGGCGATGAGCGCGCATTCCATATGCCAGAGTTATTGGATAGTTCTTTATCAGGCGTTCTAAAAGGGCCGGGAGAGAAAAAGGTATATAATGCGAGGATCGATCCTAGGGATGACGGGCATTGATCAAGCAAGGTGTAAATGGGTTGAACGGCCTGATAAACGGCCGTATGTTATGAGATGGCGTTGTGTATTATTCTTCATTATGGGTCTCATCATAGCAGGAATAAAATGAAGTTGGTAGGAAGACTGCATTATGTGTGTAGTCGTACATGGGCGAACAGGTCCTTGTGGTAGTCCACCCCGAACTTCATCATATGCCAGCATTTGAACACTCCAACATGTAGATCCATAGGTTCGTTTGGTTTGGCATTATTCGGTTGTCTTTCTGACTGAGTATGCTTTATGCAACAGCTGTTCAGCGCCGAAAGGTTGTTGATTGCAAGATGTAGATGCGGATCTTATCTTATCATTTGGTGGTTGCTCGTCCCATGAGTGCAGAGGCAGTCGATTACATCACCTACACCACCAACTCTAACCTCCCGAAACCGCAGCCGCCTATTTCCCGTCCAAACCTCAACTATCCGAACCCACCCCATTTTACCAACCTCACGCCTCTCACGACACCACCTCAACATCTGCTCGCTGCGCTCCTCCTCCTTCTCCTCCTCCATCAAGCGAGCAATGCGGCATGCCCCCCGTCCCCCTCCTCGCCGCCCGACGCGCCTCTCCCCGATGCTGCACCTGTATCGCAAGTAGCACACGACCTCCACCACCACCGTCAATATGTCGCTTCTTCAGCGCCACGCGCCCTCTTCGTATGGATGTCGAGGCTACCGCCCGGAAGAATCACTACGAGAGACTCGGGGTGCGTCATGACGCTTCACCAGCTGACATCAAACGGTACGCAACACCCCATGCTCAATTCAAACCGCAATACTAAATCACAACGTCAGATCTTTCTACCGCCTCTCAAAAGCCCACCACCCAGATGCAAACCCCTCTGACCCAGCCGCCGCATCCCGCTTCTCCCTTCTCTCCGAATCCTACACCCTCCTCTCCAACCCCTCCCGTCGCGCCGCCTACGACCGCGACGTCCTCCGTCTACACACCCAACATCACTCCCACCACGCAGCACATCCCCGAGGGAGCTACTCCTCCAGCCAAGCCGGCGGGCGATCACCCTCAGGCCTCTCCCGAAGAAAAACAACCTTCCGCGGTCCGCCACCGAGTTTCTACAGGAGCGGAGGATGGGGCACACAGGGCGAGAAACGAAGGAAAGCACACGACGAATCCACAGGCTTCAACGGCACAAACTCCTCCGAAACATCATCATCCACCTCCTCATCAGCAGAAACCTCATCCCAACAGCAACAACCAGGCATGGGCCCCGGCTCAGACCCCTTCTCCCACACCTATGCCTCTGACATTCCCCACTTCAACCAAGCCTCCCACAAGCGCACCCACGAGCGAGAAGATGTCCGCCGACAATGGAGACAGAGGTATAAAGCGAAGAGGGCGTGGGGCGATGACGATGTGGAGTTTGAGCCGCAGACGAGTTTGGTGGGACACTTTGCCATCGTGTCGGGGATTCTGGCGGTGACGTTCTTGGCGCCGTTTCTGTATTTAAAGGTCGTGGGGGAGAGGAAGAGGGTTGTAAAGCCGGGGGAGAGGTATTGATATCAAGTGGGCGATGGCCGTTTGTGGTGTGTAAGATATAAGGAGTTGGGAGCGAGATGTATATAGAGCAAGTTAACGAGAGATGGCACGGATTGATAGAGTCAAGACAGCACTGCACATGGGCAGAGACACAATGCAAGACACGACACACGGGAGGCAAAAGTTTACGCAAAAGGTATCTTTCAAGATTTCCGACTGTCTTTGAATAATCTACATTCCCAGAGAAGAAATCCACCCTTCAGATAGGCGAGGGGCAAAAGGAAACCATCTGCGGTGTGCGGAATTAAGTTACAATGCGCCGCGCGCGCCCATGGCTGTGTAGCCACGAGGTTGCACGGCTATAGATTACGGAGTGAGTCGCGAGGGCCCCTCCGATGGAACTTTTTGGGTGAGGTTGCTTAACCCTCAAAGGTGAAGCTGGCACCGAGCTGTATTAGGTGTGTCAGTCGGGTTCTCTCAGAAATCGGTCGTTGTTACATGTACGAACCTTGTGGGTAGCCTGGTCGAGCTTCTGGGTGTCGAAAGAGCCACCAAGGCCGAGGGTGACGCCCTCACGGAGGAGAACGTTGTAGGCGAGGGCAGCAATACCGCGGTCGTTGATCTTGACCTGTAGAGAATTTTTGTGAGCAACATCTTCCGCGCCTTTGAAAATTGGAAGTACAAACCTTGGCGAAGGAGACGGGGTCAATGCGGTACTTGCTGGCGACCTCAAGACCGACAGCGTTGCCGGTGTTCGAGTTCCAGGTAGCCTTGGCACCGGCCTCAACCTGGCTGTTGACCTTGTGGTAGTAAGAGGCAGCGAAGACGGAGAGGTTGTCGGTGGCGGTGACGGCAGCGCTGTACTGAGGAGCAGCGTAGCCGACGGCGGCGCTGTAGGCAGTGACGGCAGCCTTGTTCACGTCGTAACCAGCGCTGGCACCGGCGAGGAAACCCTCGTGGCCGACAACGGCATCGACGTTGGCGGTGGGGCCCTTGAGGAGGTCGAAGAAGGCACGGCCATGGAAGTTGGGCTGCTTGAAGTGGAGGTTGAACTTGGCGCCACGGGCAGCGGTAGCGGGGAGGAAGCTGAAGAGACCCTCGAGCTTGAGGCCGCGGGCAAGGTTGTCGGCGAGCTCGAGCTTGGTGTCGAGAGCGTTGGCGGTGTTCCAAGTCTGGGTGAGGGTGAGGCCTGGTCGCGGGAAATATTGCATTAGCAGCTGCGCATATGGCTGATGGGGGCTGCTGGGGAGCTGTGAAGACGAAAGAGAGTGCGATGACGGAGAATGCAATGGTGGGATGAGAAGCAACTGAAATTCAATCGGCCATCCAGCTTTGGGGCCGAGTATGCGCGCGAGACGGACGGTGGCCAGGGGTTTAGGAGGAGCTGGGCCATTGCGCCGTTTGCGACGCGCGCTTCTCCCGTCCTGCTTCTCGCCCGGCTCGCGCAGAACTTGTGCGGCTGCGACCTCGCCCTGAATTTCTGGAGTACTTCTCTCGAGAACGGGCTTAGTTGCCTCTTGTGGGTCGTGCTGTGACGTTCTTGAAGGAGAGGAAGAGGAGGATGAGGATTGCGTACCGGTGGGCTTGTCGGTGTATTTGCCCTCAATCTGTAGGGCAGAAAGTTGGTCAGCGTCGGATGCTTCCGCGTCGAGAAGGGTGTCAAGGAAGCTTACAGCGGCGGAGGTGGACTTCTCGTGGCTGGACTTGCCGGTCACCTTGAAGGCGACGCCATTGGGAGCGGTGTCCTTGAACTCGAGGGTAGCGGCGTTGAGGTGGTAGAAGTCCTTGTTGAGGAGCTGGAGGAGAGGCCCGGGTCAGCTTTGTTTCAGAGCGATTGTATACAGAGGAGAGGAAGCAGCTTCTCAGAAAGAAGCAGTCTCGCATGGCTCATACGAGCGCATACGGTTCCAGAAGCTAGTTTCTACCACACAGTGACAGCACAAGTGCCGAGGTGAGGAAAAAAAGCGGCGCAAGCAGGGAGGAAGAGGATAGCTAAGAACATACGTCGTTGGCCGGCTTGGCAATGTCGGAGAAGGCAGGGATAGACATGATGGGCAGAAGAGAAGACTGTAGTCTTTTTCTTAGGTTATTAAAGTTGAGAGAGGGAGAGGAAAAGTGAGGTTGATTGGGATGAGACGGTGGTGGTGAAGTGGAGGAGGAGGAGGAGGAGGAGGAGGCAGAGGAAAGAAAAGGAAGCGCAGAGTCTCAGGAGGGTGTAGCGGGAACGAGCAACAGCAGTGCAGCTGCAGGATGATGTGTTTGACGTGGGGACACCCCCTGTGAAGCACCCGTGAGGTACCTCCAAGCCCCCCTAAGGCCCCTGTGAGGTGTCATGCTGTTGCTGTGGTGCCGTTGTAGCACGGTGCGGGTCTGGGTGCAGCTCGGCGATTGGTTCGCTGTCGCATCATTGTTGGGACAGATGGTTGTCGGCTGATGTCGGGCCGGTTAACGGCTGCCTGAGGAACTGCATCGCCTTACTTTACTCTACCTTACTTTGACGACCTCAGGCATCACTTACGGCCTCTCTTATACGGGAAAACAGTGTCTTGCCTTCTACAGTGACACTGTTCGGACTCGCTTTGCATACTTCCAACTTGCAACCTCTGCTGTCAAGAACCATCACAGATCAACGGAGTATCATTCCGTCCCAACTCATTCCATCCGCGAATAAACCCCCGAGTCAGCCCCCATCCAATCCCCCCGCTAGCTTCCTTCAGTCCGTCCACGTGGGGTAATGTCACGATGCTGCGCGCCTGACTTCCCGCCCGTCTGAGCAACTGCAACCTCTGGAAATTAGACATCCATTGTTGGGGCGAAATGCGCATTGCCAATGTCTAGGTATGGCTTGTGTGCTCGAACCGCAGTCACCCCTCCCTTATTCATGCAGTGGAGAGAACGCGAAGCCGCGCCGTTGGCTTGAGCACCGCATGATCGGTTTCTAGATGTTCACATGATGCATGATTGAATGAGGATGGGGCTGCTTCAAGAATGGGCGTTGTTCCCTTGTCTTCACCGCCTGAACCGCCCATAATTAGACTTCAGACACAATGCACAAAGTGTAGATCATCCAGTGATTCCAGTCTGCCCTTGTAGAATTCACCCATCCACCAGGGGTCTCCACAGTATCTGTAGGGCTATTCAACTCCTCCCAGAAACTTGCGAAACAACTTTGAACCATGAGGGTTCCATGCCTCCTCAATGCAATATTCTCCGATTCACAATCTGCCAACGTAATAGTCTATCCTTTTTTGTTGCGCCTATCCTGAAGACACCTTGGATACATGCGGCGAGGTCCAGAAAACACCCACTCGTGTGCTTTTGTTTGCGTAACGTCGTCCTGTTTTCCCTGCCTCACTCTTTGTATGTATGTGTTTGCGTGCTCATTCGCTACATTTACGTAGGAAGTTAAGCAGCGTGATCGTACTTGTGGTTGTGGTTGGCCATGGCTCTTCCACTAGGGTCGGTCTGGGCAGACCACTTGGGCACCCATCTGACCACTGTCGACGCGCAGTGAGGCGGGAAGTGCTCGTCGAACATCATGCGGTACCAGTAACTATCCACCATCAAGTCAGTATCAACCATTCTCTAATTCGCCCAGCATCAAGCTTTTGCAGGAGAAATAACTTACGCCTCCTTGGTATCGGGAATGTCGTTGCCCCACTCCGGCTTGGGGTTCTTCATCATCTCATCCGTAACGTGCAACTCGGCGTTGTCCTTGAGCGCATCGATCCAGCCGTAGCCGACACCGTCGGAGAACTGCTCCTTCTGGCGCCACAGGATCTCGTCAGGCAGGTAAGGCTCGGCCTTGGGGTCGTCGGAGGTGTCGAAAGCCTTGCGGAGGATGTACTTCTCGATGTGATCTTTGGTGTGCATCTTGTCCGCGGGGTCGACGTTCATCGCGTACTCGAGGAACTGGAAGGCTGTGTGAGCATGTCATCTTGTATAGTGGAAGTTCTGGGGAGCGAAACTTACAGCCTTGTCGAGGAAAGGCACGCGGGCCTCAAGACCCCAGGCAGAAGTGGACTTGTTGGCGCGAAGGCAGTCAGAGAGGTGGAGGTTCTTCACACGGCGGACAGTCTCCTCGTGGAAGGTCTTGGCGTCTGGTGCACCGTGGAAGTAAAGGTAACCACCGAGGATCTCGTCACTGCCCTCACCACTGAGAACCATCTTGATACCCATAGCCTTGATCTTGCGGGAAAGCAGGAACATGGGTGTTGAGGCACGAATCGTAGTCACATCATACGACTCAAGGTGGTAGATGACGTCTGAGAGTGCGTTGAGACCATCCTCGATGGTGAAGGTCATAACGTGGTGCTTGGTACCCAGGAACTTGGCGGTCTTGAGCGCAGCCTCGTTATCGGGGGAACCAGGAAGACCGATGGAGAAGGAGTTGAGCTGGGGAAGGTAGGTGACGGTCGAGAGGTTGTTATCGTCATCGATACCAACAAGACCCTCGCCAACATCAGGGTTCTCAGAGGGTTCAACACCACCGTTGGCCTCGAGCGCCTGCTTCTTCAGGCGGAGAGTCTCGCGCTGGGCGATAGAGGCGACCAGGCTGGAGTCGAGACCTCCGGAGAGGAGCACACCGTAGGGAACCTCAGCCATGAGACGTTTCCTCACAGCCTTCTCGAGCGCCTCGCGAAGCTTGGTGTAGTCGACCGGAGTGGTAGGGATCTTGGACTCCTCCCACCATGAAGGGTTGAAGTAGCGGGTGGTCTTGCCGGTCTTGGAATCGAAAACGTGGCCCGGAGGGAAGGCCTCAATCTTGTCGCAGACGGTGTACAGGCACTTGAGCTCGGAAGCGAAGTAGACGGCATCGGGCTCCTTGGAGGACCAACCCTGGTAGAAGGTGGTGACGCCAATGGGGTCTCGGGCAGCGATCGTGCGGTCTTGCTTCTTGTCATAGAGGACGAAAGAGAACATGCCATCGAGCTTGTTAGGCGCATCGATATCATGTTCCATGTACTGTTATCCAGTGATATGAGTATACTGCTGCCGATACCGCATGTGGAGGGGTCAAAGGGTTTCCACGCACCAGAGGAATGATAACCTCGCAGTCGGACGCCGTCTTGAAGTGGTAAGGCTCCTTGAGGTGCTTCCGAATCAGACGGTGGTTGTAGATCTCGCCGTTGACGGCAAGGATGATGGACTCGTCGGAGTTGGTCAGGGGCTGAGCGCCAGACTCTGTGAAATGGGTCAGTGTTGTAGAGGATAACCGAGGATGGCTGTGATCGTACCAACGCCCACGATGCTGAGACGCTCATGGCAAAGGACTAACAAAAAGTCAGTAGAGCTCTTTTCCAACCTTCCCAGGCTTCAATTGACATACTTGTGTGGTTGGAGATGACGTTTCCGCCTGGACACGCGACAGTAAGTACATTTCCGCATCGCCATTCACAGTACTTGACTCACTCCAATCGGGGCCACGATGCCGGACTCTGCGCTCCTTGTCAGCTCCAACGACCAGATCATGCTTTAGATGCAAAGTATACGTACTGCTTCGCAAGCTTGAGCGCAGTCGGCTTGAATTTTTGAACGTCGGGGTGACTGCGAGCGCACAACGGTCAGTATGACGCCCACCGCGAACTTTTTCTGCCCACCCGTTTTCGCTGGTGGTGATGGCGGGGTGATGTGCGCAAACCGCGTCTGCCCCTCCATCTTCACCAGCCGAGGGGCAGGCATGGGATCTGGACGTACCGATGGCACGCGAAAATGCCACACATGATTGCGGCTTTGAGGTAGAGACTTTCCGGGTGCTGGAAGGGAAAGAAGAAGGAGGTGACGGTTGTGTGAAGGTTGCAGAAGCAGATGGGTCGTGACGGAGGCGAGTCTAGATTAAAGATAACCGTAGTTGGAAAAAGATTGGGAACCCTTCCTTGGGTATGACTACAGACCAGGCGAGCCGGACCCTGATAGCCCGATGGGCATTGCACTACGCTATTACTCGCTTCTTGACACTTGGCCACTTATCTTAGAGCATTCCGCCTCTGCGTCTCCCAATTCTTAACTAGTGTGCGAAAAAGGCTCAAAAAAAACTGGAGGGTCGGGTGGCGGGCGTGTGTGCTGGAGCTGCAACTGGAACTGGAGGTGTTTTGGATGCATGGCTCACCTACGGCCGACTTCGGCGCTACGCCGGTTCGTCTATCCTGACATTGCCAATGACTCGATTGGTCCTCCGGCGTCGCAACCAAGCAGCCTCACGATAGCCCATATGTCGGTGTGCGTTGTTGCTGGCTGCATTGCGCATGGAGCAAGGTAGCCAAGGTAAGCGATAAGATACGGATGGTCGCAACGATAACAGGTTGGATCGACACCCTCCAGCTCACTGCGACCAGCCGATGTGACTGCAAGCAGAACTGGGGTGCATACGGTGTCGCATTCCGTCGCTGGGTGTCAAGTTGGGCACGCGTGCATGCGCTTTCTTTGGAAATGCCTGCCGCGACATGTGGCTTTATTTGGAAAGGTATTGTAGGCCCGCAAAGCGAGTGAGGCATGGCCCGGTACGTAGGCAGTTCACGATGTACCCCAAGCACCATAAGAGATTATCCTCTTCCAAAGCTACGGTCCTGCGCAACAGCACTTTGCGTGCCATATAATAGCAAACGAGATCATAAATGTCTTCGATATCTAATCCTGTGCTCCTCGCAATCTTCGTCCAAGTCTCTTGAGGCCATGCTCTCTGAATCTGTTGTGTGCTCCAGCCATACCGTTCGCGGTTACCAAACGAGGAAATCATAGCTCCCGGTCCATGCCCTCAAATGTAGTCCAAACGCCAAAAAGTTTCTTCATGTCTCGTTTTATCAAGCTGAACCTGTTTCTTCCTTCTTCGGTCTCCGTCTAATATCCGTCCTGGTCCCATTACGGCGCCGGGTTCTCGCGCACCACCCTCTTCACGCGCTTGTCATACTCGGCTCGATCCCGCTTGAAGAGGTTGTATGCCTCTGCTTGCGCAGGAGACTCGGGGTTGGGGTCGTCGAGGAGGTCTTGGATACCAAGCAGGATCTGCTTGACTGTGATGGCTGGCTTCCAGGCTTCCTCCTCGTTCAAGATCGAAAGGCAGACGGTGCCGGAAGGGTAGACGTTCGGATGGAACAACGGAGGGACGAATTTGCCTGCGAATCTCTTGTCAGTGGCGCAAATTATCAGCTGAGTCGCATGATGCTTACACTTTGGGGGCTTTGTTGGGTACTCTGCAGATCGGCCATTAGCAAACGTCACTTCGCTTGGGCAGCATGCAGCGACTCACCCTCAGGAAACGCAATGTTGAGCTTAAACAAGCCACCCTCCCACTTCGTCTTCTCCTTGCCTGGAATACCACATTCCCAGTTCTTCAGGTCCAGCACACCCTCCTTCGTGCGCGCAGGTTTCGCAAAGAAGCCGAAGGGATGGTCGCGCCGCCACTGCTTCCTACGAAAGGGTCAGTCTCTTGTCCTAAATAAGAACGCTTCGCAGAACGTACCGCTCCTCCTGGAGCCGATTCTGGCACAGTGACATGTTTCTGTTGTGGACGGGGGATTACGTTGGTCGTAAGGCGCGCGAGATGCAAAGAGTGGTGATGATCGTTCGAGGTCTGGAAGGAGGGGTGTTCGTCGTTCGGAGGGGAAGGGAGGGGTAGAGAACGGAGGAGGGGTGAAGAGGGCTGACAAGGGAATGACTGAAGGGTGGCGCGTTGCACAGAACCAGAAGAAAAGCTGGTGCGAAAGTGCTGAATTCTCGCCGTGAATGGCTCGGGTCGAATGGCAGTTGGTGAGGTGAGTCGGCCAACGAATGCTCAGGCAGGTGGCGGAATGTCTGCAGGGTAAACAAATTTTACTTGGTTTTGTCAGCAGTCGCGCCGCCTGACAATCACGTGTTGGCTGTCATTTTGCTTCGAAATGCCCTGGAAGCTCTCCATGATCTTCCAAAACACGGGAATCGATATCTATGGTCTCGACCAAGGTGATTTGGCAAACAGTGACGATATTGCAGGTCGCCAGCAGAGGAACTGACGCCAGCTGTCCGCCATGACTGCACGAGCACAAGTATCGGGCACGATCGAGTTTCAACACAACTCCATTATGCGGCAAACACATCTCTGTTCACCAGAACTCGCTGAGGTTTTCTTCATAGACTTTTGTACTGCCACATGAGGCTGGGCAAGCCATTTGATGCTGGACGTGGAGCGCATAGCCGTGAAAGAGTCGAGGCAATCTCGTTCAGCGCCATTGTATGCTCCCACTGACGAAGGCCAGACTCCTTCGTCTGGGTGGCCAATATCCTCTGTCCAGCTTCTATATGCCGCTGTGCACCAAGTTCGTTGTGTTGCATCTCGTCGCACACAGCTAAGAGAACACAGGCAACAAGTACAACGATTACATCTGATGCAGCACACGCCCTCAAGAGATGCAATGCTCTGCCATAATGCGCCAGGAACGGTAGGTTTCTTTCTTGAGTTGCCTGTCCTTCTTTGAATAGCTGTGGATGTCCAGGGAGTCCTGGCAGACTCGAAGCTGCGATTATGAGATGCTTGATACTGCCATTCTGGTCACTGGCTTGCAGCACAACGGACTGCCAGAACCCAGCTGTACCATAACGTGAGAGAGACGATGCGTAAATCTCTTTGAATACTTGAAAAGTCATTCTAGCTCGTAGCTCACAAGTCCCAACGGTCGAATCGCAGACCGGGTCCGGGCCTGTGAGGATGACGAGGCTCATCTGTTGCTGGGCCTGGTACTGCTTGCGGATAGGATACCCATCGCATTTGCGCCCTGTCGAGGTGCAGCGGCGGCATGAAGGCTTCTCCTCGTCGCATTTGACACGCCGAATCCTAGAGTCCTGTCTATCAGCTGACTAAACCATCTCGGCGAGGGAGTATGCAAGAGAGAACTGTAGCCCAACCTGCAGGTAATGCACCCCGTAGTGCTACGTCTATGCTTTACAGTCATGATTATCGTGATATTCGTAGGCTCATTGCTATGACTACGCGGCAGGTAAAGTTCCAGGTTTGGTTACTTTGCCCTTGATCGAGACCTGTTCGAGTCGGACATAAGCGCCATGTATCCGAGATCCGGACAATACGAGCAACCCCATCCCCAAGTCAGCCCGCGAGTTGCCAGGATTCCAGATGAGACCCTGTTCTGTATTAGGAAAGACAATCTTCATTGTGATTCGCCCGCTCGCTAACTAAGATTTAGCGTCCGCCGCATGTCGCATGTTATTCCTATCGCAGCAGCCTCAAGTGTAGGCCAGACGCTCCAAGGCGAACTCAGCACGCATGCATCTATCGATTTGCTTAGAAAAGCAGTCTTTGAATTACAAATCGTGACGAAAGCTGTGATGGGATACTGAAGGAAGGATGCCTTCCTTCAGTATATAAAGAAGGGCAATGGTGTTCATTTGAGCTGGCGTGTTCAAGACACAACCACTGCTTACAACCATTCTCTACAGACTCTCACTACTAAACTTTGCACGATGATGTTCCCAACTCCATCTTCAATTCAGAAGTCTATCGGCGAGACAAAAGTCGACTATGTTCGACTCGGCTCTTCTGGCTTACGCGTCTCTGTCCCTATCCTTGGTGGGATGTTCATAGGGCACGAGAGTTGGGCACCCGGCATCCTTGGTGAAGAAGCCGCAATTGAGCTCCTCAAGGCAGCTTATGATCGCGGTATCAACACCTGGGACACTGCCAACATGTACTCCAATGGCGTTTCTGAGCAGATCATGGGGAAAGCTCTCAAGAAACACAGCATTCCTCGCCATAAGGTTATCATCATGACCAAGTGTTCCGAGTTCGTTGCTGAGGAGCCAGATGTCCTGAGTCCGGCTTTCGGACACGTCATGGGCAACACCAAAGACTATGTGAACCAAGCCGGTAAGACCTGTCACCAATATTAGAAGACTCAACACCACTTCAAAGTACTAACCGCTGGCCAGGTCCATCTCGAGCTGCAATCTTTAACTCCGTTGAAGCCTCGCTCGCCCGCCTTGACACCCCCTATATCGACGTACTTCAACTCCACCGCTACAACGGCGAAACTCTCCCTGAAGAAACAATGAAGGCCCTCCATGATCTTGTTCAATCCGGCAAAGTCCGTTACATTGGCGCCAGTTCGATGTGGGCTACGCAATTTGCGACCTTGCAATTCGTCGCCGAAAAGAACGGTTGGACAAAGTTCATTTCTATGCAGAACTACTACCACCTGTGCTACCGCGAGGAAGAGCGTGAGATGATCCGCTTCTGCAAGGAGACCGGTGTTGGTATCATTCCGTGGTCGCCGCTCTACGGCGGTCTACTTGCGAAACCCCTCGGGGTCAAGGACTCGCCACGATCTAAGGCTGGATCGGGAGGCATGGGCTCTGCATTCACGCAGACTGATGAGGTGATCATTAAGAGAGTGGAAGAGGTGGCCGAGAAGAAGGGTTGGTCAATGGCTCAGGTCGGATTAATCTGGCTCAAGATGAAGGGCGCTGTGCCGACTACCGGCATCAACTCCGTTGCTCGAGTTGAAGAAGCTGCTGATCTGCGAAGCAAAGAGTTGACTGAGGAAGAGGTGTCGTATCTGGAGGAACCGTATGTTCCGAAGCCCATTGCTGGGCATTTCTAGAGGTCTACGTCGTCCATTCTGAACGAATGGGGTCAGCGGAACCTAGGAGTTAGTGTTTGATGAGAACTGCACTTCAGGGAATTCAAGTCTTTTTATTCCATGAGATTCATGTCAACTTTTTCGTCCCTGCTGTTTTCCCAGGGATTTCCCCACACCTGAACTTCAAATGCTCTCAGTGGTGTTCTCGTCAGTTAGCCCAATAGCGATTATGTCGTTCATGTAAAGCCCAAATTATGTTTGAATAAGCAGATCAACGATAGCTATAGGTCACAGTAGCAATCTCAGAGATCAGTCTCACGGCACTAATAATCAACAAGGTAAGTCGATCGTCAGGATGTAGAGAACAGACCAAATGGACAGCACTTCGAAGATGGGGCATCTCTAGTCCGCCACCTTAGCATTACTTTCCAGACAGACAACAAGCTTTCATGCTTGCAAACTATACCCAATTATCACAAGCAAATTGCTCATCTTCGCCGCCGCTTTCTTGGACACCGTGATGGTCCATAGCTGGTTGCCCGCCTGTAGATCAGTGTCGTTCCAGACTAGATTCATTGACTCAACACTCTTCTCAGCCGATGTCTTCGGCGCGTGGATCTACTGCAATGGCGAGACCAAAATCGACAGATATAGCTGCAGCAGTTTCCAAGTGAGATCGGATGTTTGCAACGGCGAGAGTGGCCACATCCCCATCTATTGGGGAGCTGCGGCTGGTGTACTGGAACTCCAGCTCTACATCCTTGATTGTTGAATAGTCGAAAGAGGGAAAGTCACGGTTGAGAGAGAGGCTAACTAGTCTTCTCACGTGGTATCCCCGCGGATTCTTTACTTCCAGGCATCTTTGGCTTCTGATTGGATTACTTGACATGGCAATTCTTGCGCCCAATCTCCAACATCGAAAGGCAGAATGAGTTCGAAGTGAGCTGGTTTTGTGACCATCTTCACTGGCCGCAGAACGCGTTCCAGGTTCGCCGTCCACCACCGTACGTAGACATCATGAGCAAGGAGCATCACTTCGAATCTCAGCCACTGGAGATTGTCCATGGCGGCCAAGGTCTCCCAAATTAAAAACCACTGAAGTGTCTGGCCGTTGTTGTTATCCTTGTCCGCCCGCTTTGTTAGTGTTTCCCCTGTGCCAACCATGGCGATATTAACGTGGGAGATGCAAGCGAAATGACATGCTGAAATGACTTTGCGGAAGTTGCTGATGAGCCACAGATTCCAACTGAAGTCGAAAATGGTAGTTTCATACAGAAGATGTGCAGCCTCCAAGTATCTTGAAGGCGAACGAACGTTGCTGTCAATATCACAAGACTGTCTGAGTGTTTTCATGTGTGTTTTGGGTTACTCACATCCGTTTGCAATTGAGCAGAACATTGAGGCGATTGCGCTTCTCCTTTAATTGAGAGCATTTGAGATGTGACCTGGGGCTGAAGTTCTGCCAGTCTTGGGCAACACATTCGGCTGCAGTAATCGCGTAGCTGGTTATATGGACCAGTTTGGTCACCGCAGAATGAAAGTAGGCGTTCCATATCTGCGCGCGTAACTCGAATGGGAGTCGATGGAGTAGCAGGGCATCAACCTGCGGATTGTCTCGCTCGCCAGGAGTGATGGGCTTGGGAGCGCCGAAGATGAAGCGCTTCGCTCGCTGTACCAGACTGCCCCCTGTTGGCGCTCACTATCGGTGGCAATGCGTCGATACGCGTCATTGTTTGATGCAAAAAAGATGATGGGGGAGAAGATGGCTCTACTCTGCTAGGCGAGCGTGAGGAAGGGAGAATGCTCCCCTCTTTAACCAGGTGAGGGTGGCCGTGGATTGCCAGACCCAACATCCAACCCAAACAGCCAACCGTCGAGTCAAAGCAAGCTGCAGTGGCACATACGCCGCAAGGTCCCCGCCAGAGCTGCTCAAGTTGCATAGCCGCCATGCATAGCCGCGTCCCGCAATGTTTCCCATCGATCGCTTGCTTGCTTTGCACGCAACTTAGCGTTGAAGAGGACTGTTTTCAATGTACATGACGGGATCGTGTTTTGTGGGAATGGTGTGCTCTCACTGTAGTTGTAAGCATTGTATCAATCGCTCAGGCCCAAATCAAACATCACCCGGGCTTCAATACCAAGTATGCCATTTATATTTTGTTAAACGGGCCCATGACTGCCTACGGTCGCATGTGTCTTAATAATATTGAATGCTTTACTTGGCGACGAGGCAAGCATTGGGGCAGCTCTTTGAGACGGTAGGTAAGAGGGCTACCATGAACACGCTCCCATTGGGCCCATGGGATCGGCTGGCCGTTGAGCTGCCGCAAGATCATCATAGATGTTATGGGCTCTCCTATCTGTTCCAGTGGGTTCCAACACCATCCAGACGCCTCAGAAGCGGTCTCGGGGCCGTAGTTTTGGTACGGGCTACCCTTTGGACGGGTGCGAAGGTCACTGTTCGAACTGCCCTTCCGGAGAAGTTGACCAACGAAACCATTCTCTGGGTCTTTGATCCAGAAGTACTTATTGGGATCTGAGAACTTAGGCTTTGAATGGAGTGGTTGGTTGTCCCTCGAGAAGAACTCGCCACGCTCGTCTACGTATCCAAGTTCACGCTCATCGAGCACTGTGGTGATAGTTCCACTGTTCTCAAGGGTACCGAATTTTGTAGCACCCTCCTGCTTCACGTCGCTCTCGGTTCCGTAGTAGAAATCTCCCGTCATCCACCATCGTGCGGGAGGGTTCGGTACGCGCAGAGGGCTCATTGAAGACTTTTTCATCACTGTCAATGAGTGTGATGGTGATCAAGCTTGGAAGACGAGAAGGAAATTTGAGATCAGATATTAAGCATAAGGCATATTAGACGCCGTGAGCTCATTCCATACTTGTCCAGTAAGAGACTCAAGAAGCGTCTTGTACTTGGGGAGCCGGTGCTTATCGTCAAGCCACCAGTCAACTTGGGACCAGAGTGTTGCGAGATTGCTTTAGGCGCCGAGGATCTCGCTTGGAATATCGGGACCGTTGACGGATTTCTGTCGTAAGCAACTCAATCACATGATCATATGTGTACCCTATTCGAGGCAGGAATTCGGACTTGACACGGGAGATGCCACTAGACACTCAACATGGCCCCTCCTAACTCGAACCCCAGAGTGCCAATAGGCACCATGTCGTCCTTGAGTAGCTCATATGCCGCGTTATTGACGTTTTAAGGCTCATCAAGAATATCAGGCCCTTGTGTGTCATCCTGGTGATTGTACGTGGCTAACTCTGCTGGCCTGAGGAAGATGGCTTGATCCGCGCATAGTAGATGGAGGATTCTAGCACCTCGTTGACAAGATCAACGTAAGAAATCTTCGTGTTGGAGTTGGCGCAGGAGACCTCCAAATTACCAATATCAGGGTGTTGAACCACAAAGCATATGGTGTAGACAACTGAGCGGGTAGTAAGCACGATAGAGAAAGAGCTTCAAGAGATGCACAAAGACTAAGGCTCGGTTTCAGTGCCTTGCCCATCGACGTGGAGCGATGTCGGGCTACCTGGAACGACGCTTGAGGAGGAGGGAGTGAGTGCTCGTTCGAAGCTGAGTGTAGGTACAGTGCGATACCCTCAGGTATGCATCGCAGTGTACCTGAGGACCCTGAAGTAGTTACCCCACCCCACCTTGCACAGGGTCGCCATGCGGTCAACACCTTACCCATCGATTTGTCAGATCCCCAATCCTGGCTCGCCTTTCATCTATAGGTGGGTTACGCCGCATTGATATTGCTACTTCTGTCCTGATCAATCGTCCGAACGTACGGGACAAGTGTGATACTGCCCACTTGATGTTTGCACGTCTGGACCTTGTAGTGGAGCCATACAGGGAAGCAGACCTGCCCAATAGACTGTCGTGGAACTACTTCAGTCGGGATCTGAATATGTAGGCACTTGACAGACTCTCCGCTGTATAGGAGAACTGCCATTCACTTGCTTATACCTCAACTGTGGCAAACATAAGCACCAAGGCTCGAGCTGGCCCTTGGCAAGAATCATGACGGCCTTGTGCCGCAGTTGTCTGCCTGTGTGCAACATGTAGGTACCTGGGACCCACTACGCAATGCGCATCTGATCGCAAAGCTTCCCTCGGCTCGGCTTCAGGTACAGCCCTCTTTCACAAGTCACACAACCGCAGGGTCAAACACAAAACTCTGCGCATCAATCGAATCATAGAGCGAGAGACGTTCTAGAAGTCTGGTCTCATCTACCACCGGTCAATCGTCCTTACTCCACCTGGGCATTCGGCAGCGACTGTCGCGTACCTTCGGCATTGGCGAGGCTGCGACCTTGCGCGGGGTTGACCCCTCCAGCAGCATCATTGTGTTGCCCAACATCATCACATCCTTTTCAGCGGCACAAGCCCCAGCATGAGCACAGAACCTGGAAAAGAGGCGCCAGCTCAAGTAGCCCCTGCCTCTACTGTTGCAGAACCTGCGAAGCCAGCCGAGGTAGTTGAGGACTACCCTGACCCGGATGAGGATGATCTCGACGACCTTGATGGTACCGCCACCCTCTATGTGACTGCGCTTGTTGCACGTACTGACACTCTCCAAAGACATGCTCGATGACTTCTCTGCCGTCAAATTGAACAAAAAGCCGGAGGATGCTACACCAGCGTCTACGGCCCCCGCACCATCAACCTCGGATACCGCCAGCACAGCCAAACCAGCCGCAGCTCCTATGTCAGGGCTTGAACCCACCGTCGACGATGCCTTCTCAGAAGAGGACTTCGCAAAGCAGCTCCAAGCCGGTATGGCCGACCTGCTAGGAGAGCTTGATAAATCTGTAGGTTGTATCCTGCTGTGGTACGGGACCAGACGCTGACTGACTTGGACAGCCCGAGATGCAGCAACAGTTCGAAGACATCTTCAAGCAGATCAACGCCGCGGCCGCAAACGCAGACTTAGGCCCAGACGGCCCTCCCCCTGTCGACAAAGGTGCCTCGTCATCCACACCACAACCCCCCAGCGCTACCGGTGACGCTTCCTTCCAAGACACCATCCGCGCCACGATGGAGCGCATGCAAAACTCCGGAGACCAGGCCACCGCCGCGGCAGCTTCCGGTAGCGGCGGCGCCGACGACTTCATGGCTGAGATGCTCAAAGCTCTCGGCTCTGGCGACTTCAACCCTGACGGCGGCGAGGATGGCGAAGATTTCTCCAAGATGCTCATGGGTATGATGGAGCAGCTCACGAACAAGGAGATCCTGTACGAACCGATGAAGGAGCTGCATGACAAGTTCCCGGAGTGGATGGAGAAAAATAAGGACAAGACCACGGAGGCGGATATGGCGAGGTATGAGACGCAGAAGGTGCTGGTGGCGGAGATTGTGGGCAAGTTCGAGGAGAGCACGTACAAGGACTCCAACCCGGCAGATCGCGAGTACATTGTCGATCGGATGCAGAAGGTAAGACACCGCAGCAGCTGTCCTGCGAATCGACCACGAACGCTAACTTTACGACAGATGCAAGCTCAAGGCTCGCCGCCTACGGATCTGGTTGGCGACATGGCTTCAGCACAAGACGCATTCTCCGGCGCGGACGATCAGTGCAACCCTCAGTAGAAGGTGGGGTCGTCGCCCTTATCTCAGTTGGATATCTCTAGAGACGCCGTATATACCCATTGCTTCTTTATACATGTCTACAAGCAACGCTGCTCGCCGGCAGGTCTGTCCGTGAAACGCCATGGTCTTGATGTACCGTCCCTGAACGCCGTACCAAAAGCAATATTCCGAAGAGCTCAAAACATCATGTCCTCTGAAAACTGCATTGCGTCCGAATGATCTGACTGTGATGCAGCGTGTGGTGGTTGTGCTGATTCCTCGGGTATGAAATCCGCCAATACGTCGTCGTATTCGTCGTCGGAGAAGCTGGGTGACTTTGGACGTTGTGATGTTGGTACATCCTGCTCGTAGGAAGCCAGCATGGCCTCGAGGTCATCGTCTGGCGGTCCATCATCCATCACCATGTCATCTCCTATTTCTTGTGTCATTGGTTCGTCACCATACGCCATCGCGTCTTCGAGGTCTGCGTCGGTGATTGAAGGCGCGTCACGCGCCAAATGATCCCTGTCCGCAAGCCAGTTCGTCTTCAGGAACTATACGGGATTAGCTGTGACCCGACGCGTCCAGTGCCTCAACCGGTATACTTACGTGTCCCTCAATATCCCTCCGCTGCCACGCCTTGTCCTCCGCCTTCCTCCTCACACTCTGAAGGAAGTTCGTCCGCCTTGCCTCTTGCGCATCTTCACGCTTCCTCACCAGTGGGTTTGGTCGCGAAGGTCTTGAGGCGAACTTGAATTTGGGTGGCTGCAGAGGCGATGACTGAGTCTGGCGTTGAAAGAGCGCGTTCCTGTCGAGGGGCGACAGAGGAGATGTGGCGCGGATTGGGGAGGATGAGAGTGGTGATGAGACGGCGGGGCGAGTATCCCAAGGCACTGTTGATGATGCTGCGCCGAAGATTGGCGCGGGAGCGAAAGAGAGCATGGTGTCGGCCTTGGGTTTGCCTTGTTCTTGCGGTGTTTGCATAAATATGATTTGGATTTGAGCGACCGCCCTAAGAGTTGGGAGTAGAGAAGAGGTCGGTCGTAATTAAAGATGGGTGTTGAATAGTTGAGCGTGGCAAGAGTAGAGACTGAGACAATCATTAACGCGACCTCGACTCGTAGTCGCGCTATCACGTGTGGGCTGCACTAACAGTGCTAAACACAACCCACGACAGCGCGGCGCCAGTGTGGCGGTTCAGGGTCGTCAAAATGTGGCTGTCATGCTCACCGTTTGTGGCGCTCCGTTCTCGCCCTGGACCGTTTCTTGCCGAGCCGGACAGTCTCGGCTTCCTTTGCCCCAGTGCGCAGCGGCGAGTCGCCCCTACAAAATTTCTAGACGGCGGTGGACGCATGTGAGGAACCCACTGACGACGACATGGACGATTCTTTTACCGCGTCCCGGCCCCTTCTCTAACGTCGAACCACCCTCTTCTAGCCAAATATCCAACTCCGAAATATGCGACATCCCAGCCTTGCGTAAACCGAGTGCACGACGAGAAGGAAGGGAACGTGAGGTCGACTTAGATACAGCTGACCCAGATGAGCACACTCAGGGTATCCGCTGTCGCCTCCCGCATCAGCGCTGCACGACCATGGACCTGCTCGACATGCCGAACGCAATTGCGCCGAATTAACAAAGCCGAACCCCTTTTCCGACCAAGAACCTTCTTCTCTTCAGGGAGATTCTCCTCGGGGAGAACACAACAGAGCAGGAAGACTGGGTCTCAACAGGGCCAGGGGAGGATCCTCCTGCTTGCATCAGGTGGTGTAGTCGCCAGCGCTGGCGCCACCCTGTTGGCTTTCGGCGATGATATCAAGACCAGTTATGAGGCTACCGAACGTGCCGGTCGTGTAGCGGCCACGCTAGGTATCTGCATTAATGAGTATGTACTCCGTCGGGTCGTCGCGGGGCGTGTTACTGACTATGCTCTGGTAGCTATCGAACGACATTAAACGCCCGCGAGACCACTGAGGATGCCGACGAGAAGGACACAATGCTCAAGGCATGCCATAAGCGATGCGCAGAGCGCACGCTGAAGGTTTTGGAGAAAAACGGCGGCATCTTTATCAAGCTGGGACAACATTTGGTACGGAGCCCTGTTCTATCCGATACAGAAACGGTGCTAACACGGCACAGAGTGCCATGAACTATCTTCTGCCATCCGAATGGACGACCACTTTCACACCTCTCCAGGACAAGTGTCCCGTATCGTCGTTCCAGTCGATCGAGGAGATGTTCATCAAAGACACCGGTCACTCATTGTGGGATTACTTCTCTGAATTCTCAGAGGAGCCGATTGGTGCCGCTTCATTAGCCCAGGTTCACCTGGCTACCATCAGAGAAACAGGTCAAAAGGTTGCTGTCAAGGTTCAGCATCCTGAACTTCAGGCCTGGGCACCCCTTGATTTGGCACTTACAAGATATACTTTCTCGACGTTGAAGCGTTTCTTCCCAGAGTATGATCTTGAGTGGCTATCTTCTGAGATGGACGTTTCTCTGCCCAAGGAACTGGACTTTCAGGAGGAGGCCAAGAACGCAAAGCGCATGAAGGAGCACTTTGCGAAGCTTCCTGAATTCCCGCTCGTGATCCCCGAAGTGCTGTGGGCAAAGCAGCGCATCCTTGTCATGGCTTGCGAGTCAGGAAGGCGTCCCGACGACCTCGAGTATCTGGACAGCAATGGAATCGACCGAGACGAGGTCTCTGCCACTCTTGCAAGGATATTCAACGAGATGATTTTTGGAAACGACGCGCCACTACATTGCGATCCCCATGGAGGCAACCTCGCCATTCGCAGGAACGACTCGCGGCGTGGTGGCCTCGGCGGTGGACCCAACTTCGAAATCATTCTGTACGATCACGGACTGTACCGCGATATCCCCGTTCCTCTGCGCCGGTCGTACGCCAAGATGTGGCTCGCCGTTATCGATGGAGACATGGAACGCATGAAGAAGCACGCACATGATGTCGCTGGGATTACCGATGAAGACTTCCCTCTTTTCGCATCCGCTATTACAGGACGAGACTATAGCATCGTCAGCCAAGAGGGATCGATACTGAAGACCCGCAGCGCAGACGAAGAGCAACACATGAGCGGTGCACTGCAAGAGGGTCTAATTGTCGACCTTGTCCAACTTCTCAGCCGCGTCCCGCGTATTATTCTTCTCATTCTCAAGACCAACGATCTCACGCGCAGTCTTGACGAGAATCTGCACACGCGACAAGGCCCAATCCGAAGCTTTATGATTCTGGCAAGATATTGCGCAAGGACGGTGTTTTATGAGCAGCTCGAGGAGATTGAAGCCCGTGGCTCACTATACTGGCCGCCGAATGCCTTGAGGGTGTTTGCGGCATGGCTTGGATATGTTCGTGTAGAAATCAAGCTGGAGGCCTTTGAGCTCTGGCTAGCAACGAAGAGGATGTTGGGGCTGAAGAGTGTGGCTGGTGGTGTACTTTAAGTGGAGATGGTTATAGACGGTACATAAAGCATTAGAGCAAGCAATTCAAGCACATAACGTATTGAACTTCAACGAAGCACGCGATTTCAATGGAAATTCCTTTTAACTTCGATGCGAGAGTCTCGAAAAGCCACAGTCGTGCCCAACCGCCCCGCAGGGGTCCTCCCCCACGATTGCTCCTTATCGCTTATCGCAAGGCAAGGACCATCAAAATTTCCTGTCTCTTGCTAAACCTTCCACTTCCCGCCAGCGAAACACCACAGACGAGCCGACCGATCAATTTCTCGAAAGATTTTGCGGTCAATCAATTCCCAAAATGGCGACAAAAGATAAACCAGTGAAGGAGAAGTCGAAGAAGAAGCGATCCGCCGAAGACGATGTTGTCAAGGCGGAAGAGCCTGCCGTCGAGTCTCCTACTGCGCCTGCAGTAGAGCCAGCATCTCCGGCCGTCAAGCGCAAGGCTGAGCTGGAAGAACTTGAGGTCAATCTCGAAGCACCAGAGCCACCTTCGAAGCGTGCACGCAGAGCGCTCAAGAAAGGCAAATCTCTGCCCACGAAGGCCGCCAGCGACGACGAGAATGATGACGAAGACGAGGAGGGAGGCAAGAAGGGCAAGGAGAGGTCAGAGCATGGTGTCTGGATTGGCAACTTGCCGTTCCTTGTGTCTGTATCTGGATTGAAGAAGTGGCTTGTGGATAATTCGGGCGGTGCCATCGCTGAGGAAGCCATCACAAGAGTCAAGATCCCTAAGAAGAAGGAGCCCGGACGACCCAAGGATTCGAATATCGCCGCGCCGAACAAGGGTTTCGCGTATGTCGACTTTGTGGATCTCTCATCAAAGGTCGCTGCTGTGGCGCTTTCTGAGGCAGAGCTTGGTGGACGTAAGCTCCTGATCAAGGACTCTACTTCGTTCGAGGGCCGGCCTAAGAAGGAGCCTGAGCCGGAAACTACAGCCGCAGAGGATGCGGAAAAGAAAGATGCGAGTCGCAAGATTTTCGTGGGCAACATGGGATTCAAGACTACGGAGGATGATCTCAGGCGCAACTTCGAGAAGTGCGGTGAGATCGAGTGGGTCAAACTCGCAACTTTCGAGGATTCTGGGAAGTGCAAGGGTTATGGTTGGGTTCGTTTCAAGGAGCCTGAAGGCGCGGCATGGGCTGTCAAGGGCTTCGTGAAGATCAAGGAGGAGATCGAGACCGAGGAAGACTTCAACAGCGATGCTGGCAGTGACGCAGGTCAGGAGAAGAAGTTCAAGACACGTAAGTGGTGGGTCAACCGGCTCATGGGCCGTGAGTTGAAGATCGAGCTGGCGGAGGATGACCAGACGAGGTATAAGAAGCGGTTTGGTAGAGATGCAGGAAAGAAGGGAGAGAAGCCGGAGGAGAGGGAGAAGAGGAATGGAGGGGACAGGCCGCCGAGGAGGGAGAAGCCGAGGGGTGATGCGACAAGTATGGATGTTGCGAGACTTAAGGGTACGGTTGTGGAACATACGGGATCCAAGGTTACGTTTGATTAATGTAGCGAATAATGACTACGGCGTTCATGGTTTGGCTCAAAAGTCTGATAAGAAGCGAAAGATTTTGTTCATGTATTACACAAATAGAAAGGACCTCGAAACGAACGTTCAAGTCGTAAGTAAGAAACAGGGTCATGAACCTCATAATCCTCCATCATCACAGTAGTCATCATCGTTAAGCCCTGCTGAACATCAATGGCACCATCACACTCCCTGTCTCCAAACCTCTCCTATCCTCAAGTACAACATCCGCTGCACAGTATCCACCACCACCTAAGAACTCTCTGCTCGTCATCAACCGACAAGCTGCCACGGCCTCAGCTGTGACCTTGTGCTTTCTTCCGCTGCCACCGAATTCACGGCCAAGCTTCGAGAGCACCGCTTCTTTGGCCTTTTGCAGCGCACTGGTTCGCGCCGCAGGATCTTCTGCCATGAGACGGTGGGACTCTTCTTGCTGGAGGTTGCGTTGCACATTGGAGATACCGTCGAGCTTGGTTGAGGATGGCGCATGCTTGCTTACTGGATCGTAGACGGTGGGTTGAAGAAGGATAGGGTGAAGGTCAGGTTTGCGAACAGGTACGGTGATGGATGGGAGAGGTGTTGGGGTCGAAGGGCGGAGGATCTCGAAGGAGCTCTTGAGTTGCGGCTTTGAGGGTTTGCGACAGTGAGAGGAGGCTGGCGATGGCGGTGCAGCGGGTGCTTCGTCCTCCTCCCGACGGTGCCTCCTGCGACGCCGTCTCTTCTTCTTGAGCTTCGTCGTGAAGCTCATGCTCGCCTCTCTCGCTGCCAGGATGTCCTCTGACAGCCCCTCGATCACCTCCCTATCCTCGTCACTGAAGCCGAAGCCTCCCAGATCAACATCCAACAACTCCCGACTTGCAGCTGCGACTGCGGCACTGGGACTCGGCAGACTCTCTGCACTTGAGATCGTGGCGAAGCTGCATTCCGAAGCGGCTGTGAGGCTGCTTCTTGACCAAGAGTCATCTCGGTCAAGCGGTGCAAGAGCATCTTCCCAGTTGCCGTTGTTGAGGAGCACGACATTCTCGAAGTCAAACTCCTTGACAGTTTTACTGTGCGATGAGATGAGGTCCTTCAGCTGCGGTGCGTTCATAGTCGCGTTCCGAATCTGCAGATATCGCAGCTTGGGGAAATGCATGGGCGCCCGACACGGTGGGCTAGGTAGTGGTGACATTGGCGAGGTGACCTCCGCAAACAGCTTCCTTGAGCTTCTAGGAGGTGAGAAGAGAGGGTCGGCACATAATGCAACGGGGCAAGGGCCCTTACGGCCGACCCAAGTAAAGGCGAACTTCTCCAAGTTCGGGGAGAAGGTTCGAATATAGTCATCAATGACCTTGAGATGGTCAAGTCCTGGTGACGAGCCGTAAAAGTCCCATGCTTCGACAGAGATGTGTAGCTTCTTGATTTGTTTCCATCTGCGGCCTGCAGAAGGCACAGCGCCGATGCCGTTGACATGACGGAGGTAGTTGAAAGCACCAGGGTGCACGGAAGAAAGGGAGAGCTTGTTGAGGTTTGTGAGAGGGGCACGCTCAAGTGCAATGCGCATGCTGATGAGGGCGTAGTCGACGATGTCACGCCTGTATCGCTCTGAGGGGTCTTGGCCTGGACATCTGATAGTCATGTGACGCATGTTGGGGAGCATCTTCATTGCGTGGATGAAGCTTGGGACATTTGTCGCAGCATGGAACAGAGGCGGGTACTGATCCGTAAGGATCTGCTGAAGCTCTGAGTTTGCGTACTTCGGTCTCGTAAGTGCCGAGCCCATGCTTGTATGCGGCGTGTATCGGAAGTTGATCTCGTGCCCAGTCAAGGGGTGGATCAGAGGAGGAAGAAAAGTGGCCTCGTTATGAGGGAAGCAGAAAGTGAGATGCTCGACATGTTGGCCGATACGGGAGAGGGCCGCAACTCGAGAAGGACGTGTGAAAGTAGAAGAAGAGAAGGTTACATGAATGCGAGTGAAGAGGTGTTTGGTGAGGAGGTTGCAGAAGGCGGATGAGGAGGCGCGGAGAGAAGTGAGGTCTTCTGTGTCGAGGTGAGGGAGGAGGTGGTATTTGATGTTGTCACTTCTCAAAAGGGCGATGAGAAATTGCTCGGAGGAGGCCATAGCTTTCTCATGGGGGGCTTGTAAGTGGCCGTTTGCTGGAAGAGGTGAAATCTAAGGCGGAGTGGTTGCGGACTGTATGCAATTTCTGGGGTGAGATGATGGTAAGTATGTTGCTGAGATTGTTGCTGAAAGCTGTGGGTGATAGTGAGTGTTGTTTGGGATGTGTAGAGAGATTGTGATATGGTGACTTAGAGCCTTGGAATAAGGTATAAGGTTGACTTGAGTAGTGTATAGCTTCTTTGGGAGTCAAGTTCAGGAACAGTCAAAGGTCTCAAAATCAGGCCGCAAGGAAACGAAACAAGAGTCCGTCCGAACCCGGTATATATCCCCTAGTCCTATCCCTCATGACTGATCTACTATGCCCTTGTCTTCCTCTCTCCTCTTTCCCACTATATTCGCTGTGATTCTGCATCTCCCCGCCCCAGCCTCCCGTCGCTCCTCTACTTGCATGAGTCAAAAAGGACCAACTACTGCAAGGCACGCCCTCCTGCATCTCGCGCAACACCTTCACCGCGTCTCACACGAGACGACAGGCTCTCAGTGGTCCAACGCGGGGGAAGAGTATCCCACGCTAGGCGGAGGAGTGGGTTTCTGCAGATGCATGTTCCGTCTCGTGGTCCGGACGTCGAGGGCCAGTCGGACGCGGTGTGGCAGGTGGATCCGGGACTCGGCGATCGGGGCGGGAAGGTCGTCGATTGGGTCTGAGGCGCGGGAGCTGCCACAGGGGTGATTTGGACCAATCAGGGCTTGGAGAATTTGTGTGGCTAGACACGTTCAGACGCGGGAGACGCGGGCTGCCACACGCGACGAGCCGCGTCGATCTTCCTCGAAAGTGTCCCTCTGCCACACAAGAGCATCTACCCTATTGACCTGGGGATAGATATAATGCAGGATCTTCCCTCAAATCGCGGGATCTAAAAGAGATTTCAAGAGTGGCGATACAAAATACGCGTACTAAGATGTGGAAAACTTCAATTACTTAATTCTTCGCCTGTCGTAGATTGGGAGCGCCAGCGCGTCTTTTCGCAATACGGCTTCCATCTCTACGTGACATTCTCACTCTCGTCCATCCACAAGTTCTTGACAAGGCGTTTTCGTTGGCAGACTATGCTTAAACCACACATAAACAACCTCCTGTCCATCGAAGAGGCCCCTCAGGCGTCCCTCAGCTCCATGTCGAATCCTCGGTGGCTCCACCTTTGATCTACGAAACATCCGACTTGCGTTGAAACGTCCAGCCAACCAGCACACGCGCTGTGTTTGGTTGCCTCCTTCGCTGTTATGTAGCACATTGACATGTCCAACAACCTATCACCTATCATTCACCACTGAAGCCGTGTATTGGCATGAGCTTGACACAAGGGTTGTCACCAAAGATCCTCCCGAAGAGCCCTCCGGGACAAGGTATCAACATGTTCTAAACCAGCATCTGACAACTTGGTGTGTATGCAAATGAGCCACGTAAACTCGGCTGTGTCTATGCCTTCTATCTGGGTATCCATATGCTTCAAGCGAAATATGCATCCTGCCGTAGCCGAACATCGGCGTACCGAGCCATCTCTTCGCGGTCTGTGTTACACTACTTTTCGCCTCACCAGGCGAAAGCCAATAGTACAGTCTCCCATGCCCCCGTCATTCAACACAGCCTCCCGTCCAAGGATCAGCAAAGCCCTATCACCTGCCCCTTCCCCTCCCTCGACCGCGCCCACCACCTCCACCACCACCTCCTCCTCCTCCACCCCGCCTTGCATTTCGAGACCTGCCGCCCCTGTACGAGTCACCTCCACTACCACCTTGTCGCGACTGGCCACCCGAGCTCTGCTTGTGAGACGGGGGAGGGGGAACGTGATGGTACGTATTCTGTGGCGGCGGCCGCGCCGGCAAAGACGGTGGCGGACCTTGAGGCCAACTATCGTGGCGTGATGCGCGTGATGCACCAGGGGGTGGGGGAGGTTGCCAGCTATATCCATCATAACGCGGTGGAGGTGGTCCTGGCGGCGGCGGTCCCGGAGGCAGAGGTGGAAGATTTGCCGGCCCGCGTCCTCGCGTGTTGCTTCCTCTAGAGTCGCTCGGCATCTGGATGTTACTCGACATACGGATCTGACCGATGGAAGCGCGCCCCTTCGCTGGTGGCTGCCCGAGGAAGTCTGTCTCCGAGTCGCTGTCGTGGAACTGAATGTGCTGCGTCTTCGCGTGTCCACGAATCTTCATATCTGGGGCGCGAGTCTTAGGTGCTACCCCTGCCCGCGCGGCAGCGACGTCCTCTTCGATCGACTTGTCGGTCGCCTGCGCGTCCACGTAGCGGTCGCGATTCCGTAGCGTCCACGTTGGATTCACCTCGTTGATCCGGATATTCTGACAGTCGCCCGAGTAATGCTCGCCCTCTATGCCACATGCTGAACAGCTCGGTGCTATGAACGCGACTGTGTGCAGCTTCTCCTGCTCAGGATGAAACGAGCGCCACGGCTCCGTACAGTCTTGCTCGAGGTGATCGTTTGCCGCGCAGAAGCTGCAAGCCAATCCTTCGTCCTTTGTCAAAGCCAGTTTCTCTGTGCAAGATTTTGAGGTGTGTCCAAGCTGGCGACACTTGTCGCATCGTGCGCGCGCCGGACACGCGAAATCCGCGTGATCCTTGTTGCTGCAGAACTGACAGCAAAGATACGGGCAGCTTGTTGCACTGTGCCCTGATCGTCCGCAGAGCAGGCATATTGAGCTCGGTTCACTGGCTGAGGGGAAGTATCTCTTTTGTTGACGGAGAGCCTCATCCCCTGTGGGGATTTTATCGTTTCCATTTGTCGTAACACTGGATGCTCCATTTGCACCAGGCGCTTGCCGAGTCGACGCTTTACTCGTGTCGATACTAGACAGTCCTATCGTAGGCTCGTATTCCTCCTCGCTTTCCGAGGGAATCGATATAGCATTGGGGTTGTTCCTAATTTGGGCTTCGGTACCGTTTGAGCCCGCGTCCCATCCACTTCGCACTTCCTTCAGAATCTGAGTCAGGCGACCGCCACTTTTGATCGCTCTGATACTCTTCTTCAAGGCTCTTGCGTTCTTGTTGCTGATGTGTTGACTGAGCGGGATCTGCGCAAGGAAGCAATCCCGGATTGTGTTAAGCTGCATCAGTTTCACATTGCTGCGGTTGCTGTTGATAAAATCACGACACCACGTCTCAGCCACTTCTTCTGGCGTCTGACCTGGGCCAAGCTTCGAGATCCCTGGAGTATGCCAGTCGACGGCCAAGGCCTTTTGTCTTTTGTTCTTCTTCTTGGAGGCCTTGCCTCCCTGTGACGAGGACTCTGCTGCCACATGTTTCTCTGGTGATTCGAGTCTCCGCGACTGTGATCGCGTGACCCGCCTTGTGATGGAGGAATCAGCTGGCGTGTCCTCGGACATCTCGCCTTCCTCAGTGCTGTCTGTGTCGCCAACTTCCACGGATTCTTGAACGGCTTTCTGCCTCTTGGCGCCTTTGCGACGCGATAAAGACACGGCGTCAACCCTGGAGCCTGGAGATTCGCTGCGACTCCGAGAAGAGCCTGAACTGGAGGTATCGTCGTCACTGTCGTCTTCTCGGGCCCTTTTGGTGCCTGACGAGTGGTGATCCCCGTCACTGCTGGAACCGATGCTAATGACAGAACCAGGATTATGTTCTGAAGCCATGGTGCCGAGGAGACCGGCCGGACCGATCTTTGTCAGTGAATCTGTCGTGCAGCTGGCGTGGCTGCGTGCAACTGTTGAAACGGTCCGTTCACACTCCGCTGTGAGCTCAAAGAAAATGATCAAATCGCGCCCAACCCAATGACCTTACAATTCCGCAAATAACCAGCGCGTTTCAAGTGTGCTGTGATGGCTTCTTGGCCAGGTTTATGAAGAAACCGACTGTCGATATATGAGAAGGATCATCTTGAAGATCTTTGGCGCACCAGCGCCAAGAGCCTCCCAAATTTCGTCAGAGGTCGCGACTCTCGCCCTGGCAAGACATTGTCGACCGGGGATTACCCGGGAGGACTCAGGGTCCTGGTTTTTTTAGTCACCCACATCTTTCAACCCTGACTGGAGGTTCGGATGCGCAATTCATTTCCTGGACTAGATACGTTGATCAAAGGAGAGAAACACTTAATCGAACACATTTTCCAAATCATATAGGACATCGAACGCAGAGATACCAAGGGAATTTGGGTGGGAATGGCGTTTCCAATGCTTTAGTCGAGGCGGAGCAGGGTGACAAAAAGGATGAGTAATTGCGGACGCGACTGACAAACCCATGACACCTGCTAGAAAGACGAATCAATCTTGAAGCAAAAAGTCGACTTGAATACTGGATTTTGCATTTGCATGTGACATTTCCACAGGGATTCCGTGGAAAGAAGCTGTTCCTGGCGGTAGCTTTTACGCAGGCCAAACAAGGTTGTTGATTGTGATCTATGCAACCCCGGCTTCGCTCCGAAGCCAAGCTCCATCTAACCAGCATATGAAGTCCCCAGCTTCCCCCAACCTGAGGAACCAAAGGTTGGGTCTCTGGTGGAGCTCATTAGCGTCTTGTTACATTATGTTGCACGGAAAGCGTCGTCAGCCTGTTCTGGTGCTTGTCTCACCTACGGCCCGAGATCGTAATTCCGAGTTTGCAGGCGTGGAAAATCGACAGGGCAGCCGTCCAAGGGGCCAAGCTTGAAAAGGTTAAAGTATAGCCACTACAAGATTGGAATTGGCCTAATCGAGACCGTCATTTTTCCAGGGGTCCAAGGCCGTAAATGAGGGTTGCATCTCCAGCACAGGGAATTGCTGCACGCACCGTCCTGTTGTTTTCATTGTAGTCCGAAGTAGGGAGGTGGCACGTCGTCGCCCAGGTAGGGCCCAGATTTGAAGGTCACCTGGCTGCACGCTTGGACTTTTTTGAGGCTACATGTATGCGCCAAGGTGTCGCCGAATCAGGGACCGATAGACGTCGAGAAGCAAACGCAGCTTGGATTCGGAGGGTTTTTGCCCAATGAGGCGATACGTCGTACGAGTAGTTATACCTTCATAGTTATACCTTCAGTCTCAGGATAATCCTTTATGCCAGCTCGACGCGTCCAATTCATTCGTACGCGTGTGTCTCTTGCAGGGACCTCGATGTCCCAGGCTCCCAGGAGCGGTCCCTTCCGAGGAGCCGCAGCCTGTGCATGTAGTGTTCCCTGTAGCTCGTGATCACTCCGCTGGACGCCACAACTCCGATCGCCGTGCGCCCCAGTACCTCGCTGGCAGCCACACAGCGTCTGCATCGCCCGTGACACCTCATCATATCCCACTGACTTGGGACCAGAGTCCTTGTCGCCGCCCACCCCCAAAGATTCCACGCTTCTCCTGCGCAGCCTCTTCCACCCCTTCACATCCGTCACCCATCGCCCATCGATCATCATCCCAACCGTCCTCTCCTCTTTGCAGCGCAGGCCGCTCTACTGTCGGTCGCTACTACGTCTCACCTGCATTATATAATCCTCCGCTGTCGGGCCAATCTCGGAACCTTGCTAGTATCCAGTACTGCTAGTACGTACGTATGCTTTCTCGCGAACCCCTTCAATCGACCCGCAACAGTCGTCACACTACCGCCGTGCATTGCCATCATCGCCTCGTATTCCAGTCTGCTGACGCGAGGTCACAGCTAACCTCTTCCTCAAGCATTCATGACAGCTCAGGCTCACTGAACACTCGTCCTTCATCTCTCGATTCGATCCGAACAAAACCCTCCTGCTCTGGCCACTTCACACCCCTCCCAAACACCGTCTCACGCACTCATCCAACGACTCGGCCCACCCTGCCGTCTCACGGTCCACGTAGGCTGTCGCCGCTCCTTCCGGACCCTGAACAGCATCACGCTTTGCGTTCTGACCCCGTCAACACCGCCAAACTGTCTTCTCCAATCTTGCTACAGCGGACCGTCTCCTACGACGCGGCCACCAAAGCTCCGCGCCGGGGAAGCGTCTACGCAAATATGGCTGATAAGAACTCTGGTGGCCGAAGGAGGAGATCTAGCAGCATCCTCCAGGTCTATCATGAGCCTCCGGAGACTCTTGAGCAAATCAACGACCAGGCATCGTTGCCTAACCTCAATGCCAATTGGACCAACGCCAAAGGTAGCTTTCCCTCCCCTATTCTGGAGCTCTCCCGATCCTGGAGAAGCTTCAACGATGCCGTCTCGGACTCGTCGTCGCTGACTAGCTTTGCGTTCTAGGCGCCTGGACTATCCACATCGTCCTTATCTGTTGTCTGAAGCTGTTTTTCGATGTGATTCCAGGCGTCTCCCAGGAGACGTCTTGGACGCTCACCAACATGACCTACATGTTCGGCTCTTACCTGATGTTTCACTACGTCCGCGGAGTGCCGTTTGAGTTCAACAGTGGTGCCTTTGATAACCTCAACATGTGGGAGCAAATCGACGATGGAGCTCAGTACACACCGACCAAGAAGTTCCTCCTTAGTGTTCCCATTGTCCTATTCTTGCTCAGCACGCACTACACGCATTACGACGGCACATACTTTGTCATTAACTTTTTGGCACTTCTCGCGGTCATCATTCCCAAACTGCCCTTCGTGAGTCTCCCCAACCTTCCATTAATCAACACTTTCTGACAGCCAAACAGAGCCATCGGATGCGGTTTGGTCTCTTCAACGGACCGCCGGATGAGGAGTAGGAGATCGCCGCGGGAATAGAGGAGGTGGAAAGACGACTTGGGAGGCAACTCGCATACCGACTCGGACAATAAAATGGACGGCAACTCGGACTAGACGGGGATCTATGGGGAAAGGCGTTCGAGAAAGATACGGCTGCATCAGATGGGAGACGAGCTCGGACTTGCAGCAGGCCTCAGAAGCCATGGCATCCGACATCGGGCGAGCATGGTTGTAATGATTGAGAGGCGGAGGTCCGTGCCGGATCTACACGGGATGAGTTTGTGCCATCGGAGGCCAACCAGCCGTGCGTCCTTATTTGTTATTCCATGAGCGTTTTACTAGTTCTTGCAAGCATCACAATTGGATTTCTTACCAGCGACTTCACCCCGCTCGACCTCATCACTCGACATGTGTGGACGGGGACCCTTTTATATCCTTGCCCTTCTTCCAACACGGGAAGTGTCCTTCAAAGTAAGGTTTGTATGGTCCAGCCTATCGCAACTATATTGTTTCCCAGCTTGACTTTTCATCGACGGTGACTAGGCCAAGCATACTCTGCGGTAGCCTTGGAACAGGGTTGATTCGACTAGAGCTTCTTCGAACCTTGGAATCTCTTTCGACCAAGGCTTGCTCATTGCTGCTTCTCGAATGAGAAGGATCATGCTCTAGAACCCGAAAGCAAGACAGGCTTCTTGCCGCGAGCTAAGGGCAATTGAGTTGCTTTCGCGATGCCCTTAGGAAACCCCAACAAGAAGCTTGTTTTGAGGGCTTTTCTAAGTTATGGTTTGGAAGATTTTCAAAGGGCTATGAAAGGAAACAACAAATGATCATCTCGAGATGGGTGAGGGTATAAAGAACCGAGGCACGCAGTCGTGAGGAACTCTATCCTTCTTCCTCCTTTTCCCACATCACGACGCTCGCTTTTTCATTTCTGTCCACTCGCTTCAGTTCTAGCGACTCATCCCTTACCTCATCTCTTTCCAAGAAGCCCCGTCAAGATGCGTTCTGCCGCTTTCATCACCGCCGCCATCCTCGCCGGCGCCAATGCCGCTGCCATCATCACCCCCGAGGACGATGTGCTCCCTGCCGCTCGTGGCGAGGACACCTCCGGCTCCGGCAAGGGCATGAACATGTTCGAGCGTGTGGAGAGCCCTGATGAGGACGATGCCGATGCTATCGCTAGCAGGGACTACCTCGAGGCTCGTGGCAACGAGCGTCCCTTCCACGGCGACCTCAAGTCCGAGTTCGTCGTCGACATCAAGGAGAAGTACAAGGAGGGCCATCACCATCCTCACCGTCCTCACCATCCTCCCTGCAACGACTGCTTCGAGCCCCCGAAGAAGCACCACTACTGCCCGTGCCCTGGCCGTCCTCACGTCGTGGAGTGCCCTTGCCCGCCTCTGCCTCCTAAGAAGGACCCCTGTGAGAAGGGCGACTGCAAGAAGTCATGCAGTGAGTGCAAGGGTGAGTGGGCTAAGCCTGGGTGCTGGCACTGCAAGCCCACGAAGCCTTGCGAGGGTCACGGATGCCCGGTTCATCACACCAGCACTTCCACCAAGTGCCCTCCCACCACCACCTCTACTACTAAGTGCCCTCCGACAACCACTTCTACTGCCAAGTGCCCTCCCGTCACCACCACCAAGACCTCCACTACCAAGCCTACCTCTACCTCTACCAAGAGCACCTCCAAGTGCCCTACCAGCACTGTTGTTCCTCCCCCGCTGCCCCCGGCTTCGAACTTGCCTGTTCCTCCTCCGGTCGTCCCTGTGCCGGGTCCTTCTCAGCCCATCGTTGCGCCCCCCAAGCCTGCCGCTCCCTCTCCTCAGCCTCCGGCTCCCCAACCCCCGGCTGCTCAGCCTCAGCCTCCTGCTGGCGGTACTCCCGCTCCCAGTGTCCCTGCCCCCGCTCCGGGCTCTCCTGCTCCTCCTGTCGGCAAGCCTGCGGCCGCTCCTCCTGCTGGTCCTGCTGGCCCTGTCGTCACTCAGATCGGCGACGGCCAGATCCAGGCTCCTGCTCCGGCTCCCCAGCCTGCCCCTGCCCCTGCTCCGGCTCCGGCTCCCAAGCCTCAGCCTGCGCCAGTTCCCGCCCCTGCTCCTGTGCCCGCTCCTCCGGCTGGCAACGGCACCGTGCCTCCTGTCATCCCTCCGGAGGGCGCTGGTGCTCGCACTGTTGCCACCACTTTCGGTGTTGCCGTTGCTGTCATTGCTGGCCTCTGCCTGCTCTAAATGCTTGGTCACTAGGCGGTATTGGAGTTTGTGGATTGGATATCTTCAGGGTTCTGGATGGACGGACCTTTGCAGCCACACTTGCAGCAGGAAAATGGCATGGCTATTTTCTCAGCACCATTCTTACACCGTCACTTTTTATGCGTCTTGTGCCATGCGGAGATCGTCCTCTCGCGTTAAGTAGGGTATGAGATCCTGTCGGGGACCAAGGAGGCACAATAGCACTCAGGACAGGAACTGCTTAACTCTGGCTATTGCCGGTTGACGTTTTCACATTCCATGAGCTGTGCCAACTCCTGCATTTCCTAGGACACGAGGTGCCACGTAGTGGTTGGGTGATGAGGGAGCTGGGGGATGAGAAGTCCGAGGCAACTTGTTATGGGTGATCATGGCGCAAAGGAGTCTTGTTTTTTTTTTTTTAAATCTCAAGGGATGATTTGATCCGTCAAAAATGGAGTGAAGTTGCTTGTCTTGGTTTCCATTGGCTGTAGAGGTCGCAGACAAGAAGTTGTCGTTTGCATTTCAAATCTAATATTTAATGTATTCTACTTGTGTCTGTTGAGTGAGTAGCCAACAAACGATGTCTTCTAAAGGCTACGCAATAATCAATACTTTGACAGTAGGTGATAAACATAAGGTGCTTCGGAAGAGATCGTACATGAGCAGACAACTAGTTCGCAGCGAGAATGGTTTCACTAGACATTGATAGATCGTATGTATAATGTGTGGGTATTTGATTAATTAGCCTTTTAGGCTATGGGATATCTTTCTTGCAGTTGTAATTACAGTCTGCGGCGTCTTTCAGGTACTTGTCGCTTCAAAATGAGGCGCCTGAAACTCCAATAGTAACGATCATAAGACGCATTGCGTTAAATGCGGCCGTGACTTTCAGGCATTGCTTTCGTCAAATCTTAACGCGTCTTCTTTCCATCAAAGTGTCATCCTGTGACAACGTTCTCAAGTCTTGCTCCTGGGCTAGCCAAGACAAACTTGACGAGCGATCGGTTCGCTCTTTAGTAACCGTTGTGGATCTTGCGGTTCTCGTAACGCTTGCGGCGACGGCCAGCACAGCAGGTGACGAAGACAATGACGGCACCGATCAAGTTCGCAATGGCAGCACCGACGACGAGCCAGATGGCAGGGCCGAAGCGAGCGGTGGCGCGAGCTGAGTCGTCGTTGACGTCGTGGCGGATGATGACGAAGCAGGAGAAGTCAATGGCGAGGTTGATGATGGCGAGGATGAAGGCGAAGACGGCGACAAGGGTGGTGATGAGGTTGAGGAAGCCGGTCTTCAGGGAGAGGATGAAGGCAATGAAGGAGACACCACCAGCAATGGGGTGGAGGATGAAGGCGTGGGTCAGACCGCGCATAGTGCGCTCGGCGGCACGGCCAATGTCAATACCATCGATGCCATCGACGAGGTTGCCGGGGCTGTAGCCAATACGAGGGCTGCTGCAGCCACCACTGTAAGACTTGTCAGTACATATTCTTCAAAATGGTAACATGGATCAGCTCAGTGAAACGTACTTTCCACCACTCCAGCAGTATCCAAAGACACCATAGTATAGCCTGTTAGCTGCACCGTTGGTGCCCCCGAAGTTGACGTTCAGGAGGTTGAGAGCATTAACGGCCGGGGGACCGATGGAGGCGACAACCATGAAGACGGTAGCCACCAGTAGCATGATAGTGCCAACATAGTGGAGAGCCGTGCCGAAACCCATTGTGACGGTTTAGGGTGTGGGTGATCTTAGTGTGTTGTGGTTTGTTGTTCGTGTAAGGAGGTCTGGGCTGGCAAGGCCTGGCTGTCGACGACGAGGCTGGTCGTGTTCTGCAAAGATGGGAATAAGTTAATAGGAATGATAGAATCAAGAAGTCCAAGAGAAGGCGAGAGGAAATGGAGGGAGGGAATGCAGGTGAATTATAGATCGAGGCTGGGAGTGCACGAACCTTGGCGATGGCTTGTCGAAAAGCAAGGCACAGGTATGGCAGTGTCCCCAAATGAGGGATGGTTCCCTCCCAGACAACCAACGCGTTCCATCAGCGTCATCCCCCCAGGTCTAGCAGCAACAGCAGATTGCAAGTTGAGGCAGACCAGGAATCAGGGACCCCCGTCGATCCACGCAGGGTGGCTTTGCGACGTCATCAGCGTCCGGGGGGGTGGGTGCTGGGGGACTGTTGTCGACACAGCCAAACTGGGTGGGCTATTCGGGAGGCATGTGCCGATTGCCGCAGTGTAGAGGCAGAAAGCTGGGCATCGCTCAATTTGGGGTAGTGGCCGAATGGGGCCCGAAGAGAGAGAGAGAGTGGCCTCGCCCAGCCTAGCACGGGTTTGAAGACACAGAAACAAGGTGCATACCTGAGCCTGATCCATGGGTGCTGTGCTGTGGTTGCTGTCCAAGACCTTGTTCTCACGATCTGCGGGCTGCAGCTACGTCATCGTGTGGCTGCTGTGCCTGGGACCAGGAACCGCATCAGCCATTGGCCAGGACACTTAATCACCCCGCTTTTAATCACTGCCGTTCCAAATTTGGCAAAGGTACGTACACGACTCGCGATGACAACGCGATCATAGCGCAGCCCACCAGCAGCAGAGCACAGCACCAGCTGGGGTCTAGACTTCTGAAGCCACAGGTGCTTGCGTCAGGCGTGCCAAGGGCAGTGCCCAAAAGAGCATGCTACAAGTGCAAAAGGCTGTCATGGTTTTGGGCGGTGAAAAGGCGTTTCTGGCTGGCTGAGCTGCAATGGCCTTCCTTCGCACAAAAAGCAGCATCCTGGTCAAGTCACGAGGTTTTTCGCCGAGTGACACGGTGTTCTTCACGCACATCGAATCCCAAATTCAGCATTATCCGAGTCAGAGCAGATCTCCCTCGTCATATTGACTGGGCTCAAAGGCGTCAACTACGTGCTATTACCTCTTTTTGCACTGGGCCTAGGCGCTTCGCCGCACTCGCCGCAGCCCAAGCCACTGACCGGCAGTGCAGTCCAAGCCGCCATCTGATCTCTGGTCTCTCTGTGGCTCCAGCTTTGCTCCATCTGGGTAAAGTTCGCGCCAGACTATCGGGCTTCACCGTCCTCGATTGATTTAGACGCTCGGTAGTAGCTTCGATGCCGGAGCTGGTGGCTCATGGCGCTGATTCTGCTGCTATTGTCCGCCAAGCTTGCGCCTAAACCAGCATGCATACCTTGGACACCCAAATGCTACGATCTGTAGTCATTGTTTGGGCCGGCCTGAATCGCTCCAACATGCTCTCCTAGAGTCTTAGTAGATGTTTGTCGTAATTCGGACATACCCGGCCCCCATCTCATGTCCTTAGAGTTGAGACTTTCTCAACCGTGTTCAGCACTCGGCGCTGATCGCGGCTCTCATGCCAGTACCGCCCCGTTGATCAGCGGGCACGGCCTCAATCGTATGAATCGCTTCGATGGCTTTTGCAGAGGGGAGTTGCCGACCTCTTCGTCTGTCTTTGCGGTTGCATCATTGCTGCGGTCCAGACATGTCGTTGCGCGTCCAATATGGGCTGCCTCGGGCTAAGAAAGTCTCGCTTTTGGCGCATCTCGTAAGTCAGACGTATCGTCAGAGAACCTGACGGTGCATGTGTGTAGCCCTTCCGAGGGATTGAGCGTCTACATGAGATGCAGATGGATTCGCTCAGGTGCCCAGAAGCGTGTGTATGAGAGACGCAGTAGCTTGTGACCTATCGGCGGCTGTCAATCAAGTACTAAATCGCATCGTTGCGACAGTAAGCACATCTGCTGCGGTTTGATACCTCGCAGTATGTCGCTGGTCTGGTGTCGAACGTGGACAACCATTCTGCCTCAGTGCGTGATTCTCTGTTTCCGAAGAGCAGCGAAGGGATCGTCCTTTCCTTCGCCCGTCTTCGATTCCACCCCATCTTCTTCCTCCCAGTCCTCGTCCTTTTCCCCGGTTGGCAATACTCCAACCTCTGCGGTGCCCATTTTGGATGGGATTGATCTCTTCAAATGCAATCTGTCTGCGGCGGTCAAACGAGAGTCGCGGAATGGGTAGGTTTGGAAGTTCCACCAGGCAAGTCCGTGGCGTCTTTGTCCCTTGGGAACCTGCTCTTGCAGGGCTGTTGTCGCGAAGGACGGGTTCACAACGTCTTTGCGGGTCCAGCGTTTTGAAAGTACGGGCTTGCCGCTGGCCGTTATATGGTCGTAATCTGGTTCTGGAAATATGTATACTGTGAACGTCTGGAGTTCCTTGTCGGGCTGAACGTCGGTTGGAAGGTCTGCATTATAATATGAACGTGCTTCTGGGCTGGTGCTCGGTGATCTCGGAATCTGTAGTGTGAGGGGACTTCTGGTGCATAGTTCTTCAGCTCCAGCCTCATCCTTGACGATTGCGACAAAGCTATTTGGCCGGTCCTGCAACCTCGCAATTAGCACATGCCTCTGCCGGATTTGGATGGGTGAGAAAGCCTTACGATGTCTTGCCGGAAAGACTCGAGGCGACCATGCTGTTCGAGGATCTGGAGAATGGCCCTTCGCTCATTGAAGTGGATGGGCAGCGGCTTGGGGGTGATGCGAATGGTGCGAAGATCCGCAAAGGGCTTCCCGGACAGGAAGCGGGATAAGGATTTCGATGCCATGACGAGGTTTACTTTTCGAGCAACTCCGGCCGGCAGGAGAGACGCCGATTCCCGTCGCACGTGTGAGCGATGCCGCTGTTGCGAAATGGTCGTAGAAATGTCGTCCAACGTTTCGGCGGCTGTCGCAAAGTCGAGAAAGCTCTGGTGGGTCCTTTGGCGCGTGCCGCGTTTTACCGCCTCCATCTTCATCCAGCCACTGTGACTTTCGACATCCCACCTCAAAGAAGGGCCCGGCGCAACAATTGCCCTCTTGCGACTTCACTTGTGCTTTCTAGAGATAGCTAAAATCCGTATATCTCGACATATCCATGTTCTGTAGCCTCCGACAAACCGAGCGGTAATCCTCCCGCTTCGCTCGTCTCTGGGCACCTCCTACAGAACAGCCCATTACGATGGCGACCCCGACACCGATGAAGCATGCGGCTTCGCAACAAGGCTGGACCCCTTCGCAGCAGCAGGGCCGGACGCCTTCACAGCAGGGCCGCACCCCGTCGCAGATGGCTGCCGGAACCCCTCCTGTTTCGACCCCGTTTTCCAACGCAGCGCATACTGCCTTCTCTCCGAACGGCCCTCGCTCTTCGCCCCAACAGTTCAAGAAATCGCCAGCGACGAACATGGCCATGATGGCTCATGCGCACAATGCGCCCATGAACTTCGATAGTCCATCGACGGCTGCTGCTATGGGACAGCTGGGCTTGGGAGGAGGGCTTGACATGGGCCTCGATGCAGTTGGTGCGCTGGGCGGTTTGGGATCGTTAACAGGCGAGGACGATAAGCTCAAACGCCTGGAGGCGATTCTTGACATTTTAAACGTCAGTTTCCGCCGTCTGGTGGTCCGAAGTCTCGTGTACTGACCGTGAGCAGAAAAAGAAAGGGCTCGTTAGCGAAGCTGGCCTCGAACGCCTCGCTGGCCGCGTCGGTCTCGAAACACTAAGCGAGGAACAGACGACTGATGACGGACGGAAGCTTAAGACGCTGATCGTCGCCGGGTCGATCACTTCAATAGACATTGTGCTGGAGAACAATATCGTGCAGAGTGTCACCCTGGGCTTTCCGGATTCCGCCGAATCGGTCATCAAGCACATGGACCCCGCAAGCGATATCCTTCTACGAGACCTTCAACTCCTCCCTGGCCAGAGCCCTCTCACCAAGACTCTCGACAAATTCGCCGTGAATCTGGAACTACTCGCTATCTTGGACAAGCTCAGCATCCTCCCGGAGTTGGATTGTCGACAGGCTCTAGTCGGTGTGTACGAGAGCCTCGCAAAACTTCATCAATGGGACATCGCAAAACTCAAGGAGGAGCCCGAAATGAGCGGAAAGTCTGAAGAATACTTGAAGTCGATGGCAATGTGTTCCCGGAATGGCTTTCCGGCTATGCATGCCAGGGATCGTGTTGGCCTCTCTCTTCAATATTGGCGCGAACGGCGATATGTCCCAACATCTAAGGAAACAGCCACCATCTCAGACAAGGAACAAATTTGGTCGCTTCTGATCGGCTGCGCTGCTACTGAGGGGATGGGCGGACCCCCTATCCGAGTGTCTGATGAATGGCTGTCCAAGGAAATCGCCAAAGAAGATCCTTTAGAGCCCAAGAAAATGATGCTGGACTGGCAAGAACCTGCAAATGTGTCATTGCCGCCATCCGAGGACAACAAGGATGGAGGCGTAGACATGTTGCAGCCAGACATGTCTGTCACGAGAGTGCCGCAGGTCATGTTCACTGTCACCTTTGACCCCCCATTGATCCTCCCACAGAACGACTGGGCACGCATCTACACATACGCCGGCAACGGCGTACCAACGCCATTCTACTCGCCTACATTCGATATTCTCTTCTTCCCCATCAATGAGAATATGCCTCCGGACTCGAGTGCCCACCGCATCATCACAGCCGACCGGCAAGTTCGAGTTTTCGATAAGGAACGAAAAACGTCGACCAAATCGCACCATAACAGGCTCTTCATCTACAAGCAGATCTACTCTCAGGTCATCAGCGAGCTGCCGTTCTCGCATCCGCGACAGCTAGTCGACATGCTACCCTTGTTGCGGCAATACGCATTCATTTCGATGCTGCTCGACAAGAGCTTTGGATCGAAGAACGAAGAGCCGAAGCTAAACGAAGAACCGAAGAATGGCGTCTCCGACAAGGAAGCTACGTTGAACATCCAAGATGAACTGATGGCAATTACCGGCCTGGGTGACTCGAAAATTCCGGCGGAAACTCCAAAGGAGGATAACCATGATTTGAACCTAGATGTGATTCTATGGGTTCATCCCGTGCCGCATTTCCAGGTCTCCTTCCCGTTCCGAGACTCGACCGTGAGTGTCACGTTGCATATCCTCGAGAACGGCGTGGTCGAGATTACAGAGGATAATCTACTCGCGCGGCTCGAAAGCGGCGACGGCAAAGGGAAGATGCCGACACGGGCTGAACTGGCCAGGGCATTGGAACACCTCGAGGATTTCGGCGCTTGGGCTGAGTGGGTGCGTAGCCGATTCTCATGAGGAGTCATGCTTGGCAAAGAAGGCCAGGTTTATGATTAGGAGTCCATCACCTCAGAGCGTTCACGTGAAAACTCACGGTCCATTGTGCGAGTGCTGAAGGGCCTCTCGAGTCTGCTGTGGCAGGAATGCCAGAAGCCGCCAAGAAGGCTGAAAGTCACCTCATACAATGCTTGATTGACAGTTGCGACTGGAATGCTGGAAGTGAGAAAATGGCAATCCCGCATATTGAAGATGACCAGTCATATTTCACAGCAATCATAGTCTTGGCAGATATGCAAGCTACCACCTTGGCTTCTTTGCTGAACATGATGGCCTGAGCTCCGACGAGGCGGCTGCTGGGATGGGTGCGAGGGATGCGACGGGGCGCGCGACGGGATGACAGCCTACAAGAACAAACACCGAGAGCACTCCTGAACGATGATTATCTTCATTTCGGCCTTCTTCTCATGGCTTTTCCAGCGACGTCACTCATACTCCTGCGCCGGTCAGGCCAAGTCGCTCGTCTTTATGAATCAACACAACGCCACGCACACCACCTCTCGCGATTTCCTTCCCATGATGGCTCGGCGCATTGCACAGAAAAGTCAATCAACAGATACAGGATGACTGGCTCTACTTTGGCCAAGTCACCGCGCATAAGAAAGTCCGCCGCCTCTTCTTTGTTTGTCAAACTTACCAAACGCGGATACCCGCACTCACCTGTGTAACATACACAACCCGCCGCTTCTCACAGCCCCGGCTGAGAAAGGAGGGAGATAACATCAAGGATACAAGAGGAGAGAGTGCACACCCTCTTCCTGTTGACATAGTGGTCGATCTTCCTTCTCGCAATAAGCTTTCCATTCTACATGGTACAGACAAACTTCACGATTTCGCACGCAACCGCAGAAGATACAATCAACATGACGATACAGCCAAAGATGGATTCCCAGCCAAGAATTGAGAGCCCGTTCACCAGAAAAGGATTCCTTGCGTCTTACACCTCTCTACCAGGCACGTACCACCCTCCACCAAACAAACCTCTCCCTCAAATCCCTTCCCCTCGATATAACCTTTTCCCCGACACCTACAAAACACCCAAACGGGCACAAACACCCTCATCCCTCTCCTCAAACTCGCCAGTCGCCACTGCCATGCTTCTCAGCGTCTCGGATTTATCTGCAGGGGAAGAAACATGGGATCTTGACTCTGGGACTGTATCGCGGCCGGATTCGTGCACGTTGCCGCCGACGCCGGGCATACACAGAGAGACACAAGGAGGGGAACATGATGAAGGAAGTGACGAGGGACAGGGTGTCTTCTTCGCTCTTAAGAAGGAAGGTGGTTTTGTGAGGTTCTGGGTAAAGGTAGAGAATGCTCTGCTGGAAAGTGCGTTGGAGGTGGAGGGTGTGCCTATTGATGAAGCTTCACGGCTGAGGTGTATGGCGAGGGAGCTTATCGTGGATGAAAGACAGGGAGGCGCAATTGAGCATGTTCAACTCCTCATAGGGTCATTCCGAGAGGATGAAGAGCAGGGATGAAGCGATCAATACATGGTTTTGGTGGAAATGTCTTGGTCCACAACGACACACAAGCTTCACGCACATCACGAACGGCATATGTGTTTCACCACAGAAGGTAATAGATACATCGGGTAAAGAATGTGCAGAAGAAAAACAAGAGTTCCCATTTTATCCAATCCAAGAAAAAAAATATGTAACACGCCAGGGGAAAGGAGAAACCCCTTTACAGAGATTTGACTCATACAAGCAAAAGGATCCCCATTTCCCTCCATAGAACACAGTTTTGATGTTCCCTTCCTCATTAAAACAGGTCGTAAAAGCGCAGAGAGAAATAACTTGAAAACCCTGTAAGATCCTGTATCCTCCCTTCAGTAGGTATATGTGAAAAGGTCCGACGCCGTGAGCGTTTCTCTTATTGAAAAGAGATGCTCAACAAGGTAGGTTTGGGAGAGGATGAAGTGCCGTTTGTGTTTACAGGAACATGGCGAGGGCACCGCTGAGGACGGCGAGGACGGAGACGCTGAGGGTAGCGGCACCGGCGACGGCGGGGGGAGGAGTGGACTCGGGGGTCGCAGCGGCGGGAGGAGGGGAGACGACCTCATTGCCGCCCTCGGGCTTCTCCTCCTCGGGCTGCTCAACCTCAGGGGTCTCTTCCTCGGGCTTCTCAACCTCAGGGGTCTCGCCCTCAGGCTTCTCCTCGTCATGGCCAGGCTTGTCGCCACCGTGACCGGGCTTCTCCTCATCGTGGCCGGGCTTGTCACCGCCGTAGCCAGGCTTGTCGCCGCCGTAGCTAGGCTTGTCATCCTCATCATCAGTGGGAGCCTTGGTGGGCTCGACGGGGCAGACGGTGGTTGAGATGGCGATGGTCTTGGTGATGACGGCACCGATGGGGCAGTCAGTCACAGTCTCCGGGCAGGCGGTGACAGTGTGGACATCGGTGCTGTACACAGTCGAGGTGGTGTATGAGACATCTTCACCGAGAGTGGTGGTGGCAGGGACGGAGTTGGTGGGAGGAGCGTAGGTAGAGGTGGCACTGACGGTCTCTGAGACGGTAGGGGTGTTGGTAGACGTATAGTCATCATCACCCTCATCATCGTCGTCCTCGCACTCCTCATCCCACTCCTCGTAGGCGTCGTTGTGACGAGCAGCGATCTCGGCGTGGCGGTTCTCAATGGAGAAGCGAGTGGCCGCAGCGTGGCCAGAGAGGACAACAGCCGCGGCGGCGAAAGCGAGAGTAGAGCGAACCATCTTGACTGATTTGGTAGGTTTGATGAGAAAGGAGTTTAAGGCGTTTTAAAGGCGAGGAAGCAGAATAGAACAGGATAACGAGTGACTGAGACGAGCGTTACGTCGCGAGGCTGAGCTTATAGACGAGCTCGGAAGTGGCGTTGTAGGGCTTTTGTATGTAAAAGGGATCCGTAACGAAGAGGAGAAGGAGAAGAACAAGACTTCCGATCGAGCCGGTTTCGCCGTCTACATGTACCTTATCCTTGAAGAGGATCCCACCATCTCATGCGGCCCAGCACGAGTCCGCGCCGTACCATTTCAAGACTAATGCTATGCCCAGGAACCAACGACACGGGACGTGGGAAAAAGGACTCAGTGAGTTGAATAGTCGGCCCCGTAGCGCCCATGGGTCAAGGTACCACCTGGGCGGCAACCCCTGCTCATTGGCAGACCCAGAATGAGACGGACGGCTAACGAAGGAGCGTCTGGACAACAATGCCTGGGCAGTGGCTGTGATGGTGGGATGCCCATGTTGTTGGGCTGTAAGGGGTGTATGGCTGCTGGCCTTGCATGATCATGGGCTGAGCATGGTCCGCCCGGCCACCACGGGGGCCAGCATCTTGAGATTGCACCAGGAAAGGGCCTCCAGTATACTTAGCGAGGACCCTTGACTATCTTTGGACATATCCACGCGAGATGGCTCACAATTTTTGCAGCCTCGGGGAACGTGGGCGGCAAACGAGCGATCGAATGTGGTGCTTTGACAGGCTGGCGCGTAGCATAGCGTACGGTGTAAGTGCGCAAGCCGCAGCGCTTCGCAAGATTAGGAGCGACGGCGTCTGCGCTAATGCAGGAACCATTAGAAAAACCATGCGACTTGGGCATTTTAGCTTGCCCGTGTGGATGGAAAGTTCAGTTGTGGGTTGAATGTGCGTTGTGCTCAGCTTCGGCTACGTGCGCGATTCTCTCGCCCGAGCTTCTCGTCCGATCCGGTGGCTTCTGAGCACAAATTATCGCCTGTGTGCATGGCATCGTCTTGAATAGAGAGCGTGTGTATCTCGGGTTTGTCATGGTAATTTAGAGCGACCAAGATTGCAGGATGCGAAAGCCATGGTCGAGTAGATTAAATCCAGCTGTGGGGTGCAGTACTTTTCTCCCGAAGGAGCGCCGGCTACAGCAAGGCGAGATGAGGCGAGAATGGTGACTCTATTCCCAGCATCAGGCAATGAACGCTTGTCGAAAGTGCTAGGAGCCATGTCGCTTTTTGCCAACCTTGTCCCAGTACTCTGAGAGGGGATTTCTTTCCCTGCATTGAGAGCTACACGCTATGAGACGTAGTCAAGACGCTGGGCGTGACACAGACTGTAGGAGGATGATCGACCGTCAGGGGTGTCGATCCCACGTGCAGTGAGCATCCTGGTCCACTGTCGAACTGGATACTACCTTCTGGAAGAGAGTATGATCGGGCTGATCTTTGCTGAGACCGATGATTCCGGAGATGGCGGTGGGTCGCGGCCGAATGATCACCAAACTACGTCTTCGATATGTATGAACGCATCAAGTCGTGCCTACGATATGGTCAGTCATATTTGATGTCAATGTCGCTAGACTCGCTACCACAGTGCACTTGGAAGCGAGCATCATGCGTACAGAGGCGTCTTCGCGGCTGGGACGGCGAGCGGCCCATGTTCCGGACAGGACAGGGATCAGCAGGCGGCGGCGTGCTGCCAGGAGCTGAGAAATCTCCTAGCGGCACCCACAGAGGGCACAGACAACCGAGGCAGCCAGCGTGTTGCTCTATTATTAAGCGGTGTTGTCCGACGGCGATTTCTGTCTTGCCCATGCTTCTTTGCTGCTATAGAGAGATGAGCTTCTAGCAGTAGCGTCTCTTGGCTGCAGATGATAGACGAGCGAATGAATGATGATGATGAATTGGGGAGAAAGTAAAAGAACGTGGGATCGAAGGCAGGGATTCAGGGGTGGACCTGGACGTGGGACGATGGCGGTGCGATGCGATTGATACGTGACGTTGGCGTTGTCGTGCCCTTTCGCGATGTGCGAGGAGCAGTGGGAGAGTTTGCCTGACTTCGGGCAATGGCGGCGAGATAGTTCCAGGGTATATCAACGGCTTCAATAAGCTACACGACATCGTCATTGCACTATAGAACGCCTTTCAATCAGTCAATGCCGTGGCAAGGCAATAGATGAAAAGCCACACCTTGTCTCTATTTCACACTTCCCATGCTCCATTTCTCTGAACCTCTCCCCCTTCCCCAGCTTCTACAGCCCGGAATGCGGCAGCCCCCAATTTCCTTACCGCAGCCACAACCTCCGTGCAGGCATCCGCTTCTGCTCATCTCGCTTCCTCACGATCAAACCACCCCTGTCCTGCACCACCGCATGCCCCCCAAACCCAGAATCCTCCACCACGTTGCGGACAAGGGAACGGGATAAAAGTGCTCCTTGTCATACTGCCGAAACGCGGACCCTTTCTCCACTGTCCAAATCATCCCCGTCGGGCCAGGACCGAGGGGCGCATAGCAAAGGCAGAGGAAGACCATCAAGAAGAACGCTTCGACCATGTATCCGTATTGTCGCAAGAGTTGACGTGAAAGGTAAGGTTCGGGCACCCTGCTAGTCTCTGAGGAGCTTGACTTAGGTTTAAGGCGAAAGGCTTGTCAGCCGGAGACAAAGTACCAATAATTCAATAGCCTGCGCCTTGTGGTTCCGCGTATTAACGCTAAAAGAACACTTCAGTCTGCCTCGACATGCATGTTGTCTATCCAAGTGCCATAGCTGATACTGCGTTGTGTCCCAACTCCTTTCTGTAGAGTTTTGATGCATAGGCTGTCTCCTTCAACTTATGCGACGCATGTACAGGGCGCAAACTTGGAGACAGGTTCACGCCCAGCCACTGTTCCAGACTCTTGTAGAATTACATCGGCCCCCTGCACCTGTCACGGAGTCTGTAAGGGTTTACGTGGCTGTGCGACTCGATAGTCCTAATGAGTGGCTCTCCCTCCTGGTCTTTAAGTGGAATACGATGCCATGCGACATGGGATTGTACAGAAAATTACGGTCTGTTCTGTTCATCGTATGTTGACAAGCGTGGCACGTATTTCTCGGAGCAAGGCTTGCAGTAAGCCTGGTCAGTAAACCTTGGGTATCATTTGTTGTGGTATACACGCATGCCTCATGCATGGGCTTCTCACCCTGACTTTTTCTTAACCATGAACCCCTTCAAAACAGCAGCAGCCGGCTTCTCCGGTGATCCCTGAACCGTCACCTTCCCAACATCCATCCAGACATCTCCTCCACAATGTATCAGACACCTCTTCGTCCCCTCATCGACCTCAACGTCCCTTTCCTCACCGCCAACGAACTTCATGACCCTCTTCTTTCTCCCGCTTCCATCCAGCCCGCGCCCCACCCTTATATCCTTGAAGATCACTCTCTTTTCCCTCCCTGACACGTCCACTGCCTCCGTCCACACCGACCCAAAGACGTTCACCATACCTTTTAACCTCCGTTCCAAGGCCTCAGAATCCATCTTCTGACCAGCTTCCCAGTCAATCCTCGCCTGTTCCTTCGTAAGCTTTGGAGCATGTCTCAATTCTGCTTCTCGGTGAGCGTGCAAGGAGACGTCATTGAGTGGTGGAATGTAGACTCCTTCTCGCAAACCCTGGACTAGCAATTCGGCGCCCACATCTGCGAGCTGCGCTGTGAGGTCCGGCAGAGAAATGTTCTCTGGAATCGGGATGCCCTTGTCGGGTGTTTGTGCGAGGACTGCCCCATGGTCGAAGGCTTTGTCGTCTAGGGTCTGAAGCGAGACGCCAGCGTATTTATCCCCGTTCAATAATGCGTGATGTAACGGTGCTGGTCCTCGAAGGCTTTCACGCATGTCGTCAGATTCTTGCCTCATACGATATATGGTTAGGAAGCCCAGGGTGGATGTTAGGGGACATACTCTGGTAGAAGAGAAGGGTGGACATTAAGACCTCCGTACTTGGCTCCTCGAAGTATTCTTGAAGGCACAAATAGTCCAAACGACACTGCGACGATCAGGTTGATACCTTCTGGTGGCTGATATATCGTGAGCCAATCCCGTTTGTTCGCAAAGAGCTCGGGTGCGGAAGCAAGCATACCTCCCATTCTCTGAAAGTACTCCTTTGATGTATCCTCAAGCCCAATTTTTCTGCCAAAAGCTTGCACGGGACTAGTCACATGAATTAGCATCAATCCTCATTGAATATCCTTCCTTACATCGATGAGATAAGTCCACTAGGAAAACATCACAGCCAAAAGGGGAACTCACCCTCCCTCAACTCCTTGTTCCCCCTCCCTGCCCACTTCGGCGGCAGAACCATCACATCCAAAGCCTCAATCAGCTTCCCATTGCTCACATGCTCTCTGTGCAGCGCCTCGAGAGAAGCGCAGCTGAAGTTGTCTGAGCCGCAGAAGAGGATGCGTAAAGGGTCACGTGCTGCTGTTGTAGAGAAGCAGCGTCGTTGGAGAGTACGACACTGTAAAGAGAGGAGAAACATCCTGATCAGGCCAGCCTGGGATGGAGTTTCGATGATTTGATGGGCTATGAAGGTGACTTGAATGAGCTTGAATACTGGTGGTTTCGTCGCGTTGAGGTTGATGAAGTCGCGTTTGATGCAACGTACGGTTACAAGCATCCCGCCTCGTCAGCCTGGAAGGTCATTGTCTGTACAACTTACATCCAATACTGGACCAACCCGAAAGGTCCAGATTATTAAAGCAAATGTGCCTCAAACTTCTTCGGAGTTCGAGATGAAGAATAATTTATGAATCAGACTTGCTCCATGTGCTCCAGGATATAATGAAAGATCCATCGTCGAATTGAGCTGCCGTGTGAAGAGCAACCACAGCAGCTCAGGTCCCTGTTACCTCTCGCCTCAACGGATCAAATGGCTATCTACGGCAAGATTCGTCACTGCAAACAGATTTCAAAGTTGTCAAACACAAAGCACCAATATCTCAAGACCTTCAACTCGCTTGTTCATGAACTCCCCTGCACTAACCTTAGGCATTTACCACTAGTACCCGCCTCCAGCCCACCACCTCCCCACTATCCCTCACAACACCCACTTTCCACCACCAAAAGCCCCATCCAGAACCACAAACAAGAAACGCGATCCAATTTCCAAGCAAAACAAAAAAGAAATCATGGCATTTTTTGCTCCCCCACTCAGGATCGAACTGAGAATCTTACGATTATACTGGCTACGTAACAGTCGTACGCCCTAACCAGTTAGGCCATGGGGGATGTTGACGGCTGGTCTTGATATTGAGGTATATGCAGCATCCACGCCTGTGCGATTCGTATATTGTGAGATCCCAGACAGTATAATACATGAAGTAAGATGATATTGTCCTCCAATTGGTAGCGATTGGATTAATAACCTTTATATTCAAGCCCGTTAGTTGCCTGGGGTCATTACTGCTATGTGCACGACTACTGTGATGCCATCCTCACCATCAATACCACAAGCATCCAGGAACCGAACAGCAAATACCCAACTCCAACCTTCCAAAACCACCACATCACAGCCCTCAAGCAACCCACCACTCACAACAAACAGTCCATCTTCCCCCCTCCAACTCAACCTCCCAAACCGGCCCCTCAACCTCCACAATACTCCCCTCCCTCACAACCGCCCTCCTCCCCAACCCCGTCAACCTCCCCTCCCCAGCAAGCACATACCTCTCCTCCTCCCCTGCCCCTCTCACAAGATACATTCTCCGTCCACCCTCACTAACCTCTCGTACCAGAACCTGGAACTTCTCCTTCCCTGGCCCGGTCGAACCGTCTTCATCCCAGCGTTTCACGTCCGATAGCCAGCCCTGGAGTTCGGCGGCTAAACCGTTAGGGAGGTATTTTGCGCCGCGTCTTTGGGGAGAGAATGCTGCTGGTAGGATTCCTTCGGCTGCGGGGTCTCCCTCTGTTGGCTTGAATCGTGGTGCTGCGCGGAAGGTTGGTTGCTGCAAGGCTGCGACATCTCGTCCCGTAGGATCAATGTCCTCTTCCTCACTGCCGGACCAGATTCCCAACGCGGTCTCTTCTGCCTGGCTCCCCGCTTCTGCTTCCGACAGTGCAGCAGACGACGCTTCAGGAGCAGGACTCGAGGTCATCGTCTCGTCAACCGATACCTTCCTCCTCTTCACCCTCCTCTCCTCTGGCGACTCCGATCCAGGCACGACCTCCTCCCCAATCCACTCCCTCTCCCCTTCCTCCTCCGCCTCCACAATCTCATCTCCCAGTCTCACTTCCTCCCTCTCAACTTGCTCTTCTCCAAAAGAGCTACTGACCACCCTCTCCTCATCTCCCACAGAACTGCTCACGACCCTCTCCTCCTCATCACCCTCGTCCACATCCTCAATCTCCTGACTTAACGCCCTCCTCCCCAACGGCCTCACTACCGAACTTGAGCCACCGCCGAACCTCGGTGTGGACTGGAATCTTGGGGTGCCAGAGGGAGCGACTGCTGCTGCGGTTGGCGTCTGTGACGACGGCTGTGTGCCGCGCTTGGGGAGGAGAAAGCGCCGTGGCGTAGGAGTCTATGCCCCAAGGTCAGTACTGTAGCTTCTCCGTTGAATAGTCTCACACTCTTCTGCCAGACCGTAGCTGACTTACGCTTGGTGGGGGCTGCATGATTATGCGGCTCTCTGTGGTTGATGACTTCACGAGTGACCAACAGCGCAGCCAGTAGTTGCTGCTCGCGCAGGAATGTGAGCGGCCAACGGACGTGTAGAGATCGTCATGGTTAGAGATGCTGTTCGAGCGCTCCGTCGAGTAAAGCAGAACTGTCAGATCTATAGCCTCGCTAGTGTTTACGACATGTCGTTGGGTGGTGGCGCGGGATCTAAGTTCAAGTGGGGTTTGGTCAAGTCCATCTGTCGCATGGTGACACCGGCCCTTCTCCACGCTCTTCGGCTCACGTCTTCACCATCAATCAACTCGTTAGGCACCCGTGATTTATCTTTTCAAGACTCAATTCTCTCTAGTCTTTCTCTCTATCGTCGTTCTTCACTTGCCATTATCAAACAAGCTTTCTTCACGTTCATCCCAATCCCTGAGATCTTCCTCCCAAGACTTCACTTTCCAGCCCAGATATGTCACCTCCTCTCACAGCTCCCTGTCTTACTCCCCTTCATACAACCCTTTCCACGGCTGATAAATGATGCAGAGGGAAAAAGACAACAGAGATCCTAAAACAGAAGAAAAGAAAAGGACGAAAAGATAATAAAGTTTCAACTCTGCCATTCGCAAGGGTTCTCAAGGAAATGTAAAGCAAAAACGCCAGTCCGTGCATTGTCCTTCTTTTTGTTCCAGAAGGACCTGTAGAGTATTGTGTGTTCCCCTGTTTTCCCGAATCCCCCCTTGTTTCCCCTTTCGTCGACGTCGTCCACCAGGAAGGGAGGCGGAATGGCCGGGTTGTAAAAGTAAAGGAGACGTGGGTGCGTGTATATAAAAACCGGTGATAGCGTGGTTTCATTCGTCACTCGCTCAGTCCCGTAGGAGCGACAGTCGATGAAAAGAAATGGCCATGAGTACAACGAGTCCACGCGATATTTTCGCGGGCGAGGAACAGAAAACGTCGATCAAAAAAGGAGTGACGCCGAAGACTGCGATATGAGCAGTCCATGCAGTGTAGTAGAGATCGGAAGGCTCAGCAGATGATGCTCACCATTGGTGATGATGGTAGGATCCTTGGCTGGCTGTATTAGGAATATGTGTTGTATGCAGGGATAACGCCGGAATGTCCGACAATACGTCAGAAAGAAGTGTGAGCTCGACACCAGGAGGAGCATTGGTGCCGGGTTGGGGGGGCTTCGTATCGTGGGTGTGAGTAACGGTCGTCATGATAGACGCTCCGTTTTGCGGAGCTAGTTTAGCCGTAGGCGAGGTCGAATCCGGTCTTATGGTCCTTCTTCGTGGGCTCCGTGTTCTTGATCTGGTGTAGAAGCACAGAGGGCAGACAAGGCCGACCGTTCTTCTCCTCCCATCGCTTGCCACCGACGCCCGTATCAATCCAGCCCATGAAGTTGTTGTACAGACGGTTTGGAGGCTCAGCACGGTAGTACCAGGTCGTACCTTGGTATCTCCTCTCGCGACCCCAGCCCATCGGGCTGCCGTTGCCACCGCACTCGCCGTTCTTGCCGGGATTGAACCACTTATTGACGAACTCGCCGCTCCAGTCACGGTCCATGAAGACAGGGTGCGGTGCAAAGACCGCCTTGAGACCGTGGTGAAGGGCGACAGTCTGCGGCGTCATCTCAGACGCAACATGGTTGCCTCGCATGTTCTCAACGTGCATGATGTCCAACAGACGCTTCGATATGCGAGATTGTGTGACGATCGTCGTGCGACGCGGCACGTCCCAAGAGTGGTGCGTCGCATCGTAATAGCCCCAAACGTGCTTCTGCATGATCCAGCTGCTGTTGATGGGGTTAAAGATGGGACCGACCATGATCACATCGGCCTCCTCGCCAACACCCCACTTGTAGTCGTCATCCGCAGGGTCAGCGACTGGGGGCTTGGGACCAACAGGGTTGATGAAGGGGAGATCAACTGGACCCCAGACGGTGTCGTTACCGTAGCGCTGCTCGATGTCCTTGCGGAAGGTAGTGTCGAAGTCTCCGTGGTACTCAGGGATGTAGAAGCGCTCGTTGCGCTCCCAGAGACCCTTGCGAGGCTGCTTCTTGGCGAACTTAGCCAGCTTGTCAACGAGGTCGTAGTGGTGGCCAGTATAGCGGAAGTCCATCTCCCAGTTCCAGATGTAGTCGAATTGCGGGTGGTCGTGGCTGAACTTCTGAACAGACAGCCACTGGGCAGTGTGAACACTGCGCTCGTTCTCATCCGTCATCTCGGTGTAGATGTTCCAAACAATCTCGTCGTTCCACAGAATGGTGACGCCATGGAACTCCGGAGGGATGTTCTGGTTGAGGACACGCTGGTAAGTCTCTGGGTCGTCGAAGATCTTGAGGTTGCGGTCCTTGACGTGAACAAGGAGGAAAACTTCGAATTCACCACCAGACTTGAGGGTAGTCTCGGCAATAAGAGCGCGAATCACCTGCTTGTCGTTCTCGGTGTAGTCCTTGCCAGTGTACGAACGGAGCAGAATAGCGGAACGGGACTCTTTGACGTAGCTGGTACCCTTTCCAGCCGCTGGCTTGGGGTGCTGAGCCTCGGGCTCGGCAGCGACAATCGGGGTAGGCACCGCATCGTCGGCTTCGCTGCGACGCATGATGTTGCCGCTTGTCCTGCTGGACTTAGGCTTCTGCGAGGTCTCGGGATACATCTCGAGGTAAGGATTCTTGCGCTCCTTCTTCAGGTCGAAACGCTTGGCGTTCTTGAGAACGCAACGGCGCTGGAGATCACCCCAGTTTACGTTATCCCAGTCCACGAGGTCGTGGTCGCCGTTTTCCTTGCGCTTCTGATCAGTGAAGCCGTAGGGGCCAAGGCGAGTCTCGCGCTCCCAACAAATGTTGGCATCCATGTTGAAAATGTCATAGCTGCCCATCTTTGGCTCAGGCCACTGGTGAGGTCGGCCCTTGAAGACAAGCAGATCCTCAACCTCCTTGCCATTGGGACCGGGGCAGGGCACATGGGGAGCGAAACCAGCCTTCTTCCACGCGTCGGAGTTGTAGTCGGGCAGAGGGTTGAAGCGAACGGGCTTATCGGGGGTGAAGTCGAACTTGGGTGCATTGGGATCTTCCCGGATCTCCTTCTTGAGCTTCTCGGATCGGTCCTCCTTGTAGTCGAGAGTAGACAACGTGTTACCGTAGATCATACCAGTAGAGATGAGACTGTGTAGGAATTGCATGGTTAGTTCGGTGTCATAAGTCATTGTGGCCGTAGTCAGCTTACTTGGCGGTCATCTTGTAGACGTATCTCCAAATCCTGCGAAGGTCCTTCTCGTGTTGCAGGCGGCCAAGCTCGCCGGGCTCTCTGGACTTGCCGTCGAACTCATGGCCGGGCTCGACCTCCTTGGGATCCTCGGGATCAGTAGGATCGCGCCACTCGCCAACATCTTCGATCTTGATGTTGAGGTAGCTGTCCAAAGTAGCACGGTCGGGATTTTTGGCACCAGCGAGGACGGTCTGTGGTCGACCACCTCCAACTGGGGGCTCGATAGGCGACTCGGGAGTATGGGGTACGACGCGCAATTGAGGTGATGGCTCGCTGAAAAGGATGTAGTAGGTGGTGATGGCAGCCAGGATGAGGAAGATCAGTGTTCTCGTCCGTGGTCGTGATGTGAGCATCCGCCGGCCAGGAGGGCCCAGCATCATCTTCTCCTTTCCGAGGCCACGCATGTTGGGCTACCAAGTCGTGGCGGAGTTAGGAAAAGGGAGCGAATGTAAGTTTTTCTCGTACGACGCGGAACGATCGCGTTTTCTCTGGCTGAGAATTGCAGAAAATTGGGCGGTCGAAGCGAGTGTGAAGAGAGTCAATCGCGTGAAAAAGGAGGATGCTGCTCAGTACATCACAGGAGCATGCTGCGCCAGCGCCGTAGGGAAGAAAGTTGGGCAGAGGATGACGAAAGAGAAGACGGCCGAAGAAACCGAAAATCTCACTGAAGCAGTCGAGGAATGGATGCTTGACCGGCTTCGTCCGATGGCTAGGAAGTGCGCTAGGTCGAGGGTGGCGCCTGGCGGGTGAAGCTTCGTGCCCTTGGGGGTTGGTGCTGAACCTGGTAAGGAGGTAAAACGGCGCGGCTGGAGATAAGCGGTAGGGGAGGAAAGAAGAGAACTCGCACAAGGTCCAACGTCCGCCACAAAACGATAGGTGTGGTGTTGCACGAGGATGAAGGTATCGCGAGACGGGGGGTCGGGAGGTGAGACGTGTCTTGGGGGAGGGAGATAGCGAGCGTGGAAAGAAGAGAGGAAGAGAAGGATCCTGGGAGGATACGGAGAGTTGGATGGCGAGATGGCGAAATGGATGGATGGTTGGATGGATGAAGGTGATGGAGCTCTGGACGGGATGAAGGAACAGTGCAGTAGTGGCGCCTTAGTGAGTTCTAGAGGCACCTCCAGGGGCCAGAGAAGGAAGTTCCAGCGTGGTGGAGGCCTGTACACGCGGCTCAGGCGGTGGCAACGGCTGGCTTCCAGTGGGTGGCAGGGCCCCTGAAGCGGCATCCCGAATCCCTTACAAAACCCTAAGAAGCACGACTGGAACTGGGAACCCACAGGGTGGCGACAGGGGGAGGCTCAGGTGCACAACGGGGAGACCTGGAGAGGTTCGTGCACTTGAGGGGGGATTACTGGGGAGGTGCGGGCTTCAGCGGGCTTCAGTGGGCCGGTTTAGTGGGTAAAGAAGCCAGTGGCAGTGCGAGGACAGAGAGACGTCTGAAGGGCTGGCATGGTGCAGCGGATAGTAGTGATTGACCGGGACACGCTACGGAACTGTTCAAAAATTGTTGATTGTTTATTGGATAGTAGTATGCTCGACAATTTGGTTCAGGTTGACGGACCTTCTAGGCATGGTTTAGATGCAACACTGTAATGATAAGTCGCTGTGACGACATGACGCTGGGATGATTGAGGAAGGTCACCTCACCGATATCGTAATCATGGATGAAGATAAGGTGCTGAGGTGAGCTGAAGCAGCCGAAAAGCCGCAATGTACTGCCACTATTGCTGCTGCTGCGGCTCCTCACAGGTAAGGCCAATTGCTGCACTGTCAGTGGCTGCTCGTGGCTGCTGTACCTCTCATGGCAGTGGCCAATCACAGCAACCACCCCACCTCACCCCCCGGCGGATCCAGCGCCAACTCCAGGTCCGGCTCCGATATTCAGGGGCCCCAATTGAGATTGCGCATGTCGCGGCTTGTGCACTGGAATCAACCCGCCAGCACCAGCATCATCATCGCGACCAAAGACTAGAGCATGAGTACTGTCAATCGCTTTCACCGCTGTCTGATAGAGGTCCACACAATAAGAAGATCGTCATCACATTCTTTATTTGGAGTCTGAGTGAGAGGTTGTCAACTTGCGGCTCAGCCGGTCTGACTCGCTGCAACGGCGCAGGGCAGTCAATGCCCCCATCCGCCACTGTTTCTAATTCTGACACTTGACAAGCCCAAACCCACCAATTAAGCCTCGTCCATGTGGCGATACTAACGTACCTACGGTGCTCGTTCGTCTCCTCATAGTAACCTCATACGAGCTTTTGTGCACTTTCACCGTTGTCCCTCAATTTTTATTTATGTACACACAGACATACGGAGTAGACGCTCGTATCATATCATCCGGTCTCCCATCCTGCAGCTCCACAAGACTAAGAACTTGGCTTTTTCTTCAAATTCCTACTCAGACATGCAGCAGCCACGCCCAAAATGCAGGGGCAGTTCATTGCTTCTTCGGCTGGTTCGCAGCAGAACGCAGGCAAAGTGTCTTGTTCCTACATTAGCAGACACCACTCAGGCGCTACTGTCCGCTACCTCATATAATGTTGTCCGAGTTACCAGTCTCCAATCGGGACGGACGGCTGCGGCCTTTCGTCCCGTCCGTCCACCAAGGACATTGCAGCGCGTAACGGCCCTAACAGGAATGCCAAACACCATAGGTCAGGTACATCGATCAGGCCGCAAGTACCGACCATGCCGTGCTGTAACTGTTACATACCGCGACAACCAAGCATTTTCTTGGTCGTCAGCGCCGATCGCCAAGCTTGAGATCACCAGCCTTCCCACACCCACCCTCAGCGTGCCACTCGCCTACAGTACCGCGTCCCTAGTCGTTCTCCCGAAACCTCCATTTCAACCTAGTTCGCACTTCCATCTGCCCATCGCGGTCAATCATTGCAACGGAATGCCCACTTGCAATATAACATAGTCTATCACTCACCAACATTGATTCGTCCGAGTCCCGGCTCAGTGACGATCGCCAGAGCCCGTGACTTAGCGCTCTGTCTGTTCGTGTTTAGTGCACAACGGCACTGACGCGTCCTCCCCCCACTTCAGTCCCCCCTTTCCGTTTTCCCACTGGTCTGCCACGCCTCAGGTTCTCCCACCACACCATACCACACCATACCCACCCCTCTATTCTCCTTTTCTCGCGCTTCTTCCAGCTTCACTCGGTGAGAGAGAGGAATGACCGTCGAAAAACCTTACCTAATCTTCGGACCTTCTCCTTCCAGACTTGAAACACAACATCAACATGCCGCGAATTCACTCTATTCCAGACTTGCGCGTTCCGGTGGAGCTTCCGTACTCCAAGGCTCCAGCGATCCCTTCGGATTTGCTTCGAGAATGAATTGGACCTCGTGTCCTGCTAACCCCCTGACACTTCCTACCCCTGCTCATCTTTCCGGTCCGCGGCTGTTGCAAAATTGCTTATTTTCAAGGAAATCTCCCCTGAGACCACCCCGGCTCCCTGTGGGGTTCGAGCTCGAGAGCCAACTCGAATACTTCGTGGAGCTGGCAGACCCAAATAGCTGCGAATCCTCAAACAACTTAATGAAACCTGACGGGTTGAACCTTGACTTGTGGACGAATCTTCCATTGTTTTTGGTTCCTAGCTTTGCGTAATCTGGTGACGTCAGGTCCCTGCGATGTTCGGTCACCTTGTGCCAATACCCGTAGCGTTCGTTGCAAGTACAATAGTTTCCTTGGCCAGGCTGTGTCACACAAGGCATTGAAATTTCACTTGAAAGCGAGCGAGAATGCGAATTTCCCACAACTTCAGAAACCCAAAATAAAGAATCACAGTCAAGATGTCGGTCTGGGATCCAGTGCTATGTTTAGATTGGTCCTACGTCAAGTGGCCACTAGTGTATAGGGTAGGGTGGCTGCCTCGCACCCCGCTGTGTAAGGATCCAGCATAATGCAAAAGCTCAATAATCTTGCAATACCCATAGCTTGTCGCTGTTCGAATAGCTCAAAAGCAGCGAGACCAAAAATAGAGAGAACCTCAAGGTTTTTTTTGATTATGTCTAAGTTAAGGGTTTAGGTCGTTGCTTCGCCAGATCCGGGTTGGTGTCATGATCCCACGCGTCCTTTCGATCATCGTGAGCTTGTGGTTCTGGCGTGTCCTTTGGGGAGAGACAAGCACTCACGTAAATACAGAGTCGAAACCTCTTTGTACCCTGCCCTGGAAAGGCTCAGAAAGAGCAAAGGAAAATGAAAATGCAGAGAAAAGTCAGGCCAAGCATACTGTGGGACGAGCGAGCCGCATCATTGTCTGACAGGCCTGGCGCATCAGGATCGTAGCCGCGCACCACTTTGGTACATGACAACTGCGCCGAGTTTTCCTTCATTCCATCGTTCTTCAGAACTATGAGGATAGGCGTATTCTTATGCATCTCCTTGTAGAAACCCAGTTGCACAGAGGGTACCTTCGAATGCAGTGTCAGCGGTGTTGCGACCAAGCGCGCAACCATGAATAGAAGCAAAACGATGATTTGACTTACTGCGACTAGGTCGCTGGTGATATATGAGAGCTGGGCCTTTTTAGGGAGCACTGGCCAGCAATCTGATGTGCCGTTCTCCGCCTTGCTGATAGGAGAAAGCTGCGTCACATCGATCACCGAATACCGTCCGAGATGTCGTCCAATTCCGGCAAAGTTGGCACAAGCTTCGATCGGTTCGTTTCGAAGCATCTTGTCAAGAGCTTGGCAAGACTGGGTCTGCGTCACAGTCTCTTCTGCCTTTGCGCGTAGCCCATTGATGGAACGCTCATTAATGACGTCCGGGCAAGTTCCAGTGTTCATCTCAATGGCGAGCATGTCCTCCGGATCGCCAAACACAAGTCCGTCGTGCGTGCCTTGAAAGACCATGATGCAGCCTTGCAGAGAAGAAATATCCGCAGAAGGGGCTGCACCGAGGTAGTATACTGAGTTGAAAGTCTGCTCTGACGTGTCTATGGAATCATTCACGCGGGTTTCGTCGACGACAAGAGCAGTATGCTCGTCAGATCCAGGGTGACCGACACCTTTGACGAGAAATATGTCGGCCAGAGATGACGGCAGATCGGGGACTTCAACAAGGCCAATACCCATGAAAGTGTTGTCCGCGACGGTGCAGGTCGCATCAGACCCATCATAAGGACATGAAACGTCGACGCAGCTGAGGATCGGATAGCTGTGCACCTCTGATGTGTCGGGTGTCAGATCAACCGCTTGGGTTGACGACGAGGTTTTTTCCATGTCAATCACTGCGTTGTTAATCTGCATGATGAAACCCATCGATTATTGAAGTTCGTTGGATAAAAGAATGCCATTAGGTTAGGTATGTCGAGAGACTGATCTACCAAGGAAGGCGGCAAGCGAGAGTAGTAGAATGAGGCCAGGGCTGATCAGGAGCGGTTCAAGTGTCTTCCAGCTCCTAGACGGGAGGGATTCTGTGATAGTTTATATTCATAGAGAAGGCAAGACTGAATCTGGAGAGGTTCATTCAAGATACAAGGTTCAAGATTGTGCCTACGAAAGTGAAGTAAGAGAAGCTTAAAGATGTCTGGTAATCCTCTCTTTTGTGCTTGGCGAAACAGTGTAGGAAACTTAAGCTGACTTTCCCTCAATCCTGACCAGAAGTTTCTCAAACTAGTGCCCGAGTCTACCATTTGGCCAGTGGGCAAGGCAGCCAGCAAGTCTCCACAGCCTCGCGAGGTTGACCTGATGGTTTGGACTTCGAATCAGGCAGTGCTTGAAATGGCTGCAGAAAGCACGGGTTAGGAAGCATATTGTAGCAAAAGCAAAATTAGCAGCGAAAGCAATCCGCTTGTATTTTATAAGCATTCAAGCACGTGTGACTCTGTTAAAGGAACTTCGTCGTTGGACTCGAGGCACGCTGCTCTTTATCTTGGCGAAACCCTCATGGCGAACAGCTCTCACAATATGATACACGTCACCGAGCTTCGGATATCCATCGCCGGAGCGCTGACAGTGAACAATTACAAGGATTAGTAGATGATGACATTATTATGAAAACGACTAAGCATGGCTTCTGCCTACAAGCTTCTTGTTGTTTCAGGTACGAAATCACATCTTGTTGCAAAGAAGTGAGTCATTAAGGCTGCCACACATCTGGCATCAGTCTTTCAGGTAAAAGCTTTATCAAGTGAGACCGGTCGTTGCGCAAGGAAGACATGTCTCTAGAATAGCTACGTACGGCTTGTCTACTATACCGGAGACTACTGAACCCTCCTCAGTCATTCTACTCTAACCCTTTCTTCCGCCCTCGTCAGCCATTGCGGAGAGCTTGCAAGAGAAGCTATCCTTCTTTCTGCTACCATTCAAATATATTTGAATCATTGTATAATTACGCGTCTGTCTATACTGAGGGCGGCCGCCAGCACACAGGGTCGGCTACGATAGTGGCACCAAGCGGCTTACGTCCCACATTTGTGGGGTAGAGATCGCGCTGAAGGTCTTCGTGTGGCTGACTTCATATCAAGGATCACTGAGAGTAGAAGCATGCCTTTGATGAGTATATCCTGCATGGAAAGGTGCTGGTGAGCAGCTGTGGCTACAGAGGAGGGGATGGAGAACATGGAGGTTATGTGAGGAATAGAGATCGAGGGATAAGAGTTGTTGTGAATAATCACTGGTCAAACGATATCATAGACTCTGTGGTGAGGATCATCTGTATAAACAAACAAGCCTTTTAGATCATCCGCATTCAAGCTGCTCCTTGATAAGATCCATAGAGTCCCAAGGAGACAAGGCAAAAAAAGAAAACTAAAAAACATACAACAGGCGGTATTCGCTGGTCGTCACCGACCCAACTACTAATCGCCCCTTCAGATGATTCACTAGGGGAGAGCGGACGGGATCCCGTGTTTCCAGCTGAGTATGGTCGTATGTGATGAGTTGAGGTGCAAATTCATTACATGTAACCTGATTCTATAGCTGACCAACAACAAAACGGGGCTCTTAGCTGAAGAAAGATCACACCACCCTTGACTATTTGAATTCTTTTTGTTTGAAAGAAAGGATCATAGACCTCACCGTTCATCCCCTCTCCTTACTTCAGCTTGTCTCTGCTATTGCTCCCAGATATAGAGTATATCAGCTTGCCTCACCAGTGAAAGGGACCATGCGGAGGGTTTGGTGGACAGGTTAAGAATTATGCAGCTCGTCCTCTATGGGCTCGGAAGGCCAGTTGGCTGCTTCTTATCTTGAGCAGGGACATCCTGACATGTGTAAGATCTGACCATCTCAGTTGTTCATGTTACGGGGTCCGTCATTGCACGTGAGATCCATATAAGAAAGCTTCTTTCTATATTTCTAGATCTAAGATGGACTGGTCTCAGGCCCTGCATACTGATCTGGCGAGCTCCTTACTTCGCCGAGAGCGTAACGTTCCAGAATGTCGGTGGTCGTCGCTTAGGATTGTCTGTATCGAAACCCCACATGTCCCTAATCGTCTCTCCATCTTGAGGTCCCCCAGAATCCTTCGGCCTGCTATTGACAAACGATCCTCGCTCTGTTGTACCATAGTGTGTAACCAGTACGCATCCAGAACCAGTATTCAACACCCAACCGCCGCCGAGATAAACATCTTCATCGCTTTCGTAGCCGGGCCCCTCGCAGTCCTGGAGAATAAGCTCAAAGGCCACGAGACAGCCATTGAAGGACTCTCCGGTGTCTCCCGACGGGTAGTGTGTCTCTTTCTCGCCGCAGCCGGACTGATTCTCGGCCCAGCCCATGACAGCCCACGTCCAGTATTCTCCGCTGTCGTAGCCGTAGCGCTTAGGCGAGTCATCAGGTCTGAGTGCATATTCCTCTAGGCAGAATCCCACCGTCGCCTCGAAGCTGTTGTCCGCACTGAATTCCACACGACCCTCGACCTCATCGTAGTCGCTGTAGCATTCTGCCTCGACGTCGTAGATGTCCGTGCCCGTAGGATAGGCGTATTCCTGCGTTGATGTTGAGCTCTCCTGCTCCGTGGTACTCGACTCCTGCGTCGTGGTTGCGCCAAAGTCCCAATCGCCACGGGAGCTGAGGTAGGAGATCGCGCTCTGTGCCGAGCTGACTGTCTCTGTGAAGGGTCCGCTGCTACTAGTCTGGACGATGCTGCTTCTAGAGTTGCCTACAGCCGTGGCAAGGGTCACAGTTTCTGGAAAGCCGGAGGTCGGCGTGCAGGACGCAACATCACTGCAGCTAGAAGTACACGTCAAAGTTGGAGATTGTGTGCAAAGTTCGCGACACGACTCGTATGTCGTGGTCGAACAGTCTTCGTCATCCGGGTCATTTGGGCCTCCGGTCGCCTCAGGCCATGGTGGCGGAGTGTTCGGGTCGATAGAGTCTTCCCAGCCTGTATTTCTCAATTAGAACATCATTCATGCCTTGTATCTGAAGATGGCTAAGCCAGGGCGTGGGAGTACCTACCAGGAGGTCCATCAGGCCAGGGACAGCTAAGTAGACAAGGGGTATCACAGAAGATCCGACATAAGGGACCACATCCCGACCTACAGGTTGGGTCATCGGGCCCAGTGTTATGGATAAGAACAATGCCTGTATCGTCGTCGTCGTCGTCATCATCATCATCATCATCATCGTCGTCGTCGTCCTCTTCATTCTCGGGCCAGGGCCAAGGAGGAGGATAGATTGTGCGGGTATTAGGAGGCACGGTAATGCTCGTGGGATCTCCCGACTTTGGCTCATTAGTGATAACAACTGGCGGCACGTCGACACTATATGTGACACGGAATGTTGTCTCCGTGACGTTGTCGCTGATGTTGACGTTGCGTACCGGGATGGTAGTCAGGGTCACGGGCGGTGGCGAGATGACGGTGGTGTGTGTAATGCTTTCATACACAGTGGTAGTCACAGTTGAGTAGCCCTCCTCGAACTCCGTACTTGTGAACCAGCCGACCTCTACGGACGTGGTGTATGGAGTGAAAGATATAGTCGTGGGCTCAGAGAGCGTGAAAGGGGGAAGGACGTAGGTACAGGGAGGATAGCACTGCACGGTGCCTGTCTCGTCATCGTCGGTATCCCAGATTTCAGGATCGATATACACTACACCAGAGCCTTCCTCTGAAGGGTTGTCTCCGGCTCCTATCTCTGCGCCATCATCGCGAGCCAAAGACAGCCAGGCGGCGATGGAGCTTGTGTAGCCGTTTCGAGTAGTGCCATTGAACCAGAGAGGAGGTAGCGAGCCCCTTGGCGACACAATCTCATGGTTCCCCTTGGTAAATATGTTATAGAGCCAGGTCTTGCCGGCATAGTTGGTTTCTATCAAGGATTTTTGGCAGTCTTCTTCAGGCGCACAACCAAGCTCGTATTCCTCGAAAAACGAGTAGAAGCCGAGAGCATAGAGATAAACATCAGTCGAGTTAAGAATCCTCATAGCCCAAGCCTTTCGACAGAGATCAGTGGAGCAGTCCTCGAAGGTAGGATCAGAGGGCCACAGGCCAATCTCAAAGGGCTCTAAGGAGCTGGGGCTTGACTGATAGTAAGGCGTTTCCGTTTGGACGTGCCCCATGAATATTTCGCGAGCCCCAAGAAGTTGCCACTGGTAGAGCTGAGCATGCTCGCTGCCACAGCCCCAGAACCAAGATGGACCTTGGGACTCAATAAGAACGCCGCGGCCAGCATACACCGATATCTCAACAGCGCCATTCATTGGGATGCCGCCTTCTCCAACCGACGTATCGGCATTAGCCGGATCATCGAGATCATGGTCAGCAACCCAGACCCAGACGTTGTCGAAGAAGCCAGAAGACTCCTCTGTTAAGTGCAACAACATGCTCGCAGCCATGCACTCCTCGACTATAGAACCACTCTGAACAGGACAATCGTCTAGAAGCAGGTCACTTCCGGCATTGCCACCGACTCGGAAGTGACTGTCCCACATGGCTGCTGATCCCTGGCTAGACTGATGTACGTTCCACTCCATGAGAATGCAGCCGGCCGTGGGACCCTTGACCGTGAAGAGCATGTCTGATATCTCGATGACGCCTGAGTCGCCGCGCTCGCCAACACGGACCATGACCTGCGGATCCGACTCGTCCTCAAAATACGAGCCTTCGGCCATAATAGTGCTCCAGCTAGACCCGGTGATGATGGAGCCCACTGGCACCTCGATAGTGCCACGTACCATATAGACACCGGCTGGGAAGAATATAACGCTTCCCACATTGGACCGTAGCAGGCTATTGATAGCGGATGTCTGATCTCCCGTGCCATCGTTCCTGACTCCATTATTGGTGGCGATGACGGGCGTTGTGGCTAGATATTGCGGCTTTGACTTGTAAAAGTAATTCCCAGACCCGTCGAGCAGGGAGGTCGGCTTATTAGGAATCGTCGTCTGGAAGCCGGATCGGCGACCGGAGTTTCCGTTCGTCTGGACCTGGTAGCCAGAGACCCATGACGGGATGAACAGAGGAGCCGAGGACCCAGCGAGAAGAGTCTCGCCGCCGGACACGAGGACGACCGACTCGGAGTTCTCAACTAGAAGGTTATCAAGCACTATCGACGGTTGCTGGCCTGCCTCTCGTCCGACTGTGATGGCATAGGGCACGCTGTTGAAGTGAGAGTCAATAACGCTGATCGAGGAGGTGCCTTGGGGAGGGTTTGTGGTGTCAGAGAAGGCGGTGCAGTCGATGGCAATGTACGAGGCCTGGACGTAGATGTTCTTCCACACGAAGCCCCAGTTCCACTCTTGCTTGATCGCCGTCAGAGAGAGCTCAAAGCGCAGGTTCGTCGCTGTGAACTGCTGGCTACCGGCAAGGAAGCCGATGTTGCCGCCGAAGAAGGTCAAGTCGTCGACAGAGCCGCCGCTGCCATTTTCCATGAAGATGCCTATAGCTGTCGTGGAGCCTTGGCTGTCTGACAGCGGCATCTCAAAGTGGCAGTGGGTGATGCTGGTGGCTTGGCCGACCTGCCAGTGAATGCCGGCGGGAACGTACTCTTGATCGTGCTGCGTATTGGTGCGGTTCATCCCCGTCATGTCGAAGACAAAGTTGCGTATCTGGCGGAAGAAGTTGGACTGGTTCACGTACCATTGATCCCCATTGCCTCCCGGAATGTAGTGGTTTGCGTCGAACAGTGCAATGCCCTGGAAATCAGGGGCGCCCTTGATGATGGGCCGGTCCCAGGGGTTGCCAACAAACTGAGTATAATAGTACTGGAGGACTGGGCTCTTGATGAGGTAGGTTCCGGGCGGGAAATATACCACGGCCATGAGCGTTGTAGAAGAGCCACAGTCTCCATCGCAGCGGACGTCATCCTGGTTGTCTAGGCTAAAGGATGCCACGGCGCGATTCAGAGCTGCCGTATCATCAGTCTCGCCATCACCAACGGCCCCAAAGTCAAGAACGTTGCGAAAGAATTGGTAGCCCGGCGGTGCAAAGGGGGATTGTCCTTCGGCTCCTAGCTCGGACAGCCAATAGCCATCACCTGCGGCCGTAGCGTTGATGACAGATGACGACGCTCTCATTTCACGGTCTCCAACGTAGGGACCGGTTAGGTTGTGCTTATCAGGCGCGATGCCGCGTTGGTTATTTGCATGGCCTCTGGCATAATCTGGGGGCGGCTAGGAGGCCATGCTGTCAGTATCTGATATGCATACAGGACGTGGGATGCATGGGAAGTTCGAAAAAAAAAAAATGCCCCTGGAGACTGACCTGAGGAGAGCCCGGCGGCAGGTCAAGCGGAGTGCCAACGGGGCCATTGGGCATTGTAAGCGTTCCATATGCATCAGCAGTCAAGGACTGTGACTGTGCTACCACAGCTGAAGCAAAGACGACTAGGACATCGAAGGCTCGATTCGGCAACATTGCGAAGTCTTTGCAATAAGACTCGAGCAACCATGGAACTGCGGGTAGGGAGGCGCAATATACTAGGAGACGGATATCTGTCCCCTGAGTGACACGAGCATTTCTCTTACATTCAATCTTTGTAAACCAAGTCTCGTCGTGAAGGGACTTTTGCAGGAAGCGTCGGCTGGTTGCTTCATCTGACAAAGGGGGACTATTTCCCTATCTTGGTATCTTCTTCTGATCCGGTGATACTTAAGCCTGTGCCGCCTGGGCACATGTGTCTATATCAGCACCAATGACAGTCGGCCCTCCTGTTTGCTATACGAAAGATCTCATTCGGCATATATTCATGAATATCATCAGTAAGCACATACGAGGCTATGGCCCTCCCTGGCTGCCAAGCTGTTGCATGTGGTGTGGACCAGATGACAGCCGAGTAGTCGTAACTCTAGCTTCGCCTTGAAGGTGATGACTGCTTTTGCTTTTCAGAGATTCCCGTAGTCTTTTGCCTGAGGGGCGCTCTGGTTGCAGGTATATTACCGTACATTCGGAACTCTTGCCTATGGCGAACCACTCGGTTGAGGCGTAGATGTTAACATGAGGCTGTTGCATCAACTCACTCATTCGATCGACATAGAACTCCTGTATTATCTTTCATTCGGTTTGTTAAGCCATCGAGACCGACCGTTCTTAACAACGGCCGAAACCTATATGAAAGTCTGAAGACCTTCAAGCTTCTGCTCGTCTTTGTCACAATGCGAGCTCTTCACGCAGTCCTTTTCATTGTCCACATCGCCATATATTGCACCATTGTGAGGGCCGATGCTCTTTCAGTCGATACGCTCTTTGAAGTAGACTTTTCTACGGATGACAATGGAGGCTGCCGTACTATAGGACGTCAACGGTTGCAAAGCATGCTGAACGAGGCTGAGACTTTGGCTCGAATCGGAAAACAGCTAGTAGGCGATTATAGTAGCTCGGCGGAGGCTAAGCGACTACTCGATGTCCTTGTGAAGGGGAACACGGACAGTGACCGGAGTACCCTCGAGAGTACGTTGCCCGTTCCCGTCGCCTCATTGCTCTACTATTTACTGAACCAAGGGCTCTCCGGGAGTAACAGGGCACTATGAGACTGTCCGGCGATTTTTAACCGGGCCAGGCAGAAAACCCTATCTCTTTTGTAGCGATAACTGGCTTGAGAAGCGAAGTATCAACGACAATGCTCTCGACGACGACGGAAACGAGTTCCTCGATCTCAAAACAGGTCTACCGGCAAAAATGAAAGACGTGGACCGGTACATGGAAGTGAGAAAACAAAGCCGTGGGCAAACTCCCGTTAGTGCCCCGACAATCTAAACCCTTGCCAAATGGATGGCAAAGCGCAGGGATTTGCTGACAGAGACAATCTGATGCCAACAGTATTTCAGCCGCCTTCACATGAGCATCATCTTTGACTACTCCTACCGCCCAGGGGGATACTGCTCAGTGCGAGGACACAAGGCTGTCTTCAGCGAGCTGCTGACGCCGCATACGCTCACGCTGTGCCCCTCTGTCTTCACAGATACCCGAACCCTTGCCGACATTACAATCACACCACTGGCCAGCACCAGGATCTCGTCCCGGGACCCATCCCAGATCCCCACGGACGCCCAGCGTCTCTCCAGCGTTCTGCCTGCCTCGACGACGCTATTCCATGAGCTCTTCCATCTTGTCCTTGGCAATGACAACTCCTACCCGAATACCGGCCACGAGATATACGAGCCTATAAGGATGAGTAAGATGTCTGTGGCGAATGCGCTAAGGAACCCGGAGACATTCGCGGCTATGGCTGTGGCATACTATTACACGGTCAATAAGCCGGTGGTCGACGGGAACAGGGTCGAGTTCTATGCGTTCTTTGCCACACGCGCCTGAAGAAGGGGTCTCAGTAAGAACGAGACACAGCTCTGACGGGGGGCTCCGAGTAAATAGACTTAGAACCAATTTATTAAGGACATGATAAATGGGGAAACTGTGAGAGAGATGGCATTAGACGCCTTTGAGATTGAATAATAGGGAAGACTTGAGACTGTGCTTCAAGTATACTATGGCCATGCTGCACATAAGTCCATGTCAAAGTCGCCAAATGACCATTCCGTATCCTTTGGCCGAGCGCGAGGAAATTGTCTCCAACAGTCCTTCAACCCTGCGATTACGAGATACCCCAATGCTGGGCACAGCTGTCCTGCCACAGCTGGAGAACAGAGGGATCGTCTCGTTCCCTTCTTGGGTCGTCTAACTGCGCCGCTCTCTCTAACCACGCCGCAATGTCAACGTAGCCAAGAGCCTGTGCTTCAGCGGCAGCGGTTCGGCCCTTGGCGTTTAACTTGAGGAGGAATAGGAGCTCCGCGATGCGCATGATGCTCTCCTCCTCATTGTAGTCGTCCCACATTGGGCCATTGGCATCTGCTGATTGCAGGCCCTCATCAGGCGCATCGAAGTACTCATTTCGATACACCTGAAATGCGGCGGTTACGAGCTGCTGGTTACCGGAGCGCACTGCCGAGTGCAGTATCGTGTCCCCGTCATGTCTCTGATGGCTCCAGAGGGCGTAGAAGGGCATCCGGTAAACCGCGACGTTGTGCGTCCTATGGTAGCGGAGAGCGTCCATGACATCGAGACGCTGTGCGAGAATGGCAGTGTGCATCAGCGAGTTGCCAGTCGACGTCTCAATTGTCATAAAAAGCACGCCAATGTTAGGAACATTACAGACGTATCCCGCCGACGTGAGTGCGTCTTCGACTTCTCGGAGCGTACCAGTCCTGACAACGTCGTGAAGCTCTGCGATGCGTGTCAGACTTGGGGCTGCTCCGCCAGATTGGCTCAACTGAGCATGCTTAGGGTATCGAAGGAGATCCTCGGGTGAGAACGGTAACACTGGAATCCTCATCCTGGTTGATGGTTGATGAAGAGAGCATGGATCATTCTGATGGAAACGGGAGGAGGTACAGTAAGCTGCCAACTACGAATATGAGGATAAATGAGCAGAGACCCACTTCTTCTCTGTCACCAGGTATCTAGGAGACTGACACAGATATTGCTGCACCTTTAGTGGGCTGGTGCTGATAGATAGTTCTGATCCTCCCTGGGTAGCTGGACGGGTAACTCGAATGATGCTGAAGTGGCTAGTCGTAATCGCTGATTGCCATTTAGAGAAGTCTAAACCTTTCCGAGTGTGCCATCTTAAGCTGCATTTGCCATTGGACTTCCCGCATAAGCTTATTACATGCTTACTCGCACCAGGAAAGCCGGGCCCGACTAAGTGCAGCTTGGGCTATGCCTGCATCTCCACGTTGCCGGCCGAGAAACGTGGGATGACTTGAGGTCATGCAGCCGGCCGGGGTTCAATCATGGCTATGGACCTCCATTAACCCATCATGTTCAAACTATGATCGTCCAAGGGTTGCGGGCCGTCGGGAGGCTGCACCTGTACACATGACGGGACGTAGCTTAAACCGACTAAAACCTGGCAGGCTCGTCGTATGCCTCTCAGGCTACGCCACAGGGACTGGCAGGATCTCTTTTGCACGATTTCGGCACCTCGCATCCTACCGTAGCAACGGATATGCTCGGTTACTAAGACCTCTCCGAGAACTACCGCCTTAAGCTGCGCAGGTGGAACACGTGCTGGCACGCCGAGGACCCTTTGGTGCCGCCTTACTGGCCAAGTCTCAACTACTCAGCGGTTCCAAGTCAACTGTACGCTGCATGGAAGTCTGTCTGTGTCCAGAGGGGAAGGTGACAACTACGTGTAGGACGGCTAAGTCTCACCTGCTGATTACCTTGCTGCGAAGTGGCCCGAGTGCCCGATGCTCGCGATGACCTCCGGAAGGCCGGCTGCACATCATCTTTACAAGTCCTGCCCTTCGGGGACCTCGAAGTAACTTTGAGAATCGAAGTCACCGCCACTTAGTAATGGTATAATTCCTCTCCAGTCAAGGCCTTACCTACCTACTTAAGGCTCAGTTAAACCCACGGTGAGCCATCTCTATGGTCTCGACAGCCAGAAACCCCGACTTCCAACCGACAACATGCATTTCACTTCGATTATTTCCATTCTCGCCGTGCTCGCCACTCGCGTCACCGCCAGCCCTATGCCCGAGGCCGACAATGATGCGCTGGAAGAGCGCCAGGGCACAGCCAGCGGCTGCGCATACTAGTAAGCTCTCAACCTTAAGCTGTGCCTGGACTCATTAAGCTAATGTCTGCCGCTAATAGCGCATCTCCTCGTTGTTGCGTTCCCACTGTCTGCCGATGCAGAGACGGTAAGACCCCGAGATGTGTCGTGGCAAAAGTCATCGTGGGTACCACGGATACTAATCCGTGTCTAGGCGCAATCTACCAAATCAATCGGGATGCGCAGAACAGCGGAGGCCATGGCTGCGATCCCCCATGGGGCTACATCAGCAGCGCCCCTTCTACCTTCCCCGGTCATTGCTGCTGATAGGAACCAAGCTGAGGGCCTCATGGGGCAGAAGGACTCCGGGTTTTGAACAGGGTAGAAGTGCAGTGAATTAAGCAGAAACTTAAAGGTCTTCTCATTGATCATCTGGTGGCAGTGACTCATTAATGACTAAGTCGACGAATGGACAGGATAGGACATCGAAAGTTGCCCTTTACTTGATTGTAGCACGTCTACTTCATCCCTGGAAGTCGACGCTTAGCCACAAGTAAAGGCAACAGAAGCAGTTGTCAAAGACAAGGCGGCAAAGTAATTTGTTTTTCGGGGGATATTTAGGGAGTGAAGACTCACATGATGTTGCTCGGACAAGGGAAATGTCTGTTTGGAAGAAAGTGTTCAACTTAATTGCAGAAAAATATGTACAGGCAGTAGTGTTATCGCAAGATCTTCGATTGACTGCTAAGCACGTGCTTTCTTCACCTCTTCTATCAGCTTCCATAAGGGGCACAGTTTCTCAACAATCCAGGCAACAAAGACAGAGAGGGCGAAGGAATACAGAGGATGGCGTTTGACATAGCCGAACATGGAGGAACAGCCGCTCTGTGAGCATCCGCGTATTGTGCTCATAAGTCACAGGCAGACATGGATGGTTATGAGACGTCGCCTTTCTGCTACCTAAGCCATAGCAACGCTCCAACGGCCGCGATACTAATTCAACTCACAGATATTTCCCTGAAGTCATTCCCAAAAGTCCCCAGGCAGCCACAACGCCCTGATACCCCAGCCTCTCCCACTCCTTTCCCGCCCTCCCATCCTTCCTCAACACCATCCCATCAACCACCCCCATCCACCCAATACACGCCATCAGAACATCCATAGCCTGCACATGGCCCCCCAAATACATCCCCCAAAGCGCCATCCCAATCGTCGTGATCCGCGATCCCTCGAGTTTGATCACAGGCCACGCAGCCTTTGAGGTCGCGATGTGGTCCTTGAAGCCGAAGGTTCGGAGCGCGGCTTCGGAGCCGTGTGTGAGAGACATTGCGCCGCCGACGGTCCAGATTGTGGCGAGGAGCAGAGGGGGGATGTGTCGGGGTTGGAAGTGCTCGAACATGGTGATGGTGTCGTACTACACTGTTTGAGGAGAGTGTGTTCCTCTATTCTGAGATTGGGCGACTACAGGGAGAAATAGACAGAAAGTGGATAAAGGTGGAAAGGGACGAATAGAGATGCTCTTCGACTTATATCCTAGGACCAGACAACTTGGCTCAATGTAGTGCTTACGGATTTGCCCACCCGGGTTTAGATACTTCGCCTCCCGTGGCCCAGGTAAAGCGCCGGCAGTTCTCTCAACACTGTAGGATCGGCCCCCATGAAACCTTGGTCTCCCTCTAAACGGAGTGGGTGCCGCCAATCATGTCCATGCATGCTTCGCTCACATCGTAGCACCTCCCAATGCATTATGACTAGAGTCTTCATATTCTGGCTCTAAGCCAATATGAGCTGATGCTCAAGTACACATTATACTAAATACAACCACCTCCTGGTAAAGATTTGGTGTGATAGCCTAGAACGCCCTACTTGAGGCAGTTTGAGATCGCCCAAGATCCATCCCGGTAAGACAACGCCACGCCAAATGATTGTGCCAAAGATAACCATGCCCAAAAATGAAGGAGTCTCAAAGCTTGAAAGAAGAGTGAAGTCCACCGCTGAATGCAACCAAGAAAGCAAAAGGGTATATAAAGAAGCGCAGAATTGAACGAACAAAGTGGTTGGCGGATACTTCGATGTAGAATGAGTGCCAGGCCACGCCCCCAGCCTATAGTTGGCGTCGACATCGGATGGTGCACAGATTGGTGACTTAGTGCCTGGCAGATCACATCATGCCCAACCGCGTCATGCGCTTGTTGAGCTTTGGTCCGCCAGGACCCATTCCGGGCCGCGGCGGGAATGGGCCTCGCGTTGGGGGAGGTCCGCCCCTACCGCCGCCTCTGCCGCGTGGTCCGGGATGACTCGGGAGGCCGATTGGACCGCGAGGCGGTGCTGGGCGGCCTTGTTGATACGGTGCCGGCTCAGGTGCAGCCGGCGGTGGTGGCTGCTGAGCCTGCCATGTGTTATGAACTCGGCGAAGGGCGCATTTCTCGCAATAAGAGACTCCATCAACCTCGTAGTAGCCGTCGGAAAGTGACTGTCCGCAGTCCAGGCATCGGAAGCAGCCAACATGGTACTTCAAGGAAGTCTCGTCCTCCAGGTACTGTCCCTCGATACCGCGGGAGCATGCGCCGCAAAGACTGCCGTTCAATTTGTGATAGTGCAAAGAGCAATACGGCTTGTCGTTGAGGACGTAGAACTCGGCAGAGCTAAAAGGCTCCGTGCAAGTAGTACAAACGAAACACGCCTTGTGGTACTTTCCAGTCAGTCTACCATCCGCGGAAGAGATGCTTTTTCCCTTAATAGGTAAACGGCACGCCTTGCAGTCCCCACGGCTAGGTTGTGCGGAGCCCTTGCGCTGAGGAGGTGCGACTCGAGGAGACGGTGGTGATGCACCCATCCATGCTGGCGCAGTATCGTTCCTCTGTAGACGGCGCCCGAAGTAATCCGGGTCCTTTTGCGGCGAGGAGCTGTAGCCTTGGCCGGTCATCCCACGATCGTTCGCTCTTGGTGAAATATCCCTTCCCTGAGACCTGCTCACAGGCTGGTCGTTCTGAGGCGACATAGCAAACGGCGAGTCCACCAAAGGCGAGGGGGTTCGGAGCGGAATCTGTTGAGGATAGAGCGGATCGATCTGGAGATCCTTTGGCCGGATGTTCTCGACTTGTCTCGGGACATCATCGCCGGCCCGCAATCCAGGCTGAGGTCGGCTCTGGGACCTAGCCGGGCTAGTTTGGGAGCTCGTATGGCTCATCTGGCTGCTAAATGTCGAATAGCCAGACGAGGCAGAGTCAGAGGGAGTATGATATGGGTTGCCGATTCCGAATTCGGCGGCAAGATCTACCGAGTTCTTGCCGGGCGGGCGGATCAAACTCTTCCGAGGCGGAGGCGCCCTTGTGGTGTCGGGTCCCATGGAAGGCTTCCGGGAGTGTGCATTGCTGCGGTCGGGACGGGTGCCCGGTGCAGATGGTGTTCGAAGCGGTGTCTCGCTAGGGAACGATGGCCTTGGGAACGTCTCGGATCGGTTCAATGAACCAAGGGGCTGTGAGGTGTAATCATCATCAGCTCGATCTGGTGCCCCAAACCCTCCGTACCCATTCTTCCGCCTCGGAGGTACAATGTTCGGTCCGCTTCCTGACGCAGACGAGCTGTGAGAAGTAGATGGTCGTCGATACGTTTCTTCACGGCCGGTGTCAAGGTGGTCACGTGAGTTCTGGCGCACAGGTGGTTCTCGTGATGCTGTCGATGGTCGTCTGTTTGTGTCGAAAGGTCCAGGCGCGATAGAGTCCATACGTTGAAGGAATCCTCCGTTCGAGTTAGGGCTCTGCCCATATTTTGCGTCTAGGCTAGCACTCGGTAAGGGTTGGTCTCCAAACCCGCCATATCCCCCAGGCCGCCGACCTGCAGACGGTAAGGAGCCCTTCCCAGCAGTACTTGGTCTTGAAACGTCCTCAGTACGGTTGTATTGAAAGCGAGCGCCAGGTGTGTTCGGTGAAATGTTACTCGAGCCCCCATGTTGGCTGACTGGTGTCAACTGTCCTTGTCGCATATAAGATTGATCTGAGCTTGTCAGCAGTGTACGACAAGGAAGTAAATAGTCGCAGGACTCACTGGCTGCTCCGACATCGACTGGAGGCGGCATCCGAGCGAACTTGTCGGGGATTGCGGGGACAGCGAAGCGTCCATCGTCGTATGCATCTGGTGGAGGGGATGCTACTTGAAGTCAGCGGTGCGGCCATCAGTTGTGGATGTTCCTAGAGTCCTCACGTTCAGCCCCTGGCCCAGAGCAAAGGTGCTCTCCCATCATGGAGATCTGAACCTCGCCACCGCATGATGAACATTTGATTGTCGGCAAGAAGCTCGACTCGCGTGGCATGGCCATCTTCAATGTGTACTATTCACCACCTCCCCCAAATTCTTGTTTCTTGAGTCGTGTCAAGTCGAACTTTTGGTTTTGATGCTCGTACGAGCACGTGCTTCCATTCAGCACTCCTGAAAAAGTGTCTCGAGGCTGTCCTGGATGTGATGTGCAAGGTCGAAGAAGATCAAACCGGCCCACGATCTAGAGACGCAAGGTTTGAGTTTGGATTGCAGTTTCTCCTGGGATGGCTCAGACTGGAGGAATGCGGGAGTGCGGCAAAGCGAAGTACCGGGGCGTCAGGGCAGAAGAAACGAAACCAGCCGGTAAAGTCGTTGTCGATGTAGAGGTGTCACGAAGTGGACTGCAGACCAACCCACAGCATAAGCATAAGCTAAGAGACCCTTCGTCTATCGAGCAGGACGTCACAAGATGCAGCAGGTGACGGTGAGAATGTTTCGAGAGCAGCAATAAGCACGCACCACGGGCGGCAGGTGAAGCAGAAACTGCAGCAAGCGGAGAACAGAGGATGGGACGAAGGCGGAATCGGAAACACGATGCGTCAGGGGAGGAGGTTTGAGGATGACGGGCAGCACGAATCCCGTTGGACAAGGCAGAAGGACGGTGTAGGTGAGCTTCGGTCGCCACAGGTGTTGCGCAGAGCGCCTCTCCCATGACGGGGAGGCCATGTCTTTTGGGCTGCTGGGGGTGTGAGAGGACCTGGCGCTAGACATGCTTCAGGGCTAGCGCGCAGGATGTTCAGGGGCAGCTACCCCTGGCCCGGGCCCTGGTGGGCCCACTGGTCCATCCACCGCCAAATGCCAGTGGTCCGTGGATCCATCGCCCCTGCAAGCTTCGGCCTTCATTCTCGCCTGCTACAGGCCCGTCTCTTCTTCACCAAATCTCGCCGAACACCTGCAGGTATTCTCCCCTGATGATCCCTGGTGACAGCGAGCCTCAGTAATTAGGTATGCACGCCCAGCACGGGAACAACAATAACAATCGACAGTAAATGCCAATTGCCGATCTTCGATGCCCTGCTCGCCGAGACGCCTTCATCAGCAACCGGTCTGTCCACTGCTGATCGACAATTCGCCCTCGCAAGGGGCCTTTCAGGACACTGCGGGCTATCCATCTAGGCTTGCACTACAAATGCAATAACCAAAGATCTGGTTCTTTGCGGGGAAGAACCAAGTCGAGACATTGCATGCTCTTCAAGTCTGGCCTCTCTCTCCCTTGACTTCACTTTCCCTTTCCTTGGTACCACCAGAAGCGGTCGACCCTCTCTACTTTCACGTAATGATGCCGTGCTAATAATACAGTCCAAGACCACATTCGGTGGGTGGATGGATTGTCATTCAACCATACGACAAAGTTCCGTGCTCCGAGATTAACAACCATACCGGCGTTGCATTGTAATATTCCCGACAAGCTCTCCTAGCCTCACGATTACCACTGCTGGCGACCTGCAGCAAAGCAGGCGGGGCTGTCGAGATGCTCTGAACAGGGTCTCTTATTAGATCCTCCCAACGTCCTGCGAACCATGGTGGCTGCTCGAAGAGACCTGTCATCGTTCGTCTCGCGTGACTGTTGCTGATTTCGCCAACCGCCGACGCCTCCGCCCACTCAGAGTGCTCACCTTCCACCTCTGCACGGCAATCTGACAGACGCCTCATTGCCTCAAGGGAGGGTGGTGGCACTGAGCCATGCCATGCAATGCAATTGGCGGGATCGAAAGACGCCCCTTAGACGCTAAGGCTTGTGGTTCTTCCCAAAACGATCACTTCAGCTCCCTGCATGGCGGTTTTAGTCGACTTACTGGGCCAACGGAAGACGATAAAGGGAATCGACGATCCTCGATTGAGTCAAATACAGGAGGCTGCATATACGCTTTCGCGTACTCCAGCAGACAACAATCTTAGGAGGATACATTGGAATACCTCTTCAAGTCAATCATCGTGACCTGCCCATTCCCTACAGCAAGAAGCTGACAACGACGAACCTCAGAGAGTAGCTGTCAGATCCGTATGTATGTCATCTTCGGCCAGAATGAGCGGTGGGCCTTTGCTTATTTGCTTTGCATGACTCTAGAACATTAGATTTTCGATGACTCTGTACGGAGTACCCTCGAGTACATTTCGACTTGTCGGCCGCCGCCAGAAGTTGATACCGACTCTAGATGCGTCGCGCTGTCAATGGTGCCTAAGTTTAAGCAGAGGGGCCGCATACTACCCAACATGCTCCCATTATTAGCCTCTCAGATACGAGGTCTCACGAGGGCCAAGCATGGGCCGGCGTGGGAAGCTGCGGGAAGTTAGACCAAAGCAGCAGGTCATCACTGTGCCTCGTGGCGATCGCATCGCTCGTGGCATTGGCGTCCATCGTCTCAGGGATACGTTCAGTGTTGGTTATTAGCGGCATGGCCGGATTGCTTGTGCCCGGATTCGGCCGCTCTTAGTAGGAGGGCTAGCCTCGTCCGTGGCCTCATCTCCCGCCAGCGTCATTTCATTTACCACACGGTGACTCTCTGCTACGGCAGATGGGCTGCCAATGGCGGCGTCCTATACGAGGCTACCGACGCCACACATTTCGCTTTTGTTGTGATGACGGCAGCTTGAAGTCTTATCGCCCTAAGTCTCTGGTTCCAGGGCCTGGTCTCACGCTTCGCACATGTGTGGCGTTTGCGCCAGCCGCAAGCTGGCGGCCTGAAATAAGATCGAGAACCCTCCCAGATGGATGGTCATGAGATACAGCTCAGAGCTCGACCAAGAAGCACGAGCCTCAAGCTACTGGTCGATCGGTCACAAGAACGCTCTTCCTCGGGCATGGGAGAGAAGCTTAATCAATGTTCTGATGAAGGCCCTTGAGCTGGCACCGATGCTCCCCACAAGGTAATTTCGGCGGTGTGCTAAACATGGTTGGAACACGAAGATCAGGGGTCTCGTCCTTCGGAGGGATTCCCTTGTCGACTTGGCAACGGCATCGGTGCTGGTGAACTATTGTCCGACGACGTTCTCAGCATTGTTTTGTTGACCGTTTTGTAATGGCAAGTTCGAGAAATATAGTATGTGCATTGATTGGCGTCCAGATGATGAGAAAAAGTCTTGGGATGATCAAGGACGAGTGCATAAGGCCCCTCGGCAATGCAGCACAGTCCGCACGACAAACGACAAATGAATGATTAGAACTACTACCAAGCACCAACATTCAGCCACCGCAGTGGTTGTCTCAATCATTCATTCCTTGAACAGAAACTTGAAGCCCTCACGCAAAAACCATGTAGGGTAGGGTCCGTGCTTCGAGACCGACTTGAACCAAGCGATGCGAATGCCATGTCTTAATCGTACGTAATTGGATGGATCCACGGGACCAGTTCATTTGAGTTCACCCACCCACTGCTAGGCCCTGTCTGATATCCTGCGCATTCATCCGGTTCTCCAGTGGGAATTGCTGTCATTTTGCGCTCAAGTTTCGACTACTGCCACTGGCGGGGTTAGCTGCCAAACGGTCTCAGTTCCCCTCCCCCTCGTGCCCCTCCTCCGCCTCCATAATAACCAAGCACGCGTTCTGATTAGGGCCACGTCAAAGAGGGCCCTCCCATGGGGAGAGGACCGGACGATAGGAAACGCACGAACTGCAGTAGCACATCTGCAGGCTACAAGGGTCCTTATGAGGTGCGAGCACCGCATTCGCCCGGGGAGGTCGCCGAGACCTATAGGCCATGAGCCGGAAGGGCACTGGGCTTTGCGGCTGGCAAAGATGCAGTATGGAGCAGTTTTAGATAGACACGAGTGGAAGACGGAAAAAGACTCATGTCGTGTGCTCTCGGCATCAGCGTCTCAGCCAAGATAACCTGCCGTATCTTGGGGCTCGGGTACCAACATCTATGGATGGTAGCAAATAGTGACGCGATATCTGGTTAGGCGACACTGCAGCAGGACCGCATTGCAGCATACACGATAGCTACGCTATGGAATCTCTGCACCCAATCGGCCTCAGAGATACGCAGCAGAGGTCTCACAACACGATAAATCGCCAGTCCGGTCTATCCGAGGTAGCCCACGATGTTCGCGGACAAGCCCAGTAGTGTCAACGCTGGAGATTATCGTCGTCTCCACCTCGCCTACACCGCCCCTCCGTGCCCCTCGTCGCCTGTGTATTTGAGCGCCAAACCCCTCGTCCGACATTCCCTCTTCCCTCCCTTCTTCACCCAACACAACACTCAATCCATCACTCATCTACAACCAAAACCTTATTCTTCCGTAAGGAATCCAACCACATCATCAACGTGTATTGTCTCGTTGAAGAATCTCGTTAAACAACCGCCAACTACCCCCACCAAACAACACCGAACCAAGCGATCGAGACACTTGCTCTCGATCACACCGTCGTCAAGACGTTTTCCAACTTCCTTAACTCGTGAGTTCACTCGAAGATGTCACGAAATGACCAGAGGAAAGACAGCTGACTCTGTTGTAGTATCCATAACCCGTTCGCAGGAGCCCGTTGCTCTGCCGCTGCCGGAGGAGCATCGGACTCTGTCGATACTGAATAAAGGTCGACCGTCTATAACAAATCGATCTTCCCTCAGTAACCGCTTTTTCGCGCTACAATCTCAATAACTGCCAACATGGCTCCTCACGCGGAAGAGATCAACGGCTCCTCGAACGGGGCGGGCCACTCCAACGGTACTGCTGCTGCTACCGTGGCCCAGGATATGTTCACTGTCAACTCTCCCAACGTCACCTACACCGACAATGAGATCAGGTCCAAGTACACCTACCGTACCACCAAGGTTGAGGTCGACGCTGGCGGCAAGTATGTCGCTACTCCCAGCGAGACCCTCTACGACTTCAAGGTCGACCGCAAGGTCCCCAAGGTCGGTATGATGCTGGTCGGCTGGGGTGGTAACAATGGTACCACTGTCACCGCTGGTATCATTGCCAACCGCAACAAGCTGTCCTGGGAGACCAAGGAGAAAATCCAGGAGGCCAACTACTACGGTTCTGTCGTCATGGGCTCGACCATGAAGCTGGGTACTGATGCCAAGACCCACCAGGAGGTCAACATCCCCTTCCACAACGTCCTGCCCATGGTCCACCCCAATGACCTCGTCATTGGTGGTTGGGACATCAGCAAGCTGAACCTGGCTGAGGCCATGGACCGTGCCCAGGTCCTTGAGCCTACCCTCAAGGCCCAGGTCAAGAAGCAGATGGCTCAGATGGTCCCCCTGCCTTCCATTTACTACCCTGACTTCATTGCTGCCAACCAGGAGGACCGTGCCGACAACCTTGTCGAGGGTACTAAGGCTTCCATGGCTCACGTTGAGCATCTCCGCAAGGATATCCGCAACTTCAAGGAGACCAATGGTCTTGACAAGGTCATTGTCATGTGGACTGCCAACACTGAGCGTTACGCCGACATTATCGAGGGTGTCAACGACACTGCTGACAACCTTCTCAAGGCCATTGAGAACGGTCACGAGGAAGTCTCTCCCTCGACTGTCTTCGCTGTTGCCTGTATCCTTGAGAAGACCCCCTTCATCAACGGCTCTCCCCAGAACACCTTCGTCCCCGGTGCTGTGCAGCTTGCTGAGAAGCACGATGCCTACATTGGTGGCGATGACTTCAAGTCTGGCCAGACCAAGATGAAGTCGGCTCTTGTTGACTTCCTCATTAACGCTGGTATCAAGCTCACCTCCATTGCCAGCTACAACCACCTCGGCAACAACGACGGCAAGAACCTGAGCTCCCAGAAACAGTTCCGCTCCAAGGAGATATCCAAGTCCAACGTTGTTGACGACATGGTTGAGGCCAACCACGTCCTGTACAAGAAGGGCGAGCACCCCGATCACTGCGTTGTCATCAAGTACATGCCTGCTGTCGCTGACAACAAGCGTGCCCTCGATGAGTACTACGCCGAGATTTTCATGGGTGGACACCAGACCATCTCGTAAGTTGACCTACCCTTTCCTATGGCTCATGAGAAATGATGTTAACTAGATACTTAGTCTCTTCAACATCTGCGAGGACTCTCTCCTTGCTTCGCCTCTGATCATTGACCTTGTTGTCATTGCTGAGATGATGACCCGCATCCAGTGGAAGGCCGCTTCTTCCGACGGTACCACCACCGCCGAGTACAAGAACTTCCACAGCGTGCTTAGCGTGCTCAGCTACATGCTCAAGGCTCCTCTGACCCCTCCCGGCACCCCCGTGGTCAACGCTCTTGCCAAGCAGCGCGCTGCCCTGACTAACATCTTCCGTGCCTGCGTTGGTCTCGAGCCCGAGTCTGACATGACTCTTGAGCACAAGCTGTTCTAAGCCGCTTGATGCGTGTCAAACCTCGTTTCGACTTGGTTGTGATCTTGCGAATTTGATTTGGAGTGCGATGGAATTCTGTCAGTCCTTACCGGTCTAAGCTTGAGGAGGAAATCATGCCCACAGGCAGTCAATCTATACTATTCTCTCCCGTCTATTCTTCACCTATGTGACTCGTATAAGCCTACCCTCGGACGTCTGTCGGAGCCCATTAGTCGGGTTGGCGCTCGTGTGGTTGACAACAATTCTTATCGGTCGCGCAGGCCGTTCATGAGCCCACCTGCAATACTGAACGGCTGGCTTGACAAAATACAAAAGAGGCCAACAAGAGTTTCATTACCAATAGCGAAGGAGGATTCCTGACATTGTCATGTCCATAAGCCACTCGCAATGTCTGGTGTGCAGTGTGTTGGTTGTTAGTCAAATGCTCCGCTGTGGCGGTGGAGGCGCCTTTACACGAAAGTGATGCGGCGCGCTAAAGTGGCGGGTCGCGTCGCGTGTCCAGCTCCCCACCACCTCGACCCATCTCCCTCCCCAGGCTTCTCTACAACCCTCGACACAACACATCTTCAATGCTGGTTCCCAATTATATTCATACGTTCAATTGCGACTGAGGACGGCATTGGTACGTACATATCACATCGAATCTCCCATTCAGCCGCAATGGCTTCCTCACAACCCTCATCGCGGGAGGCGTCCCCGGAGCTTCTTACACCTCGCACAAAGCTCCAGGCGCTCCTCAGATCGACCGACAGTAGCGATGAAGAGGGCGGACAACAGATCACGAAAAGGAAACTGGATTACAGAGCAGGCCTTCCCAAGAGGTCGTCAGCATCACCAGCTCATGGAAAGTCATCCGACGAAGAGTCCGACGTGGAAATCCGACCCAGGGGACGACTCGCCGCGCGAATGCAAGGTGCGGCCGCTACTGCTACCGCCACACCGAGTTCGAGTTCAGCGATCCCCGAATCTAGCTTGCCCGACAACGCGAGAGATCGCGTCAGAAGGATGCTCTTGCAGGAAGAAGAGAAGAAAGCAGAGTCAGAAGCGACAAATGAACCCCAAGTCGCCGAAGATGAGGAGGATGAGCTTCCTGTTGCGCGGCGGAGACTCAAACGGAAGGGCTCTGTTCAGCCGGAAACTGAGTCATCACAGCAACAGGACGCTCAAGTTACAAGATCTGCCAGCCCTACGCTCTTCGTATCGTCGCCAGTCCGACCATCACCCAGCAAAGCCACCGAACGTGGGGCAGAGTCTGATAATGACCTTCCAGCACTCAAGTCTGATCGCTTCAAGGCGCTTGTTCAGCGAAAGAGACAAGAGCGAGAGGCTCGCGAAGCTGCTGAGGAGGCGCGGAAAGCTGAACGCCGAGCTCAGCAAGAGAAGCTTGCCTCTGAGCTTGAAGAGCTGGACTCAGATGCTGGAAATGGATCAAGCATCACCGATGACGAAGGCGGCCGGCAACTCACCCAAAAGGCCCGGCCGTCTCGTAAGGCTAGCAAGAAGGCCATCGAGGACATGAACCGCGAGACACAGCGAATGGCGCGAAACATGCAGCTTGCCCACGAAGCGAAGACAAGGAAGAAGATCACCAAGAACAGCCTTTTCGAACGCTTCAACTTCCACCCTGTCGGCGAGCCGGAGCCGAAGACCGCAAGCTCCAGTCGCCCTGGTACCCCGACGTCAGATTCGGAGATGAAGGACGCAGACACAGCACCAAGCTCTCCGCCAACTGCCAGGAAGGACACCACCGAAGATACGATCCAGCAGACGCCTGTGCAGGTTTCAACAGTCGTACAGGAGCTGCCCAGCGTCGATGAGCTCGCGCTCCAGACACCGACACTTGACAAGGGCAAAGGGAAAGCTGTTGAATTCGAGCCTCAGGAACAGCAATCTACGGCTAAGCCAAAGCGTCACGTCCGCGTGAAATTACCCGTGCCAGTTAAACGAACAACACTCGACGATTCGGATGATGAGTTGCAAGTGATGCACACGACCAAGGACAAGCTCAACGACGTTTTCGACAAGGTACCCCTGAACAAGGCCAAAGAACCGCACTCTATTCAGGCACTTCGTGCTCTTGCGCAAGTAAAGTCTCCGGGCCAGGAGAGGAAACGAAGGTCTGATCGCACCAGCATGAGCCATGGCCAGCTGCACATGAGTCTTCAACAAAGAGCACGCCAACAGGCACGGCTGGAACGTGAGCGCCGCGTAGAGGAGCTCAAGGCGCAAGGTGTTGTGATCCAGACGGCTGAGGAGCATGAGCGCGAGAAGCAAGAGGTTGAAAACATGCTTCTGGCCAAAGCACGTGAGGAGGATCGCAGACTGATGCAGGAGGAGCGAGCAGCGGCGAAGAAAGAAGCCGGGGAGAATGGAACGGCTGATCCGCTTGCATGGGATGATAGTGAGGACGAGGACTTCGTCGGCTCTACCAAAGGGGAAGATGACGCAGACGCCGAGCAGTCAGCGATCGAGCTCTCTGGATCTGAGGAAGAAGAGGAAGAGGAGGAAGAAGAAGAAGCAGAAGGGGAGGAGGACCCCATGCTTGAGGAAGAAGCAGAGGAAGAGACGGAAGACGCAGCTCATGAGACTGCGGTGGTCCTGACTGATCCTGTGCCCGCGGATGATGATGAGGAGCTCCCGTCTATGAACCGGCGTCGCGGAAGGAATCTCAAGGCCGTTCTCTCAGATGACGAGGACGACGTGGTTGAAGCGACTCCCAAGCCTCAAAAGATTACCCACACCAGCCCAGCGGTCTTAGCTACAGATTCTCCAGCTGCTCCTGGGTCGGTTCTGAGATCAGCCAAGAAGACGTTCATTCCTGGTCTCCCAGTCGAATCAGGAGGTCCTGCTGGCCTTGGGCTTACTCAGATCTTCGCTGGCACTATGGATGACAGCCAGAGCCAGATGACGCCCGCCAGAGGACTGACGCAGTCCATGATGCCAGACTTCGACGCCTTCCCTGATTCGAACTTTTCTGCTATGAGCGAGTCGCGGCAAGACAAGCTCAGCCCTCAGAATGAAGACACGCAGGCTTCTACCCAGGGCGTCAAGTTCAACCTCACACAAAGCCAGATGCGGAAGCTTGACAGTCTTCTTCAGAAGCCAGACACGCAGATGTCAGAGATGATCGAGCTGTCTCAGGATGGTGGGTTTCAAGAGCACACACCACTTCTCGACCGCTTCATGGAGCCTCCGACCTCAACCGTACAAACCGTCGTACTGGACCGGACAGGCAGCAATATCCAACCAGCTGACTCACCACTGGTGCAGAGGGGACGTCTGCGTCGGAAGCTGGAAGTTATTCAGGAGGCCAAGAACTCACAGTCTCCCTCGGCTCCGACCACGGCCTTCAACGCACTGCAGGATGGTGCCGAGAGGCAGAAGAAGAAGGAACAGCAAGAGGACTTCGACCGCAAGAAGAGTAAAGCGAAGGAGATGGTTCACGAACAGGCCGACGAATCTGAGGATGAGTACGCAGGTCTTGGTGGTGCCGATGGTGAGGACAGTGATGACGAGTCGGCTGCCTCCGTACGAGAGATGATTGACGACGAGGCGGGTAATGATCAGGACAAGGCAAAGCTTGCTGGCTTCTACGCGTAAGTTGTGCTCTTTCCACCACGCATGTTGTCGTTTGGCGCTAATTTCCACAGTGAACGTGAACGCATTGAGGACGAGCAGGGTATCGAGAAGCTGTACAAAGATGTCACGACAGGCAACCTTCGGCGGAAACGTGGGGCAGACTACGACCTGTCTGACTCGGATGATGGTGGTGAGGCGCGCCGCAGGATGAAGCGACGCCAATTTGCGAAGATGCAGAAGGCTCTCTATGCTGATGAGCGTGTCAAGAAGATGGCCAAGAACCCGGGAAATCAAGCCTTCTTGCGCGCTATGCAAGATCAAGAAAGCGACGATGAGATGAACCTCCTCGACATGGGCGAGCCCGCGGAGGAAGAGCAGACTTCGACCGCGACACCACCACATAATGATGAGGATCAGACTGTTCCAGACAGCCAACCGCGAAAGGCCCTAGGCGACGCGGCGGAGAACCACCGTGCGCCGGCTCATCTCCGAAGGACCAAGGACGGCAAGAAGCCTGCACATATTGGTGAGGTTAGGCAGACTCTGTCGAGCCTACTCGAGGAGAGAGAGAGCTCTATTATTCCTGCAACGCAAGCTGGCTCTGATAGCGAAAGAGATGACGAGGAGGGTGACGAAGTGATCAGGCCGTCATCGTTCCGCAGCGACAAGGAGAACGATGCGCCGAACCCTCGACGAGGCCGCGTCGCTGTCGTGGACCGCATCTCACTCAAGCGCAACAATTCCTCGAACGTGTCTGCATCTCGTCTGGCTTTTGCGACAAACGGCCCAACCTCTTCAGCGATCAAGATCCCCGCCTTCCTCCGCCGCGCCTCAAGTGCAGCTAGCAGCAGCCTGGGCTCTGTCGCCACAGCTACGAAGTCATCTACTACTCCCGGTGCAGCAGGAGGCTTCGTCGACGAGGGAAAGATCAAGAAGCCGACGGGTGCACGTGGCCGGAGCGGCATTCACGGCTTTGGATCTGCGAGGACCGGAGCAGGCATGGCAGCTGAGAGTGAGGCCATGGCGAAGGTTAGGGAGAGTGAGAGGAGAAGACAAGAGAAGAGGGCGAGGGGCGCAGAGAGGAGGATGGGTGCCGTCGGGGGATTGCTTGGCAAGGGTTCATTTGAATAATGGTTTGCGATGATTGGCTTTGGAAACTCTTCATAGGGCTGGCGTTTAAGGGTCATGGCATGATGTCAGGGTTCAGGAGTTCTCTGGCACACAGTTTGGGGGTCAAAGGATTCAAAATATTAAGCATGATCACTACGCCTCATCTCACCGCCGCAATGGCCCTTCCTTCTCTGCCCTCTATCAGGAGGAAGCATCGTGATATCCCTTGGTACACTCGCTCGACAAGTCTAGCTCACCCCATCCTTGCCCGACTCGCTTACATCCCGTGGTCCGGAAGGCTGTCAACTGACGAAGCTGACTGAGGGGAAAGAAAATATGTGCCTGACGACCTTCTTCGGATATAGCCGCCTGCACAACGTGGTGTTGCCAAGGTCGGCTGCCTAGGCAATATATTGACGAGAATGCCGGCTTAGAGGTATCCCGCCAGGGTATTTATTATTCCGGACGCGCTGTGTCTGGATCTGGTGATCTGTAGGGTTTAGCCTTGCGATATAGCCTGTGTTGGCTCACAGGTTTGTTGGTTGCAGTGGCATAAGGCTATGGAGATGAGTGAGGCGGTGTATTGTCACGATCGCTTCTCTCCTTTCGGTTCGTTCTAGAAATGAATTTATGGAGGAGCGTTTTGTTTGGGCAATGTGGTCGGGTTTCAACATAATACAGCTTAACTCCTGCTGTTTCTTACGATGATTGTGGAACCAATGCTGTACATCTTATATGAGACAATGACATCAACTTTTCCCTCTACACTTGACTACCGCCTCGCAATCACTGTGAATCATTTTGCCTCCTTATTCTCCGGTATAGTGCTAGCTGCGAGTGTCGTTCACGCATCGTGGACAGAAGAAAAAGTGCTCACAGTGTACAACCAAACTGAATGGAGGGCTTCTTCAACAACGCCAACGCAAGCGCCACCTTAAGAGATCCCGTTTTACGATATCTCGAAGAACTACAGCAAAAATGCCAAGCCAACGCTCGACTGGGAACTGAAGCTTTGATTTGTCTGGGATATCCCCAGTTCAAAGTCTGACGATGGATACGTGACGGCGGGTGAATTGTAGCTCTCGTTGTACGAGTCACTTGTGGACGACAGTGGGACACTCAACGTGGCAGAGAAACAATGGGCGACCTGTCGTCGATCAATTACCATGAAGAAAGTTCTGTGGGGAGAAGAGGTCCACCCATAGTGTGAAGGGATGCTGTCTGGCAAGTGCTTCGAGGCCTTGCAGCACATCGCGAATCATACAGACTGCGAAAATTGGGTGTATGATGAGGCGTGCTTCGATGAACTGGCACCTAGCCTCGGTGACTCTCTAGGTAAGTATGGTGCATCGACGGCCTTCTAGGAAGTAAATACCATGAATAAGATGTCTACCTGAGGGGAAGATGCAAGGAACAGCGGCTAATGTCACTCCTTGATTCAGAGGGCCCGATCGAGAGCAACATATCATCATGGTACGGCCAATGAGAGAATTATGCACGCAACCCGCACCCCCTGGGAGACCATAAGTCTTACAACTCTGGCATCAAATGCATGTACGTAGTCATGACAGGTATCGGTCGGTATACTGAGAACGGGACGACTGAAGATGGATGGAACGTTTTCGTGGAGCCTGGAACTAAGCTGCCGCCGAAGTTGAATTGCATCCGAGTGAATAAATTTACCGAGGCAAGTAGGAAGCTTTCAGCTGCCGGAAGAAAGGAGGTCGGAGGGCTTGGGTCACTTGTAATGGCGTTAGCGTTGGCGATGATGTGGTAATGATGTTGAAGCAGGAGGAGGAGGCAGATGGTGACGCAGGGTGACGAACTCTGTATGTGCGATCTTGCCCGTGCTTTCTTGCTAATAGAAACGTCAATAATGATGAAAAGTCTGTTCAAACGCACCAAAAAATACATTGAATGGTGCAGAAGATGCAACGCTGTAAGACAACACACCAAGTCTTGCATCTGTATACTTGAGGAAGACGTACACGGTGGATGGGTTTTGAGTTCCCGAAATTGCTATATAAATTGAAACAAAGCAATACCTTTCAACAATTCAAACATGGTTTCGTGGCGCAGTTGGTAGCGCGCCTCGCTAACACCGAGAAGGTCTCCGGTTCGAGCCCGGACGAAACCATTTCTTTTGCCTTTTGCCGCGCTTGGCGCTTGCATTGACTTGCACCACCAATCCGTAGGTTTCGGCAATCTATTTGCGATCCCTGATGATCAGTGGCCAAAGCCTGCTCCTGCGAGTCAAACCCTATCCTGCAAGGGTTACACTTTGACTCAAATCTGCACTTTTTTTTGCCCTTGCGAACCTGCTTCTTTTGAGAACAAAACCAGGTGGCGCCACAGTTCGGAGTGTCACGTGCTCCATAGGATTCAGCTTTCAGCCACTTCCATCCCCGCTGTTGCGGCTCAGCATAGGTCAGGTAATCAACAGATCTCAAGGTTCAGGCTGTTTTCCGTAGGCCGAGGTGAATCGAGGAAGGCCTGGAACACAGCGCTTACTAGTAGCTCTTGGTGCAGCCCAACCCGGGCGATTCGCTCAGTGAGCTTCATTCACTACTGTGCAAGGCTATTCCCGACATCATGTCCCTCCCTACAGGCCCTCACAGTTACTGTGACTACGATGTCCTCAGTAGCCCCAACAACAGCATGAATCGAACCCACTTTCGTGAATGCCCTGCATCGTGAGCTGGCCCTCGTGAAATTATCCTTCATCTCAAGTCTCAACCGCCCTTCCCTGCAGCCCATGTGTTAGTCGCTCTTTTTCCGCCCTCCTAGCATCAACCAGGCCCATCCATCCCGCGCCAGCTGACTGCACCTACCACCTAGACGACCACTCTGGGCCCGCCTTGGCCGCTGAGCGATCGTCACAACACTAACCCAACCTTCTCCTCTCTCCTCACTTTCCCGCCTTTCCCATCTTCCCAAACTCCTCCCTCTCCATCAGCGACACACCGCAGCCCGTCTCGGCGCCGACCTCATCAGCTTTTTCTTCGAGGGCGCCAGCCTCATCAACCGAGCCGGCCGACAAACTTGAATCCGGTCGAAGCTGGCGTTCGCAATCCGCCGTCCCTCCGAGATTTGCCCCCGTCCACGCACGCACACTGTCGGAAAGCAACCTGCAACAATGAACGTTCTCCTCTCGCCACAGCCGCCAGTTTTTCCTCATCAGCGTGATAACTCCCGCCTCTCACCTCAACGATCTGGTCAGTGCCTATTTTTCCAGTCGCCCAGTAGACCGAGAGATTGTCTCCCTCGATAATCTTTTGGACTCTCGGTCGGCTGTGTGGTGCAGTTCTCGGACAGATTCTGACCTTCAATCACAGTCTCACCCTTTCACAACATGTCGAACCGCAAGCGAAAAGCCGACGAAGATGGCGACGAATGCATGTCACCTAACGCCTCTCCTGCCATCTCAAGCCGCCCTCTAGCCCGACCGTCCAAAAAGGTCCGTAGCAATGACCTTGTTGGGCGACCGCTCGCTCTTCCCCGACTCCTGGAAACTCTCGATACAGCGGAGCTGCGAACAGTCCTGGAACGTATCTGCGAGCGTCACCCCGATATTGGCCGCGAAGTGGTCAGCAGCGCACCCCGTCCTACTGCAAATGCTGCGCTCGAAGTCTTGCAAGGATATCAGGATAAGCTGAAGGCTGCGGCACCCTACGGCGACAGCAGTGCGGAATACACCTACTACCGAGTGAAGGATGCACTGGTAGCTCTCCTCGATGCGCTCTCCGATTTCACGCCTCAGTTTCTCCCCCCTATCGAGTCTCAGCCGACAAAGTCCCTTGAATTCTTGCACGGAGCAACGAAATTCATCCACGACCTACCCAACTGGGAACCTCAACCATACCGTCATCACAAGGAAAATGCGTATGAGGAGATCTCGAGAGCCTGGGCTTTGGTCATTAATGAGGCATCAAAAAGGGCAGGGGGCTTCAACCTTCACTCTGGCGGCTGGGACCAAACATTGTCCCGCCACAATGAGCAATCAGGAGGACGTCTTGATACGGCGGTCTCAGCAATGGCCAACAATGTTGGCTGGATGGGACACAATGCGGGCGGTTCTTCCACTCCTTCCGACCAGAACACGATTCTGAGCCAGCTCATGTCTGGCGCCTACGGGTCTCCAGTTAGGGTTGGTCCCTGGTAACGTACATGATCCGGCAAAGTATACGACAAACGGGTGCATAGCATGGGAAATTTCGGAGGAGCAAATACTTGCACACATAACGACGACCATCATGACGACTTTCTGTTTGGTACCAAATCGGCGGCATAGACTTTTTTCGGACCTTTGCATTTACCACCTCCATCGCACGCACGGAACAGACTTGGTTGGGTCGGCGTTTCTTTATACTTGTTTGCTGAATTTTGATATCCTTTTTCTCAACTAGTACTTTCCTGTTCACCTCGTGGCCAGACTTTGGCCGAGGTTCAATTTCCTTCCACTAGGTAGTTTTGTCTTTCGGTAGTTGGTCACACGCAACGCATCCTCTATGAAGGAGCTGTCGCTTTCAATGCTGTTGTCTATAGGCTGGTACAGCAGTCACAGAGGAGGCAAGCAAATGGTATAATGTCATGACTTTGCAAATCTCATCACGCCGTAGCACCAGCCAATTTGCTCACCATGTGATTGTTGCGAGATGAACTCAGCCGAAAGCAACTTCTTTATTTTCAATCATGCTTGTTATTGAGTTCTATCGACAACAACAAGTTCTTTGTGCTGCACAATGTTGTTGGAGCCTGGAAGTGGGTCACGTGCTTTCCCGTCATGGTCTCGTTCCCATCTCAGACGCGGTTGGGAGGCGAGCAACTAGACGCGACGACGGAGAGGTCCAACACAACATCACAACGGCAACGAAGTCCTGCAATCGCAGCACCTGAGACGGTACTCAATCCAATCATCCACTCCAAATGCTAAGATAATTCCTCAGCCTACATGATGCCAAAGTGAGCTCATCCGTTACAACTCTAACCCCCCGCATTCACGCTAACGTTTATACGTGAAGCCCAGGCGCGCAACACCAGTCATGGACGAACCCGTACGAAGAGGTCAGGCCCAGGGTCTCTGAATGGACAGCAAAGGAAATTGCCACGATCGCATCGAAGCTAGATAAACAGCTTGGACCTGAATACATCTCAGCTAGATCAGGACCCGGAGGTATCAAGGTGCACTACCTGACTGCGGAGAAGTGCATCACGCTTGCGAACGAGGTCTTTGGGTTCAACGGATGGTCTTCTTCGATTCAAAACATTCAGATTGATTTCGCCGACGAAAATCCACAAACGCAGAGAGTCAGTATAGGGTTGTCTGTCATCGTCCGTATCACCCTCCGGGATGGCACATATCACGAGGATGTTGGTTACGGCTCTATCGACAACGCCAGAGGCAAAGCTATGGCCTTTGAGAAGGCGAAGAAGGAGGGAACTACAGACGGGCTGAAGCGGGCACTCAGGAGCTTCGGCAACTTACTGGGCAACTGCATTTACGACCAGGACTACATCAAGCAAGTAGTCAAGATGAAGGCCCAGCCTGTGAAGAAGTTTGATCAACAAAACCTGCACAGGCACGCCGACTTCGTCAAGATGGAAGAAGCAAAACAGGAGCCTGTGGCTCTGCCGGTCGTCTCTGTTAGTATGACGTCGAGAACGGAACCGTCGGAATCATTTGAAGACTTCTTGGGAGGTGAGGATGGACGATTTGACCTCATGCGTGATGACGCTAACCACCGTTCCAGAACTTGACGAAGCAGACTTTTGCGTCCCGGAAGACGATATGCCTGACGAGAGCATGCTACCGCCACCCGTCCGTCCCGATGCCGCAAGTCGAGGTCCCAGCGATCCAGCACCACAGCAGCAGCAGCAGCAGCAGCAGCAGCAGCGTCAGATGTCCATGGGCGCTACCGAACCCAATCGGCCACCCCAGACGCCTCAAGCTGCACAACGACCAATGCAACAGAGTGGACCATCTATGCAGCCTCAACGTCCAGGGCCGCCACAGTCGAATAACAGCAGCATATCCTCGGTGGCGAACACAGCCTCTGTAGCAAACCCACCAGAGACCGTCGCGTTCTTCTCTGCAAAAGCCTTGAGCCAGCTACCAGAGGGCGACACAAATCCCGCTGCCCGCCCCGGCATGGCGAAGCAACTCTTCAACCCCAAGGCTGAAAGTCCTTCCATCCGACGCACCCCCGGCATTGATCACTCATCGTCCCGACCACTAGCAAGGACGGGTCAGCACGTGGCACCTACTGCAAGCCAAGCTGCCGCTGCTACAGTCGCAGCTCCGACAGGGAACGCAGGCAACTTCACACCTGTTCGACCTGGTGTTGTCACCAGAGCCAGCGGCGCTGTCAACCACTCGATCGACCAAGCGCGACGAATCGGAGCTCCTGGCGGTGGTGGTAGTCCCCTCGCCAACAGGGGATCTTACAAACCGCCCTCCATGAAAAGGGCTCCATTGACAGAGCTGCCAGCTAATGGGGGGACAACAACGGCTACAGTCAGTGGTGGTGGGGATGTGCAAGGCGATGCGAAGCGCCAGAAGACGGCATGAGGGGGTGGTTTTCGGCTGATCACGGATTTTCCTTTTGAGCGGGTTCGTCTTGCTTGCTGTACGATTCGTATGGCTATTATAATGTTTTCCGTTTGATGATGGCTGGCGTTTGGGTGTATTTGGCGCCTGTGGTGCCACGGAGGTATGGGCCTTACTGAGCAGTGGAAGTGGTACCAAACAGAGGGAGGGTGAGGAGGAGAGATAGATAACCTAGTGGGATTGGAGGCACAATTCTGCTTTTATGCAACATGCATATTTCGTGATCTGTTCGAGACCCAATGGTTCATTTAGGCTGTTCTTTATTGAGACGCGCGTCGCGGTTGGCCTGGGCTCCGTCGTTCGACGCTTGCGATGTATGGTGAGGGAGGTTATATGTTGAGATGAGAACAATTGATGTTCCCAAGTTGCAGCCTGAGTGTACTGTATTCTGTCCTAACCATCAAGATACGCGATAATTAGCGCTTTGACAAGTAAGCATCACAGGTTCTACCCCAGGACCAAGTCACAGTTCACGGCCAAAGTCCAGAGGAAGTATTCATTTCGGAAACTATGTAACTTGTCCAAACACCTATTTCACCCCCCAGCAAAGCCAAAATAGAAGATATCATAAATTCAGACCCATCCCATCCCAGAAGAAGCAATCCATAAAACCCCATGTTATTAATAAAAAAAAAAGTCATCGGAATTTGCATAGTACCGCCATTTGGAACCCCGTGTGTCGGCCAGAACCCTTTTGGGTCTTTGCCAGTGAAGAAGAGGGAAACCACCCCGTAAGTTTTGTTCGTTGAAGGTTAGAAAGGAAAAGGAAAAATGAAGAGAAATGATGAGAAGTGGTTCCCGTGGTACCAGCGTTCGTCGTCTCCAAGCTGATGCCCAATCTATGCGATCCCTCCCGCCTCTTTCAGAGTTTCCCGGTTTCCAAACCCTGCCCTGAGTTTCGTCCAATAATTCCAGCGCTTTTACCAAAACCCCCCTCCTTCAGGAGCGACACCTAACCCTCATGGGGTTAGATGATAGGCGGATATGTCGACCGATCATGTTGCAGATACAACCCAGCCAACATGTCCGAAGACTGCACGCCATCCAAGAACTCAAACCCAGACATACCCCCATCTGGACCTCCACTGCCACCAAGACTAGGTGAGGTGAACATGCCGCCGTGGTCAGCAAAGGGTCCTCCTACTGAGTCGTCAAGGATACTCCCGGCGTGGCCTCGGTTTTGGGATTCTGCAACGAGGCGGTCGAACTCGACTTGAAGGGTGTGAAATGCTTGGCTGAGACTCTCTTCCTTCTGGTGGGCCTCTTCGAGGAGTTCTTCGAGGTCACGAATGCGTTGGTCTTTCCTTTCGCGGTATGCTCGTTGGGAGGCTCGGTTTTGAGCTCTCCGTCGCTGTGGCATCACCCTGTCAGCTTCCCATTTTTGCACCGTCATTGCTTTGGAGAGCTATCGAGGGAAATACTTACGGAAATTACTGCCGGAGGAGCGTTCTTGTAGCGGTTCTCTCTCCGTCTTTTGGGCTTTGTGGCGGTGGCATGGGGTTCGTCGCCAAGGGGGATGGAAGGGGTGACGGCTTCGGAGGCGATGGAGTTTGCGCTGGAGGGCATACGGGAGAGGTTAGAGACGTCTGATAGTGAGCGGCGATCGCCTGTGATCTGTTGCATTCTCATATCAGCATTGGGGAATCCCCTGGAGCCTTTGCCTTAGACGCGGTGTCTTACGTTGGAGAAGCCGGAAGACCACGAGCCTGTTCGTTGAGCCTCACTGAAGGACTCGGATCTTTCGTCGTAGACATCCTCGGGGAGACATAGTGCTTGCATTGCGAAATCCATTATGTGTTTGTGTGGCTGGGCAACAGGATCTGTCGTGGACAAAGGAGAGCGTCTGTGCTTCTAGATCCTGTAGTTTCCTTTATAGTTCCCTTTTCTTGCTGGAAGAATGTCCCGTCCAGCGATGAATTTGCTCTTGATGTTAAAGAATGGCTGTGTTCACGAGAGGACACGAGCTTCAGGGTGATCAGTGAAGGAGGTGTGTTGGTTCAGGGGATGTGAAGATGAGCGCCGTTATTGTGCTCTATGGAAGTGATGTATAGGTTGAGTCAATGGATGCTCGGGGTGATCGACAACCTCTGCTAATTATAGGATGGAGGTACTGAGGCGAGTGGTTGCGGCAGGTGAGATTGAGCTCTACACTGGTGATGGTGATGTCGATGATCAAGATATGGTGAAAGTATGGTCCACGGCTCTTGTAGTGATTGTTGTTGGTGAGGTAGCTTATAGTTGTATGTGATGGTGTCTTGCTGCTTTGCTTAGAAAGAAGAGGAAGAAGATCCAACTCGGAGCAAGTGTGGTAAGACGAGGGGAGACAAAGGTATGTTTATAGAAGCCCGACAACACGGCCAGGATCCGGCCGGAGCCTGTGATATTACTCCAAGTTGAGAATACGGCCCAGGGTCTGTCAGAGTGGAGGGGGAATGTGATGTAGTGTGTAGTGTAGTGACGAACAGACGCACGGAAAGAGTAACAAATCAGACCGTGCCTCAGGGTGTCTGCACCATGGGCCCTGGTTGGAACATGTGGGTGTACTTGGAGAGTACACGCTTAGCCAAAGTCGCCGCCGCTAAGTACAGACAAGGGGGGGTGGTAAGGCAGCCGATGGAGGGTCGGTGTTCCCTCTGCTTGGGATGGACATCTTGGTTGTTCCAGTCCCATGGGTTCAAGCGAAGGGTGTAGGAGGAGAGAAGGGGGTAAGCTAAGGTACGGTACGGTACGATGCTATGAGGTATGGTATAACAGAGGGCGAATTCACACAGACGGATGGCAGATGGAGGTACGGAAGACGCATGCAGGCGCCTTCTTGCAACATTCGCATCTCGCACATGAACGTCCCTCTAATGGCAGACTGGGGGGGGGGGGGGGACCCCGTTTTCGTAAAAGAAACGCGGCGTCTGGGATATGGGGAGGGAGGGAGTACAACAACAATTGAAGATGGTGAGCGTAGTAGGCTACTACTACGGGTTCGGCGGGAATAGCGGGGGGGGAGGGGGGGGGCAGAGACAGTGACAATGCTGCTTGCTACCAGTCAGAAGCTAAGGTGTTGAAAAGCGACAAGATGGATGGGCAATGGGCCGAGTGGGATACACAATGAGGCCATGGAGGGGGAAACGAACGGGGGCCCCGGCGGACGGGACGCGATATGCTGGGTTGTGGGTGTCGAAGTCATCGCAAGGTCCGATTAGCGTTGATGAGGCTTGACCAGGTGTGGCGGTGGTGCAGGAAGGAGAGAGAGGGACGACGATGTGTAGTCTGTTGTTGGGTTGGGGGCCAAAAGAGAGGAAAGGTACACTCCCTGTTGCGACGAGAAGAAAGCAGAGGAAGAGGAGGGTGTGTGCGGGCATTAGTGCCGTCCGGTGTACATGATGAAGGGGAGAAGGGCAACGCAAGGTGAGGCAAGGCACAGGGCAATAAATGAACAACGTGCAGGAGAGTAGCCATGAATGGATAGATCAGGCAGGACGTGGATGGCTGGAAGATGAGGTGCTCGTTTCCATCACGTTTTGATGATGATGTTTCCAGGCCCCCCCCCCCCGAGTTTCACGGGATGAAGAGGACAGGAGAGAGTGAGGTAAGAGAGACGCCAGTGGCTTTGCGCCGATGTTCACCTAGTGGTGAGCCGCAGCTGCGGCATTGGAAGCGCAGTGGCTGATGCAAAGCGGCCGCAGAGAAGCAAGTCATTGCATGTGTCGAATTGCTCTGTGTGGCAGTAGCTCCGTTGCGCGCGGGGAGGGGATTTTGGATCGAATGGCGATTTTTGGATTATGGATAGCTGGTTTTTATTTGGTTGGTGTCTCAGGCAGGCAGACTTTTAGCCATGATGGGCAATACTTCAGAGAGACAAGAAAAGAGGAGGAGGAAGATGAGGTGGGTGAGCACTAACACTCGGGCCAAATCCAATAGATAGATAGATACCTACAATCAGAGCGAGAGGGCCAGATTTCCCCTATAGCCAGGCTCGGTTACAGGAAAGACAAAGAAGGGGGGGGGAGGGGAAGAAGGAGAATACAAACGCAGCTGCATTCTCGTATCTCTTGATGAAACATATGCAATTAAATCGATGGTCCGCCACAGTCACCACCAAACGCTGGTAAATGGCGTTGAGGAAAGGCGGAGGGTTGGCATGGAAGCAGGCGAAAAGGGAGGGCAGGGGGGGGTGGTGGTGCACGACTTGCAGGAACGAAAACCATGAGCCCATGGGATGGAACCCTCCTCGATTGGCACGGGAAGAACGAGAACATGAGGAGCAGGGTGTGAGATAGGATAGTGATACCCATTCAACGTGGTCACCGCAAGGGGCTTAGGTTCTTGACAGGGGTAAATGGTGGGTTTGGTGATGGATGAGGAGATGTTCGGGACATGGGGTTGAGGCTGAGGCTGGAACTGAGGGCATGGCTCTCTGTTGATAGACTCTAGCATCACGTGTGTCTGGTCTGCTTGGAAGGCCAAATGGTACAAGCAATTCTTCGGAGATAGAGCTGCCTAGGACTTAGAGAGGATAGATGGCCGCAAAACCAACAGAACAGTCACAGCGAGAGAGACACATCTAATCTCTGAAAACTTTGGTGCTGGATACAGAGTCCCATGGTACAGTAGCTGCAACATAACAATTACGGAATATGACGCCAAAGATACGACACTTGTTGGGTCCTGACTCTGGCCCGACAAGCGGGCTATGTGCGTGTGTCCCCTTATTCTGACCCAACATTGGCCAAGTCCCAAGTTGTTGTCTCTTTTATTCTCCCCCAAGCAGTTGCGTGTCGCAATTCCTGCGCCATGTACGGAAGTAGGTGTGGCTGGGCTGGGCTGGGTTACAGGAGACAGCCACTTCGCTACTACAGTACAAACATTGCAACACTTGAAGGGGTCCGTGCACCCTCCCGCCTCGAGGGCCTCGACGCACTATAGGCTCTCCGTTATAGCCTTCGGGGAATCTAACCACGGGTTTCGGTATCGATATGCTCCGATACAGCGAGCAGAACAAGCAAGTCCTGCACACACAAACATTGCAGCTTTCGTACAACAGGTGAAGCTGCCGGGATTGGAGCTGGGAGGGAGTGGGTTGCCGTTCATTGCAACCCGACCTACTGACACTGCGAAAGATAGCCCAGCAGCAGGGGGCAGGCATTGGAGGACAGCCTCTAATTGGTACCTGACGCTGGATGCTGGTAAAGATGGGTAAGATAGTGGCGCTCAACTGTGGCGTGATACTCGGCTCGCTCTTGAAGCCAAACACCACCATCTTCATACTTGGGAGCCTTCACCGTCACTATCGCCATCTCGTCCGCGGTGGCCCAGCTTCATTCCCCCTCAAAAGAGGGTGGCCTCACCACGTGGCTCAAGAGGATCAATCTCCGGCACAAGGAAAGAATATCATGTATGCTTCGTCTAATCTTGGAAGAGGCAGACAAAAGAAAGGGGAAAAAGGTTCTACATTAGGCTCTATCGCTCATCCGAGGCTCAACGAAAGGGTGCCAAAAGAGCGAGAAGCACCCAATCCCGACGACTTCTCTGCGATTGTATGGGATGGATGGGAATGCAGTGCAACCGGTCCTAACTCATTCAGGGCTCTCGTAGCCCCAAGCCCCAGGATATGCCCATGCCCCGGCCTCCTCGACCAAAGATACGGACGGCAGCGCACATCCGGCCGTGAGCCGGACCATGATCGGCATTGAGGGTGAGGGTGAGACCGCCACCACCAACCCAGCCCAACCCCTCTCATGTACGTGTAATTATGGAGGCTCGCGGTTCGGGGGTATCTTAGTCAACAGAAACAACCAGCCACGGTTGGGCATGTTTCCTCTAGCTGTGGCTTTGCATTCGATCCATGCTGGACACCACCTCCTTTGCGGACTCGCCTAAATCAGCCTTGCAGCGTTCTAGAATTTGCCGGGCGAGAGAGTTTGGTGTCAGGCATGGCTTCCCCCCTCCCCCCACCACCCACCCTCCATCATTGCGGTACCTACAGTGCTGAGGATCGCCGCAGAGGGTACCTGAGGAGTGACGATCTGCGGGGTCCTGGTGTTGTTGGTTCCAGAGGCATGAGATAATCATCGTTACAGGGGATATCCTGTCATGTAGAGGTGATACACTGCATAAGCTGCAACACCAACATTCCTGATCTGTGAACGCCATTCCCTCCATCAGCCCATCGAAGCTCCTGAAAGCATTGGCCGCCCACGAGCCCCTCCTCCCTCCCGTGGAGACGACCACTTCGCCCGGCTCCGGATCGGCGTGTAAGCTAAGATAGTGACATGGGCGGCCGCGGTGCCATTGCGGGCATAGGTGGGGTTTGGACGACATTGTCCAGTCCAGTGCAGTCCACCTCGGGCATGTGAGGATGGTTTCGGTCCCCCAGAAGCGACGTGGAGAAGTCTGACGCCAGATTTGAGGAATTCTCGATGATGTGATGGGATGGGGATTTTTTATGGGCTGCTGCTCGATGGACCCTTGTTTTGAGTTGATGCTAATTACGCCGATGTCTGGTCTGGTAGGCTGACGATGCTGTAGCCTGGACCTGGACGGGGGCATGGATCTATACTGGGTATTTGGTGTGATGATGGCATTGACCAGGGTATCGGCACGGATGATGCCGCCTCATGAGCGAGTATGAATATATTTGTTCGGCAATTAAGGTCAATCAGTTTAACCTGACCTCGAAGATGGAATGAATGCCGGGGTGTTTGATGCCCAAAAAGTGCGATTGCTGGACAACCGCCCGTGTTAGTGCAGCACTTGACATCTACACAGCGGGACACCCGAAGCCCCTGGGCCTGACCAGGTCAATCAACATGCCCACGGAAGAGTCATGCTCATGCGCTGCAAAATCAGCAGCCAACCAGGTAACCACGGCTCTAACTTATCAGTGCGCTGTCCGAACCATCTCCGCGGCTGGTGAGAGAGTCACATTGCGTGAACGCCGAACCAGCCTTTGAGACACCCTCATCCATACGACTGTTTGACTCATTGTCCATTATGAACTCCGAGAAAAAGAAGATGTGATGTCACGATATCTCCGAGCACGGAATGCAAGACGAAAGCATAATGGCAATTCCAATGCCGAGGGTGAACGGGACTGGGGAATGAGAATGAATGTCTAACGGCCCTTCTCTCAAATCGATAGCAGGATTGTACCTACATTAGCATCAGGACTATAGCCGCATGTACATGTACACACGCAATCACATACCGCCACGGAATTAATTGTGACTGGACAAACAAACCACCGAGCCTGGTTACATTCTAGCCTTTAGTAGGCAACAGTTGACAGCACTACAAAAAAATAGGGTCGACTCGCGGGAATGCGCGCCGGTTTGGCTGGCCTCATACCGAGTGCAGTTGCTCGTAAACCCGCTTTTTGGACCATCACGACTCGGGGCCTCCCGTGCAAAACCCAGGGGGATAACGGGACCCTTTGAGAAGGAATCGGGTGATTTAAGACAAGATGCCATCCTCGGGGGGTTTGTCAGTTATTTGTCAGTTGTCAGCTTCAATTCCCCCACCCTGATCCCTTGTCTTCTCTCACCGACACCGCGCGCGAAACGTCCTCCAATCTTGGCTTTTCGAGACAAAACACTAAACCACGATCTGATATCCCAGTAGGCAGGCTACGTATGAGCTCAGATAAACTGTGCCGCTCAGGATATGCAGGGGAGCTTTAAGTCCGAAGGATGGCTGGGATTGGGGGGAGCCCATACGCCCGAGCCGGAGGGGGGAGGGTGAGAAGTTATACCGAAACGGGGATTAGACGCGCGATATGCTTTCAACTAGGAACCGAGGGGGCCAAAGACAAGATGGGGGCTTCAGACTTGCTACGACGATGCTTGAGTTTGCTGACCAGAGAGTGGGATTCTCGAGACAATCCGCTTCTTTCATTTCTACTTGTTCCTTCTTGAATCAGGTAAAGCTTGGGGGCGGCCGGCGCGACAGCTGGCGTCATCTTAGTTGGTTGCATCGCTTGTGGCGGGAGGACTAGCCGCGACGAAGCTTCTTTGCTGTCACCTTCGGCGTCGGTTGTCGAAATGGGATTGCTCTGGGGGTGTTTCTTGCTTCCAGCACTACTCTTAGTTCCGCGGACCTTTTTTCTTGCCTGTCGTCCGCTTTTGAAGGCTGTTTTTCCCTTGTGACGTGGGCTGCCAGTTTCTCAGGTAGACGCCATTGTGTCGACTAAGAGAGACTAACGCTAGCTACTGTCAAGCGGCTCACGACTCGTGCGAAGCCCGTGATTGCAGACTAGAATGACCGTGTTAGAGCCGGTGTCTACGGTGGACTATGTTTAGACATACATGGTATGCGTAGGGCATGAGAGGGTCCTGGTCCTGCGCGGGCGGGGACCAGAGTGGCTGCGAAGTGAAGAGATTCAGAGGGCATACACCTATGAACACGAGATGGTATACGCCCCCGAAGATTTCGGGCTTTCACCTCGGGAATCCCTGGTCGGGTCGCAAAGATCCATGATATCTGTGACCATCTGCAAGGCCACGAGACAAAAGTGAAAGGTTTGTCCATATCCATATCTCACATGCGCAGGGGCGTGTGTATCTAGGCAGGAATACCACGCAGAGGACCCTGAAAAAAAAGAGGCCCCCCACCAAGCTAAGGTACGAGCACCAGGCGCGCGCGCCCACTTATCGCAGGGAACGCACGGCACGGGGATCATCGGCCTTCGGAGGGGGGCTTCAGAAATGGGCGGGCTTTCACTATCCTAGGTCATTACTTAGCAGGCCAAGTCTTTTGACAACGTGCAAGGATCCACGGCCTTCCAGAGACGTTTTTTTTTTTTTTTCACAAGCGAGAGGTAAGGGTCGAGTCAAAGATGAGATGCTGCCGCCGCTGATGTCAACACCCTTTGGGTGTCTGCTCGGCGAGTTCCTAAATAGGCAATTATACAGCAGACCCGCTCTCCTTGCAGACGATGGGCTTGGGTTTGGGCTTGAGTTTTTGAAGTTTGAGCATGAACTGAAGAGAAAGTCCAGGAAGTCCGCAAGGTTGATGATTATCCTGGCGGAGAAGACGGAGATGGAAAATATCATTAAGCCTAGACTTTGCCTTGGCTGCTTGATGTTATCGCGTTGCGGCGTAGTGATGGTAGGGCCCAGGCGAGAGGCGGCGTTTGATACCCGCGATGCCTGCGGTGGTAGCTCAGATCAAGGGTAGTATAGCAGAATACTTGCTCAACACCCTCGACCTTCAAGTTCTACAATCTTGAGATGCTGTTCGGGGAGACTACCCTCAGACTAAGGTCAGGTTGCATACTAGGCTCACATACCCTTGGGGGTGTGAATTGCAAATCCTTGTACATCTCTATAACGTAGATGATCTTCCCGAGAGGGTGTCCAAGACTCGTTGACAAGTGAGTCTAAGCTACGGCTAACAACAGTCAAGAATAATCTTCATACCGGCCCGTCTCTTACTGGTATCTGTGGCTATGCTTGGGAGTATCATCCTCATATCAGTCATCGCCAACGGCCCTCAACCGACGACCAAGGAGCCGGTATATGCTCGTCTCCCAAATGTTTCGTCATTGGAAAGAGCTGCGAATGTACCTTTCATGTACCCAGCTCTTTCATGTATGTCGCTGAGTCCTCTTCCCCATTGTCTAAAGCCAGCGTTCATCCCAACGAGGACATCTGCTTCAAACACATAGACCACGTGGATTACTCTCCGGTGGCTTCGTGTATGCAAGAGCCTTGTTGGGGGTGTCGCTTTTGACAAAGAGTGAAAGTCCCATATGAACCTAGAAAGAGAACATGACTGATCACGACAAGGTCATGACCGAGGCTTGATGTCACGGTATTTGCATGTTAGGTCGTTGGATTGGTAGCGAGCCAGGAATTAGACGAAGCTTGCAGGATCTAGGTAGTCGACCACGTTGCGCCCCTTCTAGAAGGAGTTCCGAAGGGAGGGGGAGTGTGCGTGTAAATGACAACAGACGTCTTCTCAACGCCTCATGACGACTTGTAACGTCTAGTCTACCAGCTGTCGGAGTAACGGGGATGAGGACTCCGTGAGCATGATCTTAATAACAGACACCAGCTTCAACTCCGCCTTGTTTGTTGCACCTTGACATCATTCCATGACTGGGAGGTCTCTTCGGCATGGTCACCTCCCTTCCTAGCGAAATAAGGTAGGACAAATTCGGAAGCAGCCGAGACGAGAAGTGGATTTCCACCTGTTTCTCTTACTCGACAGAGGAAATCTAGCTTCAAGCAGCATGCACACATTGCATGTGAACGATACCGAAAGAGGAAACTAGCATCAGTGACGTCGATGACAAATTGAGAATCTGTTCTAGACCTCGACGTAACGGCATTGGCATCAGGGTTGGGGAAAGCTGCATAGAGCTGAAGATCGAGAGCTCCGCTGTCAAGGCTGAGATGATCGACGATCCGGGCTGGTGGATTATCATACCGCCTGAATGACTGATATATTACAAAGTTTACGACTACACTTTTCTTCCTTCCACCTTGCAGGGCAGACCAATGAGGTGAGGCCAGTATCTTGTGTCTTTTCCTATTGAGGACTGTTATGACACCTCTCCTTCTGGGACGTACCGAATCTGAGTAATCAACCTCGGTTTCCCATCTCCTCGGTTGCTATTGTACATGAGGAACTCCCGGATGGTGTTGTCGTCTGATGGACTGAGACACGTGGCTAGGTTGAAACCTTGAGAAAGGGTGTCCCGATATTGCATGCAGACTGTTCTATTCCTTTGTGTCTCAATAGAACCAAGAGCCTTGGCTTGCCCAGCCCCCGAGTGGGATATGAGAGATTTTGGGGGCGGGATTGCAGTCAGCAATCGGCTTTCACAAGCACCGACTACACCGACGGCACAGGTTTGTCCGCGGAGACATGCGATGACAGCTCAGGGTGTGGCCGTCGTGAACCTCACCCCAAACCAGCGGAGCGGCGTAGCAGACCGGAGGATGACTCTATCGGCAAGGCTCCGCAGGACAACGCCGACACTTTGTGGAGTAAGCTCAAGCGGCCGCAATCGGTACCGATGAGCATCGCCGGCCTTTAGGACGCCGAGGGTGTAGCCGAAAGTTTCTTGAGTCCCTCCTGAGCGTTGCGTACACCCTCGGCGAACTCCATCTTGTTGCTCATCTGGATCGCTTGTTCGTACTTCTTCCTTGCCATCTCTGGCTTTCCAAGCATACGCGCAATGTCTCCCCAGTTGTACAGCGCAACAGCACATGCTTCGTCACACTCGGGGGTACGCTCCTCTCCTTTGACATCCTTGCCGTGCTGATATGCGTTGCGCACCCAGTTGAGTCCAGCCTCCAGGCACTCTTGTCGCGATGTTGGCATTGACGAGTCAAGGATTTGCTTCAACGCCTCTGGCGTAACGACAGAACCGTCCGAAGCTGCGGTTGGGCTGTACAATGGGAATTGTGCGAAACTTGCGGCGAGATTGTTCATGATAGTCACGCGGTGGCAAGGGCTGTCGCAAAGTCGCAGTGCTTGGAAGAACAGAGGGATAGCCAGGTGGAACTGTCCCTTGCGTTCATAGTCGTTGCCCAGCGACTCCATGGCACCGCCGGTCTCAGTTGGTGTGAGCCAACTCTGCTCACCTGGCCTAGTGCCTTCCTGCCTGCGCCTTGCGAATTCTTTGAGCGCTGTCTCGACGGCCCAAAGGAGGTGCTCATGAGACTTCTCTGGGTTCAAGACGTGCTCACTCGCATAAGTCTCTCCAAGCTTGGTGCTGATAGAGACCGCTTTGGCGAGGACTCGCTCACGTGTCCGCCATAGGGTCTCCGGTGGTTCGTCGTCTGTCTTCTTTTCAGAAGCATCCTGCGAATCCGCTGTTGCAGGCGGCAAGTTCTTGACCAGCCGACCTGCAGCATTGATCTTGCCCTCAGCAACAAGCTGTTCCATGGTTTCCACCCATCTCGTGCAATCCGAAAGAAGACCCTCGAGCACCTCGATCGACGACTTGTAGTTTCCGATCTTCTCCAGCCACGCAGAGACTTGAATACGGATGCCCAAGACCTCATCCGAGAAAGGATGCATCCCGATCTCTGTGCTCTCTTCCAACGCCCTCTTGTAGTACTTCAATGCGAGCTCGGGATCGGGTTTGTAATTGGTGTAGTAGATAGCTCGCCGTAACGTGTTGGCAACGGGCTCGGGGAATGCGCTAAAGTATGGGTTGTAGAAGTCCCTGATGAACTTGGTGAGGATGACCGCGCAAAAAATGCCACCTAGAAGCAGACTAGACGTAGGTCAGTATACCCAGAACACCTATGTGTAGAGGTCTGGGTGTCTCACAATGCAATCGTACCGCCAATCTGGACTGGGGCTTCGCGATAGGCCTTCCGAAGCGCACTCGGAGTCAATGTCCGCCCGAGGTTGCGCAGTGATGCCGCAAGTAGGCGACCAACAAACTGCCGGAAGGACACTGGAGTCTGCACTGGCTTCCGCCCTTTGCCCGCGTCCGCCTTTTCGGGTTCTGGCTTGGAGCTGTAGCGTCTCGACACGGGCTGGAGAGGGACAGTGGCCCGAACAGAAAAGCTTGGGGCGCCTCGGGGTGTGATGCGGACAGAGAGGATGCCAGCCCGGGCAGAGGCGAGACAGGCGCCATTGACAGGCCTCAATGAGGCTAGTACTGAGACTGACATGGCGGTGAGCTCAGCTGCAATCTGAGATGTGTGAGGGTGTCGTCGGCCGCCAGTTGTTGATGGCTTCGATGTGCCACCAGGAAGAAAAGAAAGTCGTGATGCGATGTGACAGCTGCACGCACCAAGCACCTCGCAGCTCTGGCCCCCAAACCTCGGGACCCACTCCGGGGGTGCTCGGCCTACCCTGCAGCAACCCCTCCATAATGCCGGTCGCCCTCGGGGCTTAGAGGGGCAGCTCCTCTCCTCCCATCCCGCCTTTCTTACATCTGAAAGCTACCTTGCACTCACAAATCTGTCTCCATCTCTCACATCTCTCACCTCAAGCTCGATTTTAAACTTGAAGATCTGAGGATTCTATAATGGCTGGCAAATTCGAGCCCAAGACCCCCGTGCAGCTGGATCCTCCAAAGGACGATCCTATCTCGGCTGCCGACCTGGCTCAGGCGGATGGTATGCGTGCACCCTTCACGACTCAGGCAACCGGATCACAGCCTGTTCGAATATAGACACCCTAACTAACGGTCTGCAGGCGTCGACAGGAACAAGTGCTACGTTGCCATCAAGGTAGGAATGATGCACACTCCACTCCCTCACTTTGCTGTCATCGTAGCTCACTCGTCGTCTAGGGCAAGGTCTACGATGTGACAGGAAACAAGGCGTACCAGCCAGGAGGTTCATACCACGGTAATTCGAGATACTCCACAGAAGATCACTCTTTGTAGGTATGCTGACGTTTGATGGCATAGTCTTTGCTGGTAAAGACGCCTCGAGAGCCCTCGGAAAGACCTCCACCAAAGCCGAGGATGTCAGCCCCGAGTGGCAGGATCTTGACGAGAAGGAGAAGTCCACACTGGATGACTGGGTGACGTTCTTCTCTAAGCGCTACAACGTCATCGGTGTCGTCGAAGGGGCCACAAACATGGCATGATGAATACACGACAGCTGCAGAGCAGGATAGCTTGACAGCCGGATCGCATCCGATAGCAGTGGGAGGCTGCCCATGGAGGGGGCGTGTCTCACACATCATGAAGATACTTTGCCTCATGGCAGCTTTCAAGGATCCGATGCCAAGTGTCACCATCAAAAAGCCCCTGTGAGATTGCGGCGTCAGCTCTGTCTGTGTGTTGATCGAGCGTGCCGATATTTCGCGGCACCTAACTCTGCATGAGCATGCATGCGGGCAACGGTGCTGACACCATCAAGTCGCCTGGGGCCGCTTGCCAAAATAGAACAATTAATCCTCATGTCTCTCAAGCGCCCTAGTGCCGTTCGAATTACCTGGCTATAATTGGTCGAAACAATAATTCCTATCGGTTGACGTTGAGTGATGTTGACGTGGGTGGCTGCTTGTTCTACCTATACTGGAGCTCTAGTCGGCTTTGTGATGCTGCTCACGACGGATAATTCTCCGACACTAACACGAAATGTTGTCATCGTAGCAGGCAAAGAACACCGTCGAGAACTCATAGTAAAGATGTCCCTGGCCAAGTCACCAAGATGTACTGTGATACCAGAGGGACGAGTCTCGGCAAACTCGACCACGGACAATCTGCCACGCCAGGACCTTTGACCGTGACCAGTGCCTGTTCGAAGAGAGTCAATGACGTATATTGAGCGCTCTGGAGCCTTTCAAATGACGCATCGGGGTCGAAAAGACACCGGAGTGAAAGAAAGTGTCCGGCGGCACATGGCCGCCCTGTCAATGTTGTCGTATGCACTCATTTCTCGCGGAAAAGCAAACGGCAGAGAAACGTTCATGTGAGAAAGAGAACCGTGTTATCCTGTACGAGGTGAGCGATTGCAAGCACCTTAAAGCTTGGCTTTCTATCCAAACCCGCTTCTCAAAGCGAGATGGTTGCCAAAAGGAGGACAACATTATGAGTGGGGATGCTCTCAGATCGTTTGATCATGACTTACTCGTGAATTATACTAGCCTAATCTCAGTTCTTGACTTCACTTGCTGTTGTCCAGCCTTGTCTCTCTTTCGCCACTCATCAAACCGACTTCTCTCTTCGTAAAGAGAGTCTCGCATCTTTCCCAAGTGTGGCAACCCAAGGAAATCCTTGAAACCGATCTCTGCTTCTTCGCCGCCATACAGACATGCATACAAGTATCGTGCCTCCATCGCCAAACGAGATCTCTTGGAGATCCACTCGCCATCTTTCTGGGCACTAGTGCCTCTGATATCGGTATCATCGTCTTTGTATAAACCGTCATCTTGAAGCAATAATTCACCAAGATCCACACTTCCCTGGAGTGCCAGTTGAAGCACTTCGTTGCCCTCGAATATGTACTCGTGGCCTCTGAGATGATTGGACGAAGCCGAGAACAGCCCGACACGAGTGAATGTTCCCTTGACCCCAGGAACCGGACGAAGGACCGCGCAGACGACGCTGATAGAATGCTGCCCGGCGCCTGCTGAATCAGATTGCGCCACAAGGGGCAGGGCAAACAGTTCGTCTCCGTCATTGATCTGGTTGTCTCCAGGGTCCCTCCAGTCATAGTCTCGAGTCACCAGCTGCTCAGCTCTAGCATTATGCTTGGTATAGATGTATGTACCCTCGGTTCTTGCAGGAATTAGATATCCCGATAACACGATGTAACCTGATGTCACACTGACCAAGGGGTCACCAGGTCCATTCGATCTCGGAGCGGACTGGACGTTGCCATCAACAAAATCGCACAAGTGGGTGAGTTTTTGAGATAGATTATATGTCTTCGGAGCATCTGTGCGAGCCCATGACCATGAAGGGATGCTGTGGTTTACTCGAGGAGCCGTGGATTTCCTCCTGTCGCTGACTTCCCACAGTAGATCCTGGATTAGGGTCTGGCGCCAAAGCCCTGCGAGATAATTCGAGTTGTCCTGTCCATTGAGCGCAATCTGAAGTCGCTTGGCTATACCGGCCATGGCAGGGAGAGTGTCCTTTTCCATTGTCAACCCCAAATGGGTGAACTCGGTGACGAGATGACGCCAAACCCAGTTGATCTGGTCTATCTTGTTTTCGACACCATGGAAGCTCATGACTTTTTGTGAGTCAGCGTAGACAGTTTCGGCGAACTTGTGCTTCATGTCAGAATCCACCCAATCGTGATCCGAATCTGTTTTTGTTGCAGAACCACATTCGAAGACGGCTTCGAGAGGGGTGAAGAACAGCACTCGTCGTGAGAGAATGCGCTCTTGATATACCCAGGCACGTTTCAGCAAGGGAGAAACATGTTTTTCGTTCTTTCCAGATGAATTGTAGTCGAAGAAGGATGGATTAGGGAGTTGCCGCAGACACATGCTCTCGCGAAGCCCAAACCCATCACCGCCATCTGATGGCAGATTAAGCTCAATGGTTGGACCAGTCCCACGGAATAACCCGGCATGGCTGTTCGCTGAAGCTGCAGCAGCCAGGGTGAGGATCGCATTTTCGTAGATACTTGCCATTTTACCGGCTTCCCTTGCCCAGTCGTCTACATCATCCTGTACAATGCAAAGGGAGTCGATCCATAGGTAGCGTATACCCAACTTCCGGGTAAAAGTCACGGCCTCCTGAAAGGTCTTGGTGAGTCCAGACCATTCAATGCCGTTGGGCTGCTGAAACGTTGATAATGTCACTTTTCGTGTTTCCAAAGGCTTCGCAGCATTCTTGTCGCTGGTACCCCAGCAATGACTCAAGCAGAGGTAAGATTCCTGTTGGCCAGGCTTCGAAACATACAGAGTAGGGTTGGAAACAAGTCCATCATCACTGGTGTTATGGACGCCGACATCAAGAACGCGGGTTGGCAGGCTCCACTGACTGTCATCTCCTTTCCTACAGAGAGCATGTGTAGAATTGCAGTGATCCAAGTTAGATCGGACGAATGCGAGCAGATTGGGAGTCGGAGAAGCACCGCAGCGTAAAGTGCTATGGCCAATCGCATCCCATGATATGTTATCAGTGGAATGATCTTCGACTGGCTCGTCCCTGGCGTCCTGGTTTAGGCCCTTGTCCGAAACGAAGATCTCATATCGAGGCGTCGAAACACGGTGCACCCATTCGCGGGTTGGTGACTTTGCGCCGGGGCCTGTGAACATTCGAACATCCAAATCAGGCCGACCATTAACCATCTGCCATCTTGTGGCATCTTTGTCTTTCGCAGGTAGGAAAGCTGACAGCTGCAGAGAGAGTGCTGAGAGGCCGCCATCTGAACCCCGGCTGCTGGGTTCTATGTACTCCAATGTTAAGTTCTGGAAATCGAGCTCTCGACCATTCTGGTCAATAATATGCTCGGTAGCGTTGTTGACAAGAGTGCAGCCAGGACATTTGGTGCGCTCGACATTCGCTCTGAGGCTCTTGATAGTGATGTGGTATGGGGAGTCGATCGGCGGTAGAAGCCTACTGAACTTGCGCCATTGCCGGGACAAGTTTTGTTTCTTCAGATCCAGACAGAAGCTACATTTTGCTGATGATTCGAGGAAGGGTTTGTCTCGAGTTCCCAGGCCTGGAAGACTGTTGTCGCTCTCGTCGTTAGCCATTCGATGTGTGTTGGAAATGAGTTGGAAAGCGAGGAATTGGGCAGAGGCCGTGGCACACTCTGTTTTCTCAAAATTCCATCCGGATATATGTAATAATGAAGGGTGAATATGACAATCATCTCTCACTGGCCAAATATTGTTGAGGAGACATTCGAAGGATCACCATGGCGAAGGCAGGGACTTGGGAACTTCGGTGGCGATGCTACAGCGAGACGTACGTGGCTGTGTGAGTAGGTGCATGAGGTTCCATCGGAGGCCTTACCAACACTTGACATCCACCTCAACATCGACAACACCACTTGTGGCTATCATTTTGATGGCATAGACTCTTGAACATTACCCAGATCCCATCAAGGTGAACTTGCAACTTGAGGGTAGTGACGACAACAAAACACCTGTCAACGAGATGGAACGACCAGGCGCTTCAGGCGATAGAGGTGAATCCTACCAACAATACCTGTCGCAAGCTCTCCAGTCCTTGCAACTCTTCAGCAGAAGCCAGGAAGAACAACATATAAATGAGGCAGTCGCATATGGTCGCAAGGCGAATGGAATTGCTGCGGATGATCCCACTAATTGGGCTGGCGCCCGAACTGTGCTGGGAGCGATTCTGGTGCAACGCTCGCAATGGAGCAAAGATGTCACTGACATCGAAGAGGCCACGAAGATGTGCCGCGGAGCTGTCGAGGCGGTACTAGGATCAGAGGAGCACACTGAAGACACCACAAGCGCCATGTTCACCAACCTCGCGACAGCTTTGAGATTGCGCTACCGTCTGTCGTCGCAAGCAAAACATCTCGATGAAGGTCTCGCAATTTTTGAAGAGTTACTTCAGTTCACTGCGGAGGACTCTTTCAGTCGAAAGCTCTGTCTGCATGCCAAGTCAAGCTTTCTTGACTTTGTCAGTACGGAAACGACGGACCTACAGTACGAGGATCAGGCAATTCGAACGGCGCGAGAGGCTCTCGCCATCGAACCCAACACTTCTGTTGCTAGTTCAAGCATGATTCAGCTAGTGTCTCTCTTGGAGAAGCGTCACATGAGAACAAAGTCACTGGAAGACTTCCAAGAGACGGTCGATGTTGTTGCACCCGTATTTGCAAGGGACATGCATCCTTCGCACTATAGCGCCGAGGCAGTCCAAAGTCTGATGGGAAGCCTTTGCGATCTTCATCAGATGCATTTCGAGGCCACAAGCAACATGGAGTCATTGAAGAAAGCCATTGACTTCAACACCAAGCTTGTACTTGTGGACAGACGAGAAGCAGACGACCCGAGAAGATCTGCTCTGCTGGTCGTCGGCCTCAAGCAAAAGATTGCTCATTACGTGAAAGCGACAGGAACAATGCCTACGGATGTTGACATCGAGCTGCTTCTGAAACGCCCTCAAGTTATGCAGCTAATTCTACCAGACGACTACCCACATCGTGCTAAGTGGCTCAATCAGACAGCACAACGCATGCGAGATCACTGTCGAGACATCAGCCAGTCAATTCGCATAGCTGAGGTTGCTCTACGGACTAGCATGATGGCTATGGCTGAGATAGATCCCGAGCAAGAAGGTTGGGGGGATGTTGATGATGGCTACAGGGAGAGTTGGAAGTTGTGGTCGGACTTGACTGGGAAGATGCCGGAGTTCGGGGTGAGCGTAATGATGTTCGAAGGCAAAAGAAGTACGTGGCTCCCGCCTGAGATCTCGGAGGACAATGATTTGGGGATAAAGGTACCTTATATGATCAACCCCGGGAAACTGGATCCCGAGCGCGAAAACTTCTAACCATGCTTGCGTCCACTTCCCGGAATAAGAATTCCTACATCCGCTGCGGCACTCACAAGTCACTCTCACTCTTCAAGAATAATCTCTTGCAATGTACCGTGTGATAGACAAAGTCTGATCCGGTGGAGTCCCGATCGTGTCAAATACTTCCCTCTGCCTCTTGCCCGGGGCAAGTTCCGGCTCCGTCATTCGTTTATCCTTCTAAGTTGACGCCATTACCAGATACAACCTATAATATCATTTCCAGGGCCATGGACAACAGTTCTCAAAATTAACCACCCATAGGAAACAGAACAGGCAAGAATGAGCGCGACTCGAGGCTGCTTGGGGAAGAGTGGCACCAGGCCACCTGTTCAACTATGGGCTGGACCTCCGACTCGTGCTTGTTCCACCAGTCTCGGATCTTCTCGCCATACCCGAGAGCATTCGGAGCATGGCCTCTGCTGTAGCCACGTGTTCTTTAGTTGTTTCACGTTGTAGCACTTATGCTGAGGATCGTTGCGAGCGAAGTGACACCTGCTTTGCAGGCGCAATGTCGAGTGGTTGCAGACAAAAAGGAATTCCTCCCAGGCGCACATCGTGACTGATCTGCCTCACTGGAATGAGGCTGTATTGAGTTAAGACACGTATTGGGATACAGCTATGGAATGGCTTACTGTGCTGTGAGGATAGTTGAGGCGGAGCACCTTGAAGGAGACAAGATACCGTGAACCAAAGAAAGTCCTGTCGGAGGATAAGGAATACGTGGCAACGGTCGAGATATGGGTTGTAAACAGCGTTTTAGCAGTGATACTTCCTCAGTGGCAGTGAAATCTGGGGTCTTATACATACCGAGCCCTCTCCCCGGACTTGGGTCCCTCGATCAAAGCCATTGGAAGCCACTAAATGACATATCATGTTCTCGGACACACGCATCAAGTTCAATTGCTATTATAAGGCCATATCTTGGTATTGTGCGGGTAGATACTGAGGGGCACTTGCAGCGCAAAACAGGTCGTGCATTGAGCTAATGTGCGAGCCCGACATTACGGAAATCGAGGAACCGAAGCTCTGACCACGCTTCCTGATTGTTGAGAACTGAGGCGCTTGCCTTCAATAGCCCATATCTCAAGTTAAGCAAGACAAAGCAAGCCCGGGGTTGGCCGTAATGTTTGAGTGATGTAAGTCGGGCGTGAACTAGCATCATTTGACAATCATATGAAGAAAGCCCCACACCTTCACCGAAACCAGAGACATCGGCAGTCTACAGATAAGCGCGTCACCGGCACATGCGCATTTGAAGTCGTACCAACCGTTGGCGTGCGACAGCGATTATGTACTTGAGGAAGGTTCGCGCGTCTGGTCATCGGTCAAATTCGCTGCGATATTCAGGTGAAAACCGGCAAGGAACAGGATCTTGATCCTGATTTGATTGGAGCTGCACTACTAGTGCATCAGCAACTGCAAGTGGCCGGTCCCAGCAAACAAATGATACGCGACCCTTGCACTACAGGAGGTTGAGGACGGGCGGAGACGCGGCAGATCTTGGGTGGGCGACAGATGGTGGGAGGGAGCCGACTAAGTGCAAAAAGCAGCACGAATCGGGCAGCAATGTGTGAGGTATTTTCTCTCCCATGTATTCTCGACCGAAGTTCCAAATGTGCACTTCTGTTGGCATCATGGGATGAGAGGATGTGTGATGGAAGACGGCTGAATGGTCAGAAATGAGTTATGTAAGCCAGCATTAAGTAAGCAGGTCATTGGTGAGGAAAGAGCCAAGGGCACGCTAGCAATCAGTTGCCTTGCGGGGCCGCTGTTGCCTGCGGAAGAACCCCATTTTAGACCCACTTCCCGCTGGAAAACCCATAGCCATTGGTTGCAATCCTCAGAAGTGAGGCGCCCTGGAGGTTGCCTCGTCGCCTCGACTGCCCGCAAGTGCGTTTTGATTGTCCGCCAGCGGTTTCGATGGTAACTGTCGATGGTTCGCCATGGGATTCGCATCTTCCTGCCACAGACGTACTGGGTAGCTCAACAGATGGCGGTCCGAGTCACCACACAACTCGTGACCTTGTCCGCCTGTCTCGACCCGAGGTGAGGTGAGCTCGCGTTGCTTGGGCTCTTCCTCCGCTCAGAAACCCAACTTTACGCCTCCATTGACTTGACGTACCTTATCGCCTGTCTGACTCCTAAAGTCGTGACCCTCCCTCGTCATCGCCTGTCTGTCCACGCTTCTTCAACGCCATTCGTGACGCCAGTGGCAAGGGATAACTTCCCTCTCGGTTTTCCTTCGTGTGTTTTGTTCCTTCCTGATACCGTGGTGTTGCGCCTCTTGCCACAGCACTTACACCGCCAACCCATCGCTGCCTGAACCTTGCTCTCTTCGACCAACGGTGGCTCTTCCTTCTGCTACGCCCCGATCCCATCTTGCTTCGTCGCAGAGGCCTTCGTCGCAGAGGCTGTGCCATGAATGTTGAAGGCTCGGCCACGTCTGGTCAACATGACCGGGCGTTCAACTCCATGGACATTCACCCCAATAACGATAGCCATGGCGACGTTCAGGTTCACCCACACCAACCATTCCTCACCTACAGTACCCAACTTCCGGATCCATACGGGCTTCGGAACTTCTATCAAAGCTCAGGACCTTGGAATCCCCTCGCCGGCGCCGGCCTTGGACAACAGAATGACTTCGTCGCCCCTTTGACAGAGAATTACCCACCCCCTGGTGCATTGCTATATCGAAGCAAGGAACAGGCTTCAGAATGCGGGACGTCCCAGATTGACGACTCTGGCTACGCAAGTCGCCTAATCCCAAGTGTGGGCCAGCCTTCTCGAGTTGCGAACGATTTTCCCGACGGAGAGCGACTTGTTGATATCCATCTGGATTCAGGATCACAGGTGGTACAAACAGGCCTCAATTTGACTGTCCCCAAAGTATCGTCCCGCCCTCGCCCAATCAACGCCAACATCCCATGTCCCCGGTCTGGGTGCAGAGCCACGATAAAGACAAAGTCAGAGATGAAGTATGTCCCTTGCCTCTCCCAAACAGGGCAGCAAAGTCACTGACAGTTGTCCATAGCAAGCACCTTCACCGACACGACCAGCCCTTTAGGTGCGAGCTTCCAAACTGCCCGCGGGACCGAGGTTTCAGTACGAAGAACGACCTTCAGCGGCACCAAAGGACTGTGCACCAGAAGATGGGCGGCGATGCTCAAACATACTACTGCATCATTGGTGAATGCGGCAAAAAGTCGAGCGCGCCGAAGGCATGGCCAAGAGCGGATAATTTCCGCCAGCATCTTCACAGAGTCCACAATATAGATAAGAAAGCAGACGATGACTTGACTCCTTTCTTGGGCGTTCCAAACCGACAGCCTCTTAACGAGACCGCTCAAGAACAACATTCCAACCCGGATCCCAACGCCTTGAACTTTACAGGAATTGGGTCATTTGAGTCGTTTCACAACCTAAAAAGACCGAAAAGACTTCACGACTCTGAAATGGTGGAAACTCAACAAGACGAGCCATTACATGGGACGCACCAACCGGACATAGAAGCAGCACAGTGGCAGATACAAGATAGGGAACTGCTCAACACAGGCGCGGATGGGTCTGAGGATGTCGATGGAGAGATCATCTCGAACACGGACGAACAAGGGATGCGGGCTCTCTGGACTATCCAGCCACCTACGCGCCAAGGGACCCTCCGCAGGAGCTCTCGCATACTACAGGCCACATCCGACTTACTTTTGGAAGATATCTCAACGATGGACGAAGTCGAAGCGCCAACTAGCCCTTCTTCGATCTGCTTGGATGTCTCAACTTCGGCTGTCAGGCCCGAGATCCAGGAGATCGTGAATGCGTTGCCCGATCTACTTGGTCCAAGACGTGAAGGGCCAAGCGATGCACAATCGATCGCAGAGGTTCTTCGGAAGTTGGTTCCTTCTGAGACACTGTCAACAGTCGCACAGATTCTATTGGATGGTGCGCTTCCTGGCACAAGATCAGATATGGGTGACTCAAAGTATCTGTTCTCATGCGGTGAATGTAACAAGAAATTTCCGCGTCAATGCGAGCTCAAGTAAGTGCTGGTCACCATGATCCGCAAGGAGCACAGCTGATAACTCTATTATAGGAAGCATAAGAAGCGTCATGAGAAGCCGTATGGGTGCACATTCAAGGGCTGCAACAAAGACTTTGGTTCCAAGAATGACTGGAAACGACATGAAAGCAGCCAGCATCTCCAACTAGAGACGTGGTCATGTGATTACGAGGGATGCTCGAAGATCTGTAACCGTCGCGAAAGCTTCAAGAACCATCTGATCAGGGAACACGGCAAGGCACCAGACGCACAACTAGAGCAACAGTTGGAGAAGCGCCGACTTGGTCGCCATTGCGATCGTCAGTATTGGTGCGGCTTCTGCAAAAAGATCCAGAACATCACGAGCAGCAATGTAAATTGCTGGACGGTGAGATGCGATCATATCGACGACCATATTTGTGGGCGCAACAGTCTACCCAAGGTTCCTATGGCGAGTTGGGTATACCTGGAAGATCAATCTCGCCCAGGGACCCCAACTCGAGGAGGCCGACCTGTCACTGTACCCCATTCTGCGCGGTCGAACAGCGATCTCGACAAGGGCAGCAAGGGTCTGAAACGCAAGAGTGACGGTTTGGAGATGCAGCGAACCAAAAAGCAGTTCCAGCCACAGGCCCAGGATGGATGGTTATGTGTAAGTGCATCAAGCACCACATTTGAGTGAACTACCGCTGACACATCCATCAGTGTTCATGCACCGATTCATGTAACAGTACCCATGTCAACGTTTCTTGCACGAGTTGCGATCATTACCGCTGCTCTAATTGCCAGGCTTTGAGCTTCAATCGCGGGCGTAAGCAAACGCAGGATGGTTCGGCCTAGGCGGCTGGCGTTCCTGATACTGTTATGACGATGCCTGTTATGAAATACGACTTGATAATGACTTGAGGATGATGATTACGTTTCGAAATAAGTCATGAGGGTATGTCGTGGTCCTTGAATCCAGGTGTCCGGAGTTGATTGTATTCCTTTGAGAAGATATCCATGGCCCTTGGGTGGCAGGTAGAATGTCCTCATTTGTATATGGCTGCACGATGTTACGTTTGGACACATGGCTACGAATAAGACTCTTCCCTCCTTGCTTCCTTGAAAATTGTCACGCTTATCATGCTTCGTGATATGGATTGGGCTTGGGGCAGAATTACCTTTGAACGTTTCTCAATATACGTGATGCATAGGCATCAGGGTAAGAAGATGTGCCGCTTGCTTCGATGTGACCAGATAAGAATGTGCTGAACAGTACCATCCTCTCAGTCTGCTTGATCATCTTAATTCGGCAAGGTCCTTTCTCCACGAACCAGCACAGCCAGAGTAGTACCCTCTCTCACTTTCGGGGGTTCGGCACCACAAGCCATGAACAACGACGAGATAGCCTGGGAGTGAGTCGTCAGAGACAAGAAAAAGCCTTGATCCATCTCGAAAAGCTCCTCCAGCTCTTTCTGCTTCCTTGCAACATGCTCAGGATATGTCTCTTCTCTGCCCAGCTGACCTAGGATATCTTCCTCCGTAACATCGTCGTGGATTCGATACGTCGGCCACTGCTGTTGGATCCAAGATCGAGTGCGGCGTTTGTCGCAGGTGTGCATGGTCATGCGCTCGCGGAGCTTTTCACGGACGGTGGGCTGGAAGGGGAGGTTGTGAGAGGCCATGAGAGGGGAGAGGGAGTAGTGGCAGGTTTGGAGGCAGCGAGAGAGAGGGCTCGTGTAGAGTGTGCTGGGCAGAGGAGCGCCATCTTTGTTGATGGTTTGAAGCCAGAGGGCGCTGAGGTCTTGGGCTTGTTGGACACCTTCGGGGGTAAGGAAGGCGTCAAACCAGGTCTCGCCGTCAGCACCATCGAGGAGGGACCAGTAACGCTTTGGCTTTCAGTTAGCACTGGATGTTGCGACTAAATGAGGGAGGGTGAAGACGCACATCCCACTCTGGAGTGCCAACTTCTTTTTCCTTTTTGTTGTGAAATCCGAAGCCATGCCGGGTCAGGTAGAGGACTTTGTAGAAGACATTGTCGGTAGACGCTGCATTCAATGACCTCACATGGCGCTCAAAACGAGACCAATCTCGTTTATCATCATCGTCCCCACCATCACCGGGATAAAGCCGTGGTATAAGACCGAATTGAGGCTGAGTGGTGACCCGGCCGATGGGTGAGGCGGCTTGGAGTTCTTCGAAGGGGATGAAGTATCCCGGCTCGAGCGTGAAATTCCATGACTTTGAGGTAGTAGCCATGTCTTCGCCTTGTTTGTTTACAGATCTTTGAAAGTTTGGCGGCGAAACGATGTGAGTATTACCTAACAACAACAGTCGTAGTGCTCGGGTGTTTGGCGGGAGTAAACGCTTGGGAGGAGTCAGACGGTGCCGAGCAAAATAAATGATCAGTTTATTTTGTCGGCCCCTGCCCCGCGATGCGGCTTTTGGCACTTGCGTGATCGGCGCTGCTGACATAACAGAAACAAGGCTTTATCATTGGCTAGGCCTGGTACATGCCTCGCTTTTTTGTGATAAGAGCCGATAAGCGGCCCCTCGGCCCCTCCAGACGCAAACACACAGTCACACAGTGGTGCGCAATCTTGTTGCGCACTGTCTCAAACATACGGGTTGTGTACGGCGGCGTCCGACGGCGGACCTCGAAATTGGCGGACGACTTCTTTTCACCACACGCTTTCCACGATAATTCGATCTGTACGGTTCTTGAGAGTGCACCATGGCGACTCTTATCCTTGGAGCACAATGGGGGTAGGTTCATCGCTCCAACGAGGCCGATCTCGGCTCGCTTTTCGAAGTCGCGCGTTCTGTTCGTCCAGGGTTGACTCTTTGGTTGTAGAGATGAGGGTAAAGGGAAACTCACAGACGGGTACCTGTCCTCCTCGAAGATTCAGCTTTGCGCCCGCGCTGCCGGCGGTCACAATGCAGGTCATTCGTAAGTATTCGTTGTTCATCCTACATTAGCATTGATCAATCTCGAACTAAATCGTTCTCAGTATTGTTGCCAATGGCGTCTCCTACAGCTTCCATCTTCTGCCGTCCGGCCTTGTCAACCCGACATGCGTAAGTAGTAGCTTCCGAATGCCGATGCTAGCTCAGAGTTCAATGGTCCAGGCAAGGTAGCGGGCGAGGAGAGTGAAGAGTTGACAATCTTTGGTACAGATGAACTTGATCGGATCCGGCGTCGTTTTCCACGTCCCCAGCTTCTTTAAGGAGCTTGCCGAACTCGAAAAGAAGGGCCTTCCCAACGTCCACGACCGAATCTTCGTCAGCGATCGTTGCCAAGTCGACCTAGACCTTCACTGTGCGGTGGATGGTCTGCAAGAAGTGGAGGTTTGTGCCATACATCTGCTGGAAAAGTGTGTCGTTTCGAGTGTATACTGAAGTGCTGCTCTTAGCTCGGTGAGCGCAAGATCGGCACGACCGGCCGAGGCATCGGACCTGCTTACAGCACCAAGGCCGGTAGGTACCAATATGGGTCCTTGGAAACGGCATCATCGGCATGGGATCTAACTTGGTTGCGTAGGCCGAAGCGGCATCCGTATCGCAGAGGTGTTCGACAAAGAACTGTTTGAGCGCAAGATCCGCAAGCTGGCCGATGGATACAAGAAACGTTTCGGCGACATGCTTCAGTATGACGTCGAGGAGGAGATTGCAAGGTTCAACGTACGCAGGGCTTCCCATCTGCCGTGTTTATTGACATCTCGAGCCTGACTCAATGTTTTGCAGGAATACCGCGAGAAGCTCGCTCCCTACGTTGTGGATGCTGTGCCGTTTATCAAGGATGCCCAGGACGGAAACACCAAGATCTTGATCGAAGGAGCCAATGCTCTCATGGTACGGGTTGCGGCACTTTGCTCAAGTGGAATGAGGCTGACTGCGATTAGCTGGATATTGACTACGGAACCTACCCATACGTCACGAGCAGTAACACCGGTTAGATCAACGTGCGCCAAGTATTGCGAAAGTTACTGACTCGACATAGGTCTCGGTGGAATCTTCACCGGTTTGGCCATCAACCCCATGAAGATTGAGTGCGTACTCTTCACAGCATAGCAGTCAGGTATGGGAGTACTGACTTGATCAATAGCAACATCGTGGGTGTTGTCAAGGCATACGTAAGCGATCCTCAGACCTCATGACTTAGGCTTGAACAGAGACTAACGAGACCAGACCACCCGAGTCGGCGAAGGTATCTTCAAGACGGAAGACCTTGGCGAAGCTGGTACCAAGCTCCAAGAGATCGGTACGGTTGCTTTAAACAACTTCTTGAGATAAGGCGATGAGACTAACTAGGATTAAGGCCGCGAATGGGGCGTCAGCACTGGCCGTAAGAGGAGATGTGGCTGGCTCGATCTCGTCGTCGTCAAGTACTCAACGGTGAGATCTCGATCATAAGACCATGAAGGGTACCTAACTGACCGTTTGCAGGCCATCAACCACTACAGCGTCCTGAACCTGACCAAGCTTGATGTTCTGGACACCTTTCCCAAGCTCAAGGTACGTTGCGCGATCTCCAAATGTAGTACGATGACCATCTGAGACATCCCGTCTAACCTCGTGTCCCCGCAGATCGCCATTGCCTACAAGGATCCCGCGACCGGCCAGGAGATCCCCAGCTTCCCCGCTGATTTGTCCCTCCTTGAGCGGGCCGAGGTCGTGTACCACGAGATGGACGGCTGGAACAAGCCTACAACGCACGCCAAGACTTACTACGACCTGCCAAAGCAGGCGCGTGCGTACATCGAATACATTGAGAACTTTGTTGGCGTCAAGATTGGCTGGATTGGTACTGGTCCTTCGAGAGATGATATGATCACGAGGGACGTGAAGCCGATTGGCCAGGCTTAGGATAAAGATGTACAGGGGTTGATTTGGGGAGGGAAAAGATGTGGTCTCGAGATCGGATAAGATGGATTGAAACAATGATTTACTACATATAGAGCACATGCGAGCTAACAGGCCACTTGCATGGCAAAAAGACTAAGACATTCGCTCGTTCTACAACAACCTGGCTATGGCCAGTGGCGTGGCGTCCCGTGACTCTGTCTTCAAGGTACCTAACGAGGAACTACGGTCGACGGCGGCTAAGGCATTATCTTCCCTGGATCGATATGTTGATTGCTAAGTCTGACAAACCGCAGAGGCGCTTCACCTCAGCTCATGGGCCCTCAAGGGACGAGGCGCCAAACATGATGGTGTACGGATCCTGAGAGTCAAGAGACAGAAGCTGCAGAATGACTAAGTAACCGCGCGGGCCCGCCAACGCCACTAAAACCCGCGAAGCTGTCGGGCATTTAACAGCGACACGAGGACCGGGATGCAGCCAGCCGGAGACTTTAGAACAGTCAATGCATGCGAATTAAGATGAGCAAAAGTACAAGGCTTGATACCTGAATGATTCGGACATTAATACGAAATGCTATGTTCTTTCACCAAGGACTGGCTGCGGCAATGCCTGTCTACATGGCCTTCGCTGTAACAGACGTAGTTTCGCTATAGTGGGCTTCTGTCGGGTACCCGCTTGGATATCCCCATGATGTGGTTCGCCCCTCCGTCCCGCGCGCGCGGACCTTGTAGACATACCAAACCTTACGTCGTCTACCGCCACAGGACTTGTGACTTTTTTTGTTTTATTTCTAGCCTTCCCTTTCATCTTGCACTTTGAACTTCTGCTAGATCTCAGAATCCGCTTGCTCTTGATTATATTACTGTTACCGAAGAATGCGCCGTGCTGTCACGAGAGCCACAGCAGCAACGAATCGTCACTCCCGAGCTGTCGCACAGAGCTCTGCTTTTGGACCCTCTTCCCGGGTCGTCGCGGGTGCTTCGCTTAGACGACGCAACATCGACACTGGTCGCGAGCTTACAGATCTTTTCTTCGTGAGGTCGTTCTCTTCAGAAGCGGCGATGGCCTCAACGGGCGACAAGCCGACAGCAGCTGAGGCTTCGGCCAAGGCTGAGAGCAAGGAGGAGCTCCCGCCGCTGTCAGACAGGGACTTCCGCGCCTTTAACCGCATGGCTGATAAGATGGATCTCTTCGTAAGTTCCTCTTCACTCCTGAAATATCCTATCCTACAAAGAGGATAGACGCTAACACGGGCAAACAGCACAACCACTTCCGCCAAACCTGGAACCTCCTCTACAACGCCTGCACAACCAACAAACGCCCCTCCGGCATGACCCTCCGCCAATTCCTCACCACCGGCCTCTCCTTCGCCGACCAACTAACCGCCCATCACACCATCGAAGAGCGCTACGTCTTCCCGATGCTCGCGACGCGCATGCCGGAGTTCGATCCGAAAAAGGGCGATCTGGTCAAGCAGCATGAGAAGATCCACGAGGGACTAGACGAGTTTCAGGGGTATCTGCTGCGGTGTAAGCAAGGGGAGGAGGATTTCGAGATGGAGGGGTTGAGGAGACGGATGGAGGGGTGGGGGAAGGTGCTTTGGGAGCATTTGGATGATGAGGTGAAGGGGTTGGGAGCGGAGAGGATGAGGAGGTTTTGGACGAAGGAGGAGATTCAGTCGATGCCGATGTAGTGTTGAGCGGCGAAAGCTTGCGAGGAAAGTCATGAAAGATGTGGAGGAGCGAACTTGGAAAGAACAGGCTTGGATAATGCATGTCTCGTTTGCGGTGTTGTTTGAGAAGGTAACATAATTAAGAAACTTTGTGTATATACAATACGATATCAAATGCGCCGTGTGGGACTGGCCGCGGCCGTCCATCAACATGAAGACTGAAGGAAATCATGGCAGGCTGACAATCTGCCCAATGGTATCCCTCAGCTCTTTTCTTTCACCAATGTCGAGCAGATGTCCATCCTCCAGCATTTACGAACACATCTCTATCCCGTTTCCTTCCATACACATACATACTTACGCTTCCGCCTTGGCCTTCCACAGATCCTTCATCATGCCCATGGACGGGTAGAACGCCAATGCCGAAACTGCCAGGCTCGGTAGGAAAGGCTGCTCAACGCTCCAGTTCACCGTCAGCGGCGCCCAAGCCAACGTCCGCAGGAACTCCTTATGCCAGTTCGTGCGCCATTCCTTCTCCTCCTTGACTGCTTCGGCGTCATAAGCACGGTTCGGCACTCTCTTGGCGCGCTCGACAAGCATCTTGCCGAGCTCAAGACCGATATATACCATCCATGAGCGCACGCTCCACTTTCCGAGTCGGCCAGTGAGGTATGGCGAGAGCGGAATGACCTTGCGGTTGGAGAGGTAGGAGAGGTTCTCGAGGGATTGGTAGACCACGAGGGAAATGAGTTGCGCGTGGGAGATGAATGCGTCGAAGCGAGCGTCGGGGGATGCACCTTTGGAACCTGCCGCGCGGCGCTTCTCGGCTGCGGCCTTTGCGCCGAAGTAGATGCCCAGAAGACCCCAGAGGCGCCCGAAGACGCGAACCTCTGAGAGGGTACCTGCAAGTGCCTTGAAACGTGCGGCAAGCTGGAGGGCAACTGCAGCTGGGAGAGATCCGGGCCGAAGGATCACGCCGGTGAGGGACAGGATCGTGCGGAGGATGGCATTATTTGTCGCAGCGGCCGGGGGTTGCGCGATGAGGTTGAGAAGGTCGCCTGTGAGGTTGGAGGTGTATGTGAGCCAAAGGAGCGTGAGGTCGTTGCCAGAGCGGGTTTGAACGACGCGATGAAGGTGTGAGAGGAAGGCATCGGCTTTGGAGGGGACTGAGGCAATCAGGGAGCGGGAGGCGGTTGGAGGAGGGCGGATGGGCTCGCCAGAGGGGAGGGAAGAGACGGCGGGAGTCTTCTCGTCGGCCATTGTTGAAGGAATGTGTGGTTGTTGAAGTTGAGAGCTTGTGTGAGCGATTAGTGGTCGGAGCTCTGAAGCAACTGATTGATAAGAAATCGTCGGAGCTATGGAGCTGGGCTGATCCGGGGTTGCGATGGGGTCGGTGCGAATGCCGATGGGGTTTGGTTGCAGGTGAATGGCGCTAGAGCATCTCCCGCGGGCAAAAGACTGGGAAAAGGAAGGAAGAAAGCAAGTCGCGTGCCGATGGATGAACTATGTAGAGACGAGCAAGCAATGACGACGCTACTAGAGTGACGAATTGGCATACACTGGGCGTCGTGGCCGGGAGTTGGGTACGGGATGGATGGAAGTGCGAGGAAGTGGGAGGGGAGGGATTAAAGGCAAGCTGCAAGGCTCCTAGGGCTGTCGACAACAAGTCTCTCACAGTGGTCGAGTTCAATGGGGTGGGATGGATGTCCATCAGTCTGCAGCCATGGATAACTTCTCCAGCAACTGCGCGCGTGCGTGGCCAGTAGGGGGTGACGGACCTCGGCAGCGGTTAGTAGGGACGGGTAGGGGAGTTGAAGGCCCCTGACTTCCCAGCAAATGCTCCAGCGCAAGCCAGAGGGAGGCTTCAGTGCACCGAGGCAGACCGGCTGGGGGCAGGCCAACTCCAAGGGCTGCAGTGTAGTGGTGGTGCTGACGGTCTTCCCCCCGCCCCGCCCCTCGGCTCCAATTGTCGGCTCGGAATGGAGAAGCGCTCAGGAAAAGCAGCGTTCAGAGTTTGGGGCTAATTACAGAGACGTTGAGAGAGGGATGGCGCCAGGCACAAATGAGCTCCGATTTACGGGATCTGTCATTTTGTCTAAAAGTGGCCTGCCACGAGGTCCTTCATATGCTCCGCAAGGCCGTGGCTGAATGTCACGCTGTCAGATGGGTCAGATCGCGGTGTGGCAGCCTTCAAGCAGTAAACAGTGCTACAGTGAGGGCATACTTTCTGGATCACGGGGCTTCCCATGCCAGTACATGGCCTCAAGTATCATGGTGCTACTACTTTTAAGTACCTTAGTCCCATTGACGTTATGTGTATGTTCCGATGCAATTGTGGAAAGCCGCGGCTGGACCCTGAAACACGCGGCTGCTGCACGTTGACAGCTGCCACCCAACCCACTAATGTCGTGACACCTTCCTACCCTTCACCTGTCGCTCAATCCTGCCTCACCGAGCATGGCTGCGCAGTGGGCACGACTCATGATACATAAATTGTGTCGGTCAGTCTGGTGACTTTATGTAGGGTTTATCGAATTTGCACATGGCAATTCATCCTTAGTACCTGCAGGTATGTTATGCTAGGAAGAACACTGTCCGCGATCCAAAACTCAACCCAACATTGACCCGACTCAAGCTGCACGGCGTCTACTTTCACATTCTGTCTCCCACACCACATCATGCAACTCTGGTCAATTCGTGCCTGAGCCCTTTTCAGTGTCCTTCTCCGCTAATAAGCCTTGCAATCCATCAGCCCCCAATGAATCCTCACCGACCATCACTTGGCAAATGCCTTGTCACTTCAGCCCCAGGCTATCGCTTGCCTCATCCGGCTGCTATCCTCTACCGCCCATGCCGCGTCTGGCTCCCCTGATCCTCGTTCAATTCACGATGCACGTTCCCGATGCTCACGCAGAAACTATGTGTCTCCGATCTCCACGTCGTGATCGCTTCGTCCCGAACTATGCCTGCAATGCTACAAGCTTCGACCCACTCCAGGCGTTCTTTTCGACCTTATTGTGCCTGGCGCACTCCAACGCCTCGTATGTTTCCCCCGAGACCGTTCTTTGTGTTAGTCCACTCTCGTCTCCGTCCAAGAATGCGCCGACGTATTAAAGAGCCACCGTCGACGCCACCGGCTTTCAGCTGAAGGACAGGCTACCCGCTCCCCTATTTATCTCTAGCATGCATGTAATGCAACGACGCCTATTGTCCATCCTCACGCAACCTTTCATCACTGCTCCCACTATCGCTCACAGGCCAGCTAATATGGTCGTTGGATTCAAGAGGGCCAAGTCTGACGGCCATGCCCGCCGCCTGCATAACGGCCGGGTCGTTCTCCAGACCCGCAGGGGCGTTACCGATGAGCAAGCGGCCAAACTTGCAGTATGGATCATGTCCAAGGAGAAAAGGCCAAAGGCCATGGAAACCATGCGATGGTTTCGGTCCGAGTTCAACAAGCGTCTGGATCATGACGTCTGCACCAGCCTCGTCGATGCCATGATTGGGGAGGCTGTCATGGCGCACCACGAGGTACATTCCCCCGATCAGACGATTGTTTGTGCTGTCACTCACTCACAGCTCTCCCTAGAACGTAACAGAAAAGGCCGGCGCAAGCGACCTCAGGCTTCCAGGCTTCGGCCTCCCTCTGACTTATATGCCTGAGCGCGAAAGTGACGATGAACCACTAGCGCATTTCCCGGTCTTGGGTACTGAAGAAGAGGGTTGGAAGGCCACCACCCTCCTTATCCGCGAGGTCTGTATGTTGGGCGCGATCGAGGAGATTACCAACAAGCCTGAATGGTGGCTGAAGTGTCGCGACCCCGAGATCACGAAGAAGTGGAAAGAAGAGGCACTTGCCCTTGACTGGGCCACCATCAGGGAGCATGGGGACTTCACTCCAGCGATGGCTGACGCAGTACGTTCTCGCACTGAATCGCGGTCTTTTAGTTTCGCATTGCTAACTTCTATCCAGATGCTCGAGGAGTTGCGCCACAAGGCAGACATCTACGAGCAGACAGGCCTGGTTCCCGTTATGGATTACTGCATCGCAGCTCTCAAGTCCGACAAGCTTCTGACGGACGACCTTGTTGCGGATCTCAAGGCTGCTGTGGCGCCACTCGAGAACGTTCCAGAGGACCAGAAAGATTGGCATCCAGGGTCAAATAACCAAGTTCTCGACCTAGTCCATCCTTCCCTCTGGCCTCTTGTTTATGGCAAGACTCGCATCTTGCCGAATGGCCGTGTTGGAGTGGAGGATGCTTTGGACCACTGTGGTGGTGGTTATATCATCCCCGAGCCTCTGACAATGGAGGTCAAGGAGGGTGACTATTTCTCAACCCGCTTCCAATGGCTACCATCAGATGTGAGCATCACACCTGATGGCAAGGCCAAGATCGAAAGTTACGTGAACAATCTACACCCAATCGAACACGCAGCTCTGTACCCCATTCTGAATCGGCTGATCGAGAAAGCTCTACCGGCTTGGGACGTTCTCTACCGTTGGCCCCAGGAATTCGACATGCAACGCCTCAAGACAAAAGTCGCTGGAGTTAAATGCCCTACCCCAAAGCTATGTGAGGCAAACTACGTGTGCATGCCTGCCAATCGTCCACTCAATGAGGGAGAAGAGCCTCGCGATGACGATGAACCATACGAAGACGGCTACGAGGAGTCGGAACGTGGGAAACTTGACATGGCCTGGTTCCAATCGACACACGAGATGGACCTCCCTGACCCGGATCCCACCGAGCTGCCTGTCCTCATTGACCCCAAAGACGTCCGCACCTCCGGCTTCTTTGACTCAGCCTCCAATATTCAGGTTATTGTTAAGCTGGCCAACATTCACCTCACCCCGGACTCACCCTCGTACGCCGGAGGCAGCTGGCACATCGAGGGTTTGCAGAATGAGCACATCTGCGCCACTGCCCTGTACTACTACGATTCAGAGAATGTGACTGACAGTCGCCTTGACTTCCGCACACGGGCTAACCGAGAGGATGTGTCTTTGAATATCGAATATGAGCAAAATGACGATTACGCCATTCAACGTACCTTTGCCATGGACATCCTGCCTGGTCATACCGCCACCAGTGCCGGCGCCGTCCAACTCGTTGGCAGTGTTCTCACCCGACCAGGCCGCGCCCTCTTCTTCCCCAACCTCTATCAACACCACGTCAGCCCGTTCAAGCTCATTGACCCGACCAAGCCAGGCCACCGCAAGATCGTCGCCCTCTTCCTCGTCGACCCCAAAATCCCCGTTATCTCTACCGCGAATGTCCCTCCACAGCGCCAGGATTGGTGGAAGGGCACGACTCAGCCGGAGTTGCCGTTGGCAAAGTTGCCAGCTGAGTTGAGGGAGATGGTGGTCGATCAGGTGGATTTCCCGTATGGCAAGAAGGAGGCGGATAGGATTCGAGAGGAGTTGATGAAGGAGAGGAGTGCAAGCGTGAAGGAGTTTGATGCGGAATTGAACAGTATTGAGTATGGCTTCTGCGAGCATTAGACTTGCGAGATTGAGCTTCTCGAGGACAGGCACTGGCATTGCTCGTTCCCACAATAGGAGAAACTACGTGTAAGATGTAAAACCAATGAAATTTCTAATGCATCCTAGTTTTCATATCATAATTCTGGGTACTTGGGTCACCGTGTTTCCCTTTCCTCGTTTTCTTCCATGTCATGTCACATGATGATCTACTTTCCACCCGTTTCTCCCATGAACAAGTAAAAAAGGACGCACCCTGTTTCAATCTTTTCTACCTCTCTAACTAAGGTAATAAGATGAGAGGCGAAGAGAGGCCGCGCACATGGCGCAGCATGACATTGTGTGGAAAACAACCAGGAAGAAAATGACTTTGGAAACAATACGCCCGGGTTCCACGCCACCCTTTCGTCGTGAACTAATATGACCCCCAGATCCTCTTGTTCCGTTCCTCTCAATTCCACTTTTTAGAAAACCCTTTCATTCTCATGACCTCTCAACCCCTGACGGCAGCACCCAACGCGCCACCAGTGAACTGTGTTCCACCAGCCTGCCGTTGCGTGTGACCGCCAGCACCACCGCCGCGACCACCTCCCCTACCACGACCACCGCCTCTTGCTCCACCACGACCCCTTCCGCCCTGGCGCTCAAAGGCATTTGAAGTACCCTGTGTGCGCTGCTCGAGAGTCCGCTCGTTGGTCTCGATAAGAGCGCTGGCCTTGTCGGAGAGGGTGAGGGCCAGGGATTGGAGACGGCTGAGCTCGACACCCTTGCGGAAGATGAGGTTCGAAGTGACCTGGTCGAGCGAGGCGGCGAGTTCCTCGTGGGAGATCATCTTGCTGACGACGGCAGCGACCTTTGTGGAGTCGAGCTCGAACATGCCGCTGAGAGTCTCGATGGCGAGGGTGTCGTAGAAGGGAGCGTAGGTGAAGAGATAGGTGCGAAGACCCTCCTCTTGGATCTGCTTGGAGAGCATGGTCTTGATCTCCTCTGCGTTGGGCATGAGCTCCCAGATCTTGATGTTGTGGATGAAGGTTGTGGCCTTCTTCCACTCGCCGGCGGCGAGAGCCTTAGAGGCTTGCATGACGTGGTCACGAGTGTTCTCCGGCGGGCCGGTGAAGATCTGCCTCTCGTGGTACTCAAGCATGCGGCGGTAGGTCTTGCTGATGATGCGCTTCTTAAGGTCGGGAGAGGAGCCGGTCTGGGCGAGGAGAGGGATCTCGAGGAGCATGGAGCAGGTCAGGTAGACGCACTCGAGCAGCTCGAGGTTGATATGCATGTGGAAGGGCAGCTGGCGCTGCTTCTCAAGACGCTCTTGCTCAGGAGAGACCTGGTTGTAGCGTTGCATCATGACACCCTGAGCGAGGAGTTCCTTCTGGCGACCGGAGCCGCAGATCTCCTGGAGGGTATTCTGGGCGTCGTAGACGAGGCCCTTGCGGAACGCGCAGAGACCGACCTGGACGAGGGTACGGTTGTAGAGAATCTGGCTCTGGACGTCGAAGTTGGGGATGTTCTCCTGGAGATGGGACATGAGCATCATGTCACGAGCCTTGTAGTACTCGCCGTGGAGGGCGAGGAAGTACACCTGGCAGAGCATGGCGCGAGCACGGATAATGCCTTCGCTCTTGATGAACAGGTAGTTGCATAGGACGTTGACGAGGGTGTTGGCGTCCTGGACCTGTGCACGAGGGGTGATGACGGAGACGGTGTCCTCGCCGACTGCCTTCCAGCAGTTATCCTCGAAGGTCTTGATGACTTGAGCAGGCTAAGAATTTAGTTGTTAGTATCATGTCTCCTTCAGGGTATCATTGGGGACGTCTAGGCTCACCTTGAAGTAGATGTGCTCCAGGCGGCGCATCACAATACGGTTGATGCTATCCTGGGGAATCTGCAGAGACTCATCCTTGCTGAGGTTCTCGTAGTAGAGAAGGCCACGGAAGATAATGTTGTACAGCGCACCCTCGTCTTGGAGACGCTCGATGTACTCAGAGGTGTGAGGGTCGATGCTTTGCAGAGAGCGGACGAGCTCATCATCGAGGCGCTCCACGTACGAGACAAGGCTGCCGGGAACCTTGATGTACTTCTCGCCAGGCTGGAGAGTCGGGGGCTTCTCATCATCATCCCACTCCTCGGCGTTCTCAACCACGACGTAGTCGGGGTTCTCCTTGAGAACGGTCAGGAGAGTTGAGAGCTCACTCTCAGCCGCCTTCCAGTGATGAAGAGGCATGGCACCAGCACCACCGGAGCCAAGATCGAAGCGTGCAGAAACGATAGCGAGAAGGACGCGGATCTTCTGGTAGGGTGTGTTGGCAACGTCCTTGAGCTGCTCCATAACCTTAATCTGCTCTTCGCGGTCTGTGTTCTTCTTGCCACGGGAGTCCATGATGCCACGAAGGTGCTTGAAGATGCTCTCAGGGGTGTAGACAACAGCCTTTCCGCCCTGCACGGTCTGGAAGCCGGTAAGATCATCAATAGGCTGCTCGTCAAGCATGACAGGCGCAGCCTTCTTCTTCGGCGGGGGAGCCAGCTCCTCCTCTTCAGAAGACTCCATGAAAGCATCGTTATCCTCGCGGTAGGCATCGAGCTGAGTCTGGTACTCCTTGTTCGTCTTCTTGATCTTCTGCTTGACCGCGTTGAGGGCGCGAGCCTGGGTGGCGTTCATCTTCTTGGGGGTGACCTTCTGCTTGGCAAGAGCCTCGTTCATTGAGTCCTCGAGCTCTGCAAGAATTCTGATGTATGGCTTCGGAGTCTTGCCGCCCTCCTGAAGCTTCGAAACTTGACGGTTCAACTTGTCGAACTCTATAAGCCATATTGTTAGTTTTTCCTTGCTTTCGTTTTCCCATCATTACACCGTCAGAACCTCGACGTACCTGCCGAAATCAAGGTCCAGTCACCGTTCTTCTGGCCATTCTCAATCTGCTTAATCGAAGACTCGAGCTCGTCAAGGCGTTTGTCTTTTGCACTCTTGACTTTGGCGCGGACTTCATCGTCGCTGTCTGATTCTGAATCGCTTGCGTTTGTTAAGAAACGAGCGGCACCGCGAGGCGCATCGCTATCGTCGGAGGAATCGTCATCGCTGTCCTGACCGGACATGTCGTCGGAGTCATCATCATCAGAGTCAGCTTGACCGCCGGTGCGTCCGCCCAGGGTCTGCTCCTGCTCTGCGTCGGAGTCGTAGCGCTCGTCCTCATCGCTGGAGCTCTCGCTGGAGCTGTCATCGGCGCCGCGGAAGAATCGAGACATGTTGGCGGAACGTTTCTTCTTCTCTTTGCCGGCTCGGCTGCGAAGGGAGAATGAAACGGGAGGGAGGGGGTGAGAGGTGGTGTTTGTGTCGTGAAAGAGAGGGAGCGAGTTCTTCACGAGAGCCACACGCCGCGGGGTTGAACAGGGACAATCGAAAATTACGATTTTGGTGGGAGGTGTGTGGAGCCCCTGGGCTTCAGTGCGGCGGCCACTCGCTGCTGGCTCTGACTCTTCTGCCTTTCTGCCTTTGGGTGCCTGTAAGACGCTGCCACCAACCGTTTTCTGCTGACTCATCTTTTCGGTGGATCGGCCATCTATGGCTTCTCGGACGACACCTCGGGGACTGCTTAGATATCTTCTTACCCCTCGGCCCTACGCCCCCGATTTCAAACTCTCGGGCATCATCGACGCCGACTGAAGCCCACCGTGATGGCATCTCTACAATGTGCGAGACCGACCTTTGCGGCGCGGTCATTCTTGCGCCTGGCCAACAGGACCTATGCCACCCTTCCGACCTGCTCAGCAACACCACTGGAATTCCTCGTTCCTCGATGGAGTCTCGGAGATGTGACGAGACGCACGTGGACGCCCTTGCGATCTTCACGGAAGAATCTCAGCCACTTTTCTTCCTCAGGGAAATCCGACACTATCACCTCTCGAAGAGGCTTTAGCACTACGAATACTCGGCGGGCAACTGTCTGTGTTCGGAATCCACAGAAGGATGAGGACGGCAACGACATGATGCTCGAAATCACACCAAGGGCAGCAAAGGTAGGACAAGATCGTGACCAGCAGCACTATTGTACTCGATTGTTCTAGAGTTCTGACCAAGGTACAGCGTTTGTCCGACATCATGGCCAAAGACGGGAATCCGGACCTGGCTCTCCGAGTGCAAGTCGAAAGTGGTGGCTGCCACGGCTTCCAGTACCTCATGAGTCTCGTCACACTACCAAAGTCGGACTCCGATGCGAGCACATCATCAGTCATTAGGGAGGACGATAGCATATTCCAGTACAAGCCGGATGGGAAGCAAGAGAGTGATACAGCGCTGACTCACGCGCCGCGGATCATCCTCGATGAGCCTTCTCTCGATCTGCTCAAGGGCAGCAAGGTCGATTTTACCGTCGAACTGATTGGATCTCAGTTCAAGATCACGGACAACCCTGCCGCGTCGTCGAGCTGTGGTTGCGGAACAAGTTTTGACATCAAGATATAGCAAGCGGGTCTGCACAATGAGTTGGTCTGTACGATAATTAGGTCATGTACAAAAGCAATGGAGGCAAGATAGATGAAGGGAAGATACCCCGACAGTCATATTATGAACCACAATAGCATGGGCATGCACGACAAGAATAGTTGGGAGATCACAGTAGAATAGAAGAGGCTCTCGAGTATTCATGAGGGAATCAATTATCCGAATCCATAGACCTTGGGTCATGATACAAACGCCGAGCGACCAATGCAGTTTTCCTTTTTCATCCCATCCCTTTTCCGAAACACGTCAAGCCATCAGAATGAGAAAGCTTAGTTCATGCGGCGGATGAGGGCGTTGATGTTCTCCTCACGGTTACCAAGGTCACCGCCCTCGATGAAGTGCTTGAACTTGCGGGGACGGAAGCCACCGTTGGGGTTGGACAGCTTGAAGGGCCAGAGGAAGTTGGAGGCCTGCTTGAAGTTGGGGCCGACGGTGTAGATCTCGTGGATGAGATCCTCCATGCAGACAATGCCGTACTTGCCGAGGTTCTCCTCAATGATAGAGTTGTCAGTGAGGGCAACACGCTGCTTGTTGACCTTTCCGTAACCGCGCTTGTAGACAAGCTCCTTGACGGACTTCAGGTTGGGGTAACCGTAGGCAACCCAGGGCTCGATGATCTTCAGCATCTCAGTGGTAGCCTTGGTGACGCGGATGAAGACACCGTTGTTGATCTGGAGCAGACGGAGAAGCTGGAGGACCTTGCGGGGCTTGGGGGGCATCTTGTTGATACCCTTGATGCGGACGACGAAGATCAGAGTAGCCTCAGCCGGGATGTAGGCAGAGTCGTTCTTCTTGGCCTCACGGTGGAGGCGGACCTTCTCGCGCTCAGCATCGCGGTACTCCTTGACGTACTTCTCAGCACGCTTGAAGATGACCTGGCGCTTGTCCTTGCTGCCCTGTTGAGATTGTCAGTCTCGAGTTTTAACCAAGAGGTTGCATGTGTAAAATGGGGTCCATAAGGCATTGATCAGACCCGAAAGAAGGTATAATTCAACGACATTGACCGGAGTCTAGTTGAAAAGGTATGTTGTGCATCATAATGCAGGGGAGAGTAGTGGAGTGCATGACTTACAGCCTTCTTCTTCTCCTGGGCGGCGGTGCGCTCAGCGCGGGCCTTCTCCTGGCTCTTCCTCTTCTTGAGGAGAGTCTCAGGGACCAGAATCTGGTCGTTGGTGGGGACGGAACTATATGCAAAGATCAGATTAGTGCGAGGTCCAGCATACCCGGAGCGGTATGAAACAGAGAGCGCCGGCACGAGAACTGCAGCAGATGCGGCATTCTTCGTATTGGCTGACTCGAGCTGATTTTCATCGGTAAGACGGCTGTGCCGTCTTATCCAACAACACCTCAGACTGAAGTCTGAGAGGGTTTGAAGTCACTAAGTATCTGCTTGAACAGCAGAGGTCTTTGACTGACGACAATGGATTTAAGGAAGAAGGGCGCGACCGCCGTTCATTCCCAACACCTCGGGGCCAATCTCTCGACGTGCAGGCCCTATCTCAGCCTGCAGTCGCCGAGGGACAACCTCCAAGAGGGGATTCGAGCTGACTAGGTCGATTGAGGCGGCGGCATCCTGAGGGTACCAACCGCGATAATCGCCTGCCGCAAGCGAAGGGGACCAGGACAATCTGCGTGTTGCATTTGCGTTTTCGAAGCCGGGCGGTATCTCTCTTCCAACTCCCGTCGATCTTCATGGAGGAAGCACATACGTGGCAGGCATGGTGGCGGCTGGGTGTATCGACGGTTGGCGGTGGTCGAAGAAGTTGTCGATGGGCGTGGGTAGGAAAAAAAAGTCGTGGAGGAGGAGATGCGGAATGGAGGACCTGAGGGTGAGGGACTCGGTGGGACCCACTTTAGGGCTTTTTGGCGCGCCCACAGGGAAATTTTTTGCACCGCGCTCACCGCCCCGAGAATCTGCCGGAAGAGCACTGCTAGTCTGGCACTGATCTTGTGAAGTTCCGACTTGCTTCTCTTCAAGGTTCATCTTTCTCAAGCCCACCACCGACAATTCAAATCGATCAACATGCCTCCCAAGAAGGTCGCCGCCGCTCCCAAGGAGAACATCTCCCTGGGCCCCTCCGTCCGTGAGGGCGAGCTCGTTTTCGCCGTTGGTTCGTTCCATCCTCCTGCTACCTCCAATCGCCTCGGTGACCCTCTGTTCGTTTGCTGATTGATCCAGCTCGCATCTTTGCGTCCTTCAACGATACCTTTGTGCACGTCACCGATCTGAGGTTCGTCGAATTCGAGAAACAACGGGATTGCCGCTGGGGTGGTTCTGGTGGAAGATCAAGAGGCTGACAAGAAGAACAGCGGTCGCGAGACCATCGTCCGTGTCACTGGCGGCATGAAGGTCAAGGCTGACCGTGACGAGTCCTCCCCCTACGCTGCCATGTTGGCTGCCCAGGACGTCGCCGCCCGCTGCAAGGAGCTCGGCATCAACGCCCTGCACATCAAGATCCGTGCCACTGGTGGTAAGTCACGAGTTGCCTCGAACCCCGCCATCTATCAAGAAACCAAGCCTCTGACATGACTTCTCTCACAGGTAACGGTACCAAGACCCCCGGCCCCGGTGCCCAGTCTGCCCTCCGTGCCCTTGCCCGTGCTGGCATGAAGATCGGCCGTATCGAGGACGTTACCCCCACGCCCTCCGACTCTACCCGCCGAAAGGGTGGTCGCCGTGGTCGTCGTCTGTGAGCGACACCATGGTTTCGACTATTGGGTTGGATTGGACGGAGCTTGCCTTCGTGCTTACTCTCTGTGGCGCTTGAGAAAGACGAGGAGAACGGCCATAGCGCCTGGTCTCCATCACTCTGCTTTGCTTGTACTAGTCTCGTTCTAGGGAGGCAGTAGATATTTCATGAACCCGCCCGAAGAAGGCTCCACGAACTTCCGCTCTAGTCACACCAAATTTCTCTCCTCTCATGATTCTGTGATGTAAGCGTGCGTATGTTCTGCCTGTGTTCTCGGCTGCTGTTCTGCGGCTGGCCTCCTCGCCAATAGTGAGTGTCTTCTTCGGGTCTTTGACTGCTATCTTCAATATCGTATATCCTATCTGAGACTTTATGTCTTGATTGCTATCTTGTACAATATTTTGGTCGCCATCTTCTTCAATATCTTGAATGCTATCTGAGACTCTATCTTGGTTGCTTTGTTGGTCGTTATTGTAGCAACTATCTGGGTACCGAATTGATCGCTATTATAGTAAACTCGTAAATTCCATGTGCACTTTCAGGTTGATCAGATATTTCTGACATGATTATATCTTCCCATGAATGTAGGCCTGGATACCTGTTACATGGTGACTGCTCGACCATTTCGGTTTGCAGAGCATGGTCTCCGATCAGGCCACCAGTATGCGGGCAGACTTGGTAGCTATCTTGGCTGCTGTCTTGGTTGCTGTCTTGGTTGCTATTTGGAAGCTATTTTGATCACTACTTCGGTCACACTTTTGCGACCAACTATTTTGACCCAATGAAGTTCTGATTGTTCTATGCATCACTTCATCGCCGTTCTACTGGCCGCTACAGATAGGCCACTGTTTGGAGTCATGTCAAATTGATATCATTCAGCCAATTGCTATACGTGGTATCTGCAAATGAGTTGCCCAGCATTGATCCTCCGATGCTCATGTAGCGCAATTACTTGAACTCCGGCTTCATCGACCACATCGCTCTTCCAGATCCGCCCGTCTTGTTCATTACCGCCACCTTGTCCAATGCGATCTTGAACTCATCGCTCTGCTTCTTGTTCGGACAGTAGTGATTGAAGTGATCCACCAGCATTTTGCTTGGTACTTTGCCGCCATGTCGGTTGATAAATGTCTTGATCATGGCCATGAAGTCCTTCGCCTTTAGGTTCTTGTTATCGGCACCTGGAGTACCGGATCTTGAGCTACTGCCACTGCCGCCGCCGTTCAAGCCTTGACGATCAGCAAGATTGTTCATGATCCCCGCTGAGCTTGGTCCGCCGCGCCTCCTGTTTGCGCCAGGTCGACCTCCGGAGCCAACCTCGCCTGTCCAAGTGACTGTGCCAATGGGCACCCGTCGAGCTTCCTCACGAGCTTGACGAAGGTGTGCAGCGGCCTCACGTGCTACTTCGTTGGCTTCACGGCGAAGCACCGCCATATCAGCCTTTGCTTTTTGTGGTCCATTCACGATCTGCTCGTGATCGTAGGCACTGTTGACAGAACGAGAGAAGATACCTTCAAGCATCCGCCTCTCATCATGTGCAGTCTTCTCTTCCTTGACTTCCTCCATTGTGGCAACTAGATCCACGCCTTGAAGTTCTCCACGGCTGTCCTTTGCAATTGGTAAAGAAATCAGCTTCGCGCCTTCAGCGTTGGTCGCATTTTCTCCTGAAGTGGTTTGGATGTCGAGCTCTGCCCCTCGGAACACTTCGCTTCGCTCTGCCGCCGCGTTTTCTCCACCAGTGAATGTGAAAAGGTCATAAAGATCGGAGATGTCGTACGAGCTGCGCTGTTTTGGGTCCTTCAAGACCTTGTTCGTCATGAACTGCTTGAAAATCTGGCGATGGTAGATCTTCTCCTCAATCGTTCCCTCAGTCATGAGTCGATAGATTTTGACCGGCTTCGTTTGACCAAGCCGCCAGGCACGCTCTCTCGCCTGCAAGTCAGTCGAAGGATTCCAATCAGGGTCGAAGATAATGATGCGATCAGCCCCGGTCAAGTTGGTTCCCAGACCACCTGTCCGAGTGGTCATCAAGAACACATGGATATCAGGATCACCGTTGAAACGATCGATCATCGACTGCCGCTGATCTACTGGCGTCTCTCCGTCCAAGCGCAGATATGAGATGCCACACTCTCGCATACATTTTTCGATGATGTTGAGCATCAGCTTGCCTTGCGAAAACAGTAAAGTCTTGTGCCCATTTGGAATCATGACCTTTTGCAGGAGATCTTTGGTCAATTGCAGCTTGGCAGACATCTTCGGGTTGCCCCAGTCATAGCCAGCCTTCTTGCTCAATGTCTTGTCCAGCAGATCCGGATGGTTGCAAATCTTTCTCAAGATGTCAATACCGTACAGTGACTGCCGTCTCCGATTCAGGATGGCCGCGACTTCATCCGACCTAAGGAAAGTCTCGTATGCACCTCGCTGACCGTCAGTTAACTTGCAGAATAGCACCTGCTCAGTCTTTTCCGGCAGATCAGCTGCCACGTCAACCTTCAGACGCTGAAGAAGATATTCGCTGATGGTCTCTTTGAGTGCTTCTGCGCATTTCTCGGCTGTCATGACTTGGAGGTTGGATGCGTTTGCATAGCCACCTTGACGAATGGGAATCTCGAATTGTTGTTTAAAGTTGACAAGTGTACCGAGTCGCATGGGGTAGATAAAGTCAAAGAGAGACCATAGCTCCGTCAGATTATTCTGTACTGGCGTACCGGAAAGGATGACCCGATTTGGTGTATTGAGCTCCTTGCAAGTGACAGTGATCTCGGCGTTGGGATTTCGTATCTTATGGCCCTCATCAAGGACGGCATACTCCCACTCGACAGGCAGAAGCTCATCTGCATAGGTCTGCAGCCCAGTATAGGTTGTGACGAGAACGTGACCATTCTGCACAACGTTCTTGACGATTCTTCTGGCTGCCTTTTCAGACTTGCTCGCTACTGGGCGGTAGTGGTCGAGATCGTATTCGTCCTCCCGGGTTGGATTCATCATGCCGCTCCCTGAAGAATGCAAGATTGAGACTCGCAGTGGTGGCCACCATCGATGGAACTCGCTAACCCATTGCCGTAGCAGAGTGGCTGGGCATACCACGATGACTGGCCGCTTCAGCTTCTGGCTGTAATGCAAGGCTGCGATGAAAGCGATCAGCTGCACGGTCTTCCCAAGTCCCATTTCGTCGCCGATAATTCCACCAACTCCTTGCTTGTAAAGCTCCGCAAGCCACTGAACGCCTGTCTTCTGATACCCAAATAATGAGGGATAAATGTCGCCTGGCAGCTTGAGATCATCATCAAAGTAGTGATCTGGATAGTCTGGCGAAGGTTTGAACCATTCGTCGATATCCCCGTCATCATCTCCTTGTGATGCTGAATTCTGGGCCCGTGCCCGTCTTGCTCTACTTCTCCGTTCAACCCAGTCTTTCAGACGTCGTTTGTAGTGGGCTTCATGGCCATCATCAATCTTGCTTAGATCGATCTCTTCCTGTGCTGCAGCTTGCGCTTTTGCCTTGTTTTTGCGGCGCTCGTTTCGAATGAGGTCATCCTCGTTGCCTTGTTGCCATATTCCAGCATCTGACGACTCAGGTTCTGACGACTGCTCTGGCACATAGTCGGCTGACGGGCTGCGGCTCTCCTGCATGTGTACTCGTTTCCGTGGACGTAAGGAGAACTCTGCTTCGACGGCGGAAGTTTCTGCTTCAAACTTTTCAGTCTTCACTTCAACATTTTCGGCGAAACCAGGACGCCGCAACAACTGATGGGATGTAGGTCCTTCAGCATCACCTTCGAACTGCTTGGCTGTAGCTTCCTCCTCGGCGTCAAGGATTGTATCAGCGAGATCGCCTTCAAGCCACTGTGGTCGCGGCCCACCGACTTTGGCGAAGGGCGTAATCATTCCGGTTCGAATCAGGAAGTCTCGATGGCTCTCGCCAGGCAACCTCTGAGACTTTTTGGTGCTCTGATCTTCAAGTGGTTTTTCTTCATGTCTCTTTTTCATTCGAGACTGAAAATCGGCAATGTCGTTGCCGACTTGACGGACTTCCTCTTGCAACCTTGCGATCTCCTTCTGTGCACTGCGAGCCTGATACGGGTTTCCGGCTACTCTCTCGAGTCGCTTCTTTTCCTTGTCAAGCTGGAGTTCCAAGCGATCCTTGCTGGCCTGGAGCTTGTCGATGCGAGCTTGATCCTTCTTGTCCTCTGCCTCATTAAGTGCCGCATTGGCTTGAAGGGTGATATCTCGCTCGAGGTCGTTCTGGTCCCTGACTGTGCCTGTCAAATGTTGTAGGGCGTCCTCTTCATTCATCCCGACTGTATTTGGCGTCTCGTCATTATTCTCAGAATGAGAGCCATCCTGTGCCGCGGCTACCATGCGGCTGAGGAGATCGCCTCGGTCCTCTGCAGGACGATTTTCTTCCGTATCAGAAGCCATGGTGTTGGGTTTCGGCTGCGAAAGTCTTGGTTCGGAATGCGGTGTTGCAGAATTCCAGGAGTCAAGGTGCGGCAGCCTGAGCTCTGAGCCTCACGTTCTGTCGTTAATGACTTCCGTTCATCCTGGTGGCGTCTAAGATGCACTTGCAGGATGATTCAGAGCGTGCAAGAGTGAGAGGAGCAAGGCCTGACCGTGAGGAAGGACGGTGTCCTCGAAGGCCAAAGGACATTAAGGAATTAAAGAAAGGTGAAATGACACCAAAGACTCCCAAATGTCTATTCTAAATGTCGAACCCAACCGTGAACGCCGTGACGTGAAATATTTTCGATGACTCCCTTTCACGATGACGCATGCATGATCGCGAAGTCATGGCTGGCCAGTCGCACTATTTTACACATGTGGCGGTGCAATCGCCACTAGCCACACTTCAAGCTTTCGCCACACCACCATGAGATTCCATCTGCGTCTCACGGTGATCTAGCAACGAGCTCACTCAGCACGGGGACATTTGGACGAGATGGTCGACTTACGGCGGGAAATTATCGTCAGCAGACTTCCCGCGTAAGCTCTCGCCATTCTCATGATCTTAGGCGCTATCTCGAAACGAAACATCGGCCATAAACGAAATCAGATGGCGTCTCTAGCTTTGCGTCAATCGCAAGGCATGCAGCTCTCACATCTCAGGACAAGAACACCATATTTGCAACGGTACTTTTCACACTCGAAAGCCGCAATGCCCAGCGATAGCACTAGACAGCCGGCATGGCTACAGGGTATTCTTCAGGATCGCACCCCCCCGAAAACACTCTACGCTTGGACGGTCGCCAACCTCATATCAAGCCCTCACCAGGCTGCACATTCGCTGTCTGACGATTTGGACCACCGCATTTTCGTTCTCGGCATTGGTAATATGGGTCGTCTCTATGCCAGTTACCTTGCAAAACTCCCCCAAGCACCGCCCATCACCCTCGTTGTCCACCGCAAGGAGCTTCTGCAACAGTGGGAGGATGGCCAGGGCATCGAGTTTACGCGCTCCGGCATCGTCGAAGCGAACAAGTCGTTTGACATCGAGTGGTGGACCGATAGCCGTCCGGAGCACGGCCCAGTGCGGGAGGTGGTGGGCGGCAAGCACATCAAGAACCTTCTCATCACCACGAAAGCATCAGTAGCTCTGCCCGAAGCAGACAAGCTCCGGTCCTACTTGGACGAGACAAGCACTATTGCTTTTGCACATAACGGCATGTCAAAGATGTGGCCCCCTCATGGGCCGATGTATGTGGCACATCGGTATGTTGTCGGCAAGGCCCCGAGCTTCATCAGCTGCATCACCACTCATGGTGTCACATCTTTGGGCCCATTCAAGAGCATTCATGCCTCTCCAGCGGACGCTGTGGTTGGTCCAGTGCTGCCCAGCGCCGAATCAGCCGCCAGCACTCAATATCTGATGGATCAGATTATCTCGGCCCCGCATCTAGACTCGAGGCCTGTGTCTAGAAGGGAGCTCTGGATCCTGCAGCTCGAGAAGCTCATCGTCAACTCCACGATTAATCCCCTCACTGCCTTGTTACGCTGCAAGAACGGAGCGCTCTTCGCTGACACGGATGGTCCCATTGGACGCGTGATGGACAAACTCTTGGAACAGGCCAGCGGAGTGCTTCAGGCGCTGGTGAACCATTCAAGTAGCGCTGACATCTTGACCAACTCTTCTGGAGATGGTGCGGAGACTATGGATCTGGATCTTACACGGCGGGACCTCACGGAGAGGTTCTCCCAGCCTCGCCTACGGGTCATGCTTCACAGAGTTGGCGCAGTGGTCGCAGAGAACACTAGCTCCATGCTTCAGGACGTCCAGGCAGGCAAAGAATTGGAAATCAGAGACTTCAACGGGTGGCTGGTGGATATGGCTACCTATCTTGGGCAAGGGCTTGATGTGTCGTGTCACCAAACTTTGGTTGACCTGGTGGAGAGCAGGGTCATCCTCACTGCTGACGATCTCTTTACGCAACTCTTGGGTCCCCCACGACCATGAGATCGAGTTTCAAAGATGATCCTGGCGCAATGCCAGTGGAGTCAGAAGCAGGACAAGGTCTGCGGCACCTGTCGTTAATACCGCAGCGCATTGATCCCACCATACCATTGGGCTCCTCGTGAATCAGGCACCGCAGGCAGCAAGTGATCAAAGAGTGGATTAGCAAGCATCAAAGTCATGGACACCACCAACCCAAGCCATCCACCTTCGCGACGCCCGCCCGTTGGGCGGCATGCTACGTGTGCGGTCCTCGCCACAGGAGCACTTCTTCCATCACCATCCATCAGCAAGTGAACCCAGGGTCTGGTACCCTCCCAACCACCACCGAACAGCGGGACGCCCTTCCTGGGCCCCTTGCTTCTCCAAGACCGTGCCGTGTCCTCCATGACCCAGAGGAGTCCTAAGCGAGGTCGAATCCACCGACTCGGACAAAATCGAAGCACCCTTGACATGGCCCCAGATCTGCCGGTAGTTGGGTCTCATAGGAGGGAAGCTTTGCAGCAGGGCAGGCCGTTGGGACCATATCAGACCCTGGTCTTGATCGTCGTGCAGCGGACGTGCGCTTCGTCGCCGTCACGCAATATTGCACGCCACTTCACAGGCTAGCGAGACCCAGCATGCGAAGCAAGGAGAGAAGCCACAAAGCAAAAGGTCCGTCGCGTGCTTTATCTTTGTGTGCAACCTCAATGTGCACAGTGATCTTCATCAGGTGAGGGCAAGTGAACCCAAGAAGAAGGGAAGGGGGGGTCTGGAAGCTTGGGTCGCGGCGCATCACCTTGAGCTCCTGGTTGGGCCACCGAAAGCTAGTTGCCTCGCCCGCGGTCATCCAGCGCACCCACGCCAACCAAATTCCAAGAAAGCTCGAATCACAACTGCCAGACGGTAGCCATTGAACAGCTTGGGGACGGGATGATCCCTGCTGAGTGGGAGGTGGGGAGGAAGTGAAAGGACAAGGACCAGGCTTCGAGAGAAGTGAATAAGCACCTTCCTCCACCTTGTCGCGCGGAGAAGAGCAAATGGTAAAGCAACGCAGACATATCACTCAACGTCCATGTGCGCAAACAATCGCGCCTTCTCGCTCCCTGTAGCGAAGGTGTGGCGCCCAAGCCCATTGAACCCCAGCAGGCACCGCGTAGGATGGCCTATTGCACCTCATGGCTCCAGCCACACCCGATAGGCGAGACGGCGAGACGCGAAAGACTTGCGTCCAGAAGCATCTATCGGCGCATCGCAGGCCTCATGGTGCACAAAAGGCCACCTCGCCTTTCCATACTCAGGCACCAGCGCCGAAGCCATTTGCTTGGAATGCCAGCCAGCAAGCCTCCTGCTGTATTCAGTTTCCCCTTGACCGCCTCACTGCATTGCCACACATCGGTTGGATGTCCCTCTGGCAAGGAAGCTTGGAAAAAAGCCTCCGATCGGGATATATCCGGTAGGGATCAAGGGGAAAGGCAAGGCAGCGGTTGTGTCATTGATGGAGAAAGGAGGCAAGAAAGAGGCATGAGGCTATCGAATCCCTTCACCGGAAGTGACGGACGGGCAGGCGATGTCACCGTGACGGGGTATCTTGGGAGGGAGACAGGGCCACTGCCACCGATCTGTGTGGAGAGAAAAAGGATTGGCAGAGGCAAGATGCTGTTCCCTTCACTGGAAAGGCAGCTTCTGTGCTTCTGTGCCTGACTCGGTTGATATGCACATCACCACCCATGCCAAAACCTCCACCCTTCGTTCATACCAACAAGCAAGCTTCACAGCCTCTCACCCAAAACTCAATTCCACCATGAATGCGCAAAATTCCTCCCATCACCCGCGTAACGATTTGTTTATTCCCCTCTTCCCACCGTTTCTCACGCGGCGGCGCGCGCGGCGCGTGGACACCAAAAAATCCCAGCCTATATCACACGGGGCCTATACATCTTTTAGGCCGAAACCCTTTTTCGTTGGTGGTTGTGGTGGTGTGGTGGGTGGTCAAAACGGCGCGGCGTGCGTTACGTGCGGCCGGCCGGAGTGCGGCAACCGGGGGTCCCCCAAGGCGTGTACGTGCGTGAGCTTGTCGGGTTCTAAGGGTGTGTGTGTGTGTGCGCGTGTGGACAATGTCAATGCAAAAAGTCAAGAGACGCGTGCTTGTCTTTCTTCCCTTGCATTGGCATATCCCTTGTGCAGGTTGGTTTTGAATAGACTGGCTTGCATGGATATACATCAACCTTTCAATCTATCTGTGAAGAAACTGCAAATGGGTGAATGACAGCTACCTACTGCGGCTGTGCACGCTTGCTCTTCTCTTTCTTACTCTCACCTAAAGGGACCAGGCAGGGGTGGTAGCGTTTGCCGCCCGCCACGACTTATAGAACGGGATGCGACGCTTATATGTAAAAGTCCACAAGGTTTCTTCTTAATCTCCAGACCCAAGGAACGCTATCGCCAGCACGAATCAGGTGCTCGTATCCCAGATTCGGCTGCTCTTGCTGGCTCTTCCCAGCAAGGTAATCGTATGCAATGACGCTTTGCCCCAGCCTGGGGTTCGCTTCCCTCATCTCCCAAACTGGCCGAAACGAAACATGCGAAACACCAATCGGTTTGCAGATCTGCGCCCAGCTTGGTTCAAGCCTTGTCCCTTCCTCCTTGTTCGAGAAAAGGGTATGGTAAGGGTTATGGCAAAAGTACGGAGTACATGACATGTGAATAGCTAATGCTTTTCCATTCCACAACCCACAGGACCCAGGCTGGCCCGCGTTGACATATTCCTTCCCAAGCCACAACAGGTATCGTGCTCTAATCCCGCCCCCTTCGCAGGTGTCGTGCCATACTTGCTTCGCTTCTGTGCTTGCCGCTTATTCTCCCAAAAGATTTGACGCCTCCGACTCCGGTCATCATGTCCGAGCTATGCTATACCCCCCCATGCAGGTCCCCCCCGACTTCGCATTCCCTTCCCTAAAGCCAAAAGAGTAGAACCACCAGGCCGGCCTGTGGATATGAGAGAAAATGTGCCAACTCTTTCTTCCTAATCTGCAACCTCCCTCCGAGGAAGATGGGCGGTCGTGCCCCCCAGCTCTGTTCCAAGCTCTCTTCCTTTTCTCCGCCGCTTGTTGGGTATGGTTCCCGTCTCGGTAACGAGTTCGTCGCAGAGACATCTCCAGTCTCTGGATCGCTAAACCTGAAGTTTTTGGTCACGTTGATATAATCGACAAGGCTGGATCTGTCGTCGTCAAACCGGCCCAGAAATTGGGGGTGTGGGACTACGCGCCGCGCATGCCTTAGCCACCGCAACGGTCGATAGCTCACGCGCGCCAACGGGACCCGGGTGCTCCCACCCTTCTGGGCGTATTCCTTGATTCAGATCATCTGAGACAAATGACAAACGGACAAGACAGCTAACACTCCACGTGCCCGTGTTGTGTTGTGTTTTTCAGGTAGCGAGAACCGGCCCAGCCGAGGTAGTTGAGGACGGTTGTTAATGAGAGTGCGACTTGGTAGATATGAGAATGGCTTGTTTCCTTTCGATGTCCAGCAGCGAGGGCGTAGGTAGGTAGTATTAATAACAGGATAGGGAAAAAAAAATGATCGTGATCTCAGAGGGATAGTATCGGCTATAATCCCCTTCCGCTTCGTCTGTATGCGTGTTTTGCAAAGTCGCCACCGTCTAGTTCGTGATTTCTGAGAGATAAGAAAAGAGTCTTCGTTCATAGGTTGTTGTGTTTCGGAGCGTGTGTAGTTGTTGTAAAGCTTGGGTCTCGAGTGTCGAAAGGACTGGCCAGTTGCTAAGAAGAGAAAATAAAGTCGAGACCTTCGAATAAAGCAGAGAAAGGGAGTTGTTCGAAGCCAAAAGCCGGGTATCTATCTAGTCGTTCCTTCATTTGTTATGCTCGTACATGTAGACTTCCCCCCGGAGACCGAGGGCACATGGTTCCCTCTATTGAAGCTGATGGTCGAAAATTGGACTGATCATCGGAGCTGCTGTGTGTACATGGTGGTCTCTCCAAGTGTTGCTCCTGACACTGGCGGAGAGGTCAGATTGGTCTCCGTGCTAGGCGGCGCTCCCACTAATAGCTGTTCAAATCTCTCGCGACAAGCTGCCGGCGTGAAGCCAGTGCCGACCTTGTTGGCTACAATGCGCCACTTCTCGTTCTCGTAGTCTTGTAATGCTGCGCGAAGCTTGTGGTCCTGCAAACGGATGTCAGTCATGCCCAACACCTGGGTTACACGGGACGCTTTCTAACCGTTTCGTCCGTCCATAAGGTTGTTTTTGCTTTGAGCTTGGTACAGTAACGGACTTGTAATGTCCCTGACGTCCGCCCGGGAAAAAAGTCTGCTATCTGCTTCCAGGTAAGGTTTTTGTGCTCCTTCAGATCGATGAGCAGTTGGTCATCTTCCGGTGTGAACTTGAGCTTCGGGCCTCTCGGTCGAGCGGCAGGTTGCGGCATACCAGCTTGTCCTACTACACTCGGCGCACCGCCGCCGCTTTCTTCGCGCCGAGCCAGCTTGGAGGGCGGACCAGAGTCAGGCAGGTGGTGATGATGATGCGAAGGGCCAGGTGGCGGCTGTGAATATGGACCAGTGATGGGAGTATTGTGAATACTGTCGAGGCCAGGCTGATCCAGTGGACTCATAGTAGTGACAGATATGTCGAGTTCGTCCAGTCGAGGTCGCTTGAGGCGGTTCGACGGGTGTTGCGCTTGGGGTGCCTGCGTTGTTGGAGGCATGGTATTGTAGAGCGAGGCAACCACGGAACCAGGACCGCCGAACGTTGGCTGACCTAAACGATGATCCGCCATCTGTGACGGATCCATCAGCATCTGCGATGGATGATGCTGATGTTGCGGATGTTGAGACATGGTGGGATGCTGTGCTTGCGAACTCGCTTGATGCTGTTCGCCATGCTCGCTGAGGCCCGGGGTCGGTAAGCCAGGATGATGTTGGTGTATTGATCCTCGATGCTGGTGCTGCTGCTGCTGTTGTTGTTGTTGTTGCTGCTGCTGCTGCTGCTGCTGAGAATGGGGGTGATGCTGTTGATGGTGAGACGATGCATCATATGTGTGCTGCTGCTGGCTGTGGTCGCCAGCATGCGAGTCATGACCGGAGTAGTCCACACTGTAGTCTCCTACTCGATAGTTGCCCGCCAGCGTGCCGCCGATGCATGGGTTCCGCCAGAGCGAACCGCTCTGGACGGTCGCCGGACTGTGAGGAGAAAGAATTGGGACTGATTCAGCCCTGCCGGGCTGCGTCGCGGTAGAAGGCGGCTAGAAAATAACAAGAGAAGAGTTGTTGCGGGGTTGAACTCGAGTGCCGGGCTGGTGTGTTGCTTTTGTTGCCGACAGAGGGTATAAGTCTGGTGTGATATAGTCTCGTTGTGAGGTAGCGGGCCCATATAACACAAGGGTGGTTCCAAGGTCGTTCTCGGGGGCAAGATTGCCAAAGTCGAAAAGGCGCGTAGCCGGTCAGAAATCAGCGGTGGGCAGCGGTAAGGCGAAGTATTACAGTATTAGCGTAACAGAAAAGCGACGCAAGTTCGGGTCTTTGGACAAGAATAGATAGGTTGATCAACGAGTGTAGGTGCTGTAACGAGTGTCCGGCAGAGAGCCACAAGGCAAGGAAAGGGCAGGTGAAGGCCAAGCGCTTGGAAGCTCACATGAGGTCGAGTCGAAGCAGCAGGTTACTGAGGTCCAGGAGCGCAACAGTCGTACTGCCCTGTACTCAATGGCGATGATGGGCCGCGTCAGTTGAGTCAGGTCAAGTCGGAGGTTAGTTGGTCTAAGCTTCGAGAAAGCTTCACACACGTTGTTGTCGGGAGGCTGAGGTGATATATGAACGAGAGGACGGTAGGACCAGGGATAAGGCAGTGGTTCGGGAAGCCGAAGATGGGTTAGAGGAGGGGGGTGGCCTGGGATAACTTATATCAATGGAGATGATGGAAATACCGAGAGCATGAATGACAAGCTGGGTGGATCTCGAAGCGACTCCTCCCGTCATGCTGGGTGTGTATAATCCAAATCGGCAAGGGTTGCCAGGGTACGGCAATGCGCCCTCGCAAAGCGTGGTGTAGTAGAGGTGTGCCGGACCATGTGCATGTGTGTGTGCCCGAACCTGGTAAAGAACGGCAAGCCCGCAGAAGAAGATACGCATAGGCTCCTCATGGCTCATGCAGCACAAATTGGAGATCGCTATGGCCATCGACCTCACCGTGCCAGATATAGAAACAAGTTGTCGCCTCCCGCCCACCCCCTTCAGGCTCGTTGGGACAGGCCATGATGCAACTCAACTTGAGGATTGCCCACCCAGCACAGCTGATGCTGCATGTATGATACGGCATGTCAAAGCAGATGGCGATCGAGTTGCGTGGGACATGGCCAACATGCCGCCAGCCATGGCGTGCAGGTTGCGCTGCGGCGCAACGGCGCATGAAGCGACTGGTGGAATTCGAAACCGTGAGCCGGGCAAAGGGGCCATCGGATGCAGTGCATTGGAAACTCAACTGTGTCATGCCGCTATGAGACGACCGACCAGCCAGCCAGTCAGCCAGCCAGCCCGGCAGCTTGCATAGCGGTTGCCGAGTTCAAGGTGCAATTCAGAGAGAACAAAAAACCCGGTGATGCCATTGTACGGGTGTGTCCCACGCCCCCCCTACACCAAGGCCAGGGCGAGCAGGGCCCCAAGTGTGGCTTTTCCAGTGATTTGCGGATCCAACTGTAGCGAGGCATCGTGAGCCGCGAAAAGCATGGACCGCAATCCCAGGTCTTAATGCGCCAAGGGTAGGGGTATATCGGAATTGTGGGTTGGCTCCAGGAGTCCACGATGCGATGCGATGCGTACCACCCACCCAAGCCTAACAGCCCCTGGGCTTACAATCCTCCCCCCCCCCCCCCGCGCTGCTGACGCACGGCGAGTCTGAGATGGCCACAAGGAGCAGCTTCAGGATCCATTCGGGCAATGTGGAAGATTGCCGAAGACAAAAAGCTGTTGCTCTGTGCAGGGGGGGTTGCTGAGCTGGGCTCCCCAACCTCGCCCAGCGCTGGCTCTGATCCCGCCTGTGATCAGCTTCTGTACCAGACTTGGTGACCCCCCTCTCCCAGACTTGCATCTTGCCAGGGCACCAGGGGAGGCGAAAAGGGCAGCAGCATGAGCTGGGAGCCCCGACGCCTCTCCCGAAGCGTCATCTGGCCTGCCCTGAACGTTAGCCGCTATGGCTGCAGAGTTGCTGCAGGCATGACCTAATTGACGTATAAGCAAAAGTCGCCACGCCACGATTGCCTCATGCCATGCCACACCCTCTCTACCTTGGAGGCGCTAGAGGACCCTTCATCCTGTGGCTGAGGCAGGGCTGCAGCATTTCGCCGTGGTCTGTGCATCACCAACGTGGTTGACCTATGGTAGGCAAAGCCCTCCCTTCATTTGTATGACATTGTTAGCCTTCTGTGTCATGATCGCCGTTTGCTTCCCGCGTCACATCGTCGGCAGCAGTGACCGGCAACTGATACGAATGAACAAGGGAGGCGAGAGAACGTGGGCAGATGGATGGAAGCCTGAGCAAGATTGGGGGTCATCCAAATGCTGGGCATAGAGATTGGCGCGGGCTGGCGCTGACGGCCGGGGAGAGAAACGTGGAGATGGGATTCTTATGGAAGCTGGATGCATTTGTGATCCGAGGGCGTCTCTGCTCGCTTCCATGCAGGTCGAGATGGTGGTTGTGGTGGAGGCAGGCAGGTTGGCAGACAGCTGGCCATGGTTGTGCTTGCAGTGGTGCCTTGCTGCACTTGGGCGGCAGCCAGCGCTGAAGGGCGTCTGGTTACAGGGGGTTGTGCCTGTTTCCTGGTGCCGTCTCTACCAATGGTTCCTTCACGATGGCAAACACCATGAATGAAGCGAGATATTGTGGAAATTACCAAATGTCAGTCTCCAGATGAAATAGGATGTCGCTTTCAAGAACGCCAGCAGCCCGATAACTGCGTGAGTGCCACTACGTTGGTACCTCAGTAAGCAAGACCCAGGTTCTGGCATCTCCCATGCTCATGCTAACTGATCAGCACATGGACTTGGGCTTTCAGATAGCCATTAATTGGTCGTTGATCTTCATAGGAAGAAGAACCCTGGAATCCCCTAGAGATGAAGAACCGTCCTTTCAGCCCAGACGCCCTCAGCTGGCTGAAAGCAGATGACCACAACCTAAAAGGGCTGCCAGACCAGGGTCGCATAAAGCAAGGCCCACGATGTTGCTGTTTGCGGCGAAAGCAGCCCTGGCAATTAAAAGAGGTGGAATATTACCTTTTCATGCGGGTAGAGAGCGAAAACCCCGGCTGGCCAGTAAGGTCTTCAATATGGATTTCCTACCCCAGAAACTCCACGGCCTTTGGGCTTCTGGAAGGCAATTGCAGCTTCTAGCGCTCGTGAGAGCTGAATGTCGAGCTCGGGCAATTTAGTGTGGAATGACTGACCCAGCAAAGCTGATCAGAGACCCATAGGTGAACAAATGAAGATTGGCAAGATCAATGCTGACGGGTCAACAGTGTTGGGCGTGTGGTCAGCCGGATTTCGATGGCTGTCAGAATTGCGCATAGTGGCGCTATCGTGCCACATACAGTGGTAAAGTCGACCGACTCAACCACAGGGCTAAAAGATTGACAACATCATAATCGAACCATCTTATGAGGCTCAATCAGTCAGATAGCAGCAAGAGGGTTGTCATTGCTGTCACATGCCATTAGCCGGATCGCCAGAGTACCGGCATCCCTACTAGCTGGATGGTACCAATAGCCGCGAACCATAACAAGCACGAGCCTATGCCCCTCGTTCACCCCTCTGGTCGGTGCGCCATCACTCATGAGCTAATACAACTAATTAAGGCACAAGCAAAGCTCATCTCCCTAAATGATGATCCATTCACCTGGCTGGCAGCCTAATAGGCAGATCCAGTTCCCCGGTCCCTCGTCACCGTGCGCTCGCGCGCGCTATTGTTGAGGACTTCCCCGGATGCTTGCTTGCGTGCTCTACTCAAATCTGAGGCCATAGCACACTCACATTATAATCCAAAGATCGTGGTAGAAGAGTCGATCACCGCTACCATACTTACTGCCTGGCCTGGCTGGCCTCCTCCTCCTTGGCCACCAATCCCTATAGCCGCCCTGTCATCTCAGAGATCAGACGATGTGACGCGCTTCGGATCTGTCACAAGAATCTGAAAGCTGCCACGTTGACACACCAACATCAGATGATGACAAAGGAAGCCTTGAATCGTTTCCTGTCAAAACTCCTCCCGGAACTCTTTGAGCCGAGTGGCTGAGGGGAGCTCGCGCCATGAGAAAGAAAAATAGGCCAACCTCCAACACTGCTCGAACCGGACGGCCGGTCACCCGAAGCTAAAAAAAGGGTCAAAGATCTAACTTACACCCCTCCTCCCCTCCCACTTGGCCTTGTCATCATCCTTGTCGCACTATGGCTTGACTGTCGTGTGCCTGTTCCCTCCCCTGCACAGTTCCCCAGTGAACTAAATCCCAAGGACCCTCAACTCACCGTTCCTCGTTAATGCTCTAAGCTGACTCTAAACTTCCACATGACGACAGCCTCTGAAGTCTACTCTCCACTCTGTCAAGATCCTCTTCGTCGTCTACAACGGTTGCCAAGTTTTCCCCTGGCTCATTAACGAACCCAGGAACCACCCCTGTCTACCTTAAATTCTTCATCGGAACTCTCTTGCCCCTACACGCCCCTCCTGGTGAACCCCTGGGTACTCCAGAGGAGATGGGGGGATGACGCGACGCTCGGCCCTTGCATGAATGCATGAACATCCCCAATCTGCCATCACCATTCTTCCGTCCGAACCTCATCTCTTTCCAGCCTCTTCACCTACAGTTTACTCGCTGCGTCAGTAAAGAAAAAACTCCGACCCGGGCGGTTCGTCCGATGTCCCACCTGTCAATCAGTCACTCCAAAAACGCCCAGGCCAACTATCGGCCAGTCCGAGTCCTGTGATCAGCGCCCTCGCGCCTGCGCGGACCATCATGTCATTCATAGTACTTGTTCATGCCTCGGTCACTTCCCACCGCTCATCATTATCTTCCTTATTCTTCACCTCATCTCGTGGCTTCTCATGCATGAAGTCAGTTCACTTCTTCTAGTGGGTATATCTTACTCTCATCATCAAGGCGTCCTCACAAGGCAGATCACGGCGCAGGTTGACTTATCGCTGACAACCTCGGGGCTCATTCTTCGTCCTCCGAGTACGGGTTTTCATACATGTACAAGCTATCGCAGGAAACCTTGCTCTCCTTCTCTGCTGATAATTAAACCCCGAAAATCTGCAATGCATACAGCAAATAGAACCATTTTTAGAACAAACGCCATCGTCAAGCCACCCTCCGTTTGCTTGTGTACATTCCATCCTCTTCTCCTCTCCTCCATCTCGCTTCACTGTTACACGTCCAAACGCTCTTCAACCTTCATCCGTCGGGAATCGGATTCGCCGGTAGTCCTTCCATCTTATGCAAAATTGTCCGATCGATCAACCCAGATATCCTCCAGCTCGGCGAAACTGTGGAAGTGCACTGGCCTGTGCTGGTCGCTGTAGAACGGTAGCGGTGTATCCAGCTTGACGCGCACAGGCTTCTTCTCCATGCCGGCAAAGGCACTTCCCATGAAGCTGTAGTTCCACTTGCCGTCGTCTGGAACGAGGAAGAAGCCCCTGAACCGGGGGCTGAGAAGCAGCTTGCGCTTCTCGCCCATTGTGGTCGTGAATCCCTGCGGTTGATCACTCTGCACGTCCTTGTTCTCGGCGCCCCACTTGTACCCTTGCGTTGTCAGGCCCCAGGCAGACAGTGACACGCTGCCAGGCGTGAACGACACCGACACGGTCACGGTGCTGCCCTTGTCCCATGAGGTGTGGGCGTCAAGGAGTTTCGCGTGCTCTGTCACGTCTGCCGCTGACATGTACGGGAGCTCGTTACCCGATGCCGTATGAATCACGCCAAGCGCCTCCATGCCGTCAAGGAACTCGCTTTGCGGGAGCTGCTGAGGCAGCTGCACATTCCGGAGGCCACCGATCTGGGGGATCATGACAATGCATTTGATCTCCTTGACCTGGTCGTTGTCGGGAGCCGATGATCCGTACAGGTAGCCAGCGACCTGCACTCTCAAATCGGCTATAGTGATGAACTTCTTCAGGATGTTGTTCGGCATAACATACGTTATGTCATCAAGATCACTGTCCACTGATGACACATAGATGTTCTTCGCCCTGGTTCGCAAGTTCGAAGTGGCAATGGCTCGGGTGCGCCACTCCGTCTTGGAAGCGAAGGTCTGCTGTTCGTGCTGGGATGTTGTCGTGACAATAATGTCCTCGCCGTGGACATTCTGAGTCTTGGTCGTCACGGCAGTCAACTGCTGTTGTTCCTCTTGCTGCTTCTCGATCTCCGCAGCTTGCTGTCTCTGCATTGACGGCGCAGAAATCTCCATACCTAGGATGATATCACGGACTTCGCTTGTTGTCAGACTGGAGACATTGACATTGTTCTTCTTGCCATAGTCGTTCAGGATGAGATCTCGAAGCTGCGTTTCGACCTTGATCCAGTCCTCATCCGTCAGCGAAGGCCAAATGTGATGCTCGTGCGTGATAACAGTCTTGTCGGGCCTCAGAATCAACTTGGTCTTGTCTGGATTGACATGCAGAGCACGTAAAATAAGCACCAGACGCGAGAACGCGGTGTACGATGAGATGCTCTTCAACCATTCATCGTAAAGATTGAAGAGAACCATCTGGGGCTCTGTGGCACGCAAAATCATGTCACCCAGCTTCTCGACCTTCATGGCTGCCTGGAAAGGAAGCTGCAGCTCTGAAGCACGGATCGAGATATTGGGGAAGTCAAGCAGATGCACCTCAAGAGGGTCAAGGAGACCCTTCCTGGTTACAATAAGCTGCTTAGGTTGTTCTTCAACGGGCAGAGATCGGATGAGCGCGGCGACTTCTTCAGCGGTCTTCCACTTCGCAAGCTGTCCCAAACGCTTCTGGCCAGCCCAAACACTAGTGTGAATAATCTTGAGGAAGAGCTGACCAGTCCTTGGGTTGAAAATGAAGATAGCACCGTTGATAGGCTTTGTCGTCAAATTTCCTTCGAATGTCTTGTGGATTGTGACACGGTAGACATTAGTGTCATCAATGAACAACTGAGTCTGCTGGCTGAAGAGTTCCGAATAGTTCTGAGAGTTCAAGAACTCCTGGTTGCTCTCCGACGCATACAGTTGAAGACCCTTCCTGATGCGCTCACGCAGCACGTACAGAGCAGGATTAGCCTTCATGATCTTGGCCATAGCCTGCTGAACAAGGACCTTCAGACCAGGGAAATACATGCCGTACGCTGAGTACAGGTTGTATGCAAGGTCGATACCAATCATGAGACCAGTGGCGGAGGGGTAGATACTGGCGCTGTCGGTGGTGTAGTCCAGGTACTTCGCGCGGGTGTAGCGCTCAATGTCGTGGGAGTCGTAGTCACCGTATCTAAGCTGGACATCAATCCAGAACTTGTTGGTGGTAGTGGGCTCGATCACGTCCTTGGTATCGAACAGAACTGAGGGCCTGGTCACATTCCACTTGTGGCTCGCAAAGAGGAGGATATCTGCGCAGGAGCTGTTCATTTTGTAGGACTTTCGGGGGTGGATGGTTTCTTTCTGCACTGTTTCGATGCCAAGCGATTCGAGCTCTTGGTCCAAAACTTGGCACAGGTCCATGACCACAGACTCGTGAATTTTCTGCCACAAATGAGCACGGAAGATTTGGATGAGCGAGATCTTCAGTGTCGGAATCTTGCCGTGCAGGAAGATACCCGTGAGATCGAGCTGTACCTGGAAACCCACGTACACATTCGCTCGGTTTATCGTAGGCGACCACCAGAGGGTGAAACGGCGATTCGGAATCTGGTTGAGGCCTGATCGTTGGGCGTTGGTGAGCTTCTTGAATTTCATGGATTCCTCGAAGCCACTGTTATGAAGGACCATGTAGTCGTGTCGGAGGTAGAGCTGATCTTGGTCGACACGGAAACCAGCCCATTCTGTCTCATTCGATTCCAACACGATGTTCTTGACCTTGAAGCTGTGAGTTTGCGGAATGAAGCGATCACTGGCCTTCTTGCGCGTAAGCAAACACGGAATCTCCTTCAGGTTACCGAAGATCTGAGCGTAGAGATACGGCAAAGTCTCCCCCGCTGGAGATTGCCTCATTCTCCGCTTTGTCCAAACACTGAAGCCAAGTGACCTGGCAAGAGCAACGGTATCCCAGAAGAGATGAGCATGCCATCGCTCACTTTGGCAGAAGCCATACATGTTCTCTGGATAGACGTACCATCCATCCGTGTCGATCAGACCTGCGAGCACTGCGAGGCGAACAGATCGTGAGTTCTGCATGTATTCCTGGGGGATCCGTTTGCGGTCGGTTTCAAACCCAGTAACTCCAGGCGCTGACATGATTCCGAGTCCTCGAAGAGCCTGAAGCAGTGTATTGACGGATGACCCTTCATGTGGAGTGGTCAATGTTCCCTCAGCGAGTTGCTCGAGCTCATCATCATCCAAGTCACCGTATGCTCTTGCTCCAACTTGCAAACGTGTCGTTTGCTGGGTTTGTGGAGGATCATCATCGTCTTCTCCCTCATCGATATCGCTGGCTGTATCAATGAATTCCAGGTACGCCTGATCAGCATTCTCTTCTTCCTCTGTCTTGACTGATGGCTCTCCGATGAGATCACGGAATTCATCTCCCAGCTGAGCAAGCGGGCTCTGGGATCGTTTATCGCGAGCTGATGATGGAGGCTCTCCAGAGCTCATTGGGACCTCGGGCAACTGAGCAGGTTCTTCTGAATGAGGTTCTGAAAGTTGACTTTGTCGAACGCGCTTGGGAGGCGAGGATCCTGGGCTCGTTGATGGACGCTCGTGTTTCAGACCACTGGGTTGACCAGTAGAATGAACTTGTGATGATCCTGGTGGAGGGAACCAGACTCGAGTTTCTCCAGGTTTTCGCGTTTCCTGGACAGTCCAGCCTGCAGCGAGACGCTGTCGAATGATTGTTTGACGAGCCTGGCGTTTCTCTTGTCGATCAGGACCTGTCAAGTCAATACTTGCTTGAGGAAGAGGTCGATTCTGAAGAGAAGTTCTTCCCACGATCGTATAACCAAGTTGACCATGCCAAACAAACTGGAGATCAAGCTCTGCTGCGTACTGGACGAGAAACTCGCGGACTTCAGTCTCATGGTTGCTGTAGATCGTTGTCCTGGATCGTGAACCATCTCCAAGCCAAAGACCAAGGAAGTATGGATGGCATGGTACTTCTTGTTCTGGCAAATCAAAACCTGGACAGCGGAACAGACGATACTGTGTTCTTTCTTGAGGGCTGAGAGCTGCAAACTCAGCTGCTGTCATCTCCACTGTATCATATCGCTCAGCAGCTGAAACCTCGGGTTCAGCTTCATCCTCATTCTCGAAGTCATTAACCTCATCCTTGTCCCCTTCTGAGTTAGAGGCGAGGACATTAGACTCGAGATACGACTCAGGTAGTGAAGGAAACGCATATGACCGTCCATATTTCTTGTGGTTGCGAGAACAATATACGCGAATCTTCAGGCCTGACCCAGCACGGTTCCAGAGAAGGAACATGTTTGGCAGACTGCTGTCGATCTTCAATTCACCACCTCTTCCATTAGCTGATTGATCGAGGAATCTTTGACGGAGATTCATGAGCGTGAGTTCACCTGCGTCGTGAATCTCACGGCTTCTTGCGACAGCAGCTTGGAAGGCCTCATCCTTGGACGCAAAGAAAACAGGTGGATGGGAAGGATGACCTCTGAGATTGCTTCGCTGAGTATTGCCCCATGCGAATGTAGCATACTCGGCTCGACTTCCACGGCCAACAGGAATATTGACGATGTAGGATTCTTGTCGACTGGTGATTCCGATTGTGCCATTGAGAGCATTTCGAACATGAGCAGCGCCTGTCCTGCCACGCTCTGCATTCAGAATCCATGCGATGGCACTTCGAAGGGCTGACAAGAAGTCCGGCCGTGGTTTCACGAGGTTATTCGGTCGACCAGAAGCTGCTGGTTCAGAACTCGGAACTGGAAGTTCACCAAGTCGATCTTGAAGTCGTCCTTGATGATCTTGTGTCGTTGGACCATCATAAACATTGCCATGTCCTTTGGTTTTATGGAGGACGAGAATGTGGTTAGGTGTTACCACGAGATCTTCTTTGCGGGATCCGATCATGATGCGGTACAGTCGTTCTTGACCAGAAACAACATTGAATGCGCGTCGAGGATTTCCATCTGGACCAAGAAGAAGATCACCTTCCTTCACATCTTCAACGGCCACCTGTGAATGATCATGTCTCAAGAGCTTGGTACCCTTTGCCAGGCACGCTTTTTCCCAGAAGAGGCCTTCCCAGGATGGAAAACCTGTTGCTTTGAAGAGGGTGTGCTCGAGGATAGTCTCAACACCACCCAACGCCTGGATAACATCGGTACGGTAGGCGTTCAGGTTCCACAATTTGCCGTCATGTCGCTGGCTAGTCCACCAAAAAGGATTACTCTTCATCAGTTGGTAGATCTTGAACTCTGCACGGGCGCGGTATCCCTTGTCGAAGCTCAGTGTGCTGCGGTCCTTCTGGAACAGCGTGTTGATACGAGGCAGACCACGATCCCAGCTATCTTCGAGGTCTTCCAGCGTCAGTCTGCGGTTCTGCTGGTTCGCCTCCAGTCGCTTTTGGGAATATTCCGTCCAGACGCGCTGAGAGTCAATGAACTCGGACTCCCAGGGGATGATGTAACGGAAGATGTTGGGGATCAACGTCTCTTCATCGTGCGTCATACCAGCTCGGAAATGAGTAACGCCGGTGTCCGTTTGCTTGAACATGCGCTTATCGCTGGCAGGAATAAGGATGTGCGAACCAGATATCATACCAAGACCACCCAGCTCCTTGGGGGTGTAGAAGACGGCAGGCGGGAAACGCGAAGGCATCTTGGAATTGAGCCCGATCTTGACACGGGTCTGAATCTTTGTTTCACACTTGACAATTGTGTCAAGTAGCTCAACAGTGGAAACGGCGGCCTCGCGGTAGTAGGTGAATAGTGCGATGAGTGCAGTGTTCCACTTGTTGGCGATCTTGGTGAAAGTCGTAGACCCTGAGGACATCAGAATCTGACGGATTCTGTTGTTAAACTTCTGGATATCCTCCTCTGTGACCTGCAGGAACGCGTGGGCAGTCCTCTCCTTCGATGTGTTGTCCACAAGTGACCAAACACTATCCTTGACTGGGAACTCGTCGTTCTTGTTGCGACACTTAGGCAAGATGCGCACTTCGAAACCACACATGGAAAATAACAGATTCGGGTTGTCGCGACTGTAGACGCTCACGAAGCTGTCGTCCCACTCAATGGTGGTGACAGAGCGCGGCAGTCGGTTCTTGAGGTCCCAGAACACGGCGCGACCCAGGTTCACATCGTGCCTCATTAGGCGCATGCGAGAGTCGCGTGGCCAACACTTCTTGCTCTTGTATCCAATCACATTTTCAAAGTTGGGATCTGGCTGCTCGGTGAGGAACCTCTGGATGAGATCTCTAGATTCCTCTGCCGTGAAGCGGAGGAAAACCCAAATCTTATCGATGTAACGGGAGTACAATCGAATCGGGTGCCTCGTCTCTGTCTCGCGGTCGCGGAATTGCAAGAACTCATTGGGGCTCTGTGGTGGACCAGCGATTTCGCTGGCACGCTGAGGGCCGAGTAGCAGAATGTCAAGCACCAGACCATAGAACTGGAAAACAAAGGCTGAGAACTGGAGACCACGAATCATGCCGTAACTGTTGACGTGGTTCATGTCCTTGTAGGTAAGCTGGACGTTGTTCTTCGCGGTAATGTAGTCCGCCAAATTGTGATCCATGATCAGCCTCAGAAGGGAGTTCAGAAGGGTCAGCTCCATCTTTTCATAGACCTTGGAAAGCTCGGTCTCGAGCATAACGTTGCACTCGCCATCCTCAGTCACCCACACCTTATCAAGGTTGTTGATGCCCTGTGCCCATTTGTATGTCAACAATGGTGGTACCTCAGAGTCAGAGGGCTTGATCCAGGCAGGGAAAAGATGTCTTTGGTCAGCCTGGTACCAGAGGTACTGGTCGAGGTAAGCGTCGCTGATCTTCTCTATGGGCTCGATGTCATAAACGGGGTTGATGGTGCTGTAGTTGTCGTTCATGTCGATGTTGACTTCTTTGAAGGCCCGCTGAGTCAGAAGGAAGCGTTTGATACGCTCCAGAGTGGTTCCGGGGCTATCATACGCCTGCTCAATCAGGGCCAGCTCCTCTCGCTGACTCTGGTTCAAACGTCCCTTCACGGAGTAGGCCTCGCGGAGACGCTCCAGAGCTAGAATCAAGATCTTCGTATCATGCTTGTAGGACACGCTCGGGAAAGGAATTGGTGAGAACTTCCGCGACTCCAGCCAATGCACGGTGGTAGTGTAGATGGCAACTGCCTCTTCGGAGGAGACGTAAGGACCGTCCTTCATGTGGTTGTGCTGACGTTCTTGCTCTGCCTTGAGCCACAGTCGCGTCAAGCGACCGACGTTCTTCTTTGCGACAGTCTTGTCCACTGTTGCTCCACGGCGAATGCGCTCACGGTTGTAATGCGCAACCGAAATCCACCAATCGGCTTTGGACTTGACGTATCGGAGAATGATATTCTCGATGGGCGCTGGGAGTCCAGGAACCTTCCATGGGATATTACTCTTCCAGCAGCGCCAGGCCTCCGAAAGATGCTGGAGAACAGTATTGACCTTGTTTTGCTTGATGCCTTCGGGCATCATGTCCATGAGGTCCGCCATGACTGAAGCACGCAGCTCCAGATCAAAGTGTGACTCAACACGTTGTTTGGTGACTGTCTTAGCCACACCCTTGCTGTGACGTCCCTCAAACTGACGAGACAGCAAGTTTCCAAGCCATCTCTCGAGGAGGGGAATAATGCCGCGCATGAAGAAGAGCCAAACTCTCCAAGCCGGGGCCCAAAACCCGCAACCAGGACCCTTGCCCACGGGGCCAGAGTTGAACCGGTAGTAGATCAAATGCTTCAGATCTTTGCATGTTCGGATCTGATGCATGAGCTTGTACTTGTAACGGTACATACCGGTCAACTGTCCAACGTGGTTAAATGCGTACAGGATACCGTCAGCAAGCTGGAAAGCATCGATGTTGCCCAGCCTGTACTGGACCTGAGCATCCACAATCAATTTGGTTAGACGCAGAATCTCCCTCATAAGGTGGAAAGCGTTACCAAAACGCGACTTCTTGCGCTCTTTGGTTGTCAGAGTTTTGACGGGTTTCAGGTTGAAGTTGTAATCAAGGTGAAGATATGTCAAGTTCTTGCGGTGGATCAGGAGGTTCAGCATGTTGAAACCCTGCCGACAGACCTGCAAACCAGCCTCAACCCAGTCGATAGTGGTTTGCTGGAAGAACTTCGTCTGTTTGAGAGATCGAAGAAGATTTTGGTTGTTCTGCGCTTTAGGCTTCTTCTTGTGCAGCTCATTGAGCACGAAATTCTTCAGCAGCTTTTGGTATGACACTCGGATTTTGACTGGAGGTCGGTCTGATGGCGCGTGCTCAAGGTACCACTGCTTGATCAAGGGCACGTCCTGAGCACGAACCATGCGTCCGGAGCGACGATCGAAGGGGTAGGGTGCCCACCACAACTCCACGGCGGATGCGGTGTCCTCATTTTCGAGATCCTCATCGGCGAGGAAGGGCTCGAGATTCCCAGGGAGCTGGAAGCTCTCATCCTCTGGCTCTTCGTTGTTGCCAGGACCAAAGAGTTCGTCTTCCAGCGAAACTTCGACATTCTTCGGTGCCACTGTTCTCGAGGAAATAGGGTTGATGCGACGGTCGAAGTGGAAAGTTGGAAGGTCGGCTTCCTCTGTTCTATTGAAGACAACCTGTGGATAAGAGTGCCAGGACAGTTGGACACTGCGTGGCAGTGAGTTGTAGAGGTAAGGGTACGCAACGCGGACCTCGGTTCGAATGGCGTTGCGGGTGATGATTCGGTCGATCGCGTTGAACTCTCCGAAATCTTCGTCATTGGGATCGATATCTTTATAAAGGGGTTCGAAGCGCGGTCCTCCGGGAAGAGCAACGTTCAACGCCTTGGCTGTTAGCAAACTCTTCAGATCGAAGAGGTAGAAATAATTCTTGTCCACAACGTCCGAGAGAAGTGGTTGACTCAGACGGAAGAGACTGGCCATTTGCGGCAAAGTCAGGTTCCAAGATTTGTAGCTCGGTCCGTTGACGTGTGGTGTGTCAAGGAGAGGCCTGTGGTCGTAAAACCATTCGATGATGGCCTCGTCTTCCTCCTCGTTGAGTTCCATCTGGATCGGTTCGAGAGGTTCGACATCTTCGATGTTCTCGGACCACGATAGCGGCGGTTCCTCGTCGTCAAATGGAGGGAATCTCATGCGCTTGAACAGTCGTCTGTCCGCTTTTTCCTTACGCATGAATGTCCACATCATTGCCCACTGCGCGAAGAAGACAGGTTCGATGACTCTTGGAATCTCGTTCACCAAGGTCAAGCAGCCGTTGACGTGGTAGAGGACCTTGACCTCGCGCGCAGACTCCCAAGGCATGGGCATATTCTCCAGAAGCTTCATGACGGCGTGTGGCATGAACTTCAGAGCGCCGAGGTAGCTCCTCTTGTCATTTGTGTATTTCCGTTGCGAGACATCTCCGATGTCCTTCACAATCTTACGGAGATGCTCCGGAGGCATATCGGCTTTCTGTGTTTGAACGAACCCTCCCTTGCGCTTCTCTCCGAAACGCGCTCGCTGGTGGCGAAGCCATTCTTTCTTCTTCTGCGCGAACTTCGCGATCTGAGGGTCGGTTTCTGGACGGTATCCGGGAGGAGGAGGAGCCGGTGTCGAGGGCGGTGGAGGGAGAGATGAAGTCGACGGCGGGGGAGGAGGCGGCGGTGCCGGGCCCCAGCCAGGCGGTGGCGGTGGTGGTTGTGACATGATGAATCTCTTACGATTTCACGGTTGATCGTGAAGGGATAACTTCACGTCTGAAGAGCCGCGCCGTCGCGCGTAGCACGACGCGCCGACGTGCTTGGCTGCGAATAGTCAGCTGCAGAGAGCAGAGACTTTTATCTGTTGCTGTAGACGCCGGTCGTAGATGATATTGTGGTCACGCGCCACTTTGTCGACAATCGCGACGATGATGTGAAGTTTGCCTAGTATCTATCGCCATCGCGATGGCATTTTTCTGGTACATGCAAGCCACGGAGCTCCGAGATCCACCTCGATTTCCAGATCACGTGACTTTCTGGGAGCTTCGCCCGCGTTCTCAGCTACATATCCTAACAACTTTCGCATGTAGACAGCCGCTGCGCGTGAAGATGACGTTCCAATTGTATATATCGGGACATTGTTTCTAACGCATGACTTGTGCAGCTGTGTATCGCCTAAAAGTATGCTACCCGTTACAGCCATACACGCCAACCACAGTACAACACAGTATATCTTGCTAGATTAGGCGCATACTGTTATGCCTGTTTCCCTAATATCTTAGTTGCTATTCTGGAGTTCGATCAGGCGAGTCAGTTGACCACAGAGTCGATAACTTTTCTGGCCACCACTTTGGCAGCCATCGTGTTCACAGCTCGTCACCCATTGCCGAATCGTGTTGTTCGTTGAGGGTCACGACTTGCTGTCAAAGGTCACAATCACTGTCAGTTAGAGTATTGCTAAACAAGCCTTAGATGATATGTTATATCACGCCATATTAATTTTATTTTCTGACCCTTATCAAGTTTGCGCCAACATCATCAAGCTAAGCGTCCATTGTCGTGGTCTACATGTGATAAACAGTGTGTAGGGTAGCTCATATCGGATTACATAATCACACACGCTTCTCTTCCTGCAACGACGGCTACCTCAAACTGCTCCGTCACGATCAAACCAATCACCGGATACGTGACCAATTACCACACGTGCGTTCCAGTACACATCACAATCAAGATGGCGCACCTAAGTGAGCAAGAATGCTATTGATTGAGCCATGCAAAAGCTAACACATCTCGTCTGCAGACGTCAAGCCGGACCCGGCTTTCCTGAAGCTGGCGGGTAAGCGAAACCCCTCGACCGAGTCCGCGAACCGACCGACCGTTCCCCGAGACGCGCAGATCTCTGACATACTTGACAGCCATGCAAAAGAACCGTCACATGTACTTCCGATGGACACCTCAGACGGCTCGCTTCACCTTCCTCATGGTTGCCGTGATCCCCGCCGCGGTCGGATACCTTGCATACCAAACAGATGTGAGGGCCCGGACACGAGCTTCCTGGCCGACATGAAATACTGACATGAGCCATAGGGTCTCTGGGACTTGAGGGCGAAGCGAAAGGGCGACATGGTTCGCGAGAAGTAGAGGAAGATAGCGACGGGGACAACGACGTCTTAATTGTACATATACCGAGTGTACCAGAAGAGGAATACAACAAACAATACCAACACGCTACATGTGCCCCGACTCATGGTTTTATGGCATAGGAGCATAAAGGCAACTGCAACTTCTGAATATTACCACCGCCCTCGACCTCTGCCGCCCCTAGGCCGCCCTGGTGGTAATTGCTCCCCCCTTCGCCATTCACCCGATGGGAAACCCCCAGAACCAATCCCGCCACCCCTGTGCCCTCCACGCGCGCCTCTTCCATCATCGAAATGCCCAACGAAGTGACCCCGAGGCTCCGTCGGATTTGTCCTGTGCAACCCACGCCCATCGTGCATAGGTCGGTTAGGTTCCGAACGTGCTGATGAGATGGCAGCGATCGAGCCATCATCCAAAGGCGGCAAAACAGCACAGGAAATGTAATCTCCAACAACAAATCGTGCATCCCCCAGCGTCTTGTCCTCGTCAGCCCTGTCCCATAATTCCTCCCCATCATCTTCAGTCGGCCCAGTCCCAATGATCACACTGCCTAGATCCTTGACACCATAACGCGGCAACCCACTTGGCATAGGATTGGTCCGCCGTAGATCAGGAAAGACGAGCTGAAAGACTAGGCGAGTACCATATGCCGGTGATGGAATCGCTGGAGGTGCCAGTTCTGTCAGTTGCATTGCAAGCTGTCTCAGGGTACAGCTTGGCCAAGTATGTAAAGACACATGTGGTGGTAAAGACCCAGGTATGAAGTCTTCAGGCCTGTACGATGCGATGATGGTTAGTTAGAGTCTGATATTCAATGGCAAGCTATGCCTGATAGAGTACGCGAGACTGACCTATGGAAGCCCCCGACGCGACAAAAGACGCGGATGAGAAAGGGTGGCCCTTCGTTGTCCATCGTGCTCAACGAGGGTCTCGGCGTCGTTCTTGAGAATTGGCCCTTTTAGATCGACTACATATCAGCATCTTGGACTATGAGCCAACCAGCCCCACAGCTGATGACATATCTCTGGCTCCATGAAGATGCCTACATAACTCACAATTTCTGAGCGGATGTAGATTGAATGAGCGCTCCACTGGCTTGAGGGAAGGTGGGTGCTTGCAAGGTGTTTGGGGGTGTGTTGAAGCGAAGATGGCTGAAAACACAAACGCCCTCGACCAAAGGACAAGATATCGAATACGGTAATGGGCAATCCTCTCCGGGATCACGTACGAGGAAGGGTCAATCAGTTCATCGCATGTAGAGCTGGATAAGGAACTAGGCTGTACGAACCTCGAATGTTGGGAGCCACCACCGCGACGAGCAGAAATTGTGGGTCCAAAACTTACCATCGCCGCCGACAGACAAACAGCACCTCCGTCGTTTGGCTTTGCTTCATTCTCGCTTTTCATCTAGAATGCTTCCAAACTTATGAGGCTCGAATCACTCAAACCAGAAAGACCGAGGATACATCAAGCTTAACCTTGAACACGCGTTCTGTGAACCGAAGGCGCTGCATCCGTCATGGACTTCGCCGCGCTCATGAACAAGGAGTTGGCCAAGTCCAAAGGCTCCGACGACAACAGCAAGAAGTACCTAAAGCGTTCAGAACTTGAAGAGCAACGGAAAGCAGCATACCTAGCCGAGCAAAAGGCGCTCGAGGAGCAGCGCCAGGCGAAAGCCGCTGCCAAGCGGAAACTTGAGGACGATGCTGCAGCTGAGAAAGAAGCCCGGGAAGAAAAGCGGCGCAAGCTTGCTGAGGAATCAAGAAAGCGAAAGGAGGATGAAGAGTGGGAGCAGGAACAGGCACGGAGAAGGCGACTCGGATTACCGGAGCTGGAGAGGAAGAAGAGCGATGAAGTGGATGATGAGGTTGCAGATGGCATGGAGGACATCCCAGAGGAGGAGCTTGTGAAGAAGCTCAGGGACATCGGACACCCAGCTGTTCTTTTCGGCGAGGGTCATGCTGCCAGACTTAGGCGGTACAGGAAGTTGACCACAGTCATGACAAAGGGCCCGATCCCCACGACGCTCCAGCTCGTGGATGAGAAGGACATGAAGGTCGATGGCAAGACACCGACCGACAAGGAAGGAAGGCTTTGGGTCTTCCGACAACTGGCGAGCTACTTCACCATGGTTCTCACGGCGTACCAGAACGCGATGGACGCTGAGAGACAGGATACAAATGCCAGCAAACAGGCATACAACACCATGGTTCAAACGCGTGAGAATATGAAGCCGGTAAGTTGAAGACATGAACGAGTTGCCATCAAATCAAGCATGAGGTCTAATAGTCATCTAGCTTTTCAGAAAGTTCGAGTCAGGAGATCTCGAGGACTCTCTCCTCACCCCCATCATCGAGATCGTGCAAGCCCTGCAGGAGCGACGATACGTTGACGCAAACGACGGCTACCTCCGTCTCAGTATCGGCAAGGCAGCGTGGCCTATTGGTGTCACCATGGTGGGTATCCACGAGAGAAGTGCGCGGGAGAAGCTGCACGATGGTGCCAAGGGACATGTTATGGGAGACGAGGTGACGAGGAAGTATTTGCAGAGTATCAAACGGTGCTTGACGTTTGCGCAGGTCAACTGGCCGCCGACAGATGTGAGACAGCTCATGGGATGAGCAGCAGTGGTATTATGGCTGACTGTAAAATATGCCTTTTTTGCTAATTTTGGCCTCTGCATTGTGATCGATGTCTACCTATTCCCTGGTATCCGTAACGCCTTTCGTATCGTCATGCTGTATCCATCTTGTACCTCCGAAGCAACAAGTCCATTGTGCAAGCGGCACAAGTCTTCGATCGACGCATGTTTTTGACTTCATCTCAATTTTGCCCGGCAACGGCTTGAGGTATAGCCATGGCCTCATCTGAAGCCACATCTTCGATATCATGATCAGTTGCTGCCGACCTGTTTCCCGTCTGCTTCTGCGCATGCGCTTCAAGGCCTGCGGATATCAGGCTCATCCGGCGCAGCCTCTCCTTGGCTTCTCGTTCATACTTGGCAGCGACTTCGAGTGCGCTCTTTTGCATGACCAACCGCGCATCAGGCTGGACTGCCACGAGTAGCTAATGTTATAGTCAGTTGAATGGACTTCGGAGAGGGTGGATACGGAACTTACTCTGGCCTTCGAGTCAATTCGTGCCTCGAGCGTTCCGGCTTTGATCATTCCTACGAGCTCATCCTCCAGTGATTCGCCAGGCCGCGCAAACGCGGCCTCCAGGTTTGCCAGGGTTACGCATGAAAAGGGAGCAAAGTATTGCTTGATGCACTTGCTGCGTACCCGCGCAAAGATGGCCGGCACGTGCTTGCACAGGTGGATGTCCAGGAGGTAGTCGGGGCGCGATGCTTCAAGAATTTCAAGGCATGCAGCATAACGGCCATTCACAAACAGACTGACAGCCTTGCGAATATGAGGCTCATGTTCGAGGGCGAATTTAAAGCTGCTGTTGTCCAAAACACGCTTCTGCAGTTCCGACCTCTCCATCGTTGCCAGGGCGAGGAGCGCACCATAGATGGCAACATCATGCGCTGAGGCAATGTCACGAAGACTTCTGGTGGAGGTAGCCAGGTTCGTTCCCAGGAAATGTTTGGCAGCATCATTGAAGCTTCCGAGACCCAGAAGGGCAAGACCAGACGCCACCTTGACGTAGGGCTGGACATTGATGCCATCGTCATCCGATGGCTGGAAACCGCTGATTTTACCGACATTGCTGAGTACTAGGTTCCAGTCGTTGCGCTGCAGAGACACGTGGACAAGATGAAGACCGCAGTCGATGATTTGTTTCGCAGTCGTGACATCGTGACGCATGCGGCCGAATGCTTCCGCAGCCTCGTTCAGCGCCCCAATTTCGAGGAAGTGCTTGCCAAGATCCTCGTTGCCCATCTGGATTGTCCGGCGTTAGAAGTCATGCTTCAACAGAGGATTACAAGGGGCCTCACTCTTATGCTCTCCTTGATCAAGTTATTCTTATAACCTTTCAGCTCAGTTTCAAGGCGAGCAGTCTCGGTCTTGTTCGCTCTCGTTGTCCGATCGATCCATTCCTCGTCCCGGACGGCGTCGGGGTCATTCGGTGCAGCGATTCGGATGGCATCCCAAGCTTCCTTATACCTGCGAACATCCTTGCCACCCTTCGCCTCTTTGATAGCAGCCTTGAGAGCATCGATGCATAGCGGCACACTGGACTTTCCAATGTGTAGTAAGCGCTCGAAGCGTGTGCGGCCTGTGTCGCAAGATCAGCTTGCATTCACGAGGTGGAGTCGAGTAGATGTACCGTCGTAATTTTGAATGTAGTGATCGAGGTCGAGCCTGGGTTGTTCTATCAGATCATCAGCAGTTGAGTTGGGGCTGCAGAAGGAATGCTTGGATGATCAAACCTGTGACGATGACACCGTCGAGGTTCTGCATCTGGGTCATGAAACCCTGCACTGAATCAGGAACAGCCATGATGCTGGATAGACAGTGAAGAAACTTTTCCCGTCTGCCTGTACGCCATAGACGATTGCTCAAGGGAGCTTAGGCACGTGCTTAGAAGTTGTGCGACGCGTGCTGCGTAAGACAGAAGCTGAGGTCAAGCTCCAGGCAGGGATCGCGGGGTGAAGTGGGGGAACAAAACGGTGCCCTCAAACGGAATATAGACGGTGATGAAACGGTGGAGAACCTGACTACCGTGGCTGGCACTTGACAGTGCACAGTACTGTGGTTATGCTGGCACTGTCTTCATAGAAATGGATCTCCATTGGGGCTCATGGCGATTCTTTTCCCCTTCTGCTTTGGAAATTGCTTTGTTTCCGTGCTGAGTACTGGATTGCCGAAAACCATAGAAGCTCAGTAATTACATCTCGTATTACGGCTCACGGCCTGCGATCAATAGATGCCTCGTGTGGCTTAGGCAAGTCGGACACGCCATGTGAAACATTCAGCCAAACTCTTTCCTCTTCTAGGTCTCTGACCTCAGAGTTCACGGACCTCATCAAGAAGCACCAGCAACACGTAGCTTTCAATGACTCAAGAGCATGGTATCAACTCAGCTTTCGCCCTATCTACGGAGCAGCTCCAGCCTGGCTACGGAGACATCGGGTAGACAAGCCTCGAGTTCTTGGGATGCTTGAAAAGAAGCTTCTCTGCCAAGCCTGCGCTGGACGGCCCCGCGTCCACCATGCCGAGATGCCGACCAGACAAACACGTCTCGCACGTTGCTGCTCAGAGTTCGCACACTTGCGCAGCATGGTGATGTAATTGTTTCGAGGTGTCAGCTAGGGCGCAAATGGCAGCACTAACCGTCTTTCCCAGACCGACGCGCAGCTAGCGAAGCGAGGACGACACGCGTAACGCCCCAGCACAGGGCTTTCGGACGATGTGGATGCGCCATCCGTACAAAATGGGGAGGTCCAAACCTGGGATCCCCCTAAACCAAAGTGCAATCATTCCGCGTAGGTCACATGTAATTAGTGCTGCAAGTTCAAGGTTCAACCCATAACCGACCGCTCCAGACAGCCTCCTAAGTCTCACTGAAGCGAAGCGGTCATGGAGTCAGGATTGACTTGCGCTAACTACTCCAAAGGACTCAGGAGTCCGACTCGGTCAGAGCGAGCACTCGGAATAGTGGCTGTCCGCACATAACGCGGGCAGAGCCACGTTCTCCACTAAGCCAATTCAGCCTCCCTGACCGCCTGAGGGAAGCCTGGATCGAGGATCTGCAGCAGACGAATTGAGCACATCGTATTGCCCCGGGGCGACGTAACCTGGGCACCAGGGACGTAGACCACAAGTCCCTCACTTGGACCCTGTCCAATCCCATCGTCGCTGCAAAGGGCCACAACCCACCCCGTTCCTCTTTTTGGTCGAAGCCGCTGGTCGGTGGGTGGTTGATTAAGTGCGGTAAGAGGTGCTGACGCACAGAGACGACTTACTCGCTCTTCTTATCTCGAATGGTCTCGGCCTTTTGAATGGAACAGAGGCTCTTTCGTTCGTCCTGGAAAATTCGACCTTCGCGAACAATGGCATGCCAATCGGCCACCTTTTGGAGAAACCCACTTAGGGATTACCACGAGTCTGGCGCTGACAATGGCACGCAGAAAAAAGGACCTTTGCAACGTTTGTGCCCTGGATAAGTGAGTCTAAAGCCAAAGCACAGTCCATCGAAACCTTACACGAATAGCAACCATAGAGTTGCGCTAGTCCGGACGCGGTGCAAGCGGTACATTTCAGTTGGCCAACGGGGGCTTGCCTGACTGGTCTGTTTGTACAGGCACTTTGCGTTAGCATTTAGGGTGCTGGGGTTGCTAGGCGGGACCGAAGGGGACCGAAAGCCAGGAAGCTCGCGGTTTGGATGATTGCGCGAGCCCTACCGGCCAGTAGCTTCGTTGCCACGATGAGATCCAAGGGTCTTCTACAATCGGGAATGACACTTGCAGTAGACATTGCCGTAGTCCGGCCGCAGTGGTCGGATTATGACGACGAACGCTAGTCGAGACCTGACTGGACAGAAGACCGAGAATAGATGCGACAATGGGGCCCGGTCATCACCGCCGCTGGCAACGTTGAGGAGGGAGTTGTGGCGGTTGAGTGTCATCATGAGGAATGGTTGCAAGATCGTCCTATCGTGGTCAAGGCACTTCGGAACCTTGACTGCAATCCTTTAAACGGGACTTGGCTTCATTTTGAACATGCTCCGGGTCCATGATGCCAGACAGGGTAGTAGTGAGATAGAGTCCAACGGAGGTTTTATTCTCACACTCGAGGTCAGACGTTTCGTTTGGTACTACCGCCCCTCCCTGAACTGAACTGAATAGACAGACAGCGAGACCATTTCAGGTAGTTCAATGCGCTGTAGGCAGTCCCTAAGGGGGCTTGAAACGGGCTACATCGCACATGTATCCGATGCTGAGAAGGTACAAACTACTCCGTCATCGTCTGTTAGGCTCTAGTGCTATGTCAAACCTACTGCACTATCACCGCGAGATTGCGCAGGAGAGCGCGAGAGGTACACACTACTGGCCGGTACCGAGGTTCTCCCATCAGCCACCGTCGCTGCACTGGAGGTGACAGGTCTGTTCCCTTGCTCCCAATTGAATCAAGTGCAGCACAGCGACTCTCAAACCCCCCTCAGGCCTCTTTGCCCAGTCCTGTCCTCGTTTCTCGTCCTGCCGACCGCTCCCTCTCTCTCATTCTCCCTCTCTCTCCCACCTCCATATCACACACAGTCCCCTCCTTGGCGCGCCCGGCCTTCGCTTTCGCTTCTCGTCAGAGGCACTGCCGGCGCAGTTGGGCCAGCTCTGCAGTATCTGTTCGACTATTTCTTCCACCAGCATCGAAGTATTCAGGATATGGGCCCTCGCCGACCTCGACTCTCGCTGTCCGCCTCCGAGCAGTGAGTGAGCTGCCGCTGGAGGTAATCCCAAGCTGGGGTGAGACCTGGGCGTGTGTGGCATTGTGCACACCCGCACACACCGCAGACAGTTCGTCACAGTCTCGCACACTTCATTCGCGCACCTCTCAACAAGCCCGGCGACCGCCGTTTGGTCCTGTTGAGGGGATTATTTGTTGCGTCGCAGCCGCTGCAGTCCCTATAGGCTTGTTGACCAGCTTCATCACCACTGCCAGTATCTGGTGCCAGAAATCGCGACAGAAGGCCCCGCCTTAGTAGCAACCCCCGGCACCCCCGTGACAGTGGCCCTCAATCGCCTAACAGCCAGTCCCTCACCACCACGTCCACCGACCCCGATTCCGACCTCAACATCCTCAATCACCCACCACCCAACCGCATCATCGCCCATTCCGCAGCGTCGTCAGACATCTTGCCCGTCATGTCTGACGACGAGGGCATGCTGTCAGCTTCGGCATGGCAGGATCCCGATGCCATGTCGCTCGGCGGCAGCGCTTCCGAGGAGGAAAAGATGACCGACGCTCCCTCACAACCTATCCAGAAGCGTCGCCGAGTTACACGCGCCTGCGACGAATGCCGCCGAAAGAAAATCAAGTGTGACGGAAAACAGCCATGCACACACTGTTCCGTCTACAGTTACGGTAAGTAGCCCTGTTGTTCGCTTTTGCTGCGAATGCTGCCAACCAACTGCTGTTCATTTTGGACAAAATACATCACAATGACACAGTAGAACTGACAGTTATCCCCCTTCTCACAGAATGTACCTACGACAAGCCTTCCAATCGGAGACGCAACCCAGCACCGCAGTATATCGAAGCACTCGAGGGTCGCCTGCAACGTGCTGAAGCACTTCTCCGCAAGTTTATCCCCGATGTCGACCTTTCCGACCCAACTCTCGATCCCTCCGTCCAACAGGAATTCCAAAACCGTGAAAATGCACGATCACAAACTTCGCGAGCTCAATCCGCTCAGCTTCGCGCGGCACCTGCTAATGATGCTCAACTCACTTCCATGATCGACTCTATTGGCCAACTCGACCTGGACGAGAGAGGTGGTTGGGATTTCCATGGTAACTCTTCGGGCTCAGTCTTCCTGAAGAGGATGCGCGAGAATTTCCGCGGTCTTCTCGGTCCGCAGACAAAGTTGCCTTTCCTTCCAAGAGCCGAACGACCGCAAGGTGTGATGGGTCTCGATTCACCCTCTCCCGGCAGTGCAGCATCTTTCATGACCTCTGGCACTCCCAACGATTTGCCTCCAAAAGATCAGGCACGGAGTTTGTGTTACTATTCATTGAGCTGCGCTACTTGTCTCGTTCGCATAGTCCATGTGCCATCCTTCTACGCCAAGTTCGAACAGGTCTATGACAAAGCCCCTGAAACATTGAGTCTTGAGGAAAGCCGCTTTCTGGGCCTTGTGTACGCCGTGCTTGCCCTAGGATGCATGTACAAGAACCTCGACGACGCAACAACAAACAAAATCGCTTATAAGGAATCACTAGACGAAGGGTATGTTTCCCAAGCCTCATATCAATCGCCTATTACTGACGATCTGCTAGACTCAAATATTACAAGGCGTCCCGCACCCTTCTTCAGGACGTTACAGAATGCCGTGACCTTACCACATTACAAGGTCTTCTCTTCCTTATCCTATTTCTGCAGGCCACTGCCAATCTCAGTGCCTGTTATGCCTTTGTTGGCATCGCCCTCAGATCGGCTCTGCGCATGGGCCTTCACAGAAATCTCCAACACGCGCAAATCGGTCCAATTGAACAAGAAACCCGTCGTCGTGTCTTCTTTGTAATCCGACAAATGGACATCTATGTTTCGACACTTCTTGGCTTCCCGCTTCTCCTTCATGGCGACGACATCGACCAGGCGTATCCCTCAGAGATTGATGATGACTTTATCACTCCCCAGGGAGTCTTGCAACCACCACCAGGCAGGCCCTCCTTTTTCCAGGCCTTCAATGCGCACACGCGTCTGATGGAGATTTTGACAAAGATCACCAAATATGTCTACCCCATGCGTGGCATTGATCAGACCTTGATGAAGGATGGTACCGCTGCATCAACCTACACGATATCGTACTCGAAAATCAAGGAGATTGAGGCGGATCTGCATGAGTGGTTTGAGAAACTACCGCAAGCCTGGCGCCCGAGCGGCGATGGCCCTATCGAAGTCGTTCGGTAAGTTCGCAAAGGCCCCTCATATGCTATATACCTCTCACCAGCATTGACTGACACTACCACAGGGTTCGCCACCTATTGAGATTCTCATATGCCCATGTTCAGCTTGTGTTGTACCGGCCGTTCTTGCATTACGTCTCTCCAAGACTGAGCCAGGGCAACAAGATTGATGATCTGTCTTACGCGTGTGCGGCTGCCGCCATCAGCGTTTCAAGGAACATTGTCCACATCGGTCTTGAGATTCGGAAACAACAGGTCCTCAGTGGGCCATACTGGTTCATGCTATACACCGAGTTCTTCGCCGTTCTCTCGCTCGTCTTCTATGCTATCGAGAACCCAGAGAAACCCGGTTCATCAGAGGTGCTCGCAGATGCCCACGCTGGAAGGCAGATGATTGCAGACCTTGCAAGCAAGAGCATGTCTGCTGATCGCGTGACGAGCGCCTTGAAGGTAGGCGCATAAAGCACCCTTGCCGTGAACTGTTTGCTAATATTCTTTGATAGCACCTCTTTGACCAACTGCCTGAGCGTTTGGACCAGATGCGCAGCCACAAACCATCCACCAAGCGGAGGACAACGCCTCTCAGCAAGACGCCATCGAGCCAGGGCCACCAAACGATGAACAACTCCCGTGGCACCGGCCCAGCGCCTAACCGAAGCTACGGCACACCGAATACAAGGGCTTCTGTCGACACCCTGCCACATGTGTCTGAGCCGGCCTACTCCGACACCTCCTTCACAGCCAGCATACAAGAGTTCCTTCCCTTCGACATGTCAACGCGTGCTACGCCGGACTCGACGAGCACAGCCAGCTCACGACAGAACCCCTATCTCGCGCAGTCAATGAGCTTCACAACGCCAATGAATAAGGTCGACTCGCTCATGTTTCCTTCTGAGGATCCCTTTGCGTACCCGAACCAACCCATGATGGAGCTGGGCTACCAAGACAAGAGCCCTCAGATTAGCATGTCAGGACAGGCGTCTGATTCAAATTTCTTCTTGACGTCGCCCCTGGACGACCTGGATAACCAGCTTCTTGGGCAACCTCCGCCGTACATGATGCACCAACCCCAGGGACCTGGCGGTCTCGGCATGTCTCCAACGCTCTATGACCCCGGCAACCTTCTAGGGTTGCCAATGGACGAACAACCCCAGCAGCATCAGCCACCACAACATCACCAGCCTGCACCGCAGCAGTCACATCCGCCGCCGGGTCCGTCACTATCCCAGCACCGGCGTGCCAGGCAACAGGAACGCCAAATTCAACAGATGTTCACCGCTCAGGGTATGCAGCCCGACTGGGGCAGCTTCTTTGGCGGCGGCCGCGGTGGCTTCCAGGGGATGTGAGAAACGTGGGGCTGTTCAGGAGTTGTTCAAAACATGATACCCAATATTTCTATTTCTCTTTGGGAAGGGCACATTAAACCAACACATTACATCATCACCATCTGCAACTTGCAGATGTCTAATGGCCTGGGGGTTCTGATTTTTCTGCACGGCGACCATGGGGAAGGTGTTTGGGAGGATTGAATTGGGTTCGGTTAATGTTTCGACGGGAAGGAGGGCTGACATCTTTTGGTCTTGACATGTTCTTCTCGGGAACTGAAAGGAGCGAGGGCAGTGCTCTGGGACATGTAAACATGGGATATATCTTTGGGATGGTATTTGACTGATCCTCTGGCAGACAGCGCGCTTGGCCTTTTCGTGTGGCAGATGGAGGATGGAAAACAGGCGAGGCAACAGTGTCATGTTTTGAGCTGTGTATGTGTACATAACGGCGTAGGCATGGGACGAGATGGCGAGCCTACGATGTGGGAACGAGTGTTTGAACATATTACGACATTTTATTGGTATAAACTGCTGTCTATCACACAATCTTCATCCCTACGCTGCATTCCGTGACATCTCACGACGGATAAGTGACGATTTGATGTTGACATGAGTCGAGGCGCACAGCACGGATCATCTACTCCTGCACATAAGTTTGTACCAGTTAATGTATAATTATAAGCGTAAAGTTTTCTGCTATTGGACTGGAGAAGATCGCCTAAGAAGAACCCACTGAGTCGTCATTGAAGTGGGGGAGGTTAATGAATTTTACAAGATCTTCGTTAATCATGACTACAAAGTATGGGGATTGTCTTGATACATAAACACCTGCCGAGTTTTTGCAGTCGTGGGTGTGGCACGGCAGCGGATATAGGCATTACTGTGAGACGGGACAGTGTGAACTGGAGTGCATACGGTATGTGCAAGGAACGGCGTATGAAAGAGGAAACCGTATAGGACGGGAATTGCAGCGTACCCATGGGCCGGCCCTGCTGACCTCAGTTCCTGGGTAACCGACTTCGGCATCGAGGAAACAATGTCCATTCCAGGTGAGCTTCATGAACGAGGGCCCAATAAGAATAATTCTAGATTCTTTGGATGCAGCGTCTTTGTTTCAAGCGTGATTGAGACCCTCTTTCTCATGGAATTTTCGCAGCCTGTCTCACTGTTACGAGGATCTTCCCCTCCCCTCCCTGGTAGCGGCGATAACGTCTCCTCTGGCAACCACTGCCACCTACCTGAAGCGGACGACTAAGCGCTGTAGCACATCAACGCATCTGACTGCTCCCCAGGTTGCGTACTCATTCTCTGGATTGCATGCATACTGGAGATTTTCAACATTCTCTTCAACACCTGTTGCATCCACATTTTGGTTACACTCCAACTGTTGCCATTGTTCTGAGGACGCGCGGCTAAGCGGCATCGACTCCAGCTAACCACACCTGGAACGAACATGAGGCGAGACTTGGGAGACCGCGAGGTCGGCGAGACTGCTACACAGCTCGACCGCTTGGACATTGCCCTGCAGAGCGCCAAACACGATCGGTTTGTCGCGCCTTTGTCACCATATTGTAGCAGCAGCGCATTGACGAGACCAGCACCCAGCGAAACTCGTTTGACGATGACTATCTGGACGATGTGAGATCCGAAAAGTATCCAGGTCGGTAACCTTATGCGCACGAACTTCAATTCACACGGGAGGACTGTCTCATGGACCTGAACCTGTCTTTGTTGCTAACGATGAGCCACAGCCAAGGCACATGCCCTTAAAGTTGTCAAGGAGCTGGGTGCCAAAGATGGCCTCATCTACCTCCCCGGAAAGCCCACCCTGTTCTACGAGGACTCGGACATGTCACCTGAATTCAGACAGCGCAAGTAGTATGTCACTCATTCTCCTAGATCTCAGAACCATCAGCTGACTCCCGCGCTTCAGCTTCTTCTACCTCTCGGGTGTTAACGTCCCGGACTGTGCCGTGACGTACGATATCACCTCATCTACTCTCACCCTCTGGATTCCTTATGTCGAACCTCGTCAAGCTTTGTACTTTGGCTCTCCGCCAGATCCGGAGGAGGCCAAGCGCCTCTACGATGTAGACGATGTTCGATACACCGATGACCTTCCTGACTTCATCCGTTCTCGCCTCCGGGCCCAGACACTCTACCTGCTCCATCCTCCTTCGACATCCGACAGCATTTCTTCTCTTCTCCGAACAACTGGTGGCGACATCGACAGCTATTCCCTTCAACCAGCCATGAATCGCGCTCGCGTTGTCAAAGACGCCCACGAACTTGCCCTCATTCGTCGCGCATGTCACATCTCCGCCATCGGTCATCGCTTGATCGCCAAGAGGCTTCTCGAACTGTCCAACGAGCATGATATCCACGCCATCTTCTCCGCTGCGTGCGTTGCACGCGCTGCGCCTTCCATGGCGTATCCTGTCATTGCGGGTGCGGGCGAGAATGCCTCAACGCTGCATTACATCGAGAACAGCGCGGACCTGGCAGGCAACGATCTCGTCGTTGTGGATGCTGGCTGTGAGTACAAGGGATATGCTAGTGACATCACGAGGACTTTACCGATCAGCGGGCGGTTCTGGGGTAAGGCGGCGGAGATTCATGGGGTGGTGCAGGACATGCAGGAGGCGTGTATAGCGGCCGCAAAGCCGGGCAAGCCGTTCTACGAGCTGCACGTTTTGGCTGCGGATATTGCGCTGGATGGGTTGCTCGAGTTGGGAATCTTGATGGGGAACAGAGAGAAGATCCGGAGGCAAGGTACTGTGAGTGCCTTCTTCCCGCATGGGCTGGGACATCACGTTGGACTGGAGGTGCACGATGTGAGTGGAGATTTGCCTCTGATGGGTGTTGGAGCGAAGGGGAAGATGGGTGCTGGGGCGAAGAGAGAGACTATGTCGGCAAAGGGCTTGGTAGGCCTGATGGATGCTGAGGAGACGGCGACTAGGTCCATGGCGCCGCTTGAGCCTGGAATGGTTGTTACCATCGAGCCAGGGATGTGAGTGTTGGCCCGTTCCTTCTCAAGTTACCATACTTGCGTCAACGAGGATCTGCATACTGACTCTTTCATAGCTACTTCTGTCGTCCGTACATCGAGGGATACTTCCTTGAGCGTCCGGATCACGCACGCTTTATCAACACAGATGTGCTGGACAAGTACTATCATGTGGGTGGTGTCAGAATCGAGGATGTTATTCTTATCACGGAGGGTGGAAATGAGAACTTGTCATGGAGGGCGCCCAAGGGCAAGGAGCTGGAGGATGTGATCAATGGTGGCGAGTGACCAGGAAAGGTCAGATATTGAGCAAGATGTCGACAATAAATAAGATAAGATCGCTGTTCGAGAACCACCAGCCAAAAATTAGACCGGGACTTAAGCCCACAGTTCTGGATTTCGCAAATAGGTGATGCAGATGCCGTTGCTTGAGCGACAACAGGATCTCAGCTGAGGCTCAATACACGAGAAGCATGAATCACAGGCTGATCAGAGCAACTTGCTCTCTCGACGAAAGCTGAAAATCTGTTAGAGGTGAATCAGCTATGGCCGTTGCCGCTGATTCACTGCGAAGCCTCTCTTAATGCTTAAAGACTCCGAGGCTCTTCTTCTACAACATATAAAAGGCCAGCACGTGAAGGGATCAGGCCAGTAAAACAACTAGAAGCACACATGGGCTCCGACTAAATTATAGCGAACTGACGACCGTTTCATTGACCGCACTCCGATGCGAACAGGAACCAACATGGAGTATTGGAAGACTGGCCCGACCAAGAGTCTTGGAAGCACGGACTGCCTCGATGTCCAGGGCGGCATCGAGGGGAAGCCAGATGCTGAGCTTGATGTCACACGCACGCATTGCACGAGTACCCATTGCACAAGCACCGATTGCACACGCGCCCAGGGTGAGACTGATGAGGCGCCAGTGTACTTCGATGATGGGTGCTATCCAGACTACGGTTCTGAGGATGAACGTGCTCCATTCCTGATGGTAGTACTGGAGTCTCGAGCGGAAGGGGAGCCCAAGCCATGGTCTCTCTTTGTAGGGCGGGAAGGCGAGAAGGGATCTGTTTACCAGGTCAAGCGAGAGGCTAAGTCTGTGACATACTCCCGCGTTCGCGACCAGAACCCTTATGAATCAGTGGACTTTCATGCATCTCACATTGTGGCTATGCTGCGCACTGAGAGGGAGGTTGAGATAGTGGAGGAGTATGCTGGGAGCGAGCCTCCGCCACGAGCCGGAAACGAAACGGCTGGAAGAGTCAGTAGTCAGGATTGGGTGATTGGAGTTTTGAGAAAGTTGAAGGAGAAGGGCATTGTAGGTGGTGAATGGGTTAGGATGGCAGAAGGCCTGAAGGAGAGTAGTTGATCGGAACATGTGAGGAACGGGAGGGGATGTATCGGCCGAGATGGTACGCAGACCGCAGGCATCATTCCAAGTCGAGTTGATGAAGGTATCCTGTTGATTCGATACTCTCGGGTCAAGCACCAATGCTATTGCCCCTTTCCCGTGATCTGTGATAACCACATGTCGACTCTTCGGTGACGCTTTACAAACCCATTGGCCACGGCGAGAGGAAAATGCAGCACGAACGCATTGACACCCTGGTGTTTCCCGCGACTTAAGAAATCAACACATCGACAAATCTCCATCGCGAACACCTCGCCTCCTTCAAAGTTCGGCGCCAAACCTGGCGAAAGCGTGGCATTTGTCAAGGGACCAACGTCCGTGAATTCGTCTAGTTTCTGGGTTACTGCATCGCACGCTTGTAATACTTCGCAGAGCAAAAGTTGCAACATGTCGAAGTAAACCGTCTCGATTGCGCGGTCTTCGTTTGTGAAACTAAGCACAGAATCGAAGATGGGCTTGCCATCCACGTAGGCGGCCGGTGATGGTGCGGATTCCCAGCAACAACACGGGTCTTCATGTTCCCATTCCCAGCGCAGAGTTGCTATTCGGTGGCTCAGCTGGGACACCCGCTGCAACAGGGTGTCCCTGCTGATCGTTGTATGCGCCAGGTCTTGAAAGAGACCTGGAATAGCACACAATAGATCTTCAATCAGTGCAACCGGGATTTTGCGGTGAGTAACCCATGGAATGGTCTGCCACTCTTGCCGTTCCAGAAACATTCGTTTCCGATCGACAATGGCCGCAAACACCTGCCAATTGATGAGTCCTGAGAAGATTTGCGGAAAGAGTGTTAAGATGTTGTCTTACCATGAGAGACCTGTTCACTTGCAAAATTGTATTGGCGGCCGGACTTTGGAACGCTGAAGGGCCAAGCGACTGTACCTGATTCACCTAATTAGTCCTATTCACCGCACAGGAAGGCAACAAGGAGAAAAACAGCGATTGGCCTACCATTGCCGACAGACCTCGTGCGTGGCTAAGCCAAGTTTGCGAATCTACGCCGGAGACGACATCATATAGTCCAAGGAAGAGACAAGACCACATAAGGCTATAAGTGTGAGGGCTGATAGCGAGCTGGGTGCCAATACTCACGCGTAAAGAACGTAATGCCTGCACATGAAGCTGCTTGGAGTGCTCCTCTAACGCTCTGATCTTATGAACATGCGCAAACAATGCCTCAGCGAGAGCTAATGCCGAGATGTACGCGGGTGAAGATTCGGATGCAGTCTGCAGGGCAGCTGACAAAGTTGGTGCCACATCTCGACTTGGCCGGGGACAGTCTGGCTCGAAACCGACAAAGAAGTCGTTGCGAAGGAAACATATGATGATATGAGGCTGGAATGGGTGCAGTGAAGGACTGGTGGGAAGCGCTACTTGATGCCGAGAAGCGCTACTCTTGTGCTTCGTGTCTTCGGTCGAGACAAAGATGTGTGGTCGGTCATATCCTGTACAGCCATGGAAACCCTTCTCACAGTTGAGACAAGTAGGTTTTCGTTTGTCTACGTAAATGATCAGTCCACAACTTAAGCATATTGAGATATAGCCGATCAACGAACCGCATCTCACTTTGCGCCGGACGCATGTGCCACAGCCGCTGCTCCGCGAAGGCCGGGCCACAGGCATGAGATCGACGGGGCGAATTTTGAGATGTTAAGGCTAAGCCACAGGTATTCTAGCGCAGAGGTTGTAGGAGCTCGCCATTGCGTCTGCTATGTTATAGCTCTCCCGACAAGGGCGGTGAAGGCATGCACGATCGAGGCGTTGTGCAATAACAGTAAACTCACGGCAAGCCGCCAGAATTCTTGGACTCCCCCGATTCGGAAACCCAGTGCGAGGTTCATGCTAGTGGTGGCTATACTAGTTGTGGATGGGATTCGATGCCAAGGAGGCACAGCAACGCCTGACAATGACGACAACTTCTCTCAGTTGTTCTTGGAGGTTTTCTGTGAGCCTCATTACTTTTCAATAAGGTATACAAACCCAAGCGCGTTTCTGAGGTTAGGCGACAAGGGTCCTTGGGGGTTGGCTGGGATCTGATGCAATTACGGTCCAATCGCCATCCAGGTGCTGGGAGTAGCAGGATGACGAAAAGCTCAGGACATGGCAGATCTTGAGCTGACTATGACTGGAAATGCCTGGTCGTGTTGAAACGGAGACTCTATAAAGTCTGGCAAGGTACCGCCTTCCACCATGCCTACCGGAACTTCTCTCAGTCAAGCCATTAAACCTCTTCCGCCATGCTACTGAATCCGCAAGTCATCATTGTTGGTGCAGGCCTTAGTGGTCTCCGCGCAGCGACCCAAGTACGTGATCATGGCTTATCCTACGTGGTTTTGGAGGCCATGGACAGGCCTGGAGGCAAGGTTTTTTCGATGCCGGCCGTGAACGATTCATCTGGGGACACGGGTGTTGTTGATCTTGGAGCTGCTTGGCTCAATGACAGTGGACAATCCAAGATTTACGAGTTGGCAGTGGAGTATGGCATCGAGCTTGTCGAGCAAAGAGTCACGGGTCTATCGCTGGAAGAAGATAGCGAGGGTGTCAAGTCTTTCCCATATGGTGAAGCTTCAGCTGTATGTTCTTTGCTGTCCCTGGAGAAAGTCGCTAAACTCACAGAGACTAGGACACGAGCATTGAAGCATTCATCCTTTACCTCCTTGTGGAGCTCATCGATCCGCAAGCGCCACACCTCATACCCTTCGGAGACCTACTCGACTCTATGACAGCCTTGGAGTTCTCCCAGAAGGTCTTCAAAGGTAACGATGTCGCCGAGCACCTGATCAGCTTCCTCTCTCGTGCTACCCTCGGCGTAGAGGCCAACGAGCTGAGTGCTCTCTTCTGGCTCGACTACATGAAGAGTGGCGGTGGCTTGGGGAACATCGCATCCGACCGAGAGCATGGCGCCCAGTACCTACGAGCCACCCAGGGCTTTGCTACAATTACTGGTGGTCTGGCTGAGGACCTTGATATCGAATACTCTTCTCCTGTTACCAAGATTGTCCAGGAGGATGACAGTGTCACGGTCGAGATCAGCAATGGCACGACCTACAGCGCCCAGAAAGTCATCTTCTCGCCTCCGACGTCCCTCTACTCTCTGGTAGACTTCCGGCCTAAACTACCAAAGAATAAGAGTATTCTCAGCAACTCAACACTCTTGGGATACTACTCAAAGACAATCCTTGTCTTCTCCGAGCCTTGGTGGCGCTCTGCCAACCTCTCTGGTGTCTTCACCTCCGACGGCCCCATCAACTTCAGTCGCGACACATCCGCAGGAAACCAGTACAGCATAACGTGTTTCCACGTCGGCGAACCAGGGCGCGAATGGTCTCGTCTTTCCGCTGATGAGCGTCAAGAGGCTGTGTTGGATCAGTACAGGCGTGCGTTTGGGACAGTCGCCGACAGAGTTCCCGACCCTATCCAGATTCACGAGAAAGACTGGTCGAAAGAGCCGTGGATCCAGGGCGCGCCATCACCTGTCATGCCGCCTGGAATTCTGACCGGCGAGTCAGGCCAATCCCTTCGTGAACCTTTTGGCCATGTACACTTTATAGGAACAGAGACCGCGATTGAGTGGAAGGGATATCTTGAAGGAGCGGTCCGCGCCGGCGATCGAGGTGCTCAGGAGGTCATTGAATTGCTCAAGAAGAAGCCATGCCGGCGTCGTGCGAAGAGCGATTAATTGGCTGTTGGAATCGTGACCTCCGTAACCCAGAGGCTGAGAGCTCGGACGCGACACGGACAAAGACATTGGTGTTCAATGTCTCGAGCAGGAATGCCGCGGTTCGCCGATCGTCAAATCACTGCATTTCACACGAGTATTTTGAGCGTATTAGAATGCGCTTTGAACTCATGTCTTAATTAATTTAAAAGACACCTTTCGCATATATAGTCCTTGCTCATCGCCCGCCTGACGACTGTAGTGACGACCCAACCGTCTTTGATGCGCTCTTTTGTCGACCTTGCTAGCGGTTGTATTTCGGTCATAAAAAGCAATAGAGATCCCATACTTTGTTCATTATCACCAGATACATGCGGCTGCAAATCGGTTTCGCGCCCATCGTGGCGTCCCTTGTGCTCACGAGCGTCGAGGCAAGGACCATCCCTTCAACAGATGTCCAACCAAGGGTGTTCGACTTTGGTCACAATGACTTCACATGCGAGCCTTCTAAGAAGCAAAACCCTGTAGTGCTGCTGCATGGGCTTGGAGCCACTTTCTACGAGGACATCAATATTCTCGAATCGTGGTTGAAGAAGGAAGGCTTTTGCACGTTCTCATTGACATATGGCGCATACCCTGGCTTCCCTCTGGTTGGAGGACTTACGTCTGTAGAGGAGTCCTCTCGCGAGATCGCCGACTTCATCCGAGAGGTCATGGAAGAAACAGGAAGTGAGAAGGTTGATCTTGTCGGACACTCTGAAGGCGCCTTTCAGACACTCTACACGACCAAGTTTGGAGACATTGCAGAATCCATCGGACGGGTCGTCGCTATTGCGCCGCCAACTCACGGGACCTCATTCGCAAACCTGTACACACTAGCAAAAATAACAGGTCTTGACAGTCTAGCAAAGACCGTTCTCTCTGTGTTCGGCTGCAAAGCGTGCACCGAGATCGTCAACGGCGGCTCGGCCATCGAGAAACTCAATAAGGGTCCGATCACGCAGCCTGGCGTTCAGTATACCGTCATTACGTCCCAGAATGACAAGCTGGTATCGCCGCCGGAGACATCCTTCATTGATGAGACCGGTGTCACCAATATCTACGTTCAAGACTATTGCCCATCGGACTTTGTCGGCCATATTGGCGAGGCGTATGACCCGAATGTGTGGAACCTTGTTCTCAATGCCCTCGAAGGCGAATTTGGGCGGGCATTCGATTGTACCTATGGGTTCCCAGTCAAATAGAAAGCATCTAAGAAGCAGGAATATATGATAATTCGCTCCCATTAAGAAGATTACAGTGTAGACAAGGGCACTACGTATGTGACGCTTCATTCTGTGTACAATGAATGACATGGATCTATAGCATGTGGTCTGAATCTGCCGAAAGCCTATATCAACCCTGAGTAGTAATTCGAGTTCGGAATAGGAGCTCTGTCGAGCTTGAAGTGACCAGGCTGCAGCTTCTCAAACACCTTGGTCGGGTCAACAGCGGCCTGGATCTTCTTCAACCTAGCTACATTGTCCTTCCCGTAGCTAGGGATGGCCCTCTGGAACTCAGCAGCGTAGTTCATGTACAAATACTCGCTCTCCAGACCACGCTTCTTCGCCTCATCCATGATGCGAGTGAAGACACGGGTGATGAACTCGAATCGCTGATCATCGTCGGCCGGCGTCTCCCACCACGTACCGATGTGGAAGAGATATAGAGGACCGTCCTTGATGCCGAGAGGGTTTCCGCCGTTCTTCCGCATGGCATTGATCTGGCCCTGAGTAATGCCCTGCATGACCAGGGACGGGTTGGTTAGCCCAGGGTCCGACACTGGTGGCTGCTCTTCGTAATAAATCCTTCGTGCAAGCTTCGCCATCTCGGCGTCTGCCTTGACGGTGATGCAAGCGTATACGTCACGGAAGCCGTAGGGGTTGGCAGTGTCCAGCTCCAGACCCCAATCGTAGATGTTGCGGTTCCGTGTGTCATCAATCACGGGAGTCAGGGCATTGAACTTGTCAAAGATGGCAGCATTGCCACCATCAGGCTTGGCATAGGAAAGCTGAGCACCAGCAAGATTCTGACCGCCAAGTTGCGTCCATGCGACAAGCAAGCTGGCGTTTGGGTCTGTGGGCGAGTTCGCGACTGCATCGGCGAATGCTTCTGCAACAGCATCACCATCTGGGTCAACTGTGTACAGCTTGACACCTCCCCAGATGTTTCCGCCTGGCAAGGGGTGAGCCTCGAAGTTGAAGGCGGTGACGATACCGAAGTTGTTGCCGCCTCCACGCAGTGCCCAGTAAAGGTCAGGGAAGGACTTGGCTGATGCAGTGACAATTAATCCTGTGGCAGTAACAACCTCATACGAAATGACATTGTCGCAAGCCCAGCCGTACAAGTTGGCAAAGTACGAAATGCCACCTGAAGTTTGTATCAGTAAGCTTGTAGCATGGGGCATATTTAGAACAGATCGACTTACCTCCCAATGTCAAGCCGCCCGTGCCAACAACAGAGACACGACCGCCGGTCACAGTCACGTCTTGCTTATTCAGTACAGAGTAAACTTGGCCCCAGTTGTTACCAGGCTGGATGAGAACAGACTTCTTATCTTTTGAGAGCTGAACCTTCTTCAGCTTCTCGAGAGACACCGTGATGCCGTTCGGCACATTAGATGCACCCTTCATAGCAGCGTGGCCACCACTCTTGACCGCGAACGGGCATTGTGTCAGTCTGGACAGGAGCACCACAATGGAGACATCTGTATTAACCGAAGGCAGGAAGATGCAGGCGGGATCGACGTCAGCTTGTTGCAGGGACCAATAGCCATCTGTGAAGGCTGAATAGGCAGGGTTCTTGCTGGTTAGAATGGCCTTGCTGCCGAAGATAAGGGAGAGGCTTGAGCACTGTAGGTGTGTCAGTATTCACGATGCATCGAAAAGTTGGCTATAAGAGCCAAGAATGAAGCACAATAAGGAACAACTCACTGCAGCAACACATGAGGCGTCCGCAGATCGCTTGGCTTCCGATGCAGGAGGAGGCAACTGAGTGGGCTCAACTCCTTGGTCCAGCAGAGCCTGAGTTACATTGAAACCCTTTGCCTCAAACGCAGGAGAGCCGTTCTGGGCAACAGCACCGACAGCAAGGTGCCCGAGTAAGCCCAATACGATGGATGCACGCATTGTCGGATCTTATCCCCTATACCGTCTCGTGGGGGGTTGCTTCGACAAGAAAGAAGGTCGGCGGGTCTTCCAAAGGATCGAGGCACAGAAACTCTGGCACCTTTTTCGAAACGGAATCGGACCTGCAGAAGTATAAAGGAACAACGGATGCAACCCTGTCACTGGAAGGCGAAATGAGGGGTGCCAGGGCCCTGCATCATGGTGTGGTGGTTATGCTTGGAAGAGACCGGGGGTCGCACATAGAAGTGAATGAGAGAGTCGATGATGACCGGGAATTGACCGAGTCTATCGCAGAAGAGGGAGTGGTGGCGAGAAGAAAGGGATTGCATTCAGGGATACGGAGTAGCTAGCCAGCTGTTCATCGCCATTGTTGTAGTCTTTCCATGCGAACGCGCACTTTCATCAACGACAAGCCTCCGCTACCCTGGTTCTCAGCACGGGCTGAAAGGACCGATCGTGATCCTCAAGGCCATCATGACCCATTGATCACCCGAACCGTCAATCAGTGCGGATCAACTACAAGGGTTGCCCCGTAAGTAGTGCAAGTAGGTTCGGACCGTCTGCTCCATAACTGACTATATTGACAAAGTCGACTTATACGATGTATCAACTTCAAATGCCGACCGGGAATTGAGTTTCCTGTGAACCAACAGCTCGTGGCATGTTCTTTTTCCTTCGCTCGCGAAAGCGTGAGCACGCCGAGCAAACTATCGAACCAGGATGGTTGCTGCGCAAATTACAAGGATACTTCCAAGATTCACTCTAAGCGAGGCATTCTTCAACGCGGGGGGGTTGCCGATGTAGCGCCTGGTAGGATTCGCAACCATTACATGCGCCACTTCTTAACAAGTTGACAGTAACCACACTTCTTCCCCGGGGACGGGGAGGCACAGCCGGATCCCGGTCAAGTTCTGTATCCTGTCAGAATGCTTGTGGCTCTCGGGAATACGACCGACCCGAATGACCGGAACAGAGGCTTAAATGCGCAGACACACATGGGGACGCCAATGGTTGTCGTTGTTTGAGGGAATAGCCCGCTGGAACAAAGACATGCTGGCTATTAGTATTCATGCTGACGGCCGGCTGAGCCGGCGTGTGTAGGAACCAGTGAAGAAAATGCCTGCCTAGAGCTGACCACCCCTGGTTTAAGCTTCCTGCATGTGCTTCCCTGTCTCATCAGGATCATGTAGCGGTTGCAACCCCCTAGTATTCGGAGGGATGGGGGGTTCATTGATAGGGGCGAACCAGAAGTATTGTCTGGGCTGCCAGTCTAGTCCGTGAAGACTTCGTTCTGCGTGTTCCTATTTCGTGATTATCAACCTACCATGATCCCTCGACATTGACAAGTCGCAATCGCGACCACAGCGATCATTGTGCAAACTCCCCTTGCGACAGTTCCGATAAAATGTCTGAACCAGTCCTAGCTGGGCCAGAGGTCATCGACCTGACCGCGTTGCAGGCGACAGGCATCGCGATGATCATCTTGGCCTCAGCAGCGTTCGGCGCACGAGTCTATCTCGGGATCATCAAGAAACGCGTCTTCGCCTGGGAAGACGGTTGGCTCATCGCTGCCTATGTCTTCTTCCTCGCCACTTCGATTATGTACCTGTACCTGGCGCCATTCATCTTCAAGTTGCAGCATCTCGGCGAGGGCAGGATAGCACCGTACCCGACCTTCCTGGATGACGTCCTCCTCTGTCGCTCGGTCTTCTTCTTTACAACGATCGGGTTGAGTGCTTGTCTGTACTCTGTCAAGGCATCACTTTTGAGTCTTTACAAGAAGCTTTTGCAAGGCGGAGCCCTGCTCTTCGTCGTCTTGTGGTGGATCGTGGTTGCGATTTGCATCCTGGTATGATCACAACATCAAGTACGGCATATTTTTCAGTCTTGCTAAGTCCCTGGAATAGAGCTTCGTCGCCACAATCACAGCCGGCATCATGTCTTGTGAGACGCCAGGAGCTTGGTTCACGGCAGACCAGTGCGATGCTTCCTCGCCGCGGAACGCCCGGGCAACGTATATCTCGCTCTTCCTGGGTACTGCCTGCGACATCTTCACTAATCTGCTGAGTATGTCATCATTACTACCACTGAAACTTCTTGGATGACAAGAATCTTGCTGATCAGCCGTTCAGTCATGTTCTTACCCCTGGCTTTGATCCGCAATTTGCAAATGCACTGGAAGCGGAAGCTCACAGTCGCCACCCTCTTTGGACTTGGTTGGGTGTGCATTGCAACAGCGACAATCAGGGCTGCATATCTCGGATCTGATGTTGCGCACCGAGTTGCGGGGGGTTCTAGCTTCAAAGTGCCTTCACCTCCGTGGCTTGCACTCTGGGCAATGGTCGAAGCGGCCGTCGGTACGTTCAAGGATCAGCTCTCCCAATCCTGCCCCCGTCATCACGAAGGTACACTTATCTCTAACACGCATGCTGGGTCTAGCCATCATCATCGCCTGCGGGCCGGGCCTTTACCGCGAGATCAAAGTCATCTCGAGTACTCGAAGAGGTTACGATGACAACAGCTACCAGCACCGATCCGATACTGGACCTTACTTCAAGGGCCGCAGTGGTCGCTCGGGCCGGAGTGCGCAAAATACTGATGCCGACATTAACCTGGGCGATTATCCACGAGCTACGACGCGCATATTGAACGAGAGTAGCAGTCAAGAGGAATTAGTAGAACCTGGCAAAGGGGACAAGATCATGGTAACTCGGTCGGTTTTGGTCAGCCAGAATAGCAAAGAAAGCTCCTAGACGTGTGTGGCAAACTTACAATGCCCGATTGAGTTCTTCAAGGTTTTAGACATGGTTGTGTGAATAGAATATCACGACAGGCTGGCTGATGGCAACATAGACTGGATGAATAATGACACATTTCTGGATCGACATCATCATCGCTGTCACTGTCTCCACCGAATCCGCAGACAGTCATGACGAGCATTGTCTATTCCGATAATTTTGTCCTGAGCCGATGGAGGCTTCACTACAGAGTTCCATGCGTCTTCTTGCTCCTGGCTTACGCAGTCGACCAAGATCTGTTACACATCAAGAGGGATGCTTTGCTTGTCAGACCTAGGTTGATTCCGAGCTAAGTTATGAACTAAGTCTCATAAGAGACCCTGTCATAGTCTCGCAAAGTGTGGCGACGCAGAAGGACTTGTCGCTTGCTTGAGTGCAATCCTTTCTAGCGCCCAGAGTCAAACCTCTGTGGGACAGTGAATTCATTGAGGACGACCGGTCGTAAATCTGAAGTAGACTTGGTGAGAGTCTACAATTAAGGCACGTGCTCCTTCTCTTGAACTTTGGGGGTGCTTTGTGTACACTGCGCTTCCCGATGCTCTCGACGTTGAGTTCGATAGTGATAGCACGACCATACATTGGTTTATGTAATTGACTGAATTAATGTATTCTTGCGGTGTCGCGAAGAGCAGAAGCTGATTGTTTACCGCCTGATGCTTGCTCCTTAGCTTCACGTAAGTTTATCATGCCGAACTATCTAGTCTAGCATCAAAGTGGGCATAGTTCGTGAGCGCATCTCGTGAAAGAGCTCGGCTCGGGTGCTCCACGCAAAAGTTACCCCTCGTTCCCGAAGCTGTTGGATAAGTATTTAATAGCTACGGAAGTGCTTTGCGGATTGTCACATAGCCAGACCGTGTAATCAACACTGGCTACGTAAGCGACCTACCGTGGGAAGACTGGAGCATGTTCGCCTCTTACCTGGCCCTGAGCGCACTGCTCCTGTGCATGCAAACAGCAACAGCAGAAAGCTCATTCCGAGTCGTTGACATTGCTGGCATTAACACCAGCAACGTGACTGTCTGGGACTGCCCTCCAACCACCAGTCCAGACGCTAGCCAATCCCTGCTTCAAACAGCTATGAACGATTTCGCGTACACATTCTATACGGAAAAGAATGTGAAACGCGCCTTTGATCGCTACGTGGCAAGCAATTATGTCCAGCACAACCCGAACATGCCTGATGGTAGGGACGAAGCTATCAAGATCCTCTCCCCCTTGTTCAAAACGAAGGGAAATACTTTTGAGGTAAGTTGCCCATGGCGACTTACATGATTGCGGCAGTCGGCAGAAGCGAACTTACTTCCCATCTTCCATATAACATAGCACAGCTAACAAAAGTTGTTCCAGATTGCCAGAGTCATGGTAGGGCCGGAGTACACGACAATTCACATTAAGGCGGGGGGAGCTGACGGATCTTGGACAAATGTCTTTGATGTCTATAAGACGAAGGGAACTTGTGTGGTTGAACACTGGGACTGTCTGCAGGCAATGGACAACAAGACCGTATCCTCTCATCCCTACTTCTAGTTTCATACAAAGATTTACTAGGAAACATACAGTATGTCTCAATAGTTCATTATGAATTGCCTGCGATTTTTGTTATCGGTATAGATGTTGATGGAGCTGGTGTTAACCGAAAGGGTATCAGTACATTCGAAACAGCAAGAGCGGATTGGTGCCTCTGCGTGAGTTCCCAAGCGCCTTCATGAACACTCAAAACACAAGCCGACCAACTTCAGGGGCCTCCTTTCAGACCATCGCGGAAAGGAGGACACAGAAGAGCCCGACAGTGCCAAGCCTCAAAGTGTCTCAGTCCTACAGGCCGCTTGTGGCTGTTATCCTGAAGGTGACTGTTTGCGTTGCCGCCGACCGTTCATGCGGCCATGAAACTTTGATACGGGCTGTGCACATGCAGACAGAACCAACAGACATTCCTTCTCCCCGCCCAACGAGGTCACATTACCTCGCCTGAGGGACATAAATTGGACCGGTGGGCTATCTTACTTCGACTGCTGTTGCCGTTCACCTTACCTCTTCGTTTTCTGCACTCTGCCGTGCGCCAATCTGCTCACAACTCAAGACCACCAAACCAGCTGTTTTCAATGGCCCCTTCAGCAGACATCCCAATCCCATCAATCGAGGGAGGGTTCGAGGGGCTTGCAGTCGCAAGCTCTCCGTCATCGGATAGTAGTTCCAGTCCTAATCAGCGTGTCTTGACTCCGTCTTCCACGTTTGGCTCGGACTACGATGAAGGCCCGACCGCGACAGTGAGGGCTGAGTCCAGCACAATCGATACTACGTTGAGAGAAGGAATGTCTGGGATAGATCTCTCGTCGTCCGCACAAGGCAGGGAAACATCTCGCGTATCGCTCACCCCAGGACTCTATCAGTCTGGAGATCAAGGACGTGGTAGCCGTTCTGGCTCCCGTGTCACTGCTAGCCCACCCCACGATGTCGGCAGTGAAGAGCCACTATACAATGTAGCACAGATGCGCAAAGTTCAAGGCGCTGTCGCTGATGCGAAGGCGCTGATGGGGAGGATGGAGACCATACTGTGTCGGTCCGACATTGCCGGAGATGAAGCGTCTACACTGAACAGGCTCAAACGAGAAGCTGCCAGGCTGGCCGAATTCGCCATCCCAGAGTCAAGGACCGTCGGTCTTGTGGTAGATTCGGGTGTAGGCAAGTAGATTGAACCCGCCCTCGTGTGCTCGTCGATCTTGAGCCTTCCGAGCTAATGCTGTGTGCTAGGCAAGAGCAGTCTTCTCAACTCTCTTCTAGACATTAAGGGTCTCGCCCGGGCCGTAGGTCATAATCATACAAACCGTGAGATTTAATACGTTTGTAACGTTTTCCTAGAGCAACAATTTGTTGGCGTGCACTTGCGTTGCGACAGAGTACCACTATCACCCGGATCCCACCTTCGCCATCCAAGTTCACCTCCTTTCGATGTCGGAAGTCCGCGACCAGATCCAACCGCTGCTCAGTGACTATCGACAGTTTCATAATCATCGGGATCAGATCGAATCTGCTGATCGTGAGTATTTCGAGAAGCAGGCGAGGGTCGCAGTGGATACCTTTCAGGCCATGTTCCGCAGCCGTCTCCGCCGCAACGACTACTTACTCACAAGTGATGAGGACGAAATGTTGGCGACTATGATGAGCTGGGCTCAGGACTTGAGACCGAGTCAGATTAATTTGAACAGTACAGAACTTTCCCTCGAGCAGTGTTCAGAGTTGCTAGCAGAACTTTCATCAGACTCTGCATCTACGAATGCCCCTGTAGCGTGGCCATACATCAAGAAGATCGAGTAAGGAATTGTGCGATCTGTCCATTCTCGCGCACAACGACTAACTTCGCGCTTAGAGTATTCTGCAACGCTCATATCCTGAGCACAGGCCTAGTGTTGGCAGACCTTCCTGGTAATTATCCTGTCCACATTCCACGTGTGTAACTGTTCACCCCACTGAACAACAAACAGGACTCCGTGATCGGAACACCGCAAGGAAATTAATCGCAGTGAACTTCATGGTGCACTGCCATATGATCTTTGCTGTGTGCAGAATTGACCGAGCTATCACGGATGAGGGGCTTCGCGACGTGTTCGGACTCGCAAATGACGCCGGTCTGACGAACGTCGGCATAGTATGTACTCGATCTGAGGTATGGAGAATTATTTCACATGTCGAAAAGCGAAACAAAAGTTTGACATTCTTATGCAGGAGATCAAGCCCGATGAGATGCAACGAGATCCGGAATGGAGGGGCAAGCCCGCTAATAAGATTCGGAATCTCATGGATTCGATCCAAGCTGCAAAGAATGGTCACGCGAATATTGAAGAAGAACTCGAACAGTTTCGTGGCTTAGAAGAGTATGAGATGTTCCCAGACGGGCCTGAGGAACGCATCAGGCTGCTGCTTCGAAAAGATCGAACATCGTAAGGATCTCTGATATGCAAGCTATTGGGTACGAGCTGACGCACTAATCTCTATACATAGACAGCAGATAAATGCTCTGGAATCACAGTCAGTTCTATCCCCCAACACCTGTTCGGCGTCTTAAGATGTTTCTAAACATCTCTGATCAATGCTGCCTCGTAGACTTTCCAAATACATCATTCGCACTCGCAACCGAAAGGCGATCAAGGGCCTTCGCCGAGTTCATGGGCCGCATCTCAGATCAAATGATGATATTGACATATTCTGTGTCAGCAATACCATTTATTGGTCCAATCGCTGGCGCCCAGCAGAGCAAGCCCGCCCCCATCTTGAACTCAGTGGGATACTCGCCATGAGGAGGCATTGTCTCTCCATCGTTGCCACTGCGCAAACTCGTGCTGCCAAGATGTATATCGAGAACGAAGTACAGAACGTCCTGTCTTCGATCGACTTGTGGGTTCAATCTGGTGCAAGGCAGAGTTCAGAAGAGAGGAGCGCAGCAATGCGATTGATGGTGGATGAAATTGAAGATGTCCTCCGGAGTGTGAGTACGAGCAATGTCTATAAGCTGCTTGAGTTTCCGCTGACAAGACACTGTAGAGCCTGCGCGATCGCAGAAGAAAAGTGAACCGTCTTGCCCCGAAGCTGAAGCAACGCTTTAGAGACAATATTTATGCGAGTATGCGCCCGTAACACTTGTCCGATGAAAGGAACGCAAGCTCAGGATGCTTCTTGCCTAACAGAGCCTCCTAGGACGAAGCTTGGCGCGCTGGAGTGAATCGTCACGAGAAGCTGCAGCTCAATGGTCAGGGGTGGGTAAACAGAACTTTGTCCCTGTGTCGTACTGACTAATGTTCCTGTTATGATAGTGGCATCACTGTGAGTCTTCGATGCAATGTTACTTATTTGGCAACTCTCCGAATTTGAATCTGACATGGTCCTTGATGTTTAGCTACCTACTCAGCATTCTGTCGCAACGAAGGAGACTACAGTACCCAGGCGGCCGGACGTCGCAATTGGAACGCTGAAGCAAGCACCTTGATGTTCTCAGAACTTGGAGATCCCTGGAATCAACTGGTCGAAGGTTTCCGAGTGATGCAGAATGACATTTTAGATGAGATTGCAGATGTTACAGGAGAGGCTACCACTAGGCTTGGTAAGTTACTGTGGAACGTTTCTCATGTTGAGAAGGCCGAAATGCTAAATGCTGCCTGTTCTCAATAGAAGGCATGGAGCCAATGGCAACGAACGCCGCTATTGACACATTGGGAACTGCACTCGAAACTCGAGCAAACTTGCTGTCGGACTTGATTGAACGACGCTTAGATGTTCTCGAGTCAAACCTAGGGTCAGTGCAGTTCTCTAGATTGACGATCAAAGTCGATGCTTACGCATTATCCAGGACACTTCGCATCAGTGCCATGTCAACTATACCGACTTCACTGATCCGGCAGCAGATACGTCCATCTTACAGGAGTGCAACATTTGAACACGGTGTGTTGAACCAACTTAGCTTCACAGCAACCCCGCAGTGAAACCTCCAAGACTTTTTTCAAGACTGATAAGAGATCTGTCTCTAGGCAGTGGTAGTGATCAAAGGCGTAAGAATATCATCGAAAGAGGCTTCGGAGATCCGGATCTATACGATAGTGTGATGCGAGACTTCAAGGCCGCATTCTGGAGGGATGTGGATGCTTGCCAGGCAGAGATTGCGGCGACAATTCAAGCGTACTTCATCGATGTTGGGGAAGACCTTGACTTGGTCAGAGAAGAGAATGTGGCGAGGGAAAGTGAACAGGACCCAGAGTTTAGGGAGTTGGTAGCGGAGACGGTACGCGAAGGATGGGAGGCTTTGGAGGCCATGAGGACAAAGGTTGCAGAGCAGTGACAGATTGGCTTTGTTAAGAATAACGCATCCAGATTTGCCTTTTTATGACCATTGTCATCAAAGAAATATTGTGAGCAACAGAGAATGTGGTTTACAGGCTAAGCAGTTTCAGCGTGCACTTTACTACTATTGAGCGAAGTCAAGAGGATGATTGCAATGCGAGGATCAATTTGAAAGCACTCTTGAGTAGAATTGCAATTTCGAACACTTTTAGGAGAGAGGGACATCCGGCGATGAGGTAAGGGTCAACTCCACGCAAAGTTTACGGCGCAGATCTGACATGATCCTGTCCTCACTGTGGCTTCTCCGGCCAATTATGCGGATAGATATGACGCCACCTTCTCTCTCCTCGACTATATGTGAGAAGCTCTTGTATCTCTTGATTGAACCTCACTTTGACGCGCTTGAACTTGTTGCTCAACAGTCACCGTCAGGACTTGAACGACGACGATAAGCGCTGGACAGTGGTCATCTCACTTTATACCGTGGCTAAACCGGGACCACAAGGGCGATGCAGTTTCACAATCTTACAGGAATCCGCTTGTTAAACGAAAATAGTCGCGTCTATTGCGCGTTTTAGTGTCATTATGACGCCCTTTAGGATACATTCAGCCTCCTCAAAACGGCTCGGCCCTGCTGCGGCACTTGGCCCAGGTGAGATGCCCAGCCTTTTATCCCGCTGCGGGTTAAATTATTAGATTTCACACTCACGCGTTCGTTTGCTACTGATGGGGACGTGAAGCCCACCCAATTGGGGCACAGCACGGGATAGTGGAAAGAACAGGCTTAAGTCATCCCAGTCACGTTTCCGCCCCCAACGGCTCCATATGATCTAGATACTACCCCATTCCGTCGTACCACACACAGGATTTCGCAGGTGACAGCTCGGATAACCCTAAGTCAGGTAACTACCGGCAATGCTTGGATCGAGGCGCAGATCTGGTACTGTTGGATGCTGACATATGCTTGCCTTCACTAAGCTTACTGAATGTCTGGGCAGACTTGGTTCATCGACTAATATTGCGTTTGTCAGATCATGACTTCAGGCATGCCGTCTCCTAAACCGCTAACACAGCCGTCTCGAGGGCTTGAAGAGGGTCTGAAATGACGAAGATGTGGTTTGTGAAGGATCGATAGGATTCGTGCAGTCAAGAAACGGGCTGTGCTAACCTGTTCTGATCAGCTGCTTCTGACAGAATGTGATGGATCAGAGATCAACATTAACATCTACAAGACTCCAAAGAACCCTTTCCTACGGATTTGAAAGGTATAAAGAAGCAGGTCGTGGACCCCGACAGTGACGGTATGAACCAGACTCAAAGCATCCACACATTCACCACTCACCACATATCACGACTACCAATAGAGACCCTCAGCTGCTGAGAAAGAACAAAGTCCACCCTCCTCAATAGCAATTTCAACACCCTAACAACAAAATGGTCAACTCATTTGCTATCTGGCTCGGCATGGCCAACTGGTATGATGGGGGTCTCGGTGGCGTGTCGACGGAGGCTCTGATTCCTATGAACACGGGCAATGGACAGACCGCGTGCGGTGCGGCACTCAACCGGATGATGCTCACAAACCCAGTTGACGGCAACCTGGCTGGCAACTTCTATTGCGACGGCTGCTCGGGTGGCAGTGCCTGGGACTGGATGGTTGAAACGCTGGATCTCGGCCGAGTCGAGCTGACCCCCGAGTCCGCTACTGTAACTGGCGATTTGGGTAAGTTCTTGTGTTGAGTATTAGAGTCGAGACACAATTAATTGACAACATATATAGTAATTGAACGGTGGCCAAGTGACAACGACAATTACTGGGTTACTGATGATGCTGGGAAATGGCACGCTGTGTGCACCTGGCCAGACTCCGCTGAGTGGGAGAAGTGCTACGCTTCTGGTCCTGTTAGTGTGGTCAGATACCTGAACTGTAAGTCTCGATTCAAGCATGTGGAGAGGAGAGGAGAACCCGGGCATTAACATCAACAGGCGAGGCGGTTCCGGACCGTGGTGATGGCTATACTGAGGGCATTCAGTTCGCCTGAGCTGCTATGATTGGGGCACGAGTAAACGCTACTTGTGAGCTGGCACTCACTAGGTCGTCGACTTGTTATCGTTGGTGTTGTTTGAGGGATTTGCGCGGGTTAGAGCCTGCTCAAAGCGGTCCTCGTTCCATGGCTAGAATTGAATGAAGAGCTGGCATCATCTTTCATTACTACAATATATTATGTCAGCCCGCATCATCCTCTCTCAAATAATTTATCAGTTTGTTCATGACAAGGATAAGCCAGGATTATCAAGTTTCATACTAACCTCTCTCTGCTGAAGCTTTCCCACGCTTCAAGCAGCCCCTATTTGGTCTGCAAATAAACATGGACGGCGTTTTGGAACATATCAGGGGCGTGAAGAAGCGACCGCAGCTACAGTATGTGATGTCTTAATCACCAACAAGGAATTTATCGCTGCACGTGGTTTCAGCGCATGCAGGTCTCGCAAATGAGCGACAACATAAAATTCACCACTTCATCAGAACTAAGCTATCACCAACTTCCCGCGGCAGGACCGATAGGAGAACCATCAGCAGGCATCTGCCTGGCGCGAGCCATCCTCGTTGCGTCAAACGTCTCATCGGCGACAGTGGTTCCCCACCAGGTAGGGAAGTTGCTGCTCGAGAGACCAAGACCCAACGCGAAAAGAACAAGGCAAATGGCGTTGCCGACGTCGAGGGCACCAGCCATGACGTAAGTGTAACGGGACCACCAGGGCTTGTACTTCCTCATGATGTAGATGTTGAACATGGCACCGACAAGAAGCCAGTTGGACAAGTTCCAAAGAGTAGCGGGAGGAATCATGCCACCAATACTGAAGATGGCAGGCCAGTAGACGTAGCGCTAGGAATAATTAGCGTGGTTCAAGACAAACGTGGAGAAGAAGACTTACAGCAATGCTGCGAGGGTATCTGCGGGCAATCACGTAGTGGATGACAGTGACGACGGCTCCAATGAGCCAGAACCAGTTGATCCAGGAGAACAAAGCGCCAGGTCCAAACATCCTCTTGGGACCAACAACTCCCCAAATGACACTGGCGTTGTAGAAAGTGGTGGCACCTGGGCAAGTGAAGCCCTGAGGCTGAGACTCAGAGCAGAACTCAGGGATGTTGCCTAGGAGGAAGTTGTAGGTGGCAATCTGGACCAGCGACAGCCAGACAGCGGCGAAGAACTGGGCGCGGAACATCGATCGCGGAGGAACTTTCATCTAAAGAGCGGGTTAGCTGATGTGTCATTTGCAGCCGACCCAGGGCTGAGATCTAGAGAAGACTTACGTAGTGTCCGACCTTCATGTCCGAAACAAAGGTGAGACCATTGGCCATGAGCATGTAACCCCAGCTCTTGAAGAGCATCATGGCTACGGGACGGCCAGGAAGCATGTAACCGACGATGAACTCAGTGATGATGTTGAGGCCAGTCTGCTGACTAGTGATTGCCTGGATGATTCCTGATCCATGATGTTAGTGACGGAATTTCAAAGAAAAAGCCGATAAAGACGCTGACTTACCAATAGGAAGAATCATGACGACACCCATGACAACGCAAAGAATGAAGGCCCACCAGGTGAGCTTGGTATCCCAGACCTGGGAAGCAATCATTGCGAATGTGAAAGAGACGGCGAAGACAGCCATGAACCACTAAAGTCATCGTTAGTCTCAGAGAGAAACCGTGTGTTCTTAGCGACTCACCCATTCAGGAGCTTCCGGGTACTTCCTCATGTGCTTCAGGTGAACATCAGGCTCCTCGTATTTAGCGTCCTTGGTGCGCCTCCAGATATCCTTTCCGTAGAAAAGACCGACATGCACAACAGTCGACATGAGGGCAGCGAAGCCCAAGGCGTAAGCCATAGTGAAGACAGGGCCAATCAGAAGAGGAGAGTATGCCTCATAAGCCTCAACGTTGAGGGTCAGGTCATCGTTCAGGATTCGCGAGGTGTTGTATACTATGCCCATGTTGTCGAAGTTCTTGTTGGCACTCAGTGGCAGGTACCTATAGAACTCGGCACCACCGTAGGCCACAGCGTATCCACAGATCAAGATGAGGAAAGCGCCGAAGATGGAGTTCCAGATCGCGAAAGAAGGGAACTGAAGAGGGTTGTTGAAGAAACCAGCAACACCACTCCAGTCGAGAGTTCCAGGAATGAAGCCGAGGCCGTTGTGACCACCGAACGCCTGGTTGACGCCAACGTTGCTCGGGGCGATCCAAGTCGGGAACTGTCCGATATAGCACAGGAACGGCGCAATGCAGTTAGGAATCCACTCCCAGAAGAAGGTACCACCAGCAACGATCATGAAGAACTTGTAGCGGCCCATGGTCCAGCCGTTAGCAGAGTCGGCGGAACCACCGCTGTGCAGAGCATCCATGACAGAGCAGGTGATGAGAGTTGCGGGCCAGACCATAGCAGCGGGCCAGATGAGGAAGCGGCGCATAACACCAGCGAGACCGAAACCCATGACCTGGGTGGACATGATGAGCAGAATCTGGAAGCCCCATCCCCAAGACTGACCGTAGAAGATCTCCTGGGCGATGAGAATGGAGATGGAGTAGCTGATTGTTGTTCCGGCAGCGGCCATCATGGTGATGAGGGTGTGCTCCTTCTTGTTGAAAGGACCGGGGTTGAGCGGAGCGCCAAAGATCTTGACATCAGGCATGAACTTGGCCCAGCCAGTGCCCAGAGGGTAGGCGATGAGCTGCACGACGGAACTGGTAATGGAGACCTGGGTGTAGTGCTCATAGAGAAGGACGTTGACCGAGCCAATAATCGTGCAGAGAAGGGCACCAATGGTCCAGGCACGGATAGTGTCGACATAGAGAGAAGGATCATCAGTAGGTTTGACCTAAGTTGTTGTTAACGAAAAGCCCAGACACAAATCACACAATAGATGCCGATTAAAGACGTACCGATGCGCGGACTTCAAAATATGGAGAGTCCTCCTCGAGAATCGACTGCTCAACAGCAACCTCCTTCTCAGCATCGCCCGTTCCAATCGCATTGTCGATGTCGTCGATGGTGTGAATGTCCATAAAAGGATCCCACTTGTGCTGATCCTTCACCCGCCTAAGGTGAGCATCGGCATTCGCGACATCCTCGCCAGGGCCCTCAGCCGAGCTGGTGTAGACATTGGAGGCGCTGTTGTCCTTGATCTTGGTGATGATGTTGGAGAAGCCCATGGTTGCGGCTTTGTGATGCGCGCTTTCGCCTCGATCAGAGTATGCAAAAGTGTCACAGCCACAGAAGACAGTGTGAAGCCTGTTCCATGGAGAGATCGAGAAGGTTCAGATGGTGAGAAGGCCGTGTATTAAATTAAAATCCCCCCTCTGATTCAGGCCCTCCCCCGCCACCGATCAATCGCCTCGCTCCAGAGATGCAGTGAATCAACGCCAATCCGCTATCACAAGGTCAAGATCGGCTTGTGGAACAAAGGTCCCTATGTCGACATGGTGTGTGCTTGGGGCAAAAGTGCGTGCTCAGCGTTATCTCGTGCAAAGGTTCTTGCAATCCTCTGATAGTCTTGGCTATTGGGCAAACCACTGCTAGAGCTGGAAGTGGCAAGTATCACGGCCCCAAGCGAGACCCCTACCCACAAAAGTCCCCTCCCATTCTCGACCAGTGTCGCTGGATGGAGAAGAACTTCTGCCCGAGGAAGTGTGGAGTGGGCTATTCCCATCCCCATGTCTGGAAATAGTTACGTGTTGACAGACCACGCCTGTACGCTCTGTCGATGTTGTCGCCAAGGACTCGCGCATCGCTATCATTGCCATCGTCGCCTGCCACGAAAGCAGGGTTGCGCTCAACCAGCAACCCCTGAATAGAATCCAAGGTTCTGGCGCCGTCCTGCTTCATCGCCACAGTTCATGCATGTTGGCGATACCAAGTCCATGTCACACGATGGTTTGCCTCATTCCGCGCATCCTTCTCGAAGCCAACCACTTCGTCCCCCCTAGCGTGTCCCAACCATCAGAAGATTACCTATAACGTGCACTACAAAGAAGCTTACCGCCAGCCAATCGCGGTCCTAAAGTCCATCTGATCCCTAGGACCTCGACCAACGGCGCTAGGCTCTCCGACGTAGCGTTGCAGCTGGTGGGGCCTCGGTCCGTCTCGGTTCTGCTCAGATAGGCAGGTGAAGTCATTTGGACACGAACTCCGAGTGGCGGATGGCCGATCTCTCTATCAAGCCTCCAGGGGGTCCCCCGCACTCGCGTCTGAGGGAGATGGATACATCGGGACTTTTGCTTGGCGATACCCCGAATATTGGATGTCAGGAGACGGATATCTCGGAAGTGGTGCTTGGCGATACCTGCCCAGAACCCAGGATATCCGCCATAGGATGGGTCCTTGACTTCAGCTCGCATACGTGGCGCATCCACCCGTTGGCCTTTGTCGCTGTTATGAAAGGGAACTGCCGGCGCTTAGCGCTTCATCGCTGGTATGGTGCGATGCTGGCCGTCTTTATCACGCGCCTGCACAGAGTACGTAAAGTAATGTTTGTACCTACCTACGAAGCAACTACCAGGGCTACGATAAGCAGTGGTTTGCAAGTGGAAGTGCTAATTACAGTGGCGACACGTATCTTGACAACCTGGGGCGGAACTGACCGCGTGGCGGAAGCGCACCGCATCTTCCTCGGACAAGCCGAGCGACATCACGCTGGAAGCACAACCCGAGATGAGGTGAGCGACCGCTCCCGGGAATGAATGGTAATGGGAATGCAAATCAGGTAGGTGCTCAGATGTGTGTGTGTGTTCCTTATTCCTTACCGCATGCCGTAAGCCGTATGCCGTATGCCCCTTTGCCTGCCTCCACTCTCACGTGTAAAACAGCTAGCTCGAATAGTGCAAAACCGTAAAGCCGTATCAGTACAATGCTTAAGGTTCTTTTGCTTTTCGGGCCCATCGCGGGACATGCATAACTTATCGTTGCGTTCTTCCCAGGCTGGCTCTTTGCCATTGGTTCAGCGATTGATGGCTAACTCGTAAACGTACGGCAAACGCGCTGGCCGACGGGGTTTACGAGGTTCTTATCGTTATTGACTCCATCGTGCCATCAGATCACACCAGTCTTTCCCCGGCTTTGCGGACAACGCTTCCTGGTATCCTTTGACTGCATGAGGTCTGCGCTCTTGTCGATTCAGCCTCGCTGTAACGCCGATGAGTGAGCCAAAATGCGATGCCACTGATAGCATGCACCGGCTCAGGGCCACGGAGGGGGGTATGCTCTGGTACTGACACATCGTGCGTCTCTCCGTCCACCGTGATTGTGACAAATGATCTGTCAAGTCTGCTCCTACGGTATCATCCACGCCGCCGGCGAGAGCTAATCCAACACATACTCTTCAGCCGCTCGAGCAGGGTGCGAGAATCGCCACGTTGAAGAATCAGTGATCCATATATTCCGTTGACAGTATCCACAGCTGAAGGTAGGTACAGCACGAACCTGCCATTGACGTGATCGTAATATCAATCCCCATTCTCGGCTGTAAACCCGTGCACCTCTTAGTGGACTTGCGGGGTGTATCATCGCGTTTGGATCTGTTCGCGTATCAGCAGCTCGTCCTATGATAGCTCAGTACTGCGCCGCTAAGTGGGAATCCAGATCAGGTTCGCCTTTGCAGTCCTCGATTCGTATGTGAAATTGGTATACGCGGCGCTATTCTGTTCGAAGTCTAGTATGGCCTACGAAAGTCCATTCCGCTGCACGCTGCCGTCGGCAGCACTCATCCCTTGCTATTACGGCCGCCTTACTTCAGTACGGTTCAGGGTGGACTCTTGTCGATATGATTACCTTGAGGTTTGTAACTGTACTGTGATGTGTCGACAGCTTAACCTGATGGCACAATGGTGCACCGTGGAAGAGAGTTGGGATTCGCCAGGACCGGAAATCCGGCGGCGAGAGATCAAGGAACAAGGTACGCAGCCAGGAAGTTTATGGCCACTCATCGTAGAACATGTATGGATGAGGCAAGTTCAGACAAAGGTAACAGCCGGAGAACGGCTTTGCTCTGTAGAGTAAAGGAGCCTAGGAGGGTGCCAAGGCGGGTGGCAAGGCTGGGTGAGGCCGAGGAGGAATCAAGCATGTTCTGTACTAACATGTGCCTCTTATCAGCCAGTCTGTCGGTTACAGGGGATCTTTGGCTGGTTGCATGGGGCCTCCTTACATGATGTGCGCCTGATCTGGTCCCATGTTTGCGGTGACTCTGCATCTAGAACGGGCCCATATCGATCCCTTGTTGGTCGACGACCATCGCAGTCTGGTCCGTAGCTGTGTGACCATAGTTGGCCAGTATTGATTGGGCAGTGACTCTAACTCTGTTGGGCCTCACAATTAGGCCATCGTACGGCTGCACATTAGTTTCAACTCGCGAAGGTGCCATACTAAGTCATACGCTCGCTTACCCATATCACTCCCAGCTTGTTCGAAGCAATAATATCAGCGGCTGTGCGGCCAGTATAATAAGGCCCTACATTCATTCATAGTGACCAATTGCAGGCGAGCTCCCTCGTCCGATGCCTGACACGTCCGATTTTCGAGATTAGGCATACTCAGCTAGGAATATGATTATAGTACTGGTATATTTCAGGACCTTAGTAAAGTAGTGTCTATTGCTACACAGCTGTGCCTAGAGCTCAGTCCTAGTTGCTGTGCGCAACCCAAGGCTGGGCTGACTTTGTCATGCCACGAAAGATCGAGCAGGACTATCATAGGGTATAGTAGAACTGCAAGTCCGCTAGATAAAGAGCAAAAGATGCAGCTTCGAGATAGACGGTGAAGGGTAGTTGACGGGCGGAGACCATAATGAGAACTATCTACCAGAATAGCGGTCATTTATGATCAAAAGAGTAGGATCTGGACGAAACCATTAATGAGGCTCATAGGGTACAGGGTATGATAGGCCTATTCTGCCACTAAACAGCTAGGTCCTAGATGCCATTTCGACTCTTCAGAAAGGGTGGAGAGGTCGATGGAACACAGGAGTGATCTGAGTCCACGCTCATATTTGAGTCAGCACTTGTCTCGCTGTAATGATCGCCAAAAAGAGTCATATGGGAATAGAAGAGTAGCGGTCACCTGCACATAGCGGGTAGGGCCAAGTAAGTCATCGAGCTCAGGGTCAAAGGTCTTCTAGGCCATGCTATATAGACGAGACGGCGTGGCGGCAAAACCGTGGAATAGTAGATGTTCAACACTAGTTCACCTGAAAGTAGTGCAGTGATGTGTTAAGACTTGCAATACCCTGAGTAATCATGGGACCAAGCTGTCGTGTTGGGACGCCTATGACCGGATCGTGCTGGCTGGACTAGCGACGAGCATCACCTTCGATCCACGAATTGGTGCTGCCTTCATCGCAGGCTATCTGAGAAAAGCAGCCCACAAGGAAGCCCTGTTTACAAACGTATAGTGAAGCAGCCAGCTCCTGTGCCCGTAGCCTATACTCGAAACAGGGGTGCAGGCCATCTTGAACGGTCTTTGATTGGCAGCTTTCTTGAGCCCATACCTTTTCTTAACCAGATATCGCTTCCCGCATGGCCCTACTGCGGCGTATACTTGTATAAAGGCTATTCGGTTTCGTGACAGAATGCGCAGGATGTGTGTCCTCTTTATAAAGAGGGATATTCAGCTGTTCTAGCCGCTATGGTACTCGACGCGCGACGCATCTACACACCGGCCGCGGACTTGCAAGTTTGCTCCATAGGGCGCAATTGAGTTGACGCCTCAGCACCATCACACTGTCATATAGAGTTTTCATACGCTGTCGACCAAAGGGAATGGCAACCCTACCTATACAAGCCAACGAAACTTTTGCGCATATGTCGTGCGGCGAAATACAAGCGCCGACTCAGCTTGTGCCTGGGGGGTAAAGAGACTAAGCATATGGGCGGTTAGGAGCCAGCGTCCTCTATCGGGGTGAGTTCACTGCCGTGCATTCTTGATTCGAAGGAGACTAACTTAGATATCTGCCGCTTGCGAATTTAAGGTTAAAGTTATTGTTGATGCCTGGATCTGATGGGCGTATGGCGGCACGGTGGCTGTGATGGTGTGCTGGCAGCCTAGTAAACTGCTAGGCGCGGATTGAGATTCTGCCGTCTTACACGGGAATACATGCAAACACCATGCGTGGCGCATCACGACTCAGCTTCCACCAACAACGGCGTCGTCGAAGGTTCAATCGGTGAACGAGACCGTGCATCTCACCACTGAATGCTGGCGCGAACCCTTCACGTCGCCAGTCTAGCTCGGTCAAACGTGCCAGAGGTGGCTGTTGGTCGTTGCGTGCGATCTATGCTTGTCTCACACGCCGCCATCTTGATCTATAAAAGGCCACTGTCTTCCCCTCACCATCTGTGAATTAGATCCAGCCAAACAAGCTCAAACGGGCAAACTCCCAGACAATAAGACAAAACCACCCAATTGACCAACAACCACGCACCATGCCACGCTACATCTTCCTCATCAAGGCCGACCCCGGCGCCGAGAAGCCTCCCCAAGACGCACCTACCAGCATGTACGAGGAGATGACTAAGTTCAACGAGGAGATGACAGCTGCTGGCGTCATGCTCAGCGGTGACGGCTTCCTGCCCACTTCCCGTGACAGCTACCGCCTCACCTATTCATCCGAGCTCTCCCCCACTGTTGTTGCTGGCCCTTTTGATGTGGACAAGGAGGCGCATGTCTGTGGCTTCTGGACCGTTCGCACAAAAGACGTCGAGGAGGCTCTGTCATGGGCCAAGAGGATCCCTTTCAAGGAGGGCGAGGTCGTGGTGAGGCGTATCGCGGACTCGGACGACCTGGGTGATGCCTTCACCGACGAGCTCAGGGACAGGGAAGGCAAGATGCAGGAGGAACTCGCCAAGAGGAAGTGAAGGCAGCCTCCTTTCTCTAGCCATACAACCAAGTAAAATAAGCCGTTGATACGCTGTGAATGGTTGTGAAGTAGCACCAATTGAGATACTATGCGCCACCAGATCCGTGGTCACGAAAGGTATTATGACGACTGAAGGCACCTATTGAATACTAGACGTGTCACTGAGTTCGAAGACCTCCCCTCAGATTCCATTCCAAAGTGGCTGAAATCGAAGGCGGCGAACATATCTGACTGCGCATTTAATATAGATACTCGCCTAACCCACGTTATTCATGTCCATTTTGAATGTCGTCATCATCCCCTACTAACGCTCTACTGCGTGTAGGAACCACGTGAATGCAAAGCATCCGAAAGCTCCTTGACTAGATCAGCTCTTCCCATAGCCTCTGCGAAGGGGATCCTGTCTCTAGCAGTCTCTGGATCTGCGCCCTTGGCAAGGAGCATCCTTACAACTGCAAGATGGCCGTACTCCATAGCCCATGATAGAACTGTGCGGGGGCCCTCGTCCAAATCCTTGGCCCCTGCATCGAAGAGGGCTTCGATTACGCCGGGGGCGTCGCACTGAATTGCCCATGCCATCGGCGTCCAGCCGTCCATGTCTTTGTCTTCTAGGCCCCGGGGTTCACATTCAAGCAGGGCCCGAACTGCACCTTCGTGTCCATGTCCGCACGCCCATGAAAGAGGACTTCGCTGATCATGATCCAACCGATATTTGTCAACTTTTGGGTTCTGCTGAAGCACGCGAATGACACTTGAGTGCCCGTTCCCAGTTGCCCACGAAAAGGCAGTCCGGCCGGTGTTGTCCCCAAGGTTGGGGTCTATTCCTCGAACTCTTTTCAGCAAGAAGTTGACAACCTCTTCCACGCCATCGCCAGATGCCCATGATAAGGCAGTGCGCCCTTGAGAGTCTTGACTATCGATGTTAACGCGGCGATCCTTGGCCAACGCTGAGATGATGGTAAGGTGACCGCCTCCCGAGGCCCAGATAAATGGAGTTGCGCCGCTTTGGTCGCCAAGGTCTGGCATAATGGAATCCTGCTTGAGCAGATACCTTACCACATCGTGGTGACCATTACCCGCTGCTAAGGACAGGGCAGTTCTTCCTCTCTTGCCTTTGATGTTCACGTTACAACAGCCATGGCTCAAGAGGAGACGTACACACTCAAGGTGTCCATTCGCTGCGGCTATCAAGAGGGGAGTGTGTCGCTCAGAACTGTAATACTCGGAATTGGCATTGGCCGCCAGCAGCATTGGAACAATTCTCTGGTGACCACCATTTGCCGACCAAAAGAGCGCCTCATCCTTCTCCTGCTGAGAGCAACAGCCGTATTGGAGAATTTCCTTAGTCGCCTCAATGAGGTTGAGATGAGAGGCAAACTCCAGACTGCTAGATTCTTCGGGGAAGCTCGTAGCTGCGTCAATGGCCTGAGACCGAGCAAGCCTCCTCCAAGTTCGTCCTGCTGTGTTGTTGAGTTCAAGCAAGGCCATGACAGAACTCTTGAGCTCGGGAGGGGCATTGGCCTCACAGTTAGAGTAGTGATAGTGCCATTTCGTGGCCGCATAGCTGTAGAACGGATGACGCGAGGCCACTCCGGTCAAGAGGTCCGCTTCAACAGCCTCGGGCTCCTGGAGAAGGTCTATTCCCATCGTATCTTCTCCCCACATGTCTCCATCGTCTGAAGCCTTCTCAGCTTCATCAAAGCCGGTTTGCCTGGTCTCGTCTATTGGTGATGGCTCAGGGGAAGAGTTCGGAGTTTGGAAGTCTTCTAAAAGAAGATAGAGGGTGCAGACAGTCGCCATCTGAAGCGCCGCGCTCTTGGAGGTGATAAGCGGCATTCCAGGGCATGACTCATAAGAGCGGAAGCTGAGCGCATCTTCTTCAGATCTCAGCAGAAAGTCCCGGACGCTTTCGTGTACCAGTGAAACTTGCTGGCCGGACAGCCGCACGAGCGGCCCGAGAATGCCCCGAATGGTACGAGCAATGGCCGGTTGGGAGTCCCGGGAAACTTCACCTGAGCTTTGGTGGCGATTTGTGATGGTAAGCGCATGATTGATCTCATCGAGACGAAGATTCCTCGAACTGGCTAAAAGTAGGCTCAATAAGCAATGCGCAGTTGATAGATTTCCCTTCGGAACTTTGGCTAGGAAGCCTGCATACGTGGACTCAAGGCTTTGTGGGAGATTACTGATGATAGTGTCGAAGTCGGCGGCAGATGCGAGTAGGCTGTCTTCCAATGACTCGAGGACCATGTGAGTCCACAAGAACGTGTTTCCAGCCTTTGAGAGCATGGCTTTGAGGAGGTGACGTTTTGTCTGTTCGGGACAACTGTGCCTTAGGGCAACCTCATCCACCCGGTGGCGAATGAATTGTTCAATGTCGTCTGAGTAGCCTAACTCCCCATCATCAATAGCAATGGTACCCTCTTTCACGACGTCCTCCACCTCCACAGGTGGATACAATATTGGTCGGCTTGTAAGGAGGAACTTGACAGTCTTGCTCGAATCGTTATGTGTGAGCTCTCTGATCACACTGAGAAGGTTCCGGCAGGAGGAAGTCTCGCATTCATCGAGGGCGTCGATGATAACATAGACCATGTTTTCCTTCAGGTCCTTGATCATGCTCTTGAAGACAGACCACAGTGTAGCGAATGAGTGAACCATGCCGCCACCACAGACCTCGAACTCCCGGCGGATATGTCGGATCATCTGTCGATTGCGATGAACAAGCTGAAATATGAGTCCGGTAAGGATCGCCTTGCCGTCTTGCTGTGAGGTAATCTTCTTATCACAGAAGTACATAAGAACCCGCTGGCTTCCATCCTCAAGGCGTTTCGCGACAGAATGAGAGAGGACCGTCTTGCCACAGCCAGGATGACCAGTCAGCCACAGTATTGCGCTTTGAGCCCTTTCGTTCCATGTCACAAACGAAGGGTGCGACCCGATCCAGTTGCAAGTGCCATGTACTGGTGTTGGCAATCTTGCCTTGTAGTCCCTCAGATCGAAGTTGCTGAACAACGTCATACACGATCTCTCGAGATCGTTGAAACCTTTCAACCAGTCAAAAGCTGATCTCTGGGAGGTGAGATGGAGATCTTTGCGACTTACTTGAAGTGGAGGAGTCTCGGCTTCTCGCCCTGTTACGTTGTGCGCGGCTACGGCCTGCAGAAACCTGGAGCCGTCTGATTGCTTGGCACACCGATGCACATTCTGATGTGTTGTGTGGGAAGCGACAGATTTCTTGGTGGTTCAGATTCAATGGCAGCACATCTTCGTCTGGCAGTCCCAACACTGCCGACTGGCGAGTTACAACCTGCGGAGTGGACAACGTTAGGGAAAAGAGGGTAATAGAGACGGGAACAAAGGATTGTCCCGTGCTTTGCTTACCGGTGTTCTTAGAGGGGGTAGAGGCAGTGTTTCGTAGAACGTTGTGACCGATATTTTCCCCAAGATATGGCGGACTGAGAGATCTAGCTCCTGCAAGCCTTGGGAGTCGTACGCGGGTGCATCGAGCAGGTCTTGCTTGACAACATTCGGCATGGTCCCAATCGAGAGTGTTGCTGAGAGGGCATTGACTGCACGCCCAACCACAAGTGCTGTGTCGGCAATGTTACTGCCACAATGAGGCGTGCCGAGAAATACGATGCCGATGGTGGAATCCAGTAAATCGCCATAACGAACCTGATCCATGTGGGCAAATACTAGAGCCTTCCGAGGGTCAGAGAGGCTGAATACTTGGACCAAGTTCCTTACCTGTTTGCAAACAATGCCGCCGAGACTATGACACACGAAAATGATTGAACGGTGAGGCTTATAATATTTGTTGTCAGCTCGCAATTGACGGAAATGTTGACTCGGGATCTATACCTCGCCTCCCTCCTCTCGAAGGTTCCTCAAGGCGTCAAGCAGGGCCCTCGAGAAATCCGGCACGGAAGCGACCGATGGGTTGCCTCTGACTCTAGAAGCATACCCAAAGGTAGATACGCGGCACCCTGGAACATATGAGGGCAACGTATCTTTGAGCCACATGTTGCCACTGGCAGGATGCCTCCATGTAGAAACCGATTTTCCGTTCAGGCCGTGAACAGCGATGATGTCCACCGGCTGAACATTGTCGCCCTCGCTCGTTGTGCTTTCTGCCACCACAGAGAGCCCCAATGGATTGCTGACATCATGTTGGCTGTTCTTGGTGCTGGCAGATGTCGTATTGATATGCAGAGTCTGGACATCTGTGCTTGAGACGCTAGGTTCGGCGGCGGGTGGGATTTGGGCACCTGAGGCGGGGGAAGAGCCTTCGCGCCGAGAGGGTAACCGGCTCTCCCCTGTACGGAGTCTGTTTGCAAGCCGACTCAACATGTTGGTGGCCAGAGACAGGGCACAGTATGGCGGGAAAGTAGAATCTCATAGGCAAGGGAACGGGCACAAGAGCAGCGGAAATATAAGGAGAAGAGGACAGGGAAAAGCAAAGCGAAAGGCAAAGCGAAAGGTGAGGGCAAGGCATCTGGAAAGCAAACGGCGTTTGCATCGGACAGCGCCTGAGCAAGGATTTGGCGCTGTCACTATTGCACGGAACTTATTATTGGCTGTTGGTATGCAACCGTTGCAGCAAGACCTGCGGGCCTTATGCGGTTGGTTCAGGAACAAACATCGCATGGCAGTAAGTTTCAAAGCAACGGCATCCGGGGGTCGCGCGGCAACAACTACCGGGCCGCTGTGTTCATGCATGCCCACCGATTGTAGGCGTGCTGCCTTGTCCGATGCCTCTAGGAGGTTCTCCCCGTGCAAACCGGAGAGTGGCACGAGGCTGATTGTCAGACAAATAGCGACATGATCAAATTCTGGAAGAGGTCGCATGATCTGAATGGTGGATGGGAGGTGTTGTAGGTTAGTGGTGGTTGCCCTGTGATGTTGGAAGAATTCAAGCGCTGAAGGTTCCTGTGTAAGTCCATAACACAAAACGTGTTTCCTGCTGGACCACACCAGGCAGTCGAAGCCCGCCAGACCTGATGAGGCCAAAGGAGCAGACTACCTACCGTTCCTATGGTGTACCTAATATCTATATCATGGCCTGCCTGCACGTTTCGCTGTTAAGCTTACGGACGCCCCTGCTGTTCCATCAGGATGCTCTTCGAGCTCGTGTGCTATCTGGACCGGGCATAAGTGGGAGCCTCCTGCTTTCAATGCTGCTCGACTGTGATGCTATTTTGCGACCGCCATATCCTCTCTTAGATTTTCTTTTTTGGCAGGCATTAAATCCTCGTACGATCCTTGTTTGCCAGTCCACGCAAGACGAGGGACAAGAAGGATGTCAAAGATGGGCGGCATACCGAACTTTATGCGTGTTAACTGTAAATCTTAGTCTGATCCAAAGATGGCAAACAAGCCCAACATTGCCGGGGCGCGCAGCGTTAATGCACCGGACTTCGGGTAGCTTTCAAATGTATGATTGGTGGGTTAATTGTAGTGCAACCAACAGCACCACTCCTTGTGTGAACCCTTCTGCGACGGTTTGGCACCTCGCTAGAAGCAAGACCATAAATCGTCTACAGGAGATGAACAAAAAGAAATCGCAAAGAAAAAAGAACATACAACAGCCGGTATTCGCTGGTCGTCACCGACCCAACTACTAATCAGCCCCTTAGCAGTTTAACTAGGGGAGAGCGGACGGGGTATCTTGTCGATTTAAGCGCCCGAGGGGCAGGGTTAGGGTCCAGTCCTCAGAAGTGGTGTGACGGTGACTTGCCCCCCCTGTCCCTCGAGGTCCCCTCGCCGTACCGGGTACCACCTCGATGTTGTGCGTCACGTCGAGATGTACCAACTCATAACGGCCAGATTCTGGACTGGATCCTGGGAATGGCGCGTGTTGGCCGGCTGAGCAGCCGTCCCCCTGACCGCATTGGGATGTGCTGAGATGGCATTTATGAATGCGCGATCAATCCCTCCCCGAGGAAGGGGCGGCTGCTCCTCGCTCTCACCTCTCGCCGTCAAATCTACACCATGTTAAAAGCCCCGACCACGAAGAGGAAGCGTCAAGATGCGACGAGCTTGTATGCTAAGCAAGACACCGATTATCAGCCACCAGAGCTTGGTCGGGGCGTCTATCATCTAGACATTGATGATGAGAGGCTCGACGCCATCGCGCGAAGCTACCATGAACGCCCGGTCGAGCCAGACGACAGGCTGGAACTTAAGACAAAACGCCTGCGCGAGAGAGTATGGTCTTTATGGCAGGAGTAAGTCTCGTTATCATCAGACGCAAGCAGCGCACTGACTGGCCGTACAGATTCGTCGAGCGCCGAAAGCTCGACTCGTCGGAACAATGGATACAGCTGTGCCACGGCAACCCTTCTGCAGTGAGCAACATTCAAGCATTCCTTCACAGCTATGCTGCGTCAGGCACAGCATGGCGGGTCTGCCTTGGACCGGAAGAATACCGTCAAGTGCATGTCATCCGCCACGCTACCACGATAGAGGATGCCTGGGCTGCACTGGTCAAGGTCGCCGACCATGAGGTAATGAGGCCGAAGATAATCGAGCATCCGTCAGACGCGGCATTGTACAGCCTCGGGTTCTCGTCAAATCAACGAAATCGAAACCCTCACTGCGTTGGTGTTGCAAAGGTACGTTGTGCGACGATGGCCCCACGGCCAAATATTGCTAATCCACTATAGTCTATCCCCGACATTGTCGATAGACTTCGCGATGAAGGAACTGATGTTCTCCTGAAGTCGGAATACAAGAAACGAGCCATGTCAGCTTCTGACCTGCTCTTGATTCTCAACACACTATGGACACAGGCCGAGCACATCAGTGCCCGTCCTTCCACTCGATCTGCTTTCGATTGCTCAGTCAAGCTGGCAGGGCTTGGCGGCTGGCGGCCTTTGAGCGTTGTCAACAAGCAGTACCGTGATGTTCGCTTCTACTGGATGAAGCACCCAAAAGACGCGAACAGGATCGTGACGGTCGCAAAGATTACGATCCACCATGTCAAGATTCCCAAGGGTGTGCAACGAACAGGCAACGCTTCGTGAGTGACCGTGTTCTCAGAGGTACGAATTATGCTGATGTGTTCAGGCTCGAGTTCGGCATTCTAGCGATCCCGACCCAGCTGATTTGCCTGCTCCGGTCACTGGTTGCTAGAGCTATTGCGGATGATGCTTTTGAGGCGGGCTACAGAACCGCAGAGGAGGTTCTATGGCCACAGCACTCACTCGGCGACCAAGACGTACAGGAACTACCGATCAAGTCCGACTTTCAAGACAAGTACATCATCCCAATATCTTACACGCAGTACTACGAGTTATTTCTCCGCACTCTGCTCGTTGCTGGACTGGCAGAAAGGCTTCGGCCTTACTCTCTTCGCGTTGGCGCCGCCGGACGGCTTGATGGTACGCCTGATCTCTTGTTCGCTGGCGCTGATGCTAATCAAAGCAACCCACAGGTGTCCTCACGGACGCGGCTCGGAACTTCATCCTATCACAATCTACCGATGTGTTCCAGAAGAGCTACCAGCCGCACATGCTGCAACAGGACTTGGTGAAGATCGCATTTGGGAACGACATATCCGGACCCGACGAAGGGGTTTTATCCCTCTTTAACAACGCCACATGGTTTCGAGACCCATATGCCCCTATCTACATCAAGCCAGAGGATATTGAAAAGTGTGAGAAGCGTAGCGACCTGCGATTCTTTCAACGGAAGCTTCAGGAACCCGAGTTACCAGAGAAGGAGAAACAGCAGATTCGTGGTCGAATGAGCTACATTCGGCAAGCGTGGGATGACCTCAAAATCCAGGAAAGGAGGGTGAAGTACTTCGAGGAAGTCAGGAAACTCCAAGTCCAGGGCTTATCCACGCTTCATCTCCGTGAGGAGAACAGGGTTAACCCGAGACGGACGTTCTTCAAGGCGAACAACCAAGCAGCAGCAGAGCTCGGGGCATTCCTCGCTGATCCCGGCTATACATCAGACATCACGCCAGGGCTCGTTGCGTATCTGCTCAACGCGACTGATATCCAATCAGCCATCAAACCGGAAGACAGCCCCATCAAGAAGGAAGATGGATTTTCTATGAAACAGAAGCCTCGGTGCTTTTTCCCGGGTTGCCTGAACCGTGAGTTCTCGGGCAGAGGACCATTTACGCGGCACTTTCGTCAAGCGCACAAATCGGTGGGAAAAGCGTTCTCCTGTCCTGTGTGCATCCAAGAGGGTCGCGGCAGCGTCGAGATCAAAGACCTAGAAGTTTGGTGCAGTCATATTGCTCGCTGGCACGGTTCTCAAAACGCGCCACCACCCATCCCTTCTAAGGCCTTGTGTCTCCTCTGTGATACAGAGAAGACAGTGGTAGGATTCACTCGGCACATCAAGCGGAAGCATAGCACGACATTCGAGTCATCATTCCCATGCCCGGAGTGCGGACAGATCATAGCGCAAGGCCAGGAGTCATGGGAAGAGCACGTCGCCGATGTCCATCCAGGAGGACTCCATCCTTGGGGTACTGCTCCACGCCAATCGACTCCCAGGGATACAACGTACGGCTTGAAAGAGTTGGCGAGAAGAGCAGAAGGGAAGGCTAAAAGGGCAAAAGTAGACAGGCCAGACTAAGACATGGACAAATACAAAAGGTACCAGAAGGAAATCATGCCGTGCTAAAAGCGGGGTATTTGCGTGGGGCTACCACTAGTTACATAAGCACAAGCTGTTTGTCAGCCTAGCCCATGAACGTTGCGTCTTTTTGCTTTCGCATCTCTTGATGCCTCTTAAAAGTGAATCTTTTACCCGACTGGAATTTATACGCAGCAATGGTTTGTCACCTATCAAACCCTGAACAACGTTGGCTGACCCTTTAACAAGTCATGTGAGCTGGAGGTTCGACCGCTTCCGCCTGAGGTCGACTTGCCTGAATCACATGATACCAAGATATGGTCTATCAAAGGCAAGGGGCAGACATTGTTGTGGAAGAATTGTCAGGAGCTCAGGGTCTTTCAGGAAGGAGCGGCTACACCCCACCAAATCATAGAGAAAGCCGAGGGTACGATTGAGATTCCAGAGGGGATAACTGTTGCGGTTATTGCAGGCAGGCTAGAGGCGAGAGTGCAGATAAGCTAGAGCCTGACCATTTCTGGCCGTCCTGTTCCTGTCGATTACCAGTGTTTAGAGCGTTTCGTTGCTTTGGATTGTGTCATGGTAGAAGTCAACATGAAAGCCGGGTCTATGTTCACGTGACAGCAGCTTCCCCACCTTTATCCCCGCAATGCACGCCAGATCCATGAACAATTGGTGGTCTGAGTGAACTATCCCCAGCCACGTTGGAAGGACGCCCGGTGCATCATCGCAATATCCAGTATTCTTAGCAGGAAGTTAGCACCCAAGTTGCCTCGATGCCTGCTCACTCTTGGCAAATGTAGCCATAGCGCATCCCTTACTATCGATTGCGTAACGTCTTGAAGGGTTCTGGCCATGGAAACGTACCCCAAGTACCCCAAGCTTCTCAATTCACTCCCCTCCGATATTCGCATCCTAATATGGCGCCTTGCGGACCAAATCGACATCAAGGTGGTGGAGGACACCGACGGTCGGGGGTTCAGGTTCGAGGGCTCTTCTAGACCTATGCACCTTCTCTGCACAGAGTCGAGAGCGGCAGTTTTGTCAGGTGAAAGGTCGAAACGAAGGCAGGCGATTATCGAAGGGTGCAGCAGTCACCTCAACCGTGTCACAAAACTGTGCTTCTACCCCGAATCAGATGTCCTGTACCTGGATCTCTCTCGATGTTCTTTGCTTGGCTTTTTGACGTTCCACTCTGGAATTCATCAAATCGAGACTATGATCATCAAACCCTCGCAGGACAACTTGGATCTCCTTCATCAACTGAACTTTCGGAATTGGTCACGTTTAACGGACTTGCGCTGCCTCATCATCGAAGCTGCACTTGATGATCAAACAGAAGAGGCTTTAACACTGCATTTGCGGGAAGTTGGCTTGAGCACAGCTGTAATGCTAGTCTTTGGGCCTGGAGGCAAATCACCAAAAGCTGGTGGTACGATACCCGTGCCGACCAAACCATCCAAGCCCATATGCTGTTGTCAACCCAACAAGAAAACTGTCTTGGCCTACGAGAAAAGAAAAAAGAGGTTCCTCGCTCAAGTAGCAGAAGCGGCTCATGACTCAGATGTGATGTTTGTTATTGAGGGTAGAGCACACTACCGCCGTCGGAACGCGCAAGAAGAGGCAGAGACGCACGAGAGCGGAGCGGAGCGGAGCGGTGCGATGTCCCTCGTTGAAGCTCAAAGTTGTGGGGACAGCCCTTTCTTTAGATCAGATCACGTAATCTAGACGAGTTGATGGCATTCTATTCACGAACCTTGCTGATGGCACGCTTATACCTGCTAGGCCGGACGTCAACGGTTAGGTCGATAACCTCGGATCACGGCGCAGTGTCGTCACTGCCAGTCGTAGGAGTGTTGACTGTAGTGGTGGCTGTGCCGCTGCCAACCTGAGCCCATCCGAGCCCCCAGCAACAGATTTTTGGGAGGCAGTAATCTGAGGACGAAGGACGATGGCTTCGTTTGCTAGCTGTAGCCGGAAGATCACATGAGTCAACACGTGCAACAGTGAGGTATTGGCCACCCCGGTCCTTCGATGCTCTGGGCAGGTGGCTCCAGGGGTCCGCGGAAAATCTTGGTTATATTGATATTCTTCACTAGCTAGGTTCCAACCTGTCATCATCATACGAGAGTGGTCTTTCGTGTCATAACGCTTAAATATCAAAGCTGCCCTATCTAGAGGCGATCACGGGCCGAGGGTAAAGATAAGCTAAAGCCTGACCATGTGTGGGAAGAAAACATCGTCTGGCTCTGAAATAAACCCCCACTCGCTGATTTTGATCGTGATCATTGGTGGCTTCTGTAGATCCTCCTCAAACGTGAGCTCTGCGCATTGTGTGGTTCGCAACCCTTTAGACTCTTCTATCTTCCACTCCTCTCTCATCATCATAGGCCGCGCGACATGCATTCCAACCCACTCCTTGACAGGATCACGAAAACCGCCGCAGATGGTCGTCTGTGGACCTGGTATATAGAGCTCATCATCCGGCCCCCGCAACAACCGCGTACCTGTGGTTTTAAGCTCCTGCTTGTGAAACAACTGGGTTATGACATGGTCGGCGTGTTCAGGAGCGAGAGTAAACGTGAGGCGAGCAGGACTCCCAGCCGTCCCACCTTTGAGTGAGATCAGCAGATGGTCCGGGAGAGAACGGCATGGCTGCAATGCTTGGACGGTAGCTGCGGGCAGAAACTTGCGACAATGCCGTTCCGGGACGCTGCGAAAGTAGCAGGCATTCGTGTCCTGATCCCGTACCACAGGTCGCACTGGTGAAGTGATGCTGGTAGCGGATTGTAACGTACTCGAGGTCTCTAGGACCGAGGAAGGCAGCCGCGTTCGATGGTCCATATCTGCATCTATCATTATCGCATCAGTCGAGCCAGGCCTGCTCACCATTGAAGCAGGGTGGCTGGTACCCTCGATTGAGCTCGGGGTTACAGAGACTTCTGTCTGCTCTCCTTTAACAAGGTTCAGAAGATCCGAAATCATTGCGGGACTCGGTTGCAGTGTCTGTGCGGCCTCTGGGTCTGCAATTGTTGGCATTGAACTAGGATCCTTTTGAACTTCTGCAGCTGCACCTCTTGGTTAGTAGATGGATACAAAGAAGGAAAGATAGACCGGACAATCAATAACATGCTTCGCCCATAGTTTGTCAACTTTCTCTTTAACCGTAGTTGTCAAGAAGGCAGGAACTGCTTCGGCAATCATGCTGAGAGTGCTAAGAGGGAACCTTTGCAACGCATTCAAGAACTTCTCGAAATTGTGCCTTCCTTTGCCATTCGTCGTCCGGCGTCGGATAGCCTGGACGGCCAGCCAAGCGGCCCAAGCTTTCTGAAGGAAGATCCAATCAAGCACATACTGCGGTTCCTTGTAGCTTAACGCGCGTGGCTGTCCATTTGGTCGCAAGAATGTCTTTAGGTCCTTGGCAGGTCGTATATCAGGTTTCTCATTGAGGAAATGGGCGATAGTTGAAGCTATACGTTGCACTTCCGCCGTTGAAAGATCATGTTGTTGATTGTCATCGTGCGTCATGGCTGAACGAGGTGGTGAAGAGGAAGAAAACGACGGCGCAGGGCAGCTGTCCCAGGACAATAGTTACGCCAAACAGGATGTGACACACCAAGGCACGAAAGTGGACCGTCAGATGAGTACTTGGTGTTGGAAGCACTTTACCCGACCCTCCAAAACAAATGTTCCAAAAACCCGAAGTGCTAGGTCACCGACCCACACACATTGACAGATGGCCTAACTGAATGTGCCAGCCTGGTCCAAACGCCCACAGTCCCGGGCTCCCTGACCCTCGATGAACCAAATTCTCCCATCTCCCAGATGTACCAGTGGGAATTCTATGCGGCTAGCCTCATCCATACCTCCAGAAAGCAGTCACGAACCAGAAACGGGCAGAACAGGATTAGGAACAGGATTCTGCAATATGCAATGAAATGGACCTCCTCTGCATGCGATAGATCTGTGACAGGCTGGGTCGTATGTCAGGTTGCGCCAGATAGGATGTGACACCCAGCATTAAAGTGGGGCGTCATTAGGTACAGAGTGTACACAACACTTTACCCGACCCTCCATGACAAATGGTCCAAACCCCCACGACCCCGGACTGCCCGACCCTCCATGAATTTCTTGACAAATGGTCCAACCGAGTTCTCCCTCGCAGATGTACCAAGCCAATGGTCCAAGTCATTGTAGATTATAAGTAGGGGCGGAAAGTCGAAATGATGTTTCGCATGACAAACTTGAATTCGAAGCCACAGTGCGACATGCCTATGAACTCAATGATCAAAGAACAACCTCGGAAGGGAAAGGGTAGAGTTCTATTGTTGGCCGTGGAGGAATGGCGAGGTAAGTGGCATGCCTCCCTCATTCAGCTACTCATTGACTTGTTCCGAGACCTTCTCAACCGCCTGGAGGACAGTTCGATCAAAGACTGGAGGTGCCGGCAGGCACGCTCACCTGAAGAGATCTATGTCCCTCATACGGAAATATATGACGAAGATTGGACCAAAGCGGAGTCCATTGATCTCCAATTTGAATTGATACAAGGGCTTTCAGCACCGGAACGGAAAGCTAAAGCCAGGGGCGAGACCGTCATTGAGATCTCATTTGAAAGCATGAACCAGCTCTACTCTGAAGCGACATCTGGAGAGCGATGGGGGACACAATTTTACCAATCTTTGACTTGGTGGAGTGCATACTGGGCCCTCAAGACGTTGACAGCACTTGGGGAGTAACTTTTCCGTACAGACGTGCTGTTGACTTCTCGGATTTGTTCCAAGTTCTATTGGTTTTCGTGGCGATGAGGAACTTGAAAACACGCATCGACGGGCAAGACTTCAGCGGTGCATCGGGCTTATGTGATCTATTGTGGCCTTGTACCGATGCGCGCATTGAGAGCATAGGAGATGTTACATCATCCGACTTTTTCCAGCATCCAGATTACCAATAGAGTGACAACTGTGGTGATATCAAGGCGGCAGGACAAAAGGATAACGTGAATGTGACACGTTCGAGACGCCGCCCTGCCTGCGATGATTGGTTCGGTGGATAGCCGCCCAGGCCCATGCTCCACAGCAGAGGGTGATTAGCGAATACCCCTGGTCACCCACCTTTCTCAAGGTGGGATGTACCATCCAATTCAGTGTGCACGGCCCGGTGGGCTGAGATGCTCATCACCAACAGTATGAAGTGGCACGAGTGACTAATTCCCATGGCTGTTGGCTCAGTTAAGACTACTGCAAGCGAGACCCTGGCACTGCGGCGAGCATTTAATAACTCCGACCTTGCTGCCATTATGTCCGTGCACATCTCCCCCGTGCTACACTTCCAAATGGCGAGAACGAAGCAGACTGTCTATGCGTCGAGTGCCTACGTCTACCATGCTCAGAACAGCGAGAGACTGGCCCCAGGAGGGAGACGACAGCGACAAAGTTGGCAATCCTTCCACAGCAAACGACGATATCACCACTCGTCTGCAATCCCTCGACGTCCAGATCGCCAGTATAAAAAAAAACATTCAGAAGTACTTTTCATTGATCCCCCATCAGCGAACGACGAGGAGAAGCTCTGTCTCTCGGGACAAGCGGCAACATAAAGCAGAGGAACTTGGGCGCGAAATACAGAAATGTCTCATTTCCTTGACTACGGACCTGGAACACGTCAAGAAACTCGTCGCGAAGCCCCGGTCGGAAGAACCATCAATGCCAACAACTCCGCGACCCTCGACCTCTGCAGGAGAAGGTGCTGAAGGGGAAGCTGAAGGGGAGAATGCTGAAGGCGAAGAAGGGGAAGACGAAGCGGAAGAAACTGCGGAGGAGGGCTCTCACGACACAGGTGCAGAAACAGAGGCAGAGCCCGAAGCCAGCGAAGGCATCGAAGACGTCGAAGAGGATGACTTGGACGACACGGAAGAAGCTGAAGTAGAGGAAACATTCGAGTCCGACACGACCATGGAGTCAGCTGCCGAGGCTTGTTCAGGAAGCTTCCACCTCGCCCAAGCTGACCTAGGGGAGAACTTGGTACCAATTCTTGAAAGGTTCAGCGCATCAAGGTCGTTCAAGGGAGTCGCACATATGGACACAGCAGAGATTGACTGGAGCAACATTTTGGGCAAGATGACGGAATTTACGCCGAGCAAGGGTAGAACTTGCGGGATTGTTCTCCAACCCCGTACCGACTTTTGCTTACTTTCCAGTTGTCCGACTGCGAAGTTTCGACTGCCGCCGCCAGCTCTACCTGATAAAGTAGAGCGTCTGACTCAATCACAGCTTGAGAAGCGACTTGATGAGATTCTCACGACAGCCCCGCAAGGCCCTGTGCCTTACTACATCGGTCCTCCATGGACATCGGATCTTGACCATATCCTGCATCCAGGGGAAACACTTCTACAACAGCTCGGACATGTCCAAGGAGTTACAAGTTATTACAGTCATTTTGGAGCCATCAACTCTGGCACAGCAATGCATAAGGAAGATGGGGGCATTCGATCGGTCAACGTGACGCTTGCGGGACTGAAGGCTTTCGCCTGCGTTCACATAGGCGACACCGAGAAATTCGAAAACTTCGTCAAGCGCCGTTGGGGTGGCGGACCCTGCGATCAGTTCGTTCGCCACAAGGCACTTTTCATCCCACCAAAAACACTGGAAAGAGAGGGAATCAGGTTCACCATGCACTTGATGGGGCCGGGCGACATGATCGTTACTGAGCCAGGGCAGTACCACCAGGTTCTCAACCTCACCACCTGTTTCGCAGTCTCAATCAATCTTACTTATCGAGGCAAGAGATTCCCCGACAAGGTTAAAACTTGCAAGGAATGTGGAATGCACGGGCGGGACTTTCAGAGCCCGAAACGCAAACGCTTGGACGATACACAGGGCTCAGATTACCATCGCGTAAAACGGACACCCCGACTGCGCCCAGAGGTTGCAGAGATGATGCGAAATATTCATCGCATCGATCCAGCTTGCCACATTCCTTATCGAGAAGATGTGCATCCAACTCCGGTCGTGCTGCAATTGGCGGCGACCGTCTGTAGTCGACCCGCGATTGAGCAGCTGATGAATCTTATTCAACAGAAAAGAACCCTTCCTTTGGAGATGGAGAGAACGCTTCACGGTGGTCGACTCCAAAGAGCGTTTCAGCGCCTGGCACTCCGGGATAAGAGAAGCAGTTTCACAACACTTCAGAAGAGACTTGCCCAGCTTCAGCTCGCAGAGGAAATAACAAAGGCTAATAATGGGAGAGAGCGCATGCAATCAAGCGTTCTACGCAAGATGGCGGATGACGCTGGTTTGTCCGACACTCAATTCGAATACCATCGCTCCGAGGGTTTCAGGTGGAAGAAACTCTGCGGACCTTACCAAGGGCTCCTTTGCTTGGTCCTTCCCTATCCTAACCTCTTCAAGCTGACAGCTGAGAGCTACAAATTGCAGGCAGAGGAGCTAGCATGCCTACACAGTCTTCTTGATGATGATGATTTCTTCAGGGAGCTCGTTGGCATCGCGAAGACGTTTCAGGACTCTATAGACGGGACATCAGAGGATATCCAGTTCCGGTGGGAGGACAAGGAGGCTCGCAACGTCTTTGAGGATCCGACTACCATGATGAAACTGCTTAGCCCGATGCCCTACACAGCTCAGAATATCTGGGAGCCGGGTGAGTATCCTGGATGGATGCAGGACCTTGATCCCACTGCCTTGGGCGGACGAGAACAGGGCTGCGACTACTGCAGCGAAACTTCCTGTCTTTGCCTCAGCATAAGTTCCAGCCGGATGCCTCAATTAAGAAACTACGGGGATCAAGTGTTAGGCCTCCAAGCAATCGCAGCCGTCCCCGGTAAAGTTGCTTACGCGCGCGGTGCGTTTATTGGGACCTTCACCGGTCAGATTGTCCCGCCTGGGTCGTTCAACGATCCATGGACCCATGATCTTCGAGTGGAGGGCCGTATAGTCTGTCAAATCCGAGCAGCGGATATTGGGAACTGCTTTCGAGCTTTGCGGGGCGTGGCGTCTCCCTCGGCGGCTAATACATGGGCGCCCCCCTTTTGATATTTGGGCGCCCGGTGGTACATGGGTTGCTCTCAATTAAACCTCGAACACCCTTATCCAAATCAGAAAAACCAGAGTTTTAAGTATATAGAATTAAAGAACAAGCTGCTGGGGAAGCACATTCCTTTTTTCTCGTTTATTGTACTTCATTCTTCTGAGTCTGCAGTAAGGACTCATGTGTCTACCGTTGTACTACGGAGGGCGCGCCCGCCCGCTGATGTCAGCAAACTCAAGCTTAAAAATGTACAGAAGCAATATAAGAATTCCCACCATAAACTTATGAGACTGGCACTTAATAAACCAGGGGAAAATATATATAATTCGTACAGAATTCTCTCATTATTTCCCTGCTCCTGATTTCCTAGTTTCTGTGGTTTGGTGGATGATATTCAGTTTTAAGTGAGAGCAACCCATGTACCACCGGGCGCCCAAATATCAAAAGGGGGGCGCCCATGTATTAGCCGCCGTCTCCCTCTGCATGCTTAGTAAGCCGCAGAAGAGGTGGAAAATATGTATTGGCAGTCGAAGCTCTGCAGGACATAGAGGATGGCCAGGAGATCACCATTCAGAGGAGTAAGAAGGCTTGAAATTGCGATCAGGTGTAGGTCGATGGCTCAGCCTGTGGTGCCCAAGCTGTCCGAGTTCTCGGATACCTTGGCACGCCCCATGGGGACCCACGGTGACATTGTGTCTAGTGTCTCGCAGCCATAGCTACACTTGAAGATTTCCTCTGATACTATCATACATGATTCAACCCTCCTGATACATTCCTTCGCTCAGGGGTTAACGGCTTCACCCAGAAATAAAATCGCAAGAAATTAAGAAACGCGACACCGGTGTACGTGACTGGTACATATTGTGCTCCTCGTCTAACCCACCAAAGCAACACCCTTGCGGTCCAAAGTGGACTCACAACCGCCCTGCCCATCCGAGACGTGAACGCCGCAGGAACAATATGTCGATAGAGGAATGTTTCGCAGTCGTAGTACGCCCGAGCATAGTGCGCAAAAGCGCGCTTCGAATCCGTGTATGCTCGCATGTCATCTGTCCAAGTCCCGTGAAGCTCGGCTTCGGAGCCGATGTACCATATTTCGGGCCGTAGGAGGGATGTTGACTGCTCTCTAATGTTCATGAATATTTCGATGATAGAGATGGCACTCTTGCAGTTGGCCATGAGCACATTCTCCGACTTTGATCCATGAGCCAGGATGAGGATATCGGTCTTTCGAAGGATCGCTTCCAGGCCGTCGTAGCTATCGTAGTCCCAGTCTCTCCCATATTGAAGTGTCTGGATTGAAGTGCCCTTTTCCTGACTGAGCTCTTTTACCAGAGCCTGGCCCAGGGCTCCGCGTGCCCCTGTAATCGCGATCCTGCGACCTCGTAACGTCGAAGCGGTGCCGAAGCCCCAATCCACCAACCGAATCATCGATCCAAAGTAGCCTTGGGGGTCTACATGGTGAAGAGCATGGTACTGAGGGCCTACAATGATTGAGAAGGGATCTCTAGGGAGCCTCGAATACGGACGATGGTTCGAATCACGCCCTCCATTGCAAGCGACCACGGCGGCCCGACCAAAAAGAATGACCATGGCTAAGGATATATCTTGATTCGTGACAGATTTAGGCTTCGGAACCAGGGCGTTAAGAGCTAGCCAACTGATCAGGCTTCCAATAATTTGACTTAGCAATTCTAACGGTGCGTTCAGTAAGAGGTTTCTTGTCGAGAACGACTCATTGAAGGCTAAGCGTCGATCGAAGAATTGATGATGTGCAACGTGTGCGCGTGCCAAACGGCGTAGGAATGAATTTGTCTGGTTGGGCTGGTGGATCTTCCAGTGAATCAGATCGAACGCGAGTGAGCCTGAAAGGACATGAATTGTACAAAAGACAGTACAATATATCATATCTCGAAGGGAAGTAACAGCAAAAGAATCGTAGATCGAAATCATTCTCACCATGATTGGTGATCCGGGCTGGGCTACAAGGACAGGGTAAAGGCTTTTCCTAGGAGTGATTGGGGAATCTAGCGAAAGACGTTACTTCTGACTACAAAAGGGTGAGGAATATGCAAGGGTGTGAGGACCATATATAGCAAAGGGACAAACTCAATTCCACCTCATTGCGAAGCAGAACGGGAAGAGAACAGCAACGAAACCAGAACCAGGAACAGGAACAAAAGCAGAAACAAAAACAGGAACACAAAGAGGATGATCCCGTCCTTCGGAGATAGGTCTGCTTGCGGATTGATTAATCAGGAGGCGTGCATTAGCGGAGCACGTACTAGCTGCTGGGTGTCCATAATCCAGGATTTGGACTTGATAGCTAAGCGCGCAGTACTTGCGGATTGCAGTGAATCATTGGCGCGCGCGCCGATGCTGCGAACATTTGTGCTCGAAGCATGCTGGATCCTGCAAGAATGATGTTAGTTTCCGGAACTCTGCATGAATCAGACAGTAATTTGCGCTGTGACTGAACTTACCTTCAGAAACATAAATTGATGTTGTGAACTCACAAGGTTTTCTGCATTTCATTACCTTGTCAGCGGCATAGAAACATGCCTCGCCCCTTACCAGCAGAGCTATGGGTGATGATCTTAACCCATTTAGATGCGAGGTCTTTTCTATCATATCAATATCGAAACAATCATCTTACTGAATGTTTGGATAAGACAGGCCGCTTTTACGAAGCAGATATCAGCCTGAAGAACGCATCTCTAGTCTGCTGGGCCTGGCGTGCTACTCTATGGCCGGTCCTCTTTCGACATCTCTACTTCCGCGTATCCAATTGGTATCTACAGGCTGATGCTCTATTCCCAGGAGCAGGAAAGTTCATCCAACAGTATCTTCGCCCCTTGCAGCGCGTCACTCAGACCGTAACACTCTTTGTCGCACCTGGCGTGGAGCCAATTCGTCGCAGAGGAACGCGTCACTATGCCTTGCTCGATACCATCGCGGAGCTCCAACCGCATATGATCAGGGTCATTGGAAACTCAGTGTCCCTCGGTCTATTTACCCCAGGGACTGTCGACGCAACGCTGTCATGCGAGAAAGTATCCATGCTCAACATTGTACCCAGATGGGCGCCTGGCTTGAAGGACCCTGCCGCGAAGGATTGGTGGGACTCAGATATCCCGGTTGAGAGATTACTGAGCAAGGCAACTAAGTCGCTTATCATCATTAGTGGAGCAAATAGGCTATACGAGCCCACATTGGACTTCAGTCTTTTTCCAACCGCCCCGAATATCTGCTGGCACCATCAGAGTGTCATTGACGACCTCGAGAGCACGCTGCACTTTTGTGCAGCAAGGCGGGTCAGTGAAGATCTATGGGACGAACTGTATCCAAATGAACCCACCAATAACTCACGGCATCAGTGGTGGAGGTCATGGTGGGAAGCACGACGGTTAGGATTCGATGACCTCGAGGGGTTGGTCGCGAATTTGATAAGTGGCACTAAGAACAAGAAGAGAAGAAATAGACTCAGAGATAACGATGCTTCCAGCTGATTGCGATTATGGTGATACCGCTGGTAAATGAAATAGGCGGGTATGAATGACATAGTATCTACCATCTCATTTTGCTCCCCAATTTGCCCATTTGCCCATCGCCTTCTTGTGCGCGAGATGAATTATGGTGGTGTCATAAAGTAGGAGGGTGTCGTATGATGGGAAACCGCAATCCAAAGTTGGAAGTTTAACTATCGCTAGGCCTCAATCATCCTCGCTTTCCCCTTCTTCAAAAGCTAATTGGGCTAATCGGATTTCCTCCCGGTTCTTAGCTATCTCTCCCCAGTAAGGCTTCCAATTCTCAACCCAACCTCGCTCTTTTCTTGTTCTCGGCACTAACATATCCCATCGATGTAGTTGCACATCTGTTCTTTCGAGGTCGCGGAAACCAGAATGCTGTGATTTCAACCATGAACGCTTCCCTTTCCGGGAATTCACCGGAGGTGGCATGTTCCACAAGTCTGCTCTGGGTCGTCTCTCAGCGCAGAAGTACATCAAGTGTTCATTTGCGAAGCCGTGGGGGGATTGTTTCCAGCACCAGGCACCCGTTTGTGGAAACAAATAAGGGCAGAGGTTGCTCTCGTCGAATCCAGCAGACACTGTGATAAGCGACATGGTTGTTCTGCTCAGCAGCCTCTCAATCAAGATATCTGAGTCCCACCAATCTCTCGCAGCATTGTCTTTTACTTCAGGCGCCCACTCAGGAGTGATACTGAGCATCGATAGCTCCTCGCTTATAAATCCAGGCGGGTACCCTGGTGTGAATAGACTTAGTGATAGCGAGTTGCCAACCACCTTAATCATTCGTGGCGTGAGTGCTGTGACATGCTCAAGTAAATCGTAGTGGTATGTCGAATGAATTGGCTCGACACTGGGAGCGATGAAGAGTGTTATGGTCTGAGTGACACGAGATAGGTGGTCAAAATGTTGGTTAATGAAGGCTCCGGCTCTAGGCCGTAAGGCATTCAGTTGTAAATCCCGATTATGTATGCGAAAATAGAGATGCTTGAATAAAAGCGGCCAGACAAGCTTCCGCCAGGTCCAGCAAACGAGCGATGCGTGTTTCAAGCTTAATTCTGGTTCAATAAGGTGACCCTGAGCACTTAAAACATCACGCAGGTATAAAGTACGGAATCTGTGGGATAGGAAAGACTCCTCATCCAAACAGGAGAGGATGTTGGTCCAGAGCTCGACTGGTAAAGCGGTCATCTCTTCACGGCTGATTACTTATCCATTCCAATCATGGCATCGTGAGCTTGCCTTTTTATACTTCTGCTTTCCATCAACTTCCAAGATGTTTGCGGAGATCCGAACGATTCCAGCGCGGATCGGGACAGAGCACGCTTCACGCCAGAAATGTACACTATCCTGGAACCTTCCAGTGAGCAGTATGAGAGCAAGCAATTCTCAGACAATAATCAAGCAGCAATATGACGGATGACATCAGTCTGCCATCCAATGGCCACATCTTAAGCCCCAACCCTCAACGATCATGGTCAAAAGGCATTGGGATTTCGTTTATATAATGAATCGCCAGAGCGTTGGCATTTCTGGTTATGTAGTAGCGAAATCTTGTATGTATCTTCGCTACTGCTATTGATCTCCGATGATTCATGGCAAACTCATATTAAGTGAGAGGATGGCCTTGTCCGTACTTTGTACAAGACCCATCAAACCCACGGCTTTTCCCTGCTCGAACTTATCGATTTCCATCATGCGGCTTCTTCATCCGTAATAACGTGTCCCCCTCTTATCTCGCCGTGTCATCCGTGCGACGGAGTCGTAAACCAAACATGGGTGTCCAAAAATCGAACGGTGATGTGATGTCGTCTTCAGTATCCATGCTGGATCCTGGCTCGTGGCTCGATGTCTCCGAGCTAGGGCGGACGGGACTGACGACCAGCCCGGAGGCCAGCAATCCCGTTCTCTGTCGCACTTCGCCTTCAAAGGTTGCACCGCCAGGGAAACCTGGAGGCGGTGGAGGACGGTGATGCTCCAACGAGACCTCTTCAGGCCGCTGAGATCCGCTTGTAATCTCTGCAGGCTCATGGCGTAGCGGGGGAACACCGTGGACCGTAACCATCTCTCTTCTTCGTATCACGAGCTCCACATCAAAATTGCCGACTGAAAGATGTAATCGGCCCGAAGAAAGAAAAGGAGGCGTGATCTTGACTGTTACGCCACATAGGCAAGCCTCCACGTAGTCATTCTCTCCCAAGGCGTCCAGTTGATCCGTCATCTTGCGCTTGTTGAACTAAGCAGCAAGAGCATAAAAGACATAGAAAAGTCACATTTCTGAAAACTTGATCCGAGACTATTGCCACATAAAGCCGTTGATGAGACCAGGAACAGAGCCAGATCAGGATCAGGAACAGGATCTGGTCTGCATCTTTCTGCAGGATCCAGCACAATTGCGGATGCGATGTCAAGTACTGAGGCCAAATTGACATTTGACTCTCCCACGCTCTGAGTTTAGACTGGGGTTTTTTTTAATTTCTTCTTTTTTTCATTTCTTCTTTTTTCATTGCGGCTTATAACTTAACCGCCTAAGATGCCGCCAAGCGTATTGGGCGATAGTGACTACCTGGAGGCTTGCCTACAAGGTGTGACAGTCAAGCTCACGGGACATCTATTGAATGAAGGACGCGTCCGTCTTTCAACTGGCCATTGGAATTTGGATGTAACATTAATGGAGGTTATTCCAACTCGCAATGGGTCTGTTAGCCCTAGGAACCCGGAGGACATGGCAATCTTGCCAGGGGAGGACCTGCTACAAATGTCCGATGTATCAACCGAGATTCTCGGATCTGATACTGAGTCCATAAGTCAAACAGCTCCCCAATCGAACCGTCCAATCTCCGACTCGGACAACGACAGCTACACTGTTGAACACTGGCCCAGCCTCAGAATCCCCAGACTGGCTGCCGACCCCGCCCAGCAGGAAACATTCTCTGGCGAAGGTGCGGCCGGCAACCTGGTCCTTGATGAAGAGCTTGCAACGATCGATGTGACTATAAATTGCGAGACTTGCCGCAATTCAGTGGCTTTGCGACAACGAGCTTGGGTATATGTCAATTGTGCCTGCGTACGTTGACTGTTATTTATCTGTCGTGTTGGCATTGCTAATGATCTAATAGATTACGTGCGATGATTGCGCAGACGCTGACGAGGCTTTTCACATGTGCCCAGGGCACGGGGGGAGCCAGGAGATTATTGAGCTTGTATCACTGTCTCCTCAATGTGCTATCTGTCAGGAAATGTTCCGTCGCAGCCAATGGGAAGTAATAATTCCATGCGGCCACTCGTTTCACCAAGGGTGCCTACAGAGGATGCAAAGCGAGACCCCAAATTGTGTATGTCCGTTGTGCCGCGGAGAGATGCGTAGGAAGATCCATTTCCCTCTGGAGATAGGTCTGCGATGAAGATGTAGTATAATGTACATTCAAGCGTACACTTCTGAAGACGTCTGAACCCCACCACAACATCCGTTGGACCCAAACCTACATCACAGGTTGTTCCTTGACCATCTTGCGACGCCTAACCTTGCGCAAGCGCCTCTGCTGCACCTGGTCCGATGACCGTAGCGTGATATGGTGAACCTTTTGCACATGGGCCCTCTTGACCTTGGTTCCCAACTCTGCAAGTAACCTCCGTCCCTGTGTTGCGAGCCACCCTGCGTGGCGAGCGCGTAGTTGCCAGGTCCTCTTTGTTGGACGCGGTGTGTATCGGACAGTGGTTCTACCCCCTTGTTTCTGCCTTTCATACCGTCTCCCATACCCTGCCATCCGCGGAAGCGTCGCCGGCCGCGATCCGCCTCGAACCAACTCATGAACAGAGCAGTGCATCTTAGCAACATGAACCCTCCGGTTATCCCTGTTGGGCTGCAGACGCCGTCGCATGATGGCATTGTGGGCCTTCACCTCCAACTCTCTGAGTTCGTCGAGTGCAGGACCTCAATCATGCCCGGCTGCCTTCGCCCAGAAATCGAAAGACTTCTAAGGGGCCAGAAGAACGCCTTAGCGCCGTATCGAATTGGAATTTGTTGCCCTGGCGTGGCTCCATTGGCATAAAATTGGCATGAATTACCCGCCAGGGTCGAAGCGGGGTCGCTGCCGGGTCGCTGCCGAGATATTTGCCTTGCGCCACATATATCGATTGTGGCTGCTTGCTGCTTTAACCGGAAACAGGATCCAGCCTTTCTCTGTCGCTGTAGGATCCTGCACTAACTTATATATGCAGAAATCTGAAACAGGACCCAGCCTTTCTCTGGTGCTGTAGGATCCTGCGCACTAGATGCAGAAACCGGAAACAGGATCCAGCCTTTCTCTGGTGCTGTAGGATCCTGCGCACTAGATGCAGAAACCGGAAACAGAGTTCTTACACCTGCGTGGTTCCGTATTCTGCTTGGAATCTGGGTACTGGCTTATATATAGAGACAGCTTGAGCTTTACGTTAAATGTAATGTAGCAAACTCCTTAGCCATGACTCCGAAACGCGCCGAAGCCAGACTCCAACGTCACTGCTCCCGCTTCTTACCACGGCATATTGATTATGCGGCACTAGAGCTGGGCGTCTCCGCTTGGTTGTTGTTGCTGAAGCAGACTACAGTCCGACAAGAGGCAACTTTCAAGGACCCGACCATTCCTTCAATTATCCAGTACCTACAGGATAAAGTCGAGCATCCGGGGTCTCCACTGGAAAGGCGAATGGCCTATCTACGACTTGGGCAGGTCTTTTCTGAGCTTGAGCAGCTAGTCGCTCTAGGACGACAAAATGGAGATATCTGCTTAAGACAGGGACAACGAAATCATTGCCTCGTTATTGACCTTTGTCTGGAATCCCTTCCTAGCATATCTCGAGATCAAATTATCAACTACAGGCGCATCGCAAAGCGATGGTCGTTACTAGCGGGCTCAACTGCGATCATGCTTGCCCTTTACCCCGAATCTGTAGATTCTCTAGTGTAAGTCGCTTGAATTAGCATCTCTAATAGCAAACTGATATTGGAAAGAAACAACCACCGAAGATTACAAAACAAAGACCTCTGCTACATATCTAGACGCGTAGGGGTACAGTGCAGCCGGGGTCCGGGGGCTGCGGTAATAGCTAAACTTACAGGAAAGTTTTCTGGACTTCATACAGAGTCGGTTCCAAGCAACGGTAAGCCACATCTTCAGTTATCAATATCGTCTCCTAACTATTTCCAAGCCAGGCTTCCATCACAGGAGCAATTTGTGAGTCAAATGATCCTTCTACAGCTTATAACCTAACTAGTGAAAGGATATGATGCATCCCCCGCCAATCCTTCTCGAGCCGGAGATAATGGAGCGAGATCTCCAAAAGGAGCCTGGTGCCGCTGGTGAGAATGCTCAACGGTCGGGAGGGACTATGGGAAGGTGCCAGTAGCATGATGACTGCGACGATCTCTTGAGAGCAGGGAGAGGAAAGTCAATACGAGCATCTCATCCATTGCGCTTTTAGCCACTTGCTGTGTCAGTTTTCCAGGTCAATAAAACAAGTCCTCCATCCGGCTTGCGTCCCACTGTCGAAGCCACAATCAGCCACAATCGAACCTTGTGGCGCGAAGGAAACCTGGAAACGGATGGCGACGCCTCTGCCCCTTGATGAGTAAGGATAATTCTACCAATGGGTCCAATACGTGCACGGGGCTTCCGCATTGTTCGCAACATCGCAGGATCCGGGACCTCTCAGCGCATGTTTCTTTGTCGCGTCCATCTTTCTATGTCGCGTCCATCTTTCTTTGTCGCGTCCATCTTTCTTTGTCGCGTTCATCTTTCTTTGTCGCGCGTCGTCCATCTTTCTTTGCATCCATCTTTCTTCTTTGTTGCGTCCATCTTTCTTTGTCGCGACCATCTTTCTTTGTCGCGTCCATCTTTCTTTGTCGCATCCATCTTTCTTCTTTGTTGCGTCCATCTTTCTCTGTCGCGTCCATCTTTCTTTTTCCTTGTCCCGTGTGGAATCCTGCACGCAACATCGCTGGATCCGGGGCCAGCCTACAGTGCTGACGGATTCTGGATCCGATACGGATTAGTGTCATGCCAAGCTATCCGAGAGATTCGCACAGCTTGGCGCCCTTGCTTATATGGACTGTGCATTTTCCATGAATGTGATCAAGTGAGGGATAGCATGGCTAAGTTTGTACCCTATGTAGCTTCTGATATCCTTTATCCTCTTCCCCTCCGCTTCCAATCGCGAACCCTCATCTGTAGATCAGTCTCCGCCTGTCGTACAACTGACCTGAATCATGATTAGTACTAACGAACAGTCACCAGGGCGGTACCCACTACTCCCCGCTTCTTAACCGCCTCTTTTATGACTTGGTCATATTGGCGCAGAACACGATCAGAAATTACCCCTCTCTGATAGGCTGCGAACATTTGTCGTGCAACGGATTGGGCTCTAACCAAGACTGCAGTGCGGTGTTTATCGCGAAGCATGCGGGACAGTTCCCATGTGGACTTGACTGCAGTGAGTACACTTCCTGCGACCGAGAGTATAATTGGAGGTAGCGGCATGGTTGAAGTGAAGACTATGGATGTAGGCCAAGGACTGTAGACAAGAGCCACTGCGGCTTGAGTCCTTATATAGCGCTTCACCATCTCTCCTGAAATCCTGCTATTTTCATTTCTGTATCTGCGTTGTTCCGTATCCTGCCCGGAATCTGACTATAGACATCTATAAAATAGACACTGCGCCTGGTTTACTTCCAATGACGCCAGCTTCTTTGCCATTATGGCCCCGACACGCGCTGAAGCCAGACTGCAACGTCTGTGCTCTCGCTTCGTACCACGGCGTATCGACCTTGCTGAACTGGAGCTGGGCGCCTCAGTTTGGTCAATGTTGTTGACGCAGACCACAATCCGACAAGAAGCAGCTTTCAATGACCCGACCATTCCCACAACCATCCAATACCTTCAAGATAAGGTCGAGCACCCAGTCACTTCACTAGAAAAGCGAATGGCCTATCTACGTCTTTCTCAAGTCTTTTCTAAGCTACAGCAGCTGGTCGCTCTCGGTCGACAGAATGGGGACATAATTTTGAGACAAGGACAACGCAATCATTGCCTCGTTGTTGACCTTTGCCTGGAATGCCTCCCAACGGTATCTCGATATCAAATCTTCAAATACAGGCGCATCGCAAAGCGACGGTCGTTGCTAGCAGGATCATCGGCGATCATTCTTGCCCTCTACCCCGAATCCATAGATTATTTTGTGTGAGTCGTCTGCCTTCTTAATGCGGGGTTAGCTAATAATGGAAAGAAATGACTATCGAAGAGTGGCAAGTGAAGACCTCTACTACATAGCTAGACGCGTAGTTCTACAGTGTAGCGAGATCTTAGAGGCTGAGTCAATGGCTGAACTTGAAGCACGATTTTCAAGGCTTAACATAGGGTCGACTTCAGGCAATCCGGGAACACTTTGAATTAAGGCAATTAAGCATTCCTATCCGTTACGAAAATACTTAATGGACCGCCTTCAATATATACCTGCATACGAGACTGTGACTTCGCTGCCTACATAATCTTTCTGGAAGTTGGGCGGTCGAGAATTGCAAGAATCATAAGAGAGAGCACATCAGCATCGGAAATATCGCAATCGAAGTGATTGTCAAAGCAATTATGCGTCGCTACGCACCGGTGACTCGTTTCACGAAATAAGTGTACGAGCGGCGCCGATTCTGATTGCGGTTCGCTAATCGTCTCCAGCCTTTGGATGACATCGACAAATCCAATCGGTCGAATCTACCCTCGATGAATCCTTCCAGGAGAAACAGGAATCTGTCCGGGGTGAGTTGTCCTTCAGCCTAAATCATCCAATCCCATGATTCCCATAAGTTAATTTTTAGGAGCATTAAGAGCTTGTGGTGGACTTACAGTGATATGCGCCGGAATGCTATTCAAGTCACGGTCTCTACCTCGGCAATTACCCTATATATCGGCTATTTTTTATATTAGAATTGGATGAAAGGATGTAAGAGTTATTTAGAAACAGAAATTAAGTATATTTAAATTGATGCATATATTTGTGCCAAAAGGAGGCCGTTTTGAACGTGAAGCACGTGAATTTTGGCTCGGCACGGAGGGTGGCTCGCGACGCAGGGATGGACGTTACTCTCGTCAAACCGTTTTATTATGACAGCGGCGTGTTTGTTCACTTCATGTTCTTGAGCTATAGCGGGCGGTCTTGTTGGATGTTTTGACACCAAGGGTGAGACCATGACTGACCAGATAGGGACTTTTGTATATGTCTCGGCGATATCAGGGCAATTGGACGCTCTCTGTCTCAGCCCAAAAGCAGATACCGCTCTGAGCTGCACCATGGAAGAGACGATTCGGTGTCTATCTGAACCTGGCTGAGAAGGCTCGTGATATTAGACGGTCCTGGGTCACTGCTTGGTGTCGTAGTAGCTGATAAGGTTGTCATTGCGACTGGCTGGATGGGAAGTGCTAACGACATTAGACATTTCAACTTTCGTACGGGGCTACTATCAAACAGAGGTTGAAAGCCACTCTCCTAGGAAAGGTAGATCCGCTTTCGCTCAGCCTTTGAGCAAGATGGGAACTGACAAGTAGAATTGAGATGATCTACTACCGACGACGTATTACTTGGCGTCTGATCCATCGGACGCTCCGTGAGATAAAAAAATACCAGAATCGCGTCTCGATCTCTGAGTTGCAGGATTACCTTCTCGAGCCGCCCTTCTCATAGGTCTGCGCGACATTTCTTCATTCTTTGCGCTCTGTACGACTGCACGCGTAAGAACGTACCCATGGTAGACAAGATCGGATGTGCCTTCCTCATTGTCTGCAGATTGCTCGAGACTGGTGGCAAGAAATGCTGGCCACACGACCTTGACCACATCGTCGGCTGCTAGAGACTCCCGCTCCAGCTCCCGAGACACTGGGTGGTGGTCCTTCCCTCCGTTTTGTGACGGCATCATACTTACGCCATTGACCGACACGCCTTGCATGAAATTGATAACGTGAACAGCCCGTTCCATGGCCGGCCAGGGCCAAGTGATGAAGCACCCCCGACATTCTAGCTTCGTGTTCATGTGCTCATCAAGTTCGCTTGACTGCGCGCTCTGAGAACACCGCCTACTCTAATGCCTGAGGCCGCCATGCCGGCTCGAGCCAACACCACATGGCTGTTCGAACTAAGTTGGTTCCTCCGCGAAAAGTGGTTCTTACAGGACATCTGCTATTGGTTCGAGGCACCGGATGCTAGGCAGCCAGGGCATTCGTTTTAGCGCCATGGTTGCCGTTCCAATCGACAGCCGCTGGAGGGGTGGGGTGGAACTATTGAAGGGTACCTCGACCCAACAGCCTTTCTCCGGTATAACGCAACGTGAACTCTCTCACAATACTAGCAAACCAAAGGTCACATCAGCGTCTGCCTCGTCATCACCACCTCTCGCTAAGGATCCGCTGGCTGCGCCTTGGAACACCCCCTGTCTCCATCCAACAGAAGTTGTGGCTCGCGGCCTCTGGCGAATGTGAGAACATTGACTCATCTGACAAGGACTGCAGCCAACAACACGGTCATATCTCCTGATTTTAGCAACCCCCTCATCGCTTAACAGTTTTACAAAGCGTTCATTGGCTCAAAGCATCTACTGCAGGGAATTTCAATAGAAACTGTGGTTCACGGGATTGGGCGCATGTGAGAACATTGAAGCATGTATGAGCTATGGGCGACGGACGTGGTCGCCAATGATGCGCCAAGTCCATTTCAACAAGGATACAATCGAAGCCGGGGGATGTAATTTCAGTTTCTGTGGTGGTATCTTGTGATTCAGCGAACGTCATACAGTTTTCTATCGTGACAAGGATTTCAGTTTCATAGTTGGGAAGCACGGGTTAGCTATGTCGTATTCCGCTGTCCGCCTCCCCTGGTCGCCGCAAGCGCCCAGCGGGAAAAGACAGGATTACTCAACACACGAATCTGATGCTGGAACGTAACGGAAAGAAGTGAAGACCATGTGATGTCCATCTTTGAGGTAGGGTCTGCGGATAATGTAGCAATTCAACGAGCTCAGGCCACAGCTTGCTTCCGAGAGTGAGAGACCGTCTCTTGCGTGACGAAACAGCAGATTCTCCCCGGTGTATTGGCAGTTCACATTGCAAGACTAGTGGCGCTGTGAACAAGCATCTGAGCGGTTCATCATCTCTTCTTCTACGTCACACCCATAAGCATCACATGTTATCCCGAGTCTGCCTTGCCCTACGCGCCTATACAGGTAGGATTACATAAAATCCCTCTAACAGACGCTTTGATCCAATGAACACCTTTTTGAAACTATTAAGCGATGAGGGGGATACTGAAACAGGAGATATGGCCGTGTTGTTGGCTGCAGTCCTTGTTAAGTCACGAGTCAGAAGCGGGGCACAGCCTCGCCTGACGGACATGGGCGTATCGCTCGATAGTAGACGCCAGCGGTATCCGAGATCCCGACCCTCTCCCCCAATCATAGTTTGTAGGCTCGCAAGTGCAGTCCACTTGGATGTGAGTTGATTGGGTACACATCCGCCCCATCGCCATGAGGAAGTCATCATTAGCCAACGTGATGGTAAAGACCATGTTCAGCATCCAATCAAGCCCTATAAAACGTGTTCATCCCGCTGTTTCTGGCGATCTGAAATTGTTCCTTCAAGGACCAGGAAGCACTCAATTCTCCCAGAAAACATCCCCCTTCTTATTCAATTTCAAGGCTTCTCTTTCTCTGTTTCTTATGATAGTCCAGGGTTCTGTGCCGCCATCGGTGCTCTTCCTTGGATACTCTGAACCCCTTTCAACGGTGCACACAGCTTCGCCGTACGTTTCATATGCCCTCTCCGTGTTACAACTTCTAACATCATATTCCATCAGTCTAAGATGTGTTCGATCAGCGCGACGCGATGCCGCGTGTGCCGTGTTATAGCGTCTAGTCAGCCTATCTTCTGTTCAATGAAAGGCAAGAAGGAATGCCCTGTCTATGGCAAGCCATCGAGAGAGTGGCCAATCAATGTTACAGGAGACAGCTTTTGTAGTGAGGCGCACCAACGCTACTTTGAAACAGGCGAGGAGTGAACACACAATAAGCAGGAGTTTTCCATGGGTCTTTCGCTATCTTTGTTACGATCCTTGACTGCCATGGATCGTGTTTTACAAAATCTGCTCAACGCGAGAGTTGTCACGCCTTGATACCTGTCTTTCTTTTGTCTTGGGTTCTCTTACACATTACAGTCATTACAGCTGTGCCTTCACATGCGGCTTTGGTTTATTTACATCTCAGTCTTTACCTCAATTCAACGCTTGTTTCCTCTTCCTTTATGCAAACACACTTCGCTATGCTTATTTCGGGGGTAGCCCCCTCACATAGCTGTTCATTCTGGCTGTAGTATATGTGCTGCTGCTCGTCCATATGGTTCCTTAATGTTCACAATCGTAAAACGATTCCAAATTTCGTAGCCGCTTCGTGCTGCTGTCTTCTCGGCATTGAAGACCGACTTTGAGTCAGAGATTGCCACCGTCGCATCCTTCAGCCCAGTCACCGCAGGGCCAGCGCTTCATCATTTTGCGAACACCCAGGATTCGCTTTAGCTTTATATACAGTCTCTAGTTACCAATAAGTCCCTTCGAGGAATCATTTTAAGTGTCGTGAGCTACTTGTAGTGGCTGCTGCGCCTTCCCAGCTCACTTGTTTAGCCTCGTCTCATGGGATTAATAGTTTACAACTTCACCAAGCCAACTCCGCAGCAATGTAAGGAAAAAGAACCCAACATGCTGTGAGCAAAACCAATCCACATTGGAACAACGACGCTGGTAGCTTCCAGATCGGTTGAGATCGGAGGAAGACCCAGATCGAAAGCCATGCAACAGCAAAAAAATGGTACACTAGGACGACTGGCCGCTGGATGAGTCCCCCAAGAAGGCCCGCTGGTCCATCTACACAAGATCCACCCTTTTTGAAATACTCCATGCAACCTCGTCGGAGTAGTTCCAGATAGAAGTCATCTGCTGCGAAGAGTGTGTATAGTGCTTGTGCCAGAACATTGATAACAAGAGAATGGCGTTTGCGCCGCCAATGAAATGCACGCGCTTGTTGAAGGACATGATTGACGTTGTTAAGATCAGGGACCACAGAGGGTGATAACAGCTTAGTCAGAAGTACGGCATCGTTCAGTGCAACCGTCATGCCACCTCCCGTGAGAGGGTGACGCATGTTGAGTGCGTCTCCTGCGATGATTAGGCCAGGTACTCGACTCGGCACTGCAGGCAGAAAAGAGTTCGGCATGCACCGAAGACGGCCCTTCTCCAAGCTGTCCGCAAAGGCTGGCCGGACGGCCACGGGAAGGTTGGGCAGCACAATGCTTCGTATGTATTGAACGACTCCTCCGTTCGCCGGTCGTGCCTCTTCGAGACCTTCTGGCACATTTACCAAGGCTCTGGTTTCGTGTGTGCCTATCTGGTAGAGAAGAACCGGCGAGAATGGACCCACCAAGACATGTCCGAATTCTGGGGCGGGCAGTGGCACGTCCTGCAGCTCAAGGGCCCAAAATCTCGACTTAGCAACGGGTTTTCGTGAGGTCACCTCCGCGCGAAGTTTGCTTCGGTAGCCGTCTGCGACAATCGTCAGAGGGGCGAAGAAGTAGTCACGTTTCCCAGCCGTGAGACTTTTCACTCCAAGGACCTGGCTGGAGCCCTCCGTTTTGATAAGACCATCAACCTCTGTTTCAACAATGGATATATTCTTTTGTTTCTCAGCGGCAGCGCGTAACTTCTGGACGAATCGGCCGTGATGAAAGGAGACGCCGGTGGTGACTGGAGCTCGCTCATCTTTCGGGTAGGGAATGGTGATGTGCTGGTCGTTGAAGATAATGTGGTAGCCATGAACAAGGATCGCGTCGATGTCATCTAAGCAATGACGAAGTCCAAGTACCTCGAGTGCCCGCACTCCTCCAGGCTGCATTAGCTCCCCCACAATGCGATCGGGCTCTCCTAAGGATTTCTCGAGAAGAAACACCGAGCGGCCTTGACGCGCAAGAGCTGTGGCTATTGCGGCTCCAAACACACCTGCGCCCACAACGACGACATCGGCCTGATGGTGATCAGTTCGGTTGAAGGCGGCAAAGGTTGCGGGAAGGGCGGAAGTTTCGAGGGCATGAGAAGGCATGACTATAGAGGTTGCTGATAAGGAAAATTCTAGTCGACAGTGCCTCACAACAAAAGAATGGGCTCGGGGTCATTTGTAGAGGAGTTTGACTTAGCAAAAGGGTTGGTTGCCTACAGTAATCAGCCGAGAATCGTCCGATCATGGTGGTTTGACAAGCACGTGATGCGCATGCTGGCACCGCCATTTTTTGGCGGAAAGTGCCGCCGTTTTTGATGGCTCCGGCAGTGCGAGGGGTCTACTTCGGAGGGAGGGAAGTCATGTACTATATACATGCGGTCTCTGCGCCGCACGACGCCCTTGTCCCGGCGTCTGTGAAATGGTCCCTGTTTCGGGGCCCCGTCCATTGATGCCAACTCGCGTCCACTTCTGGCCTTCTTTCTGCTGCTTCTTGCCATTTGTGAGAGTCTCGTATCCCAATCAATCAGATTCAATTATATAATCAACTCTAGATACAGGACGAGCAAGATAGCCTCTCCTTGCGTTTCATGAATGTCTGATGTCGTTGTCATGGCTCACACGTGCCAGGGACGTGAGCCTTCAGCGCTTGGCCTGTGACACTATTCCATGATGAAGAGGGCGCCGCGCTGACGGAGGTGCTAGAGGCTTATCGCGCATGGCCCAGCAAATGCGCGGGAGCCTGAGTATCTACACCAACCCCGCCTACTGAGGGACGTTTCTGCCTGCTGCCTCATGCTCAGATCATTAACATCTCCATCACCCGATCTCGTCAAACTTAAGCCGACGTACGAATGGCTGAACCCCTCGGAATTATTGGCGTTATTGGCGTCGTCGACCAGATCATCAAAACCGCCTTCGACCTCGGTCTGGATTGGAAAGATGCGCCAGCTGACGCGAAGCAGTTCGTGAACGAGCTACAGGTGCCAAAGACGATTCTTTCCGAGACGCAAATGAACGTTGTCCTTAACAACGACTTTGAGGATGCATTCCACGGCCGGCATTCCACGCTCCTGGCGCAACTTGGGCCTCCAACGGGATTCACAGCCGCCTCTGCGATGGTGTCGAAATGCAAGCAGGAGCTGGATAGTCTGCTTGACCTTCTGAAGAAGCAAGCACACAGCAGCCAAGTCGGGTGGGAGCGACTCAAAGGTGCATTTCTGTCAAAACGGAGGAGGGAAACAGTTCAGGACCTTCAGCGCCAATGCGAAACCCTGAATAAGTTGGTGAGCGTCGATACCCTGGCTCTTGCGTCTCATACCCACAAAGAAGTCACCGACGCAAGGAAAGAGCAGCAGATTTGGCAGACGAATCTGGAGAGCCAAGCCGTCCTCGACTGGACGCAGCAACATGATTAAGGTGGTTGGCAACTCGCTATCACTAAGTCTATTCACACCAGGGTACCCGCCTGGATTTATGAGCGAGGAGCTATCAATGCTCAGTATCACTCCTGAGTGGGCGCCTGAATTAAAAGACAATGCTGCGAGAGATTGGTGGGACTCAGATATCTTGATTGAGAGGCTGCTGAGTTCAGTCGCAGCGCAAATTACTGTCTGATTCATGCAGAGTTCCGGAAACTAACATCATTCTTGCAGGATCCAGCATGCTTCGAGCACAAATGTTCGCAGCATCGGCGCGCGCGCCAATGATTCACTGCAATCCGCAAGTACTGCGCGCTTAGCTATCAAGTCCAAATCCTGGATTATGGACACCCAGCAGCTAGTACGTGCTCCGCTAATGCACGCCTCCTGATTAATCAATCCGCAAGCAGACCTATCTCCGAAGGACGGGATCATCCTCTTTGTGTTCCTGTTTTTGTTTCTGCTTTTGTTCCTGTTCCTGGTTCTGGTTTCGTTGCTGTTCTCTTCCCGTTCTGCTTCGCAATGAGGTGGAATTGAGTTTGTCCCTTTGCTATATATGGTCCTCACACCCTTGCATATTCCTCACCCTTTTGTAGTCAGAAGTAACGTCTTTCCTTGTAGCCCAGCCCGGATCACGAATACATTGGAACTGGCTTCGTCTCCAGGTACAACACAATCTGTTCTCGGTCCATGGCTATGTTTGAACAGCCACAGCAACCCCTTCTGGCGACAATACAAAGGTCTCCGCATCCACCAAAAACGTTAAGAACCGTATCGGGGCGTAAAACTTCAAAGCGACGACTGCGTGCCAAGAGAGCAAATGAAGGCGACTTTTCACAAATTAACGAGGTTTCCTCTAGGCTCGTCAGACTCGACGCATTGGCTTTCTTTGCCGACAATTGTGAGCTGGCTTTGGCGGGCTGGCTCTCTATACTTGGGAAGACCACGCTGCCGGGTAGCATCACCAGCTCGGACCACCATGTTGTTGCAGCCTTCAAGGAACTGGATAGCATTATCTTTGGTGTAGAAACCACAACCATGCTTAAACGGTTTGCCTACATACGATTGGCACAAGTGTTTGAGACGCTCGAAGAGATCCTCCGCTTCGACCACTGGAATGGAAAGATTGAGTTCAAGTCCGGCTTTGGCGCTGCGAGTTTCGCCGTCGACATATATGCGAGCGCCCAAGAGCGGCCAACAACGAAGAAGCAGCTTGCGGAACGCACACGGTATGCTAGGCGCCTGCGGGACCTTGCTGCACACCCGCCATTTTCCCTCCTCATCTACTCCGGTGCAGCGGAGCATGTCGCGTGCGTACCATATCGATATTGATCGTTCACATCAAGGCTAATCTTTTCACAGCAATAGATGTTCCGGGTACAACGTACCGACACTAAGGCGCATTGCATCGCACATCGCGGAGGAATCTCCTCCCAAGCTCGTCGCCGCCTGTAAAGAGCTTACAGAATTTGTAGCATCGACGGTCAGATCCGGGCAACCGGTTAATACGCGGATGGTGGCCACAAGAGTGCGAGAACAGCTTGTCGGAAAGGATGAGCCGAGAATTGGGTTGGGGTGATTTGATAAGACTTCAGTGCTCGAACCTTCGTTTTGTGATATAACCCCATATCTAGCAAGTCGCACTTCTGAGCTGCTTATCGCGATCCTTCATCGCTCTCTATTGTAGCGTTTCGTCGCGGATTCTGGGCCCGCGTGTGTGTCGCAGGCAATTCAACATTTCAACGCTCTGTATCGCGGCACTTTCGGGCTACTCAACGATGTGCCTCGCGAGTCCTTCGCCACTCCTCGTCGCGTCCTCGTCGCGTCCTCGTCGCTGTGCGTTGCAATCCTTGACGCTGTTCGCGGAGATTGTCGCTGTACATCGCAATCCTCGTAGCTGTGCGTCGCAATCCTCGTAGCTGTGCGTCGCAATCCTCGTAGCTGTGCGTCGCAATCCTCGTAGCTGTGCGTCGCAATCCTCATCGCTGTCCTCGGCGCGTCCTGGTCGCGTTCTCGTTACGTCTGGGTGCTTAAGCACCTCGTCGCTGTACGTCGCAACCTTGACGCTGTTAGCGGAGATTGTTGCTGTACATCGCAATCCTCGTAGCTGTGCGTCGCAATCCTCGTAGCTGTGCGTCGCAATCCTCGTAGCTGTGCGCCGCAATCCTCGTAGCTGTGCGTCGCAATCCTCGTAGCTGTGCGCCGCAATCCTCGTAGCTGTGCGTCGCAATCCTCGTAGCTGCGCGTCGCTCCTCAGGGGACCGCCGTGCCACAGGGGTGTTTAAGCACCTCGTCGCTGTGTGTCGCAATCCTTGGTGCTGTTCAAAGGTTCGTCGCTGTGCATCGCGTCCTTCGGGCAAAAGACGGGGCTGGATCTTTGATCGAATCAACGCCCACGGTGGACGAAGACCGTGTGGCAGGACAAGATTACAGACAAAGAGACCTCGCCCATCTTGAAAGCCATGTCCGATAATGTTCTGGTCTCCTGTACACAAGCTCTCTGAGCTATAACAGAATTTCGGAATATTTGCTTTCGGGTTTTATTCCTTTGGCTGTTCCTGTTTCTGATCTGGCCTTTTGTTAGTGATGACCCGTTCCTGGCTTTGTTCCTGGCTCTGTTCCTAGTCTGATCAATTGCCTGGTGTAGCTATAGTCTCGTGGGCTTACTTTATGCCCTTGCTTCTTAGTTTAATAAGGGCAAGATAACGGATCGACCGGAGACCATCGCATTGTGAGAGAACGGCTACGTGGAAGCTTGCCTACATAGCGTAACTGTCAAGATCACGCCTCATTTTTCTTCGGGACATTTCCATCTTTCAATTGGTAATTTTAATGTGGATCTGGTGATAAAAGATGGTTATGGTGCACGGTGTTCATCCAACGCCATGAGCTTGTAGATATTACAAGAACGCAATCGGTTTCTACATGCCATGGGTATGACCCTGCCGTAGCGATTCTTCCGAACCCATCCCGTCGCCCACCGTGGTCAACTGAGGCAAAAAAGTCTCAACGCGGCCGTGCGGGAGGTTTTGATGGCGCCGGAGTTGATCCTCACGAGAGAAGTCTGAGACGACTGAGGAGCTCGTGACGGAGCAAGCGAGGGTTGGTTTCGCTGATGAGGAGCCCTGGAGGCGGGGGGTCCAGTCGAACATAATTGTAGCTGACATCGTGGTCTCGCATGGAACTGATATAGGTGGAGGTGTCATTTCTGACCCCGCCGTCACTGGTGGTCCTAGATCTGGGGTCACATCCTTGAGACGAAACACGATATGCTGGTCAAAATCATGGGCCGACTTGAATGGCGGGAAGCAGGTCTTCTCAATGTCATGCGCGAACTTTCGTCATCCTATTGACCGCGTAGAAGTTCCTCCGTTCTCGACCATCGGCGATTGTCAAACATGTCCGGGTGGCGGTCTTTGTTCCTCGTTTCAGTTGCGTAAGCCAACAGGCGTCATCCCGAGTAGGTCCCTGGCGGTAATGTCGATTGTTGGGTGGGCGAGCAGAGCATCGAGGACACTTAGCCTATGCTCGCTGATTTTATCCAATGTTTCGCTGTATCCCTCGTTGCCATCGGAGCCGTAACCTATGAGTTCAAGCGCTACCTCGATCCTGAAAATCTGGATCGTTCCATCGGTCACCGTTGCCTGGGGTCCGGTATATGGCGTCGATTCAGTTCCTGGTTGCTCGCATGGCCGACCACGTGTACGCACCCTTCAAAGCGTAGTGTGGATGATGGTATATGTGACTGACACTCACCGGCCGCGATCCTGACGCTGATCTGGATCTCCAACGACCTCCACAACCTAATGTACGGGGCGCCATAGAGCCTGCTCTGATTTGCCGACCCGCCTCTCCAGTCGTCAAGTGGCCCTCCCATCACGCAAGTCGGCCACACAGAGTGCCCGGGAGCCAACGTCTGAGATATGTCAGTACTGTTGTGTCCTGAGATATCTTGCATTGCGGTGTGCTGCTGTGTACCTACCAGTGCGCCACCGCCGTCGAGGGTTTTCGGGGGTGCCTCCTGGATTCTTATTGTCTCGCCCACGAGACAAACATTGGGCTTCCAACTGCAATTCAAGCGATAGCTGGCCCGCTGGCTCTCCGTCCTATCCTGTCGTGTCGTGTTCCTCTCGAGTCAGGTGCACTTATCAAGTCATCGGCCTTCTGGCATGGTCCGTTGAATCCGGAACTCTTCGGTTGAAGAGGAAGTGCTTGAGTCCAAACCTGTCGGTGCGCGTCCGCACCAGGATGGCGCTATATCTCTTGCTCAACCCTTCGCGTAGTTGCAAGGTCCTCTTTGTTGGACGCGGTGTGTATTGGACAGTGGTTCTACCCCCTTGTTTCTGCCTTTCATACCGTCTCACATACCTTCTTTGCCTCCTTGAGTGCCCCTCTTGCGAGTGTGGTCTGGGGAGAAGAGCTGTGGCGGCTGTTCTGCCATCGAGCCTACATTGCTATCCTCGCGCCATCCCGTAGCATCATTCGCTGCTTTGTCCGCTCTGTTGTTCGACCACTCTGCGTATCCCAATGCACATGCAGGGATCAACATTCCGCAATCTGGCATTTCTCTCTTTTGATACTGATCTCCGATTAATTGATCCTGGATTGCAAGCGTTGAGGATCCAGACTGGCACGAAGAAGATCCCATTACGGCCATTGCACCCCTTGCTTTAGCTCCTACCACGCCTCCTTAGAACTTCGCGATCAAAACGATCAGTCTCAGCCCTCAATCCAACCACAGACTCAGAAACGAGGCTTTTCAGTTGAGAGCGACGACAGCGACGGCATTCGAAAGCGTGTCCGTCTGGGCACAAATGTCTCAACCATCATCCCCGACCCAGTAACACCGCCCATCTCGGGGGCAAGCAAGAGGTCAGCAGACGAGAGAACGGATGAGCTTGCTGAGGAAAGACCCTGCCATCCGCGGAAGCGTCGCCGTCCGCGATCCGCCTCGAACCAACTCATGAACAGAGCAGTGCATCTTAGCAACATGAACCCTCCGGTTATCCCTGTTGGGCTGCAGACGCCGTCGCATGATGGCATTGTGGGCCTTCACCTCCAACTCTCTGAGTTCGTCGAGTGCAGGACCTCCATCATGCCCAGCTGCCTTCGCCCAGAAATCGAAAGACTTCTGAGGGGCCAGAAGACGATTCAGCAATAACCAAAGCCCAAATTTTATTCCAGTGTCGCGGCGGTATTTCTGGCAAGAGGCCTCACTGCTGAACTGTCACTAGCACATCCCCCTGTTGTGCCCGCGCCCATTCGCGGGCGTGAGATACGAAGACTTGCCTTCGGCTTTCATTCAAGTGAAGGAAAGGCTCTTCTAATTATGGGCCTGACTGATCGGGAAGGCGTCAGGTATTATGGGCACGTCCTTTATCGCCGGGGGCTTCAGAACGCTAAGGCCGAGACCTATCATTTTGAGTACTGCCAGATAGCTGCTAGTATCAACTTGAGCAACCCTCCAAACCTCACCGAATGCTCTCTTTCCAAGCATTTCTCACTTAGAGTTCCTGATTTTCCTTGACGGACCCGGAGTGCGGAGCCGGGTACTCGTTCATGATGGGGCGATAGTCGGCGGTCGTTCCTACATAGTGCGAGTTTGAGGGGAACTGCCCTCTCTATCGTTAAAACACTTATGAATAGAGACCTCGCCCCAGCACTGTATGCCACCGGCTACAAGTATGGTGATGCGTTGGCTAAATGCGAGCTATCTTGACAGCGGGGTGCGAGGACATGATGTGAAGCGAAGGAGGCAATGATGACGGAGGGGTCAATTGTGTCACGTGAGCTAGGCAAGCCTTTGATGCCTGATTGCCCACCTGACTGGTCACCAAAGAATCCCCTCCATCTTTTGACCTGGCACTTCCATCATTTCTTATGGACTTCGTGTCATCACCGGACAACGATCGCTTGCGAACAAAAGCTAAGAATCTTCAGCAAACATAGTTTGACGATACGGGCGAACTCGTGCCGAAAGCAAACGCAGCTGTATGCCTACGAATACACCAACCGGCGCGAGACACCGACGCGCATATGGTCACTGAATCAGATCTGGTAGGATCTCCGGAGCGCTTTCAGCTTTTCCCCTGCTGACCGCGGAGATAGGAAAAGGGCTGCCAGCGGCTCTCCCCAGCGTCATCCCAAGCGTACGAGCTTGGCCCATATTCCAACTATGTAAAATATGAAGGGGAAACACAAGAATGGCATCTACTGTTCGAGTGCGAAAAAGCAGCATTTGGCATTGGACAGCAGGTGATATGGACGGCGAAGGATGTTGGCTTTTGCCGGCAGACTGTCCCACCGGGGATATCAGTTATTGTCTTCAAGGGACAGTCTCGCAAGGATTAGGAACGATGCAGGACTTTAAGCATGGGTGGAATCTAGCATTTTGTTCTCATTGTAGCTCCATTTACTGCATAGCACACCCATCTTCGTCTTCTGTCTTAGACGACGGGTTTTAAATGTAAGAGGTTGAGGAGATTCGGGCTATGTCGAACGCGCAGCTTGAGCATGTTTACCAGTTGCACGCAGTCTGTCCGATCGACAAGGCCGTTTTCCAATTCCCACTGGCGCTGTTGGCTTCGGTTCATCTCATCTGTACAAAGCGGACCAAAAATCGATTCTATGACACTAATAGGCGGACTTGACCCATCCCCTGGGAACAGCGAACGCAGCCAAGATACTTCGGGGCCGAGCTCCAGGAAGATGGAGACGTCTTCGACATCCCAGGTTGGGACACGGCTTCTGACTACATCTGTAATGTCGATACCTGAAGCGCTTGGTGGTATTTGGTGGAGCGAATGCGTTAATTTCTCAGTGAAAGTCTCCGTAATGAGATGATGGGTTGAGTAGTCGTAGCGAACGCTGCTGTCTAACGCGGGAACCTGCGTCTTCGAGGCCACTAAGAATGTCAGTAAAGATGTTCAAGAATGAAAGCGGTCAGACAGAAGCATACCCGAAGTTTGAATTCTGGCGGCTTCAAATGCCCGTCCAAAGCCTGGGTACTTTTTCCCGTAGAACAGCAGGCGTTGCGAAAGTTCGCCGCGATCGCCACAAGTCACAGACTGGGATGCCATGTATGAGCGAACGTGCTCGACCTTGAACCCTTTGTGACACAGCGGAATGTGCCTTTTTTTGAAAGCGATGCAGCAGAACATTAGTTCATCCCTAGAAAGACTCGAGACTTCCTTTTCGAAAACGCAGTTGGTGTCTTCAGCTGTATGCACTGCTTCCGCAAAAAAAACGCATGCATCAAGTAGATGGTGGTCCAGCGGGCCTGAGCCGGCCGCCTCGAGCCTTTTCTTCGCCTCGTTGAATGCCCCGACTGCTCTGATCTGAAAATCGAGATGATCGCGAAGGGCTTTTGCGCCAGGGACGAGTTCAGGTTGCCGAAAAAGATTGATATTGGACGCCATTCTTGAGGCATTGACGTACGTCACTGATCGAGGAAGATGTCAGAAGCAAGAGCGGGGTTTTGCCATAGAAAGTAAAAGTCGGGGCATATTAAACCCGGGGCATACATAAACCTCGGTAACGTAATATTCGGGCTTATCGAAGCACTGGCAATTTGTAGCCTAGGTAAATATTAGCCCGCGTAAAGGTAAGCCATGGTCATAAAAAGCCGCGGTAAATTCAAACTTGGGTAAATCAAAACCCGGTTAAAAAAAAACCAGGGTATTTTGGAGCCAGGGTATAGCAGGGCCATGGTATATCAAAGTCCTGATATATGAAAGCCATGGTAAATCAAAGCCATGGCACAACAGAGCCGTGTATTCGCACTCTGTAGCAATGGTACATGATGTGTATTGTTGATTATGGACCGATTGTTTGTACACTCCGATGGGTGTGTTGAAATTACCCTCGGACACAAGCTCGAATTTGTTCATCCCTAAGGGTCATGAGACGTTGATTCGCTAGCGCTGTATGGTGGTCTAACCAATGCCATACTCGTCAACCTGCCCAAGCAAGTCAAGGCGCTGTTCAACCTAGATCCATTACGCCCTGCAACTTGCATGTTCGGATCTTCACCACTCAGCTGCAGCAATCGGTGCTGACGTGGTGTTTAACTGTTTGATGAGGAAAGGCTGGCTCTCAGCGAAGCAAGAGATGAAAAATACCCATGCAGGCCGGGCTTTGGACGCCAAAAAGTATCACTTAGATTCAGCTTCAGATTTGAGCGACCTGCAGGCTGCATTCTACCGGAGCACTCGCTGCACATTGACGTGGTCATTACAAAGCGGAACCAGATGGGGGATTTTGACCACAAGATGTGTTCACTGTAGAGAAGACTCGTCAACTCTTCAAAGACATTCCAAAAGCATTCGATACAAAAGGAACATGGCCGACTCGAACGAACCCCATCATGAAGGCAGTCGTCGTGATGGTTGGTCACCAGCTTTCTGTCTGGAATACCACTAACACGCAATAGCGAGAATGGTTGGGGCCGATCATCCCAAAAAGTCAGCCAGGATAGTCAGCACAATACCCAGTGTGGGACATTTCGACCAAGACCAACATGAGGGAAGACTCGCAACTCGTAGTGCTCTGCATACCTGGGCTTTGTGCACAGTTGCTGCCAATGTAAAGACGAGAACCTCCATCTGGTGATATGATATGCAACTGTCTACGGAAGCACATTCGGTCATGAGCATGCAGCCAATCATCCTCATGCAGCTGCACTTGCTGACGTGGTGATCGAGTGGCCATTGACAGGTCGCCCTTGAGGTGGCCTGGCATGGCCTGGTGTGGCTAGCATGAAGAGAAGATTGATCTATAAAGAGAAGGTTGCTTCTCAGAAGAAAGCTGAACAAGTCTCCATCCCGAAGCCAGGCAAGCCTCTACCTAAGAGCAAGTCCATCACATCGATTTATCAACACAATGGATAACAGTGCGAACTCTGGTGGGGCCGGAAGGGGCAAAACTGGTCTGTGATCCCTTCGCTGTAACGAAGCCTCTCTGACAGTAGCGATAGTCACGAATGTCTATATGCGTGATTACATGACGCGGAACCCCGAGTACAAGAAATCGGGCTCTAGCGCGGCCGATAGGAAGCCTTCCAACGACACTGGGGATAACAAGGGTAGTCAGAGCGAGGGGCCAAACGATAATAAGTCTGGTTGAGGAACGCGTGGCAGAATGGGCAGGACCGTGGATAAGAGAATGATGACAACTCATTAACGGAATTACATATATATTATCCACCGAATATGCTATGGCAGCACCCGTTTTCTGATGAGACCCGATGCCTCCTGAATCAACAATCCTCATTGAGCTTTGCGCCTATAGTCCCTGCTAACTCCTTTGGAACGATGCTGTACGGCGAGGTCTTCAGTTCTGCCTTGAACCTCTCTCATTGCAACGCCCTGACAGAGCGGGATTACGTAGACGAAATGGAATTGGATGATAGCGAACGAATTGCTTGGTGGCCGGCAACCTAGTGGGAACGACTCAGTATCCAAGAGGCATCACTGCGGACCATGGAGTCATCGCAATGGTCGATCGTGGTCACCATCCCGAACCACCACGACCTCGATTCACCCGGCTGCCGCGGCGTTGGCGTACGAGCTCAAAGGGTATGGATTCAGCTCCAGCCACCGGCGTGATAGGCTTGAACTTAGGGAGCACCAGGTTGAGCCGGACCGGCCTCAGAATGGTGCATTGGCGGAGGTCAATTGTCGCAACCTCAGCGTCCAAAGAGAGCCGGGGACGCGACGAAGTGGAGTACAGGGGTAGAGTGCTGTGTGAGATTGGCGCCGGCTCACCCCTGTGAACTCGAACAGCGCTAACTATCTCCGCGCTGGGGTTCAGAATGAGACATTGTTCACTGTTCCCACCAGGTGACTTTGAGCATGCACTAACACCAGTCTGCAGAGCCGTGGCCGGGGGTGAGTATAATGACAGTTGTGGCGTGGAAACTACAGTCATGGCTGTTGATTTGTCTCTTTACTTGAGGTCGGCCAAAGGACTTCAGGAACGACGCACTTCGCTCCTACCACTAACAAGAACACACGCGTCTAAAGTTACGATGGCTTTGACTGTTGAGCATGATGGTTTCGAAGACATCCCCCTGGAACCGTTACCCGCTCACCTTCGACCTCGTTCTGGCGGGTTTCCCTCTCCCAGTACTGAGACTATCCAAGCAGGTTTCAGGAGCCAAAGTCGCTTCGATGACGATCACAGCATCATCAACTGGCCTCTGGCAGCGTCCAAACATTGGCTTCTATGCATCAGGATGAAGCTGGAAGAGGCGGCTCGGTTCATTCGTCATTATGTACGAGCAGCTGCGAGAAGCGCACAGATTGGCGCATCGGCTAACAACGTCCCAACATCCGACAACGATACCCAAAAAGCCCAATACGTTCGAAAAGCGAGACCTTTTGACTCGGTCGATGAACTAGCACAACACCCAGAGATCAACGGGGAACAGACCTCAGAGGATACACCGTGTGCTGCGTGCAAGGAGCACATTCGCGACCGCAACCGCCATGTCAAGATGGACCTCTGTTCTGCTTGCGAAAAGTGGTACGTATGCTCGAAAGGGCATGCCTGTCCATGGGCACAGATAGTAAGGGATTCCCGCTATTTGGGAAGAACAATGAATAACCGATCAATGTTTAGGAACACACATGGTATGATGATCATGATTTCGATGAAATGGGTCGATGGGTGTAAGACTAGTGCTGAGACTGGCAGATCTGGGAATTTGCGTGTTTGTTTGGAGTAGTTATGCTCAATCAGAATCGAATCTCCGAATCATTCCTCTATCCTTCATATTATCGGCCCATTATTGCACTCTGCTCTCTAGGGCCTCCTGTCCAACCAAAAGCTCGACACATCGTCAAGACTGCTGAGACACCCGGCCGTGATCGAAGAACTTCGAGACATCCTCAATTGGGACCCCAATGAACACGGGTCCAGTGAAGATCATCTGTGGCGCCTGATTAACCAATTGTTGGCTGGACTTGATGAACGTAGGTTGCGAGTTTGGGACGTGTTTGTCGTGTGGACGTGGCGAAGGAACCGTTGGACGAAGTTGGAAAGTTTGCTTCGGCGGCGTCACTGGTGGAGGGTCAGCGTACGAGACCTGTGGCCCAGTCGGCCTCTCAGCATGAAGGTCCATGTTATCTGGACTGCGCATGTGTTCGTCAAGCATGCCAGCTGGGATTTCTTTTGGACAGGTCGGTGATTCGCCTAAGCGAACTTCCTCCAGGACGTTGAACCGACCAGAGCAACCATCGGATTCCGGATCTTCGCCTGGGGCATGTCGCTTCGGCTGGAACTCAGAAGTCGCATAATGTGAGGAGCGAATAGAGGTATTGGGTGAGTGTGGTTCCCGTGGAGACCCATGGACACTGGCACTGGTACGGCTTCCGCCAGAAGTTCGCTCGTTTTTGGGAGATGGATGGGAGGGGGCTTTTGAAGCACTGTCGTCCATCTTCATACACAGAATGTGAGGAGTTGGAAAGAAGAAGCGTCCTGCAGGCGTGGCCGCGTCGTGGGGAGCTGGTTCAGGAGGCTCGTGAGGATAGGAGATCAGGATCAGGGGGGCAAGGACAGTCAGGAACTCAGCATGATATCTGTTTGACCACAGCCTCGTCACGCTCAGTGGCTGCATTTGAACCTGGTAGGGTTCCTGACATCCCTGACCACAATGCTAGACACAGGCATACCGAGCCAACAGCCGTCCATGAACAGGAGAGAGACCACCCTCTGCCGCGCATAGTATGCAATTTCCAGGCAAAGGTGGCAGGAAACATGCCACAGATGGCTACGCCCCGATAAAATAGATACTCGCAGCAATGTCGTAGCAGGTCTCGACGGATTGAAGATCCTACGTGACAAGGGCATCTCGATTTGGAGTGGGAAGGCGAGATGAAGCTGAGGGGTGGATTTAGTCTTGCCCGTAAATGGCCGAGTGATGTGGATACGCCAAGATTTGTGAGAGACAAATCAGGTATAGCTTCTCCATTCCTTGTATATCATGGCCCCCTGCCCCTTGTCCCAAAGCATGATGACCTAGTTGCGCCAGGTGGTTTGGTGAGCGGTACGGGTCCACGCCTTCGTACTTCAGGACAGCCAGCAGGTCCAGCAGGACAAGCGTCAACCTCAATTACCTTGACCATTGTCACAGTTCATCCTTGCAGGAGCATCCGCATTGAGTCCTCTTCTCCTCGATCACGAACAGAATCTCAACCATAGTCATGGCGTCGTCTGCCTCGACCGGGATCGACTCTTCGAGCTGCACTTTCATCACCGATCGCTACGAACCGAACGCGCCGTACCACGACACGAGTGTCCGCTGCAATCCGACGGATCATGTCTTGCTGGACCAGTACCAGCAGGGTCTCCTCCCTTTCGAACATAGGTACGGCCACTACGGTACGATACCGGAGAACTCTTTGCCTGCATATGTCGAGCCGGGCGCACAAACCGTGCCGACCCAGCACGTGTACTGTGACGTTCAGCCTCGGAACGGAAGTCACAACCCTGGAGCGGTGTTGCCGTTGACGCCTGATCGGGACTATGATTCAGGCTACGAGTTTGGAAAATTCGGCTCCGCTTTACCATCGTGGACAACGCGGGACATGAGAGCGATTGATGAGCACCTAAAGCAGACGATAAAGGGTCTTAAAGCGACTAATGAGCGCCAGAAGCAGACGATCAAGGGTCTTAAAGCGACTAATGAGCACCAGAAGCAGACGATCAACAATCTCAAAGCGCAGAAACAGAAGGTCAGGGATCTCGAAGCGGCCGTTGAGCATCTCACTACGGCTCTCAACAACACCACTAAGGAGCTGGAGTCGGCCAGGAAACAGGAGGTCGTCGAGTATAAGCCTGCTATCCCAATAAACTACACAACTCTTGCATCCAACGTCCTTGAGTGGCCGTCCGTCCAAGAGGTCATCTCATTTCTACCACAGGACAAGCGTCGTGACCCCGAGCAGGCTTCTGCTTTTGACAGAGTTGAGCGCCCGAAAATCTCGAAGCCAGACTTTAACAAGGACACTGTCTGGAGGTGCGTGGAGAGCTTCAAGGAGAGCATCCTCAGCATGCACCCTTTTCTTCAGCCTGAAGACGTCGACAGATGGTGCCAGAGGCTTTCACGTCCACAAACCAACACAACCGGCACGAAGAGAAAACGGGCGCCTGAAATCGAAGCTCATGAGGCCAACCCACATCAATGGAAGCCAGGCCTCCCAAATAATCGAGTTTCTACCGCAGTTATCCTCACGATTCTCGCTCTCGGCAAGATATGCTTGGACGGTCGGCCTGGCGCTGACGCCATTCCTGGTCTCGAGTACTTTTCGCTCGCTACTACGGTACGGGAGCGCACAAAGACGTACGACAGTATGGAGTGTGTGTACCTTCATATTCTTACGGCGCTTTACCTTGGGCAACTCGCGCTCCCGAAGCACAGCCACGCGCAAATCCTGAAGGCGGGCAAGATGCTACTCAGCTTGCTCAGACCGTAAGTGAGCAATATTGGACATCGAACATTCCTAACCATTGCAGGAGCCTTGGCGAATTCAAGCGGCTACTTGATTCGAAGACACCACCCCAGGATAGTAGATCGAATCACCTCTGTCTGCTCTTCTGGACCTGCTTTCAGTTGGAAAGGTACGTTCATCATCCGCCTCGCGTTGCATTCGCTGAATGTACAGTGACATTAACGACGAAATGCGTGTGCCCCTGTCCAAACTAGTGGAGCATCACTTTGATAAGATGCCTTTTCCGAATATGTCGCTTCTAGGTGTTGAGCCGAGGATTGCGGACAGCTATATCTTACAGCTGCAGCTGCGAGATCAGTTCAATGCGGTCCGGCTAATATTGCGTGACACCACGAAGTCCTGCAAGGCTATGGCTATAGAGAAGTACCTTAGATATGACTTCATGCCACGCAGCTTGGCTCTCAACGACGGCGACCAACCAGCCAGAGATATCATCGGGGCGCGACTGCGCGCCTTCTATTGGAAGATCAAGGTAATTACATACCGCCCTTGTATTGATCGCATCCTCAACGAGCACGGGAAAGGCCACGCCGGCAAGGCAATCTCCTACGCCAAGCGGGCTATCGCGGCACTTGTCGAGAGCAATCGCGCTTTCCACGGCTTGGGCGAGAAGCGACCAATAGTCACCAGCTCATGCAGCACGGCGCGTGCGTAAGTCTTGCGATCCTTCTCGTTAGACCTTCTTACTAATCCCGATAGGCAATGGGGCAATCTGCTGGTGCTCACCGCGTGCCGGAAAAGCTCGAGGCTGTGCTGCCTCGTCGACGATGAACAGCTGCGCGGCTTATACTTGAAGACGATGAACTTCATGTGCCAATCAGCATTGTCGCCCTCCAGTCCGCTGCGGGCAGATTTGGACCAATTGAGGGGCATATACCACCACCTTTGGCCAGACACAGTGCCTTCAGCGCCTGCAAACGCAGACTCGATGAGCTTCACTGAAGAGGCAGAGATGCTGAATGAGACTGATCCGACCCAGAACAACAGCAGCTTAGGTGATCTGAGAGACCAGCTTCAGGTCACGGACAATTCGATGGATACGACTGTCACTAGAGGATGTATTGATGTCCTCCAATGGGATGTGTGGTGCTGAAGACAGCTTAAGCGCAGGTGGAATGGCATGAACAAGCTTTTCTTCTGGGCTCTCGATCATCATTTGAGTTTCACCTCTTTTCTTCCCTTGAGTTTGCCAGGGCTCTCATTTCTCGCAGCGCATCGGATGTACATAGTCACAAGGAATCGCGGGTAGTGTTCAAGCAGCTCAATTATCAAAGATTGACCATAATGTCCTCCGTGCACACCGCTACTCTACACTGACAACCACTGCACTGCGCCCAACAGGTTCTTGCTCGGTCGGGGCAAGCCGACAGGTCAATACATTCTTTCTGGCAAAGTCACAAGAGTGACCGATATGTGAGTTATCGAAGATCAGCTCAATTCCGAAACCTTTGAGCCAACATGTCGTCAAATCCTTCCCATAAAATAGCGTGGAGCCTTCGCATTGGCCAAGTCTCACAAGACCATGTGGACTCTGGGCTTTCTCCAATTGCTTTATAATTCCGATATCAAGTATCTCATCAGGAACGCAGATTGGGAGACAGAAGCACTCCCTGTCAACCATATCGCATATTTTTGATAGTTCGGAGATCCGTTCCGTCCCGAGGTGGTACTCAAACCCCCAATCAATCGCCCTAGAACCCGCACGATGCAAAAGAAAGCCGTATGTGATGATCGACTGCCGGTGATGTTTGTCGCTCGAGTTCATGGGGTGGGGGGGCATTTCTCCTTCTACGATCCATTGGCATTCGTTGCTTGGATCGACTTGTTGAACGTATCGTGTGAAAACGTCTCGTATTTCAGAATTAGCAGCCTAAAATGGAAGGTTAACACAGGTTCTAAGATCAAAGAATACCTGCTTACCCAGTAGTGCAGACGAAAATAAGCGGTCTCCAGGCAGTCCTCAAGATATGGGTGCCCACGCGCGAGATCTCGAAGTGCGGACAATCTTCCAGGGTCATTCCTGAAGTCTGCCTCAAACTGATGCCCATGTTGCTGTTGAGCAAAGACACCGGGCCCGGGTGATGCAGGTTTGGTTGCGAACATGAATATCCTGATTGTTTAGATTGCACCCTGTGCCATGGGATGGGAATCAAAACTTACGCAGTGGCCCGGCCAAGAGCTGCGATGGAAGCTTGCCGGCAAGAATCGTCGAAAGCTCGACCTGACTTTTCAAGCCATGCTAGAACCTTTTCAAGGTCAGTGAGGGTCGCTGGGCGCTCCCAACCGGAGACATGGAAGCCAGCTTGTCCAAGGACATCTTTGTTTTTCTCTTTCAGGACCAATTGCTTAGACCAGCAGTCGCCTTCGTTTTGTGCATGTCCGGTCGAATCCCCGGTATCAAAGCTGAGCCCAGACACCAAGACTTGGCCGCCGATCTGCAACAGATGGAACAGATCGTCGCAGACGCTTCTCTCAAGCTCTTCGAAAGGACGGTTCACGCGGATCTGATGAACGGAAGCTTGACTATATTCCCCAATGTCACAGAGTTGGACTAGGACAGTGCGTCGGCAAGTTGGGTGTTCTCTAAGAAGATCTCAGCTCATGTCAGATATCCAAAGGCCTTTATGCACTAACGGGACGGCAAAGGTGAACTCCAGCTTGCTTTCGACGGTCGGAGGTGGTTGTGGACGGATGCATGGGCTGCAAGGAGCAGTGTCCGGGAGATCACCCTCAGGAACCGCAGTCTTTGCATTGGGTGAGACGCAAGGCGCGCCCTTGCCGACCCAACTCCATGTCCCAGTAAGACCATCTTCGCCTGCAATATCATGAAGCGAAAATTGGGCCGACGTGTCGACCGGGTTGGATGGGTCGAGGTCGAGGTCTGAGGGAATCTGTGTAGAGTGATTCGTACTACTGCAGCCGAAAGCTGAGAGTGACGGCGCATGGCGAGCTTTTTGACGCATTACCGGGTGCAGAACGGAAGAAAAAAGTTGGCGGCGAGGTTGGAACGTGTCGAGATTCATGAGCGAAGCGAGGCAGCTTTTGGCCTTTATGTACACGACGACTTAGGGCTTCAGGCCCATCCCCCCATACACCCCCCTCCCCAACGATTTAGGAAAGTGCGTAAAATCACACGCCCCTCCAGGGGCCCGGGATGGGGTATCGCATCTGGGCAAGACCTCATTGCGTGCCCCACTTCGGAACAGCCATATGTTGTGCAGCTGATGTGCCTTCCAGACTACTTTGGGGAGTTCCAAGCCTCCAACGTACTCCCCTTCCACCTGGTCCGATACCCCTGCGAGTCTTGCTTGCCTCGGAGCTGAGCTTGAGTATGAGTGGAGATGAATATGCAATCGGTTATCGCGCGCTCAGTACTTTGGATCGCAGCGTTTGCACCTTGCAGCTACACACGGCCTCCTTCAAATCCCTGCTCACGTGCAGGCTAGCACTCTTCCTGACAGCCGGCTTCAGTCGAGGACCTATTGAGCGCCGACATGGACGACGAACAAGAGATTGTGAGTTTATTCGCTGCCAGTGTTATATCTCCAACTGATCAAAGACCAGAGCCATGGGAATGATTCTGGTGTTGAACTGGGGTCGACTTGGGAAGACTCGTCGACCACATCTGCGACTCCATCGGAATACCCAGAGGAGAACGGCCGGACGTACCATGCTATTGGCCCACGGGGTGAGTACCTTCAATGGGGTTTACGCCTTGTGCTGACGAAGGACTCAACAGCATACCCTTTCCCGAATGATGAGGTGCGGCCATAGTCACCCTTTCTGCTCATAGAGTCACTGACCTTGTACAGGCTGAAATTGACAGATTAAGTAAGTATCGCTGAGTGTCTCCTTCCTGGCAATGTAGCTTATATCGATAGACGCCGTACACGGCTTGTGGCTCGAGACATTGAGCGGCAGGCTCGTGAAGTGTCCCCGTGGTGATGATTCTTCGCGGGTCCTTGATGCTGGTACTGGCACTGGGATCTGGTCCATCGAGTTTGGTAAGTTCCCAAAGGTCACTGACGGATGCCGGGGACGAAGTTGCTCAAACTTGATCAGCCGACCTTAACCCAGAGACGGAGGTCATTGGCGTGGACCTTAGTGCGATCCAACCGCCTCAGTAAGTCATCGGAGCAATCCATCTCGTTCACAGAGCACTGAACTGTCGCACAGTGTTCCCCTCAATTGTAGGTTCTATGTCGATGACTTCGAGGTGCCATGGACGTGGAAGGAGAAGTTCAATCTGATCTTTGGTCGTCACCTGAGCGGAAGCTTGAGGAAGCCCCAAGAATTCATCAAAAAGACATATGAGTGAGTCATACCCAGTCTGCCCAGAGTGTTAGAGTTGTTCTAAGGGGCTAATCGTCCAGAAACCTCGAGCCAAACGGCTATCTGGAGCTACAGGACTATTCATTTCCTCTCCGTTGCAACGACAACACCCTTGGTGCGACGGACTTGGAGCGTTGGGCACGACTAATGAAAGAAGCTGCAGATAAAGCTGAGATACCGATCGATTTGGCCCCTCGCTTCCAGAGCATGTTGGAGGGTGCGGGGTTCGTCGATATCGTGGTAGAGAAGAAAGTGTGGCCTACGAACAGCTGGGAACAGGATCCAAAACTCAAGTTGCTCGGTAATTTAGCACTTGAAGGGTTCAAGGACCTTCGTGCGATCTCGATGGCCTTGTTTACACGGGTCCTTCACTGGAGTAGCAAGGAGACAAATGTGTTCTTGGCCAAAGTCCGACAAAACCTGGAAAACCCCGCTATCCATGCCTATTGGGAGGTGTAAGAATGCGAATCCCGTAAGTTGGATTGCTGACTAACTTGATACTAGGTACATCGTCTACGGGCGGAAGCCCGATTCACCTGCCAAGTAGATGGTTCCTAGCTACCTTGCGGAGCATGGGACAACGAGTTCCTGCGTTGGGTAATCGACAGGCTTAGCGAATTCAGTCTTCGTCAGTGACTTCGGAGTAAGCTGATTGAGCTCTTCGAACTTGACATCGAAGATCTCCAGGATTCTTGAGTAGCTGACGGTTATTAGCCTGACGTCAAGATCTGGAAGGAGGACTGTACGTACCTCATCCTTCCACCAGTGATACCATATACTATTTGCAAAACGAAGAGCTGCTCTTCTTCTGGAGGCAGGTCCTCAGGCTGGTCCACTTGCTGGTTCTCATGCTCGTTCTTATGACGGTTCTCATCCTCGTCCTCATGTAAAGTAGACAGCTTCTTCACTATGTTGATATCGATAAAGTTTCTCTTCAGGCGGTTCCGTAAAAGTGGCATCAACTTGATCGCTTGTTCCATCAATACTTTTCTTTTAGCAGAAGTCAGGGACACTGACGTTTATTATCCCTTACGGAACAAGGAATCTCGTTTGCGTGAGAAGAAAGCTTTGAAGATATGCGAATTGAGAGCACCAGCCATCTTGCTACGCAGTCGGAGCGCCATGCGCTTTCTCTCAATCCATGAGCAGCATCGAGTTTCTCCTCCGGGTGCCCGTCATGCCTAGCTACGTGTAACAGTGCACCGTAGACTAGGTCATAAATGGGGGGATCGTTCTCATCGTTCGGGTACGTTTCGCTCATTGTTTTGAACAACTCGTCCCATGACATCTTATACCGTCGCGGACGAGGAATATCCGACAGGGACAGGGTGTCGATCAGGGCTTTCCTTGCGACAGGAGGAAGACTCCACTTCCATTGGATTTCATTGACGAGTTTCACAAACGTATTTGCATGGCGACTTCTCTCTTTCCCAGTATTTGGCGCTTGCGCTCGTCTAGGCCGTGGTCGGGAAGGGTCTTCAAATTGGAAAGACATGGCGTGCAAAGAGTGGCTTTTCGGAGGCTGTCGCAGTTGGGAGGAGTGGACGACTTTGGTGGGGTGTTTGGCTTGCTGCCTCAGGCAGAGACCACCACAAGTTGTTGGCGGTTCGAGACAGCTCACCTTGCGCTCAGCTCACCAAGGTGACGCACAATTCAGCTAACATGCAATCCCGGATCGCCATTCGGATTCCCCTCGACGAAGATACACGGCAGAATGTGAATGCCCAGATCATCTCACTGCAGCCCGGGTTGGGACCTAATGACAGGAGTGGAGGAACCCAACCATACAAAAAGCACACGTTATTTGAAAGGTTGACGGCAGAGTCACCACTTGTAAGACATCCTCTTCCGCGCAATCAGCTTAAGCTGAGCCTGTAGTATTCCAGAATTTCTTCCGAGATCAAACCACTTGTCCTGAAAGACCCAACGGAGCCACCTTATCTCCCTGACTTGCTTCAATTCCTGGTCGGTCCGCGTTACGACTTCTCGGAGTTAGAATTTCCGGGCGTAATCGCCGTTCTCATACCTTTCTTCTTCGAGGATATGGAGGCAACTGTCTCGCCCTCTCTCGGCGAAGACCAGCGCCACTTTTCGTGGAAGTCGAGCGAGGCGTTGGTATTGTACAAGATGGGTCTGCAGGTCACTCGCAAATGTCGCATTTGGTGTACTTTCCTGGAAATTGACGAGGCAGTGAGCGAGGAGTGTCAGAAGATAGAATAATTTATAATTTTCTGAGGTTCAAAAGCCGAGGCTCAAGTTCTCGCCTCCATCGCAACCTTGTGTTCATCTCGCAAAGTCTGGGGACGGAGCATGTTGAAAGCAGCTTTGGGGCGCCACACCCGGACCGTATTGTGCTAAACTATCCCCTATACCAACGCCGCGGCCGCGATGGCCATCACACCAAGGCCACCTACAGTAGCAGTCTCTCCTAATGTAACAACATCCTCCGCCTTCTTCTTCAATCCGTCGTTGCTGGGATATACTGCATTGCCATTGTTCAAGTAAGCCCCAAGATTGGCAGGCCATGACTCGCATTTGTTCTTCTTTTCGATGATCCCACACCCAATGACTGTTGAACGTTAAGCATTTGAACAACGTAGCAGTTGGGAAAGGTGAGGGCCTACATTGCGTTTCCTCCTCAGAGGTCATGATTGCGTACCCGTACACAACCCTCATCCTTTATTGGTGCTGGCTGATTCGAAGGTAAATGGCAGAGCTTGATTGTGCGGAAGGTGGGAGGTAGGTGGCAAGGTGTAAGTGCCTGAAAAGTCGAGAAGTGACAGCTCGGGAGATCCGGGCAAGATATGGTATGGGAAGTTGGGGCGGTCTCGGGGGAAGCTTGCAGCGTGGCAAGAGCCCTGGGTTCCATGTGGCACATCTACACATGCAAGCCAGCATGTCGAGCCACGCTTTCCTCGTCACCCGTGGGTGACGAGGTCGCTGTATGACATGTACACGCATTGTAACAAAATGAGTGACAAGTTGGGCGGTTCTTTGCGAAGAGAAAGTACTTTCTGCCGAGAGGGTGTGGTGACATGTCGCAGCAGTGGTGCATGATTTCATAACTGTGCAGATTGCAGCGGGGAAATCAGAGTGTGTCTCTCCAAGGCGAGATCGTGTGCCTCAGTTTCAAGCTGCTCCTCCTTCCCACAAGCCGAGCCAGCTGGTGGCGATTCCCCATTTGCGCATGGACACTGCCTGACATACCTTAGCGCGTTGACCACCTGGCATGTCTCGTTTATGCGCATTTTCACCACACCATCTCTTCCCTTCAGCTCCACCAGGTGATTTACCGCTGTTGTGTTGTACTGTCCCGCTGTGGTGCAAGAAGTAGCACTCCTCCACGGCTTGAGGGGATACACACTTGCAAGGGGGGAGTGAAGCTAGTAGGTGGTCTCGTCAGGGGTGAGACCGCGAGCCTGCCTAGTTCTGGCGCTTATTCCCTGTTGAAGCGAGCCGTCGGAATAGTAAGACGGAATCTTCACCCCTTTGCTGGGACAACCCCCGTACACCACACCTCAATCAGCGCCGTCGTTATCTCCAGGTGTGTCATCTTTTGCACTCTCTATCATTAAAGTGGAGGGGCACTCATTGAATGGAATGTTTTGGTCCTCTCACTTCTGCGTTGTTGTCTCCATCCATCCACTTTATACTTGAACGTTGGCGATCCCACCCATCATCGCAACCCCCACTGTGTTATTCTAATTGGACGCGATTCTTCAGAGTAACACCCACCATGACCCTTCCGGAGCCGTGACTTCATGTATGACGTGTTTCCCATCTTTTCTGTACTCGGAATCCTTCGGGAGGCACGGCTCTCGCATTCAACGGTCGGAGCCTCGCGCTTGACCGCCATACCTTGTGACGTTTCTTCCGTGATTGATAATCCTTGGTTTCTTTCACGACCAAGGATTGCATGTCTGTCCTACCGCCAGCGCCACCGCCGTCTGATAGGCATTGTGAGTCTCTGGCAATAGTTGAAGAGGCTCCTTCGTGGCCATAAGGGCCCACGCCCTCCACTATCTCCCGAAAGCCCGGGAGGCAACACGTTTGTTGCCTTTGCGTTTGAATAGGTGGTAGCCCTGGGACTGCAAGGACAGAGGTTGGTGCGTTGAACTCTGACTCAATGTTTGCCATAGGGGAAGCCGTCGAGGGCTGCGCAGGCGGTTCTGCTCGTTGATGAGGCTGAGGCGGAGCTGGTTCTGGTAATGGCAACGGAGATCCTGCAGAATGTTGGGCTTGCCATGGGAGCTCTACGTGAGCAGTATCCATAGAGGGTGGCATTGTGTGAAGCTCTTGGTGGTGTGCCGTATTTAGTTCGCGGCCATGTGCTGCCTGGCCTGGTGGTGGCATCAGCGCTCGTTGCGGCGAGTATTGGTCCCCCTGTGAACCCTCCCTGACAACAGTTTTCGCTGAGAATGGCTTCACTCTTGCTCTCCGTGCCAGATCCCCCTTTCCTAGAGTCCAATGCATATCTTCAACTGCCCTCCATGGAATGGAAAGCCTCTCCGCAATTGTTGACCACATCTCCTCTTTGAATCTGTTGTTTGCTTGTCAGTCCCGCCATTGTACACAAACGGACTGGGTTTTTCAGGTAGCCCCAAGCTACGGACGTGCGACATCCGTGGAGATACCTTTCGTATAAGAGCGCCAGCTTGGTCTTGTGGTGTTCTTCCCACTCAAACCGTCTTTCAATATAGTTTTGGTAACGCAGACGACAACCGAGGGCAGTGCGTGGCGGTATCTGTTCGGAGATCTTCCCCCAATTCATCCCCTTTGCACGCAGTTCGATAATCAGTGCATCCTCGTCGGGCGTCCACTTGTCGCGAGCCATCAGAGCCGGGGCTGCAGCTGGTGGGGTTGTTTCGAAGGAAGTTGCTTACGAATCGCTGTCGAACCAAGCGCTGTGAGTATTCAAACCGTACTCGTCGGCCGATGCCTCGTCGGTACCGTGGTCTTTATATTCAGATGCAGTGGACCTGAGAGCCTTACAATGAGAGCCCTTGTGATGTGGCTGCAAATCGAGTTGCTTCACCTGACAAACTAGGTCCCTTGTGAGGTGTGGGAGGTACCGCCCTTTCGCCGGGTGACGTTCCCACGGGTGGGGTCTGCAGTGTGACAGCCTCGTTCGAAGCAAAAGCTGGCATCGGTGCATCGCATGAGAGCACGGCCTACCCGGGGAAGTAGTGGTATGGTAAGAATCCTTGTGCTGTGGCTGAAAGTCATGTTCAGTGGCTCGATCGATTCTCACCCCTTGTAAGGTGTGGTACGCGCCGCTACTTTTCCCACTGGCAGCATGGGCATGTGCTGCGAAGTCGTGAAATGGTGTAACACCGCGGAGGTTGCAGCCGGGGAATCAGAGTGGAGTCTAAGCGTCGTGACAGGCTCAATGTTACACCCCCCCTCCTGGAAACGGCGCTAGCGGATGAGCGATGCTCGATTTGTTACTCATGAGGCTTGGCATGCATACTGACCAAGTGTTGGTACTCCGTAGCTGACGAGCGAGACCCACTCGTATTTCGGCTCCGTGCCCTTGACTGCGATCTGTGAGTCTCTCCTCTAGGCACGCCAACAGCCCCGGTCGCTTTGGTCGCACCGGCGCGGCTGGGATTGAACCCGAGGCGAGGAAAGACGGAGTGCCAAGTCAACCATGCCTCGATGGATGAGCATGAACCAGCATACAAATTCGGCCTAAGGCATTCTCGACGATTTGTTCGCGGAGGACTGCGACGCATGTTCCGGGTAGCCTTTGGCTGCGGGCTTAACCCTTGGGATGCAATGCACCACCGTTGTCACTGCATGCGGCCTTTTTTTATTAGCCAGGAGTCAGCTCTGATGAGCTTTCGATGATTGTCTCAATTGAACAAGTAATATTCATGACCATGTGCCGGTAGTTCGCGTTTGCGGTCATTTGGCCTCCATTGTCACAGTGAACCTTGAGTAACACGCAACCTGGCGAGAAGATCACCCATCTTCATTACAACTGGGGGTTGAGTCGTCTTCCGCCTCCAAGAGCCTCAAGCAGTCCGTGAATACTTGTTAATAGTCAGCTCTGGAACCCTGAAGTCTCAGCTAGACGACATACCTGCCGTAATTCGTTCTTCCCACATGCCTTTATCGTAATCAACCAGTCCGTATTTCTCGAGCCTGTCACCCAAATGGACCAATGTTTCTATCATATCCACGATGAAATCTCTTGAGATCAGGTTCGCCGGCCGTTGCTCATCCAGTAGCGCGTTCTTTTGTGTTCCCCCCAATGCTAACCAGGCATAGTTAAAGTTCTTCCAAAGCTGCTCAGCAGCCTTAAAAGCCCCAGTTTCAGCATCGTCCACGGTCAGGCCTAGTATGGTGCGTCAGTTGCAAGCCTTTAGTCCGTAGCCGAGGGCCTTGTTTCCCTCCGCTTACCCAAGCTTTCCACTCGTTTTAGTAACCAAATTGTGGCCCTTAACAGCGTCTGCGCTGCGTCCTGTAAAAACCCTTTCTTGATGTTTTCGAAGACGGAGGCTATTTGCGTCTTGTAGCGGTTAAGCCCTTCGTGGTCATTCTGCTTACCCACGTCCTCTGTCTTCGATACGTCGGCGCTGGTTGGTGCTTCGGAAATTGCTGGTGCTCCAAGCATACTGCTGGCAACTTCGAAGCCAGATGCTTGATGATCGATGTCCTCTTGAACCAAGCCCTGGGGAAATGGACCTGCAGTCTCATTTATGCTCGGGTCGTAACTTAACAGCCTTTCTGTGGCTGTCGGCAGTGCCACATTGCCCTTCACCGGGTCTGGAGTATAGATCCTCAAGGTTGAGGCTCGTTGCCGCGGACGTAAATCGCGATCGGCCGTGTAATTGTCGTTGTCAGCGGTCGTGAGGTATGATCTGGAGCCTGCTGATGAGACCGGACCTTGGCCCCTGTCGTCCCAAGTGTTGCTAGCGATTTGGTCGTTTTGAGGAGCAATTGCACGTGTGTATCTGGCAGCGGAAGAATGTTGGGGATCTGTTTTAGGGTACTCAGAATGAAGAAATGCTTGGGTCGACCTGGATGGGTGCTCCGCGCCATACCATGTCAAAGAGAGAACATCATTTCGATGTGAAGAGTCTCGAGTCAAGAAGCAGGAGCTCCCGAGCTAGAAATAATTGAAATCGGACGCCTCACCTCGTCTCACCATGGCTGAACATTGAGTGCCTGTGGGCCACACCTTTGCTTCTGGTGATCCCACATCGGGTGCCTCTCACTGCGGCCGAATGTGGCCGCGCCAGTTGCCTCATTGTCGCATTGGTCCTTATGCGGCTCTGCAGCCAGTGTGCAGCACTAATGCTGTGATAATGCACAGCACATACAACTGCTACCAAGGCTGCCGACTTTACCCAGAAGTATCACTTCGAACGAGTTCCGTCCGTTTCTCTTTCTCACCCATACGACAGCTCTCTGGTGCTTCATCTAGCTGGTCAGCCATGCCTTCAGAGAAGATCTGTCCCTATATCTATCCTGCCGTCAACACCGGCTACTTCTTTATCGCCTCCCTCACCGTCAACTTTACTGTTACGACGCAATTGCCTGGAGAACAAAAGCTTGGCTCTCGCAGCCTGATGATCATCTTCGCCGCCCTCACCGCTACATACCCCATCGAAGCCTTCGCCCTCCTTCTTCATGGTCTGGCTAAGGGCCCATGGCCCAAAGATGACCTCGTCGTCGGTCGTTTGTTCTGCTTCATGGCCTCTGTCGTCCAGGTCCATTTTCTCAGTAATCGACTTTGCTCCTGGTGTCCTTTTCGCGGAGCCTGGCTTATTGGCATTGTTGCAGAGACCGTCGCAGCCATTGTCATTGTTCCTCTTAATCCCTCTGACCCAATCCTGGTTTTCATTCAATTCGGCCTCAGCATTGCGAGGACAATCTTGTTGATATCTCTACTCTGCCTCTCCACACAGAAGCCGTCTTCATCTACCCTCGGGACCACAGACGGTGAGCGCCAACAATTGATCCTTGAGAATGGATCAGCAGAAGGAAGCGACCTGGACTATGGAACTGCCTCGATTCAGCGCCACCAGGAGCTCAAGGACCGGCTTGAGGAGTCAGGCAGCTGGGTGGAGTACGTTAAGGGCTATAGCATCCTTATCCCATATCTATGGCCTGCTCGCAACATGGATTTCATGCTTCGAATCCTTGGGATTGTCTTGTGTCGGTTCGCATTGAACATTCTCAACGTCCTCCTGCCTCGCGAGATAGCCATCTTGATTGACGACTTCGGTGCGCACGGAACTGCAAGCCCGTGGTCTGCCCTCGCTGTCATCATAACCCTGCAGGTGCTATCTTCGGAATCCGGCATCCCCCTCCTGCAACAGTGGCTTATTACCCCGGTCCGATCACACTTCAAAGAGCGTATAAGTTGTGCCGTGTACTCTCACATCATGCACCTCTCGGCCGACTTCCATGACTCCAAGTGCACTTCGGATTTACTGACTGCCTGCAACGGAGGAGACTCCATGTTTGAAATCATCGAGCAGCTCCTCGTGTTCGCAGCTCCCACAATCATAGATCTTATTGTTGCCATCACGTATCTGTGGGCCATCTTCGGGCCTTACCAGGGGTTGATCACTATCGCGTCCGCTCTGGCTTTCCTCTTGCTGGCCAGCCGCTTCATCGACTCGTCCCGTGCAATGACGAGGCTGCGAACGAGCACGTTTCTGAAGGAGCATTTTCTGCGGTTAACCGGCTTGGCTGGCTGGCGTACAGTGGCGGCATTTAACCGGACTGGGTTCGAGTGCGATAGACACAATAATGCTGTTACCACTAGATACACTACGGAGAACACAGTCGACATGGAATGGCAGATCTCTGCTGCATTCCAGAGCACGCCCTTAACACTTGGGCTCATCGCTAGCTTGTGCTTGGCGGTGTCGCTGATTTGGTCTGGACAGGCTTCTGCTGGACAGTTCCCTATGCTAATTCTTTACTGGAACACACTGGCCGGCCCGTTACGCTTCATCACTCGCCTTGGGAAGCGGTTGAACGACCATTTCGTTGAAGCTGAACGAACTCTATCCATCTTGCGGACCAAGCCGACAGTGCAAAACAAAGAGTCGGCCGTACCCTTCGTTTTCAAGAAGGGAGAAGTCCGTTTCGACGAGGTCTGCTTCTTTTATGACGGCAGGCAGCAGATTCTTGAGGATGTTTCCCTCTCCGTCCCAGCTGGTCAGACTCTGGCGGTGGTTGGGAGCTCTGGCGCTGGAAAGTCCACCCTGCTTAAGCTGATAAATCGCTTCTATGACGCAAATAAGGGTGCTATCTTGATCGATGGTCAGGACGTTCGCGATGTGGACATATTCAGCCTTCGGGATCGGATTGGCCTCGTTCCTCAGGACCCTATTCTCTTTGACGACACGATAATGAACAATGTCCGGTATGCGAAACTCACGGCATCGGATGAAGACGTGTTTGAAGCTTGTCGTGCCGCCTGCATTCACGATCAGATCATGGGTTTCCCGTATGGTTATGGAACCAGCGTCGGTGAGAGGGGCACGAACCTGTCAGGAGGCCAGCTGCAGCGCCTCGCTATTGCGCGGGCGATCTTGAAGAGACCCGACATCGTGCTGCTGGACGAAGCAACAAGCTCCGTTGACACAGAAACAGAACACAGCATTCATCAGTCTCTCAAAGCGCTTTGCAAGGATCGCACAACGTTTGTCGTGGCGCATCGCCTGTCCACCATCATGAACGCTCACATCATTGCTGTTTTCCATCAAGGCCAGATCGTCGAGCTGGGATCTCATGACGACCTCATTGCTCGCGATGGAAGATATGCCAGTCTCTGGGCCAAACAGGTCTTTTTGAAGCTGACAAATGTGCCAAAGAACGAGGACTAGTCACCTCCACGCCGGGTGGCGAGGGTCTAAGCACGATGGGCTTCAGAAAGACTGAACCTATCACGGCCTTGGGGTCAACTTTCATGGCCAGTCCAATCCCGTCAATGGGCGCAAGGAACGGCCAGGATAAGAAGCTAGGTTGGCAATGATTATTTTACATCCGCGCTGAGTTCTCATGTACAATTCGCTCATGGTTTGCCCTGCGGAACATGTCTCCGGAACTTAACTTCTAATGTTAGGGTCTCTAGTCCGCCACTGTTCTGCTGCCGTCATGCCAGGCAGTTCCTGTTTTCCGTTCTTGCATCCGTGCCTTGTGCGACCATGACGGGCAGGATCTCCAGAGTTGGTATAGAAATTTTCGAGTCGTGTCAGATCATCCCTGGACTTGGACGTCTTCTTGCAGCCCGGATTCGAGAAGCATTGGGCGGTCGTTGTCGAGTGTATGCAGGAGCTTCAGGTACGAGTTGGTGTGCACACCATGACCCTGACCCTAGTCGGGGCGGTTAGCCATTCTTCTGCAGCCTTGTCCCGAGCGTGTGTATCACCAAGCCTGCATTGACGTGGCGTGTCTGTCGTACGAATGATTGCTGGCGTGTAGACGCCCAGGGAGGTCGGTGACTGGGTCGCCTCGGAGCCGTAACCAGGGTCGAAGCCACAAACACTGTACCTTGCCACTTTCAGACATTCAAACCCGTTACAACAAGAGTGATCATCGCAGCCCGATTGGGGTGCTGTCTTTGCACGACGTGCCCGGTTCTAGGTCTCAGACTGTCTGCTTCCCATCGGCGTCCTTAAAAGTGGCGTCTCCCCTCCTCATTGCCGTGCCAGATTCGCCCAAATGAGGTAGTCTGAGCAACCTACCACGTTTGCAGTCTCAAATTGACAGCAGTAGTGCTATCATGATCCCCATTGATCCTCCCCTCACATGGGCTCCCCAGTCTCATTTCACGATTGGTATGTGATCGATCGATGTCTTCTTACTGATTTCGAGCTGATCTTTTGATCTCAGGCCCCGGGGAATCCTCAAGCTCAACAGATATCATCGCAACACGTCCAGGAAACGGCCCTATCCTAGTAACTTCAACCAGATCTCTCACTGCACACCCAATACAAATGCGATTCACTCATAACGGCTCAACGGCTGCTATTGAGATCGCTGCAGCACCTGCGAACATGGCCATGGTCTCTCGTCAGTCAAACCAGCTTCCTGTTCCTATCTTTTCAACACGTTATCAGCAGCCGCTGTAAGTCGGAAATTCTCTGTGCCCATTTTCAACAATGACTGAAGAATTTTGGCGTGAACAGTCCCGATATCTATCCTTTTCCAATGAACTCTCCAACCTCGTTCCCGTATGATTACTTTTTGACTCTCCAAGATCTCAGCCCAAGACATGCAGGCTAAAACAATGAGCAGGACACTTGCATCCATGAGCGGAGTACCCGGAGCTGGCCTGATGTCCCAAATGCCCGCAACGATGCCGTCAGGTGGTGGCAAAGAAGGCGAGCCTCGTTGCTGGGAGCATGACTGCAACGGCAAACCATTCGTTTCGTTTCGTAATTTGTGGAGACATCAGCGAGAAAAGTCCGGGCGGCAAGTACAGCCATCCTGCACGGACTGTGGTGCCACGTTCACCAGGAAGGAAAGCCGCGACAATCATGTTCTGAAGAAAACGTGCGAGCAGCGTCGCGACCCAACCAAATCAAGGCAGCACCAACAGAGAAGGCAACGCTCCCGGCAACCACGAAAAGGATAAGCTCTGCTTCGATCATGGCTGCAGATGTTGCAGAGCGTCTAGTCAGACGTCAGACGCCACGCGAGAGCAAAGAGCTGGGCGCGAAACAATTTTCTCCGATGCCGAATTGCAGGAGCCACCTGGCGACATTGTGAGCGCTGTTACACTCGAGGTAGTGTTCTGGTCACCTCAGACTTGGAACGACACGCGCATTTGCGCAATAGTGCGGACTCATGAGACTACTCGGAAAGAAGATCCCTTTGATCAGAAAGAGACGCGGAGCCATCGAAGTGCCATTCATCATGTTACGAAGTGCTGATTTCTCTTCCTATTGATCAAACCCACACCTCCCTGGAACGGCAGGCCAAGGTGCGAAAACAGCGCTAGTGTACTCTTGGTAGTTCTTCAGCCGTGTACGGAAGAAGTATGAAAGAGCTGGGATGTGTGTCAGAGTGGCAACGGGCGTTGTAGTACACCGTAGAGGTTGAGCCGGAGAATCAGGATGGAGTCAGCGCCAAAGCTCAAGGTTGCATCCACTCTCCGGAACTGAACTAGCTGATGAATGATACTCGATTTGCTCCTCGCAATGCTTGGCATACATGCCGACCAATCATCTCATGACTCTGCTGCACAGCTGGTGTGCTACCATTGCCAGGATTCCAAGAATGTATCGATGGCATAGTCTCAGGCAAGGGGGGAGTAGACAAAGGACGAAACGCCGCACCACAGTCAGCGCGGGTCACACTTGCCGAGTTTGTGTGCCTTCGTGGAATGGGTAAGGGGGTTAGATTCCGTCCGTTCATCAGACCCCCCTAGTTCCCGGAGACACCCCTTGCACCTTTGGAGGCTTTGAGTCCTGGTGTTCTCTCTCCCGTGCCGTGTGCGGCTCTCAATCGAATCATGCAAAGTCTTGCCATTTCATTTGTCGATGGTTGAGCCGAATGGATGGTCTCCACAAGGCCACCTGCCTAATGGTTATATCACCATCAGGCTGCAGCAAACTCTGCTCGAGATGCAGATGTGACCTTTCAGCCCGCTCCTGCAAGGGTGGGAGATATCCAATCATGCGTCTTGGATGGCGCTTGACTTGAGGTGGTCGTGTTGGATGGGTGATGATGGCAAGGACATACGCGCGAGTTTGGCGTCGACACCGCACCCGTACCGTAAAAATCATGGTGGTGAAGAGCGTCACAGCCCCCTGTCTCCGGGATGAGAGTGCAGCAGTCCGAGGTTGGCCAGGTTCACTCTCATGCATCCCGGCCCGGCGTGCACCACCTGCTGGCATCGGGAGGGTGGGGGGAATAAATCTTCACCCCCCACGAAGACAGATCCAATGCCTTGCGCAGGCCCCTGACCATCTCCGGAGATGTTTGCTGTGATCCAACGATAGAAGTACTTGGTCGTCCTGATGAACAGCGTACCCACGGCTTCAGGGAGTCGGCAAGTACCTCGCTGCTAATTCCGTAATTGTGCAAACGCCGTGCACAAGTGGCCCGGGGTATGAACATCTGTACGAACGGCGAGGCAGCACGAACGGGGACGCATTTCGTCTGCCATAAGTGCCTCTGCTCGTTTCCCTCTTCTCATCATTGCATCCCATTCCAGACTCTTGACCCTTTCTTCCAGTAACTCGACCTCGCCGGGGACACTCGAATAGCTCCCAAGAAGTGAGTCGTTCTGTCCGTTGGCTCTGCGAGCAAGTTCTGACTGTAGGACAGAGCCTCGAGCTTACAGCTCCTCCGGAGCCACAGAGTGAAGGGCCATTTGAAAGCACAAACGCCCTGGCTACCCCGACACCCAGAGAACATGTACTCCAGCGCAACTCCGGTACCACACAACCGACCGGTTCTTGAACCCTCGCAGCGGCAAAGTGTTTATCAACATCATGACTCATGGACCGCCGGTGAATCGACCGCCGGTGAACGTTTGGGACAAGCAATGCAAGCATACTCATACTATCTCTGTCGATCGATTAGGGATGAGCCTCGCCGTCGAACCATGATCTCGAGCATTCCCGCTGTCAGAAACAAATCGCCATTTGACTTTCCTTCAACCACTTCCACTCCAGAAGTGATGGGAGAGATGCTATTGCCAGGGCAGCCAGTAGCACACGACAACAACCCCGTATGTTGCAGTAATACCGACTCACCATCCACATTCGAGAAAGTCGAAGCTGGCGGGTCGGTTTCTGTCACCCGGAACTCCTGTAAGAATTGTTTTCAGACGAAGGTGAAATGCGGTTAGCAAGATAGACTCCTATCCGGGAATAAGTGGAAACTAACAAGGGGATCAGATAAAAAGCAGCCGTGCGGTGCTTGCAAGTCTCGAAGCATTCCGTGCAAACCTCGCAAGCGGGGAGATAGTAGATGGATGGACTCGTGGAGGACCATCGATTTCGAACCCTATGGAGAATCTTGCCGGTGTCCTTGTGGTACGGCACACGACAGAATGCTGTGGACTGTTGGCGACGAGGAAATGTGGCGTCGTATTATCGTAAGCAGAGATGGCTTGGTCAACATCTCCTCCATTTCGCAGGTTCTGTCAGTGGACATCATGGATATGTTACTGAAACGTGGAAACGACATAAGTCCCTCATCGACTTTATGCATCACTTGGGATGGGTTGGCCGAACTGGGAATGAAACCCTTCAGGAAAACGAAAGGTCCCTCTAGGCTCCAACGTTTTGTGGAACACTTTGAGAAAGAGCTGCCATGGTCAACTCGTCCCCATCCCATCGTCCACCGTCGACTGAGGAAGAGTCGTCGACTGAGGAAGAGTCGTCGACTGAGGAAGAGTCGTCGACTGAGGAAGAGTCGTCGACTGAGGAAGAGTAAGGTGCAAGGTCTGCCGAGTGCCACCATTGCTGCAACGCAGCCGTCTGTCTACTGAAATGATTCTGACACACCTGGAGGCGTGGGAGGGCATCTATTGGATGACGCTAGCATTTTGTCTAATGAAGTGAGGGAATTGGCCAATTGATTTCCGATCGATGTTGCAATTCAAGAAGGGTACTCAGAAGGGTACTCAGTGGTTTGAGGAACAGGCTAATTTGTAGACCGCAGCCGTGGGTGACCTGATTTGTGGAGGCAAGGGAGAGCACAAAGCAGGGATGAATATAATGCACATGTCCTTTGATTGGCTCGCGGCATTTGGCCATGCAATGGTGGCAATGTCGTGATGACCATGTCGGGAGACAGCGGCGGTTGTGCGCCCCGGGTGTGATAGCAGTAGCACTCTTACCTGGTTAAGGCGAGAGGAAGGAGGGGCTGTGGGAGAACAAAGCTGTGCCGTCTTGTCTCAAGCATCCTAGACCGCCATTGGGGAGTTGCATTGTTATCTCTGCTCACCCTCACTACTAACTTACTGCGGCTGACACGCCGTACCTCATTCACTCATAAGGCTTGGCACCTGCATCAGCCAATCCGCAACATGAGAAGTATGACCAGGGTTAGGTCTACTACTGCCCTTCTTGGTCTGGGTTATATTTCGGTCACCCAGGGCTGCAGTCCAGCTTTGCTGATCCTCCACCACTTCTCCTAAACCACAGCTCCCGGACCGGGCCCCGCGATTTCCTCGCCCAAGGAAGCAACACACCAACCCCAAGACCGCAATGAGTACGGGCAAGGTGCTGATATACCTCATACGGAGGGACTTGCGAGTCGCCGATAACCCCATCCTTCACCACCTTACCACCAACTCAGATCATGGATATACACACCTCCTTCCGATATACGTTTTCGACCCTGCCCAGATCGACATATCCGGATTCCTGAAACCTGGAGAAACTTCACCGTATCCAGAAGCGCGCAGTGCTGTGGGAGGCTTTCGGAGAACCGGACCTCATCGCGCCAAGTTCATCGCCCAGAGCGTCTGGGACTTGAAAAGGTCTCTCGAGCAGCTCAACAGCGGCTTGGTGTTGCGCTTTGGGTCACCAATGGAGGTTGTTAAGGAAGTGATTGAAGCGCTGAGTGCTCGAACGCAATCTGTGCGAGGAGTCTACATGACGGAGGAAAAGTCATCGGAGGAGGTTGACGTACAGATGTCCATAAAACGGGTTTGCGAGCAACAGGCTGTCGATTTCGAGCTGTGGCAAGACGAAAAGTACTTCATTGACGAGTAAGTGAGTCTCCGTATTGTGTACATCGTACTGACTCTCCCCTCAGTCGAGACACGGGATTAGAAAACCCCAGGGACCTTCCCGACATCTTCACATCGTATCGAAAAATGCAAGAGCCTATGAGAGAAAGACCAAGAGCTCCGCTCACTCGACCAGAAAAGATGCTCCCACTGCCAGATTATGGTAGCGAGAAATCAGACGATGGACCATTCATCATTCCATGGACCCAGGAGGATTGCGTGGCGCGGTTGCTTGAGCCCTTGACTGAGCTCATAACGAATCCTCCCGTCCGTCCAGATGGTGTCGTCTCTGCCCACCCCTTCAGCGGTGGCGAGACTCATGGCTGGGAAAGAATAGAGCATCTCATCAAGTCTGGAGTTATGACCAAGTTCAAAGATACTCGAAATGGCCTACTTGGTGCCGAATACAGCACGAAGCTTTCTGCATACCTCGCACTCGGCTGCGTCACTGCTCGCCAAATCCACCATGAACTAATCAAGTTTGAGGACGGCAAGGATGAGAAGTACAAGTCTGGTGCAGGCTTCGGGCAAGGGGAGAATGATGGGACTCGTTTCGTGCGGTTCGAGCTCCTCTGGCGTGACTACATGCGTCTCTGTACCATCAAATTCGGCAAGAGGCTGTTCCATCTGCGCGGCTTCCAAAAGAAACAAGGTCACGAGTGGAAGTCTGCGGATAAAACTTCCGCTCCCGAGGGTCAGAGTCCGCCTGCTGACGAGGTTGCAAAAATACTGGAGCGCTTTTTTACCGGGACGACTGGGCTCGGACTTATCGACGCATCACAACGAGAGCTATACCATACCGGATACACATCGAGTCGTGCGCGTCAAAATGTTGCAGATTTTCTGGCGAAACATCTCGGAATTGATTGGCGTTATGGAGCTGAATGGTATGAAATGTTGCTAGTCGACTACGACGTTTCTTCGAACTGGTCAAATTGGCAATACTGCGCGGGCGTTGGGACCGACCCTCAGAGCGACAGACGCACCTTCAATCCCGTCAAGCAGGCCTTCGATTATGATAAGGACGGCGCATACGTGCGTAGCTGGGTGCCTGAGCTTAAAAACCTAAGGCGACTGGAGAATGTTTTCCAAGTCAGTACGGCGAAGTCCTGGGAGCTGGCAAATTGTGGACTTGAGAACAACATTATGGCCACCCACCCAATCAAACGAATTCAGTTTGTACCTAGCCAAAGACCAAGGCCTTCAGGCAAGCAGCAATGGAGAGGTGGACGGCGTGGTAACCACAAGTCCGGCGGGGTGGTAGGCGAGAAAGCACGGGTCGACCTGCACATTTGACCGACCGTGGAAGGTGTCTCCAAGATTTAGGCCAAGGGCCGGATCATCTTGGCTGGAGAGACAATGGAAGAAAGCAGTGGAACCCCCCTACGTGGAATGGGCAACCATCATCAGGGTCTACAGCCTTTGCCCATTTGTTACACTAGTGAACCTTGGCCATTGCTAGAGTATGTGTCAACGCATACGGCGTCACAGCTGTGGGGCATAACGGGACAAACCCCAATTTCGCATCCCATCTACCCCATGTATGTCGAGCCTGTGCATCCCGGCGGCTTCGGGTCCGGTGGCTATCCGACGATGGGCCCCCAACCACCACGACGCAACAGTTCGGAGACCCGCGAGGCAGTCTTGCTCATCTTCCCACCTCTCTGCTTCGCTGCACCAGCACTTCACCGCAAGCATGACGATTCTCGGGGAGCTTCGGGACATTCTCATGACGTTGCCATCATTGTTATTAGCAATGATGATGCTGACGACAACGACGACAACTACGTGTTCCAGGACGTCCTTGTCGACAGGCAGTCAGGATGGTCAATCCTAATCAGCCGGGGGCAGAAAGAGACGCAGACGACGCTGGCGGCAAGGGCATAAGAGACGTCTAAAGGCCAGACTCCTCAAATGCCTAGAATGCGCTCATGATACGACAGCGCCTCTATGGGAGCATGGCGAACTTGTCCATTGTGCCGCAAGGTTGGAGATTAGGCGGATAAAGCTCATAGAGTCGACTAGTCTTGCAGAGGCTGTGATTTCGACTGTCATCAAACAAGAACTGATCTGCTTGCTTCCATGTTCCACACTTTTGCGCCTCTCAGCAAGTCTCGACTAGAATACTTGCCATGATCGCGCATCCCAGTGCAGTCCACTTGCCCACTCATCCTCGGATTCATGTCCTATTGCTTCCAATCCACGTTTGGAGCAGTAGGGGTCGAAGGGGCCAGTGGAGTCTATTGAGTTAGTCGAATCCATCAATCCGTGGAGTACCCGACTTACAGTGTCACCTGGATGTAGGTGATGACACTCTGTCATGGCATTCTCCACTTTTTCTATCAACACAAGCGTATGCTGGTTTGCGCTCCGGAGCTTATCGTCTGCGGCAAAAATAGTTTCCAGGAGCAGTTCGTTTCCCTTCTTCAGAGAGTCCATAGTGTACTTGTATGGATCGGCTGACTAAGTTCAATTAGTTTCTGTGCTCGGCTTTCAACAGAGCACTCACATTCTGAGGCTCATGGCTATCAATCTTGGCGTAAACGAACTGGGATTCGCTGATGATCGGCAGGAGTTTGGTGAGGGCGTCATTGATGCCCTTGGTCAGTACTGTGAGGCCGTCGTGCATAGCTTGCAGGCGGCGGATGTCAGCTGTGCAGGGATCCATTGCAAAGACGCGAAAGAGAATTATTGAAAGATAAGAAATCAAAGCTCGGGCTACGAGTATGAGGATAGTTACTTGGCTTTATACTCAATGTCGATGGCTGTGAAGCGGTTATTAGAGCAACGTTTACTCGGCGCTAGGCGCCGTGCCCCGTCGCGGAGGTGTGGAGACTCCCCGCGGCAAGGCCGATCACACGGACGGGGCCGGCAACCCCCTTCGGAGACGGCGAGGGTGTACTGTTCGCATTTTTTATACTAAAAATAATCACAGACGCGAGGCGGGGAATGTGACAGACATTATTTAATGTCAATTGAACTTATTCCAGATGGAGATTAACCACTTCACGACGGCGTAACGTAATCAGAGCGGCTGGCTGGGGAGGCTCCCGAGCACGGTATAGGGTAGGAAGTTCAACATGCCCGTTCCCGCCACGCCGAACCAGCTCTGATCAGCGGATCCTGGTTCCTTGTTCGCAGCGAGAAGGCCCTCGGACTCGATAGGGCAAGTGACTCCGAACCCGCCCGGTGCGTTATAGGTGGAGCCGTCGCGGACTTGGTTCTTGAAGGATTCGCCTCCCGGCTCCGCGTCCAATCGTGCGCTATTTCGCCCACACTGAACCAAACTGTTGGGTCTACGGTCACATCACTAAGGCTTGAACCGGCGAGAACAGGCGCGCGCTAATGCACAGCTTGGATACAATCACAACACATCACCAACAGCATGACGGACAGTGGCCTTTTTCGGATGGCGGGAGCGTTGTAAGCAATCTGAACTGCAGTGAAGCCGAGTATCCATCTCCCCATCCACCTCACATGCAGATCGCACAGCAGACCCGCCCACCTTGCGTCAGGGTGCTTACGGGCTGCCAGAGACGTCAGATACCTAAGTATAGGAGCCTCTCAAGCTGACGAAGAGCGAGCGCTTGTTCTCGCTTTCATACGACGCTATGAGCCTTTGTTGATGTGCGAGCTGCGTCTGGCATGTTCGTATCTCAGAACAACTTTTATCGTGCTGCCGTATCACTTGCTGAAGGATTTCTGCCCCAGGGCAGCAGTATCGACGCGGACGAGAAGGATCAGGGCGGAGCGGGTGCCATTGGTGGTGGGGTGGTGGCTGACGGAGCGTGTGAGGTGGTGGGAGTCGGAACTCCTGCGATGTTGGGAGGGGGCGGCTCATGTTGTCTGAGCTCGTGTTGCGCAACGCGTCAAGTAACAGTAAGTATGCAGAAAACTGGGACGACAAGAGCTATCAAATACATGCAAGGGTTTTATACTTGCCGCCGTATCCCGGAGACGAGCGACCGTCTACCGGCCGGCGCTGAGGCCGACCTCAAGCCGCCGGAGCGGCCGCTCGGGGCACCAACGAGCGAATGCACATCAATGAACGCCTGAGCTTCGGCTCTCTGAACTTGTTGATTGGCTTCCGCTAACGCCTCGTGTTGGTGGCGAGAGGGGCAGGAACAGCATTGACGTTGGATGACCGCCTCCTTTCTTCAGGTGGCATAAGCGAGGTGTGAGCGGGACTGCGTTGCCACTCCATCCTCGTCTGGTGTTCGCGGCGAATCAAGATGGTTGATTCAAAGGCATCCAACTCGAGAATGATGTAACTTTGCTCCTCGTGCTCCCAGAGATCCGCCTGGATGCTGATTTGTCCTTCTGTAGGCGATGTCGAGGACATCCTTGAATACATGAGGTCGTATTATGGTCCTAGGAAGAGTGGAAAAGGCCTTATAGTCGGTAGTTGATACGAGGCGTGCTGGAAAAGTAGCGCGAAGTTGGTTTAAATGTTTCTTCTGAATGCAGGCGCCTGCGGCGTCTCCGTGCTGCTAGTGACACAGTGCCAGGGGCACAGAACGCAGAACTTCACCGTGCCAACCCTCGAAATAATGAAGGGTACTTACAGGCAGTGCGCCAGTATCGAGCCAACATGCGACAGGACAGTGTCGACTGTAGTGACTGCTTGGGAGACGTGGATAGTTCAGACACTACAAGCGGAATAAGTAGTGACAGCACCTCAGGGATAGCCCCGAGACGAAAGCGAGCGCTGCTGATGGCGATGGAGATTCTGTCAGCGAGACTCTGCACACCATTACGACGAGCGGCAACCTTTTCGTCCTGAATCCTGCAGGGCACCTGGTTGCTTGACATTATCCCATGTGATTCCGAGGCCCTTGGCTGTATTAATATTATAGACCCCTCCTCGCTGCTCACCAAGATGGTCTGTGAGATTAATTTGATTCCTTTGCATCTTCTGCTAACATGCTGCCTCCCCTCCGACCATCTAGGGACCCCCCCGTTGAACGCCGTTATGAGTATATTCCCCCGGTGCAGCTTCATATAGAGCCGTCCGCGGCAGTGGCGGACAACCGGAAGACTCTCCCGGCTACTCTGGCGTTCGAATGCCGCATCATGCAGGAAATTCGACGGATGCAGTTAGCGATACATGAACTTATGCGTGTTCAACGAGAAATGAAGGAGACCGTCGAAACGGCTATGGGCGTCCCTGTGAGTTTGAAAGTTGGCATTTTGATCATCTTAATCTAACATATGCAAGTCACTAAGCTTCAAGCCGTCCTCCAGCTCCCCGAGCTCGGTAGCGGGGACGAACAAAGCCAACAGCCCGGTCACTCCTCCACGTTAATGGACCTGCTTTCCTCCCTCAATGCAATGATGATTTGATCACGTGGAGTTTGAACGTTGCATTCAATCCGTGGCTCGAGAGTGAGGTTCAGGGCGGTCAGTGGTGCCTAACGGGACTTTATCAGAACCACAGCGGTGGATAAAGGGTATGGAAGCTTGTGGATTCCAGAATATTTGAAGAAACCAGACCCTAAGTTTAGTTTGAATCTTATTGTGTCCTATTGCCGTAGACACCAACTGTGGTACATATAGCCACATAAGATCAGAAGCGTATGGTCATGCAAATGCCGCATACCCGAGGCTATACACATAAGGCCGTCACCGTGACGCAGGAACAGAGCCAGGAACAGAGCCAGGAACAGAGCCAGGAACAGAGCCAGGAACAGAGCCAGGAACAGAGCCAGGAACAGAGCCAGGAACAGAGCCAGGAACAGAGCCAGGAACAGAGCCAGGAACAGAGCCAGGAACAGAGCCAGGAACAGAGCCAGGAACAGAGCCAGGAACAGAGCCAGGAACAGAGCCAGGAACAGAGCCAGGAACAGAGCCAGGAACAGAGCCAGGAACAGAGCCAGGAACAGAGCCAGGAACAGAGCCAGGAACAGAGCCAGGAACAGAGCCAGGAACAGAGCCAGGAACAGAGCCAGGAACAGAGCCAGGAACAGAGCCAGGAACAGAGCCAGGAACAGAGCCAGGGATAGGAACAGGACCAGGACCAGAAACGGGTCAGGAACGAGATCAGGATCAGTTCAGGAACAGTCGACGAGCAGCCCCGAAATAGTCCCAACCGCTCACGGTCCGACAAATCAAGATCGAAAGTTATTCATAGGCAGCGCTTGAGGCCTGATACGGACTCTTACCGCCAGCGTCGGATACCAACAAGCGCCGTCAAGGTCATCATGATTGGAAGGCGCGTCTACGTCGGTATGTTCCTGGTGAGTATATAACCCAGGCTGGCAGAAGACAGGATAGAGTCCTCAATTTCGTCACTCATTCAACTTCTAGAGTCCTCAACTTCATCATTCATTCAGCTTCATCATTCGTTCAAGTTCATCACTCATTCAAATTCATCACTCATTAGCGGAACGTTCTCCTTGTCTCCTCTTTGTCGTCACAAGCCTGTCTGCTACTCTGCGTACTCCCTGCAGTATGCCTTACCCACACCACCTCGAGAAGCCACGCGACCCAGAACGAAGCCTCAGAACTCGATCAGAAGGCTTGATGCGAAAGGCTATCAAGCTGGGCAATCTGGGTGCGAGAGTCGCCATCTACATCGAGGGCCGTTACAAGAGGATCAAGTTCACAACCCACCCCTTCGAACCGTCGTGGGATTCCCCACACATCACCGACCGGCCGCAGCCAAGCAATATCCTATCTGGCGAAGGCATATGGTCAACCGACTTGCCAGACTTGGTGCCGTCCATCGAGAGCGATGCTGCGATGGAACCAGCTGTAGCCGGCTTCACCAGTCTGGGATCGCAGAGCAGTGATGCCTCAATGGATACAGCCACATCCACCGGGTCCACCGGGTCTGCTGCAAGTCTTCCCCAGACGGGCCACGGCCTCCTCCTCGAAGGGGGTTCGCCTTCGATGATTGACCCGCTGATTGCGGCGCTGTGGGCGGAGGAGGGAGGGACATCCCCCTCCCCGGCAAGTGTCAGTGGAGCCGGCCTTCACAAGGTGGCAAGCGGAGGGATTGCGAAGCGGCGGCCCAAGCGCAGCAGGCGTTCTCGCCGTGCTGCAAGCGCTGGATCTGCAGGGTCATGGTTTGACTGAGTGTACGCGGCGTATCGTTCAACCTGTATCATTCAACCTGTATAGCTTCTGTTTGCCTAGTTGGTCGCAATAGACTGTCCGTTCTTTACTCATGTTGGCCGTAACCGGCCTGAACGTTGGGTCCAGCCGAGCACTCATGTGACAGTCAGTTCATGCATGTTGGTCGCAGTCGCGCAAGGCGTCAAGCGAACCACGGCGAAGCGCTAATAAGCAGCGGTCAATACTGACATTACGACTACAAGCTTCCTATCTAGGTACGTTTCCCTAATCCACACACGTATGTGTCTGTACAATGGTGATGGTCGCGAAAGTGCTATCTGGTGTCTGAACGGCGTTGGGCGGCGTTATGGCGCTGTTGTCGTCGTCGCTCTGAGCTGCTCGGGTTCCTGGTATGTTTGATGGAGAAGATGGTGTGCTGCCTGGTGTGAGATCAGCGCCCGCAGGCCCGGTGATGATGCTGCCTTTCAGTGAAGTTGGTGTAGGCACTCCACCTCCGTTGGTGCCATCGAGCCAGGTGTCGGTCTCGCCATCAGAGCGCCGGGTGGGTGTGGGGCTACCAGGAGTGTTTGCACTGTCCTCCGCGATGATGGTGACAGAGGGGCTCGCGGATGTCCCGAGTGGATCGGCCCCATCAAGCGCCGCCGGCGCTGAGCCCGGAATGGATCCACATACCTTGAAGCCGGACACGAGGAGCGGGAGCGAGAGGTCAAAGTCACCGCCGGTGATTCCCGCACGGATGCATGTTGGTGGCGAGCCTGCACATTGCCTATGCAGGGTCAGACGGTGGTGTCAGGGGGCTGTTTACTGCGACTTACCATGTGATAATAGCGGAACCATCAGGAACCCCGGACGGGACTTGAAAGCTGGCCGTCTCCAGCCCGTCGCAATAAGTCGGCTCGAATTCCGCCACGAGCGGAAGGAAGTCGGTGTTGTCGAAGACAACGGTGGCTACGCACCGCCTACCGCCCGCGTCGAGAAACCTAGAATTTGCTTAGCCAGCAAGGGGGTGAGTCACGGACAGCGTTCTTACTGAGCTGAGACCATCGAGACACCGGCTTTCAGTTCCAGACTGTTGGCCAAGCATATTGATGGTGGGATGGTGGTGGCAATCGCACCAAACAAGAGAGAAGCAAGAAGCAGGAGGGTGTTCATGGTGGCGCTTAGCGCGTGTGGTGGATGGGACGTGCCGCGAATTGGGATCCTCTTGAGTCGATCAGGGAGGGCTTAGTTGAGAATCGGGATACGTTTGCAAGTGATTCTGCGACTGCAGCCAGGTGTTTCATTTATACTTGTTCCTTTCGATGACGGCGCGGGATGAATGGGAAACAAGAACAAGAGTGAAAACAAGAAACCGGACAGGAACCGAGATAAAAGCAGAAGACAACGTTGACAAGAACAGGAACCGCTACAGGAATAGAAACAGAACAGAGACAAGAACGGGGACAGACCGGTCCAGGCACCAATCAGTCTCCAAGTTCCTCGTAGCTGTAAGCGCCTCAGTAACCCGCAGGACAGCCGTATAAGACCATACACACTTCCTGTCAAACTCTCTCCGGCAAGTAACCTGACCCCGAGAAAAAGCACAAACCACACCGATCCGTTTGCCCCAGTCGCGAAGAAACAACGCCGTACCACTCAAAGACGATGTCATACACTCCTGCTTCTTCGCCTCCAAGCGTCCTGGCAGAGCCTAGGCAGGCTCCAGTCGCGGAAATGAAACCGAGCCCAGAGGTGAACCAATTTGATGCCGCCGCCCCTGAGTTTCTGCCACAAGACGCTTTTGGCCAGACCACTTGGCCGCTCTTCCCTACACCTCCACGGGATCTCTGGCCCCAGTAAGTGAAACGCTTCTTGAAGGTATCGATCGGGTCACCTGACGTGTCATCAAGGAACGACATGCAATACCGTATGGATCGTATGGAGAACCTTCTCTTCCAGCTGCAGACAACGATGACGGGCATACTCTGCCATGTTGCTGATGGAACATCGAAGAATGCGGAGACGAGGGAGTCCATTCTCAAGATCAGGCGCGGTCTAGATAGATTCTTTACGCGGTTCGCGGCCCAGCTCGAGGATGAGCCTTGTGAGCTGGCCCTCGACGATGAGGACGACTTTCCTTAGATCTGCAATATTACCCGGTTTCCTCTAATGATGTGTCCTGTATGCTAAATGTCAAGTGAACGCCCCTCCTGATGTATCGCAACAGTGCCCGTGTCAAGTCGATGACGTGCCTTGAAGTGCCGATGTTTTTGACGGCTTCAGTGGGTGGCGCTTGCCGCAAGGTTAATCCTTATCTTTGTCTCCGGACAGCGCTGACTCGGGTTTCGGCTGGGAAACAGAAACCTGAAAGATTCCGGTGCCGGGCAGCACCCAGAGATGTCGTATTTAATAATGTTGCACTCGCTACCTTGTGGTGGCCTGAAAGTCAAACATTTCCACTCTACAACTCCGGACTTCGTCTCAAATCAAACGACGACTATGTTGTCTCGGAAAAGGCTGCCATCGCTCCCTAACAGCCCGGAGCCATTGACTGGACCCGATTTGGAGCGGCTTCAAGGAGAAAACCGCGCCCTCCGCCTACAGCTTGCCAGGCTGCAGGAAGAAAGACAGGTTGAGAAGGATCATCTCATTGCCACACTTCGAGCCCAGAATGGCCAACTGCTCCGCAAGGTTCACCAGCTAAATCAAGCGGTTGGGAAGATGGCTCGGGGCATGAAAGACGCGCTTAGCGAGTGGAACCACTTGCAGCAACCAGAAGTTCCGGTTCGCCATCAGCCGGGCCACACAGAGGAGATCACAGTGTACAGTCAATTCGATAGCGATTAGACGCAGCGTCGTGCACCAACGATACTTGCGGCCATCTCGTCGGAACCATGTTGATTCGTCAGCTCAGCTAGCGTTGCCACCAACCCCACCATCCTCTCCCTTCCCTCGCGACAGACGGCGGCCGACTTCCCACTTCCCCGTCCCGGCCAGTATCCCGGGCTTGGCTGTCTACAACTCTGATGAGAATCGGTGAAATGTTGGGGATGCAAGATGTTATGATGCTTACCTCCCTTGATTTGAATCTGGGCAGCCAGGTATTCGACCTTAGCCTCCAGGGCCTGGAGAGAAGAGATCACAGTACTGTTATCGAGGATTGTAATTTGCGGACGGACCCATCTTGGATCTTTCATGTCTGTTTCGCGACTGACCGGCATGTTCACAAATAGTAGAGAAGGTGCGAGCGGTATTGATATGGAATATTTCCTGCACGAGGAGAAGCTCCGGGTGCGTTCTTTAAATAGATGAATTCTTGGAGGTTATAAGACCAACGCCGTCTGCTGTCTGCTGTGAAGGCCGCTGATGCCTCGCAATTCGCGATATATTGCCACAGTCATAACACCATGGCGTCTACAGCTGGCCATCCAGTGGACATTGAGAGGCTTCTGATGCGCCTCGCGGCGCTTGAGGGGAGAATACAGCAAATGGTTGGTCAAGCAGATGTGATTCCATTCTCCATTCTAACCTTAGTAGTCACTACGCAGGCAGATCGTCCCAGCCCCGGCCACCCCAGTGGCAATGGACCTGGCAGTTTCCCAGCTGGCCGCATTCCATACTATCTGAGCCGCTGCCCGCATCGTTCACACCAGCCGCGGCCCTCTCCCGAGATGTAGGTCTTCCGGCCCTGGCTGTGACTGTCCGACGGGAGGATGAACCGCACTTTTTTACGCGAGCTGTCTGACTTATTGGGTGCCGGAGGCACGACTGGTCTTCGGTCGATTTCGGCGTTCTGTTCCCTGATGATCTCTTGGCGATGCGCCTCGCGGTCCCTCTCGAGAAGAGCCTTCGCATCAGACCTGGAGACGTGACGGATGGCGCGGTAGATAGTATATCTCATCCCAGATGGGGAAGTGAATTTCCTCGTGTCCCAAACATACGGAGTGGGTGGCCGTTCGTCACCTATCCAACGGCTCGGGGACGGGATTTCAAGGGCGTCAAGTTTTCGACGAGGCATCGTGTGAAGTCAGCAATGAGTTGTTGGACATAGCGAGATGGTATTCGAATGACATTGCCTTTTGTACAATCGTGCGATCGTGATAACTGCCCGATGCCGTCTGTAACGAGAACTGGTTCAGCAGTATCCTGCTCCGAAACAGGAATGAGCACAGTTTGTGCTCTGGCAGGAACTGATTCGAATACTGTTCTGCGCGGATTGCGGGCAGGTTGACCTGATCAAGCGTCTATATAACTCTCGTCTCCTCCGCCCTTACCTGTTATATTTTGAGGGTTTTCGAGAGCAAACATATTTCACAGCCGTGAGTGAAGATTCGCCATATCGACTATCTTCGCGGAACTTTCGATACTGATCGCGAGCTTCATTCTCTTGGCAACCCGCACTCTCATACACCATCCAGAGACCGTCAAAGACTGCGCTATGTCTCGTCGCAGCGAGCGCACACAGAAACTCTCCCTCAAGGGTCAGGAGTCCCTCGAATCTCGCGAGCGGGGAGACTTTGGCTCAGCTGCGCAGAAACAAGCTCGAAGACAGGCTCGCGTAGTGCCCAGTGACGAACCGGGGGAATCCTCCCGGGCGCGCCAGCAGCAACCGAAGAAGGCGTCCAAGGGCCAGACTAAAGTTCATCGGGAGACGGATCTGATAACCTTCGACGCCGAAGAGGGTGATGATGGCGATCCAGGCCCAAGACGCAGCGCGCGACTACGAAAGAAGGGCAATGAGCCCGCACCCGAACCGCTTGAAGAGGCTGACCGCCATCGCGGGCGGCGAAAGGGTAGTGGCAGAGGTCGCGAACCCTTATCTCCAGAGTTGTCGCACACAGATGAGGAAGACAGCCGGCATGGCTTGCTTCGCTTTCTTCAGAGGAACAAGAGAAATGGTCGCCTACCCGAACAGTTGATCGATCCGGATCCAGAGGAGCAAGAGCCTGGCCGACAACGTCGAAAGAACAAAAGCAAGAACGTTGAGCCTCTTTCACCAGAGTTGACCGATGCAGATGAAGTAGAGGAGGACAACAGACGACGAGCCGCCAAGGGCAAGGGTCGCCTGTATGAGGCGCCTCCATCAGACAGGGTAGATCAAGGTCGATCAAAGTGGCGCCCCGTGACAGTAGAGTCGGCTTCTGAATCCGACCAGCCGGATGACGAAGGCCGATTCTATGGGCGCGAGAACAGACAAACGCTTTTATCTCCCGCTTCCATTGCTTCATCAAGAGCCGACAGGGCGACATTGGAACGATGGTCTGTCCCGCGCACGAAGGATGGAACAGAACTGCTCATGTCAGACACGTCAGACCCATCGACTCGGCGGTCAAATCAAACAATCTCGCCGGATGCTGATTATCCTGCCGTGGATCGGCGGAATGCAAACCTCATCCAGACTGGGTTGAAAAACTTGAGCATCCGTGACCGGATGGACCTTGACTCGCCATCGTCGCAGCACAGTCCTGTAAAGCCAAAGCCATCTAGAACTCGAGTTGGGTTCAGCCTCCCTAAAAAGCCTTCAACAAGCCATTCCAGAGCCCGCGCTGATGATCCCGGCCCTTCGCGAGTGAGGAGGGAAGATGCCCAAAGTGATGAGTATACAACGCGCAGAGCGAGTCAATCACGGACATCTCAGTCCGCAAGCCTCAGATCACCGGTACCACATGCTAGACGGGCCAGGCGGAGCCAAAGTTTCGATGAAGAACCTGCTGTTGTCCCTCGAGACCCTCGGGAGATGTCATTCGATGCATGGAAGTCATTCGTACTTCGAGGGTCTCTGAAAACAAGTATGAGCCTTCTATCAAAAAGCCTTTTCCGCATACCGGATGAGGACGGCGGTGACGTCTTGCGTGGCCTTATCGTCGGAAGGCTCCCAATGAGGCGGAATTGGCTTGCCGTGATGGTACGTGGCGCTAATCCAAACTTCCCACTTAGTTGCCGTGGCTACGTTGTGAATGGGACGGACTCACGCTATGCCCAAACATTTGAGAGGTATACTACAGACGGTCCAAACCTGATGCTATCATACGGCACAGATAGCGGCTTACGAAAGACCGACGACGACGACGGGGACTCAAGGCCGTTGAAGCCGTCAGAGTTTGAATGTGCCGCTATCTTTCAGATTCCTTGGGGAAAGCAATTCCGCACGTTGGTGCTTGGCTCGAGACGTGGTGTTAAGCATCAGCAGTATGCATTGTTTCCGCTTCCATTGCTGAACAAAGTATGGGGTACAGCAAAAACAGATTCCTTCATTGAGAAATTTCTGGATACCGTAGGTCAAACTGACCGGCGGCCCCGGTTTCGACGTGCACAAGGGCCTGCCTATGGCCATGGTGCCAACGGACTGGTTCCAATCTCTGAACTGACCGCCACCGCAGAGGTTCCGGACAATGCAGACAGTACAGGCAGTGCAGGTAGTGCGGGCAGTGAAGCCAGTGCAGCGAGCTCGGGAGAAGAGAGTGGATACAGTGAGCCTGAAGGAGCGCCTCTCGGAAGAAGATAGCACATAGAAAGCCTTATAATGGAACTTTAACCCTTATCAAATGTCCCAAAAGGTGATAGTGATAAGAAGGTAGACTTCGATGACGCCTCAAGCAGCAATCATGGCTCGGCTTGGATTCAATCAGAGGCTTTCACTGCTGCAAAAATGCTTCTTCGAATCTCATGTTACTCGGATTTATTGAGGCTCTCCTATTTGTAGACGAAATCTAACTGTCCTACCTCTCTGCCGACGGCATAATGGGCACGTCGGCTGGACGTGCTGCTGTAGACACCCTACATGGAACGTATGACCACACGAGTCGAGTGCTCCCCACTCGCTTTGGCGATATATTTCCAAACAGATAGCACATTGAGGAGACAACGAGAACAATTCTACAATGCCCTGGGGATGGAGATGTCTTGGGCATGGCTGAGAAGGACGTTCTGCATATTGTCGCTCCTTGCAACTAAGACAAGTGACCTGTTCATAATAAGTACTGCGAACATAGTTGAGCGATGGGGATCAACTCACGCAACCACATCTTTCGAACAGATAAGCCCTGCCATGTGTCGCAACAGAATCTCTGCACGTACTGCACCGGATAATCAAGTCGGCCTCTGTAGCCTCTTCAGCAAGCACCAAATTGCCTGCTGGTTCACCAGACATGGCTGCTCCAGGGAGAGTGCTTAGATTTGACCTCCTAAACATCGGATTGATTGCAGACCTCCTGCGCCGATGCCTAAGAGGTGCCTCGTAACTGCGACCAGAGAGCCTCGACGGGATATCTCCATAAGTACTGCTTGAGCTGTCCGATGGAGCAGTTGTTTGACTCGTAGGTGGAATATCCAGGATTGTCCGTCGACGCCTACCTGCTTCGACCATAGCCATCAGAGCCTGAGCGCCACCATCGGCGGGGGGTGTCTCGTTCGCTGCCTCGAGCCTCCTGCGTCGGCGACTGCGCCTGCGCCGATGCCTAGGACGTGCCTCCAAGCTGCGATGAGAGCTGTCTGGTGAAACAGTGGTTTGAACCGTAGGTGGACTACCCACAGTATCTAAGGGGGGTTGGGTTCGTATGATCGAGTCGGCTTCCGTGGCCTCTCCAGCGTCAGCGTCAGCGTGGGATGTCTCGTTCGCTCCCTCGAACCACGGGGGGGAGGGCCAAAGTCCATGCAATGGCTCGTGGTTTCCAGACATAGAGCTGTCTGGTTGATCAGCTGACAACCCCGTAGAAGGCTCATTTGACGCCTCGGGCATACTCCTTGAGCTTTCCACAGTATCGGAGGGTTGTGGTATCAAAGGGCTCGGGAACGTATCCATATGCTCGGGTCTCCCGTCCAGCACTATTGGCACCTCTTCCGACTCCCGAGGGCGAATTGTGCTGTTTACACTGCCGGGACCAGACACCAGCGTATGCTCCTCGCGTGCTGGAAGGAGCCCATACGCTGCTCCCGATTCTCGTCTCCTCAAGGACACTTCGACATCCCAGATGCCAGTCGAGAGACGGAAACGTCCTCCATTTCTGCTGGACAGGTGAGGTTCCGCGACTCTGACCGTTACTCCATGCAGGCAAGCCTCCACGTAGCCATTGTAGCCATTGGTCGCCATTGAGCCAAGTTTCTTTTGGATAGCTATGGGTCGTGCGAAAGTAGGAGGGGGATAAAGAAGGAGGGGGATAAAGAAATATGAGGATCAGAGAAAGCATGGGAGAAAGCTACCATGTCAACGAAATCAGCCTCGGCGTGCTCGACACCAGAACGGCAATCGCGCTGAATGCTGCAACAATGATGCTGCATTTCCGAACCGTGCATAAAGCAGACAGTAAGTGCGCTGCTTCAGACATGATTTGATATGCCACCTTTCTGCATATAAAAGAATCCCGAAGCATTTTCCATTTCACCCCATCTTAAGGAAGCTTTTGCGAACCATGTTGTCGCCTTGGCTTCATCTCGAGGCTGCAGTGGGCCTGCAACCTCCATCGTTGCTTGAAGACCATCAAGGCTACGACGTGATCCCGGCTGAGACATCCCCTAGGATCGTGCTTGCAGTCGGTGGACGAGCTAAGAGCTCTTTCCTCGGAGAGACTTCGCTGTCGGCCTCCTTTGGCCCTACGGTGTCCATCTCGCAGCATTCCGGCTCAACGATTATAATTCATGGAGATCTCCACCATGGCCACCCGATGCTGCGCCGTAGTGCAGGCCCACCACCGGAACAGGTGTCTCGGCACAACCTGCAGACGTGGCTCTCTCCTTCGAGCTCGAAGCTCAAGATTGCTAGGTTTGGATTCGACCTTTACTGGCAGGCTATTGCGCCATTTTCTGCAGCGATATTGCTCTTTCTGGATGATCTTGGCGGTGCGACGGCGACGCTGGAGGTCCTTGTACGATGGATCAGACTCGGAACCAATGGACCGTTGCCTCGGATTGTCGTCATCTATAAGTCTTTCACCGATAGCCAGGTCCAGCGCCTTCTTACAAACCTCTCCGCGAGGCTGAATATCCAACCTGAAAGCGCCTCCTATCAGAAGATTTTCCAAGCCATCCGACTCCTTCCGGCTTATGCCACTTCGGATGTACATGAATGCATTGAAGAAGGGTTCGGGGAGCAGGAGCAAGCGAACCTATCATTCGCAGGCGAGCACCTTCCGCACCAGCTGCGTTCCGCAATCAGCAACTTCTGCCTCGGGCTACCTGTCAACGTGATCCAGGCTGCTCGTCAAAGGAATCCTGTGCCTAAAGAGCTTTCAAAGCGTCTTTCACGGTTCATGGCAATGGCTAAGAGCACAGACATCGATCGTGTCGAGGTCGTGGCCTCCGCGTTGGATCTTAATGCACATCCTCCTGGGATGCATTGTGAGTTCGTTATCGTATCAGTCTCGATTGATACTGGACCTCGCTAACCGGACAGTCTTTGATCCCGATATGACGTTCGAGGAGCTGTATCGCACCCACGCACAGGACATCGAGGTTTCCATATCTGAGCCAGGATTTGTAAAAAAGTTGCGGCAAGCTTTCGTCAGCACGTCCCTGCAGAGACAACACGGATCCTCGGCCCATGCCCATCTACGGACGGTGCAGCAGTATCAGATGGCATGGAGGCAGATCCGCAGCAACTGGCTTTGTCTTTTGTGTCTTGCGCAGGAACCGAGCTCCCGCAATGCTTTATCATGCGAGCACTGGCTATGTAGTAGCTGCCTAGTCCTCTGCGACGAGGAATCTCAACCCAATCAAGGGCAGTTCCAACTGGCGCACTGCCCGCTCTGCCGGTGTGCGAACGAGCATTCCGTCTCACTGCGACCGCCGACGGCCGGCCTTCGCCTGCTGAGAATCGACGCCGAGGTGAAGGACAAAGCTCAGATCTGGCAGATGCTCAAGAGTCTGCAGTCCGAGATACATCTGCCTCTTTCCCTTAGAGATCACTTTGATCTTGTGATTGCGTCTGGGGCTGGGACCTTCTTCGCTTTTACTATATTTGCGAAGGAGTGGGCTCTGGAAGACTGCAAGTACCACTTGGGCAACGTTAGAACACCCAAGGGCAACACCTCGAAGGGATCTCTTGCTTTCGGCAAGGGCTTGAGCTGGGACCTTGGAAGCATGCCAGGGTGCGAGATGATACTTCACCTTAAAGATCAGATATTCCGAAACACGCTCATAGCGGAGGCGGACATCAAGGCTGACCTGTCGGTTGTTCTCACACCGTCCTCCCCTCCTGCTAACATTCAGCTTCTTTCTCACCAGCTCATTGCTAGTCTTTTCTACATTGAGCTTGCCTCTTACCCAAAGCCCGGCTCTCAGACCTCACTGAGGGTTAAATGCCGGATTCCCTCAGGAGCATCGCTAGTCAGCCTCGTTACCAGATTGCACCACTACAAGGCAACGGCCTTTATCAAGGTCAAACGTCGCATCGACAGACAAGAGATCTTCGTCACACCAGCTGCGCTTGGACGATGCCGTGATGGGTCAGACTTCCGCCGGACCTTTCTCATCGATGTTCCTTCGCAGTCTGCAGTCATCGATATACAACTGAATTCAGCCAATGGCAATCGAGCTAGCTTAAGTAAGTGTCCATATTCCGTCTCAGCCTTGATCAAAGATCAGGGGCTGGATTGTATCTTTGGACGCAGCGATCATCGGCATGCTGAATTGGCGGACGAGGATGATGGTTTTGTTATCGAGGAGATGGATAGCCTGCAGCAAGAGCTGAATGAGATGTTGACGTCGACGCATTGGAGCGTTGGCGAAAGCGTGATCTGAATGCTAGTGTGGAAGAAATTACACTTATTCTCGGTTAGACCTTTGGCCCCTCGAGGAGGATCGAGCAAGCCATGTCGTGTGATGGTCTGTCGTACGGTTCGCGTAGAGCAGTCCGTCGTGGTCGCGATACCCAGTAACTTACTGATGTGCATGCTAACTGTAGTGTCAGGTACGGCGACTTTGAGACGCGTTACCCTTAGTAGCGACGCTGAACATAATCGGAAGGTTATTTTAGTGATTAAAGGATTAAACTGTAACGTACTGTAAAATCAGATGAGCCTGTAGGGCAATATTTGTTGGCTAAGACATGCGGGCAAACAGTCGTAGCAATTCTTCAGTCTTCATTTTCACTGCAATAGGACCATGAAAGCTGAAAGGATAGCTTTGCACATGCAAGACTTTGAAGAAGGATTCACGGCAGGGCTCCCCGCTACGACAACCGCATCGAGCGTCTTTGGACGTACGTACAAGTTGTCAGCGCAATCATGATGTCCATCTCTCACGGCTCCAACAATGTTGCGAACGCTGTTGGCCCCTGGATTGCTGTTTACCAAACGTATAACTCTGTCTGGATCCTTGCTATCGCTGGTCTCCTCTTGGGTGCCGGTTTCTGATTCATGGGAGGCTTTCTGCGCAATTCAGTCATGTATTTATTACTTCTCAGTGGCCTCAGACGCCTGCTCCGACCTGGAGATCCACGGATGACTCCACGCATGCCCGGTGGACGTGCGCTTCCAGGGTTCCCACTGCAGCATGCCCCGGATGAAGTTCAGAAAGTCGTCCTTTCTCTTGCCCTGCAGCGACGTGACGAGAGACTCCAGCGTCGCCGGCGGTGGCAGGGGAACCACTCCCTTCCAATCGCCCGCGTCGTCCCAGTACTTCTGGGATTTTGGGCTCCTCCGCAAGAAGTCCAGTGGTGGTGGTCCGAGTATCCTCACCATGTGGGCTAGGTGGAAAGCCTCGTTGATTTCAAGGTTGTCAAGGTCGTAGATCTGGAAAAGACATTTTGGTTCGAGAAGATCCCACGCCTGGGGTAAAGGAAGGTCAGCACTGTGTGGAGATGCCGTGAAGGAGAGCGTAAAAAAATAAAAGAAGAAGGAATGGACGTACCAACATCCCAATCGACCATAAATCGACGGCGAAGTCCCATTGCATGTCTAATAGAACCTCAGGAGCTCGGTACTGCGCGGGCATGATGAGCCCAGTTTGGAGCTCACTGTCGGGGCAGATGCGAGCGTGTCCAAAGTCACAGAGGTGCGGTGAGCCGCCGGCAGCCAGGAGCATCTGGGAAACGTGGATCACACGGTCCCCGATGACCTTCCTGGGTGTTGGGCGCGCGCGTTCGTTTTCTTCGAACTGAGCTAACTTGGACTCGTCTGTGATTTCGAGAAGCAGGTTCCCAGCGTGAATGTCTCCACGGATGATCAGATCAGCACAGGTGCTTGTCTTTCCCCCCTTCTCTCTCTTTTTTTCCCAACTAAAAAGGGCTAGTAGAAGACCTACCGGTATGAATCACACTGGCCTCATGGTGTAGAAAGTTCAGAGCCAAGACGGTCCGCTGAATGGCTGATACGGCGGTTTCTTCGTTGTAGACGCCGCCGGGCTGCAGCTCTTGGAGGAGCTTGACGCTGACGCCAAGCGGAGGCAGGACAAAGACAACGTGGGGGCCGCAAGAACCCTGGATTGTGAAGTGATCCTCAAGTAGTCGGATTTGCTCGCGACCGGAGTGCTCTGACTGGATGGACTTCAGGTGCTGGAGCACCTCCAGCTCTCGAAGGCGTGATACATGAGTGACGTGCACTTTAAGCACAACGTATCGACGAGTTCTATGAGCGTGTGTCAGAGAAGAAGAAGAAGAAGAAGAAGAAGAAGAAGAAGTGTTATGATGGCCGAAGGAAGGGGGCGGACTTACAAGAGGTCCAGGGCCAGCCATGTGGTGGATGAGGCGCCATATCCAAGCTTGGCTATGACCTGGTACTGATCGCGGATGACCTCGCCGATGCGCGCAGGGTAGAACAGTCCTTCTTTATAGAAAGGAAGCGTCTCCTCCTCGACCTTGACCGACTCGTCTATGCAGTCAAAGCCGCTCTGCGGAAAGTTCTTGGGGGACACTCGACGATGGGCGGCCAGGGAAGTTGACATGATGGTCCTAGGGGAAGGAGCCGTGCGAAAGAAGGGAACGCGTGGGACACGTCGAGCCACTGCCGCCGCAACAGTGCGAAGAAGAGTTCGTGTGCCAAATACAGGGAGGAGAGGGGAAACTGGAAGCAGCCGCGCTTCAAGCATTCTTTGTTTGCTTCGCTCCTCCCCATGAGATCTTTATGCTCCTTTCTTCGGCGCACAGAAACGACTTTGATTTTAAGTTGGGCCAAGGTTCTGGTCGGGGTAAGTTCTACTAACCTTGGTCGGGTTTAGTGGTCTAAGGCCTGACTTTGTCGCTGTCTAGGCGCGCGCATAACGTGCCCGAGGCCCCTCCATCGACCGCCCAGCCTCAAGACATCGTCCCACCCAATCAATCAAGCGACCAAGCCACTCAGCCCCCCCTCCTTTTTCCTTCCCTTTTGCCTTCTTCACTCTCTCCCTCGCACTTCAGCGCTTTGAGGCTTTGACCCGGAAGGGGAAACAAGGCTTGATGGCATCCTCGTGTTGGATAACCTGTCGTGCAGCACAACTGCAGACTGTAGTTAATTGGGACCTGGGTATTAGTAGGATTCTGGATATCAGAATTTCCACTGGTGGCACGGAATTTCTTTATAAACTAAGAATAAAACTAAACGTGAAAATAAAAATCCATCTATGAGCGGTGGCTATCCTAGAGTGCCCCGGGCTGGTTGACGAGAAGAACGAGTCATTGTAAGTACTTGGCAGTAAAGCACACAACCAACAGTAAGGATGGGTGATTCGGGGGGGGGGGGATGAAGGGTTAAACAGCCGCTGAAGCTCTCACGATGGCGAACGAGCTTTTCAAGAGGCTGGCCATGTGTGTAGCCCGAGCGGTACAGCCACAGCGGCTATGCCCTCTTCCTGGCCTGTTCACTATTCGACATTTCCATGTCTCGTCCGAATCGATGCCGTCAAGATCCAGTGAGTTCTCCCTATCCCCCCATCCGTCCATGCTAATCAAGCTCATACTCTTGGATCCGCAAATCGGCGCCGCTCAAAACGTCATTTTGTCAAGCACTTATTGCTCCTATGGTTCATCTATTTCGTAAAACGAGTTGCCGGTGCTCTCTTGCAAGATGATACTTGCAATTCTCGAGCGCCCAACTTCCAGAAAGACTATGTAGGCAATGAAGTCACAGTCTCGTATGCAAGGATTTAATCAAAGCGGTCCATTAAGTATGTAATGAATAGGAATGCTAAATTGTCTCAATTCAAAGTGTTCCCCGATTGCCTGATATCGACCCTATGTTAAGCCTTGAAAATCGTGCTTCAAGTTCAGCCACTGACTCAGCCTCTAAGATCTCGCTACATTGTTGAACTCCGCGTCTAGCTATGTAGTAGAGGTCTTCATTCGCCACTCTTCGATAGTCATTTCTTTCCATCATTAGCTAACCCCGCATTAAGAAGGCAGACGACTCACACAAAATAATCTATGGATTCGGGGTAGAGGGCAAGAATGATCGCCGATGATCCTGCTAGCAACGACCATCGCTTTGCGATGCGCCTGTATTTGAAGATTTGATATCGAGATACCGTTGGGAGGCATTCCAGGCAAAGGTCAACAACGAGGCAATGATTGCGTTGTCCTGGTCTTAAAGATATGTCCCCATTCTGTGGACCGAGAGCGACCAACTGCTGTAGCTTAGAAAAGACTTGAGAAAGACGTAGATAGGCCATTCGCTTTTCTAGTGAAGTAACTGGGTGCTCGACCTTATCTTGAACGTATTGGATGGCTGTGGGAATGGTCGGGTCATTGAAAGCTGCTTCTTGTCGGATTGTGGTCTGCGTCAAACAACATTGACCAAACTGAGGCGCCCAGCTCCAGTTCAGCAAGGTCGATATGCCGTGGTAAGAAGCGAGAGTACAGACGTTGAAGTCTAGCTTCAGCGCGTGTCGGGGCCATAATGGCAAAGAAGCTAGCTTCATTGGGAGTAAACCAAGCGCAGCCTCTATAGTCAGATTCCGGGCAGGAAAAGGAACAACGCGGATACAGAAATGAAAATAGCAGGATTTCAGGAGAGATGGTGAAGCGGTATATAAGGACTCTAGCCGCAGTGGCGCTTGTCTACCGTCTTTGGCCTACATCCATAGTCTTCACTTCAACCATGCCGCTACCTCCAATCATCCTCTCGGTCGCTACTATCGGAAGTGTACTCACTGCAATCAAGTCCACATGGGAATTGTCCCGCATGCTTCGCGATAAACACCGCACTGCAGTCTTGGCTAGAGCCCAATCTGTTGCACGACAAATGTTCGCAGCCTATCGGGGAGGGGTAATTTCTGATCGTGTTCTGCGCCAATACGACCAAGTCATAAAAGAGGCGGTTGAGAAGCCGAGTAGTGGGTACCACCGTCCTGGTGACTGTTAGTTAGTACTAATCATGATTCAGTGTCACTTGTACGACAGGCGGAGACTGATCTACATATGAGGGTTCGCAATTGGAAGCGGAGGGGAAGAGGATAAAGGATATCAGAAGCTGCAACATGAACTACATAGGGTACAAACTTAGCCATGCTATCCCTCACTTGATCACATTCATGGAAAAATGCACAGTCCATATAAGCAAGGGCGCCAAGCTGTGCGAATCTCTCGGATAGCTTGGCATGACACTAATCCGTATCGGATCCAGAATCCGTCAGCACTGTACGTCGGTCTCGGATCCTGCGATGTTGCGTGCAGGATTCTACACGCGACAAGGAAAGAAGTCCCGGATCCTGCGATGTTGCGTGCAGGATTCATTCTACACGCGACAAGGAAAGATGGGCTGGGAACCGGTTCCGGATCCTGCGATGTTGCGTGCAGGATTCTACGCGCGACAAGGAAAGATGGGCTGGGGTTAGGTCCCGGATCCATCTATCACGTGTATTGTACTGGGTTACGGTTGGTTCCAGACACACCTCCAGTCGCTCTGTCTTAACTGCATGATGAGGAAACATATGATAGACACGGCTAGTTACATGCTAGCTATATACAACATGAGCCAAACCGTAAAGCTAGGTTGGCCTGGGTACTGAGACGTTACTCCTGCTTCTCATGAACGGAGTCGGATGGCTCTGGTTGCTCTTTCCGTTCGCTTTGGACATATTCCGGGGTTTCCCGGTCCTGGTGTGTGTTAAGGTTCAGGGCCTCCTTTTTGTATGTGTTGACACATAGGCTGAAGAAGTATTCCTTGAGTAACAGCTCGAGGGGGTCTTTAAGCACTGATTCGAGGGGCTCAACTAAGGCTTCATATGAAGCATCTAGGTGCGGGTCTTCTAGGCGCATGGTATAGAGTGTCTCGTCTACAGACATGTCGAGGCAGAGGTCGAATCGTTCCTTGAGTTGTGCCTGAAGGGAGGCTGCGTACTCAGGGTGTTTCTGTAGAGGTTCTTCAAGGACTGCCTCGAGTGCCATGGTGACGAACGGTGCAAAAAGCTCCTTCAGCCGTGCCTTCAGGGCGGTGTCTCCTTCTGATAGATCCCAGCGCATCTCGGTGGGAGACATAACTATGATTTGGTGGATTGCGATGCTTAAAGGGTTGCGAGAATTGTGTAGATTAGAGTATTGCTGTAGTATGTCGAACTGCGCTGCGCAAAGAAATGTAGAAGGAATCGCGAAAACTCCACGAAATTACGACAGGAGTTTAGCTTCTTATAATAAATTGCAGAACGTAATCCGGTTCCTTACTTGTTCCAGTTCCAGACCAGTTCCATTTCTGGTTCTTGTCTGGTTTTTGGTCTGGTTCCTGTTGCAGGTCCATTTTCGGTTGCAGTTTCGGTTCCAGTTTCGGTTCCACTTCCTGACACAGGTGGGATTGAGAATAGCCGGTATTGCTATATACAGTTCTACCCATCGCCGCTCCTACACTCCAAAGTAAACTTCATCATGACCAGTAAGCCGCAGTTCCAGCTGTTGAATTTATGTACTGATGATGCTCCAGCCCTCACAGCAACTCAAAAGGCCCGAAAGCGTCTCGCAACTCAATTCTGTAAGCGGCGGCGAACCCTGTTCAGAAAGGCCTGGTCGCTCCAGCGTGATTGCGACATTGATATATGCCTGATTATCCGCAGCCGAAGGAACAACCAACTTTGGCAGTATTCAAACGGCTATACGCCTCCACAGCAGGAGCAACTAGTAAGCACAATGAATCCTACTACCGCTCATTATTTAATTAGAGCAGGAGATGATGTATCCTCTTCCAATTACTATCGAGTCAGAAATGATAGAGCAGGACTGTCAAAGGGAATCAGGGGCTGATGGCGAGGACAATCAATAGTAAAAAGAGATACTGGAAGCATGCCGATGATCGCTGCGACCAAAGATACAATCCAGCCCCTAGGTCATCGGCGGCGGTCGTTATAAAGGCGACGTAGGCTGCGTCACACGGTCGCTGAACCTCGGGGGGAAGTTCAGCTGGAGCAACCGGACGGGATGAGCTGATGCAAACACCTGGCGCCGGCGTCAGGGAGGTGGTGGTGGTGGAGATTCTGTCAGCAAGCCTGTGCCTGCAGCCACTGCGAGAATCCTGACCATGTCGATTGTGTCCACCCTCACGATCATGCACGCCATCACGACCGCCGCAACCAATTCTTCGTGATCCTGCAGGTGACAGGGTCCCTGGTTGCTTGGCATTGCCTCACGTGATTCAAAGGTTCTCGGGTGTATTAAGACAGATGCCGTCTCGCCGTTCACCGAGATGGTCGGCCACTCGCGCCCTGAGTAGTTATCATGAGATCAATTTGATTCCTTTGCTTCTTCTGCCAAAATGCTGCCTCCCCTTCGACCACCCAGGGACCATCCCGTCGAACCTCGTCGTGAGTATATTCCACCGGTTCAGCTTCACCTACAGGAGGAGCCGCCCGCAGCGGAGACGGACAAACGGAAGACTCTCCTGGATACTCTGGCATTCGAATCACGCATCCTGCAGGAGCTGAAACGTATGCAACAAGAGAGACACGAATTGAAGGAGACTCTCCGAAATAGTGATGGACGTCCCTGTGAGTTTGGAGATGCCGAGTTGGTATTTTGGTTTCTCTTTTTCTAACCATGTCACTAAGCTTCACGCCGTCTTCCAGCTCCTCGACGAAAACCATAACCCGGTCACTCCTACGCCCGAATGCGCCTGCTTTCCTCCACCATGGTCTTGGTGCTTTGGCTGTGCGGGGTTTGACCGTTACATACAATCGGCGGCGGGAAGATGGTCTCCTGCTCCCACGGTCAGCCGCTGCGTCTGCTCGCTGTTCACTTGGTCGTCGTCCGGGGCAGGTACCCGTTCGAGTTCTGCCAAAGCTGATTGCTTCTGATGCCATAGCCCTTCTTTTCCGTAGATCAATGAAGGAAGTACTGGCATGAGATTTGAGTAGGTAGATGAAGAGAAACAAACATAGATTTGTGGACAGGAAGAAGACCGTATTCATCCATGCTTGAGACATCCCAACTTCCAGGGGATTGTAGAGCTTGCCTTGATGCTCCCCAATGTGTTATCTGCCTGGAAATACATCGCCATGTCCTATTTCTAGAGGGAAGTGAATCTTCCTACGTATCTCTCCGCGGCACAACGGACATACACGCCTGCGATTCTCCCTTGCCATCCTCTCTAGACACCCTTGGTGAAACGAGTGGCCGCATGGTGTTATTGCTACCCATTGGCTGCGACGGAATATATCCCGGCAGATAGTACATCGAGGAGAGAGTTACACAAGCTCGATAATTTCCTGCCACCGCCCATGCTCTGGGCAAAGGCGATCGAAATGACCCTCGTCTGGTTCTGCGCAAATTTCGCGCTCGATCTATTAGATAATTAGCAATGCAAGCACAACAAATTGACAGTCAACGTACGCAGCCACAGTTAGTATAGAGCCAAGCTTGATCCGGCGGAGCCACTGGACTGCGGCAATGCATGCACTTTATAGTCACATCCGTTGTTGCAGCCTCTTCACCAAGGACTAGGTTGCCGGCCGCAACCTCGCCAGAAATTGTTGCCTCGGGTTCGGGGTCGTTGAAAGAAGCAAGGGCAGCATTCCTACTGCCTTCATGCAGATTTCTGGCTATGGCAAATTGAACAGGGACTGGAGTTGCATCGTCGTCGCTAGGGTCTGTTTTTCCATCTGCTCAGGCTGCTCGGATAGCACGTGTTCCGGAAGGACCCCATAGGTTGCTCCTGGATCTCGACTGCTCAATGTAACCGACACATCCCAATCCCCAGCTGAGAGACGGATGCGCCCTTCATGTCTGCGCAGTACACACACCTCCACGCAGTTGTTCTCGTCCCATACGATGGGCGGCATGTTAGCCAAGGCCGTCGAACATGTATTAGTCGTGCGAAAAAAGGGGAGGATGCAAATATGGGGATCAGAGGAAATATAGGAGAGAGCTACCATATAAAAGAACGTAGCCTCTGGGATCGACACCAGATCAGTAATAGTGCTGGATGCAGGACAGCGGGATAATGCTGGCTTTGGGACCTTGCAGCATTACGCTAACCGTGTCGTCGCCTTGCCACCACCGCTGATTGAAGACCATACAGCCTACGACATGATTCCAGCTAAAACAACACCGCTACTATATATACTAGTTCATGTCAGGATCAGAAAAAGTTCAGGATCCTGCTGGACACTTTCCGGAATCAGGCCGGGTTCCTGGCATTATTCAGGGTCTGTTGACCCAGTGCCAACGACGGGGGGATTGAAGACCTCCGTCAGCCGTCGCGCGGCCCGATCCGGAAAGTGTGAATACCGCGTCTTCATCGCCCAGACTATCCGGCCCTATCTGCAGAGGGAAGCGAACTTTTCCAAGTATCTCTAAGCCGCACAACAGGCATTCATATATGGGCTCCTCTTCCTCGTTTTCGCTTTCACTCTCCGGCATTTGAATGGATTCCAGCCCCTCCAGACACCGATGATGAAACGTATGACCGCATGGGATCACTGCTGCCCATTCGCTCCGGCGACATATCACCGCGCAGATAGCACATTGAGGAGAGATCGACACATATACACTGTTCTGGAGGTTGGGATGTCTCGAGCATGGACAAAGAGGGTCTTCTGCGTATTGTCGCTCCTTGCAACTTAGACAAGCGATCTATTCGTGGTAAGTAGCGCCAGCGGAGGGAGTGATAGGCGTCGACTTACGCAACCACATTCCTCGAATAGGCAAGCCCTCCCAATGTCGTCAAGCGTCGTAACAGAATCTCCGCATATGCTGCATCGTATAATCAGGTCGGGGAAAGAGGCAAGCATCGCCATTGTGCGAGAGTGAATGTCTAATAAAACAGAACTACCCGGCTGCCCGTGGAGCTCGGGAAGCTCGTTTGACATCTCAGATACGATTGGCATCTCTTCAGAGTTACTAGGGCGAGGTGTGCTGCTTCCACCGCTAGTATCGGACATCCGTGTATGCCCGTTGTACGCTGGAAGAATCCCATACGCTGCTTCTGGATCTCGACTGCTCAAGGTAACCCACACATCCCAATCCCCAGTTGAGAGACAGATGCGCCTTTCATGTCTGCGCAGTACAGAATGCGTCGCTTTGACCGTTACACCGCCTAGGCACGCCTCCACGTAGTTATTCTCGTCTGATGTGATGGGCGGCATGTTAGCCAAGGCCGTTGAACAAGTCGCGCGGAAGTAAGGGGAGGATGCAAATATAGGAATGAGAGGAATATAGGAGAGAGCTACCATATATATGAACGCAGCCTGCGGGCTCGACACCAGAACAGTAATTGCTCTGGATGCAGGATAATGCTGGATTTGGCAACTTTGCATAGAGCAGACAGAAAGTACGCTTTTTCAAGGTGCAGCATCATTGTTGCAGCATTCAGCGCGATTGCCGTTCTGGTGTCGAGCACGCCGAGGCTGATTTCGTTGACATGGTAGCTTTCTCCCATGCTTTCTCTGATCCTCATATTTCTTTATCCCCCTCCTTCTTTATCCCCCTCCTACTTTCGCACGACCCATAGCTATCCAAAAGAAACTTGGCTCAATGGCGACCAATGGCTACAATGGCTACGTGGAGGCTTGCCTGCATGGAGTAACGGTCAGAGTCGCGGAACCTCACCTGTCCAGCAGAAATGGAGGACGTTTCCGTCTCTCGACTGGCATCTGGGATGTCGAAGTGTCCTTGAGGAGACGAGAATCGGGAGCAGCGTATGGGCTCCTTCCAGCACGCGAGGAGCATACGCTGGTGTCTGGTCCCGGCAGTGTAAACAGCACAATTCGCCCTCGGGAGTCGGAAGAGGTGCCAATAGTGCTGGACGGGAGACCCGAGCATATGGATACGTTCCCGAGCCCTTTGATACCACAACCCTCCGATACTGTGGAAAGCTCAAGGAGTATGCCCGAGGCGTCAAATGAGCCTTCTACGGGGTTGTCAGCTGATCAACCAGACAGCTCTATGTCTGGAAACCACGAGCCATTGCATGGACTTTGGCCCTCCCCCCCGTGGTTCGAGGGAGCGAACGAGACATCCCACGCTGACGCTGACGCTGGAGAGGCCACGGAAGCCGACTCGATCATACGAACCCAACCCCCCTTAGATACTGTGGGTAGTCCACCTACGGTTCAAACCACTGTTTCACCAGACAGCTCTCATCGCAGCTTGGAGGCACGTCCTAGGCATCGGCGCAGGCGCAGTCGCCGACGCAGGAGGCTCGAGGCAGCGAACGAGACACCCCCCGCCGATGGTGGCGCTCAGGCTCTGATGGCTATGGTCGAAGCAGGTAGGCGTCGACGGACAATCCTGGATATTCCACCTACGAGTCAAACAACTGCTCCATCGGACAGCTCAAGCAGTACTTATGGAGATATCCCGTCGAGGCTCTCTGGTCGCAGTTACGAGGCACCTCTTAGGCATCGGCGCAGGAGGTCTGCAATCAATCCGATGTTTAGGAGGTCAAATCTAAGCACTCTCCCTGGAGCAGCCATGTCTGGTGAACCAGCAGGCAATTTGGTGCTTGCTGAAGAGGCTACAGAGGCCGACTTGATTATCCGGTGCAGTACGTGCAGAGATTCTGTTGCGACACATGGCAGGGCTTATCTGTTCGAAAGATGTGGTTGCGTGAGTTGATCCCCATCGCTCAACTATGTTCGCAGTACTTATTATGAACAGGTCACTTGTCTTAGTTGCAAGGAGCGACAATATGCAGAACGTCCTTCTCAGCCATGCCCAAGACATCTCCATCCCCAGGGCATTGTAGAATTGTTCTCGTTGTCTCCTCAATGTGCTATCTGTTTGGAAATATATCGCCAAAGCGAGTGGGGAGCACTCGACTCGTGTGGTCATACGTTCCATGTAGGGTGTCTACAGCAGCACGTCCAGCCGACGTGCCCATTATGCCGTCGGCAGAGAGGTAGGACAGTTAGATTTCGTCTACAAATAGGAGAGCCTCAATAAATCCGAGTAACATGAGATTCGAAGAAGCATTTTTGCAGCAGTGAAAGCCTCTGATTGAATCCAAGCCGAGCCATGATTGCTGCTTGAGGCGTCATCGAAGTCTACCTTCTTATCACTATCACCTTTTGGGACATTTGATAAGGGTTAAAGTTCCATTATAAGGCTTTCTATGTGCTATCTTCTTCCGAGAGGCGCTCCTTCAGGCTCACTGTATCCACTCTCTTCTCCCGAGCTCGCTGCACTGGCTTCACTGCCCGCACTACCTGCACTGCCTGTACTGTCTGCATTGTCCGGAACCTCTGCGGTGGCGGTCAGTTCAGAGATTGGAACCAGTCCGTTGGCACCATGGCCATAGGCAGGCCCTTGTGCACGTCGAAACCGGGGCCGCCGGTCAGTTTGACCTACGGTATCCAGAAATTTCTCAATGAAGGAATCTGTTTTTGCTGTACCCCATACTTTGTTCAGCAATGGAAGCGGAAACAATGCATACTGCTGATGCTTAACACCACGTCTCGAGCCAAGCACCAACGTGCGGAATTGCTTTCCCCAAGGAATCTGAAAGATAGCGGCACATTCAAACTCTGACGGCTTCAACGGCCTTGAGTCCCCGTCGTCGTCGTCGGTCTTTCGTAAGCCGCTATCTGTGCCGTATGATAGCATCAGGTTTGGACCGTCTGTAGTATACCTCTCAAATGTTTGGGCATAGCGTGAGTCCGTCCCATTCACAACGTAGCCACGGCAACTAAGTGGGAAGTTTGGATTAGCGCCACGTACCATCACGGCAAGCCAATTCCGCCTCATTGGGAGCCTTCCGACGATAAGGCCACGCAAGACGTCACCGCCGTCCTCATCCGGTATGCGGAAAAGGCTTTTTGATAGAAGGCTCATACTTGTTTTCAGAGACCCTCGAAGTACGAATGACTTCCATGCATCGAATGACATCTCCCGAGGGTCTCGAGGGACAACAGCAGGTTCTTCATCGAAACTTTGGCTCCGCCTGGCCCGTCTAGCATGTGGTACCGGTGATCTGAGGCTTGCGGACTGAGATGTCCGTGATTGACTCGCTCTGCGCGTTGTATACTCATCACTTTGGGCATCTTCCCTCCTCACTCGCGAAGGGCCGGGATCATCAGCGCGGGCTCTGGAATGGCTTGTTGAAGGCTTTTTAGGGAGGCTGAACCCAACTCGAGTTCTAGATGGCTTTGGCTTTACAGGACTGTGCTGCGACGATGGCGAGTCAAGGTCCATCCGGTCACGGATGCTCAAGTTTTTCAACCCAGTCTGGATGAGGTTTGCATTCCGCCGATCCACGGCAGGATAATCAGCATCCGGCGAGATTGTTTGATTTGACCGCCGAGTCGATGGGTCTGACGTGTCTGACATGAGCAGTTCTGTTCCATCCTTCGTGCGCGGGACAGACCATCGTTCCAATGTCGCCCTGTCGGCTCTTGATGAAGCAATGGAAGCGGGAGATAAAAGCGTTTGTCTGTTCTCGCGCCCATAGAATCGGCCTTCGTCATCCGGCTGGTCGGATTCAGAAGCCGACTCTACTGTCACGGGGCGCCACTTTGATCGACCTTGATCTACCCTGTCTGATGGAGGCGCCTCATACAGGCGACCCTTGCCCTTGGCGGCTCGTCGTCTGTTGTCCTCCTCTACTTCATCTGCATCGGTCAACTCTGGTGAAAGAGGCTCAACGTTCTTGCTTTTGTTCTTTCGACGTTGTCGGCCAGGCTCTTGCTCCTCTGGATCCGGATCGATCAACTGTTCGGGTAGGCGACCATTTCTCTTGTTCCTCTGAAGAAAGCGAAGCAAGCCATGCCGGCTGTCTTCCTCATCTGTGTGCGACAACTCTGGAGATAAGGGTTCGCGACCTCTGCCACTACCCTTTCGCCGCCCGCGATGGCGGTCAGCCTCTTCAAGCGGTTCGGGTGCGGGCTCATTGCCCTTCTTTCGTAGTCGCGCGCTGCGTCTTGGGCCTGGATCGCCATCATCACCCTCTTCGGCGTCGAAGGTTATCAGATCCGTCTCCCGATGAACTTTAGTCTGGCCCTTGGACGCCTTCTTCGGTTGCTGCTGGCGCGCCCGGGAGGATTCCCCCGGTTCGTCACTGGGCACTACGCGAGCCTGTCTTCGAGCTTGTTTCTGCGCAGCTGAGCCAAAGTCTCCCCGCTCGCGAGATTCGAGGGACTCCTGACCCTTGAGGGAGAGTTTCTGTGTGCGCTCGCTGCGACGAGACATAGCGCAGTCTTTGACGGTCTCTGGATGGTGTATGAGAGTGCGGGTTGCCAAGAGAATGAAGCTCGCGATCAGTATCGAAAGTTCCGCGAAGATAGTCGATATGGCGAATCTTCACTCACGGCTGTGAAATATGTTTGCTCTCGAAAACCCTCAAAATATAACAGGTAAGGGCGGAGGAGACGAGAGTTATATAGACGCTTGATCAGGTCAACCTGCCCGCAATCCGCGCAGAACAGTATTCGAATCAGTTCCTGCCAGAGCACAAACTGTGCTCATTCCTGTTTCGGAGCAGGATACTGCTGAACCAGTTCTCGTTACAGACGGCATCGGGCAGTTATCACGATCGCACGATTGTACAAAAGGCAATGTCATTCGAATACCATCTCGCTATGTCCAACAACTCATTGCTGACTTCACACGATGCCTCGTCGAAAACTTGACGCCCTTGAAATCCCGTCCCCGAGCCGTTGGATAGGTGACGAACGGCCACCCACTCCGTATGTTTGGGACACGAGGAAATTCACTTCCCCATCTGGGATGAGATATACTATCTACCGCGCCATCCGTCACGTCTCCAGGTCTGATGCGAAGGCTCTTCTCGAGAGGGACCGCGAGGCGCATCGCCAAGAGATCATCAGGGAACAGAACGCCGAAATCGACCGAAGACCAGTCGTGCCTCCGGCACCCAATAAGTCAGACAGCTCGCGTAAAAAAGTGCGGTTCATCCTCCCGTCGGACAGTCACAGCCAGGGCCGGAAGACCTACATCTCGGGAGAGGGCCGCGGCTGGTGTGAACGATGCGGGCAGCGGCTCAGATAGTATGGAATGCGGCCAGCTGGGAAACTGCCAGGTCCATTGCCACTGGGGTGGCCGGGGCTGGGACGATCTGCCTGCGTAGTGACTACTAAGGTTAGAATGGAGAATGGAATCACATCTGCTTGACCAACCATTTGCTGTATTCTCCCCTCAAGCGCCGCGAGGCGCATCAGAAGCCTCTCAATGTCCACTGGATGGCCAGCTGTAGACGCCATGGTGTTATGACTGTGGCAATATATCGCGAATTGCGAGGCATCAGCGGCCTTCACAGCAGACAGCAGACGGCGTTGGTCTTATAACCTCCAAGAATTCATCTATTTAAAGAACGCACCCGGAGCTTCTCCTCGTGCAGGAAATATTCCATATCAATACCGCTCGCACCTTCTCTACTATTTGTGAACATGCCGGTCAGTCGCGAAACAGACATGAAAGATCCAAGATGGGTCCGTCCGCAAATTACAATCCTCGATAACAGTACTGTGATCTCTTCTCTCCAGGCCCTGGAGGCTAAGGTCGAATACCTGGCTGCCCAGATTCAAATCAAGGGAGGTAAGCATCATAACATCTTGCATCCCCAACATTTCACCGATTCTCATCAGAGTTGTAGACAGCCAAGCCCGGGATACTGGCCGGGACGGGGAAGTGGGAAGTCGGCCGCCGTCTGTCGCGAGGGAAGGGAGAGGATGGTGGGGTTGGTGGCAACGCTAGCTGAGCTGACGAATCAACATGGTTCCGACGAGATGGCCGCAAGTATCGTTGGTGCACGACGCTGCGTCTAATCGCTATCGAATTGACTGTACACTGTGATCTCCTCTGTGTGGCCCGGCTGATGGCGAACCGGAACTTCTGGTTGCTGCAAGTGGTTCCACTCGCTAAGCGCGTCTTTCATGCCCCGAGCCATCTTCCCAACCGCTTGATTTAGCTGGTGAACCTTGCGGAGCAGTTGGCCATTCTGGGCTCGAAGTGTGGCAATGAGATGATCCTTCTCAACCTGTCTTTCTTCCTGCAGCCTGGCAAGCTGTAGGCGGAGGGCGCGGTTTTCTCCTTGAAGCCGCTCCAAATCGGGTCCAGTCAATGGCTCCGGGCTGTTAGGGAGCGATGGCAGCCTTTTCCGAGACAACATAGTCGTCGTTTGATTTGAGACGAAGTCCGGAGTTGTAGAGTGGAAATGTTTGACTTTCAGGCCACCACAAGGTAGCGAGTGCAACATTATTAAATACGACATCTCTGGGTGCTGCCCGGCACCGGAATCTTTCAGGTTTCTGTTTCCCAGCCGAAACCCGAGTCAGCGCTGTCCGGAGACAAAGATAAGGATTAACCTTGCGGCAAGCGCCACCCACTGAAGCCGTCAAAAACATCGGCACTTCAAGGCACGTCATCGACTTGACACGGGCACTGTTGCGATACATCAGGAGGGGCGTTCACTTGACATTTAGCATACAGGACACATCATTAGAGGAAACCGGGTAATATTGCAGATCTAAGGAAAGTCGTCCTCATCGTCGAGGGCCAGCTCACAAGGCTCATCCTCGAGCTGGGCCGCGAACCGCGTAAAGAATCTATCTAGACCGCGCCTGATCTTGAGAATGGACTCCCTCGTCTCCGCATTCTTCGATGTTCCATCAGCAACATGGCAGAGTATGCCCGTCATCGTTGTCTGCAGCTGGAAGAGAAGGTTCTCCATACGATCCATACGGTATTGCATGTCGTTCCTTGATGACACGTCAGGTGACCCGATCGATACCTTCAAGAAGCGTTTCACTTACTGGGGCCAGAGATCCCGTGGAGGTGTAGGGAAGAGCGGCCAAGTGGTCTGGCCAAAAGCGTCTTGTGGCAGAAACTCAGGGGCGGCGGCATCAAATTGGTTCACCTCTGGGCTCGGTTTCATTTCCGCGACTGGAGCCTGCCTAGGCTCTGCCAGGACGCTTGGAGGCGAAGAAGCAGGAGTGTATGACATCGTCTTTGAGTGGTACGGCGTTGTTTCTTCGCGACTGGGGCAAACGGATCGGTGTGGTTTGTGCTTTTTCTCGGGGTCAGGTTACTTGCCGGAGAGAGTTTGACAGGAAGTGTGTATGGTCTTATACGGCTGTCCTGCGGGTTACTGAGGCGCTTACAGCTACGAGGAACTTGGAGACTGATTGGTGCCTGGACCGGTCTGTCCCCGTTCTTGTCTCTGTTCTGTTTCTATTCCTGTAGCGGTTCCTGTTCTTGTCAACGTTGTCTTCTGCTTTTATCTCGGTTCCTGTCCGGTTTCTTGTTTTCACTCTTGTTCTTGTTTCCCATTCATCCCGCGCCGTCATCGAAAGGAACAAGTATAAATGAAACACCTGGCTGCAGTCGCAGAATCACTTGCAAACGTATCCCGATTCTCAACTAAGCCCTCCCTGATCGACTCAAGAGGATCCCAATTCGCGGCACGTCCCATCCACCACACGCGCTAAGCGCCACCATGAACACCCTCCTGCTTCTTGCTTCTCTCTTGTTTGGTGCGATTGCCACCACCATCCCACCATCAATATGCTTGGCCAACAGTCTGGAACTGAAAGCCGGTGTCTCGATGGTCTCAGCTCAGTAAGAACGCTGTCCGTGACTCACCCCCTTGCTGGCTAAGCAAATTCTAGGTTTCTCGACGCGGGCGGTAGGCGGTGCGTAGCCACCGTTGTCTTCGACAACACCGACTTCCTTCCGCTCGTGGCGGAATTCGAGCCGACTTATTGCGACGGGCTGGAGACGGCCAGCTTTCAAGTCCCGTCCGGGGTTCCTGATGGTTCCGCTATTATCACATGGTAAGTCGCAGTAAACAGCCCCCTGACACCACCGTCTGACCCTGCATAGGCAATGTGCAGGCTCGCCACCAACATGCATCCGTGCGGGAATCACCGGCGGTGACTTTGACCTCTCGCTCCCGCTCCTCGTGTCCGGCTTCAAGGTATGTGGATCCATTCCGGGCTCAGCGCCGGCGGCGCTTGATGGGGCCGATCCACTCGGGACATCCGCGAGCCCCTCTGTCACCATCATCGCGGAGGACAGTGCAAACACTCCTGGTAGCCCCACACCCACCCGGCGCTCTGATGGCGAGACCGACACCTGGCTCGATGGCACCAACGGAGGTGGAGTGCCTACACCAACTTCACTGAAAGGCAGCATCATCACCGGGCCTGCGGGCGCTGATCTCACACCAGGCAGCACACCATCTTCTCCATCAAACATACCAGGAACCCGAGCAGCTCAGAGCGACGACGACAACAGCGCCATAACGCCGCCCAACGCCGTTCAGACACCAGATAGCACTTTCGCGACCATCACCATTGTACAGACACATACGTGTGTGGATTAGGGAAACGTACCTAGATAGGAAGCTTGTAGTCGTAATGTCAGTATTGACCGCTGCTTATTAGCGCTTCGCCGTGGTTCGCTTGACGCCTTGCGCGACTGCGACCAACATGCATGAACTGACTGTCACATGAGTGCTCGGCTGGACCCAACGTTCAGGCCGGTTACGGCCAACATGAGTAAAGAACGGACAGTCTATTGCGACCAACTAGGCAAACAGAAGCTATACAGGTTGAATGATACAGGTTGAACGATACGCCGCGTACACTCAGTCAAACCATGACCCTGCAGATCCAGCGCTTGCAGCACGGCGAGAACGCCTGCTGCGCTTGGGCCGCCGCTTCGCAATCCCTCCGCTTGCCACCTTGTGAAGGCCGGCTCCACTGACACTTGCCGGGGAGGGGGATGTCCCTCCCTCCTCCGCCCACAGCGCCGCAATCAGCGGGTCAATCATCGAAGGCGAACCCCCTTCGAGGAGGAGGCCGTGGCCCGTCTGGGGAAGACTTGCAGCAGACCCGGTGGACCCGGTGGATGTGGCTGTATCCATTGAGGCATCACTGCTCTGCGATCCCAGACTGGTGAAGCCGGCTACAGCTGGTTCCATCGCAGCATCGCTCTCGATGGACGGCACCAAGTCTGGCAAGTCGGTTGACCATATGCCTTCGCCAGATAGGATATTGCTTGGCTGCGGCCGGTCGGTGATGTGTGGGGAATCCCACGACGGTTCGAAGGGGTGGGTTGTGAACTTGATCCTCTTGTAACGGCCCTCGATGTAGATGGCGACTCTCGCACCCAGATTGCCCAGCTTGATAGCCTTTCGCATCAAGCCTTCTGATCGAGTTCTGAGGCTTCGTTCTGGGTCGCGTGGCTTCTCGAGGTGGTGTGGGTAAGGCATACTGCAGGGAGTACGCAGAGTAGCAGACAGGCTTGTGACGACAAAGAGGAGACAAGGAGAACGTTCCGCTAATGAGTGATGAATTTGAATGAGTGATGAACTTGAACGAATGATGAAGCTGAATGAATGATGAAGTTGAGGACTCTAGAAGTTGAATGAGTGACGAAATTGAGGACTCTATCCTGTCTTCTGCCAGCCTGGGTTATATACTCACCAGGAACATACCGACGTAGACGCGCCTTCCAATCATGATGACCTTGACGGCGCTTGTTGGTATCCGACGCTGGCGGTAAGAGTCCGTATCAGGCCTCAAGCGCTGCCTATGAATAACTTTCGATCTTGATTTGTCGGACCGTGAGCGGTTGGGACTATTTCGGGGCTGCTCGTCGACTGTTCCTGAACTGATCCTGATCTCGTTCCTGACCCGTTTCTGGTATTGGTCCTGATCCTGACCCTGGTCGGGTTCTTGTTTTGATCAATTACTCAACCCTTTCCTGTTCAACTCCTGATCTTGATTCGAGATAAGTGAGTTTCAAGGTATATGTGAGCCTCTGTTCCCCATTGTAGCCCACCGAAATCAAGCATCCGCTTTACGCATTGCTTATATCCAAACCCCTTTCGTGGACCACGATGCGCTCAACGACGATATATCTGCTGTTGATAGGCGGCCTTTTTGTTTTCGCCCTCTCCCGGTTCCTGGTTCACAGAGCTGCGCATGCCGTATCTCTGAGATCCCGCCTACAGCTGCTTCAAATCTGGCTCTTACGCAGAGGTCCAATGCAACCTCACCTTACATGGGGCCGTATGATCTTCACGCTCTGCCTTCTTGCTGTAAATGCAACGCTTATGGGCTGGAAAGCAGACTCGGAAGCAACAAGATCGGAACCCGGCATACGTGTTGCTGCGGAGCGTGGTGCGTTGCTCTCGGTCGCTAACATTCTTCCTTTATGCCTCGGTGGACGAACAAATCCTCTTGTCAACCTTGTCGGGATCCGTCTTGGCTCGTATCATTTCGCACACCAGGTTTTTGGAGCTATCGCAACAGTTCAAGGCATCTTTCATTTGGTCGTTGCCGTTGCGACGCGTTCTTATGAAGTTCCACGGTCATTACCATCCGGGATCCCTGTAAGGAAAATACGCTTTCACAAATAGAAGAGGCTAACACTTACACAGCTGGGCACCTTCATCAGCTTGACTACCATCACGTCAGCCTATTTCGCATTCCGTTACGGCGCCTCTTTTCACGTTGCATTCGTATTAATTACCCTTATGACGCTAATTTGGCACGTTCTAGAAGTCGGCTCACTTCTATCCCGTATCATTGTCTTCGCTTCCGTGGCCCTCTGGCTGAGCACACAGATCTTCCGTCTCTCACGCATGCGACTCAGGAGATCTTGTGCTGTTTCAGTAAAAGATGTGTCGAATTATGAATCGGTACTACACATCACGTTGAAAATCCCCGACGGTGAAACGGTCCAGACCTTTCCGGGATGCTACTTCTACCTTCATTATGGAACATGGTCCTCACTAACGCTATGGCGAGGCAAGGCTGCCCTTGCATTTTGGTCTTCTGAACGTGGCAGCGTCGGCAGCTCGGCTGATAGCATTTCGCTCCTCCTTGAACTCAAAGCGGGAAGTAGTATTGAGAAGTGGAAACATGTGAGACTTGATGGGCCCTATGGAATTCCATACAAGTTTGAACAGGTCGAGACGGTCGTACTTGTTGCGCGTGGACTTGGAATAGCTGGTGTGCTACCGTACGCAGCTCACCTAGCGTCAAGACGACGATTTGACGATCATATCCGACGAGAGCCAGAGGGCCGACGGCCCCTTCAGAAGAAATACCGGAGAAATTCCGTCTACAATGACCTTTGTAATCGGGTTCACTTGTTTTGGTGGCTTGAAACCGTACCTCAAGAAGAATGGGCCAGGAAGGAGCTAAAGAAGCTTCAACGCCTTGATTCAACGGTAAGCTAATACATCCAATGCCGTGTCACTATGGTTTAACACTACCCAGGGGCTCGTATGCGTCCGGTGCATCTATCCGCAGCGAAAACCCAATCCTGGCCTTGGAAGAGATCCCTGTCCCTCCTTCAAGACTAACAGTAAATGGAAGGTAAAAGAAAGCTACAGCAAGGACAAGTTCACGAGGTTTCTGCGAAGGGAGGCGCGATACCCTGGCAATATACACCTGCTTGCCTGTGGGGACAACAGCTTTGTCAAAGAAATGAAAGAGGTTGCCATTTCTAACTCCACGCCCGACCACATCATCACGTTCGCAAATCCGGAGTTCTGTCCACCAAAGCGAGCGGACGGTAGGGAGAAGAGTCGCATGGCGCATGCCGTAGAGGCCGTGACCCAGGTACTGGACATTGTTTGAAATAAACTATGCAATTAGATTCATGAGATCTCCTGTGACCGCTATATTTCACGATCTGGACGAACAAAGTGTCGCGCCCTTGCTCCATGGCTTCAAGATATTTGGCTTTTCACAGATGATGATAAAGGGGTTCCCTTACACTTTGGGCAAAGCAGGCTGCCTGTTATCAGGGGTTTTATTCTACGCGGTAAGCTTCCAAACCCGCTTTCAGAGCAATCAATCCTGATGCATCATCAAGGCAAGGTTTCCGGAAAGTCGATGTCCTGGCAGATTTGATCTATTGGGATCACACTCCATTTTTCACATTTTAGTGGTGTTTGCCGCCGTGGTCCAGTTAACAGGATACTTGGATGCCTACCACTACGCTCAGGCAGATCGTACCTGTCCTTCTAATTGATACTGGCACGATATCTTGCTCAAATCATTACGATCCAGCCGACTTGTGACATTCCCCGGCGAATGCAGCGGTGGCAAGCCGTGGTCACGAACTTTGCCCCCCAAAGGCGTTGGAGAGATGCTTATAGATACAAGACAATAATATCAGTCTGTTGGCCTAGTGCTAACTAAAGCTACTGACTAAGATCCTCCGGAGCTATTACAGAGAATGATTTCGCATTCGTATGCACTATTCCTGTTCCTGTTCCTGTTCCTGTTCCTGTTCCTTGTCCCTGTTCCTGTTCCTTGTCCCTGTTCCTGTTCCTTGTCCCTGTTCCTGTTCCTTGTCCCTGTTCCTGTTCCTTGTCCCTGTTCCTGTTCCTTGTCCCTGTTCCTGTTCCTTGTCCCTGTTCCTGTTCCTTGTCCCTGTTCCTGTTCCTTGTCCCTGTTCCTGTTCCTGTTAGCAGAACCCCGCTGGGCTTGATTTGACATGCGCAAGAGTTACGGGAATGTGAGTTGAAGGCCCCGGGAATATATTACGTAGGCGGCTTGCCATGGCCTTGCTTCCTTTTTCCCTCCTCTCTTCCTGGTCGAGCCAAATAACCGCTTTGTCAACGATACACACCACGGGTGTACTGCTCAAGTTTCAGAGTTATATGCCAGACTCCGCGCAACCTGCAGCGGAAGATGTGCGACACATTGCCTACGGAGCTGTGGACTATGATCTTCTCTTACTTAGAAGAGAGTTCTTACCTATCCTACAGAATCCGAAATGAACATCTCTCTGAGGTTTTGGATACTCAAGGCCACTTTATTTACGCCGACATGGGCCTCAAATGCGCGTCTCTAGTCTGTTGGGGCTGGCGTGATATTGCCTGGCCGATATTGTTTCGACATCTCTATTTCCGTTTACACAATATGGATCTACAGATGAACACTCTACCCGAAGCCAGCTCGTTCATTCAACACAACTATAAACGCTTGGCTCGCTTTACTCAGACGGTAACGCTCTTTGTCTCTCCTTATGTAAAGCTAAGTCAGACAACATCCGACGTCGCTTCCGATAGATTACTGGAACATATAATGAAGTTCAAGCCGCGGATGATAAAGCTGATTGGAAACCCGGTATCAATTAGTCTGTTCACACCAGGTTTGTGGCCTGAAAAACCACGGGAGGAGTTATCAATGCTCAGTATTACTCCCAAGTGGGCACCAAGCTTCCAAGATCCTGCTGCACGAGATTGGTGGCGCTCGGATGTCCTGATTGAGAGACTGTTGAGCAGAGCTACTATGTCACTTATTACAATTTCTGGAGCATCAATAGGTGGATTCCGGACATTGAACTGGTACCTCTTCCCAGCGGTGCCTGATAAGTGTTGGATACATACCCTGGGCCACGATCAAGTTGTGCTTCACTTTTGCGCTGCGAGACGACCTAGTGCAGACTTATGGAGCGAACCAACACCAGCTGCACTAGATGAGAGTCGTGAGCGGCGGCTTTCATGGTGGGACCAGCGGCGTATTGGTTTCAGTGACCTTGAGGCAATAGACGAAACTCTGCACTGCTATACAGTAGTGCCAAAAACGGCAAGAGAACGAGACTGGTTAGAGGAAAAGAACCGTGACTTAGAAAGGCTGGAAAAGATATTTGATGGATTCGAGGAACTGAATCGCTCAGTTAGAGTGAGAGCCCGACGCACTCGCACTTAATATATCCTACCGAGTCCCAATGGTTGATCACATGGCCAATCCCTTTGAACACCACTACAAAGCCGTGTTCCTTTGTCCCTATCATAACATAGCTCCACGCAGCGCATTCTGCACCTTTATGTACTGTTCTAAGCCTATTCCTGGTTCCTGATTCAGTTATTGTCCTGCTGCGCGGGGTAGAACCCCGCCCCTGGTCTTGCTTCAGATGTTCTACACCGTGATCCTTAAAAACCCCTCATGCCGATAGTCTAGGTCTCTCAACGTGTCTGGTGCTCTCTGTCGCTTGTGCAAGGAAGCCATGCCTGGAGCAAACCTCAAGAGCCGGCAGGGGCCGAAAGTCGAGATGAGTGCCACAGGAGAGTGTCCGAGCCCTGTAAAAGTCGACACGCCGACCGACACGCCGACCGTCACTTGGCGAGAAATATCCCAGTGGCAGGCTGATAACAAATACGTCCTCAGTGGTTATCGGCGAGGGAGAGCTGACTATGCTGAGAGCTTCCGGAGCTTGACATTCATGCACAACGAGACTTGCAGCATATATACGCATGGAATCCCGTCGCTTCTTCTGCCTTTTGTCGCACCGATCCTCCTCCGTGGCCTAGCCGGCCCCCGAATTCTCGATGTTACGTCGATGGACTATGCTATGTTTGGGGTTTTCTTTCTCTCTGCCGAAATCTGCCTGATCCTGAGCACACTGTATCACCTGATGGAATCACACTCTAAGCGTGTAAAGTTGTTTTGCCAGGGCATGGATCTGCTCGGTATTGTTATCGTGACAGTTGGCACATTCTCATCCGGCATCTACTACCTATTCTTTTGTGAAGGGGATCTGCAAAGGTTGCATTGGGGTATTGTCAGTTTTCTACGACGCTCCTGATCGGGCAAACACAAGACTTTGCTGACACGATATGAGGTTTAGGTCTTGATCACAGGCACTATAACAGGGATTTTCATGTCGCATCCGGTTCTCAAAACCCCTCACTGGCGTAAGGTGAAAGTGGCTGCCTTTATTGTTTTTGGCTCTTCAGCCTTCATACCCTTAGGACACAGTGTTCGGCGGTACGGCTTTGACTTTATGCTTCAATATGCCGGCATGAAATGGTATCTCCTCGAGCTAAGCTTCTACGGCACTGGAGTCCTATTTTATGGGGTAGGTTCGCACACTCCTGACCCTGTGCTTGAACTAGCGAATGACCAAACACAGTTTCGAATCCCTGAGAGGCTGGCACCAGGCAGGTTCGATATCTGGGGAAGCTCTCATCAATTCTTCCACATCCTGATCCTATGCGCCATGTACACACATGTGATTGCTTTACAACAAGGATTCGAGACTGCCCACACACTCGACGTGTGTCAGACGGTGTTACCCGATGCGGCGGACCTCGGGGCGAGCAGTCAAGCAGGTATCAGTTCGTTTGATGACATGGGGATGGAGAGCTATCGCCGTTTAGACTACTAGGGCCTGAATAGTAGTTGGGTCGGTGGCATCGTCCGAGCAGGGGCATTCCCACTAGGTTTCCAATCTCACCAAGTGCTTTGCATACCATGCAACCCGAAAGTTACGACCGTGAGAATTATTGTTGTGTGCCTTTCAATTATGCGAATATGCCACCACCTAGTCAGCATGAGAGATCGCAATGCTATATTTGGAGTCCTGCGTCTGCTAGCACGCCTCTTACCGGCAGTTTCGACAACTCACCTTTCTATCATCTGACAAGGTTGGGTAAAGCATGATTCGTTCAAGGCTATATATAGAGTAGACTATTATTCTTTACCATTCCCACCTGGATACCTCTTTGCTGTCTGTGTCCATCAAGCCTCATGCCATGGTCAAGATGAAGCTTCATCCCAGGGAACGTACAGTTTACTGGGCTGGTATCCAATCAGTCCTGATGTCGCTGTTCCACTGTCAACGGTTGGACTATAGGTGCTGTGGCTTTTGCTCGGCTTGCGCAGTCGGAATTCGGATTTGACATTGGACGCTGGACTGACGGCATCTTGATGGCGCCTAAGCTTATAGCTGAAGACGCGGAAGCGCTTTGGGACAGATCAGAACCTGAGAAGGACATGTTCTTTTCCTTCTGAAGTGAGAAAGACACAGTCTTGTCCTTGAGGGAGAAGGACATGACTTTGTTGATTTTGAGCGAGAAGGACATGAGCTTGTGATTGAGTGAGAAAGATTTGGCTTTGTTCTTCTTGATTGAGAACGATATGGCTACATCGTTCTTTCTGAAGTGAGGAAAATGGATTACCCATATTCGGAGAGCTGTTGTTATATATGTGTATCCTGCAACAGACATTCTGGAAATCGCAGTTTCTGGTTCTGTTGCTGTTCTTATTCCGATGACTGGTGGTCGAATCCGATGCTCATTCTAGCATACGGAAACCAGAACTATTCCAGTCTAGGTCGGGAGAGGGGCAGCAGGTTGTTGTTCACCGGTGCGACAGCACCAGGCTCCCTGGCAGAAACGAGTCGGGAAGGGGAATGAAGGAGAAGAAGAACAAAATTAGAGGCAGAAACAAATACAGGAATAAGAACAGGAACAGGAACAGCGCGCAAAATCCATTCTGTCTACTTGGCGCAATCAGGAAACGCGACATCCTTGCAGGATCTAGCGCGACTACCGTTCAGGTGTCGGGCACCTCGAGGCTGATTTCATTGATATGGTAGTACCCTCTCTTCTAATCCCTTTGGTCCTCACCATTATCCTCCTTCACTTTCGATAATGGCGGCCAATGCCTACAATGACTACGTAGAGGCTTGCCTGCATGGTGTAACGGTTAGAGTCACGGAATCTCTACTGTTCAGCAATGAAGGACATTTCCGTCTCTCGACTGGTATATGGGATGTTGAAGTGTCCTTAACCAGACGAGAGACAGGAGCAAGGTATGGTGTCCTTCCAGCGCGCAATGAGCATACGCTGGTGTCTGGTGCAAGCAGCACACTTCACCCTGGGGACTCGGAAGAGGTGCCAATAATACTAGATGAGGGCCAGCTAGACGGGATTGCTGAGCATATGGAAACGTACCCGAGCCCTTTAATACCCCAACCCTCTGTGGACAACTCAACGACCATGTCCGAGGCATCAGACGAAGATTCTATCTGGCCAAATGTTTCACTGAGGCGGGGAAATGACGACCCGTTGCACGGACTCCGAGCATCTGTCCCACGACGCGACTACGGGACGGCTCGCCGGGGCCAGCGCGGACGCAGACGCAGACACCGCCACAGAAGCCACATTGCCGAAGCAGCCTCGGAAACCATGTCCGAAACATCAAACGGGACATTCCGAGCCGACGCTCTCTTTCAACCTCGTAATGCTCCTCTCGAGCAAACGAGGGATGTTGCCGATCCTGTACCAGAGGCTCGCAACGACAATTCACGGAGGGCTCTAGTCCATTCGCTCGTTGCGTCTCTCGAAAGAAGGGAACGTGAACGAAGGAGGACAAGGTACGCTGCCAGGCTCGCCGCGATGGAACCATGAGGCACTGGTACAGGGTATGCAGAGATTCTGTTGCGACACGGCGCTTATCCCTCCGAGATGTCAGGATAGGGCTTTTGCAACAGTATGTTTTGTCGACCATGGTGGCCAGACAACGATGGTGAAGGAGTTGCCGCATGGAAAAATTTCACCAGTCACTGCAACGAGATAAGTCTTGGCAAATAGTATATCGAGGAGACAGCAATGTAAGCTTCCTAATCTCCACCAACCTTGTGTAATGGGCAAAAGCGGTTGGAGTTACCACCTGCACCAGGGAACGAAAATCCTTGTGTTGAACTTATAGCATCTTTCACTTAAGAGAAGCAGAGCCTGGTTGCCTTCCTGATTCCGACTGTTCATCATCTCCTGTGTCTAGATTGGGTACAAGGTGTTTAAGAGGAGATCCACGAGGTGCCGCTTCTTCCTGTGGATCTGATTGGCTCGCGGCACCTTCAAAGGCCAATTCGAGAGCCTTGCGCCTTTTACCGATCGGTGTCAAGTCTGCCGGATCGGCGGAGGTGTCGGAGTCGTAAAGTGATGGTGTTCTGTTTGATTCGTGGTGTGTGTTGGTGTTTTGGCTGGTGGGCTCCGTATCCGCTGACACACCGCGAACGAAGCTTAGGCTTAGATCATCGCCTTCATCCCTAACCGCCTTGTTGGCGTTCTCGATCGCCTCATCTCTCTTCTCCTTTGCGAAGTCTCTGCCGTTTCGATATGCAGCAGCGCCTTGCCTGAAGGTATGAATATCGTTGGTCATCGCATACGCCCCGACCTGGGTCATCACGTACCCAGGGGGCCGTCCCGGCGCGGATGGCTCTATTGAGTGTGTGGCGTACATTTTCAGGTGTCCATCTAAATACGTGTAGCCAATTGTGGATGCCTTGTTGTCAAAGACGGGTGCTGGAGACCTGAAAGACCGAAGAGAGAACTGTGCTCTCTCTCCAAGTGCCATGTCGTAACATATCTGGCGTTTTGCCACAGCTGCCGACCCATCCGGACCTTTGACTTCGAGAAACATATTTGGTGCGACAGGCAGGTCATGCTGGGCAGAAGGAACGATATGGCCCTCTAACTCCCTGCGCACCTTCCGGTCGAGCTGCTCGGGTCGGGCACCATAGTATATATCTGGCTTGGCAGCTACCAGTGTACCGTCGGTCAGAGGGTCGAGGTTTATGAATGCGATATCACTAGCCGTGCATTTGCTATCTCTGATATTGCCTTCAATAAAGGGGATAACTTTGGAAATGACTTGACTTTCTTTAGTTGCGTGTGTATTTGCTCGCTTGAACCTGCGGAAATCGTCGTTCGTAAAACGCGATGGTGACAAAGAGGCCCTCGGTGCTCTTTGCGTTAGGTCGTCCACGTTCGAGAGCTCGGGGGGGTACCGGCCATCAGGGTACTCGTAATCATCGGGAAGAATGTCATTATCGGTAAGGTGTTGCTGGAAAGCCGGGTCGTATGCCTTCGTGCTTCGAGTCACGGTTGTATTAGACGAGTCACGCTTCTCTGGAGACTGAGAGCCTCGTTTTCGTCGTCCGAGACTTGACTGGCTGGAGCTCATCTCCTGCTCGGCGGTTTCAGGCGCGCGGCACTGCTGCCTATTAGCTAAATTGATGGGAAGGCTCTTAGGGCGTACTTACCCCCCTCAGCTCGGTCAGGTCGGGACCGCCTAGTTTTGATAGACCCCTAATGCCCTTCAGAGACTTCGGGGAGCACCGTCGGAGAAACTGGTCGGCAGGGAGGAGACCGCTGTCGGTCGCGGCACGACGGGCACGAAGACGGCGGCTACGACGCGTTGGCTCCGGAGATACGTGAAGGTCTTTCCTGGCGAGCGCTCGCCGTGCGTTCCTTCGATCCAGCTCCCGCAAAGCACTTGCACACAGAGGCACTGTTGATAAGGCGTCCCAGAATGCTGGTGGTGGAACGGTGGGGTACCGCAGCTTTCGTCGCTTCGAAGAGCCGTGTGCTTTGTCGACTTGAGGCGATGAACTTGTCTCGGGATGCTGATGCTTGCGTTTGTTAAAGCTCTGCTGTCGATCGCTCTGAGGATCTTGTGCTACAATCATCCTTGAGCGGTTGAGTTGATGCACGGGTAGGCGCAGGGCGCTGTGCTCTTATGCGTGTCCGGAAGGGAGAGATGACACAAACGCATCCGCGCCCTACTGGCTGGCCCATTTATAGCCAACCAATTTGTTGCCTGCCGGATCTGTCCGCGACGTGCATGCTCAACGCAACACCAGCACCTTCGATGATTGCCAATGGAATCCAGAAACCACCGAATTTCCGAGGCGCACGAGGATGGTCCCTGTCGTGACGTTAGTTGTGCTACACGGCGGCAGTCAGACAACAGAATCGAGCGTGAGTATTTGGGTCATCTGGTAGGCACCAAAAGCGGCACGGTAGGTAAGGCCCCTGAACTGCCCCTCAAACGGCCAGTGAAGGATCGGGCCATTGGCGCGCGCCTAATTCTCCGGTAGCGCCAGCACCAGCAGTCGCGTCGTGGCCAGCCATTTCCTGATCTAGCTGGCCTCGGGGTGACTTTTGAGTGACAAGGCCACAACGTGCTGAATGTTCCTGCTTCGAGATTGTGGGGACCCCACCACAGCTTGAGACCACCGTAGCTTAGCCGAGAGGTGAACTTCCCGAGGCGGTCGAGGCTTTCTAGAAGCACTACGGTAGGGCCCATGTCGCTGTTCTAAGAAGTGGAAGGCAGATTCAGTCGCATCACGATTTACACAGTTCAATAGGAAACTTTGCCAGTTCAATTTTTTGGCGAGAACTAAGATGCTTAGATGAGGAATGCCGAGCTGTGCGAGATTCATTCTCTGAGCCTAGGCGAGCACCCAGGCGACGCCGCCGGCGACGGCACCGGCAACGACGGCAAGCGCCTCGTAGCTGCCAGTCATACGGCCAGCAGCGGCCGTGGGGATGACCTCAGGGGCGGCGAGAGCGGACTGCGCAGGCTCGGTCTTTGGTGGATTCGACTCGGTTGAGGGCGGCTGAAGTGGCTCAGGCTGTTCTGGCTGCTCAGTCTTTCTTGGAGGCGGCGGAACTTCCGAGCTCTCAATCTTCAGGGTGGGCAGCTGAGACTTCATGCCCTCCGGGCTTGGAGGAGGGTACTCAGTCTCGGTCACAGGGCAGACAGTAGTTGTGACAGGGATGGTCTGAGTGATAGTAGTGGTGGTAGGACCGCCAGGGCACTCGTCATCACACGTGGTAACGGTGATGCAAGCGGTGGTGTAGATGGTCGAAGTGGTGTACTCGGTGGTGTGCTCAATTAAGCTCTCAGTGTTACCAGTGACAATGGTGTCGGTCGACTTGGTGGCTGAAGTCTCCTCGGTCTTGGTGCTCGTGGAATCACACTTGTCGCCGTAGCAGGTGGTTGGAGAGGTGGCCTCAGTAGTCTCGACAGAGGATGTCTGGGGAGTGACAGTAGAGCTTGCCTCGGTGGAGCTAGTCTCGCAACCATAGCCTTCGCAAGGGCAATCATCGCCATAGCAGTCGGTAGGAGAAGGAGTAGGGGACGTCTCAGGCTCACAATCATCACTGTAGCAGTCAGTAGGAGAAGGAGTGGGAGTCGGCTCGGGCTCGCAATCCTCGCCGTAGCAGTAACTAGTAGCCGGATTAGGAGTTGGTTCAGGCTCGCATTCCTCGTCATAGCAGTCGGTGGGAGAGGGAGAAGGTGTTGACTCGCGCTCGCAATCCTCGCCGTAGCAGTAACTAGTAGCCGGAGTAGGAGTTGGCTCAGGCTCGCATTCCTCGCCATAGCAGTCACTGGTAGCCGGAGTAGGAGTTGGCTCAGGCTCGCAGTCGTAACCATCACAGGAGCAGTCCTTGTCATAGCAATCTGTAGGAGCAGGAGAGGGTTCAGGCTCAGCGGTTTCGTCACAGGTCGGGGGACCATGGCCTTCTTCAACGCAGGTCGGTTGAGGCTCTTTAGTGGTCTGTGTGGCGAAACAGCTACAGGCCGAGCTAATACGCGCCATCTCCTCACCGTTCTTACATCCTTGCTTAATGTTGCGTGGGATATAAGGTTGGCCGTAGCTGGGTTTCAGCCATTCGGGGCAGAAGTCGGGGTTCTGGATTACGGCCCTGTAACAGCTGTCTTCCTGTAAATGTATGTTAATCTGTGTGTTGACATGTGTTGAAAGACTTGACCGTGAACTTACATGGCCCATATCACTGTGGTCAACAGTGGCCTGGACAAGGCCAACGGCCGTGAAGACCAGGATGAGGGCACTCTTCATCATTATAATATGTATTGGTTCCTGAAGTTCCTATGTATGCAGAAAGGTAGGACAGGGTCGCCGGAAAGGAAGGCTTTTGTTCTTGGACTTGGTCTCCAGCGGCGAGGGCTTACAAAAAGTATATTCCTGGAAGAGTTTAAATCGTAATTCTGTGAGTTTGAGCCCAGATATGGCTTCAGCAGGATCGCTGCCTGTATTGGCTTGAACCTACGGGAATCTAGCACTGTACCTGCTAAGTGGTTCAGCACGAGATTTGTGCTGGAACCCCGCAGGAAAGCTTCGAGACTGCATTCTGTTCCTGGTTCATGCCCACTTCGTGCACAATTCCGGGTTTTAATAAAAGTCCTGGGGACTTCAGCATTCCCACTGCTTGATCCTCTAACAATCAAATTGAGGAAGCCGTCCCTAGCCTAGGAGTGCAGTTCCGGATCCCTGCGCGCTTTGCACCAGGCCATTGCGACATCTGGTTCAGCTCACATCAAATCTTCCTTGTGTCGATCTGTCCCTGCGTCGCGAGCCACCCTCCGTAGCCGAGCCGAAATGCAGGTACTTTGCCTTCAAAAGAATCTCGATTCCGCACACACATTCTAAACTGATTGCTGCCACGTGCATCCTATTGAATGGTTTCGCATCTGATCCCATGGGAATTCTAAAGTAAAAATATCATTACCATCGAGCGCAGGATCCGACCGTAAATAACATCCTATACGAACGACATTCAAGCGCACCCCTTCAAAACTCCACCAACAAGCTCTCAGCCCCTCAAAAAATACTGCACTGATCCTAGAAGAGCCCATAACCTATAATCTAGGCTCAGAAAAGCGTCACGAGCGCTGTGGTTACAGTGGGGTGCGAGTCCAGCGTCAGTAAACCCATCATTCTAAATTTATTCCAAAGGGCCAGAAGTGGACTAACTTGCATGTGGCGCATGCACAGTGTGTGGCTGCGCTGGGTAGACTATAGTACACAGTGCGAGTCATCGATCCCAAGGACAAAGAACTAGCCAACATCAAAAAGACCCTCCTATGGAGAAACGTCTTTGAGCACATCTTCATCAAAGCATTAATCAGGAATACGCTGAGAACGAATCTTGATTTGACTCAGCAGCTCTTCTGACACTTGCCTTGAAGGGTGTGTTAGCGCCATGATCTGGGATTTGATGGAGACCACATGCTTGAGCAGCTCGATTGCCTCCTTCACCTGCCCGTTGGCTTGATACGCTCGGGCGAGTTCGTGTTGCGATGCTAGTCGATCTGGGTGATTCTCCGCCAACGTTGTCTTGTGCGCCTTGACCACATGCTCAAGCAGCTTGACTGCCTCCTTCACCTGCCCGTTGGCTCGATACGCGATGGCGAGTTCGTGTTGCGATGCCAGTCGAGAAGGGTGATTCTCCGCCGACGTTATCTCCTCCACCTTGACCACGTGCTCCAGCATCTCAACTGCCTTCTTCACCTGCCCGTTGGCTCGATACGCTCCGGCGAGTTCGTGTTGCGATGCAAGTCGATCTGGGTGATTCTCCGCCAACGTTGTCTCCTTCACCTTGGCCACATGCTCAAGCATCTCAACCGCCTCCTTCACCTGCCCGTTGGCTCGATACGCTCTGGCGAGAGCGTGTTGCGATGCCAGTCGAGAAGGGTGATTCCCCGCCAACGTCGTGTCACGCACCTTGACCACGCGCTCAAGCATCTCAACTGCCTCCTTCACCTGCCCATTGGCTTGATATGCTCCGGCGAGAACGTGTTGCGATGCCAGTCGATCTGGGTGAGTCTCCGCCAACGTTGTCTTGTGCGCCTTGACCACGTGCTCAAGCACCTCGACTGCCTCAGGAATTCGTCCCTCAACTTGTAAGCATCGCCCGCCCCCACAACCTCCCTCCTCACCTGGTCAGCGTCGCCTGAGCGACTGACCCACCCTTGAGCAGCAAGGTGCACAAGACTGTGCATATCCAACATCTCGCTCTCTTCGCGACGCTGCAAGAACGCATACCCGCATAGCGTTCCGATAGCATTCGTTAGACTCTCCTGTGATTCTGTCTGTGGTAGTATTGACTCGGGGATTGCCCTTGGTTCGATCTGCGACAAGAACGACAACAGGTCCGCAGCTGTCTCATCATTCTTCCGGATCTCTTCGAAGGAAATAAGCCACGTACTCGCTACCGCATGTCGTGACTCGGAGTACCGCGTGCGATCAGGGAATTCGCGACTCAGAAGACCGATCGCTTCCTTGTTCACATCGCGCAGAAGCGAGAGATACCTTGACACCGGCGTCTTGTTCCTCTTCATATATGCTGCCGCCTGTGAAATTGCCAGAGGGAGAAAGGTGAGCCTGCGCAGAAGCTCTGTCATCGCCTCGTTTTCCACCTTGATCGCCGGGAGTAGCTTCTGCAGGAAACACTTCGCCTCTTCTTCGCTCATCTCCTCTAGCTCCTCAGTATCATCGTCCGCAACGGCCTGTGCTACATCCATCGCGCGAGTAGTGAACAGAATGCATCCATCCCCATTTTTCGGAAGATACGTATAGATCCCCCCTGGATCCATTAAAGCGGCCACGTCGTCGGCATTATCGACAATCAGCAACCAGCTGCCTGATGCGCTCGACTCAAGGTACCTCTTCACCACTTTCTTTGCGTCTTCTGTTCCAGGTGTCGAGAGTCTTATCCTTTCAACCATGTCCGCGCAGGACTGCTCAAAAGCGGCCATGCTCAGCGCCGAAAGCCAAAACACCGACCAGCCTGGCTGAGTCCTGGCATGGTACGCAATCTGTAGCGCCACCTGTGTCTTGCCGACCCCGCCAAGTCCGGCGATGGCCATAGAGTGTGGGCCATCATCGTTGAACAGGTTATTCTTGAGGCGTCTGAGGATGCCTTTGCGACCCACGAAGCGTTTGTTTTCGGAGAAGGGGATGATAAAGTGCGGCCCATGCAAGGGACCGGGAATTTCCATGCGTTCTAGATCATGGCATCTCAAGTTAGCCGATTACGCTAGTATGAACTCGTTGGTCGCTCCACAACTCACCAGGAGGGGCATGATGATGGACTTCCGAGTAGTAGCTGTTCCCAACATGTACGCGGCTGCGACCGGCAGCATTTACATCGTTGGCTGATACCGTGCTCATTTTGCGACCGGCAACTCTATCGAATGCTACTGCACCTCGTTTAGGTAAATCAGGTTCGCGATCGCATATCCAAGTCGTCAGCAGTCATCGTTCACTTCTCTCCAGTTGGGAAGGTAGTCAGGATAGAATGCCTAACAGGAGGGGTTTGGTGCGCCTGTGTTCACAGCGGGGCACTCGCCTCCAATCATCGACGAGCTCAAGGTGCACGTATTTCACGTGATTTCTCGTTGCGGCTGACGATGATGATCCGAATTTCTAGAACTGAGATTGAGGCTCGGGTTGCGAACACAACATGCTAGTCGGATCATCATGGACCGTGTCTGCGTTCCCCACCTGCCGAACTTCGACAGCTAATCTAATTTGCTATGAGCATTACCATGATGGACACTGACAACATTACCCCTCATGTAAGCCCGAAGCTAACAACGGTCCGATCCGTCTCCATGCGATCAGAACCCTAGTGCTATCGAAAGTGATCCACTTGATGCAAGGCATTTCACTCGTGATGCTGTCAAACCGCTATTCTCGGAGCGAGGTTGAGATGAGAAGGGCCACCAAGGCGCTGATTCGAGAAATCACGTGGCATAGTCATAGTTGTAATTGTTCGCCTACTTCTCGTAGCCGCTGACTGATGGGCAGCAGAGCGGCCATCGCGTTAGCTTGACGCCTGAACTCGGTGGTGATATGTCAGCCTCCCCGAAGGCCCATAACCTTTGAAGCATGGAAATTTCGGCTTCTTTGCTGCACGTCAGAGCAAAATTCATCGCAAGAGGAATGAAAAGCTCTTCCAACTGCAAGCGCAGAAAGATTGGCCACGCGTGCATAAACATGTGCTTCACATGTTGCCTTTCCAACCAGACTCCAGTACACTCTCCCCAGTCTGAAACGTCGCACACGAGCGCATGATTTCGCAAATATAATGTTATATTTATGGCTCTCCGTCTGCTGTAAAGTAATGGTCAATGCAGAATCGCTATAAGGATTAATATATCCGAATTGACAGATTTGCGACCGTGGCTAGGGTGTACCAGGATGGCTAGCCACTCACAGGGCGGTGTTGACAGGGGCACACTGTGCTCACTTCTCGCTTCTCGCTTCAGGTTCCCTCAAATTTTATGTGTCGCTATGAACAACATCGGACCTCAACCCTGTATCCTGATCCAAACTTCTGCTTGCGACACCACCAGTCTCTGCGACGTCCAACGGAGACTCCCACTTGAATACCGCCAGGAGCAAATTCCACCGTACCTAATCACGGCTGCTTCTTCATTTCTTCAACCATGAAATGAACAGTGCTGCGGATGTCAAAGATATTACCAGTGGTGTCGTTGGGTTTTGTAAGTCGACGGACTCGCTTTCCAAGCCAAATACGTACGCGAAGCAAAACCCCAGTGCTGGCGAAACGCATAGCAGCACGTACATGAAGACCATGCAACCGGAGACCTCCTCGACGGCGTGTAGTCCCCAAAGTGGTATTCTGCCCTCGCTCAACTCGTTGAAGTATGACAATCTTTGAGGAATTCTTGGTACAGTATCTGTAGGGAGTGTCGGCTGGCAGTTAGCATCGTCTGCGAAAGAAGGAAGTTCCACCCAGAGAAAGCGTGGCCTATAGAACGGAGCTTGTATGAGGATTGTCAGAGGAAGACCCTGATACTTCGTCCTGATGATGAAAGGCTTCCGGTAGTGATGATAGATATGCTTGAACTCCTCCGGGCTGATAGGCGGCTCACACTCAGCTGGCCGTGGGGCATAATAGTAACTCTCACTGTGCTGGGTGTCCTGCTCGGGTAGCCCGCTCCCGCGGAGGGAAAATCGTTTCGGCAGGAACTTTTCGAATTTGGCAAAATTGCAGTGTGAGAAGCGGTGAATTGAAAACCAATACCTCCAGAATCCTCGCAGCTCATAGTATCCGCTTTGAAGCTCGCGGGCGAATTTAAGAGTGTCGGGTATTTGAGAATGCACTTGAAACTGATGGAGGCGCAAGTTACTGCCGTTCACCATCAGAGCGATATATCTTACCCCAGAGGGATCTTGTCGCTGCCCTCGGCCATCTTGTTCGCTTCGTAGGTCTGTCGGCGCCTCCTGGTTGGGCAATCCCATGCGTGGCTGTTCGGCAGCTGCACTAGGCCATGATGCACTTCCAGTACCAAGCTGACTAGAACCTACTTCCGTGGATCTGGTGGCAGGGACAGGAAGGGGTATTGACGTTCCAGAAGCATCATCAAAGTCGGTGATGCTAGGCTCATGCTCGGCGAGTAAATGCCTTAGAGTATTGGTGCCGCGAGCCTCAGCCTTCGGTAGGTTTGATGCCAGCTTCGGATCTGAGAACTGAGGACTGTCGAAGCATCCAAAAGTAGGTCGTCGCTCAATCAGTTTGACAAGCTCCCTACCGAAGGTTTCTGGAACGTTCTCCCAGCGTTCATCGCGACAACTCTAAGAACTATGTCAGTCTTATGAATTATACTCCAGTAAAGGTCGACGTACACAAAACCACCGCAGTCGCACCTCACCAGGTTTTAGGGGTTTTCGTGGTGGAGAGAGTGGCCACCAGTTCCATGCTTCTTGAGTGAAATTCTCTAAGCCTAGTTTCAACCTATCCGGCCAAGAAACAGTCAAGTGGCATTCGACATCGATTCTTCGTGGCCGGGCGTGATTGAGCTCGGATATCAGACAAGTAAGCCGTTCTTTGAGCCGTGCGGGCCCGAGGTAGTCTGCGTTCTTACTCCTTTGGTTGGTTTGGTCCATAAGGTCTTTCGCTGCCTGAACAAATGGAGGGAAGCATGCTGTGTCCGCGGGATCCGCCGTTACTGCGGTCACATCATCGAGACTGGGTGCGTCCTGAGTGGTGAATGGCGTCAACATTCTTTCTCCCGATGCTGTGGGAATTGTCACTGCAACGTCCATTGACTGATGTTGTAAATCGGCTTGTGACTGGGCTTCATCCGATGAAGCGTGAAGCATAGATTCAGGTTGAAACTCGTACCGGTCGCTGTATGCTCCAGGACGATAATGCAGGAACGTCTGGTCGCTAATGTTTCCACTGATGATCCCCGCCTGGAAGCCTGAGTTCTGCTGGCCGAAGGAGATTGTTGTCGAACCCTCGTTGCGGACGTCGACGCCCTGCGTCTCAAGAAGCAGCTTGACAACCTGCTCGTGTCCCCTTGAGGCAGCCTGTGATAGTGGTGTCCATCCACCATCATCCTTCGAGTCGATGTCGACGCCCTGCGTCTCAAGAAGCAGCTTGACAACCTGCTCGTGTCCCTCTGAAGCAGCCAGTGATAGTGGTGTCCGTCCATATTCATCCTTCGAGTCGATGTCGACGCCCTGCGTCTCAAGAAGCAGCTTGACAACCTGCTCGTGTCCCCTTGAGGCAGCCTGTGATAGTGGTGTCCGTCCATATTCATCCTTCGAGTCGATGTCGACGCCCTGCGTCTCAAGAAGCAGCTTGACAACCTGCTCGTGTCCCCTTGAAGCAGCCCGCGATAGTGGTGTCCATCCACCATCATCCTTCGAGTCGACGTCGACGCCCTGCGTATCAAGAAGCAGCTTGACAACCTGCTCGTGTCCCCCTGAAGCAGCCTGTGATAGTGGTGTCCATCCATGTTTATTCTTCGAGTCGACGTCGACGCCCTGCGTATCAAGAAGCAGCTTGACAACCTGCTCGTATCCCCCTGAAGCAGCCTGTGATAGTGGTGTCCATCCATGTTTATTCTTCGAGTCGACGTCGACGCCCTGCGTATCAAGAAGCAGCTTGACAACCTGCTCGTGTCCCCCTGAAGCAGCCTGTGATAGTGGTGTCTGTCCATATTCATCCTTCGAGTCGACGTCGACGCCCTGCGTCTCAAGAAGCAGCTTGACAACCTGCTCGTGTCCCTCTGAAGCAGCCAGTGATAGTGGTGTCCGTCCATATTCATCCTTCGAGTCGATGTCGACGCCCTGCGTCTCAAGAAGCATCTTGACAACCTGCTCGTGTCCGTTCCAAGCAGCCTGTGATAGTGGTGTCCGTCCATATTCATCCTTCGAGTCGATGTCGACGCCCTGCGTCTCAAGAAGCATCTTGACAACCTGCTCGTGTCCGTTCCAAGCAGCCAGTAATAGTGGTGTCCTCCCATGACTGTCCTTGGTATCTGGACGATCGCTCTTACACAGAAAATGCTTCATCACTTTGCCTAGCCCAAAATATGCCGCAACATGGAGTCTTCGCATTCCCACTGGGAAGTCTTGGCTATATGATTGCTTCCATGGTTGTTTGACAGTTGTTAAAGCCTGTATTTGTGCCTCCAAATGCTTTTCGCTTTCTAAGAACCGTATTACATCTTGAGAAACCTCTACAGCCTCTCGAGCATGGTCACCCCAGAAATGGGAGGAGTAGTCGAAAAGAGGTTCCGACCGTAATCGGTCTTCGAACTCCCCATCGTTGTGGCAGATACCTTCTTCGAATGCGCTGAAATTGAGATATGTAACGCAGGTCTCCGTGATTTCTCTTTGTGCACTGGGGAACCATCGTGTCCGCGAGCGCTCAAAATATTCTTGTGTCGTGTAGTGCACCAGGCGGATGATGTTGCTCTCTTCGTCAATAGTGACCAGGCCTGCACAAACAGAAATGATATCCCCTAGCTGTGGAATATTCTCCGGATCCAGCCACGTCTGTCCGATTTCGACTCCGAGTGCGTGCTGCAGCTCTGTGGTAGATAGCGGTCGTTTGGCGCAGGTGATCCATGACAGAACTTGCTTGGCCAGTTCTTCCTGAGCAGGCAGTTGACCCTGGATTCGCTCCATTGCATCATTATACGCGTCGTCATACGCTTGAGAGCCGGCTTTCAGTCTCCCAAGTGCCACCCTCACGGCCTTTATAGTACTGAGACCTTTCAAAGAGTCGAGATGCAATTTCGCAAGTAAGAACCTGGCCGAGTCAATATCGCCACAGAAGATGAAGGGAGCATTATCATACATTCCATCAACAACCTCGACCATCTTGGCCACAACTTCGTCCTGTAAAGTCGGACTCCGTGCAATAACGGTCGACACGTAAACCATATTACCTTGGAGATATCTTCGAATATCTTCCGGGTGCGCCCGGATCTCTAGCGATACGCTATTTTTGAATTGGTCGATGATGTTTTGAATGTATCTCGATGTTGCAAAGATGTTGGCTCCCGAGGTCTTTTGCAGCGCAAACAGCTCTGCTATGAATTTGACTCGACTACCATCGGATAGCTGGCACTCGTCGAGGGCGTCGACAACGATGAAGACCCTGGAAAACAGTCTCGCCACAGTCTGCAGGGCACTGGACAGTTCGTCAAGTGATGGCCTAGCTCGGCCCTTGTGCTTGTCGTAGAGGCTCCTTATGCATTCTGGTAAGGGTGACTGGTTCTGGGATAGCTGCTTTAGCAGACTTGACAGTAGACCCTCCACCTTCTGATCGGCTTCTCGTCGGAAGTTGCAGTATAGGAATGCGACGGCAACACGGCAGTCATCGCGAAATCGCTCGTGGAGATCATCCACTACGATCGATGTGAGGACTGTCTTGCCAGCTCCGGGGATCCCTGGACAAAACAGAGTCTGTCGAATGGCCTCAACCCATTGCTGATAGTCCGTAGAGTCTAGCAGCCATTGTCCCGTGCCCGATTGTCGAAGTCGGAGAAAGTCGCTCTGCTGAGAGCTGTAATCTATCGACGTGATCCAGTCGAGAATAGCTTGACTATCCTGATCTGTCTGCCAGATCCGCTGCTCTTTCCTTGCCTCGGTGACTTCTTTGTAGGTATGAGAGGCAAGAGCCAGGGCGTCGACAGCCACCAGCCTATTCAAGGCTCCACACTGGCGCTGAAGGTTCTCAACCGCTTCTCTTCTTCTTCTTGACAGAAATGCGCCTTTGAGTCGCTCCCAGCCGACTTTGCCCCCGTAGGTTTGCTTCGTCAAGTCTTTGAGCAGATTATCCAGCTCCTGCTTGCATGTCGCCACCATCGCAGAGGCATCTGTGGATCCCGCTGATGGCCCGAGTTGCGTCAGGAGGGAAGAATGCCGGCCACGAAATGCATCTTGGAAGTCGTTGTTTAGAAAAAGGTTCGTGTTTGTCTCGGACAGGATTGTCTTCAGCGTCTGCACCTCGGTCTGGAAGTGCTTCGCCTCATCTGGCGCGTCTTTCCAATCCAGGCCGAGCTGCACGAGGGCTTGGATGATCTGGCCGGCGACACCAATTACGCCAATGATTCCAAAAGGATCAGCCATGTCACGTCTGCTGTCAGAAGTTTAACGAGGTCGCGCGATGGGACAATGGGAGAAGAGGATCGTTATTTGAGCTCAAGGCAGAAGTCTCCCTCCAAAGGCGGGGCTGTGCAGATGATCAGGCTCTCCTTCACCATGCGAGGCGAAGCAAGGCACTTGCGGGCTGGGCTCCCAGCAGAACGAACATCATTCATTGGTGGCGGATATGGCCCAGCGCATTTACAGCAGAACGAATCAGACAAAAGGGGCCAGGTGGCGGGATGATAGTATTATCGGAGTCGGGGCAAGACCAGCAGTATTCGTTTTGGTCAGGATAGGGTACCCAAGGCGATGAGCACAGTGCTTTCTGAGGACCCCTACTTTTGGAACATTAGTCATCAGTGTCTTCTTCTCTAGCGCTAACCAAATTCGTTCATCCTTTGATTTGCTTCTACGGCAACTGCCGCACTGTGAAGAACTTGGCAATGCTGGAGTGGAGGTAAAACAACTGCATGCTGAATCAACAGCATGCAATTAAGAGCCGAGTGGTAGGGTGCCAAGGGACAGCGCGGAAATGCCACCTGGATGAGAAGCGATCTATCTTTGCCAATTACACCACGCAGCTGTGATTGCAAGTTGCAGAAGGAGTATAGAAATGATCCGATAACATAGTTTACGTGAACGAAATAATTTCGATTGTGAATGTGACGTTGAGATTGAATTGAAAACAAAGTACCTGCATTTTGGCTCGGCACGGAGGGTGGCTCGCGACGTGGGGATGATCAGGAAGCGACCCAAAAACCACGGTGATGATTTCCACTGGTAGGTGAAGCAAGGAAATCGAATCTTGTGAGGGCACGTTTCGCTTCTGGACTCTTCTCCGGCAGGGCGCGAAGTATGCTCGTGGGTTTAAAGGCAATGAGGACATCCGGACGTTCCAGGGAGAGATGAGCGAGCAGGCTCTTTTCAATTCACGCGGCGCTGTACTAACATGTGTCTCACCCCCTCTCAGCGGGGTCACGAGCCAGGTGCTACGCCGCAGCTGGACGGCTGTTTTCGTGTCTTGGCTGTTACATCCTCAAGGCAAGCTTATCTCAAGCTTGTCACATCATTTCTTACGCCTGTGATGGTTACTAGCTTCACTCGTAGCAAATTCCAGTGCGCCGAGGTCCAAGTCTTAGGTTCCTCCGGGAGCTGTGTCTAGATCGAACTGTCACATTCCGGGCGGTAAAGGTTGCTAAATGTGACAAGCTGAAACTTTTGCAGCTTCAGGACGGCGACGTGGCGCGTATCTTCATGATGTGACAGGTCAGCTTTGAATGTAACAATCCATGTGCATACAGTAGTACGAGGTACTTGCCATGACCGATCAGTAGTGGTTGAGGATGTACCTATACTTCAGAGCTACGATGCCCCACCATGTTTCGCCACCCTGGATTCTGCCAGGATTCTGTAGGCATAGTGTATCTGAAAACAGCAATCATGGCTTCCATTTCATGAGGATCTAGTCTGTCAAAAGTGGCAGCCACAAAGCGCTGGACAAGAACTTGACGGGATCCCGTGTATTCTACTAGGTATGGTCGTATGTACAAGAAGGAGGTAATAATTTAACTTATAATCTTGACAATACCGCAATAACTGGTCGTTCCTTACGGAACCGGCCAGCGGATTTGACGGGGGACGACGATAAATAATACTAGATCTCCTGACCACTATACTACGGACATGTCAAGTTGCGAGCCGTTAAAGGTCGCTGTACTCGTACCTGCAAGACTGGAGATCCGATCCACAATGAAACAAAACCATCCTGCAGTGCTCACTCGCCTTTGCGTTCCAAAGTCTTGCCTAGAGTCTCTCTGATGAAGATCTCACTGTAAAGCCTCAGATGCGGATCCAACATGGGATTGTTGACCATCTGCAGCAATTGTTCATCCTTGTCGTCGGTAAGCAAGACAATGCGCCAAGTGTCAATCGGGTCTTCCTCGGTACCCTTAGCCGCATGCTCAACATAGAACAAGGGCTGGTCTACTCCAGACACATATTTCTCCCCGTCTGGGCCAGTCGCTTCTGGGATGCCGATGAACAGCGCCTCGTGCTTGTCCGGATCGACGCGGATCTGCTCAATGACGGTGGTGAACTCGTTGGGTCTGGGCCATGTGCGCTGGACTGTCACGCGCGTGAAGAACTCGACGTTGCCTTCGCGGCTGACGTTAAACACCTTGAGGCTGCCGGGTTGGATGAGAGGTCGGAGATATTTGGCTGGATTGCGAGCTTTCTGAGCCTTCATATCCCAGAGCTGGCTCAAGGTAAGAGTCAGGGGACCATCGGTGGTGTATCTCTCGCGGATGAGCTCGTTGATGTTCTGGTCAGGGTGTATGCTTGATGTGTGTTTTGGGTTGGCGAAAGCCGCGTCAAATACCTCTCTGTGTTTGACGTCGGCGGAAGACATGGCGTGGGAACTGTCTGGGAGATGTCGCAAGTGAGAAGACACACTTCTGTTCTGAACTTCGTGCTGTAATGATAAGGATCTAAGTGTTGGTCCCTGGGATAAGCATGACGAAGTGAGGGGAACAGCACCATCTTAAGTATCTGGTCATCCATAACGGTGATCACTATTGAGTTTCGGCGCCGAGATCATTAACGTCGGGACGACTTGCTGACATTCTATTCCAGAATCAGACTGGTCAGCGCGAATGCGAATGCTCATCTGTGCGGCTGCGGCGCGGAGCGAAAGCTTCAAATCGCGTACCCAATCGCGTCCTCAGACCATCCCCCTCCTTCGATTGCGTTCTCAATACCAAGGCGTGTCCGTTCACGTCTCTGCTTACGCCAAACCTACTAGTGCACTAATCCTGCGAGGACTTCAGTACAATGTAAGCCATGAGAATCCTTGAAGAGGTATTCTTTTCGTTCCTCTCTGGCCGATTATCTGCTACACCGGCTCAACCCGCGGAGCTACAGCTTACCCCGCAGGAGGCCAGAGCTGACATCTACCAACACCAGCGCTTGAAAATCCGGCTCCAATACGATGTATAGCTGTCGGAGCACTGATGATCATTTCGAAAGAGCTTATAGGACTTCGAATGATTTTAGTCGTATGTGGAAATGCTGAAGCCCATGCGTACGATTCTCACAGCTCACATCCCCAGTCAAGCTTCCGAAGCAGTGGTGTTAGTCGCCAGAGCCGTAGCCCATGTAAGCCCTATGGTTCGTTGCACCCTACTGCAGTCATCAATAGAACCGGCAAAAACTACTGAAAACTGCCTGCCGTGAATCCGCAGATTCCAAGGGGAAATGCGACCGCAATCCCACGTGTCGCGACCAGTGCCGGATCGTTAACACGGCGAGAGCTCATAATGGCAACCCTGTATTGTGACTCTCGAGTCGTCTTGCAAGATGCTGCTGCATGAGTCCAAAGTCAGATCGTGACAGGCGTCAATGGCATTCATGCGGGCTTTTGTAGCTCTTGGGGATCAACAGAGGGTGGCTACTGAACAGAGTGCGTGATGGAAAAGTGTGTCGCATCATATTGAGCTATTGAGAGCTCCCTGGCCAATAACTACATCCGAGGCTGAGCGGTAACCCCTATGTTAAGCAACGTCCGGTCCAGCCTTGATCTTGCAGGTATTACAATACCGCAAATCTACTCTTAGCCCGAACTGCATGTCCGTAATAATAAAGCAAATACGGAATAGGGACTAACGCAACGGAGATACACGCGAGGATCGTGAGAGTGTAGTGTGTGCCCATGCTCTCGTACCACGGGATGCCAGCCACAGTCATACCTCCAGCCACGACATATCGTACAAGAGAAACGAATGTAAGGGCCGATGCCGCAAATATCTCGTAGGAGTCGATGACGTACATGTAGACGCAGAGGAAGATGCCCATCACAGCGTATCCGAACAAAGAGACGGCAAGAATGGCCGACCAAATGCTGACGCGGGAGTAGTTGGTCCATCCGAGCCAGAACAGGGAGACTGGCATCGCGATGGCAGCTCCGAATGTGGCGTACCAGAGCCGGATTTCGGGTTTGAAGAGGCTCCCGGCTTCTTTTCTCGTGCGCTTCAGGGTCATGCGATAGATGACAACAACAAGAAGGAAGTTGAGCTCGGTGCCGATTAGCATGGCGACGAAGATGGTGTGTGAAAGTCCCTGACTGATGCCATATGTATGCTCAAAGATGTAGGGCCACCCGACGAGGAATGTGAACAGGACGATGTAGACGACGGTGATGTACAATGTCATTGCCATGATGATGGGCTCCGTCAGCATCAGAAACGGCCTCGTCATGCTCACTTTGAGACGGCTCAGTAAAGTAGCATCCTCAATCTCATGTTCGCCGCGAAAACGAGCATCTCCAGTGATGCGTCGGTAGTGTGCAGCCTTCCACTGTAGAAGGAGAGGTCCGTACGTCTCAGGCAGAAAAAGCAGGACAAGAACGAGGACTAGTCCTGATGCTATGAGCATCGTCCACTCAGCCCAACGCCAGCTCACAACTTTAGACGGGCCAATGTAGGCGCCAATCACGGGACCGAGCATAGGTCCCATGAAGGAGGGAATGGCATAAAGCGGGAAAGCCCAAGTCTTCTCAAGGCTGTTGAACATGTCTGCAACAGATCCTCCTGTGCAGACGAGCGCAGCCGAGGCGCAGCACCCAGCCAAGAAGCGGAAAGTGATCTGGGCGCCAAAGTTGGGCGCGAGAGCAGCGCCCATGATCCAGATCATGAAGATGATGAGAGATCCTGTATAGACCACGTTGCGACCGAACGCCTCCGAGAAGGGGCCGGCAACGAGTGACCCTATGCCCATCCCAGCGAGATAAAGTCCTATTGTTGATGGTAGTGGTTAGCTTCATTCGTGATTTGACAAGCAACCATGGCACATTTACCTGTCGCAAGTGATTCTGCCACTTCGCTCACGTTCAAATCCTTGGCAGCTTGAGGGAGAACCGCCGCATCAATTGCGGAGGCCGCAGTGAGAACCATGGCAATGAGGGCAATCTGGATTGTGACACCGACTCGTCTCATCAGAGGCCAGTTGCGCGGCATGCGAGGATCATCTGGCCCTGCCCATCCCACGATAAAGACCTGGCCACCGTCCCGATGGTTAACGTTGATGCCCGTGAGCGCCGGGGCAAGGGTGTCTCCGCCACCATCATCCGACCCTGAGTCCTGGACATCGCCATTTGCATGTCTTTGCTGACTGATGGCTGAAGATAGCTCGAGTCCCAGATCACCATTTGCACTCTGAGCTTCGAGAGAACTTTGCGTTGCCTCTCTCATCACCCCGCCAGTCCCAAGCCTCGTGTCGCCGTTGGTCCATCGATGCTGAAAGGAGTGGCCGCTGGCCTTTTGTGCGTCATGGTCTAACTGCGCCTGCGCTGCAACGCCTGCGTGGCGGTACTGGAGTAGTGACTGCATCTCGTCCCGATTATGATCGCTGCTGCTGGAGTAGAGCAAGTTCTGTAGGTGCGAAGTGACAGCCACGGAGGCCCTCCTCGTTCGGCCGATTTATGAGAGCAAACGCAGGCTTAGAAACCAAAAGGAGAATATACCTTTCTGAAGAGTTCGTAGATGGGCGTAGAGTCGCTTATTCTTTTGTTCAAGCATTTCAGCCCGAGATTATGTCCGATTAGGGTCTCCACTCAAGATAACTATCAGGTAGTCCGAAAGTTTGGTGTCGTCCTCATTGTCATCAGAGTGAATACCTGCCAGTTCGGTACTCGTAGCTGAATCGTGCACATACGATAGACCTATTAATAAGAGCTGGATACATTGCTGGAGGTTTTGATCCAACGTGTTTCCATTTCAGCCTCTTCCCAGCGAATCCACAGCGATTATCAATCAGTGGACAGGAACAGTATGTCCGAGCGACCTCCATGACGTTCATTTTCCCCGAGAAAGATGGGTCTACAGGAAGCCTGTCGGACAAAACGTAGCATTTCCTCCGATCCGATCCGCAAAGCCACCCCATCTCACCCGTTCAAACAATCCCGATTGCAACAGCTAGCTAAAAGGCCTTCAGCCTTGGGCATCGAGGAAACTCAACCAATGTCGTCGACACCGAAACGACACGATCATGGAGCCACTGCCTTTTTGATAGATACAGGAAAGTTTGTGCGCCGGAAGCAGCGACATCCACGGAAGCCTACCAGCTGCGAGCCTTGCAGGAGTTCCAAGCAACGATGCGATCGCCAGCTTCCTTGCGGGACATGCAAGCGTCGTAATAATATTGGATCCTGTCGCTATCGCAACCGCCAACTCAGCTCGCCGCCACCTCCTAGTGAAATCCCACAGCCAAATAAAGGTTCATTGCCTGATGCCCACCCCCAAACAGCCAGCGTCTCACTGCAGCCCGTCTCAAATAATCCCAGCCTGAGACACCCCATAGGAGCAGACATTGGACATGAAAATCACGACTTCACTCGCACAAGCTGGGACTCGCTTTGGCAGAGACCAGCTCAGCAGACTGGTACACCGGCCGGCCAGCACGATGGATCCGTCCTGTCCAAATCCGACGCCTCAATGGAGAGTCTTCTGGCCCTGCTCCCGGCTCCAGAATGTTGCGACTATCTCATAATACAGTATTTTACCTACATGGCGCCCATGTTCCACATCTTGCACGAGCGCGACTTCCAGAAACGCTATGATGCTTTCCGACAAGACCCTACGACGGACGACCTATCCTGGGTTGCTCTTCTCTTCTCCATGTTCTCATTGTCGGTTCAGACGATGGAACAAAATGACCCTGTCTTGGCGACATTACGAGAGCGAATCCCTTGCGTCGAGGACAATGCGGCTCTTGCTAAAGAGCTACGTCAGGTCGCCCTGATGTGTCTCTCGAGGGATAACTTCATGTTTCATTACCATCTGACCACACTCGAGAGCCTTCTCATCATCCTGTATGGTATCAACCACGACAATGGTGTAGATGCTGCCTGGACTTTACTAGGTATGACTCCTCTCTTTCTGCCACCAACCACTTTGATCATAAACACTGCAGCTAAATCATCTTCGCCCTCTGCAGGACTAGCATTGAACATGGGCATCGCGCTGAAGTGCAATGTCTTGCCCGATTCTCCGTACGCCAATGATGTCGATGAGGAGCGGCGACGGCGTTGCTGGATCGGTTTGCTCTCGCTGCACACCTACCAAACCATTTTGTTTCGGGACATGCATACTCGGCCTCTTTTGCGCGTGGTCGATGCTGACTCGGCACTCGACTTCCTCCTGTCCGCGCAGCCGTCGACGGGCACGCAAGTCATGGATTTCAAGATACGGCTGTTCCGCCTTTCAGGTCGTATCTGCAGCAGCTCCTTTGACTTGTCAGCACTCGACGACCCTGCTATAGACGCCTTGGATGCGGAGGTGGGGGGCGAGCAGGCGCTCTGGGACGCCGCATTTCTCCACGACGGCTCACCAAGCGTACTTGATACCACCAGCTATGCCCATTGGTGCTTGTTGCAGTTCTATGCGCATCAGCTTTATCTCTTACTTCATCGTCCTTTCTGTCGACCGCGTGCTACCGACGAAACAGGAATAGGCAGTTCAAGGTACCGTCAGTCGTCTAGGCATCGGTGCATCGTCTCTGGCGCAGCGCTTCTGGATCTCCAGAAGCGGTATAATGATGTTCCTCGACTTCGACACCATCGCTGGACCGTGTACGGCATGCTGGGTTCTTGCACTGTTCACGGGGCTATGGCCTTAGCGTCCTGTCTGTTGGATGACCAGGATGATACAATGGATCTAGCACCTTACCGCCGAAGTTTCGACGCAGCAGTAGATCTCATTGGCAAGCTGCAGAGTCATTCGACCATCTACACCAAGGCTTATCCCATACTCCGCCACATACAGTAAGTGCTTTTCCTTCCTGCAGTTTACGTCCACACCCAAAGCTTTTCACATGCTCTGACACTTGAGTGAAGAACTATACTTAGATCACACGATCAGGCTGCCAGCCCTGCTGCTCCTGATGACTTGGAGTTTAGAGACTCATTCGAGAGCTGGATGAGCGCTATCCAATGGTTCGATTCCCAATCTATTGACTGGGTGAGTACTGAATCTAGCGCACTGTCACCCTATACACGCGACTCAATCATTTCCTAGAACTATTGGGAGGACATCGTAGAGAAGACAGGCGAGTAGGGAACCAGAGGCCGGGCATCACGACATTAGTCGCGGATCGCCGGCTTGCTCAGATGCGACAAGCCAACGATAAGCATCTCGCGCTTGGCCGGGCTGATGCATCTGGACCCTCGACTATTCAATTTCAGGGACCCTACGGTGAGTAAGAGGGGAGAATTTTCGGAGCAAAGGTCGTCTGGAGAGCGGTTGCGAACACACGCGATGAGATGGCTGATAGCGAGCACGGATGCGCTGAACAAAAGGCGACAGCGCGAAAACAGCCAGTAGAGAGGTGCTGGTGCGGACTCACACTCGCTCCATATTGTCCAGACGACAGAAGCTAGCCAGCCCTTTCTCATAGTCCGACTGCTCAATGAACCTACTCCTACGTACCTCGAATCACTTCCCGAGGCTCAACATAGGCAGCCTGTGCTTTCCTGTAGATACGAATTGCGCTGGGGCTGATGAGAATAAGGCAACGGGCAAAGCAATCCCCCCCCAAAGGACTATGCCTTACAGGGCACATTCGGCGGCATACGAGTCATTATGAAGCACCAATGAAAAGCGAGCAGCTGACCAAATTCGGCTATGTGCAGTTGCAACCAACAGCGTCATGTAACCGAACCCCTGCGATGCAGTCTCCAGCGTGAAGCACTGGCCAAAAGCCAAGGGTAGAAAGGAGCAGAGGAGGATCCACGAGTTGCAAAAAGGTCAAAAAACATACAACAGCCGGTATTCGCTGGTCGTCACCGACCCAACTACTAATCAGCCCCTCAGCAGTTTAACTAGGGGAGAGCGGACGGGATCCCGTGTTCTCTACTAGGTATGGTCGTATGTGTTTGCATAAGAAAACAATGAAAACTATATACTTTACATTTAGTTAGAGGGGAGAAATTGTGAAGCCACACCAAGCATAACATCTCCACTACGAACCCCGCCAGGAGCCCTAGTACACCAATGATACCTTGACAAGTGCCAAGGTTGCAAAAAGCCCCTGCAGCCAAAAAAAAAAACAATCAGCGGTTACCGACAAGGAAACAGCTTACGTACAGGCTTATGAGGTCCGGGATTTCTTATAATAGACACCATTTAGCAGCTTTCGCTTGGCGTTCTTCTTCACTTGCGCAAGCTCACAACCAAAAGTTTCGCGGCCAACATAACGTCCCGAAAATGTCTAATTTGCCTATTCAAGTTCAGTGGAGCTTAGACTCTGGCACAACCTCTGCTTACCACTTTTGGACCGGCCTGGTGACCGCGGCCTCAAGCGACAACGTCCAAGCTCTTGCTATGATAGCATGCGAAGGCCTTGGGGGCACACTGGCAATGTGCACCGAAACAATGGAAAGGGTTGTGCGTGAGGTGGTCCCAACACCACTCCCTCAATCTATTCACTTTCTGAAAGCGACGGTCGGATACTCAGCCAACGACTGCGTGACGAAACTCGCATCTAGCCAGAGAGGCATCCGGTTCCTTGCTCTAGCAGTCCCTCTCGTTACCACCATTGGAGCTTTTGGTGGGGCACAAGTTCTTGATGTCCTCTTAAGGGAGGCAAATCATATGTCGAATGATATTCCTGTTCCACAGCTGAAAGATCTTCTGGCGAGTTTCGAAGCCAGATCCCACCGGAACTCCACTTTTGAAGCCTCTGTGCTTGGGTACCAGCTCTTGGTAAACGGGGCGTTGACTACACAGTCTTCTGCGCGGCAGACAAGAGAAACATCAGACTCAGCTCTCGAGTCCCACCTATCCGACCCTTATCTGACCGCACCGCCGTCACCCAAAGCTATTGCTGGTATAATAGATGTACTTCGTCAAGTAGCCCGGATTGGGGAGTCCGATATCACGGGTGCTACAATTAGGGTTGGGACCTCTGTTCCATGGGTATTGGCATTCGTACACTGGTGTCTTGGTACACCTGCTTCAATATACTTGGAGGACCTAGGAAGCCCAGTGTTGCAACAACCCTCAGCAGCCATCAAGGTTATCATTGTAACTCGAGCAAAATCTGGTTCCGATCTAGTCGAAGCGATGATTCATCACAAGACCAAAGACATACGTCAGCTTTTAGGTCCAGCATCACCAGAGCCCTTTCGTTTAATGGTCGAGTTTGAAAACTACATCGAATGGCTCTTATACGACCTTGGATTCAAGAAACACAACAACAGCACTTACAATAACAGAATGAATCTTCTGCTTCAACAAGTTGTCGGATATGCTATTCCACGTATTGTGTTTGATGATGAGCTTGGGCCTCTCAGTCATCACGCGACTTCTGCGAGATGGGAATCTTGGATAGATGACGATGGTAGCGGGCTGCGATTGAAACCGCTTCCAGATATACACACACTTGGAATCGCGTGCAGCAAGTTTCTGAACCTCCAAGTCCCGAGGCCATTGACAGTTCCCCCGAAAGAGAGTGAATATGGAGTGGCTGCTAGCCTGCCAACAGTTGCTGGGCACCTGGACTCATTAACAAACAGTTGTGCTTGCTCGGACTGTTGTAATGCTACTGGCCGCCCTGTTTCATCGCGAGTCGGAAAGGATTGGTGCCGGAAGCCGAGCTTTTTCCGATCTCTTTCATTCTTTCTTGCTGACATTCTAGCATTTTCGTTGCTTGAATTTCCAACTTCTCCAAAATTTATGATATCACGGGATAGGCCGAGAAGTTATGGCCTTGACGAAGGCATAGCAAGGTTCCTTCAGACTGGGCAGTGCGCTAATGTTGGTGCTATGGGCATATTGGGCTGGGCCAGGTGCCTTGTTGGCCATGGTCACATTGACGACGAATATTTCGGCTTGGTCGCGTCTTATAGCAGAGGCCAGGTGGTCTATCCCCTGCTTTTTGAGACTCTCAGCTTCGACCAAAAAGGCTATCTAAGATTGTGTGTCGTCCCAGGCACTCTCAGATACAACAACCTGCCTGTCGACATTGCGACCGCGCCCGAAGACTTTCAAGCATTAGAAGGTCTACAAAGTGCCCCAGACATGAATTCTTTGCCGGAAGTATCTGAGCCCTTAAATTTGCTTCAAAGCTTCGAGGTCTCGTGGGAAATTACTACGCAAGATAACAAGGAATTGCATGCGTATCTTGTTATGCGAGATATTGACACGCAAGCTTTTACCATGAAGCAAGATCCTATGTTCATCCTTGAATTTCTGGATCGGGCGATTCTTTTAGAAGATTGTCCGCATGATGGGAACTCAAAGCTTGATGATGGATATGCCCACTGCTCATACGTCGCACCCTGGCTGATAAGCCATGATACTGGATCGTCGAGCTCTGATCTTAGCGAAATTGGCAGCTCAGTTTCTCACGTTAAAATCGTTGCCGCTGCTGGTTCTGATAATATTCGCTTCTTCTCTCTTGGACTCATCGAAGGAGAAAAAGTGGTGCGTCGGGGTGCGTGCCTTGCTTGCTGTCTCACTCTTTGCAGAGAGCTTGACATCCATACCCTGATTATCTGAAGGATATGCGGTACCAGGTTGATAGGAGTGACTGACTGAGGTTTGATTTGCGGGATATTCGTTTGCCGAGCTTGGAAGCCATTGCCACTAAGGAGTTTGTAGTTGATCTTGTCTTTAAAGAGGAGGACCTCCTTAGAGCTTCGTTAATCCGCGGGTACCGAAAAACCGACGTTGCAGTTTGTGTCTTTGAGGCGGAGGGGGGTAATGGAAAGAAACTTACGCCGCCGGCGAGCTGGCCAAGGATCGAGGCGAGGGGATTTCCGAAAAGCAGGGTCTTGAAGCCCTGGTGGTGATCGGCGACGTTTCTCAGTCCTCATGAGCTGAGTCTCGCCGGATGCGGTGACTTCGTAGCTAAAGCATACTGTGAAGAACTGCTTTATAAACACAAGACGCACCCACTGCTCTTTTATTCACATACCCTGAAGCTTAATCTCTAACTAGATGCTGTTCAGCCTAAGTCAGTAGTTGCTACACACATGTAGAGAAGCAACTCTCTACCGTGGCAGCAATATTAGGTGCGGCACAGGTCCCTGAGCGAGCTTTGACGCTGTAACCCCTGTACCAGTTTTCCAGCGTCCTTGAAGCTGCAGTGCAGTGTAGTCACTTCAATAGGGAAGACTGAGCATCATTATTAGAAAAATAATATCAGCCGGTTGAATTAAATTGCATCACTAAAACAATACCGAGCAGAGCAATGAAGTTGTTTGCATAGGTAACCTCAAGTAGAAGAAAGAGGGCATTCTACCCCTCAGCCGACTGGGACCACTCATAGCCGCATGGCCCGCTGACAGGCGGCAGGTACGGAAGGATGCGCCATAGAACCGACGACATGCTGGATGGTGGTCTTTGTCCACGAACAGAACTGGGTTGACGAGGTCGTCAACTTTTGTTAATTCTGGTGACTAATCTCAGTCCCACTGCCCCTGTATGTAGACATAGCCAGTAACCCAGCACGTCCCGTATATCTAGAGGCATACCCCGCATTATGGTCCCCGGAGGCCAAGTTTTGCAGTCTCGTCGCAGTCTGATCTTTCCATGCGTGAGATGAGGCACGATAATAATGAGATGCTTTAATTCCTTCGTCGATGTAATTGGCAGATTAATGAACCCATCACGCCGGTCTCGCCTGTGACGCGTCAGCATGACATGAGTCGTGGTAGACGAACTTCAACGTTCGTCCCCGGCTGCTCCCGGAGTGCGGAGGGTCTTCCTTTAAGCGATGGACCCTTCTCTTCTCCTCTCGCATCCAGCCTATTGCAATTTTTTTGCTTCGGTAGATAGACTCTACTCCTTTACAATAAACTCAGACCCTAAGGACTAGACTCTGCGATCATTCACGCTATAGAACAGCTTAACGTGGCTCTGATAGCAGCATGATTGCTATAGTTCGCGAGCCCAGCCACACGCAGTTACAAGGGAAGTCGTCTGTCAAGACTACTTTTGCTGTTGGTGTGGGCAGATGTGGCCAACACCTGTATATTGAGAAGCTTGATTTAACTGAGGGGTTGGTGTGGCACGTAAAGGGGTGTAAGGGGGCGTGAAAATTTAATACCGTTTTAAACAGTGGTCTTGTGTGTTTGCTATCCTCTAATAACGGCGACCATTGCTGCGGATCTTAGCGGTATGTGCCATCAAGTTTGGAAGACCATTCACAGAAGACAAGTTCTTGACGGGATCCCGTGTATTCTACTGGGTATGGTCGTATGTGGAAGAACGGTCACTTTTTAGAGTATATATAGTGTTGGGCAAAAGCTGCCTATGACTCGTGCTCAGGGGAGCTTAATCCAGTGACTTCCTATTGCTGTCTGGCTAGTTAAGTTGCTTGTCGTAGTCGGGTCTCTGGTCCGCCTAAACAAAGTGACATCAAGGTGCTTTTTTTTTTTAGCCCGGGAGTATACATAGATTGACGGCACGGCACGGATCACAACGACGTGAACTTGCACGCGCGCTGGTATGTGGTGTTTTCACTGCAACCCAATGATAGCATGTCGCGCTGCATGCGACAGGCAAGAAGCCCCGTCTTGTAAATCAGCTGACGCATCTACTGAAGTAGGCTCCAATGTCTCAAGCACAATTTCTTTCGTCAAAGCTACTTTCAAATCGCGATGCTATGCAAGTGTACATTCATGTCCACAGCAAGGGACAGCACACCGGCAATCCCAATCGCTGGCTCCGTGTATCTTCTTCTACGAGTAAGAGTTGATCCTCTGCCACCCGACAGTATAAGTGACAAGGAAAGATTGGGCTCTGTGAACCATCAACATGAAGCCTCTAATCCCTGCACCCTCAGCATGGATTGTGATCAACGCGCGGTAGGAGGATCCCTGCCATTTCACTTGGCGATGGACTTTTCGGCCCCATCATCGGCTTTCCCGCGCGCTCACAGCCGCCCCCTGACTTCACGCCTATCCAGTTTCGTACAGTGTACACCTGCTGCCTGAAGTACTTCATTCAAAAAGCAGTCGAACATGATGTGCTGCGTCTCATGAGGCAGACTGAATGGTCTTTTTCTTTGAGCTACGCTCGCCCGCCGGAGTTCAACTACTAGCAGTCTGGACACAAGCAGCAGCCGCAGCAGCAGCCGCCTCTCATTGAGTAGCCATCATGACCTGCAGTAACCACGCCAGAGAATGGTGGAAGGAAGCTGTGGTATACCAAATCTACCCTGCTTCCTTCTGCGATTCCAATGGCGATGGCATAGGCGATCTTCCCGGCATTACGTCCAAACTCGACTATCTACGCGATCTCGGTGTCAACATCGTCTGGATCTGCCCTATGTATAATAGTCCGCAGGTGGACATGGGGTATGATGTATCTGATTATGAGGATATTTACCCTCCTTACGGAACGCTTCGCGATATGGAAGTGCTCATTCAAGAAACCCATCAACGTGGTATGAAGATCATGTTAGATCTCGTTATCAACCACACCTCAGACCAACATAAGTGGTTTAAGGAGTCTCGCTCGAGTAAGGAGAACCCTAAGCGGGACTGGTATATCTGGAGGCCAGCACGGTATGAAGACGGGAAGCGTCTTCCTCCGAACAACTGGCGGGCTGCATGGGGCCCGGTTAGCGCTTGGCAGTGGGATGCGCAGACCCAGGAATATTACTTCCACATTTTCGCTGCTGGGCAACCGGATCTGAATTGGGAGAACCCAGAAACGCGAAAGGCCATCTATGCTAGCGCCATGGAGTTCTGGCTGAAGCGCGGAGTTGATGGCTTTCGTATCGACACGGTCAACATGTACAGCAAACCGCCCTCATTTCCAGACGCACCGATTCTTGAGCCTCAGGGGACGTACCAACCGGCTTGGACGCAAGTATGCAATGGCCCTCGGATGCACGAGTTCCTGGGTGAGATGAGACAAGTGTTGGACAAGTACGGGGCCATCACAGTAGGCGAGCTTTCGACTACGCCAAATCTGCAGGACGTGGTGCACTACGTCAGCGCCCAGTCCGCAATGCTGCACATGGTGTTTCAGTTCGATATTGTCTCTGTTGGCATGGCAAAGGGCATTGCGTATGATGCGAGGCCTCGCAACTTTACTTTGCCGGTCTTCAAGAAGGCCCTAGACGCTACACAGTCGCTTATCTGCGGCACCGACGGCTGGACCACCGTCTTCCTTGAGAACCACGACCAGGCACGGTCTATCAGCCGCTTTGCCAACGATAGCCCTCAGTGGCGTGTGCACAGCGCTAAGCTGCTTGCACTGCTGCAGGGCTGCCTCACCGGCACCCAGTACATCTACCAGGGCCAGGAGATTGGTACAGTCAACGCCCCGAAAGAGCTGTACCCGCTGGAAAACTACCGCGACATCGGTAGCATCGGACACATGACCTCGATGAGAAAGAAATACGGGGCAGACAACAAGGAGGAACTTGACAAAGCATTCGAGTCGCTCGCATACTTTGCCAGGGACCACAGTCGACTCCCCATTAGCTGGAGCCAGGGGCTGTATGGTGGCTTTTCCGAGGAGGCCGAGAAGGCTGGAAAGGATATCAAGGAACCCTGGATGAAACCGCATCCTCTCGCGGCCAACATCAATGTTGCATCACAGCTCAAGGACGATGACAGCGTTCTCACATTCTGGCGCAGAATGATCGCGTTTCGCCGCGAGCACAAGGACCTTCTCATCTACGGCGACTACCGAGATCTTCGGCCGAATGACCCAGACCTGATAATGTTTGTGAAAGAAACATCGGAAAGGTCGAAAGCGCTGGTGGTGTTGAACTTTGCGACAGAAGAACGCCAATGGGCGAGATCTGGTAATGGCGGAGTCGAAATACCAGAGATGGACGAGCGTGACTTGAAGCTCATCATGTCTACCCATTCGCAAACTTTCCAAAAGGACACGCTGCTCCCACTCGAGGGGAGAGTGTATCTTGTGCAGTAATCTGCACTACATAGTCCTGGAGAGTTCATGCTCGATCTCTATTGACAGCATGCTGGGACACTTGACATAAGTTTTCCTGCAGATACTGCAGACTTTTGCACCATTGAAAGAGAGATATTTACATAGGTAGCTTGATTGTTAGGCTTGAATACTCCACAGTATATCAAGTGAGTTGTGCTTTGGACATGGCTTGGTGCATTGAATTCTACTGCATCAATACACAGCTACCGGAGGATATCCAGGCGAAGGAGTATGGATGTTTGTGTGCGTTTACGAATTGTTATGTACGCTGAAGTATGAGTCTGGGACTCTGCTTATGCCTAAGGGTTGTGGTGATGTTTTACGCGCTGTACAGAGGCTTTGCATCCTCACGACTAGTGATCCATAAGCAAAGAGACTGCAGCGCATAACTTGTCACCCGGATCATCTCATATGTATGTATCCTTTCGTTCCTTACAAAGCCACCGAGAGACAGCTGCTTTCTTTGCCAACTTGATGATATCATACATAATGTTTACCAAAGATTGTAAAGAGTCGTTTTCTATTGACATTCCGGGTCTTCCGGAAGTAAAGGTCCGGAAGCGACTCTTGCAAGCCCAAATTGAAAGCACATATTGAAGAACATCTCTATCTATTGAGTCTGGGCGCACGCTCGGTTGTCAGTCTTATCTCCCAAGCCTATAAAGGTTACCCCACCACACCAGAGGTCCCTATCTTGCCTTCCCACATTTCTCTCTTCAGTTCCATATCGTCGGCTTCTCCCGCTCTCCCATCGGCGCCTCCCCCGCATCACCGCCCGCAGCGTGCCCCACCTCCGTGATCTTGTTACCTGGTACCTGGAGATAAGGAGTAACACACGCTGTGTGGATGGCGGGGAGGCGAGATGCCTGTAGTTCTGAGAAACCACATAAGCCGTATTTGATTCGGCTGTGGCCCCGTCGAAAAAAACTGACATTGGGAATAGCAACACCTGCATTGCAAGCAAGCAAGCAAGCAAGCCACATTTCACCATGGCCCCTAAACCTTCTGATCAGATTTCCAACAACGGCGCGTCTGGACTCGACGATGACTTCGACAAGAACGATCAGAGCATCAAGGTCGAGGAGCATCAAGACCACTCTCATCACAAAAAGACTGGCATCCTCCAGGGCGCCTTGCAGGGCAATGTGCAGACAGAGTTGACCCATTTCGAGCGCAGAGCCGCTCTGATTAACACGTACGTTCGCTATTCCCCTCTCATCCGATCAAGACATTGTTGAAAGCAAAATGACTGACATGCGAACCAGTGAGCTTGAGAAGCTCGGCTTTGGCCGTTACCAGCAGTGCATTTGGCTGCTATGCGGCTTCGGCTACTTCCTTGACCTGACCTGGTCCAAAGGCGTTGGATTGATGGCTACGGCTCTATAGTACGTAACAAGTGTAGCTGCTGCTTCTGCCGTGTGTGCTCTCTTGAAGGAGGCGGCTTACTTACATGCCATTCCTTGCAGCCAGGAAATGGGCGTTCCTGGAAACCAGCAAGGCCTTGTCTTTACCTGTGCCAATGTCGGTCTCGCGTGAGTCACGTCCACTCGCTTTCTGTCATAAATTGAGGGTTTGCTTAGGATTCATTGCTGACAAATAGACTCTGTGCGTCACATAAAGCCTCGGCGCTGTTGGTTTTGGGCTCATCAGCGACATCATCGGCCGTAAATGGGCTTTCAACATCACATGTTTGATCACCTCCGTATTTGGAATGCTCATGGTAAGTCTATCAAGTTCTCGCTCATATCACGGCCCGCGTGATTCTAATGAGTACGTCTCCTACGCCTAGACCGCTGTCAAGTACAACTACGCAGCCATCTGTGGTATCTACCTCATTGCTTCCATTGGCCTGGGAGGCAATATCCCTATAGATGCTACAATCGCCCTTGAGTTCATGCCTCCGAGCAAGCGCTATCTTGTCTCTTTGATGAGCATGTGGCAGCCCATTGGCGTTGTCGTTGCCTGTGCCATCTCATACGGTACAGCTGCGCGGTATAGGTGCGACCCTGAGCTGCTCTCCTGTCGCGACCCGGCACTTGGTGACGGTGAAGAGTGCTGCACCGTCTCGAGCAACATGGGCTGGAGGTACGGCTTCATTATTATCGGCTCCATGACCCTCTTTATCTTCTTCGCTCGCTACCTCATCTTCCGATTTCACGAGTCCCCCAAGTATCTTGTTAGCAAGGGGCGGGACCAAGACGCCATCGATGTCCTTCACAAGATTGCAAAGTTCAATAAGTGTCCGCCGCCGACTCTGACCATCGAAGACTTTCGCGACTTAGACCGTGCGATGGGTATTGACCCCGACGAGCAGCCATTTACCGATCGCTCAAACGCAAAGGGTGTTGTCATGCGTGCCTTCATGGAGCTCAGCTTCCTCAAAGGCCTCTTTACTCGCAAGCTCACGTGCTTTATTTTCGTCCTGCTCGGATTCACCTACATGGTATGTGGTGTCATGTTATGTTGGCAGCTTGTGTGCCTTTCTGGTTGTGCTTGTTTCCACTGCTGACTGACTGATTCAAAACAGGGGAATTTCTGGTCATTTAACCTTGCTGGGTCTTTCCTACCCATTATCCTTCTCCGAAACAATGTGGACTCGGGTCGGGCGACGGTCGATGAAACTTACCAGCAGTACATCTACATCTATCTCCCCGGTGTTCTCGGTGCTGTTATGGCCTTCTTCTCTATTGAGCTGCCCATTGTCGGGAGAAAGTGGTCGCTTGTCTTCTCTGCCGCTATGCAGGGCCTCGCCATGGCTATGTATACTCAGGTCAAGACTACAGCTGGATATGTTGGCCTTAACGCGCTTGCATACATCATGCAGACGTACTTCAATGCGGTGCTATACGCCTCTGCGCCGGAGCTGTTTGATACGACCTACCGTGCGAGTGCGAACGGCATGCTGTCCTGTCTAGGCCGTATCGCCGGAATCGTGGCGCCTTTAGCTGGCCAGCAGTTTATCGACGAGGGAAGGATGGGCGTTCTATGGTTAGGTGCAGGTGGAATCTGGCTTTCCAGCTTTCTCATGGTCTTCCTGCCCGTTGAGATGAGGAACCGACAAATGTACTAGGAAGTAGCTTCAGGTCACAATATCAATCTCCTAGCCTCCATCTCGTGCTTGCGTCACTATGCTCCGAATTCGCTCGCCTTATCAAGTATTCAAAGTCTCATACGCTTCACACTGACCTGTTCTACGTAGGTACTGGTGGCCAGGCGAGCACTTTGGGAAGACAAAGGTGGGCATCTACAAACGTAGTTATCACGCCCACATAAGGGAGCCCCGATAAGTGAGAAGAAGCCCACAGATACTATGAGGAAGATGCAGTACTTTCTTGAACGCATCGTGATGAGGAATTTATCTCGAGGCTTGTTGGTTTAGACGTGCGGCTATGCCTAACCTATGACCAGCCGTGCTTCAACCGTCACCAAACAATACTATAACGCAATAATCAGAAGTGAATTAAATCTATGTTCTTATTAGTGCATGATTGAGTGTACAATCATTTTATTGAACAAGCCTAAGTTCTGGAAACTTTTAGCGGCTTAAGCGATCCATATTCGGATGGGTTTACGTCTGCATCGCTACAACCCGACACATGCCTCCGCCGTGCCCTTGATCGTGTCGGGCGAACCCGATTCTGTCGGATCGATCCCCTTGCTTCGCTTATCCAGTGGGTCAACAAAGCAGATATTGAAAACCCCGAATCTCGGGATTACCGTCAGATTGGCCCTCCGGAGACGGAGCTTGGTCATCTGTAGCACCGCTAACGGCTTCGTGTGGTTTCCGGTGGCCATGATCTATTTGAAAGCTTCCAAGACCCTCCACCAGATGCCAATGATGATACTTATCGGTTCAAGTAATGCCATCTATTAATTGAGCGCACTGTATAACGAGCCTCTATCTACCTTGAAGAATCCCTATTTTGCTTCTTAATTATCCTGAACTGTTCTGTCAGCACTCAATGTCTCCCTCATACGACGAGGAGCGCTCCTTGCAGCCAACCGCGTCGCAGAAGTCCTCGAACAACATCAACGGCAACAATAATGGTGATAAGTCGCCTTCGAAAAACACAGACGACGGCGCCATCAGAAAAGAGGCTGCTGTCCTCCAGGTTGAGCGACATGACTATGCCGACGTCGCACCAGTCAATAGGCAAAGAGCGCATTCCATGGAAGGTTTCGACGATGTTTACACGGACATTGTCGACTACATCGTGCGCTGCACTCACAAGATCTGGGACGAGCGGGACATCGGCCTCATCTACACCCACTACACACACAACTGTGTTCTCTACGGCACCATGGGCACCATCTACGACCGTGAGTCCATTGTGCGCGACACCATCCAGCGGCTTGTCTCTTTCCCCGAGCGCCGAGGCATGGCCACGCAGGTCTTGTGGAAGGGTAACGACAAGGAGGGCTTCTACACGTCGCACCTAGTGACGGGCGCCGGACGACATACGCAGTACGGCCACTTCGGCCCCCCAACCGGCAAACCGTTCGTGTCGCGGACCATTGCCGACTGTATGATCTACCGAAACAAGATCTACCGCGAGTGGGTGGTCGCCGATAACATGGCCATCGTCAAGCAGCTGGGCCTTGACGCCCACGCTTTGGCCATGGAGACAGCCCAAGGCTTGTTCGCCAGGGGTCTCGAGAATGTAGATATTGGTGAGAACCGCCGGATCCTCGGCCAGCAGCTGCCGGAGGAGGAAGCCGACACGTCCATTGCCAGCAACGCCCTTGAGACCGAAACCCTGGCTTGGCTCTACGACGTCTGGAACCGCCGTATGTTCGGCCGCATCAATAAGGTGTACGCCCCGAACGTGCAGTACCACGGACCTAAGATGACCGAGCTCTACGGGCCCGCCGCGGTCCTCCACCAGCATCTCGCCCTGCTCGGCTCAATCCCAGACGGCGCGTACTCGCCACAACACATCTGCTCCACGCCCTGCGACGAGGGAGGCGTCAAGGTCGCCGTGCGCTGGATTATCGAGGGTCACCTCCTCGGTCACGGGATTCTGTCGGAGCTGGGTAAGCCTCTGGGCCAGCGGCTCCAGGTAATGGGCATGTCTCACTACCACTACAAGAACGGCAAGATCGTCGATGAGTGGAATGTCTACGATGAACTGTCACTGCTGGTGCAGATCAAGCTCGCAGGATTAGTTGAGCAGAAGAAGGGCACGCCGTAGGCAATCGGACACAGAATGCAGAACTTATATAGCTGTAACAAGATTTTCATCGTTTACCGCATGACTCAAGAGGCATTATTTTGCGTTGTTTTGCCCGGCTCAAATAACACTGCTCTGGAGATCGAGTAAATCCGGGAAGCTAGGCCAGTTAATTGGTTCCAGACCTGCCTGCCGCCACATACCCCAAATGTCTTCTTCTAAATTGTTGTACATCTGCGTCTCAGCCATATTTGCACCACTATCACTACCACCTGCTCCAGCTACTGCATCTGGAGCACCTGCTGGGGCAGCACCTCTTGGGTTAAGACTACTGAAATGTTGCGGATCATGGGACGCAATGATGTCCGCCATGCCCCGTAGTAGTGGAACGTAGCGACGCGCGAGGTGCCCTTGCGGGGGGCTGGCCGCTTCGAGAGTACGGGCAGCGAGGTCGACTAGACGGTACAGCAGTGAGCTGCATGGATCCCGTCTTGAGTGTTGCCCAGAGGTACCTCCTTCATCTGGATGCCGAGCGGAGGACTCACAGAGGTTGTCTGCAAAACGGGTTCTTGGTCAATACGATTTGCTCGACAGCGGCGGAGGCAGGAATTAAGGACAAATAGCAATTATATGGTTGACTTACAATCAATGAGATTCCTCAGCCAACTGTTAACCAGAATGAACACTGCATATGAGATAACCACGTAGTAGTGATCAATGGTGAAGGCCATGACATGGACTACACCGGGGTCGGGATCCAGCCGAGTCCCGCTGAGAGCAGCGTCTTCCCCACGGGCCAAAGGTTTCGACAGGTGCAAAAGGATCTGACTAGCCCACCCTACTGCCCACGAGAGCGCCCGTCTCACCCAATGGGACTGGTTCTGGTTTTGATCCGCTGCGCTGTCAAGAAACGCGCACGTATATGACAGCTGATACCACCGCAGCGAGGTGAAGGGAAAGTGCTGGCTCATGGCATCGTCTCTGGACCAGCTGCTCTGGCCCTGCAAGCCGATGAAGTCTTGCTCGACAAGTCGCACATACCTGTCAAAGGTCTCAACGCTTTCGGTTGTTGTCGGCCGGCAATCGGAAAGATGGGCGCAGTGTGCGATTTGAAACAAGGCTATGAGTCGTTTGTCCGTGGGCTGAATGTGCTTACATTTACTGAAGTTGGCGAGGACCCGATTCAGTGGCTCTGGGTTAAGAGAGGATGGTCGGCGAGCTGAGAGTGCAAGACTAGGAGAAGTTAGAAACGAGGAAGTGACATAAGCGGTCTGGCCTGGCTGCTCTCGGCCAGAGGGAGAAGCAGCAGATGGGGTCCTCACTAGCAGTCACTCTCATGAAGATACAACAACGTTCGGAACCTCCTTGCATCGAGCCGCGTTATCGTCTCAAAGCTCTGGAAGCCCTCGCAGCAGCTCTTCTCCAACTCCAGGGATATAGCCCACCGAATGGCGAGGCCCATGCAGTGCCAAGCACCGGCTTCCGAGAAGCGGGAATGATATCGTTCGCCATTAGCGGAGATGTCCAGCGGCATCCAGTGGGCGTATAAGATCAGCGCTTGGACAGTCTGCAGCGTGTGATCCTTCTGTCGGGGGCGTAAGGTGACTCGCATGATCTCGGCATCAAGCAAGCGCACTAACTCGGGATATCGAGGATGAAGCCAGCAGGATATTCTACAGAAGCAGTGGCTATCAGTGACCGCCCGTGCCCGGATATGCCTTGGCCTAGCTACAAGCAGGGAAGCTCACCTTGAGGGAGCACTCCAAAAGCGGGCACCAATGGAGAGGATCGCGAGAAAGAGCAAAGTGCTGCCCATGCGAACACGGTCTGGATCAGAGTCAAGATCCGAGTCCAGGAAGGGCGCATGTGGATGGCAATGGGTGAAGAATCTTATGTCGTGGGATCGAGTCAGATCGGGCTGCCAGATGCAGAATATCATGCTTCCTGGAACGGAACCTTACAGCTTAAAGACAACGTGGACCTCGGCTTGGTTCACTATTGACCGTGAGATGGGATCGTGTGATTCCAGCTCGACTAGGGTGTCCGTGTCTTCCTCGAAGCGATTGAGGGTCTTAAGCGGGCCCTCTGTTAGCACATCGCCGGGAGAGCTCGAGAAACTGTAGGCACCGGCCACCGAGCTGAGCCCAGGACAAGCATGTTAGGTCAAAGCTGAGGATACAACGCACATAGATGGTGAGAGGGATGACAAGGCTAAAGGAGCTTACGGGATCTGGGGTAGTGAGGACAAGCCGTGCTGCTGAACTAGACGTGATGGAGAGTGCTGCTGAGCCGGGGATATGAGACTTGTCTCAACGTGTGACGGTGAGGGATGGACTTGATCTTGCCCTCGGTGACTGTTGTTTTGTTGCGCAGCATTGAGACGGCGCTCCAAGTCAGCGATGCTAGCGAATAGTTAGGCACCTGGGTTGGCGGTCATCTTTGATGGCTCAAGGCTTGGGCACGCACCGTGACGTTAAGGAACGAACTTGATCTGGCATCTCGGTGTCAGTCATGAGTGGCGTGTTACCGGCCGCCGGGTTCTCTGTTGCCACCACAGCGGGCAGCGATGATGCCGGACCGTGCACCGCCGCTGCATTGCTGAGTGCTGTCAAGGATGGGATCAGGGCGGCCGAGTCAGGCGATAGGCAGAGGCCGCTGTCCGGGTCGGCGTCCTCAGCGGATGGCGAGCCATTGGGAGCATGAGGTGGAGGGCGTGTGAGGCAGAGGTATGGGTTATGGCGGAGGTCCATAACCTCGTCTTGAAAGCTGCATCGGACCTTGCGCACTGCGCATGGTCGGCAGCGGACAGCGCTGGTGAAACCTCCACACTTGTGCTTCCTGAGGACAGGTGAGCGTCAGTGAAGCATACAGCTCGCAAAGAGCTACCTTAGGAACAGCAAAGACGTACCTATGTCTACACTGCGCGCATGCATGGCTCGTCCGGCCCGCTGGTAGCGAGCCAACACTGGGGCGAGAACCTCGGTGTGCAGGCATTTGCAATATCAACTATGTCATATGCCAAGGCACAGTACAGTGGCATGCATAGCGCTCGACAACCGTCAAGTAGGATTGCATATCGATCTACCTTAGGTAGTATGCGCTGTGCAGAGCAGGTGAAGGATGATTGAGCTGCTATCTACAGCTATCGGAGTGTGTCCATGGCGACTAGACGCCCAGCGAATGCAGTCTGCACCCCCGCCACACGAGATTCCATTGTCCAAAGTCGCGCAGCGCAACGTAACCTCTAAGCATGGGTCTTGAATGGAGTTTAACTCCAAAGGGGAATACTCAAAAGGGGATACTGGCTCCACGCAGTGGAACTTGTAAGCAGGGTGCTGCTTCAATGATTATGTTGGTCTGACGGGGGTTCCCCAGATGTGGCCCCTCTCTACGTCCCTGGACACGCCGATTACTGATCACGTGATATTATGGTGAAGGGATTGAGCCAGACGAAACGTGAGTTCAGGCAACCGGCGATAGCACCTTCTGCCATTCATGTTCTATGACCCCTGACATTTGCCATTGTGGCTTGTGATTCCAGACAGAGCAAGTTGCAAGCCACTCGGAAAGACCCCGAAGAATGCTGGGCCCTTCGCTTGGCAGAAGATAAAGAGTTCTGATCCCCGCCAGCTCGTTCAAGCGAACCCACACACCCATCCCCAGAGCGCTGGTATTCCCGGATGCTGTTTCGGCTTTCCCGACACACACACATCGGCCTGTCTCCTTGACTAACCTCTAGGAGCTGCAGGCGGCGATGTCGCATCGGCTCATCCCGCAGCTTCTATTCCAGCATGAGTTATGGCTTCCGAAAGTCGGCATAGCATTTGTCTGTGTTTATTGCATGAGGCCCAAACCTTCGCCACGTTTGCGGTAAGATAATGCGGTATCTTACACTCATCTGAAGCTTTCCATAGCAGACATTCTTCCCTACTGTACACCAACCTGCTAGGCCCGATCTCGCGCTCAGCTGTATTCATTATCATCATGGCACCGTCAGAGACGTCCCCAGACGTTACCCCTGCAAACCACGACAACGCCGTCAACTCAAAGAAGACTGCTACCTACGATGAGGCTGCCATCGCTTACCGTGGAGAGCCGCTCCCCAAGGTGCTCGACGACCTCGTACAGCCTGATATCATGAATCTGGACTGCGACGAGCGCTTATGGGTGCCACAGAGCCCTGGCGTTCACTTCCGGCCCCTGTGCTTCTGCACCTCCCAGGGTTACTTCGTCAACATTCTCCGCGTGAGGAAGTCCGGCATCCTGTCTCGTCACCGCCACGCCGGGCCTGTTCACGCTGTTGTCCTCCGTGGTCGCTGGCACTATCTCGAGCACCCCTGGTGGGCCACCGAGGGCGGCTACGCCTTTGAGCCGCCTGGCGACATTCATACCCTCCACGTCCCTGACGACGTTCAAGAGATGGTGACACTGTTTCATGTGACCGGGGCCTACATCTATGTGGACCCGGACGGCACCCCCGTTGGTGTGGAGGACGTCTTCAGCAAGCTGCAAGCTGCAAGGAAGCATTATGAGGCTGTGGGACTGGGTGCTGCCTACGCAGATCAGTTTGTGAGGTAGCCTTCTCTGATGGGGAGGTCAGCAGTCTTGACACGAGAAGGCATCGGCAGGCGTTGGCCGGTATGACCAATTGGGCAATCCCATATTATAGCACAGAAGAATAGCTCTGCTTCCACCGCCTCATGAATTGTAAAAGTAAAAATACATATTAAAGACAAAACGTCCCCTCAGAAGACGAATTCATTGTTTGCGGGGATTGTTGTGTGGGTTTTCAACATGACTGTCTGTTTTACAAGGCGAACTCTCTCACCGAAATATGTATGCCTTACGAAATTTAATTAGGATTACAGACTCTCGACTTAAAACAAGACTGTCTTATATATATCATATAATCATGCTCTCACAGCAAGAATTTTATAATTTACAGCTTACGTTTTATGATGATCCCTTCAGATCCTGTGGCAAGCTATACTGTGCTCGTTGAAGGAGCATGTCCATTGACCTCAAGACCATTGACGTGACCACCATTGGGTTGCTTTGCATCAACATGATGACCATTTGTATGAGGAGCCCCAACGAGCTTGGCAGAAGGTGTCGTCATCCACGAGACGACCTGCCTGGTGACGTCTTCGATAGCCTGAGCGAGAAGCTTGACAATGTCGCGCAGCTCCTCTTCTTTAACGATATAAGGCGGACAGATGATGACATGATTCACGTAGACCTCGCCTGTCACACCCAGATTCCCCAGGACATTCAGGCCCAGTTCCAGTGCCCGCTTTACGACTCGATCGCAAAATTTAGCCTCGCGAGGTAACGGTATGCGATCTTCTTCAAGCAGCATGAACTCGACTGCCCAGAAGAGCCCACGGCCTCGGATCTCGCCAACGAGGGGCAAGTGGCCCAATTCGCTGCGCAACAGATTTCCCAAGGCCTGGCCCATTTGCTGGACGTTTTCCAGCAGATTGTCCCTTTCGATGACTTTCTGAACAACCAAAGCAGCGGCGCATGCTGCTGGGTGAGCCTAAGAAAATGAATGCCATGTAAGCAATGGAACCCTACACAGATCGGATGAGTAAGGGTGCTCACCTGGAATGTGTGACCGTGAGCAAGCGCGCCTGATCCTGACGATAATACCTCGAAGACTTTTTCGTGCAGGAGGACGGCTGAGAGAGGAATGAAGCCGCCTCCTAACGCCTTGCCGATCGTTTGGATGTCGGGTCCGCGGATGCCCTCCTGCTCCCAGGCATGCATCGTTCCAGTCTTGCCCATGCCGCACATAATCTACTGCATGTTAGAAAGCGTCCATGCCACATCGTGTGTAGTGTATAGATTGAACTCACTTCGTCTAGGATAAGCAAGATGTTGTACTTGTCGCAAAGGTCCCGGACAGCTTTGAAGTAGCCTTGTGTTGCCGTTGCGCAGCCTAATGTGGTGCCACTGACCGTCTCTGCCACAAAAGCGGCGACATTCTCAGGACCTAGCTCAAGTATTTGGTCCTCGAGCTGGTTAGAGAGGCGCTGCACGTACGCCTCGTCCGTCTCACCCTTGCGCTTGAACCGATAGGCAAAACAAGGGTCCACGAAGCGCACGTTAGAAGACATCCAGTCGTTATACAGGGCCCTGCGGGAGTCGTGACCGGATACGCATAGCGCGCCGATGGTATTGCCGTGGTAACTCTGCTTGCGCGCGATTACAAAGCGTTTCCGCGGATGATCCGCCTCCCGCCAGTATTGAAAGGCGAGCTTCAGTGCTGCATCGGTAGCCTCACTGCCCGAGTTGACAAAGATGGCTTTGGAAAGGCCGCCTGGGCGGTTGCGAAGGATGTGCGCCGCGAGCTCTTCGGTCGCGGTGCACGTGAATCGTGCCCCAGAGTAGACATACGGCACAGTAGATAGCTGCCTGGCTACCTCCTGGGCAACGTCAGGTCGAGAGTGGCCAAGACAGGAGACAGAAGGACCGGCCGAGGCGTCTAAGATCTCTTGTCCAGACTCGAGAATCAGCCGAACTCCATTCGTTCCAACGACTTTCAGCGGCTCGTCCGCGAAAGCGCGATGGAGGATATGAGAGTTGACTACAAAAGGGTGAGCCATGGTGTAAGTTGCTGGGATAAGCGAATGGGTGCTCTAGCTAGGCTGATGCTAACAATGGCATCCTGGCATCCAAAACAAGTCAGACGCTCATGTTAGAGGATAAGGGAAGAAATACCTTGACAAGAGAGACTAAAGAAACCTCGACCGCAATACCCGACACCCATCACTCTGCACGGCGGCAAGCAAACCAGCAACTATCAACTCGTCGGCTTCTCCCGACGGTTCCGCCACTCTGTGTAAGGGATCCCGATGCGTATCCACCAACACCAATGCTCTGCTCCACCCTTCGAATCAGTGTAGCGAGATCCAGCTTCGTCGAACAAATGCTAACAGGCAGCCTTCCTGGGAAATATTCAAGTTGTACTTTCGGTTGCGGGCGGTAGTTGCTCCGTAAAGTACAAGCTGCAGATAATGCAGGATATCCCGGGTATGAACTACCCCAGACTACCCTAGAACATCATTAGGTCAATCATGAGGAAGGCAGCAGATGCACTACAACCCTAAGCTTCCCTGAATTTAACTAATCAGAATTACGCGTCATCATAGCCGCAGCAGAATTCTAGGGCAGACGGGAAATCTTATCACACCGGTTTTGCCAAGCTCTCTCTTCAGAGCATCCGATAAACACGTTTTGACAGACACGACAAGAGACCCCATCCAACATGAACGCCAACAGTGAAATGCTTGTGGAAGTCCCCAGAATCCTCCAAGCGCACGCAAAAGAACTCCAATACATTGTTCCTTGAAGTGGGATCGGCGCCAGTGTATCGCCAGTCGCCATCAACATGCTAGCGATGCTGCGGCACATATGACGGTTGTAGCCCTCTCCTTGCTCTGTCTGGTCTGCCACACTTCCTTGAACCACAGGTGGAAGTTGAACCACACTCTATGTTCGGGGGAAGCTTAGCAGGCAAACGACCCACTGACCATGTACAGCAGCTGCGGAAACAAGCACAAACTCCAATCGGGGATCAAGAAATTAGAGGGGGCTCAAGAAATTTGAGACCAAGGTAGACATGCTATTATACACGACGGCAAAGGAAAAGAGGGAGATGGTTTTGTGGTGGAAGCCGGGTTCAAGCAGCCATAGAGCTAGAATTCGTTGGTGGTGAACCCCTGCGTGCTAATAGAGAGGCGGGCTAGCTCTACGTCGAAGTCGAGCCTCTCCAAGCTATGTTCAAGCGCTTGCAGAAATCTCAGCCAAAATTCAAGATCTACCACGTAGAACCTTCATTCAACCATGCTGTAGTTCCCTTGGCTGCACAAGCTGTAAATGCGGAATTATGAGCCGGGCTGAGCAAGGCATTCTCATCCACAACTTCAAATTACATGGTTCAGCACTCTGATACGTAGAGATACGAGCCTTCCCCACATCGCGATTCAGGCACGAGTCTCAAAGTGTAGCAACAGTCAGGGGTCGTTGGAGTCTTGGCTCGGGGGCACGGTGTGCTGTAAATATAAATCTACCTACCTACTCCGTGACTTTTGAAGTGTTTGTGCACACGCGAACCCGCGCCTTTCCTTCCTGGTGACACCGCCTAGGCTCCCAGGAAAGCAACTCAATCTCAGTCAGGCTCGAAACAACAAAAGTGGCCGCTTGCAGCACATCTATTCCTTATTTCACCCTTCTTTCGCGAATGTATCATGATCATCTGAGCGTCGTACGACCACTGAGGCTTGCCAGCCTACCCCTCCATCAATTGGAAGATGTATCGGTGGGAATGGCCGCCACTGCTCGTCCCGAGGATCGTTCACTTTTACGGAACTTTGAACAATTTCTTCTTGCTACACTCTCTTCTCCCCAGGCTCCAGTATGACTTGAGCGCGGGAGTGTCTCGGATGACATCGTCCGACCCTCTGGGCGATGACGAAAAACAATGGCTGGCTGTCAATCTCGTGGTTCTCATTGGTCAACTGACCTTGCTCGCCTGTATGTGGACATCACTCCAATCGAGACTATCGAAGAAGAATGTCAATGTTGAGTTTGCTGGCGTCGTGGAACTCTTGCCCAAATGGGGGCTCGTTCGTGGAGCGCACTCGCTGTACAAATACTCTGTCTCACGACAAAGGTCGACCACATATCAGGGCATCTTAGCTGCATTAGCACTTACGTTGTTCTTACTTCGTTGGTGGAAACCCCAGGTTCTCCGGCTTGTTACCCTGTTTCATGCTCTCATCTATGTCGATGCTTGGTCTTGCCTCTTTGCGCAGGGTTACCAAAACGCTCCAGAGCTCATCCCGGCTCTCCTTAGCGGGATCAAGTCCACACCCCATGGCGGACTCACGACAGTGGTGTATCTAGCTGCGCATCTGCTGCTTATTTTCACCCGATTCGGTTACGTCCTCGTCATAAGTCCACCAATGAGCGCTGCTTTGCTCATGCGGTTCCTCCTTGTTCCTTACGCGCCAAGGTACATAGTGAAGCCCATTCCGTTACCACCCTTCCCAATGCCGCCAAAGAGACCATTTTGTGAAATCTGTCAAAAGACCGTACTCGAAGGGCTGAGAACGGGCAAAGCTGAAAACCTGCAGACAGACAGTTCCCCACATCAGCCGACTATAAGATCCTTGAGAAAGTCTGCCACAGAAGGCTGCCGCATCTGTTTGTCAGCATGGGAGAAGATGTGCACCGTGCCGTCGGATTGGGGGGCTTCATACCTTTTCTTTATGGAACACGCTACATCTTGGCAAAGCTTTGGAAGCAACTCAATCACCATGCACTCTAAATGGGAAGGCAATCTGTGTCAGTTTGGGGTGATCGACATTAAAGATCACGCTTTTGAACCTAGCGCTGAAGACGACTTGGAAGATCATACGGGATCATACAATAGTCTCAAGGTGGCAAAGGAGTGGCTTTCGAAGTGTGTGCTTGAACATTCTGCTTGTAGTGGCGGCACAGACGCAAATTTCTGGCCTTCGCGGTTGCTATGCCTCGGAGATGATCATCGCATTCGTCTTCACACATCGAAAGACTATCCAGCAATATTGAGCTACATGACTCTCAGCCATTGTTGGGGAGATGCCCAGTTCATAAAACTTCAACAGAGCAACAAGGAGACATTTGAAAAGGAAATCCCTTCGGATTCCCTTCCACAAACCTTCAAAGATGCGATCCGAGTCGCCAGACACTTAGGCTCCAAGTACCTCTGGATTGACAGTCTGTGTATCATCCAAGACTCAGAGCAAGACTGGATGGCCGAGTCGAAAATGATGGGCAAGGTTTACAAGAACGCAGTCTGCAATATCGCAGCCTCGGACGCTGGAAACAGCCGCGAGGGTTGTTTATACCCGCGAAACCACCGGACTATACTTCCAGAGCCATTATCCGGCCGGCTGCCAAAACGTCACAAGAGTCGTATTTTGTCAACATGTTAGGTATCGTGAAGCGATTTGATCGGCTGTACTCCCGCGCCTGGGTACTTCAGGAGGCCATTTTGGCACGCAGGACTTTAGATTGCACTCGGGACCAGCTTTTCTGGCGATGCGATCAGTGTGTGGCATCAGAAGAGTTTCCCAGAGGGCTTGCACCCCTAGTTTTCTAGGAGATGTGTCATCCCTCGCGGAGCATTATGGGAACGCTGAATGATATTTCAAGCCTCAGGATAATGGTCAACAGATGAAAGAATGGGAAGCAAGCAACCAAGAAGTCCTCCAGATGTCTGGTCCTCGAGGCCAGAATGCAGCATACCTTCATGCGAACTATGGCCGCCGGTGTCCGGGCGGTGACTGGGGTAGCATCGTTGAGATCTATTCGCGCAGGTCGATAACCAACCTTCCGGATCGGCCAATCGCCATATCAGGCATCATCGATAGCCTTCGTCCATTCCTTGGCGAATACTGGGCTGGCATGTGGCACCACCTGCTACCAGGACATCTTGCTTGGAGTGTTCGCAGATTCTCTGACATGCACTCACGGACACGAAGTCGCTGCTGCAGGCCATCTCCTAAACGTGCACCGAGCTGGTCGTGGCTATCCCTCGAGGGCCCAATCTACTATAAAGAGATGGGAGAGTATCATAGCGGATGGGAAGATGAGAATGGCGACAACCCTGGAGATATGGTCATGGCCCAAGTTCTTGAAGTTGAGATGGTTTCTAATCAAGACATTCGGTTGCGGATCCGGGCACCACTGGTCCACGCTACGTGGATGGGCGAGCTGGCATGCTTCTTGACGCCAGCTTTGGACGCCGTAGGACTCAAGTTTGTGACTTCAGGCCTGAGCATTGTGGACATCGACCAGGTAACGAAGTGGCGCGTTTCTTCAACCATCCAATCTCCCATGGAGCCTGGAAGCTCCATTACTCTTGTTTTTGATGTTGCAGAAGAGGAGCAGATGATACGCGATGTTGAACTCGTGGCTATTCGCACACGTTTAAGCATGATCGAAGGGTTGGTGTTACAGAAGAGAGAAGATGGTATGCTCACCTGCGTTGGACGGTTCACTGCGTGGGAATTAGCTGCACGACCTTTCATCGAGGGAGATCAAGTGGAATTCGTTCTGGCGTGATGCGATCAGGTTGAGAATCCAGGCGAAGGCAGCGTACAAAAAGTGATGACAAGTCATCTATGCACAGCGATGTCCAGACCCAAATTGTTTTGCTGTCCACCGTTATGACGTAGTTTCGAGCCCTGCGGAGCATTGCGGCTTCCAGGGATGACATGCAGGTCGTAGGGAATGCATCATTGCCAGATGCTCGGGTTTGTGTACCAGGTTCCCACGGCTGACGCGATGGGGCCGGACGTGGAAATTCTCTTGAGAAGTTTGATTATAAACGAATCGCAAAGTGATTATCAATGATGATCTTTGCGGTGGTGCAAGTGAGAGGGTAGGCTGTCTGATTGTCAAGATGAGTTTATCTGGCTCATGTACCTCGCTGCAAATTGTTCATCCATCAAAGGCGTCGGATAATCACCACTCCCAAGCACATTTCTCCCCAGCTTCTGCCCTCTGAACATAGTATGCGCCGTCTCCGTTGTGTAGCTATCCAACACTGCAGAGATCTTGGCTAGAGGACCTCCGGGACTTACTTCAGCTGCCGCCAATGCTTTCTTCTTCCACTCTTCAAATGGGAGAAGGGTGGCTGAGCGTCCGTCAATTGCGATAATCGCAGTGAAGAATTCCTCGCAACTTGGGGCACTGGCATTCATGAAGTCGTAGTCTTGACCCTGCTTGCCTCGGTCATTGGCGATCAGGGAAACGATTGTCTTGGCCACATAATCCACGGGCAAGACCGAGCGTAAGTCAGCATCGATGTGTGGGAATGATCTCAATTGCCGACACCCAACAATCAGATTGTGCAGAAAGTCCCCTTGGTCATGTCGGAAGTGCCCTGTGGTGGAGGACGCGGTAACATAGGGCAGGCGGTAGATGGTTGCTGAAGCCTCGCGCCAACGTGCCGCTGCCATCATTCTCTCAGCCAAAAACTTGGACGCCCCATAACCGTACTCAAGCTCCTGCTCCGTAAAATCGAGGCCCATGTGCTTTGGTAGTGTCGAGATTGTGGATACCAGATGGATGGTCTTCGGGCGGCCTCGTGAGGCCAGGCGCAAGATTTCATGCGTACTCACAATATTCGGGCCGACGTACTCTTCAAAGGGGCGTGCCCAGTCAACGAGACCACCTGAGTGACAGATTGTGTCTACTTGATCCGCCAACTCATCAAACTGTTCACCTGACAAGCCCAGAAGTGGCCGAGATATGTCACCGACTAATGGTTTGATCAAGGCCGCGTCTGCAGAACCACCAAGACCATAGTGGCGCAAAGCACCGAACAAGCGCTGCGCTGCTTCATTTGAAGAAGAGGCTCGCACGAGACAGTACGCGACTATCCCTTGCTTGACGAGCTCGTTCAAGATGAAGGCGCCGACAAATCCAGTTGCGCCGGTAAGGAACACGGATCCGGGTCGTCCGATACAACCATCAGGCTCAAATGTAAAGGTCTCGTCCAGGCAGCCGGCCCTTATTGCAGCCATATTGAGGATGTCAGTAGGAAAAGTCGAGGGACTTAGAGATACAGCCTTTAGTTCATTTCCTTGCATCTGATCACACAAAGTTTGGCTAAGTGCACGAAGACTCGGGTGAACAAAAGCTATGTTCACGGATAACGGGAGACGCGTGGCAGAAGCTAACCTGTTCCTCAACTGCACGGCTGTCAATGAATTAATCCCGACATCCTTCAAGGAGCGATCCATATCCACTTCTAGGGGCGATTTGAAGCCAAGTGTCATGGCGACGACCTTTTGAACAGCGCCGAGGACAATGTCGAGCCGCTGAGCTGGTTGAGCGTCCGCAAATACCTCCTGGAGGGGTCTGTCACTGGAAATTGTTGACTGCTTGAGTCTCTTGGTTGGAACGATTAGTGAGGACATGAGCGGCGGCACAGGGTCGTTTTGTTTGTCCAAATAGTGCTGAAGCTGGCTCAGATCAAGAGCTGCGGCTACCGTCAAGGCCCGACGACTACAAATAGCAGTGGCGAGGAGATCCAGGCCCTGTTCCTCTGATAATATGTTGAGACCGTATTGAGATAGATGAGAGCGTGTGTTATGTGCCAGTCGGGAAGCCATGCCACCTCGATTTCCCAAGGTCCCGTAAGCCACCGAAGTTGCGGGCAAGCCCTGCGCACGTCTCAAATGAGCCAAAGCATCAAGATATGTATTTGCAGCGGCATAATTGGCGAGGCCTGGCATGCCTAGGACCCCGGAGATGGAAGAGTAGAGCACAAATATGTCCAGATCCAGATGCTTTGTGGCTTCGTGCAAAAGCCAAGCACCATGCGACTTGGGTGCAATGACTCTCTCGCACCGGTCCGGTGTCAGTCTTGTCAATACTCCAGAGTCCACTAGGCCAGCGGCATGTATGATGCCTCTCAGGGGCCTCTGTGTGTGAAAGGTTCCGATGACCTTGTTGATATCCGCGGAATTCGCGACGTTGCACGCAACTACCGTGACCTTGGCACCAAGTGTAGCAAGCTTGTTTATCGTCTGCGTGGCGCCCTCGGTATCCATTCCTTGACGGGAGGCTAGGACGATATCCCTGATGTTGTGTTGACTGACCAACCATTCTGCGATGCAAGCCCCAAGATGGCCGAGACCTCCGGTTATCAAGACAGCGCCATCTGCACGCAGAAGTCTTTTTGCTACTCGCGAATGTTTCTCGGGGCTGACACGTTCCAGATGAGGGACCAACACTGAGTCTTGGCGTACAGCACTCTCGGTTTCAGCTTTGAGCAACACCGCGGATATGATCGCGTTTCCAGTAGCATTGTGTCCCACGTCGATGAGCCGGAGATCCAAGTGGGGCTGCTCGCTCCGGGCCGTTCGCATCAAGCCCCACAAAAGCGGCCCGATGCCGAGCATGGTCCCCCGGTCATCAGCCTCCGTGCCGGTGCCCACAGCCTGTCGCGTCACCCAGACAAGCGACGTGCGAGCTTGTGTGTTTGCTGCTGTCTGAAGCTGTAACAGTGCCTTTGCCATCAACTCACGACTTCTCAGTTCTTCGCCCGACGCTGAATCCCACAAGCAAACGACCCCTTCGAGGTTTGGAGCAAGTTCGAAATCCTCGAGCTTCAGCAATTGTATGCCTGCTTGGGCCAATGCCGTAGTGACCGCTACTACCCATTCCATGTTACTGGCAAGGACCACGAGACCCCAGGTAACTGCTGTCTGGTGGACACGGCTCTCTGCCGGCTTCCAAGAAACCTGGAAACTGAAGCGATCGTGGGTGTTCTCGGTGAGTGCACTGCCACTGCTTTCAGGGCCATTATGTAGCACTGACTGATAAAGTTTTGGCATGGAGGCAGGAGCCGTGTAGTTACGCTGGAAAGCGTATGTGGGTAAGGTAACGGGCTCACCACCGTATGGGCCAAACACAGCCTTCCAGTTAATGCTCATGTCCCTTAGATGGAGAGATGAAGCATTTTCCTGCATCCGCGCAACGCTCCCTTTCTCACCACCTCGCTTCATCGAAGAAAGCCATGCACAATCACTGACTTCTCTCTCACTCAGGCTTGCCGCAGCGATGCCACACAGAACTTGATCAGGCCCGAGCTCCAAAAAGATGTTTGCGCCTTGGGTGGCCAATGCCTGGACACTTTCGCAGAAACGAACAGGCTCACGAACTTGTCTGACCCAGTAAAGTGGATCTGAAAGTTCTTGTGTCTGAACGGTTCTTGCTTTCACACTGCTGACAACATGTATCTTGCCAGTTGTGTGGAATCGCACACTCTCAACAACTTCAGCATACTTTGAAAGCATGTTATCCATATATCTTGAGTGGAATGCGTGCCCGTCAACAACGACTGAAACCTTTCGACTTTTAGCTTTGAAATGGTCCATTACGGCGTTGACGGAAGCTGCTCGCCCAGACAGAACAATCTGCGTTGGCGCATTATAAAGAGCAATCTCAACCGTGTCCCGCATCGCAAACCGCGTGATTGCATCGCTAACCTCCTCGGCAGGAGCTTCAATAGCCGCCATTCGGTAGTCCCCAGACTGTGCTTGCATTAACCGCCCGCGAGCAGCTACCAAACGACAAGCGTCAGACAATTCAAGGACTCCTGTGGCATATGCTGCCGTGACTTCGCCCAGGCTGTGGCCGAGAACAAAGTCCGGCGTGATGCCCCAGTCTCGCCACAACCTCCACAACGAAGCTTCCACGGCAAAGATGGCGGGCTGGCCATACTCAGTCATGTTCAATAGATTCGCGTTTGGGCTTCCGACCTCGGCCCAAATAACATCGAGAAGGGGGACCTCAAGGACAGTGCTGAAGAAGACGGCAATTTCGTCAAGGGAGGCGCGGAAGACAGGAAAATGGTCGTAGAGATCCCTTCCCATGCCTCTCCATTGGCTTCCTTGTCCAGTGAATAGCATAGCCAACTTTGGTGGATTACCTTTAGGGCTGCTATTGTCGCTCAAGCCGTTCGGCACACCAAAGTCCTGAGACAAGGCTCGCAGATTCTGGAACAACCCTTGCCTATCCAGCGCCCATATTGTTGATCGCTTGCGAAAATTAGAACGCTTTGTTGCCAACGAGAAAGCGATATCCTTCAACCTGCTTGGCTGAGTCTCATTTCTGAGGTAGTCAAGGAGCTTTTTCGCCTGAGCGCGTACGGCAGCATCAGTGTCTCCAGAGAGTAGGAAGGGAAGAGCATGCGTCAATACTTCATCCTCTCTCTTCTTCTTTTGCCTCGAGACGTTCTCCTCAATTATGACATGTGCGTTTGTTCCGCCGATGCCAAAAGCGCTCACACCAGCCCGGCGAAGTGCTGTCTCCGACACATCCCACAACTGTCTTTTCTTAACGGGCGTCATGTTGCTGGCTTCCCAGTCGACGGCAGCAGTAGGAGTGGTAATATGTATTGACTCCGGCAAGATAGCATGTTTCATAGCTAATATCACCTTCAGCGTGCCGACCAGACCTGCGGCGGCTTGCGTGTGACCAAGATTGGACTTTGCGGAACCAACGAGTAGAGGCTCTCGACCTTCTCGATCTCTGCTGAACACTTCTGCAATCGCATTTGCCTCGACCGGATCACCAAGCATGGTTGCGGTTCCGTGAGCCTCGATGTAGTCAATCTCGTTGGGGTGCAAGCGAGCGACCGACAAAGCTTTGTTGATCAATTGTTGCTGAGCGCGACCGCTTGGAGCAGTCAGACTTGCACTCCGGCCATCGTGATTTACGGCAGAGCCACGAATCACACCATGTATGAAATCACCGTCTCGTCGAGCATCTGATAACCGCTTCAGAAGAATGGATGCAGACCCCTCAGACCATCCTGTGCCCTGGGTATCGCCGGAGAATGATCGGCAGCGGCCGTCAGGTGACATTCCTTGAAGCCGTTCGAACTCCACGTGGAGTCCGGGGTTCAGCATCAAGCTAACCCCTCCAACGAGAGCAACATCGCATTCTCGTAACCGTAAGGAATTGCAGGCTAGGTGTGTCGCCACCAAGGATGATGAGCAAGCCGTATCCACGGTCATGGCTGGTCCTTGCAAGCCCAGTAAATACGAGATCCGACCAGACATGGTGGCCGCCGCTGAGCCCGTGACAGTATAACCGTCGAGAGATTCTAGATCACGGACTGCGGTCTCATTGAGACTCTGATGAGACAGAATATTGCTTGTGCCGATAAAGACTCCGGTTTCGCTACCTCGCAGTTGCTCCATCGTATAGCCTGCACGCTCAAATGCTTCCCAGCTTGTCTCAAGCATCATGTATTGAGCCGGGTCCAGCCGATGTCCTTCATGCGGAGATATCCCAAAAAACGATAGATCAAACTCATTCACGGAAGAGATGAACCCACCCTTCTGGCATTCTAAATGGTCATCCAGATTGGCGTGGCTTGTACTCCACCGACCATTGGGCAAGGTCGTGATTGCATCTCCTCCTGTATCCAATAGACGCCAAAAGTCCTCAGGAGACTCGATACCTCCGGGGAGTCGACATGCTGTGGATATTATGGCAATACCCTCCTGGTGGTCTGAAAAGGCGTCAGGCTCTGCGACTTGTGATTGCCGGCCCAAAGACCCCAGTGTAACATTGAGATATTCCGCAAGTGTCTTGATTGTATATTTCTCAAACAGAACGTGTGCAGGAACAGATCGTCCCAGTGAGCCTTGCAATTCTCTTTGTAGGCGGACAAGTCGCAGAGAGTCACCGCCCACCTCGAAGAAACTGTCCTGGAGTCCAAAGCTCCGATGGCCGAGAACATCTGCCCAGATACCAAGCAGCTGAGCTTCGAGTTTACTTGACTGGAACTCATGTTTTCCATTTGTGGAAATATCAACCGCACCAGGGAGAGCTTTCCGGTCAATTTTGCCATTTGGCGTTATCGGCAAGGTTGCCAACTCCACGAAAAAGGCTGGTACCATGTAGGCTGGCAAGTGTCTGGCCAGAGACGAGCGCAGTGTACGGTCGAATTGATCGACTTCGGTTGGGCCACTTCGTGCTTTGTTCCCGTCTTTTCGAACGTAATAGCCAATCAGTCTGTCATCGCGAGAGACAACAACCGCCGCTGAGATATTATCCATTGTAGTCATTGCGGCCTCAACGTCGCCTGGCTCAATTCGGTGGCCCCGGATCTTGATCTGTCCGTCTAGCCGACCCAAGACGCTCACTTGCATGGGGCCAACATAGCGTGCAGCATCACCTGTCTTGTACATTGAGCCGCCATGGAAAGGATTTGAAAGAAAACGAGTCCTGCTCAGCTCGGCATTATTGCGGTAGCCCTTTGCTACTCCCGCGCCTCCAATATAGAGCTCTCCAAGCTGGCCAAATGGGACCGGATTCAGGTTCTCATCGAGGACGTAGAGGTAGCCATTCAAGATAGGACTTCCGATGATGACGTCTTCTCCTTTCTGGACTTTCCACATGCTACCATAGACAGTGGCCTCAGTCGGGCCGTAGAGGTTCCACATTGTATCACAAAGATCCAGCAAACGGGTCGCGAGAGCCTTGGGCAGTGCCTCACCTCCACACCAGATTTGCCGAAGACGTGGTCGAGCATGCCAACCTGAGTCTAGAAGCATGCGATATATAGCTGGAGTGCCTTGTATGATGGTTATCTGGTGCCGATCTAGCATTTCGATGAGCATAGGCATATCGTGTATTTCCTGTCTGCGTGCAATCACGCTCGTTGCGCCACAAACAAGCGGCAGAAAGAGCTCTGGGACCGCCATGTCAAATGAAATTGTCGTAATAGCTAGCAGTATGTCCTCTTCTGTGCACCCTGGTTGGTCTTGCATAGCATGGAGTAGGTTGATTATGCTTCCTTGGGTGACTTCTACACCCTTCGGGCGACCCGTCGATCCTGAGGTGTACATGACATAGGCGAGATCGCTCTTATTCGCCTTGGGATAGAATGGATTTTGATCCGAGTGTGGCTGCCGTGCGATTTGGATGCTCAAATAGTCGGCTGTTGTCTCAAATTGCATGTCAACTGGTTTTCCATGCTTCGTGATGACGAACCTAGGGACCGAGTCTTCCAGCATCTGGTAGATGCGATCTGATGGGAGTGATGGCTCGATGGGAACGTAGGCTGCGCCAGCTTTCCATACACCCAGGATTGCGACTACCATATCGACGGAGCGATCCAAACAAACGGCAACGAGGTTTCCATGGCCTACATCGTGTTGAACCAAAGCCCTGGCCAAGTTATTTGAGTATCCTTCCAGTTTGGCGTATGTGAGGTGGTCATCTCCACACAGAATGGCTGTCTTGTCTCCATATCTCTTTGATGTTTCCGTCACAAGCTCGTGGACATTGTTGAAATCTTTTGTGTTGGTGTAGGTATCAGTGTTATGCATCCTCCCGTTAGGCTGAACAGGTATGGAACCCATCATGAACTGAACCATGTGGGTGTGTTATATGCGACAGAAGTAAATGGCCTAAATGAACTGAAGTCCGATGACATACGTTCCTACAGTCTCGCCCTGATTTGATCACAGCGCACAGGTCTTAAGGCGGCCAAGAGGCCGCCACTCGATGGTCCCTTCAAGCCCACCAATCTACATTCCAAAATGGTGACAAGGGTGTCTTTCGTCTTTGCCCTCTAAGCGTTCCTGGCCCTCCCGTCGTCGGACCGAACTGCCGTGCCGAAATAGGTGCTGTACTCCGTGGACGCTGCTCAGTTGTGAATGCTGATGCCAATCTCTAACCTATTATAGCCTCAAGTCTCGAGTCCACCTTCTTGATCCACGGTAAAACCTAAGAGGCGGAGCAAGAGATCCTTTATCTTATACAGTACCACCTGGAGCTGCATGAGGGATTCCAGGGCCTAGAAAGGACATATGTAACATATGGATCCTACGCCCCGCCAGGGTACAGTAGTCGGGCGGTCCGAACCTTCGAGCCCAGGGCATGGTGGGATTCTTCGCGAATTACCACCAAATTCGGATCTGCGTCTAGGCTTTGGTGGGGTGTCGCACGATAGCAGGGTTCATTCAGATCACTTGCATCCTGCTATCGTGTCACGCCTTGCCACGGGCCCCAGGGCATAGGGCATCCCTGTGACCTTTCTCAAGCTCTATCATTACCCGTGTTGATTGTACGTGTAGCTCGGCCATTTTCACTAACAAGTCTTTAACGTCGGTAGTTCGAACTCTATAGCTCTCAGTTCAGACCCTCGCGGTTTCAATATCGGCCATTGCCGCGACCTGTCGCTTCCCATCACCTTCCAAAATGACGGTCGTTGTCGTTGCTGGCGGCCGAGGTGATCTGGGGCGCCTCATCACGGAGGCGCTTCTCGACACTGAGAAGCATGAGGTCTATGTCATGACACGAAAGGTAGGTCTCCATGACCTCAGTCGTCCCAACCACTTTCTAACATTTTGTTACGGAAGGCACCCAATGAGATCCAAGAAAGGACATCACCATTGAGTGGCAAGCCATACAACCCCGTGATTGTCAGCGATTATTCCTCAGAGGAGTCTTTGACCACCCAGCTTGCTGAGAAGAAAGTCGAAGTCGTCATTTGTGCTTTCATCATGGATTCTGATGCTGTGGCCGACTCGCAAAATCGCCTCATTTCTGCGGCTGACAAGTGTCCCTGCGTCAGACGCTTCATTCCGTCTGAATACAACGTCGAGTACGATGTTGGGGATGACGTCTTGCCTTACCCAGAGAAGAAATACCATGTAGCTGCCCGGAGGGTGTTGGAGAAGACAACCACACTTGAGTATGTCTACATCTACCCAGGGATGTTCATGGACTACTTTGGGATGCCTCGTGTCGCCAGCAGCCTGCGTCCGCTTTGTTTCTTCGTCGATCCCATCAAAGGAGAAGCCATCTTACCAGGAGACGGCGAGGCAAAGATGAGCATGACATTCACCACTGATGCCGCCCGATACATTGCCTTGGCTCTGGACTTGCAGAAGTGGCCTCGTATCATGACAACTGCGGTCAGCACCATCACACTCAACGAGCTTGTACGGCTGATTGAGAAGAGCATGCAAAAGAAGCTGCAAGTCCGGTACCAGCCTGTGGAAGCCTTGATCACACACGACGTCATTGACTTGCCCACGAATATGGAAATCGCAAGAGACTATCCTGACCGCTTCCCTCTCGGGATGGCGCAATTGCGGGGACTGATTGCTGATCTCGAGGCCGGTGTCGCGTTTGGAGCGTTTGACTTTGACAGGATGGCTGGGCACTGCAACCTGGCAAAGGAGTTTGAGGGGAAATGCAGGTCTCCACGAACTATCGAGCAGCTAGTTGAGGAAGCATGGAAGCCTGAGTGAGACGAATTCAGCATTATCCTATGATACCAGGTAAATGCAATCTTTTCTGAACGATCATTCGGCCCCTTAGCGTGAGGCACAATACATATAACTACCTGACCAGAAAGAAGTACATAGCATTTCAATCGCGGAAGAACGCAGCTAGCAATAAACTTCGTCGTACTGGCTATAATCCCGCTTCCACACGCCAGGGCTGTTCTTCAAGAATTGTGAGCGGAAGCCAATCATGCGCTGGCCCCGCGGGCTGAGCGTCTTGGCAATCTCCTTGTCCACGTTGAACGCGTACGCTTCTTCCGGAGTCAGGTAGGAGCACTGGAACACAAGAGTGATGGCCCTCCTGGTAAAGTCTTTGGTCCTGTTGGCACCGCCTCCATGAACTACCTTTCCCGTAATGAAGCAAGCATCACCAACGTCCATCTCCGCCGGGATAGTATCCTCTTGCGTCCCGTTTTGCTCAAAGTCGTCCCACTTATGACTTCCAGGAATCACCCTTGTAGCGCCGTTCTCATCGCTGAAGGGGGTGAGGGCCACGACAAAGTTGATGCTGGCTTCAGGTGCACCGGGGCCGCAGCGAGTGAAGATGGGGAATTGCCATTGGTCGCGATGCAATGGCTGGGCTTTGCTACCAGGCCCAATGTCAATGACCTGTGCAGAGTTCATCCAGTAACCACCGGCGTCTTCCAGGTATATGTCCTCGCACAGCTGATGGATAAGATCGCATTCCAAGATCTCGTGCCTGAACGTATTGCTAAGCGCCACTACGTTGTTCAGGCGCTTGGTGTTATCGCCGTGGAACTCCTTGACCCAATCCTCCTTGTGGTTTGAGCCAAGACTAATCTTGTCCACTGCGGGCTGGACTTCTTCGTTGAGTCGGCGAACTTGGTCCTTTGTGAAGAGGCTTTTGATGATAACCGCTCCGTCCTCGCGGACGGCTTTGAGGATGGCTTCACGACCCTCTGAAGCGGCAATGTGTTGAAGGGGGGGCGTGTTTGCAGACATTTGGACACGACTGATAGGCTCCAAGGTAATCAACGACGAAGAACAGGAAACAGACTAGGAAAGAATATGCTGTGAATATCGTGCGTCTACTGTACCATGTCGTTATGCTCTGTCCAAGCTGCAGCACTGCCTAGTTGTTTGGACATGTGCGTTATAATTGCTCTGCCACCTTGAGCCTTGGAATCATGCTAGTCTATACAAAGCGGGTACCGCGTGTAACACGCCAGGTCGACATCATGCAATCCCGCAGGAACACGGAGAGGTACTATATGTGCGCTGAATTGAAAGCGGCGTGAACTATGAACGACCCCGGTTACTGACAGGGCTCCTCGATGACAACCGCGCATGGCATCCTCCCGTCCCACCTGTTCTTTCTCCAGCCATCCTGATTATAGACTTGCTCGTATGCAGCCAAGGCTCGGCCTCGCATCATGTAACCCCATCTGGCATATGCAGTCAGACAAAGCGATTTAGGCATAAATTTCGACCGTTACATTCAGCATCTAGGCACCATACATGTGATCGACACTTCTAGTCCAGCAACTACATCTTTGCATTAGGCCCCTTCGCCAGACCGAGGCCTCCAAGCATGTGTTTGCCTACCCGGATAAGGAAGCTGTGGGCCTCTTCCTCTGCGTAAAAGACACCATTGAAGTTACTGGAAAGTACCAGCCCGCCCTTGAATATGCAGATGAAACAATCCATCCAGGGACCAGTAACTACATCGCCAGCCCGAAGATCATCGATTGTGAACTCGCCCGCGGAGCCAAGGTATGGACTTTTGAGAACAAAGTCAAGATTCCCGCCCGTCGAGATGGCCGGGGTTGTATCCAGCAGTGGGCCTTTGGTAAAGTCGTCCCCAATATGCTGCATCATTGGTCGCAGCGCACTGAACAATCCAGGTTGTGCTTCGAGACTCTGTCGGTAGGATGCGCTAAGTTCTTTCGCCACATCCACGAACGATTTATCATGCCCGTAATGGGAAATGCATGGCAAGATGGTGTGGAAGTTTCCAAGTAGTGTCTTTGCGGCAGAAGCTGCCCCACCCTCGTGCTGAAAGTATCGTCTCAAGTCCAGGTTGCTAAATGCCGCGAACTTGGAGCCAGGTTCAACACCCCGCAGACGCTGCATGTCTCGGGTGGCAAAGCCAACGGCGGCATGGAACACCGCCGTGAGCGAGACAGAATGATATTTGCAAGCAGCAATGATTCTGTCTGCATCCGTCGTGGAGAGTCTGTGTCTAGCGCGGCCATTAATGAAACCAGGCTGCTCAAGGGACAAGGTTGATGGGTCCTTGAGGGGATACGATACTGCTGTGTCTGGTGGCGAGACCTCCAAGGACCTAAGCAGCTCTAGTGCAATCTCCCCGCCCTGACCTGGGAATCCTTCCTGAACATGAAGATAGTCGTCTGAGGTTCCTGGAAGATTGGCCAGTTCCCGGCCCGGGAACTGGCCCAGAACCAGTGGTTTGGGGTTGACCAAGAAAGATATGAACTCGTTCCAGAAATGAATCAAGCCTCTTCCGTCGAGATGACTGTGCTCTGCCTGCAGGGAAAGTTCGTTTGAGCTCGGTAAGAAGTACATCGTGGGTAACCGCGTTTTCGCGAGCTGTTGCCAAAGCTCTGAGCCTGTCAGGCTCGGCTCAACCTTGAACGTCTCTTGAGCCCACTTCTCGAGATCATCAGGGTTGGTTATGGCGTCGTAAACTCTCTCGGTTTGTTGCGAAACTGTACCTATGATGGGATACGCCAGTCTCATCTGCTTCCATGCATTGCGAAGCTGGTCGATGACCTGATTGGTATGGGTCGTGAAGGTGAATTTGATTTGACAGTTGACCATGAAAAGGGCTGGTGCGCCAACTTCACCAAGAATTCTGCCATAGAATGCGTCCTGGAAATCATATTTTTGCACCCATCTTGTTTCTGACACCTGTTTCCAGGAAGGGTGTATATCATGTTCGAAAGCCATGATTGCGTAGGGTTGGGAACGAAGATTGAAGACCTTGACGTAGTATGTATAATGACTCCAAGTGTCCGAGCTATATATGGTAACCGGTTCGTGCAATGAAAGTTATGACCACTTTTCGCCGATTCCTCCGGATAAATGGAATCGCTCCCAGCCACGCCTTAATCCTGCCTTGCTCTCCATCAACGCCTTTATCATTGCTCGTCTGCCGAGCCTACCATAATGTGTTTTCTGGTAATACAAATAGCTCCAGGCACGGACCGCTTATTCAATGTCGAGACCTGTCTATACTTGCAAATCTTAGTTTCGTCGGATGCTCCAGGACAAAAACATCCCTGTCGTAGGCGAGGCAGCTAGTGTGGCGCTCCGCCACCCCTGTTGACCCTGAAACGTTACGTAGGGCCCTCCAGAATGTTGCTCGTACATGCTGGCAAGGGAGGTCCAAAGAGTGGACTACACGTTGAAGTGATGCAGACAGATGTTCGGTATTGGCTCACAATGAGGTCCAGCACGAATCGCGGATAAGCTCACCGCAATTTAGCACATACACCAGTTCATAAGTATGTCTGATGACATGGTAACTTCAATTGTTCCCTTGCTTGTCTCTATAAGCATGTTCACTGGACCGCTTCTAAGAGGACATGCTTGAGGCGTCATTGCTCAAAAGGAATGATCACTACACGCGGTCCTTGCGGACGGAGGATGAAGAGATCAAAGTCCCAAGTCCAAGGCTGGCCCTTTGCGAAAAAGACGCATGTTCATCTTTATCATGTTTAAATATTTCGCATTTCCCTATATTTCTCGACCTTGGGAGCTCTCTCAGCAAAGGATCTTCCGCGACACTGCAGGGTAGGGCCCCTATAGAAAAACGCGTATAAAAAAAAACCAACATAAACAAAGATATGGCAAAAAAAAAACATACAACAGCCGGTATTCGCTGGTCGTCACCGACCCAACTACTAATCAGCCCCTTAGCAGTTTAACTAGGGGAGAGCGGACGGGATCCCGTGTTCTCTACTAGGTATGGTCGTATGTAAAAAACAGGGCAACTATTTTGAACTATGTCTACAATGCCTTGTCTCAAAGGCAATCGACTTCGCACTTGCAAGCACCTTCGTACAAGGAGCCAGTGAAGGTGGCTGTGCGTTGTGGTTAGTGGTGGTGGTGTGGTCGAAACACAGAGACCACCCCCTATTGCATTAAGACGGCCACTAATTTAAGGCTGGCGCTTGTAGCTGGCAGACCAGGTGATGCCTTCCTGTGCAGCCTGAATTAATTTAACTTTCTGCTTAGCTCTTACCTGAGGTGAATAAGGTGTCAAGAAGCCGTTGTCGTTCACCAACGTCGCTTTTTATCATTCCGCTATTAAATCGTAGGATGGGTTAGCTATCTAAGAATCGCCTTTACGGAAGTGGGAGGCGTCTCTCGACAAATGTCCCTCCCAGAGGACACAGCCATGGGCCATGGTTAGCAGACCAGGCTGTTGGCTACGTGGACGAGTTTCCAACGGCTAAAAGACTAGGAGATCGCATGTTCGCGCGCTAGTCTATGTCACATAAGGCAGACTGGGCTTTCTTAGTGGCCAGGGCAACAGCTGAGGTTGATTACGGTCTGGTTTGGTGGGCGGGCTCCCCTATATATATGGTACTACTATATTTTCTCTAACAACATGAAGTCGTGGCCTTCCCAGCCTCCTTTGACCTCGACAGACTATCAGCACTCCTCCATCTAGGTCTTCTACATACGCTAGGTTTCCTTTCTTTGGTAATTCCTTGGGCGCTATTTCACTACTCTAAGCAATGGCATCCGACTACCTGCCTGGGCTTGACTGCAAGGCCATGCGGCAGATTCTCGTGGACACAGTCAAAGTTGTGTTAAACGGTCACAAAAACTACCATGAGGCAAAACTCGCAAAGGAAGGGAAGGAACTCCTCAAGGCTCTGCGAACCCGATTCCCAGATATTATGAACCGTATTAAGCAAGACTCCGAGGCATATCAGAAGTTCCATATCAGCGCTACCAAGCTAAATAATATAAATTAGCTTATGTTATTTTTAAATATGGATACTCTTATAAATGCTAGGTTAGACTTTACGGGGCTATTTAAAGCAGTTTTTAATAGTATAAATATGGTCGCTTCCTGCGTAAAGGCTATAAAGGCGTTAGTAATAGCGTTTACTAGAACCTCCGACTAGGTTATTCAGGAGCTACATAGCATTTAAATTATAAAATGATTACTCGTAGACTATATTGCCTATTATAATCGCTAGATATAAACGGTTTCTACTATTTAAGTCGCTTAGACTTAGCAAGTTATTAACATCCTTATAAAAATTGACGAGAATCTTAGCGATAGCAACGCTATTACTATATTAGCATCTAGTAGGCCTGATAGCTCTTCTTTGCATATTCATGCTTTTATAAAATAAAGAATCGAGGAGACTAATTTTAAGGCATAAGGCAAGTACCGTTTCTTTATTTAGCACCTAGGCACAAACTAGTATCTTACATTTTATCGATTAGCCACGAAATATCCACTTCCTATAAAATTCTATACTAAGTCTAATAACCTCAACATCTTATATCAGTTTATACTAAATATTAGATTATAGCTAACTAATAACTCTAAGAATAAAAAGAATATCCACTTTTACCTCCTTATCCTATTATAATATCATTTATTTATTAAGAAGCTATTATACTTCTCACTAAGCTTATAACCCTTTTAAGTTAAGGGAATAAAATATAAGAGTAGCCTTTTAGTTAAGTTTAATCTTTTATTAACGCCTTCTAGGCTCTTATATAATATATCTAATATCCTCGATCCTAAGAAGAGTAATATAATTATAGGGGGTATAGCTACTGCTGTGACCTTACTAGTAGTTAGCTGGGGGATAAATAGTGCTTGTCTTGCTCTTGGAATAGGCTTGGGGGCCTTGACAGGCTTCAGGGTGATAATTGCTATCCTTATATGGCTTGGCACCGCTTCGATAGCTATGCCTATAGCTGGAGAGGCTCTCAACTTAATAATCTATAATAGCCTTTGCGAAGAACTGCCGAGAGTACTGGGTTCGGATGAACGGGTAACTACGTAGGCCAAGCATTTAAGAGCGTCGGTGCATATCTTTTGATGGCAGGGTCTACTGATCAGGCGATGGCCCTTCTATTAGCTCTTATACTTTTCTATAATTCGTGAAAAGAGCTACTTGCATACAGCGATGAATGATAACAGAGCCTTTTAAAATCTAACAAGCACAGTCAGAGGTGTGCATTAAGAAGTCTATTTAGTGCAGAGAGTTTTATTTTAAAGCGCGCAGCTGTTCGGTAAAGAGAATAGGTCTCAGGATCAGAACAGACAATACACACGCTATTTTGGAAGTATTTCCTAGGCGTTGGTTTTAACAATACTTATTAGTATTGGTGTTAGTCAGCTCTCATCCTCGGGTTCCGCTTCCTCGCTCTGTAAATCGAAACATGATCCACACTTAGCAGCTCAAAGACCTCCAGAATTAGGCTTCTTAGCCTTCATATACTTGTATCATCGACTTCTGCTAGTCGAGGTCCCTTCACACTAGAATAGTCCCTGACGGGATCCTGTGTATTCTACTAGGTATGATCGTATGTGGAAAAGCATCAGACCAATAATAGTTATATAGTATTAGTCAGGGCTTGATGCATATGAGCAGTATGCTGCCTGCTAATAACGAAACCATCACAGATGTGTTATGCTTCAGGGGCTCCACGAAATGGGATTCGTGGCACTGCATACAACTTCTTAAGGAGTCCCGTGGTATCTAGGTCATTACCCTTCTGCGTTAACCTATATTGTTTAACGCGATTGATCTTCTATATTCATCGTCTTATATAAAACCAATTAATTTCACAGAGCTTTTCTTTTCAATAACCACTAGTTAACTGTCGAAGCTAGAAAGACAATCAAGATTCTATATACCATGTTTATTCCGACAAGCTCCTACGTAGCTGGAACCAAACCTTGCTTTAATATAGTCCTTATTTGGATAAGGTAAGCTCTCATCCGGGTCGCCAAATCGGTGAGGCAACAGTAGAAAAGCCAAGGTTTATCATAATTGGGGTGAGTCCTGTTTGCCTCTGCAGTGATACAGATGGAGGGGACTGCCTCAACGCCATGTCCATCAACAGCACTGGACGAGGAATACGCGGGCTGGCTGCACCTATATGAACACCGTGTGCGAGCAGCAGCTCCCTGCATTCGAGATAGGGTGCCTAGTTATCATAGTCAGACGTATGCCTCAGGGCGGCCTCGAGATCACGCATGCCGTTATACTCGTGGGAGCAAAGCATTGCTTCAAGCAACTTCGGCAGGCCCAGCTAAGCTGCCAGCTGGATCGGAGACTGAGATTGCTTGTTGTAGGTGCCATATTGCAAGGGTCGGTACGCGTTGATGAAGAGCTGGACGAAGGCCGGATTTGACAGGGAGGATGGGTCTGTCGACTGTAGGTGGGTGGAAGTGTAGGACGACGCAAAGTCCTCGAATGGAGAACTAGACTCCATGGCCCGACAGCGCAGGCAGGTCCGTGTAAGGACCTGTCTCTCGTGTTCCAGATCCACCGCATATTCTCGCAGTCTACTACTCGTATGGTGAAGCAGGTACTCGGACACAAAGTATTCTTGGATCGAGTAGTGAATTAACCCAATAGTGCCGTCTGATGAGATGCTGATGAAATTGTGGCAGGCATGTATAATCTGGTGCATCTCAATCTCGTCGCTCAAGTGTTGCGATGCATTAGGTTGATCGTGCATGGAGATGGCTATACCTAACTCTTCTGTCATCAGTCTCTTCAAAGCTGCAGCGACACATCTAATAGCCTGTCTGGCCATCTGCTTGACTGGCCTGCTCTGGGCATCTATGAGGCGCAGAACGCGATTAACGTAGCAGTTGGCAGCTGGTGCTATCAAATTAGGTAGGCTATGTATTCCAACATCGCTGGCCCTTAGCTAGTCAGAGCCAACATCATCACAAGCCATAGTCAAGATCTGCGAATAGACCACACTCCCACTGACTCATCTTCTCCTTTCGTTGCTGTAGCTCGCCGGCGCTACAGTACCTGGCATGGAGTGTCAAGCATAGCCAATGTCCCATCATTGGCATGGAAGCTGGAGAGCGCACAGTCACTCACTGATTAGTATTCTGGTAGATGAAGAATCATTCTGCAGTTCTTACTATTAAGCCACTTCATTTCCTTCGCTACCTTGTTGTCAAGCTACAATTAAACTACTGTAATAGCTATTTTTTCAGAGACATGGATCCAAGGCATACTTCGAAACTCCTCCGCGGAACAATGCAATAACCCGATCCTAAGGTATACATCACCGTCACGGTGAGCAAGTATAATGCTATGAGCACTGTGACCCCCGTACCATGGCTTTTCCACCACAATAGGTACGCAGCGGTAGAACGCCGCTAGGCGCGCATGGCTGTCCGTCTCGTTATCGGGGTAAAAGTTTGGATTGGCATTTAAATCTTTGGGCAGGACATCTAGCACGACACCTGGGAGACGTAATACACCTCCAGATACTTGCCCGAAGGGATCAATAGTGGATAAAACCACCGTACATTCTTCCACTACCGCCGCCTCTCTGTTGGATTTATCGATGAAACCGGACATTAGCGTGAAATGGACTGGCCCGTCCACAGATGCCCAAGACCACGACGGGGCTATCGCCAACATGGTTAGATATTACGACCGTACTCCATGATGAATTGTTTCTTTGCCTTGGTACTTACCTCGATAGCCTTCCGAGCTTGTATTAGGACGATAGTGGCCCTGGGCCGATGAATCTTTCGAACGCCTTCGCCAGGCTAATTGGGAGAGCAAATCACTTTGCCACAAGCCCGCAAGATACGAATCGCTCTTTCCGTCCTCTTGCTTCCCAGTGTTAGAAAGGTTTCTGGCGATTCCAGATATGGCGGGCAGTTTATCCTGCCCTTTTGTCAAGTCGCAGTGAGAATAATGTTCAACGGTTCGCTTCCACAAGACTTGATCATCAAACAACATGGTCCTACGAGGGAATGCACCATTTGGACTTTTCCAGATTTTCAAGTTGACCGATGAACTCTCTGTCAAATGCTGTCTTTCTGCGAAGGATGGGAATCCATATGGAACGGACTGAGATGCCCTCATCTGTCGACACTCCCAGTACAACTCGGAAGCAAAATGAATTGTCCTGGGGCTTAGCAAGCGTTCTTGGAAACTCCATCCCCTCTGGTTCAGTACTGAATGTGAGATGTGTTTCGTCCAGTCAAGCTCCGAGATGCAGCAGTACATACCGGTGGCGTCTCTCGGGCCCTCTTCACGATGGCGGAAACAGTTCTGAGCGTGCCCTTTGGCTTTTCTCGCAATTTTCAAAGCCAATAACGGGCGTGCATTCTCATTCCAATCCACGAAAAGCCCCTTTGAACCTTCCCCTGCCGCCGTCGCCGCGATAGTAAAGGCGGCATGAGCGTATACTTCGCCCATCTTGGATGATTCGGTCGCCCAATCCTCAGTGGAATCTTGTATGATGCAAAGTGAGTCGATCCAGATGTAACGATATCCCAAAGAGCTAGTCACAGCAAATGCATCTTCAAAGGTTTGGGAAAGGTCTGTCAAGGGAATGGCCGTCTTGAATTGCTCAGCCGAGGCTGTCGTGAGCTGAAGGGGCTTTGTAGGCGTCCATCTATGGGTGAGACAGACATACTCTATGAATTGAGCACCGGCTAACAATTCGGCGACCTCCACTAGGCACGATGCTGCTCCAGACTTGCTGTGTACCGACATCGATGAGGCGACTTGGAAGCCCATCTATATCCACGTTCCGCCGCTCTTGGCATTCTTTATGCTGCTCTCGGCAGTGAGAGAGCCAGGCTCTCATCAAATCATACGATGAGTCAGAAGCTGTCCCTGTGGAAGTTTGAACTGAAGGAAATCGGTGCCTATCTCGAGCTCTCTGTTGCACTATTACACATTTGACGTTAGTACTAGCTAAAAAGATGGTATCAAAATAATGCTAAAAGCCTGGTACTTACGCTCCCATGGTATAAGCTCAATTAAGACCTCCCCTACGTGGCCATCTCGACCGTCCTGGCCATTCCAAACACGATATTCAAGTGTATCGTATTTCTGGCCATGTGTGTTGAGGTTTATACATGAGATGACAGCCTCCAAGGTGCTTCGCGGGTTCTTATCCGAAGCTCTCAAGACAGGCTTTATAGTAAAGCTCTCCGTTCGCCAGCCCGGAGTCAAATGGGTATCTAGGAGCTGTCCAACATATGCGCAGAGCTTGCATCCTTGCTGTATCGAGCCGCTGATTGTAGCACTAGTTCTTTCTTCGAAAGGTTCATAGCGTCTAGGAGTATCGCTTGGCCGGGTCAACATGTCACGACACTGGGAGCAAAGCTTCGTATCGCTGAGTGGAGTGACATTGCTAGCGACGTCTTTGGAGGCTTCGAGGGCCTTGCCTTGGGGAGGCTTTGAATTACTTGCCATGGTAAGAGGCTTCGAATGTTGTGAAAACTACGAATTCGATTGAGGAATAAAATTGAGAAAGAAAGTAGCGGTGGGGTAAGCTTGGTACTGTGTTGGATCAAACTGCACTTTCACCTAATCTAGGCTGAAGCTGTACTTAGGCAGCTCTGCATCTCTACCCGACAATAGGTAGAAAGAAGGGCACGTATACTAGATCAAGTTGAAATTTACATTCTTCTTTGCATATAAGAAGACTTTCTATCGACGTCATATATAAAGAAGGATGGTGCAATAGAGGAGCACTTAGAACCAGGTTGCCATGCTAGGAGCGTCACAAAGCGCAATTTGTAAGTTTTCCTGATAACTGCGCAAGAGTAGCGCCTTTACCATGAGTTACTACAGTGGGCTCCTCCAGTGACTCCCTTGGTCGACTCTTTATCTTTGAGTATTATGCTGTTGCGCGCGCAAGCAATGTCGCCTACCATGCAAAACCTCCCTCCACCCAACTGTCAGGGCGGACTCCCCTGCAGCTCCGCGCATACGGATGTTACAAACGTAGCTAACCGGCCGCAAGGATTGGCCAACGTGGTTACGAGGTTACGAGGTTACTGCAGCCATAATGAGTATCCGGCAGGGCGCTTGCGGATGAACCACAAGGCACAGGTTTGGGCGGTCACTTCGCCAGGGTGGTGCGGCTTAGATAGGGCTGCTGCTTGTGCCTCCCTAACGCACTAGCGTTGCTGGGGGGTTGGTGCGACAAGATGGAAGGGTATTGTCAAAAGGACTGCGAGCTATAGCCTGCTTATGAGGCAGCCGCTTCCAAGCCTGTGTGGGTGATGCGTCTATATATGTGGTCTGGTAATTTCGCACCTGAGGAACTTGTTAATCTGCAGCGAAAGTGAAGCAATGCGTTGATAGCGATGGTGTTAGCGTCGCTGCGCATGCCAGCTTGTGCGTCTGGAAAGCAGAGGTGGTTGCCGAGTGTGCACTCCGGGGCTTCGATCATGTGCGTCGAGTTGCGAACCTGTCGAGCGTGGTGCTATTGGTGGAGCTCTGCATGCCCTGAAACCGCTCGAGGTTACGCTGCGCAGTGATGTTGGTTGAAAGACGTGCTGTGATAGGCGATGCATATGCTGTTGGCTCTGCAACAACCTGCGCCACGACACTGGCCCTGGCCCTGGCCGTTGACTGCCTCTGGGGCTGTGCGATGCGACGTTGATGGTCTCAAATAGGCTCATGATGCCGACCATGAGTGGGAGGCCGCATTGTTGGCCCACGATGGAGCTGGGCTACATGGCATTTGTATAAATGAAACGATGCGAACCAGAATTGACTTTACATTGACAAGTATTCAAATTGGGTTCGACATAATCGTTCACTTCAGACTACACATTCATCCCTTTTGCTCACCCTCAAGACATACACGTGTGTGTTCCTGCAGACGTTTCATTCCACAATGAAGCACACGGACTACAGTAAACCCATGCAGAGACACTGGGACCCAGACACCGTTTTCGAGATCAACAATCCCTCGACTGGTTCCCCAACCTGTGTTGGTCAAGCAGTAACATGCGGTCGACGCTGCAAGAGAAAGGTGGCAGGGCACAGAGTATCCTCTGCAAATTGCATCGCTCATGACTTAGCTGAGCTCAGTCCCTCTGCAGCCGCTAAGGACGACCAGCTTTACGACATAGCAGATAGCATGCTTTGCTACCAGCATGACCACCAAGCTGAAGAGCTTGTTTCGAAATGGAAGCGAAAGCTACATCGTTGCGGCACTAAATCGGCTGAGGACGACATACAGAACCTTTATGAAGGGATTAAGAAGCTGCAGGAAGAACTCCGAAGGATGAAAGCAGCCAAACAGAGCCGTTCGAGGAAGAGCTCCCCATTCAACAATACATCAACTGAGCATTCCTCCAAAAATTCAACCTCGGGTCAAGAAGATGCAGAAACCGACACTGAAGAAACTTACAAGACCAAGGAGGACCTCAGGGAAAAGCAAAAGCGTGAGGCCAAGGATCGCACAGAGAAGGCTAAGGAGGAGGCCCGTCGAAGTGCCCAAGCAACGAAACTGGCCGAAGAGCAGAAATGGTCAAACGCGTGGAGCCTGTACAACGCCGCATGGCAAAACATTGAACTCAGCCGGTCCAAAAAGCCCCCAGGGGTTCCATGGCCTACAATGTCCGGCAGGGCGAAAGATGTAAACGAGGCCAGCATCCAAGAGTTCTTCCAACGCGCCCCTGGCAAGACCGAGGACCGCTTCCTTCTCTTCTCACAGGAGGCAAAGCGCTGGCACACGGATAAGTTGCTGTCACGCTTCGGGAAGGAGTTTGTGAATGGAGCTGAGAAGGAGAATATTGATTTGGTGACGAGAGTGATTGTGCAGCGATGGAAGGAGGCGAAGCGCAGTAAGGCGAAGTAGTGACTGGTGCTTGCGGCAATCCCACCCAACTATTCCCTTGTATCTGCTTGTTACATTCTCGTCTTCGCTTCTGGGTTTATTCTTTAACTTTGTATGTTCGCTTCAATTTTACAGTGTCATGACCTGGAACGAATTATTTTACACCTTGAGCTTAGGCGATACTTTGCGACGATGTGAGAATGGTACCGTCCGTGGAGGATGATGCTTGCTGCTATGTACATGAGACCTGGACGGACTCCCTTACCCAACTACAGCTTTCTCTCTGATATCAGCCTATTCACCGAGACCAAGCCTGCTCGCTTGATATCTCCTCTTATCAGTCAGCAACTGACAGCATCAAGACAAAACTCCTTGATGCTCATCGCATTGAGTCCGACGAGATCAAGCGATGGCGTTATATTCATTCGGACCATGGTCTCGTCAGGATTTCCTAGCCCTCATTCAGGTTGTCCTCGTGCTTCTATTGCCAGCATTTTGGGCAATGCTCATCATTCTACGACAGTGCTATAAGCGAAAACACCAGGAGCGACAGCCTTAGGGGGTCCCCAGCGCCATGTACGAGTGCAATCGAATTGAGCCAGCAGTAGCATTTGGTAAGATCAACCACATTTCTTCCAGCCCTTGGCCAATAGTCTCATAATAATCTTCTAAATCAAGCGCTAATTTAGATCCGACGTGGAAATGCTTATTAGCGAGCCATAGCTGATATAGCGACTCAGGTTATTCTTATGCAGCACGTACACCTTGGATCGACTACAGCCTCATATTAAGAATAACAGATTAGGTCATATGTTCGCTTGTCCCCACACCTGGAAGAACCCTCAGAAGTACATGCGTTTCATTGATCAACAGCTGCAAGTCCGTTAAAGACACTGACGTTGCATCTGTGAGAATAATCTAGACGCTTATGGCTACAGGAACCGGGATAAAAGGGTAAAGCAGACGCAATTTCGGGTCCTCTTATCATGGCTTCGAATTCACAATTAGTCAAGTCGTGCCGATGCTGCGAGAGATTGCTCATGTTTATCTACTCAGGCATCTCACACCGCGTGTCATCCTTCATAGTAGCTATCTTCCGTACAACCACGGGTGCGTATTGCTTGATAAATCGGGGTAATGTCTAATTTATACCGCACCATTGTTCTACATGACAGGTCCTCACAAGGCCCATCTCTAACTGGTATGGACCGGTCCGATTGGCAGGTCTTTGTCTCAGGATAACAGCGCGGACCAGAGGCTCCTCCGGGGCCGATGAACCGCCCTTCGTTGGAAGTCTTTACCGAATAAGGAGATTGCGATGAGACTCAACGCCTCGACGTGGCACAGTAGTGGCTTAAAATCACCCTTGCACTTTTCTAAGACTGCGCATCGTCAAAGCTGGTGTGCCGGGAGGAATCCGGGGCTAAGTCCCATCAAGTGCAGCTCAGGATCAAATGCCAGATTTATGACTTGACTTACGATCTAGCAAAAACATTGGAGCCTGGGCCTCGTGCGTTGACTATGCCCATGCATAGTTACTGTAGATCTTCATCCAGCTTGGGGAAATATCACCATAAGACAGTTTGCAGCATGCTACTAGTGTAGAGCAATAGTATAGGGCTAGGCGTAAACAGCTAGAAGTACCAGCCTCGATAAACAAGCCATTGCTCGAGGCTAATCGCAACCACGGTTTTCAGGCAGACCTGCTCCCCAGCCTAGAACCCATAATGCTCTGGCTAAGACCAGATGGAACCAGCCTGCCCGTCTTCAGCAGCCCATTCTGGCAAAAGTCGTAGAATCTCTGAATTCCACCAAGGAAAATGCCTGCTGGGGGTCTGTGCCCAATAACTACTGACCTACCCACAGGGGAAAGAAACCCGGCTATATAGTGTCGAGTCTAGCCTGAACCCAGGACTGGTGATTGGCCCCTTGATAACCCGACTTTCTGTAAATGACAACCTATCCTTTCGGAGCTGGGGACCCCGCGCTCTGATTATCACATCCCATTGCCGCGCCTACGACAACGAAGATATGAGTACTCGCTTAGACGCTAGTCGAAACTGTGGGTAGTTGTGAGAGAGAGTTCTATCGGCGCTTCTAGGGGTGTTTCTGCAATATATAGCTGAGATCGCCGTCCCTCCTGCCGGATACGCCACTAATATCAGTTAACCCTAGCAGACTTGCTTGGCCCATCTACGTGCTGCGAACCCTTCCCTCGGCATCATTAAGATGAAGTTCCTCTACGCCTCTTTTCTTGCCCTTGCTTCTAGCGTCGCCGCACAATGCGACTTGCCCTCGAGCCCGCGCTGGACTGACTTTGGCGGCCCCGTCGCGCAGCCCAAAAATGGCTGGGTCTCGCTCAAGGACTTCACCATCGCGCCCTACAATGGAGGCCATCTGGTCTACGCCACCAAGGTTGAGAATGGCCAGTACGGCTCCATGAACTTTGGCGTCTTTAACAACTTCAACCAGATGGCGTCCGCGAGCCAGAACGGCATGAGCTCCGGAACCGTCGCGCCAACCCTCTTCTACTTCACCCCCAGGAGCATCTGGGTCCTGGCGTATCAATGGGGGCCAACCGCCTTCAGCTACAGAACGTCCACGGACCCAACCAACCCGAACGGCTGGGGCCCTGCCCAGCCTCTCTTCTCCGGGTCCATCGCAGATGCCCCGTACGGTCCCATCGACCAGACCATCATTGGTGACGATACAACCATGTACCTGTTCTTCTGCGGCGACAATGGAAGAATCTACCGCGCGAGCATGCCGATCGTCAACTTCCCTGGCAACTTTGGTACCAGCTCGCAGATCATCCTGCAGGATACTTCCGAGAACCTTTTCGAGGCCGTCCAGGTCTACAAACTGAAAGGTCTCCAGAAGTACCTGATGATCGTCGAGGCTCAGAACTCTGGAGGCCGGTACTTCAGGTCCTTCACGGCGACCAGCCTAGGTGGATCATGGACGGCAACATCCGGTCTATTCAGCAACCCTTTCGCTGGCAAGGCGAATGGTAACCCGAGCTGGACCAACGACATCAGCCACGGAGAGCTCATCCGCAGCAAGAACGACCAGACCTTCGAGATCGATGTCTGCAACCTCCAGCTCCTCTACCAGGGCCGCGACCCCAACGTCGGCGGCGACTACAACAACTGGCCCTACCGTCCCGGTCTCCTCACTCTGCAGAACCCCAGCGGCTCGCCCGGGCCCGGGTCGGGCACGACGACGACAGCCCAGCCCGCCTCTACGACGACGACCAGGCCGCCTATCAGCACGAGTACAAGCACTAGCGGCGGCGGCGGGACATGCGCCAAGCTTTACGAGCAGTGCGGCGGTATGAACTTCAACGGCCCCAAGTGCTGTTCCCAGGGCAGCTGCAAATTCGGTAATGACTGGTACTCGCAGTGCCTATAAGGGAAGTTAAGCTGTAGCGTTGGGGAAGGGGTTTTGCAGTCTCATTATCCTGTACTGTATGGCCTGATCGTTATGCAGATATATCGAGTGTGCTTGGCGGGAAATGTACGTCTTGCTATATGTCTGCAGTCTTTTCAGCCCCTATGCATATAAGATACTGAATGGATACTGAATGGAATAGTTTTTTGTTGTATGTGAATGTCTCATTTGATGATGCTTTAAAATCATGTCCTAGATTGAAATCTACACAAGTCTCACGGGCTAACCTGGCTCCAGTACGCAGTCCCATGGTGATTGGGCCTTACGATGAAGCAGATTGTTCTGATCTTCACCACGGAAGCTGAAGTGGTGTAGGGAGACCCGGGCCCAGCACAGCCTCAGCCGTGCCAATATCGCCTGTAAATCCATTGTCAGCCTTGGCGCTAGAAATGTCAAGTTGGTTCAAATCTGACTGACCTGGCCCTCGTGGCGCCCAATACTCTCCGCTCTTAGACATATCAAGCCCGTCTGTCCATTTGATCAACGTCTTTGCAGCATCATCTGGGGTCACAGCTACAGGAGCACCAAAAAGTCAGCCTTCCCTGTCACAGCACGTTCACGCAGTGACCAGTAACGAGGCCTCCTAAAGTTCTTGAAGAGGAGAGACTCACCACCGCCCTCGTCCCAATACTTATCAAATCCCACGGAAGCCGTCATCTCGGTCCTCATAAACCCGGGGTGCACCATACTGACCACGACCCCGGCCTCCTTGAGGTCCAAGCTCAGCAGCTTGCCTACCATGTTCAGCGCCGTCTTGCTCGCGTGGTGCGCGTAGTTGCCGCCGCCCTCCTTCTCGTGCCGCAAAGTGATGGACCCGGATTCAGACGACACGAGCACGATCTTAGCGCCAGCGGCTAGGAGCCCTGCGGCGTGGAGGCGCTGCACAACGAAGACGGGGGCGATCGCACTCGTTGTGTACATGCGCTGCTCGGCCTCCCAGATGGGGCCCTTTTCCGAGCCGAAGTCTTCTGTCTCAAAGTATCCTGCTGTAATAAACTGTGCCGAGTTTTCAAATTCATCAGTTGCGCGAACGTTGGGGTTGGGGGGAACGACGAAGTAGAGGAGGTCATTGTTTGTAGCGTACCACGACTGAGAGCTTGTCCTTGCTGTCCAGCGACTTAACAATCTTGTCCCCGACCTGCGAGTCTGTCAGGTCGATCCCAGTCAACCATTTGATATTTTCTGGGAACCCTTTTGGTGCATGCTCTGCTCTGGCAGTCCCATACACACTTGTGCCAGGCTGAGATGCGTATTGCTTCGCAAGGTGTTCACCCAGCCCTCGGGTGGCCCCTACCACCAGCACTTTTGTCGACATGATGAACTGCTTGCTCCCAACGATACCTCGTGGGACGACTGAAAATTCGCGTTTGAAGCTGGTAGATGAGATGATACCGGCCACAATGGTGAGAAGTTGATGATGTAATGACTAGGTGACGCAAGTGACGCCTTTGACGTGATAATCCGTTCCCCGCCTCTTTGTGTTTGTTAGTGGGTGTGCGCAGTGCATTGGACCACTCCGCACGGTGGGTTTTGTCACCCCATCACGCCTTTTCCCTCCCTTGATGACAAGCCAACTTTGGTTGCGGTTCCTTTATCGCACCAGAAGCCTCTATCGCCTTGCAGTGCAGGCAGTGGGCCAACCGCAGGGTCAAGTCCAAGTAAGGCTGTGGGGGCCGAGGCTGCCAGCCTGCCATCGGGGCTCAGTATCTCAACATACCTACAGGCTCCTTGTGGTTTTTGGTCAAGTGGCCGCTTAAGAGGACTTATCATCCTAGAAAATTAATCTGTGAAGAGATTAGTAATATTATAAGGGAGAGAGAAGCTAGGTGTATAGTGGTGTATAAGGGGCTGCGTAATACTGCAGCGCGCGCATGCCTACTACTACTACTATTATTATTATTATTACTATTAGTACTACTACTGCAGCTATAGTATTAGTAAGGCGCTTAATAAGCATGCATACAAGTAAGAGCGTAGCTTACCTATTAATTAATGCGAGGAAGGAAAGAGAAGAGGAAGAGTGTGCTAATGAGGGCCTTATATTATCCTTAATGAGAAGCCTCGCAAGTAACTAATTAAAGCAAGTGCTAGGAAATAATCAGTGCGTAGCTACTTATCAGCTATAAATAGCTGTAACAGCCGTAAGGTAATTGCAAGTCAGGTGAGGTGGCAGGAGCTATATTCTCGTACATAGATTAATACTTAGAGATCCCTTTTCTCTAAAGGGCTTTATAAGTAAAGGTATTCCTCCTTAAGGCTGAAATAACTAATACCCATTAGTAGTGTCGCACCGTTTTAAATGGTGACCATCGTTATTGTTAGGGAGAACTATGGGTATACTAGCTGCTAGTAAGGGAGATGCTAGCAGCTGTTTCTTAGTGTCCATGCTGCAGAAACTAGGAGTCGGGGCACAGTATACAAGTTCTTGACGAGATCCCGTATATTCTACTGCGTATGGTCGTATGTGGAAGTCTCATAAGTTAAGTTGTATTACATCGATTTGTATTATATCAACTACCAAAATAACCACACTGGTCAGTCTCAAAATAACGCCTTTTCTGTGTCCTGATGAAGCTGCGATGATGACCCCCATCTCTGCTCAAGCTGGCCTATAGGGAACTTAAGATCGTTAATGGTTCCTGGGGGTGTATGCGGGCTCAGTAGTGTACACTATCCCTGGAAGGCAGAGCTCGTGCTCCAGAGCTCATGTCCGTATGCGTGGTGCCTGAGTCAATGACTAATAAACGTAAGCCTTGAAGTTCAAACTTACCCAGATGTGAAACGTGCGTTTTGCACGGAAGGATGGCATTTTGTTTGCTGATGGGCACCGCTCGAGGGAGTATTGATCGTGATAGGTAATGGGACCCCCTGCAGCAGGGAAGGGAAAAAGGGAATACAGATGTTGAAGGAAAAGGGAAAAGAAAGACGTACTAAAACTCATAGTAAAGTTAATGTTAAGTCACCATGAATTCTTGCCTTGAGCTCAATTTCGATCTCAAGGTTCAGGTCAAGCCTCACGGAAAGCGCCCTTGACCCGCCGCCATCCCCCTTGCTGGCGCCTTCGCTATTCTGCATCACTTGCTGCTGTTGCTGATATGCCGGTTCTGCTTGGTATGAGGGGATCCGAGGGATCTGAATCTGCTTATCGTTGTGGCTGAATGCGCCGTCAAATGGCCAAGTCTTGCTGTCATGCGCTTCCTCTGGTTGATGCGCTTGTTTGGTGCGAGACTTCTTCTTCTTCTTCCTTCCTTCGCGTCGCGTGCTGCGGCTTTCGCCTGTGGCTGGTCCAACACTGTGAGCATCACTGTTCTCGGCTTCCTTTTTCTCGTCCACTGCTTGTGGTGGGTCCTCGGCGCTGCGCTGATCGACATGAGCTTGTCGCTGAGAATCTTCGCTCATCTCTTCTGTGTCGCGCATGATGTTTTGCTTGAGGGGTGTTAATTTTCGTTATGCGCGCCCTTGGCAGCATCGCGACTGAGTTCGTACTTTTCTGGGAGCCTTTTTAAGTTAAAAGGATGGAAGGACGTAAAAGGTTGAGCTGAGAGGAAGGGAGTACGGAGCTGCTTGTAACAGGTTTCTCCTTGGGGAACCCATACGTCATTAGCACCAAATCAAACCTGATTGAACCAGGCACACGGGGGCGATTAGGTTTAGACTAGTCGTTGTATACCAACAAGGGCTTATATTTAGAGGCTTAGATTGCGTTGCATTAAGGTCAGACTACCTATTAGGAAGAGCATTTATTTAAGATCTCAGGAGAAAATATGATGTGAAGTCGAAGGAACGTAGCCGACTGTGTGGCCGGCGACCGCCACCTGGCATACCTGATGCCTGGCTATATATGTGTTTTATTTGCAAGTAATGCAAACGAATACAGGCGAACTAAGCTTGGTCACTTAGCCTTAGAGGGCAGAGGATTGTGGAGGCGAGCGAATTCTCCCCATCTCTGCACCCTGTTCTGTAATCCGATAATGAGAAGAGGTACGTGATCAAGCCAGAGCTGGAAGTTTTTACAGATCGTGAAATTAAGCATTATTATAGTCTTCTAGTATGTACGATGCAATGCAGTGCAAAAGTCTCATCACCAAATGCCCTGCCACATCAGAACAGCAAGGCCTACTGCCATTGAGCCACTCAACGAGACGCCAACCACTATAGAGCTGTTGTCATCATCGTCACCCTTGTCGCTATCTTCTTCATCTTCCGTAGCCTTGTTCTGCTCAGCTTCTGTTTCGGAGCTCTCGGACGGTTTTGAGGAGTCGCCATCCCCATCGCTCGTGGACGTGGGGGAAGCCGACGAAGAAGAGGAAGACTTTGGCTTCGGTTTAGGACACGGATTCTCGTACACAAACTGCTCGGGGTCACCCTTGCAAGTTTTGGCCTTGCTCTTATCGAACTTGCCGTCGGGGTACATCCAGCATGTGCCTGAATAGTACGGCGAGTTCATCTCGTTGCGCGGGTTGAAGACGGCGTAGCTGCAAGAGTCGGACTCGACACACTGCGACATGCAGTTCGAGGCACCGTCGCTCGCGGCGCAGCTAGACCAGCAGTCGTCATCGGGCGTCGGGTAACCGCAGATTTCGGCGACGGCAGAGGGTGATGCAGTAGCCTCGCAGGCGCCGGATGTTGGGGTCGCGTCGCCAGCGCAGACAGGCTTGTCGTAGACAGACATGTAGTCGCAGCCCGGTTCGCCGGCGCTCTCGTCAAATTCCTCGCCTGGGTATACCCAGCACGTGCCAGTGCCGGTGTAGGGATTGCCGGCGACGAAGATGACGAAGCTGCATGGCTGATGCTCGTTGCAGTACTCCCAACACCCCTTCTTCCCTGCGGCGGCGACGGCGGTGCCCTCAAGAGGCTTCTTGTAGTCGCAGAGAGTGGTGATGAGTTTCGCCTCGCAGTCGGACACCTCCTCAGTTGGCTCGGGATACCATTGGTGGGTGTAGCTGGCGGCGCCGGTGCCGCCAGTGGCTTGTCGCAAACCTTGTGCAAGGACGACAGGAGCAAGCGCCAGGGCGGCGGATGCCCAGAATGAAGCGGTCTTCATGGCTGCGATACAATACAAACGAGCGTGGTTGTGAAAGAGACAAACAGAAGCGACAAACAGAAGCGAATGGCAAGAAAGAAAGCCAATGTCCAAGGAAGGAACCTTGTCGTAACTTAAGAACTATGTATTCATGGCAAGGCTGAAAATATGACTCAAGTCTCTACTCCGTATGGTCTGTCAAATATTTGCCCGCCTAAGCGTTGAGACAGGGGTTCAAGGTCCTACCGGGGCGCAGCAGCACTCTCCAGTAAGGTTCTAGATGTTCTAGCCCTCGTATAATCTCGTGTGCAGATCCACCCCCGCGCAACAACCCGCCCTGCTTAACTTCGTGTAACTGTGGCGGTGAAATTCACCTGTGCAAGCCTTTCTTCCCTCTAACGCCCGATCGCACATAGAGTAGGTAGCATCAAGCCAGAGAACGATATTCTTTTCCGTAACAGAGCGCCGCTCTTAGGACAGTGAGGTCCGTCTGACAGACACGCTCCAAGTCCTAGATTGCTTGGCACGACCAGAGGTCATGAGCCACCTCAATCAAGGCTTGGCCAACACGCGTAAAGACACACTCAATGCGCTCATCCAGCCAACTTGTGTTTCTCATTCCCTTTTTCGCCCCCCTTTCCTTTTTGGGTTCCTGGCTGGTTGGAGACCTTCGAAACTAGGCGACTTGTCCTCCCCTCCAACTCTCAACGACACTCTAAAGCAGAGGTCCCCAAGCACTTCGATAGTTCGTGACAGCATCCCCTGTATTCTACTGGGTATGGCCGTATGTATTGGCAGAGGGTGGAAAATCAACTTCTATTCAGTTACAGGTCGGTACATGTCTAACGACTCGCAGTAAGTTGCTGACCTATTCCTGGCACCACATCAGGTGACAATACGCTTTCCGTAGCGAAGACTTGCACGCCGCCCCTACTTCATGAACAATGTCGCTTAGGCCTCGAAGAAAGCTATTACGATGAGGCTGCAAGCTCAACGGCTCTTTTCGCTGCCTCACCAAAGCCTGACTCTACGTGCAAGCCTAACTTTGCCTCTTCCAGCTATTGCTCATCGAATCAGTAAGGTATGCTTTGCTCCTCAGTGTAGGGTGAGCCCGCCTCGGGTGCATCGACTTCGACGCTCGAACATTTGCTTGGCTACTCACCATCTTCAGACCCTCCGCCGAGTCGGTCCCTTGGAGACGCACCACAACGGGCACAAGCATCGGACCGAGATTGGTTGCTGCCGCAATGATACTCTCCGCGATCATGGAACAGCTGATGATGCCTGCGTAATCGCGGAATTGTCGAGTTAGCGTATTGCACAATAAGCCAAAACCGCAGGGATTAAGGTGGCTCTCGACCAGACTTACCGCCGTAAATGTTGACGAGAATCGTCTTGACTCGCGAGTCCTCCATGATGATCTTGAACGCCTCCTGCATCGTCTCTTTCGTGGCCTGCCCACCAGTGTCAAGGAAGTTCGCACTCGCGCCACCATACATGCCGATAGCATCATTCGTAGCCATCGCAAGACCCGCCCCGTTCACAACGTTGCCAATATTCCCCTCCATCCGAACATAGACCAGGCCAAACCTTTCAGCTTCAATCTCTTCGGGCACCTCATGAGCAGGATCGCGCAAAGAGAATAACTCAGGCTGGCGTTTTTCTGCGGCATTGTCGAACTGAAACTTGGCGTCAAGTGCACAGAAGACATCATCTGTCGTCCAGGCAAGGGGATTGATCTCGAGCAACGTGGCATCCTTGTCTTTGAACAGTCGGTACATGTTTTGAAGAATCGACCAAAGTTGCTGGCGTTTCTCTGGCGACACAACTAGATGCTCAGAAATCCTTTGGATGACGTCTGGCGTGATACCTGTCGAAAGGCTGAAAGGAAATGCGCGGAGCCTTTCCTTGCCGGTTGTTTCGATATCGACGCCGCCACTCTGGGAGACGATGATGGCCGGGCTGTAGTTTTCTCGATCAATGGCCATTGCCACGTACCATTCTTCGGTAAACCTGACCGGCTCGACGACAAGAAGTTTTTCTACTAGCAGACCCTTGTCACTAGTTTGCTTCGTGTGAAGATGGTGCCGAAGCATCTTGGACGCCATGTCGTATGCGCCATCTGGATTTTGAGCCACCTGGATCCCGCCTGCTAGACCGTTGTCGAATGTTCCCTTGCCTCTACCACCCCTTTGTATTTGCGATTTGAGAACACATCTGCCGCCTACTTTTGACCTGTCAGCTTGTTTTGCAACCTATGGTCGTGTGCGGGCGTTGCAGGTTCAACCCACACCGAGGATTCTGGTCCTACCACTTACCCAGCTCTTCCGCCTTTCGTTTGACTTCGGCAGGTGTACTGGCTACGGCGCTGCGAGCAACGGGGATGTTGTACTAGTGCAGATACGTCGGCCTGTCAACAAGGTCCCAGGGGAGATTTGATTGGGTTGAATACTCATGTATTGGCTTACTTCTTTCAAAAGAGCCTGCGACTGGAACTCATGCAAACTAAGCTGTCTTACTTGTTGCCTCGGCACGAAAAGCTAACCTCAGACAGAACACATCGTCAGAGGCCATGCTTACGTTGAGCGTACATCTTGTCACGAACCTTGAACGATCGCTGTCGCTGCACAAGTGCCCTGAACGCCATTTTCGTCGCACCTTGGGTTTGCACCGCTCGGAGTCGATGAGATTTTCTTTAATTTGGTATGTTGACAATGTCAGCCTAGCTAGAGCGACGGACAAATACATGCTCTAGAGGCACCTTGCTAACTTCCTCGATTTGGTCTCGAAGAACTCGCCAAGTGGGCGAGATAGCCGAGCATGTATGAAGTGGGAGCGGGTTTCAGCGCTTGCTGGGGAAGATGGTGATGGCCGATGCCGTGGACGGACGCTAGCGCCATATAGCCGACTTGCTTCTGGTCAATGACATCAAATCTGTGTTCTAGGTGTTCCGCCGTTGGAAGCAAGTAGTCGATGTAATTGGTGGGAGGTGGGAAGGTTTAGACAGTACCCCCGATTGCCTTCACGCGGCTATCTCTTGAACATCAACCGGCATTCATGATGTTGCCGCACAAAGGCGCGTCTCACCAAACGAGGCCTTCTCAACGTAGCCACGATGAAAGACAGACAAACGAGAACGGCTCGAAATTGCTTTGGTGCACATTTGAAGCCAATCATGTCACATTTTATAGCTGCACTACTGTAGTAGAGCGACCGATCCTGATTCACACTCCGCGTCCACCGTCGACCTGGAGGTTGATGCAGGTGCTGAAGTTAGCCTCATCTGAAGCCAAGAACAAGCATGCATTAGCAACATCTTGAGCTTCGCAAAGGCGTTTCAATTGCACCTTGTCGATGAATTTAGCCCGATTCTCAAGCGTGTCTGGAACCCCCGAGAAAGCCGCGAATCTAGTGTCAAGAGGAGGCACCTTGTCAGCGAATGAACAAGTAAACTCCTTGCTAGGCTTGGATGATGTCCGGATCATCTTACAACCCAGTGCCTCCCAGCAATGGGAAAATTGAATTGATGGGGATTTGATGTGGACCAAACTCAGCAGCCAGCGCTTTCGTCACCTGGTGAAATAAATCAGCACCATCGCTCAAATCAACATTCCTCCTGATCAACGTAGCAAGAGGAGTCAATCGAGAGACCGCGATGCTGATTCTTACATTCCAGACTGCTCCCTTTGACGCATTGCACCAAGCGAGGCCGGGTCTCCTGACATGTGAGTTACCTCATACAACTGTTCCCAGCCGCAATGCTAACGGATGGTCTATTTTCTCGCTCAACGGGAGTCGATGACGTGAGTGATGCCGTACAGCAAGCTCAGAGTGCGTTGGCGTCCTTCCGATACAGTTCTGCGCGCCAACGCATGGAAGTCCTAAAAGGCTGGTTCGAGCTTATGCAGGAGCACGAGGCGCACCACCTTTACCTTGGGCACTGCCATTAACTCCGCCACCTTGAGCATGCATCTTCACAACTCAGCCACCGCCAGAACTGCTCTACTGACGCGCGGGGCACATCATGCATTATCTTTATTCAACATCCTCGAAAGTAATATGTGTTGGGTGCCAGAAAGAGGGGGCTTCGTAGTATATATATAAACAGGTCGCTCAAGAGCCACAGTAAAAAGCTTCCTCCCGCCTCTACACAATCTTTGACGTTCTGTCCCCGTCAGGTGTATCGCAATTCATCATGAAGCCTGGCTTACCTGAAGGTTCCGGAGAACCTCCGGTAAAGTTAACTCCAATTACTGGGAGAGTCTCAAGAGCGAAGAAGGGCATCCCTCTTCACGTTTGCGATATTTGCCAACCGCCGAAGGTACATGACTTCCTGAACATTTATAGAGAGATTATAGAGATTCAAACGCTGATAAGCATTCCCCTCTAGAACTTTACTCGAGCAGAACATTTGAGGTGCCTTTTATTACTCCTCGATAGACGCTGGAGTCCAGCTGTTAAAACGCTGTTAGACGACATCAACTGAGCCATCGCCCCCCCGATCTCGTATGCCCCGTGAGGGGATGTGACAAGGCATTCCATCGAGAAGATCTTCTAAAACGTCACATACCTCGACAGTAAGCAACTTGGGCTTCAGTTCCTTGAGTCATACTTATTAATTTGTGCGACAGTAAAGAGGAACAGGCGCCCCAGGGATCATCAAGTCAACCTATTAATAGTAAATTTCAGGAATACACCTTTCATGTCTTGTCAAATATACTAAATAGAACCCAGCTCTCCCTCAGCTCCCCATTTCGTCTCTCCCCGAAGAACGATCTAGCCTCTCTTCGGGAATCGCCGGTAGTGGATATTGTAACGTCTACATATATGTTCCGCCTAAGAACTCGAGTACACGAAGCGCAGCACCACCTCCTTCACCGTCAAGAAAGGCGCCAATCACTATTCGCGACCCATTGAATGCTGCACCAGAGACTCCACATCAACGCTCATCAGTGCTCACTAAACGCGGAGCTAGTGTCTATATGGACAGTGCCTTCACCGATTCAGGCTATGCGTCGCTTGGGAGAGGCCCATCTAATAGACTTGGAGGGGATCTTGATCATCAGACTTTGCGTACACCAGGGTTCACATCCGCAGACAATGATAACATCTCAACCGGATACTCGGAGGCACTGAGCCTCCGCTCAACCCGTCTAAACACGGTTGTATCCGAGCTTGCTGAGGAGATCTCATCTCTTCTACCTCAAAGCATTACTCAAGACCAGCATGCGATCATAAGAAGCAACCTTCCAAATCTCCTAGAGTGTTTTGCTCTGAGAATCAGCACAGAGGCACCCCAAGTGTTGTGTCGAAGGCTTATGTACCTGTCACATAAGTACAAAGAGTACGTCAAGCTCGTCTGTGTTTCACGACCTGTATACGTTATAACTTGGCCGCTTACCTTCACCAGTCAGATTGCCACCTTAATTACCGATTTGTTTGAGAACGAGGAGGAGGACGAAGAAGCTATTCTCCCTTTTCAAGACGATTCGATGCCTCTAGATGATAAACTACAGCTTTGGGCAAGCAAGGCGAACGTTCATACGTCGTCTTGGCCTGATCAAGATGATTGGCATAAAGATCAGAAAGCTTCAGAAGAAGAGGATGACTTCCCAGAACTCCAGGAGTACAGTGACTTGCTTCTACATTCTCCAGCCTACGATTGGCTTCAAAAGTCATTGGATAGTCTCCTCAGGATTATTATACCAGGAACTATAGATGCACGCAAGGACATCCGAAACCTTGTGCTTGCTTCCTTTCCAAGAGTCTCGCGTCTCTCCCTCGAAAGTGGCCCAGTACTACAAAGAGTTACCTTTACATCTCCTTGGATCCTTGGATTTCTAGAAAGCCAAGACTATCGAGTCCCCTTTCATGAGGTCCTACCTAAAATTCTAGTTCTCGCGGGTTCCAGTACAGCTGCTTGGGCGACAACGTGCGAACAATATATAAAGAACGTGTGGCCCACATTAGGCCCGGGAATTCTTGGAATCTATACGGAATTGCTCAAGACACCTCAGGAACTGCGAAAGACTTGTAAGTGAGCGCGAATTGCGTTCTCTTTCGGAAGAAGCTTGCTAACACTATCCAGACATTGATTCCGACTATATCCAAATAACTATCGATCTCAGTCCAAATTGCCAGACACTAACTGCACAAATCACTGGCATACCCCATTCGATTGTCGAGGTGGTCGAGATACTAACATGGTTCGACTCTCTTCGCTATCATCAGGCTGGTGTCTCAGCGGTTGTCCCATCATGCATAGTCAATACTAGCGAGAACCAAGATGTCTTAATTTCACCGAAGTCAGAAGTCCAACTTGGCCCACCAGAGGGGAGTGATTCAAAGAAAGAGGGACAGTGCTGGTTAGGTCTTTTCGATACCCCTATGCTACTTCGTGGATTTCCCATGCTATTTCGCGATGAAGAATGGAGTGGAATTGAGATACCCTTGGACATGCTTCCGATGCTTGTTAATTCTCGGAAGATTTCGAAGTTTGGAGGAAAGATTCTGATTAAGGGTTTTGCAGCTGCTCTAGTGCCTACGAAGAAGGCGGGAAACTATATTGCATGGCACGTCGTGGTCAACTCGACCGGTGGTCACCTATCATACACAGACTCCGAGATTCAAAGTTGCTTGGGTTCGTACCCTAGGGATCTTGTAATCGGGGATCTTCTGTCTGCTCGGCATATTGTTGGATGGAGCAACAACGTGAGAAGCAATGCAGGTGAGTCGCCCAGAAAGGAATTGCGTTATATATGATAGCTTACCCTTGTGATTCAGGGTCCTTCTCTGCTAACTACGACGTCAAATGGTCTGGGCTTAAGCGGCCAAAAGCAGGCTGTGCCTTTGAAAAGGTGTCTATCGTCGGCGGCATGTTCGTTACTGGAGGCATATCCTGTATTCTGGGAAAGAAAGACAAGGCTGTCCACATCCGAAACCGCGATGATTATACGATGCGTCTTAAATGGATTTCGAAGAAGTTCGTCGTGCTTTACGATGTAGCAGACAAGAGAGCTTGGCTGGTGGACGGTGCGAGCGCTCTCTTGCATTTGGTACGCGCCTCTCTGAAGCGAGACTCGACTGATATATTCAGTGCGCAATTTCTTTACAAGGAGTCATCTCTTGTAGAGGCTCCCCCGGAGTTCAATGGTAAGCGCGCTTCAGTCTTTGTGCTCACCCATCAGAGCAACATGTCTTTGCCTCTGTACGCCAAGCCGGCTGCTACCCGTCACGAGACGAACGTTGGCCAATTAGGGGCTCATAGCAGCGTGACCACACATACAAGGACCTACTACTGTTTGAAAGACAGGATAGAGAGCATATACGAGGTGTTGGAGCAGATCATTGCTCACCAAGCAGATGTCGCCTCTGAGGACGGTGTTGGATTTCGGGTTAAGCACACGCTCCGCCAGCAGCTTGAGGGCTTTGACTTCATGGACATTGCAACCGACGAAGATCCCCTCTGGCCACGCACGACTTCACTTCAACCGCGCGGGAGAGGCTGGGTGGACTTTATCAGAGCGATACATGCAATAACGCTCTTCGGCACGGGCTTTGGAGAAATAATTCAACCAACACGCGCAGAAAATGACCCCTCTTGCGGTAAATGCAATTACAACGTCAACGTTCCTAAGATGGCAGACTATCTCACTGTCTGTATCTCAGACATGCGTGAGATCTTACAGAAGCAGGGTACACAGACCACCAACCCTTGGAGACTCGTTGACAATATCTACTGGCACGCGCCTGATCCGCCTTTCGACCCCTGCCGCTGCGATAGTACTCTCATTTCTTCAGCACCATCACCTGATAGAGTCCAAGTTCTTCTCCCAGCGACATTCCCCCGATTCTGGCGTCGTGGCATGTGTAGCCCGAATGACCTGAGTTTACCACACTACGGTGCGGTGCTGTTTGGCTACAGCCCACGCTTTCCATTGCGATGGGGGGGACTAGGTGACCCTGAGGTCAGCCCGCTGGTTGATGGTATCGAGAATTTGGATCCTTCTTTTGCTGATAATATGCTTGGAACAAGCATTGGATCATTGTCTACTCCAGTCGAGCACTCTACTAGCACATCGTCGAGTACAAGCACAGGCGCCATGGAAATGTCTTCCACTAGCGATGACAGCAATGAGGAGACGGCAAGGAAGAGATCTAAGATATTCAAGGATTGGATGAAAGGGAAATAGCAGCAGTCTGCAGCTAGCAATTTCAACGCGTGGGAGACGATGTAACTTCCATGCTACTATTATATTCCCTATAGCTAGGTATTGAAGGACGTCCCGTAAACATCAGGAAGCCATTGGATGCAGATATTAAGATTTGCCTTTTACTCATAAGCCGGTTGTACCTTGACTCGAAAGCCCGGAAATCAGGGTACTTCATGATGCGGTTGTCAGGAAAGAGAGACGATTCAGAATCTACATCGTCAATAGGTCAGGGTTGCAAGTTTGCAGTACACCAAGCTAAAATACAGGCGTAAAAGTCGTCTAAGGTCTGGCGACCTGAACCTCTATACTGTCCGGCATATAGTTGTCGTGGGGGGGATTTGGTGGCAGATCATGTCGCCGTTCGTTATCGGCCGTGGCGGAGCAAAGCCACGGATATCCTTCTAAGCCGCCCACCTCTACAGTTAGTTAGTACAAGGCGAAATAGTACTACAGCAGAGCCTCAGCAGCTCACAGCAAAAGGAATATCCCGTCAAGAGCCTTTGTTCTGTGCCCCGTCTCCTGTTTTCTGCAGCTACTATTACTTGAACCAGCTCCATGAGTCTCCGTTATCGGCAGGCAGCACACCATGCTGTGCCACAGTATTTCCCTAGACGGTGCCATACTCTCACTCCCTGCATCTGTCCAACACCCACCCCACGACAGATCCCCCTTGGTGCGGGTCAACTACCGCAAACAAGTTAATGGGGACCAAAGCGAAGGCATGCGAGCGACCAGAAGCCACACTTTGCTTTGGATATCCGATTTGTTTCCTGTTCCCCTTCACCAAGACGTGTGTCTATATTGGAGGCACTTTGCTGAGACTCTTGCGGTCGGCCTTGCCTGGTCACGATCCCTTGTGATATACGTGTATGGGCAGAATTATCAGTCTCATTGCCTCCTACCTTCTAGCCCTGACGCCGATGCTATCTTTTGACTCTGCATGGCGATTTAGCCTCGCTAAGTTTCTTATCGATGTTCAGCATTTCGAATTCAAGTGTTGGCACGACGGTTTGCACCTGATAGCGCGACCCCTACTTACTTCTACATTGGCTGGTAAGGCGCCCATGCGAGGAAGGTCTTGCCCAAATACTCATGCACAAAAACGGCCGTCCCTTGCAGGCGGCAAAGGTGAGATAAAATATGCCGCCAGCTTCTTCGAACGGCTCTAAGCTGAAGCCATCCGTTCATATGGCGAAATTATTGAGTCTAGCAGTCCTGGAAACTAAATCTTGACACTCAAGCAGCCGATTAGCGTTGTTGCAATTATCACTCCATAGAGCTTTCCCAGCGCCATGAAACAATAGGCTTGGCGGCGATGAAATCACTCCATCATCAATGATCTCTATCATCATCTTGCATGGCACAACCCCGCAAATGTTCCCTCGGCAATCAGTGCCAAGTCCATCCGTGGGAATCCTGGTGCGTCCGTCGTTTTCGCTCGAGGGCCACCTCAATCTAAGCTATTCTGGTCTGGAGTGGCAGGTCTGTGGCTTTTGGCGGAGATGAAGAGGTGACCAGATCGGGGCTCGTCAATCCCCTTTGGGTAACCACAGCGTCCTATAAACTCATGATCGTCGTCCGAGGCCGCCAGGTGGAGTCCAGCATGGTACCCCGCGTGACGATCCCCCAGATCCCACACAGTGAGTTTAAGATGAATACAGAATCTATTGTCAATGAACTTAGGAATGGTGCTGCTTTCAAGGCGTAGGAGGCTCGCCGTATGAAGCTCTTGGAGGATATATAGGTCCTGATCCCACCCTCTGTCTCGAGCCTCCTTCGTCTTCTCGCTTGCTCAAACATAGCGACAACAACCCCATCTCCATGAAAAATAACAGTCCTAATTGCTGATAGTATTTCTCCACTGGTCTCTTCTCCCAGACGATTCAAGAAAGAATGGCTGCGGAGAGGGAAGCCGCGTCAGCTGGAGGTGGAACCTCACTTGAAGAAAGGAGAGACAGTACAAACATCGAACCCGACCAGGATGCGCAGAGAAGCACCACCTCTTCTTCTGACGACCAAGTTCGTGATAAGCAGCCGTCTTCCCCGGCTTTGAAGAAGAGAGAAAAGTTCAAGCGGCACTGTGTCCGCTGGAAATGGTGGTACTTAGTGGCAGTAACTATACTACTCGCCATTCTACTCCCAATACTGTACGTTCAGTTTTCTTTTATCGAATTAACCGTAAACCACTGACAAACGAGAAAAGGTTTAAAGTAATCGTTCCCGCTCTTATCCGGACCATTCTCGACAAGCAGGACCTATCAATCACTGGCGGCGCACTGCAGGTGCTCTCGCCAACGCAGCTCAACATGAGCATTGCCACGTCGCTGGACACGCCGCTACCAGCGAGGCTTGACGCTCTGGACCTCGAATTGTACAACAAGCAGACCAAGCCCGTTTCACCATTCTTCAGACTTCGGATGCCAGGGATGCGTGTCAGCGGCAAGACAGCTGTTAATGTGCCTATGCAGACTTTGACAGTTCTCAACCAAACAGAACTGGTCGCTTGGTTCAATCCTTTCTTCGAAGAGTCCACAGTGGGTTTGTCGCTTCGAGGAAAACCGAGACTGCACCTTGGCGCGCTCAAGTATTCCAGCTCTCTTGATAAGACTGTTGTGGCGCCCGCGCTCAACTACCTGGACGGTATGGAGCTCTTGAAGCTAGATCTTCAGCTTAGGTCCAACGACACAGAGTATAATGCAAAAGGTAGCCTCAACATTCCTAATACCGGAGTGCTCAGACTCGGAATGGGCAACCAGACCTTCAACGTTTGGGCCGGAAGTGTGCGACTTGGTGTAATTTATTCATACGACGTCCAACTGAGCCCGGGGGATAATGCGGTGTCCTATGAGGGTAATCTGTTCCTCGATCAGGTGGTACCCAACCTGGCTGCCATCCTCGATAGTCAGAAGGACGCGCTGAACAAAGGCAACGTCGAGATTTTCATTTCAGGGAACGCTACGACGGTCAACGGACAACATATTCCGTACGTGGAGAAAGTTCTGAACGACAAGCGCATCAGAATTACGGTTCCCGTCATTTCACTACTAGCCAACGTTCTTGGCAGTGTACTTGATGCAGATCAAGCGTCCCTTCTGGATGTCTTCGGCTCAGCTTTTGGAAACTCTACCTTGTTTGAGCATTTGCTAGAGAACTGGCAAGACAATCGCTGGGGAGATGATGAGGTGACGTCAGGGACTTTGAGCAAGAGACAGAAAAAGAGGAGCTCTTGGATGCTGAGTCTTCTCAAGCTGGGGCTGCGAGCCAAGCGCAAGCCAGCTTGAGTGGGCCAGCAATTGGAACCAGTCTTGTTGCTTTGCACGTTGAGCCTGCTCGATCTTCATACATCGCCTGCGTCAGTAGCTTATGACCATAGTTAATTCTTTGCCAAAGCATCATGAAGCCGACTCAGTGAGTGTTGACCCGGTGGACACCACTAGTCTGTCTCATCTAGGTACTAACGTTACTGTACTAACTCCCTTTATCACTATGGACCACATTTGCCGTGACATTTGTAATGCGGAGACATGGGAGTTGCAAGCTCATTGCTTATTTGGCAAGTGCGCTTGATAGCGGATCATCTTCGTAATCATCATGATTCGGCATTCAATATGTCGTCATTAGCAAGATCCCGACTTCAACTCCCACCTGCTATTTTGGAGCCATTGACCCTCATCAAATCCAGAATACTTCCCCAATTTGCTCCCCAGAGCAGAATCGTAACAGCACCATACTTCAGACCCGCAGCTATGTCGACCAAGGCAATCGTATTCGTGGAGAAGGGCAAGGCCGCCATCCAGGAAGTGCCTCGCCCCAAGCTTCGTGACGACTACATCCTCGTCAAAGTCAACGCCGTCGGCCTCAATCCTACGGATTGGAAGCACGTCGACAACGCAATTGCCGATGTGGGGTCAAGGATGGGTTGCGATTATGCCGGGACCGTGGAGGAGGTCGGCAGCAAGGTCCAGAAGCCGTTCAGGAAGGGCGACCGCATCAGCGGCGTCGTCCACGGAGGGTGAGTGAGAGCAGATCCGACAGTTTCGCTACCCCAGTTTGGTGATGAATTCGTTCCTGACGAGACCAGTGACCGTACTCAGATCGAAAACGGAGCATTCGCGGGTTACATCGTTGCCAAGGGTGACGTTCAGATCAAAACCCCAGACAATGTCAGCGATGAGGAGGCTGCCACACTGGGTATCTCTATCAGCACTGTGGTAAGTACACACCCACGATACGAAAGCAGCTCGAAGGCATTCTGATGGACAATCACCAGGGCCAAGGGCTGTACCGCACGCTGGGCCTGCCTCTCCCAGCCGACGCCAGCCCAAGCGACCAGTACATCCTGATCCACGGCGGCAGCACAGCCACGGGTATTTGGGGAATCCAGTTCGCCAAAATCTCCGGTCTTAAGGTCATCGCGACTTCGTCGCCCCACAACTTCGACTACCTCCAGTCACTCGGCGCCGAGAAGGTCTTCGACTATAAGGACCCCTCTGCTGGCAGCGATATCCGCTCCTATACCGGTAACGCCCTCAAGCTCGCCTGGGACTGCACCGGCACTGGGGAGGCCATCATCGCCAGCGGTCTGAGCAGCGATGGCGGCAAGTACGCTGCCATTATGCCGCCGAACAAGGATAAGGTCCTGGGGTTGAACCCCAAAGTCGACGGGCCGCACTCCACGCTGATGTACTCCATTTTCGGGGAGAGGTACGTCAAAGGTTCCGAGACACCACCCAAGCCTGAAGAGTTTGAGTTTGCAAAGAAGTTCTTCGAAATCACACGGGGTCTATTGCAGGAAGGAAAGGTCAAAGCTCCACGCATTACTGTCAACAAGGGCGGTAGCGGTCTGGAGGGTGTTCTCAAGGGGCTCGATGAGCTACGGGCCGGCAAGGTCAGCGGCCAGAAGCTAGTCTACACTCTGTGAACATTTACATGATATTCTTCCCTGTTTTCTAGCAAAACAGGTGGTTTCCCTCAATGAATTACACGTCCTTCCCTTCACATGTTCAATGCCTAGAGAGCCCATTTACAATTCCTGATCAAACAGGAGACGTCATACGGCAATGACTCGTGGTGCCCATTATGGGCTACTGTTTCAAACATAGCAGACTTCTTCAAAAGAATTTGATTCCGGTGAATTTCTCGACCATCATGACAGGACAGCTGGCATGCCTACAGCATGTATGAGCTAACGCTGACTTGCTCAATAGGTCACGGGCTACCTCGGCGTTGCTATCGGCCTGGAGTGGGACTTGGAGGAGTAGAGATACATAATTACAATCCCCATACTTCATATTATAATATGCTAGCCTGATATTGTTGGTTCAGTGTTCAACGAACTTGGTCTCTTCGTACCCAATCACTCTTCCCGTAGAGCACCCTCTAGGATAGTACACTTGTCAATGCTTCGGATACGCGGAGTTCCTCCTGTCCCCAGTAGGACGTGGGCAGATTAACAGGTCCGTCTGCTCTTAAACTATAGAGGCACCCTTCTCCAAATGAGAAGTCATTCTCAATTTGTGAAAACAGGAAGTCCGTCTGGTCATCGGTCGATAGTGACCATGGCGAGTCTGGCACAATACCCCAGCCTTCTCCTCCCCATAATGCAGACGATGGTTCATGTTGCACTCTGTTAGGTTGCAAATCTGGAACACGTGAGCTCTGGGTGCCGATTTTCTGCTGCTGCTTCTTGTTGTGTTTGGTTCGATGCTTTTGTACGCGTGGCTGAGGTTTCTGCTTTCGAGCGCGGCCACTTTCACCCTGAGCCAGGAGTCTTGATGCTGTGGATCGATCCAAATATTGGAAGAAAAGTTGCAAGATCCAGTTACGAACGTCCCATGTCTGCTGAAGTTCCTGTAGGCCCAGTAAACAGACTTTGGCTCGGTGTTCAGCAATAGGTGCGGCTGGCCCAGTCGCACGTCGCAGGCTGATAACATGGACGCAAAGGGTGTTGAACAAGTTCGTAATGGCGTGAACCTGGGCATGGCGAAGCAGGCCACTAGGCAATAAGTCTTCGATTATGCGTGCATTGCGCGACGCTGCCTGAAGCGCTGCGCAGGCGACGTTGTCGTCTCCTCCATTGTTTACAATGTAGTCATTTCGATAGAGGAGTATCACAAGGTTGTTAGAGGCGAGATGCAGAGCACCAGTTCGGAGGCTTGGCAGATCATCGAACCCGTTTTTAAGCTGCATCGCATCAGGCAGCTTCGATCTCCAGGTCTCAAGCTCTTCTTTGATACGGGACTTTTGTTCTCGAGTCAGAGTTTTTCCAGGTAGATAGCCGCAGTGCACAATCTGGCCAAGAATGCGGGAAAGCTCAGTCATTCCGATCTGATAGACCATGCACTCGTGAACGTCCTCCGGTGACGCGTCTTTAGCGAAAGCATGCTCAAAGTCCTGTGCTTCAAGCGGCAACACATCGCTGTCTTTGTCACTAATGCGATTTGGAAGACCCAGAGCCGCAGCACATTGTCTTTCACGTGTATATATGGACCACCAAAGACGCTTCTTAACTCTCTCTTGGCGAAAATTGGCCGAATTCGTCTGAGTGCGACGATGGAGGGCTTTGCTCTGACCAAGGCTAATAGCGGCTGCGAGCCAGTGTCGAGTGTCTTTCTCAAGGAACGGACCATTCCGCCAGAAGCTCAGAAGGAAGAGTGATTGAAGTACAACTATTTTGTCCGATTCATAGTCCGCGTCGTATAAATCCTTGGCCCGGGTATAGAATGTGAACTTAGCTCTCGCCAGACCACAGTCGAGGCTCAGTGTCTCCTCATCTGAGTGAAGAACAGCAATGAAGAGAATCGCGTTCAAAAGTAGAGGTGACACAATATCGTTTTGGTAATTGTGCCAAAATTCGGGCTCGTCGACTATTGCGAAGCAAGGGTGAAACCACTTGAAGTAGAGTCGCAGCAGCTTCATGGAGGTCTCAGGCTCGGGGAACGAGAATGCCCCTTCTTCACGTAGCAGTCTTATTTTTGCTTGTCGGCAATCCATTTCCCAGTCTGAGATACTGTTGGCGGTATCCTCTGCGGTTGTTGGCATATGGTGCAGGAGCCTAGGGGTCTCGTGAGACGATTCGCTCGCCCCATCTTCGTCTGCCTCTTGGTGGACATATCGAAGCGTGGTGGACTCGCCGAGGAATATGCCCCCCTCAATCTGATCAGCCCTGGTCACCTCATGTGGTGACTTAGGTGAGTGGTGTATTTGTCCTGGCTCTGACTGTGCCTGGTATTGTTGAGGCTGCTCTGGTTGATCCTTAGCCAGATGAGGCAAACTCAAGACCGAGTTGGCAGCTTCCTGGCCAGGCTGACGGTTCTGTGAGAGTGTCGCAAGCACGCAAGAAGCAGCAGCAGCATCTAGCTGAGTACGAGAGCCGTCAGCGACGTTAGTCTGGGGGTTTAGAGCTGAGTTCCGGCCGCCTGTTCGGGGGTGCTTCCCGCGGCGAGATTGTCGAGCTTGACACAAGGCGCCACCCAGCTTACAGTTTCGACATGGATGCTCTTCAGCCAGATTACACTTAACTCGTCTTGTGTTACAAGCGGTACATGCCTGCCTCGCTCTTTTCCTACCGGAATCCATGGCTTCGGGTATGTGTATGGTCCAATCCAGTCAGTTGCACCGAGAATCTAGGTAATGAAGGAACGGGAGCAAGAAGCCAGTGAACAACCGAAAATGGGGGAATGCCGACTTCAGTTGTCTGATCAGCACAGCCAAGAACTCAGAGGCATAAAGTCGAGAGTTCTTTCGCATAGCAGGCGGTCCGGGTATGAGCACGGCCCGTGGGGCATATAGCCGACCCAGGGCGCCACGCTTCAAGTGCCGACTAGCGGTTCGGCCTCTGCGTCAGATAGCCGACTCGACTTTCGGCTCAGTAAGCTGCGAGCGATCCCTTTGCGACTCTTCGCCGCATCGCGGCAAGGAGAGATGGGCCCCATCAATTGATAGCCGCAGAAATGGAAGCAATCTTTCGTTCAGCCAATCTTGGTGACGCAGGCCATCGATGCTTCTAACTCTGCTGTAGCGCCGACAAGAACGATCAGAGAATCCATCCTCTGTACTGCGCCAACTACAGCCATGAATTCATTTGCTCGGTTCCGGGCAGTGTTCTCTCGACATGTACGCAATAATAGCAGAAGAGGCTTCTCATCAACCTCTACGAAACTGAGCGCCGTGTATGACACAACCATCCCTAATTTACGCATCAACAAAAATTCCCGTGTCATTTTCCAAGGTATGGCAGCTCTGCGAAGCGTCTCGTTCATCAGTTGGTGTCCATAGAAACGTGCAATTTCGAATTCGGAATACCTTAGCAGGCTTGGCTAATATGGTTCAGGCTTTACTGGAAAGGCTGTAAGAATATCCCATTTCACTGTCCGGAATCGCGATCTTCAGCATGGGCGCTGACGGTGAAAGGCCACGGCTAATGCCAAGGATACGATCGCATACGGGACCAATGTAGTCGGTGGTGTCTCCCCCGGAAAGGGTGGGCGCACACATTTAGACCTGCCAGTCTTCAATTCAGTCAAAGAGGTGAGTTCAAACAAGGTCAAAGCCCAGCACATTGCAGAAGGCTTCAGCTGATATAACTGGCAATTGTCCTGTGTACTTTCCAGGCTGTGGAGAACGTGAAACCTGATGTCAGCTCTATCTTCGTGCCTGCACAGTTCGCAGCCAGTGCTATGATCGAAGCAATCGAGGCCGAAGTCCCAGTCATTGTGTCTGTGGCAGAACATATCCCTGTTCATGATATGCTGCGCGTTCACGAGGTGCTAAGAACACAAAGCAAAACCCGCCTGGTCGGACCCAACTGCCCAGGACTCATAGCGCCCGACCAGTGCCGCGTTGGTATTATGCCTTTTAAGCAATATTCCCCAGGCTGTGTGGGTATTGTATCCAAGTCAGGGACCCTGAGCTATGAGGCTGTCGGGGCTACAACGAAGGCAGGGCTCGGCCAGAGCATTGTCGTTGGAATGGGCGGCGATTTACTGCCAGGTGAGCAGGGATTACTGTCGATCTTCGTACAGATGTTAATTCAAGCTAGGTACCACCCTCGTGGATGGTCTGAAACTTTTCTTTGAGCACGAGCAAACAAAGGGGATCATACTTATTGGCGAGATTGGAGGCGAAGCAGAGCTGAGGGCAGCGGACCTGATCAAGGAATATCGTCGAACCACGCCAAAGCCAAAGCCAATTCTCGCCATGGTTGCTGGCCGAACAGCTCCTAGAGGGCGCACTATGGGACATGCTGGTGCGCTGCTGTCGGATCGGGATATTTCAGCAGAGGCGAAGGCAATGGCTCTAGATGCTGCAGGCGCTGTGGTAGTGTCTCACCCTGGAATGATGGGAGACACGATGAAGAAACTTCTTGGTCAGTGAAGTCGAAGAGTTCGAAGAACTCATAATCACATAGCAGGTAGTTCAACCAGGATCTACCGGCTTAATTGCAATGCCTTTCTGTCGTAGGAGGCTCTCGAAATCAGGGTACCGAGCGAGTGTGGCATTTGACTGGTCTCTCTGTTACTATTGCTTTTTGCTTGAACCTTGAAATGCATTCGTGCAAAGCAGTCCCTCGTGAGTGAAAGCGACGGCCCGTGGCGAATGATGTCAGCGTAGCTTTAGTGACAAAGCATTGCAGTTATATGCAATGATAGCTTCCTCTATAATGTCTATGTGTTGTTGTTTTTTTAAAAGAAGAGGGGTACTTTAAGCGACTTTAGTATGTTAGATCGCCTTATAATAATCCTATTTCGCAGAGGGCTGTCGCACTTGAGACTTACGTTAAGCTGTCGACAATGATAGCCCGAGGCTTGAATAGTGCGTTATTACCCACATTCCCTCCGCACCTGTCATCTCTGGTCCTCACAACGAGCGCGCTTCTAGAGGTATATAGTATCGATGGAAGTCTTGATTCCACTTTTCTGCGAAACATTCAGGTCATCTTCAGACAGCTGGCTGACTTGGCCGCCGACATGAATGCGTTCTCGGAGCTAAAGATGGAGTCCTCCGGGCCGATGTCGCGGGTGGCCGCTCGAGCGACCTCGCCAATATACGCTGGCCAGAGTTATGCTATCAAGTCAGACCGTGACAGTGACGGCAAGACGAGTGTGGTTGTCGAGAAGCACGGCGTCGTGGGGATGAAGAGGCGGATCGTTTCCATACAAAGGATAGTATTAAATACAATTACGTACAGCTGTTCCGTCCCTCAGATGAAAGACCTTAGCTCTCCGTGGTTTCATGAACGGCCATACGTTACCACGTCACGGATCTGTCTCGGTCAATATATGAGTCTCCAGCCTCTCCAAATCCGCAAGCTCTACGCCTGTCAGGGACAATAACGGGTTGTGGTACATCCAATATAGATTGTCCTCGCATTCCAGCACGATATCAGACTGTTGAACTCCGCGAAACGTCGTATCTTGAGCCATCTCACTGGTCCCTTCTCATGTATTCCCACTTCTTGGCTCTGCGCACCACTCTTAGCCAGGCTGAACTGGTCATCTGCTCCGTTATAATTTCGCTGCTGCTGGGTTCCCCTCTCAAACGAGAACGACTGCATGAGCACATCCGGCCCCGTTATGTCCAACGTCGGTGTCTCCTTTTGCACGGCGAGGTGGTCGCACATCTGGTCAATCTCAGCTAACCTACTGGCGGCGGCGCTATTCCCTAGATTAGCGAGGTAGCGAAGGATGCTCCTCGCGGTGCCGATTCCGTCGTACGCGGGGCCCTGGTCCGAGTTGATTGCCGCTGCGAGGACGTAGATTAACCCGGCCGAGAAGAGGCAGTCGAGATCAAGACAGGCATGCTTAGCTAGGAAAAACATTCGATGTTGGCCCCAATCATAGCTGCGGTGTTTCGCGTGGGTACCCGAGCATCTTGTGAAATGTAAATGTACCAATACTGTTTCTTAGTTGCAGACCCTGAAGGATGATGAGGCTGTTTCTGGCAGCCTCGACGCAAGTGTCCGCCAGACGACGCAGTGCGGGACTCATGGATTCATACGAGTCGCTCTGGCCGCTGAACTTGCAGCGAGCTAAATAGAGTAAGATAGGTCGTACAGCGTAAATGGTTGTCTGCGTTTAGTTAGAACACCTCACGGCCTGGACTGTAGAAGCAGTCAAAGTTTGTCACCCTACCTGATATGTGGTCAGGTAAAATCCCGCGCTTGTTCTCGCTGCCGCTGATTAAGAATTGGACAGAGGCATGCTCCCCAGTAGAAGCTCAGAAGGGTGAAGGACGCCAGCAATCTCCGATGGCAGCATTGTTTCAACGTCATGGAGTGACCGGAGGATATCCTGCACTTCTTTGATGAAGGTCGATTCTGAATCAGCGCTCTGGGAGTATATCGCTATGAAAGAGACATGTTAGGCAGGTGTCGCTGTAAATGAATTGATAGCTAGCTTTTGCTGGAGGAACTGACTAGTGGTGACTCGTCCCGTTATCTGGGCGAGCTTGACATTCGCAGGGATGGAGGCTGCGGATGGGTATCCTATTTGAGCCGACGGTGGTCCCGCTGTGATGGCTCGGTCGGAAATGACCATCGGGACCCCAACGACGGCCGCGAGTCTCCTGTAAGGATGCAAGTATTTGCGAATTTTGTGATGGCCGGCGTGGCTGGTGGCTATTCCATTTGCCCCGTGATACTACCGCTCCTGCATATAGAGTGACCACCAGAGCCGGTTCCGATGGACGGCTTCTGATCGCCGCAGAGCCCGTCTCGTTGAAGACCTGGGGAGCCCATGGCTGATTGCCAGCCGAAGGGCGGCACTTGTCTATTTCAAAGTGTAAGCAGCACTCGTCTCCTCCTCATATAACGTCCAGTTCCGGGAAGATGTGAGGCGCAAAACTAACTCACATATAAGTAGACCTCCTCCTTGCGGTCGGAAACCTGCAGGTAGAGGGCGCAGAGACCCATGAGCTCGATTCCCAGGATCCCATGCTCTCGCAGGCGACCGGTCCCGGGAAGGAATGCGCTTAAGCGCTTCCTTAAAGTAGCCCTGACCAAGCGTATCCGACGAGTCGTCCCAGCGAGCCTGCAGAAGTCGGCCCATGGCGAATACGAGGAGGCATTGTGCGATACGGGGCTCGGACAGTCCCACGCCGCCGCCACGAGGGTGCTCCTGGCCGTACAGTATGGACAGGCTGTCTGAAAGGACCCTGGCGTGGAAGAGCTGCTGAGAGATACCGACGTTCATTACCACAATATCTAACATGGCGTAGGCGTCCTCTTCCGCGGGCTTATTTCTGAAGCTGTCGATGCTCTGGCGATTCAAGGGGGGAGATGGAGACGTGAAAGACATCGAGCCAGCCACCTCAGCGTGCGAGTCAGAGCGCGAGCGGCCGGATAGGGCAACACAATCTTGTGATTGCCTCGCTTCCAGCCGGCGTGTACGGAACAACTTCCGCTGCGACTACTGCTTCGAACCTCTTATCGTCTCTACCTCAGATTAGAGTTGGGTTATTGGTCGGTATTGGGGGTGCTATTGCTCGACCTGACGGGGACTGGGATTTCCGGCTTGGTGATGTTGTTGTCAGCCAACCCGATGGAACTTCTGGGCGCGTTATCCAGTACGACCTCGGGAAGGCCAAGTCGAACCAGACATGGGAGCGAAAAGGCTCCCTCAATAAGCCCCCTCCGATCCTTCTCAATGCACTATCAAACCTGCAGGCGCAACATGAGATTAAGCTATCTATTGTTCCGGATCTCCTCCAAGCTATGTGGGCAGCCAATCCCCACATGACGAAAACAAGGAACAAGCTATCAGCCTTTGTTTACCAAGGATCCGAAAACGATCGACTTTTCAAGACAGAGTATAGTCATGCTGGTGGTAGCACCTGCGATAAGTGTGACACATCCTGGGAGTTCCAGCGCGATCAGCGGGATACAACCGATCCAGAGATTCGCTACGGAATCATCGCGTCCGGAAATGCACTCGTCAAGGATGCTGCTACGCGAGATGAGATTGCGGAGCTTACTGGGGAAGAGTGTATTTGTTTCGAAATGGAAGCTGCTGGTATAATGGACCGCTTCTCTTGTCTTGTGATTAGGGGAATCTGCGACTATGCCGATTCGCATAAGAACGATCGGTGGCAGCGGTACGCATCAGCAATGGCAGCTGCGTATGCGAAAGAGCTTCTCAGTTACGTGCCAGTTAACCAGCTTCAAACTTCCCAGCGGGCTGTTGATATAATTGGATCGAGTTAGTACCCTTATTGGACTCTATTAATCTCGTCGTCTGAACACATTGCAAGTCAGCGCAGGAATCAACAGGATCGGATCCGCCACGATCCGCCACCAGGAAGAAACAAGGGACATGCAGTGAGTCTCTCTAGCCTCACCATAATGCAACTACTTGCGAGTTGACCTTGCCATGATTAGTCATGAGGAGGTGCTTGCTCGCCTTGAGGAGCAGGTTGCTGCTGGAGCCTCGTTCGATTCCGCTGCCGAGCAACACAATCCAAGATGCCTGCCAGGTATCCGAGTCAAGGTTCTCAAACAATTATCAGAATGGACAGTCAACTCGAATACTAAAGCGGTCTTCTAGCTCAATGAAATGGCAGGGACTGGGAAGTCAACTATATCGCAGACTATTGCTACGTCTTTAGCACAGGAGGCCCGACTCGCCGCAAGCTTCTTCTTCAAGAGGGGCGAGAGCGATCAAGGTACGATGGCCAAATTCTTCCCAACAATCGCTACCAATCTCACGAGAAGAGGCCATATTATCGCTCATTATATTAAGTGTGCTATTAAAAACAAACCTGATATCTTCAGGAAGGCAATAGCAGAGCAGTTTAATAAACTTTTCTTGCAGCCATTATCGATACTACAAAAGAGAGAGCCAATCGTAGTTATTATCGATGCACTAGATGAGTAAGAGGGAGAGGATAATATCAAACTCCTAATTTACCTATTCTCTCAAGCCAAGACCCCGCGGTCAGTACAGCTCAAAATCCTCCTAACGCGCCGGCCGGAACTGCCAGTCCGCCTCCGGGTTCACGACTATCCAGGATAAGTACCAGGACTTAGTGCTTCACGACATACCGGCACCTATGGTTAAACACAACATATCTTTATTTCTAGAGAATGAGCTGGCAAGGATACGGGGCGAATATAATAGTGCTATCTTAGATGAGCAGCAGCTATCTAAAGACTGGCCTAGGCGATCTATATCCAGACTCTCGTGGAGATAGCTGTCCCGCTCTTTATCTTCGCCACTTCTGTATGCCGCTTCGTTGCTGATCGGCGTATTGGAACTCCCGAAAGGCAGCTGAAGAAGGTTCTTCTGCCTCAGACAGGAAGCCAGTTATCACAACTTGGGTTAACATATCTACCCGTCTTAGACAATATGGTCGCCAATAAGTCTGCTGAACAACGCGAGGAGATCCTTCAGCAATTCCGACATATTGTGGGCTCTATCATTATCCTCGCATGTCCGCTATCAACAGCTGCCCTGGCGAGAATGCTCGATCCTCCTCGAGATGACATCGACGGCAGGTTGGATATGCTCCACTCTGTCCTCAGCGTTCCCTCATCGGTCAACGAACCCGTGAGGCTGCTTTATCTATCCTTCCGGGACTTTCTGCTCAAGAAAGCAGCAGAAAACGCATTCTGGGTAGACGAGGCACAAACTCACAGAGCAATGGCATCGAACTGCTTACGTGTGATGGGCTGCCTTCGACGGGATATTTGCCAATTGAAGCACCTGGCACACCTCGATCGCCTGCCGATCAGCAGAAAATAAACACACATCTTCCACCAGAACTCCAATATGCCTGCCTCTATTAGGTTTATCATATGCAAGGGGCAGGGAACCACGACGGTGATTGCGAATGAGTCTATAGCTTTCTGAAGCGCTATTTCCTATACTAGATAGAAGTATTAAGCCTCATGGGGAGGGCAAGGGAAAGTCTTCATCTAATCCAAGTTCTACAATCATTATATAAGGTCTATAATACTATAGGGGACTACGAGGGTGCGGTCTAACTCTATCTAGGATCAGGATTACAAACAACTTTCCGAGTTCCTCGACGACGCCAAACGGTTCATCTTTGTAAATACCTCTACCATCGACGATACGCCTCTCCAGCTCTATTCCTCCCTTCTTGCGTTTACGCCAGAAATAAGCAAGGTGCGGACTACGTACCAAGACCAGCTTGCGTGCTGGATACTCCTTGAGCCACAGATGAGAAAAGATTAAAGCCAAGCATTATAGATGCTTGAGGGCTATAATAGTTTAGTCTTTTCGGCGGCTTTCTCGCCTGACGGCACGCAAATTGCCTCGGCCTCTGCTAATGGGATAATATAATTATAATACGCTATAATAAGCAAGTATATATAAATATTTGAGGGCTATCATGATTCAATTAACTTAATAGTCCTTCTACTTAATAATATCTTAATTACCTTTTTCTTAATAATATAATATGATTTTAATATATTATAATAAATATATATAAATACTTAAAATTTATAATTGATAGAGTCCCGTGATTGCACCGAACACACCACAGTTATTGCCATCCTCCTGCAAGAGCGGCGCAGTGATGTGGAACTCGGGGGTTGTGGTACTTTGAATGATGTGGTTGTAGAAGCGGAGGAGTCTTGGTTTCACATCTTCCATATTCCGTATGTTGCCCATAGAGTCGTAGAGTTGGAATATGACGTGTGGCCTTTCGGTCACTGCGATGACCCAGTGACAACTGGATGTGATCATGGGAAGTAGTATTGTAGAAGAGTGGCGAATACGATCCGCTTCGGGGCCAGGAATTGTCCTGGAATCCTCCACAATTGCCAGCGAAACCACAATGACCAGCGACGAAGTCAACGCTTCCGCAATTCGCAGTATAGCGCATATTACAGCATCATTCAGCCATGTATTCCCTTTCAGCTGTGCAAAATTCTCCTTCGCTAGGTGGAATAACGGTCGGGTATTGTTTGCCGGACGATGATACGGGCTGTCAGGGATGTAGATCAGTTCTCCGGATGCTACATCGTGAAGCCTCCCTCACGCTGAGATAGAGGCCCCGGATATACAAGGCTATGACGAGCTAATAACCTTGTGCCTTGATAGTGAGCTCGACGAATGGACATGGAAAGTGTATGGTAAATGAAATATGGATTCGGTTGGAAGTCTAAAGGTCGGAATTTGCCCTTGTAGTATTCAATAACCTCTGCTTGCCGCAGCCATCTAAAGCAAGCTACGGCTCGATCTAATAAGGCCAGTGATTATAGAGTAGCAATATAACTCAAGAACGCAAGTTCATTACTTATTTATGATGTAAAGTCACAAAACCTTCTTGAGTATTGCCAGCACGGGCTTATAGAGGCTGCAAGTTGACCTCTCTCTGATGCACAACTTAGGAGAGCTTGGTTGGATGAAGTGACACTATGCAAATTGTAAGATGCTAGTACCAGTACCGGTCCTAGATATCCATAGGATCGGCCCTGCTATCTTAGTACAGGGGTTTAAGCTTAACTCCGAGCAGGGATCTAGGTAGCTAACAACTTACTCAGTGCATGTTCCAGGTTTTTTTTTTCTTATTCTTTGCGTTTGCTTTGACTCAGGCTGACTCGGCCAAGAAGTGATTCCTTACGAGTAATGCACGGACATATAGCCCGGCTACCCAGGCTTGCGACGTCAAAGCTGCCTGTCTGGGGTAGGCGCGGGAGGAGTCCATGCCTGTCATCAGGTTGCATTAGCGTGCTTGTCATCAGGTTGCATTAGCGTCAGCTTCGCCTTGTGGCGGGCCAGAACGTGGGGCTTAGGTTCCCAACTCTGTACGGCTTGGTTTCAGACTAGTCTGACTTCGGGGAGCCTATGGAATGATCATCTGTTTTCGGGGGGTGGGGGGTGTGAAAGCCTGTGACATTCGGGGCGCGCAGCTCAGAGGACCCTAGGCATGTCAGCGAGTTGCAGGTATTGGAATCTGATTGAAGAGGCAATCGCTGGGACTACTTAATCTGAGGTCCTTCACGAACTCCTGACGGCGTCAGGAGGCACTGCGATCTAGTCTATCCAAACTGTCATTCTTCTTCTTCGCTGCCCTGTGCCTCTCCTCCATCGTACCTCCGACATGTCCTTCTTCGAACCTCCTCCAAAACCAGAGACGCCACTCGGATGGCACCGGCCATTGTCCCCAACAGCCGCCGTCAAAGTCTCGCCCATTGCCCTAGGGGGGATTAGCTTTGGAAACTCATGGAGCGAACTGTTCGGTAGGAGCCAGGACGCCTTCCTCCTCCTCGATACATTCCTCTCCCTCGGCGGCAACTTTATCGATACGGCTAGTAACTATAATGGCGAAGAGTCTGAAAGACTTATTGGAGAATGGATGGAAAAGAGAGGGGTTCGTGACCAGATGGTCATCGCTACGAAGTATGGGTCTGCCTACCGCGCTCATAACCGCGAGAACGAGCCGTTCCAGAGCAATTTCACAGGTACATCGGCTAAAAGCCTACACAACTCTGTCCGGGACAGTCTCCGAAAGCTAAGGACTGATTATATCGATATTCTCTACGTTCATTGGTAGCAGGCGCCTACCACCTATCACCGTCAAGGGACTAAGCTAACACTAGCCTCCAGGTGGGACTTCTCGACCTCCGTCGAAGAGATCATGACACACTTGCACGCCTTAGTTCTCGCGAGACAGGTGTTATACCTCGGCATCTCCGACACGCCTGCCTGGATCGTCGTCAAGGCGAACGAATGTACTGTTCCCCAGTATTATTATGCTCACGAAACCTTGCTGATGATTCATCTAGTCGCCCGCAGAAACGGCCTGACACCTTTTTCTGTATACCAGGGCCGCTGGAATGCTGCCTTCAGGGACATGGAGTCCGAAATCATCCCTATGTGCGAGGACCAAGGTATGGGCATTGTGTCCTGGGCGTCGCTCGGCGGCGGCCAGCTCACGACAGCCGAGCAGAGGCGCAAGATGGAGCAGGATCCGGATGCGCCGAAGGGTTACGGCCATAACGAATTCGACATTCCTGTCTCTAATGTGATTGGTAAGATAGCCGATACCAAGAAGGCCAGCTTCCAGCAAGTTGTAAGTCGTACGCCACGGATTCTGCTACTTTTTCAGTTCTGACACTGGACGGAACGCCCCTCTAGGCACTTGCATATCTTTTCTGCCAATCCACCTACGTATTCCCCATCGTTGGGGTGCAGACGGTCGAACATGTCAAGGCGATTCCAGGTGCCCTCAGTGTGAAGCTTTCGCGAGAAGAGATTCAGCAGCTTCACGATGCAGCACCTTTTAACCCACTGTTTCCCAACACGTTCATATGGGAGGAGAAGTATCACACGAGGCTCACATTTGCCGACCAGACGCACATGAAGATGGGGACATGGGTGGATGCACCATCGAAACAAGCTGTGAGTCAATTCCCCACTCTCGCCCTGGAAGAGTTCGATGTTGACTTTGTACAGCCATTCAAACCACGTGATTGATATTCCCTATCCTTCTTTCGTAACAAGAGAATCGGCTCACCGGCAGAGCGGAGAAGATGGTCCAAGAAGCACATACCCAGTGACCAACGATGTTGAGGTTCAATTATTGACCTACTACGGAGCGGTCATCTGCCTTTGAATTTCTGCATAGGAGGATTGGACGCCGGGTTGGAAATTTGTCGAAAGGTAACTCGACAATGGCATCATAAGACTAACTGCGACTTCTGGATTCCGAAATAAAATGGACCCTGTGCCTAAAGTCTATCCCTTATATTAGGCATTGGTTGTGAATCGCGACGTCTGGCCCCAAGGAAAGTTTCTAAATATGAATAAATAGTGACTGCGGTGCTGCTCGCCTTGGCTCAATTGTTATTAACCTTCAGTGGTTGCCTGCAATTGCCCCAGCGAAATGCTTTGAGCCGCTGAGCCAGCTCCAAGGTTTGCCTCCGACCCACCTCTCAATAGCGGCTTTTTGTCCGTTTCTCAACGTAACCTCCGAAAGGACTGACTACAAATCGTCGAGCCAAGGCAACAACACTGACTAGGTCTCTCAGCTCCTCCACACTCCTCGCATCTCCCACCTCCCGCCCTTTCAGGTTCCCCTCTCGCAATGCTGTCAGACGTGCGCATACATCAGCAACCCCATGTCGTCTCTACTCTCCCCACCCGACAGGCTCGACAGCGAACATCACCCGGACCTGACCACCAGTTCCCTTCTTCCAGTCTCCGCCTACTTGTTTCCGCGCGTGGCGGAACTCGGCAGTGTAGAGGAGGACTGGACTGGCATCACTAAGCAGACTAAAAGACGAAGACTGCAGAATCGCCTCAACCAACGGGCCCGTCGTGAGTCCTATCATCGCCCCTAGCCAGTAACCCTTTTCCGATTAACTAACTAAGTCCTGACTAGGTCAAAGACTGCAAGGCTCCAAGGAACACCAGCAAGACCTTGCCACGAAGACTTCAGAGGGGGCGGAGAAGCCTTGCGAAGCCGTTGTGTTCAGCAGCGCCCAAGACACGGCGCCTGCAGTGGTGGTCCAATGCCGGCTAAGACGACTGGGGAGACGGGCCCTGCAAGAGGACTTCGCCGACCAAGCAACAAGATCCTATCAGCTCGGCACCCCCAACATGACCCACCTGGCAGACACCATCCGCTTAAATGTGTTCCGTGCCTTTGCCCACAACATCAACATCCTCGGATTCGACGAAGCTTGGCTCACGGACGACGCCATATCGCCTTTCAACACGCACGTCCCCCCAGCAAGCTCGAACTATCCGGAGACGATGCGCCCGACTGCATTACAGGCTTCCGTAGAGCACCACCCCTGGATCGATCTGTTCCCCTGCCCCCGCATGCGTGACAACTTCCTCGCGGCTGTGCTCATGAAAGGCGAGGATGCCGTCGACGAGGACGGGCTGTGTCATGACGTCGTGGACCCCGGGGACTCGGCCGTTGTCGAGGCAGCCATTATCGCGTGGACGGACCCCTGGTCACCACGCGGTTGGGAAGTGACCGAGAATTTCCTGAAGAAATGGGGCTGGCTTCTTTACGGGTGTGTCGAGTTGCAAGCGGGCACGAATGCATGGCGGCAACGGCGCGGTCTCGGCTGGCTGCGGTTTCCAGGTTGTTGAAGATGCACCTCCGTCGAAACGCTAAAGCTTCTCCATTAGCAACAGGTCTTGTGTTAGTTGATAAGATGTGTAGGAACTTGCAGGCGAAAAGAATCTGGCTTGCATTACGACTATATACTAAGGCTAGGCACTATCGGAAAGTCTCGGGCTCTTCAAAGGACCCTCACCCAGCATACAGACAGTTCTATTCCCATATAGAAAAGAAGAGGAGGCGCTGTGATGACTATCCAAGTACCTTCGACCTAAATACATGTTTTGACAACGAAAGGCTTAAGCGAGGTTGCTGCGGAAAAAGTCGCTGAGCTTGGAGAAGGGAATGATCTCAGTGCGATCATAAAGGTCGGTATGACCAGCTCCACGTACCCAGTAGAGCTCCTTGGGCTGTGCGGCAATACGATAAGCAGTCTCGCTGAATTCTCGTGAATGAGACTGATCACCGGAGACAATGAGCAGAGGACGGGGCGAGATGGTGTCGATGTCGATGAAGGGGTAAAAGTTAAGGAACTTGACGTTGGTCGCAAGAGTGGGATGTGTAGTCTGGTTCCGCTGCCATCCCTCGGGTGTGAACTCGCCACGGACGGTGCGATAAAAGTCGTAGAATTCGCGAGCAACAGCATCAGACTCGCTTGTAATTTGGTTCGGGGCGCCAACAGCGTATCCAATCGGGGCTCCGTCTACCTCAGCCCAGCGCTGCTGCGACGCGCCAGCAATAATTTCTTTTCGCTGTTCAACGGATACCGCCCCTCGTAGCCCCTGACGGTTTACAGCGCCCATATCATACATAGATACCGTAGCGACAGCCTGAATGCGAGAGTCGATCTTAGCCGCGTTGATGATGAAACCACCGCTGCCACAGATGCCAAGTGCGCCAATACGGCCCCGGTCGACAAAGTTATATGTGCCGAGATGATCGACCGCTGCGCTGTAGGCCTCGGTGTAGAAGTCCGGCGATACAAGGTTGTGGGAACCGTCACTTCTGCCAAAGAAGGGGAGATCGAGTGTGAGGGTGACGAAGCCATGCTCAGCCATCTTGGTAGCATACAGGTTGGCGACTTGTTCCTTGACAGCACCCATGGGGTGACCAACGGCAATGGCTGGTGAGCTGGCAGTGTGGCTTATATTTCTGCTTGTAAAGAGATTGCCGGCGACAGTGGTATTGTACGCGGTCTTGAAACGGATGGGCTGGACCGCTACATACTCGCTACGGTAGAAGTTGTCGGCTCCGTAGGATAGGTTTTGCGCCGAGGCTGGTATTACCGTAATCAAGGTCACGATGCCCTGGGCGATATAGTGGAGCAGTGATCTCATGTTGATGGCTGGAGTTGGGTAAAAAAAAGATGGATGAGAAGGCTGGTGCTAGGAGCGTCTCTATTTCGGACGGCAACTTGATAACTATATATATATTTCTCTTTACAAGCCCCTGTACCTATGCAATTCCGTCATTTGTTCAGTTCTTACCTCCGAAACTTCATCGTGAGAGTAAACTGCTCATGCCACGCGTTCTTGATGTCGTAGACCTTGCGGCTTGGTTATGCCAAGAACTCCCATACTAAGAAGTTTGACCGAGTGTCTGTCCGGTGTACATGATAGCCAAGTTTCAACACTAAGCTTGGGCCTTCTAAGGTCTCATTGCCAAATAACCTAAATTAAATGCCTTGCACCCGCTATCTTTAGTCGTGAACAGCTGACCAATATGAATTTCATTGTGGATTTATTCCATCTGAATCCTGCAGGTAGAACAAGTAATAGTCACATACTGTCAGCCACCTGCATTAGCGTGGGAAGTTTAATATCTTGGCATGCGGATCTGGGGTTCTAAAGCATTATTATTAGCTAGGGGACCTAATAACATTCATGAATACACTACTAATGAAGAACTGCTATAATTCGTATTAAGTCAAGCCGAGTCAGGACGACTGTCAGGGTCTGATCCAAGTAAGAGAGTAGATGCGTTTCCTGCTGAGTTCATCCTGCGAGCGGGTGCATATCCGAGCAACCTTAATAGCAGGACTCACGTGCCTCGCTGATTGCGAGGCAACACATCGTCCGCCTTCTAAGTTCCAGTTTCTGAGATCCAACATTCTCAGCCGCTTATACGTCCTTCAAGCTTCTCTTCGTATTCCAATGAGGCGTTTTTGCCTTCAGCAAAGTACTCATAGCATACCAATCTGCAATCAGCTCTCTTTGCCGACGGCCACTCCTCACCCTTTAGCCTGCCTAAACATGTGGCAGTCCTTTATTCACTGGCAGCGCTTAGTTATAATAAGAACGTAATATCAGCGGCTTTCCGTTAATGGAGTCAAAAAGCTTCTCAATACCTCCAGCATTATCTCAGCCAAGCATTAAGTCCAACACTCTGCGCATAGAACTTGGATAACTCGGCTAGATGCAGTGACGCCACGTAGCTCGTGACCAGGTCCCAGATATCCGTAGTATCGGCACTTTCGTCTAGATATAGGAGTCAAGCTCAGCTTTGAGCGGGTACCTAAAGAAAAGTTAGTGCATATTTCGGGTTCTTTACTGTGTATTAGCATTGGCTTCAACCTCAGCCCCTCTCAGCAAGAAATGCCTCCATACGAGCAATGCACTAATTAGCTAACTACACTTGCGACGTAAGAGGTGCTTTATCGAGGGTAGGCGCGGGAGGGTCCCCCCTGCATATCATCAGGTTGCATTAGCGTCGACTTCGAGTGAAGAGTTGGACCTTAGGTGTTAATTAATGATATTGATAGAGCGAAGAGGAAGACTTGCATTCGCACCTCTGCATAGCTTCACTTAGAACTAGTCTGCTCCTTTAAAGATGCAACTAAAGGGTCCAACATGAAATTACGGAGAGCGCTCGGTAACTTAGCCATGAAGGGTAGCTCTCTCCAACTCCTGGCTACCGTCTCGGGCATTCTGGTCCTTTGCAGACGGACGCCTCGTCAAACCAAGTTTGACAGGAGGTAGACGATCCATCGCCAAGGTGAGAATAGCTCACTGTGCCACCTTGCCTCGTATTCCGCTCCGTTGTCTGATGGGTCTTCTCGACACCGAATGACGCATGCTTTCGAGCGAACATGATTTCGGCACCGAACTAATCGCTCTCTCGATACCGAACATGGTGTCGATGTCGAAGGGGGCTTTCGATGCCCAGCGTCCCGTCGACACCGAATGTCACACGGGCGTTGTGGCACCATGGTTTAGAGAGATGGTCATGCACGTTCGGCATCGAGGGTCCTTTCGGCATCATTACTTTCGTTATCGAGCGGCCAAAATTGCGCATTGGTGTCTCATCCCATACCAAAGTTGGCATATTGTTGGTGCTGTATAGAGGTACTGTTGGATATACTAGTATACTGTTGGTGCCCGTGGTTGTCCTAGGACCTGTGATGTTGGTGTTTCGTGAATTCTCTCCGTGACGTATGAACTTTGTACTCTTCTAAGTCGAGAACCGTACAGTCAGAGCCTAAACTTTCAAGAAACCGGCGTGTTCAGTCTGCTGCTGACAAAAAAAGGCGCTAGACCGAACTTAATACTACTTGTAAAGATGATGGACAATTGATGTAAATCTTGATATGGATCTTGTCGGAGGGTTCTACTGCTTGTCCTGGGGTACATTCCTCGTCGAGGAAATGACATTCTCCACATGTCTAGATCATGCTTTTTAGGTCTGCGTAGTAGACCGTCACCATGGAGACTGGGGAAGTTGCCATTTTCGTCGGTGAAAGTATAGCATTTGCCTAGATGATAGACGTTTGTCTGGAAGTTCTTGTGGTCGAGTGGCTTGCGGTCGAGATAATTCGAACACTATTTACCAGCTTGTAGCATTCCAAAGCCAGTGCTGATAAACTGGGCTAGAAGAGTCTCTTTGCAGGGGCCTCTCGCCAGGGTTGACTAATACTGACCTTAGACCTCATACTACACACCATGTATGGCAGTGGCTGAAAACCTACTTAATACTAGGAATGCTACGACCCGTTGAAGAACAAACTCACGAGAAACCCAAAGCCTCGCCTCCTCTTTGCAAGGCGGCGCCGTTGTTCGCGGCATGAGTGAGGGAGCGTCCTGCATATAATTATATAACTAGGCTCAATAGTCTGACTACTTTCCACGCCATTACCTATCTTCTCTGCACCAAGTTTTAGCACACTTACTCAACGCTACATAAGGTCCACTTGCGAACTGCTCGCTATGAAGCTTACTTTGATGCTCGTAAATATTATCTTCCTTGGCCTCACGGTTGCTACGCCCTTGTCGAGCCCTAACGATCCCGCCGACCTGGAAGGTAGGTTGATTTGTTACACTTGACTATGTGAAAGCTGCTAACATCTTTAGGCCGGAATCCTGGTAAATGCGAGTGGAAAGATAGGCGTTGCTGCCAATACCAGGACACGGAGTCTAAGGACAACCACTGGGAATACGGCAATGAACACGACCATAAGCACAGCCGCACCATTTACGTCAGATCCGGGAAAAGCATTCAGCACGCTATCAACTCGGTTTCGCGCGGGGATCCGGTCGACGTTGCAGCCGGCACTTACAGTGAGCAGCTCACCATCGACACTAATGGCATTCAGCTCATCAGCCACAACTCTATCATCGTCCCTCCTACCAAACCCGTTCAAAACAAGTGCTCCGGCCTAAGTGGTACCAATACCCAAGCTGGTATCTGGATAAATGGGTCCGGAGTTAACCTCGCACATCTTTGTGTCTCTCTTGACTACTTCCTTCTCAGTGAAGCGAACAAATCTTGGTCGGGAGTCGAGTTCATGGTTTTTTATCTCATTGCGTCAGACGACACAGAGTGGAAGCTAAATATGGAAGCCATTCAACCGACAATACGGTTCGCGACAACCATAGGCCGACTGGACAGCATATAATCCCGGCAGACGGGATCCGAAAGCACCTCATTACTCACGAAACCAACATTGACACCTCATGACACTAGCAGAGACCGCTTCAGTGGCTCTGGATAGGACACGGAACACTTGGACAACTTTCAAGCTAGTTTGCTAATGATACACCATCCCACTAGAGACCGCGAATAGATGGAAAGCTAGAAGTAGGAAGTAGGCATCACATGGGCTTAGACGATATTACGATAAACCTTAGGAAATGGACTTGTACTATAGCAAATGGTGCCCTATAGCTTACGGCCACCGGGCGTAATTGGCTCTCTCTCTCTCTCTCTCTCTCTCTCTGTGTGTGTGTGTGTATGCAATGGTTGGTGCTCGAACTGGCTTCGGTGGAGGGAGCTATTAGCGGCCACACCCCGAGCCAATTGCATGCCCGGCTCTGCGTCTCTCTTTGTCTATCCCTGCGTACCGTAATTGGTTACAATTTCCTCGAGACAGCCTGCATTCTACGGTCCTGACAATTGCAGTTGCCTCATTACTCGCGAGCCCTTGGCGTATGGTGACTCGAGGAATATTGGATGGCTTCAAACGGGATATGGAAGGTTGGAAAGACACGGAACGGGTGATATCGGCAAATGGTGTCAGAGAACATCCTATTTTGTCCTCGTCTAGATAGCTAGCCAACATTGGGCAAATTCATTCCCACAAGGCGGAGAAGCCTCGTGCATCAGAGTGATGATTGTAGTCATGGTAAGTTGAAGATGAAATTTTAGGTGAGCAGTCCCATCTTACTTAAAGATATCCGACCCTGCTGCGGAAAGTGCCGCCTGTAGGCCAAGTTTGGATGTTTGCGTGCAGACTGAATGGAGCTGAGATAGGAAGTCATACCGTGGTGAAAGATTAATCAAGACAGGCAAAGACAAGGTTGGCGCAAACGACCGTCATCGCGAGTGGCGCAAAGAGCGCTGGTGAAATCACTTGTCGCTTCCATATACTCTATCGAGCCATCACGGCATAAAACTTCGTCGCGCTGATGGTCAATACAGTCATTTTCCAAGCTTCAGCATTCAGACTTTTGCCGTTATCGTCAAACAGCAGGTGTCCTGGAAGTTGCACTGGACGACCTACCGAAATTGCCACCGAAGGCACCAACTTTTCGTTCGAACCCCAGATCGTTATGTGAAGATTTCCACAAAAGCTTCAGTCCGCATGATGCACCCGTTACCTTGGATATGAGGAAACAAGGAAGCAGCGAAGTATACTATAGCATGCTTAGCAAGTCTAATGAAGGAACGGAGTGTTCTGTGTAGAGATGAAACCCGAATTCCGACGTCCATTCCACTCAATGATGCCATGTGCATGTTAGCGCCTCGGCACCGGGTCGCTCAGGCAGCCCGTGAGCACACAGCTTTGCACTCATACTACCGCTAATGATCCTCCATTAGTTGGTTTTTGGCGCTACTATGTGCCTGATTGCCGAGACGCGAGCAGTGGCAACCGAAGCTTCTTTTCTTCTCCCGATTCTAAGGCAGGGAGCGATGATGGCATCCACGGTGCTAAGGCATAGGTCGGATTTAACGGCACAGGCGCCACCTATCAATGGCGCCTGTCCGCCTGTCCGTTTAAAATTTGCGTGTCTCTTCTATTTATGAGTCGTGGAGTTTCACATCCGCTGGATCTCAACACATGCGATCTTGCTAAAGCGGTTTCTCAACTGGACAACCTCCATTCCTCACCGAGTCGGGTCGAAACAATAACGAAACACATACTGCGATTCCTTCTCCCAGCTTCTCATCAGAGCAACTATCATCTCTCAACATGGCTGTAGGAGAGAAGAAGGATGCGTTAGAGTCGGCCGAAGTCAACCATATTCCCTACTGGCGCATTGTGGCTGACCAAGCTGGCATCACCGACACCGTCCGCAACCACCCCTACCCAGGATCTGGCACAGAAGAAGATCCTTACGTTGTGAATTGGATCCCCAATGACCCACGGAATCCCTTCAACTGGAGTCAGTTCCAGAAATGGTTCATCACATTAACCGTTGCGTTGGCCACGCTCGCCGTTGCCCTCGTCTCGTCGGCATACACAGGCGGTATCAGGGAAATCATCGCCGAGTTCAATATCAGCCAGGAAGTTGCCACACTCGGTGTCTCACTCTTCGTGTTGGGATTCGCAATCGGTCCTCTTTTGTGGGCGCCGTTGAGTGAAGTTTTTGGACGGCAAATACTCTTCATCGTTACATACGGTGGGCTTACAGCCTTCAACGCTGGCGCGGCCGGTGCAAATGGCCCAGCAACATTGATTATCATGCGCTTCTTCGCTGGCGCGATCGGTTCATCACCTCTTACGAACGCGGGAGGTGTCATCGCCGATATGTTCCCCGCCTCCCAGCGTGGTCTCGCCATGAGTCTCTTCGCCGCTGCGCCCTTCCTCGGCCCCGTTCTCGGTCCCATCATTGGCGGCTTTCTCGGTGAAGGCCCTGGCTGGCGCTGGGTACTGGGCTTTCTTGCTGCCTTTTCAGGATTCTTCTGGATTGTGGGCTCGCTCCTTGTCCCGGAAACGTACGCACCAGTTTTACTTCGCAAGAGGGCTCAGAAGTTGAGCAAGATGACTGGGAAGGTGTACAAGTCGAAGCCGGAGGTTGATCGCGGCGCAGTGTCACTGGCGCAAACGATGAAGATCACACTTTCGAGACCCTGGATCCTGCTATTCAAGGAGCCGATCGTGCTGCTCCTTTCGATCTATATGGCCATCATCTACGGAACGCTCTATATGCTTTTCGCTGCGTTCCCTATCGTCTACCAACAGAACCGAGGCTGGAGCTCTGGAATTGGGGGCCTTTCGTTCTTGGGCATCATGGTTGGCATGATCTTCGCTGTCACCTACAGCATTTTTGACAACAAACGATATATCCGAGCCGAGGAGGAGAATGACGGACTCGCACCCCCGGAGGCTCGCCTCCCACCTGCTCTCGTCGGCTCCGTCGCGATTCCTATCGGTTTGTTTTGGTTCGCCTGGACCACCTCAACGTCTATTCACTGGATGGTGAGCATTGCTGCGGGAGTTCCCTTCGGCTTCGGCATGGTCCTGGTGTTCCTCAGTATTATGAACTACCTCATCGACGCATACACGATCTTCGCGGCCTCGGTTCTTGCGGCCAACTCAGTCCTGAGGTCTCTCTTCGGAGCGGCATTCCCACTCTTCACCACGCAAATGTACGACAGACTTGGGGTGCACTGGGCGTCTAGCGTTCCCGCATTTCTGGCGCTCGCCTGCGTGCCCTTCCCATTCCTCTTCTACAAGTATGGCGAGCGGGTACGGAGAAAGTGCCACTTTGCTGCAGAATCTCTTGAGTTCATGCGCAAGATGAAGGATGCAGAACGGGCTCGGGAAGCGCAGGAAGATATGGACGACGAGAGGGAGGCCTCTTCAAATGGCAGTATCTCGGAGCACGACGATGATGGGACTCAAGAAACGGGTGCTGATACCGAGGGTCCGCTCTATGAGGACATTCAACCCATGTCCCGCCGGTCAACAAGACGCTTGTCACGAGCAACGAGCCGTGGAAGTCACGCAAGTCGATCGATGCGCCGGATGACGACATATGAGGGCAACCCTTATAGCATCGATCGCGTCAACACCAACGATGAACAGTTCACATTAACAAGGTCGCGTTCACAGAAGTCGCACCAATAAATTTCACTCGAATTTCAGGGACACGCAGAGCGGAGTCTCAGACTACAGTTTAGCGAGCATTAATATGTATAATAAATCATCAAGGTTACAAGCGGTTCCAACTTCCTTCTCTCGAGCTCTCTACGCAGATGTTATGCTCCAGCCTTTTTGACGCGCGTAAACCTGCGCGACCTTGAAAGGACATGCGAATCGCCCCGTTGAATGAAAGCTTTCCTCGAGCAGTGTTTGCGAGCATTGCTGATTGAAGTCGGTGGCATCAGGGACTTCGAGTCCCACAAAAAGGCATGCAATATACTCTTCAGTGCATAGAGCCATGCACGTACTCTGAAAATGAAGACACACTCAGCCCACAGCCCAGAGGCCCAAAGATCTGTGTCCAGAACCAAGGTTGCTGTGCCGTTAGGCCGCAGTGTAAGCGAGCATCTCAAATGTCCAAAAAGGACGCAACGAGCGCTTCCGGTGGGCGTATGCTAGTATCCCTTTGATATGAAGGCTTTTGCTCTGGATAATTATCTTCAGAGCACAAGGAGGAGAGAAACTGGATTTCCACAGATGATGCCACAGTACGGCTCAGAGTACCCATGATGTGGAGAGCTCCCTCATCCTTCCAACAAGGGTTATGCCGCCTGCTACCCGCCGACGCGCCTGCGGGTTGCATACATGCCAGACCCTTGGCAACCGGTTGTGACAGGGACCCTGCAAGGTCCAAAATCTCTTAAGCTCTATCAGCGTCATTTTCTCCCAGTTCAGCTTAAAGATCTGTTGAGTTCTCCAAAAGTGAAGCAGACGCGAAAGTAGTTTCTTAGTTACGGTACCAGTATTCCACCACGCTTCCTTCTCATCAAACAATCTCTGCAGGCCATTATCGCTCTATTCAGCGGGACTCTGACAACTGCAGGAAGAGCAGCATCCGGTAAAGCTATCCTTGCCTTCGTGTAGAAGCCAGAATGTTACCAACCCCGCCTCAGCTTTGATTGTGTGGCTGCCACTCGCCAATGAGATCCTCCTTGTAATAGGTGATCAGTCATCGTTATCTTCTGCCAGACTCACAACCTCGAATGCATTCTCTACTTCTTCAAGTCTCCAAGAGACTAAGCCCTTTATTTTCTTTCCGCCGGTATTCAAGTCAAGTGGCTGTTTGTCCGTGTCGCGCCGACATACACCATGGACACAGCATCGACCAGCCTTGGGCGTGCCGCTTCAGTTGCTACGGCACCGACTACAATTCTGTATCTCGTCGCTGTCTCGGTGGGCTATCGCGTACTTCGTGCTCTCTACAATATCTCACCGTTTCATCCATTATACCGTTTTCCGGGTCCCAAGGTTGCGGCCATCAGCTACCTCTACGAAGCATACTATGATTGGATCCTGCAGGGCCGATATGGCAAGGTTATTGCTCAGATGCACAAAACATATGGTCAGTAGCTCCCTGTCCTCTGAAGCCACTTTAATATGGCTCGACCGTTCATGTCAACCTCCAAAGCGACTTGATGCTAATATGACATCCATCCTATAGGGCCCATCGTCAGGATCAATCCGGACGAGCTTCACTGCTCTGATCCTTACTTCACCGATGAGATCTACGCAGGTCCTGGCCGTGTCCGCGACAAATGGCAGCACCAACTGAATACTGGTGGCGCTGGGCCTGTCTCGGTCACGGGCTTCTCGACCGTACCGCACGAAGTCCATCGCATGCGGAAAGGGGCGCTATCTCGCTTCTTTTCACGACAGCAGGTGCTGAAGCTTGAGGGTGAAGTGCGCGACTTTTCGCAGCTCGTGGCTGATAAGATGCTGCAGTCGGCTGGCGGTGAGGCTTTTGATGTCAAAGAGGCTTTCAACTGCTTCACGGCCGACATCATCTCACAGTACGCATTTGGAGAACCCATGGGCTTCATTGACCAAGACGGCTGGGAACCGAACTTTGCTACCTGGGCCAAGTCCTTCTTCAACAGTGCGTATATGATGAGGCACAATGTACTGGCTCGGAAGATGGCTCAGATCTTGCCAATGCTTTCGGATTACATGGGTGAGGATATCAGGAGCATCATGAGGCAGATGAATGTTGTCATTCCCGGCTATATTAAGGCAGCTCTCAGCAACCCCGATAATGGCCGTGTCTTTGCCGAGCTCCAAGAGAGCAAGATGCTCCCCCCTGAAGAGAAGACCATGTACCGTCTCTCTGGCGAGGGCTTCAATTTCCTACTCGCCGGCACCGAGACCACTGCGGCCACCCTGACCGTGATCACCTACCATCTATTGGCGCAGCCCAAGATTTATGCTCGGCTTATGCAGGACTTTGAGGGCCTGGACCACAACACCCTGAAGTGGACGGAACTGGAGCAACGACCATACTTCTGGGCTGTGATCCAAGAGTCTCTGCGCATGATGCCTGGTGTGTCGCACAGATCAGCTAGAATCGCCCGCAATGAGGACCTTGTCTACAAAAGCAGAGATGGCAAGAAGGAATGGGTTATTGAGCGGGGGACTCCCATTGGCATGACTTCGATGATCAATCATTGGGATGAGGAGCTCTTCCCTGACCCTGACGAGTACATCCCAGAGAGGTGGCTCGTCGATGGTCAGCCCAACCACAAGCTGGCGAAGTTCTTGATTGCCTTCGGCAGAGGAAGCCGCTCATGCGTAGGAGAACAGTAAGTCGAGGGAATCTTTGAACACTTTCACCTACCGGGGTTACGAGTCAATCCGTACTAACTTCGGGAACTACAGGCTAGCCTGGGCTGAGATCTATCACATGGCAGCTCAGGTGGCGTTTCGTATTATTCCTCGGGCACGTCTGTACGAGACTACGATTGAGGACATTTCCTATGATCATGACTGTATTGTTGTGCAGACAAAGAAGGGATCGATCTCAGTCCGCATCAAGATTGAGTAGGCGATTGTGTGCCGAACGGATTCTCAGTGGAAAGCATAATTGATCACCATGGGTATTGAAGATGGTCACAGATCCTACCAGGGGTGGCCGTTTCGATAGACTCGCCAGGCAGTATTGTATATTTGAGCATTTTGCATACTTGCACTATTCATCACATCCCGGATACCTTCATTTGATGGGATGGACTATTAGGTGTTTCCAACTCTTTGAGGCTCATGATCAAACATGTTCTCAGAATATTTCGCACGCACTCAAAGCTCCTTGCGCTCGTGGTGGCGCGTCTCTTCTTCGGTCTCGATGACAGCTTGCTTCTCGGCGTCATTATAGCTAACGTGAGCAACATCGGCATCGTCGCCATCGAAGATCCTAGCAATCTCCTCAAGAGTCGGGCCCTTGGTTTCCACGTAGAAGAAGTAAACGAAGACGAGCTCGACAGCAATCCAAACCTAATTTTCTGATTAGTATTTCAAACTTTCCAGCTAATTTGGAATGGACCAGTCAACTTACAGTGTAGAAGCACCAGAAGTTCCAGTTGTTGGGAAGGTTCTCGAGGGCGATGGGGTTGGTCTGGTTGCCGATGGTGAGAGCGACTTGGATGAAGAAGTTCATGATCATCAGACCACGAGCACGGAGTCTGTATGGGGTGATTTCAAGAGCGTAGGCGACGATCAGACCGGACCAGGCGATGGAGTAACAGACGTCGAAGAGCCAGATGAGGGCGATCTGGGGGTATCCGAGACGCTTGATCTCTGTCTCGCCGGTGGCTTCGAAGCGGGCAGCAACGATTGTCCAGGCCAAGAAGAACAGCAGCATACCTAGAGGATGATGATTAGTTCGTATTCCCTCCAGAGAACGACCTCGGCAAAAATGTGGTTACTCACCGACAGTGGCAGTCAGGAAGAGCGGGCGACGACCAAAGCGATCGATTCCCAGCGAACATCCAATAGCAACGAACAGCTTCAGCATGTTCTCTCCAGCATTCAATCCAGTCTTCTGAGCTTGGTCCTTAATACCAGCGCCCTCGTAAATAATGTTGGAGTAGTTGCTGATCAAAGCATTGCCGGAGTACTGTGAGATGATACCGAGGGAGATCAAGAGCATAAGACGGTAACGGTTACCACGAGTGCGAATGAAGTCGAGGTAGCTGCCGTTCTTTTGGTGCTGGTACTCCAGGGCAATGGTCTCCTTGATCTCGTTGTACTCGAACTGCACGGTTGCGTTGTTGGCGTCGCCGTTGGCATGGTACTTTGCGAGAATGTCGAGGGCTTGTTCGTGACGCTCGTTGGCCATCAACCAACGGGGTGATTCGGGGATCCACCAGATGAAGCTGATCTGGATCAAAGACGGCAGGGCCTGGATCACGGTGATGGATCGCCAGGACCAGTCGCTGCTGATGTTGATCGTGCCGAGGCCAATGAAAGCACAGACTAGAGAAAGTTGGATTAGTAGCTGTCAGAGTCTGGCAATGTGATATCTACTCACGTGTAGCACCCAGGTTCCACAAGCAGTTGTAAATGGCAGAAACGATAGCACGATGCTGGGGATGGCAGATCTCGGTAAGCAGGACGGGGCAAGACAGCTGGGCCAGAGAGTTTCCGAAACCGACGAGGAAACGGCCACCAAGGTACACTGTCGAGATTGTTAGCTACCAGTCAAGGAGATAATTCACCTTGAGAGTAGAGTTAATAACTTACTGCCATAGCCATCAGTGAAGGCGGAAAGGAAAGCACCGAGAATCATGATGAGACATCCGATGGCGATGGGGATCTTGCGACCAAAGTGATCAGCCAAGTAAGGACTACGCGAAAGCAATATTAGCATTCTTCTGTTCTGAGTGTCCCCAGCTCTAAGGCAGACCTGAACTTACGCGAACGGGAAACTGGCGATACTACCAATCTGGTAGATGGAGTTGAGAATGCCAAGTTTCGAGCCTGTAGGGTGGTCAAAGTAATCCTGCCAATCGTCCATGGCCTGGGAGGTGTTCAACATGGAACTATAGTCTTGCTATTAGCCGACAGCCATATTTGTCCTGATCTCACGATTCCTTACCCATCGTAACCAGTCGTAGCAGAGCAGACGCAGAGAATGGCGGCATAGAAGTAGAGCTGGCGCATTCCGGGATCAGCCCACCACTTCACCTTGGCCAGGTGAGGCGCCTCAGCCTGAGCGACGGCGAGGTCCTGCTTCGTGGCCGAAGTACCGACGGCGAAAGGCATCTTGAAGGACAAGTTCGTCAGATGCAGGTGGTTTGGTATTACTGTGGTTGCTCGTGCTTGAAGCAAGAAACTTGACACAGGGCAGAGAGGTGGCGAGCACAGCTGTCTTATCTCAATCGGTGGCCCGTGAGGAAGAACGTTTGTTTTCGCAGTTGTCTAGACCCCCGGATAAACAGGCTGAAGAATTGACTACTGAAGAGCCGCGATGCTTGGACCCTGGAGAGATCGACGGGAGCATGAAGCACGCTATTATATACATCATCAAAGCGAAGCACGGCTCAAACCCCAGACCACCCACCTTCTCCATGGTACGCTATGCATATAACTGATCAGCCGCAATTGCGTCCCGCCTCATCAATAAACGCAGCTCTTCCAATTTTGCCAAGGGCCAAGCCGGTCGGTTAATTCGGTTGGCGTCGCCGTTAGCCAGAGCTATGGGTTGCCCAGAGGCGGGAATCGACAACGGCACACCTTGGCGATGGGTATAGTATTGGCCAAGGCCTGAGGCAATGCAATTCCAGGGGAAATACCTTAGCTCACCTTCTTTGTGCTTGTGGCTGACACGGAAAGGCAGCCCGGTAGCTTCCTTCGGCCGAGGTAGCTCCATTCTTTTCGTCCTTTTTTTCCCAGGGCATTTAGGATAAAGACAGATTGAGTTTTGGAGCAAAAGGCGGGCGCGGGTGGGAATACGCTTGCTCGTGATAGGTTTTGTGGAGAGAGTGAGCGGTCCTCCACCAGAAAGCTGACGGTGAGCTATGGAGTAGTTGACTCTGTCTATAGCTATAATTGGTCCGGTTACTGGTGGTTTCTGTGGATCAGCCGCCCGATACTGGATGAGGAAAACATGGGAACTTCTGGGGTGAAACAAGGATGGGTACGCTACCCCATTAGCCATGTTCTCTCCTCTCGTCTCCTCTACCCGGGGCTGGCTGGCTGGCTGGCTGGGGTCATTCGATGCTGAGGGTTGCCTCTGTCGTTGATCACTGGGCGTGGCTGCAGCTAAGCCGGCACTCTCGGCATTTCGTATATTATTCCCGCTCCCCTGCAGGCGAAAATGGCAGGGGACGTGAAGCCCTTGCCAAGGGGCCAACTCAAGTCAGGTGACGAGGCCAAGGGGGAACTCGGACTTCGGCCGTTGTCGCTAACAGAGAATCCGTGGTAATAAAGCAAGATCCACAGGTAAGACGATTCGTGATCGAGTTAGCTTGGAGGGATGATGGGTGCTGGATGCTTTGCACTATTTGCGAATGGTGGCGGCTCCGCGGTGCGGCGGATCAGGCGGCTTGTTCCTCGCTTGTGTCCGAGCTCGGCGAAATACAGAATGGAATCATTCGAGATGGGATGGATGCGCTTGTCTTCTTAATGTAGACATTTTTATTTGGATGCTGTACCCGGCGCGTGTGCTGTACCCAGATGCGACAGCCACAATACGCCCAGCCAGTCCGACGCTGACATATCAACGGCACAGCGCCGACCTCGCGGGCGCTCAACCCTCCTACTTGGAGTGTGGGGGCTGAACGTGTCTGGAGAAACTTGGGGATGTGCTCGATTACTCGTGTGGTCAGACTGGCGAGATCGAGGCATGGTCTGACATTCCCGTTGGCGAGGAACAAGCCGGCGAATAGAAGCCGTCACCCGCCACTCGAGGTACGAGTACGGAGTACTGCTGTCTCAAATCTGCTCCTACACGTGACAAGGTGAGAGTGCTCATTAGTTGGCGAATGGTGATTCATTAACGTGTTGCTGATCGGCCTTCTCTTTATGGAGGCTGAATAAGACACAGGCTCATCTTCGTGTGGATGACACCATCGAACAAGCAAGAAGAGGTGGCAGCCATCGGTGCTCCAGGAGTCTGACTATGTATATGCGACATGATAATCATCTAGGCTCGAATCTGGTTCCTTCTTGCATTGCGTGAAAGGGTGAAGCGTAGATAAGATGGGCAACTTTACCGACCTTGCTGGGCTTGGGTCCTTGTAACGAACGACCGCCTCGCTCAGCAAGTCTCCCTGCGAGCCTCCCTTCGGTCCGAAGCTACTACCGAATGGTGAACCGGCTAAATGCCACGTGGCGTATCATGCATACACCTTATCTAACGTCGCATTTGTATAGGCCTACCAGCATGGACCCTTGTTGATGGAACGCAGACTGCCCTCGGATCCGTTCAAGCCCGTGAGGTCAAGGCTCCAATCGCCCAACTGCTCTGTGCAATGTCTCCCTAAGGCGAACCCGCTCTGACAAGGGGTTTTGGGCTGCCACAGCCCGTAAACAGACACATGGAGACGCAAAACGTGCATCTTAGGCTTGTCTCGTCATCATCACTGGCTTCTAATGCGAATCAGCGCTCTATCATACACTTGGAAGGCCCATGAAGTCGCTGTAGTCTAGATCCCTCGTGATGATGCTGATACAACCAAGAAGGATTGTCGCAAAGTTGATTTGGCTGATTCACAGGAGGTTTGCAACATATCGGCAAATTGCGGAAACAATAGGTATCAAGACCTGGTCCATTCGGCCGAGAGACTTCGAGTCGACGGATTCCTATCACACCGTACATTACAACGCGAAGAAGATCATCTGCGTGTAATCTATTATCTCTAAATCTTTTTCTAAAGAGATCAAAGGCGAGGGCCCATCTATTCTATGTCTTCTCTGCTTTTTGCCTGCTGCGGTATGTTACCTCTATTTCTCGAGGATCTCCCCCGTCACAGCGCAGCCCAGCATTCACTACGCAACACCACTCAACTCCTGTGCTCTGATATCGGCGTTGATGCTGTCAATCAGGGGCTGAACTTCCTCACGCGTGAAACGCTGACGCAGTCGTCGATCAAGAGTGGTGACAAGACCAAAGAAAGACGATCGGCAGTGCTCCAGTAGCTGATCTGCCTCGGTTTCGCTGATCGAGAGACGCTCACTGAGATAGGCCGCGAACTGCGCCCGTGCTATGGGTGTTTCCAGGATGATCCCCGGTTGTGTGTCGTAGGAGATCGCACGGTACCGAGCGATAGGCGACCGCGTCTTCAGATCAGCTGTCAGCCGGATATCGCGCGACGAGGCGCCAACCTCGATGACAATATCATCATTGTCGAGAACCCAGCGCTCGCGAGGCGGGTCCCAGTATTTCAGATCATCAGCGGTAACTTCTACTTCTACGCGCACTCTTTCCCCAGCAGGCACGACTGTCTTGGTGAAGGCTTTGAGCTCGTGTAGGGGCCGACGGAGCCGTGGCTTGCCCCAGCGAGCGTAGACTTGCGAGACCTCAGCGCCAGTGATGTCGCTGGTATTGGTGATGCTGAAGCTGATGCGGAGACTCTCGCCATCAAGCAAGGTGGACTTGTCAATGCTCATGTCGCTGTAAGTAAACTCGGAGAAGCTGAGGCCGTGGCCGAAGGGGAAGAGAACGTCCGTATGTCGCGAATCGTAGGTCCTGTAACCGACGAAGAGGCCTTCGCAGTATATTTGCTGCCCATTCTCGCCAGGGTACGTCAGATAACCGGGAATATCCTCGACGGTGCGAGGGAAGGTCGTCGTGAGTTTGCCAGAGGGATTCACAGCGCCGAAAAGTATGTCCGCCACGGCACCGCCTGTAGCCTGTCCAGAAAAGAACACAGCCAATGCCGCCGGAACATCATCGATCCAAGGCATTGCCACCGCATCTGGACTGGACACGATGACGATGGTCTGGCGATTTACGGCGGCGACGGCCTTGATCAGCGCATCGTGCCCTGCGGCAAGGGCAAGTGTCTGGCGATCAGATCCTTCACCGTCCCAGCCGACCTCGGGGTTGACAAAGACGACAGCCACGTCGGCTTCCCGCGCTCCCTCCACAGCCTGCTCGAGAGCCTCTTCTGATCCCATGCCCTGGTAGTGATGAACTTGAGTCGGTCCGGCCAGTTTTCGAATCTCGTCCAAGGGAACGTCGACTTGTGTCGGAGCAGTCGTGGCGCACCCAGACCCCTGAATGACAGCTTCGACAGCGCCTTGACCGATGGCGGCGATTGTTTTAGCGCTGCCAGGCTTCAATGGCAAAAGATTGCCATTGTTCTTCAAGAGAACGTTGGATTCTCCTGCCATGCGGCGTGCAAGCTGATGATGGGCGCCCTGGTCAAATGCTGGCACAGAGATAGCTTTTCCAGCTTCGCATTTGCGCACCAATTCGATCACCCGCTGGCACGACTTATCTACCGCCTCCATTGGAATCTGGCCAGTTTGCATCGCTGTGAGGAGCTGCTGGTGGCGGGTTTGACTCTCGGGCATATCGAGATCTCCTCCAGCTACGAGCGCAGCAGGGCGGTCCTTGATGCCGTGCCAGTCTGACATTACCAGGCCAGTGAAGCCCCAGTCCTCACGAAGCACCTTGTTGAGGAGCCAGGGATCCTCCGCTGCTTGAACCCCATTTAGGCGGTTGTATGAGCTCATGACAGTCCAAGGTTTGCTCTTGCTGATGGCTCGCTGGTATCCGAGGAGGTAAATCTCCCGCAAGGCACGATCGTCCACGACGATGTTCATTGTGGTGCGCTCAACCTCGTTGTTATTGCAAGCGAAGTGTTTGATGGAAGAGCCGACGCCGCGGCTCTGGAGGCCGTTTATCACGCCGGCAGCGAGGTCGCCAGTCAGAAGGGGGTCCTCAGAGAAGTACTCGTAGACACGGCCACCCAACGGCGTCCGACGAATATTGACACCAGGTCCGAGTAGGAGGTCAATGCCCAAGGAGCGGCATTCAACGCCTAGCGCCGCACCCAACTCAAAGGCGAGGCTCGTGTCCCATGAGCAGGCGATGCTGGCACCATTGGGGAAGCAGGTGGCTGGCTTCATAGTACCCCAAGCAATCTCAACCTCATTGGCTTTCCGGTTGACGGCAGCCAGAAAAGTCTCGAAGTCCTGACCGGCCTCCTGATCCTGATCGATTTGCGGGATGGAGTACCGCACACCATGTGTTCCGTCTGTCATGACAATGGAGCGAAGACCAAGGCGGTCGATCTGATGGGTCTTCCACATGCGATGACCTGTGACAAGGCTGGCCTTCTCCTCTATAGTCATGGCCTGGATGAGAGCATCAGCCTTGGTCTGGCTGTCTGCCTGACCCGACATGATTGCGTCCTGTTTTTTTCGTAAATTCCCTTGGATGACTTGTTGGTACGAGCTCAATGACAATACAATGTTGAGGCTATCTCGCGCTTGGGCAAACATGGATCTGCCCGGCGACTGGACCAAGTCAAAAGTTGATGTTCTCTTTGCCTTTCAACCCGATGCCCAGAATGTACCAACAACCCTCAAGCTGACTGATCACGATACTTTCGGTGGAGACAATGAGGGGATCGGATAAGGATCAAGTTATAGTTAAACTACCAGTTCCTAGTTCTATAGTAGATGTCGTTTGCCAAGGTCCGAGCGACCACCCGCATCAACCGTCTCCGCTTGGCTCGTCGGACTGTCCGACAACCATTAACCATATTCCCAAGGGTCTGACGTGCGGGGTTTTCCCCGTATCTGGAGCTGGGGCAAATAGACCAGCCTTTCACGCGTATACTATCTTACTATCGTGTTTGTTCGCTGAGTTGCTAACCCCTTTCGCCTGGGTCGAGGTTCCCCTCCCTGGAAGCGCCTCCCCAAACAACCATTGCATGTCAGAGACGGGGGAGTAATGACCCAACGGCGGAGCTTATCGCCCGTCAGTACGCTCAATGCCACAGAAGAGACAGGCTTCTTTACAGTTATCTCGATAAACAGACTTGAAGTTGTGTTGTTTATCGCCCGCCGGGGGGCATTCTAAGCCCGGCTTCTCTTCCGAGCAGTTGGAGGTAGACTGGACTAAGAATGCTTCTTTTCTCTTAATCCCAGATACTCCGAATCAAGTTCAATTTGGTAGCTGGTTCAGTCGTCATGCTCCTGTCTTATGGGAAATGATGGGGAGGGTACTGGCTTCGATGTATGAGGGTGAGTGTCTGAGGGTGGATATCCGAGGGTCTCTTTGGCCACTTTGGCTGTGCTCTGTTCTATCTTTTCCCACTGCAAATACACTGTGCTCTAGATGACGGGCATCATTGTCTCCGTACATCCCCTCCTTTCATCCTGTCGGGACCGAGCTGTCCCTTATCCGATGACCCAAATAGTCCAGCCCTATCTAACTAGTCTTGGCCTACTAGTCCCTAGTGTAAGGAGGTCGGCCCTCCCGACGATAACAACATGACTAGGGCATCCTTGAGTGTATCGCCCGCCTTGACTCAGCACCTTCGATATCGGGCAATATGCGGCTGGAGCGGAAGTGTCCCCGTATCTTCCACGAGATAGAGCAGTCTCCACGTCCCAGCGCAGTGGCGCGTTCTCAATCAAAGTAACCTCATCTGGGGAAGGTTATCGAACTGGGGAACGACACTACAACTCCAGACATATCTTCGAGTTCGTGTAAATAAGCTGGTGATATCCCCCTGTCTGACTTCTTCGAACTCGTGTCTTTCGCTCTCATCCTCAAACCTCTTGATCCCAGTAACACCACAGCCATGGCGAGACTACCGCGACAAATGCTGCTCATCTGCATGGTGGCAGCCCTCAACTGCGCCAGTGTTGGCTACGACGCCAGCATGATGTCCTCCCTGAATATTCTGGTAAGTCAGAACCATGCTCAATATTCCTCACTAAACCCCAGATTTCGTGACTCGGTGGAATTTTAAGAAAGAAGTTGACCATTGCCCGTACAGGTCTCATTCCAAGAAAAGTTTGGCCTTGATGCGAATCTGCGAGGCCTCTTGACTGCCACGCAGAACTTGGGTGGAATCGTCGCCGGCTTCTTCGTCGGCAGCATCGTCGACAAATGGGGCCGCAAGGGCGGGATTCTAATCTCCTCCATAGTCGTTCTCATCTCTTGTATCCTGCACTCTACAGCCACAGTCCGTGCTCAGTTCTTCGTTGCCCGCGTCCTCGTAGGCGTGGCCAAGAGTATCGATGTCGCCGCCGTGCCTACCTACCTCGTCGAACTGGCGCCTCACAAGCACCGTGGCTTCGTTGCTGGCCTCTACTGGACTTGTTGGCTCCTGGGTGCCATTATCTCGGCCTCTGTTGGTTACGGCGCCCGTAGCATCGGTGGCGACTGGAGCTGGCGTACCATCTGTATCGCCATGGCTGGTCCAGCTGCGTCCTGCATCATCGCACTGTTCTTCGTCCCTGAGTCACCTCGTTGGCTCATTTCTCGCGGCCGCGATGCCGAGGCGCTCAGCATTTTGGCAAAATTCCACGGCAAGGGTGACCAAACGCATCCTTTGGTGGTCGCTGAGTTCCGCGAGATTCGCGAGACTATCTCATACGAGCAGCAGAACCAGTTCGAGTCCTACCGTGCGTGGTGGAAGACCTTTGTCAGCAAGAAGTCGAACCTGTACCGCGGTTATATCCTCCTCACGCTCGGCATCTTTGAACAGACTGTGGGCTCCAGCATCATCACCTTCTACGTCAGCGAGGTCCTCAAACTCGCCGGGATTACCGATGAGAAGGAACAGTTCGCCATCAATATCGGTCAGACCTGTGTGGCCTTCGCTTCTGCTTTCGTGGGTATCTGCGTCATTGACAGGTTCGGCCGTGTTCCCATGCTTGTGATTGGAAGCTCATTCTGCGCCGTTGTCCTTGCATGCATGGCTGGCCTGACAGCAAGAGAGACTGGCAATGATATCGGTCGTAATGCCATCATCGCCATGGTCTTCTTATTCCAGATGGGCTACTCATCGACCTGGACACCACTCTCCTTCTCGTACTGTGCTGAAGTGTTGAACTTCACCATTCGTGCGAAGGGCATGGCGTACGTTGTCCCCAATTTGAGCAATCAGTCTCACTGTGTATCTGATTTTGGTGCTAATGCGGCATTGTGCATGTAGATTCTACACCGTCTTCACGTCTTCCGCAGGCTTCTTCAACCAATACGTGATTCCCGTGGGACTTACCACTATCGGCTGGCGGTATGTCTTCCACTACATTACGACGATCATCATTGCCCTTGCTAATGCTATGGAAACAGGTTCTACGTCATTGGCGTTTGCTGGAACGTATTCATGGCAGTCGTTATTTGGTTCACGTATCTTGAAACCAGCGGCCTCACGCTCGAGCAGATCGATCAGCGCTTCAACGGCGTACCTCGTGATCAGCTCAATGATCTCATTGACACGTATGATGGTGGTAAACCTATCAACGAGTCGGAGCTGAGGAACGTCTCCAGAGCTGAGGCTAGCGCTGTGACGGTTCCGGAGAAGGCTTGAGTTTTGGAGTGCTCAGTTGTCTTGATGCGTTGCTTGCACCATCTTTGTCGATCCCTACCTCGCGAGATTCATACCTTTGCTTTTGAACCCGTTTTTCTACCTTGAGATATCTCCTTGGACCAATCGAGGGTAGCAAACCATGAAGACAGCGTATAGCAGTGGTGAAGGAACTCTTTTCTTCTCGATTCCTGGTCTGTTACCCTGAAGGGCTTCGGACTCAATGACACGATCTACATGCTTTTTGACTTTGGTACTGTTTCTGATCATTGAAGCCTCAGGCTAGAGTGTAGCGCTTCGCTTTGTCTGTGAAATTGTATCAACCTTTTGCGTGACATATCTCTCCCCTCTGGTATCTGCACCAGGCTCCAAGATAGCCTACAATTTGAGCTATGACACACTCACTGTGTCCCGCTTGTTACACATGCTTCAGGTGAGTTCTGCCATCTAAACGAGACAGGTAAAACCCGTTTCCCACGTGTCTTTATAGCACATCCAATGCCTATAGATCGTCGCACCGTAAGGTCTGAGACGTTCAACGAAGCCTTAAGGGGTGAATCTGAAGCTCGGGTGGTCGTGGCCAAGTCCTTCAGCCTCATTCGCCAGATTAATGTCACGCTTGCCTTCCTCTCGCTTCTTGTTTTCGATTTTGGCGTAGATGCTGTGGCATCCTGACAGGATTAGAAGCATCATAGTCATGGCCATGTTGATGCTATGCCCGGTAGTGTATCTCGGAGCCTCGGTTTTCATGTACGTCCATGTGGACAAGAGCTGCCCGAGTCTGCACCAGTGACATGATTGGTTAGTAAAATATTCACGGTATGACTGGCCAGGTTTCACAATGAGCTTTGAACATACCCTCCCATTCCGACGGTATAAGCTGCAACGACAGCCTTGACAGATAGACCAGCGCTGTTGTCAACAGCCCAAGTTAAGAGATGAGGCGCAGAAGCTGCTCCGCCGGCCACAGTAAGGAAAAGGGCAAAGTAGCGGGCGGCAACAGAGTCCACGAAGTGGTGAATGCAGAAGCCTGCGAAAGCGAGAGGCGCGAGGAAGAAAGTGACGAAGTAACCTCGGTTCCTCCAACGGTCGGACAGAGTGCCGACTACGATGAGGCAGATGGCGCCGTAGACGAAGGGCGGGACGGACATCAGCTGAGCTTGACGACCGGTATATCCCATGCCGGTGAGAATGGTAGGCTATCAGTATGCAGGGTGATGTTTAGTCATGGTCCCGAATGCCGGAGGGAGGAGACACCATCGTTGACGACTAAAGATGTCGATGAAAAGGAAGGGTACTCACAGAGAAGAGCGCCATAGAGCTCTGGCAGCATAGAGCGCCGATCAAACCAAAGGCGTTCAATTGGGTCGGCCAATGCCTGAGGGCCCTGATGAAGGTCTTCTTGTTCATCGGTTCGGATGTCAATGCCTTTGACTCCTCAATGCCTCGCGAAACAGCGAACTCTCTTTCCTCTTCTGTAAGAAAGCTCGCTGTCTCTAGACTGTTAGGCAGCATCATGGCAGCACATCCAACAAGAATGGTCATGATGCCTTCAATGAGGAAAATGTACCGCCAAGTATGCAACATGCCGTGTGCTGGGATGAGCGAGAAGCCGTAGGCGAGCAAGCCGCCAAACGCACCAGACAACACCACAAGGCCGTTAAGCCATCCCATCCGAGTAGTCATTTGATTGCGGCGGTAGAATGATGATAGTGTGAAAACGATGCCTGGTAGCACTCCGGCCTCCACAGCGCCGAGGACAAGGCGGAGCGCGATGAGGTTGTGATAGGATTTGGCGAAGGCGTGGCACATGGTGACAAGACCGAAGCTCATGGTGAGGAAGGGCAGCCACCACTTTGGGCCAATTCGACGCAGGGCCATATTAGCTGGCCTACAGTCAAGCACAACGAAGTCTTGTTAGCGCTGGGTCTTTATCACGAGCTTTGTGGAGGATGATGGTGAGCAGAGCGAAGGGGTGGGGTGGTCATACATTTCGAAGGCTATGTATGTAGCACAAAAGACGGACAGACTGATGTTAAGCCGATAGCCTGTCAATTGTAGATCCTCATTCATGCCCAGCACACTGGCGTTGCCCATGTTGGATCGGTCAATGATGGAGCAGAACTGCATCATGGTGCACAAAGGCATGATGCGCAAATCAAACTTGCGAGTAATGGCCTTGCTGAGGCGGAGGCGAGTCTCTTCGTCGTAGCTTTCGACTTGTTCGGTGGCTGCCTCGAGACCTTTGGCGACGTTGATGTCTTTGTCGTTGTAGACAGGTGTGTCCGCGTGGATGGCCTGAGGACCTTGTGATTGTGCCATGATGATGGCTGTAGCGTATGTTCACGGAAGTGACAATTGGGAAGTGGGCAATGATATGATACTATGTGATGATCAGAGAAATGCTACAAGAAGCTCCTTGATAGTGATGATTCTGTTCGTGGTCGCTCTCGAGATTGAGGCTGTCGGAGCAAGGACGTCGAACCAGGATCCTTAAATACAGCGCAAGTGTGATGCACAGGGCTACGTCTCTCTCCAACACGAGCACATCTAAGCCTGGACCCTATTCCAAGCCTCTAGCTACCCAGCATTGGAGGCACTAAACCCCTGTAAGCTTACAGATAGTGAGATTAGCTATCTGCGGGGATATACGGGCGGAGCCTTGAATGACTCGATCGTGGTCCCTGACTCGTCCACCTACATATTCTATCACTTGCTCTGGGGTTATGCGGGGAGCCAAGGACAGAATTAAGAGAACCATTGGTGCGTATACGAGCGAAGCGGAACGCCGTTCGAGAGGAGAAATGTTCTGCCGCTCAATGCATAAGAGCCGTTTACCGACCTCTGTTCATCCATGGCAAACAGGTCCCTTACCCGCCACTAAGCATAAGGCAACCCTATAAGTTGGTCACTTGAATTTTCCCTATCTCCGCCAATACCCCAGCTCGTTGTTCGGGTCAGGGTAGCAGATGCATCTGTCCGCCCTTACCGCACCGGCTAGGACTTGGAGTTGATCCGCCGTTGAATTGTGTTCGAGAAGCTGGAGGCTTTTTCGCAGGAATCGCTGACTCATGCATTCCAAACTAGGTCTCCTTTCTTCTTCTCTTAGCAAACTGATATACAAATTGAGCGGGATTCTGCATGTTGGTATAGGACGTGCAACCCAACATTGGCTATAGGTTCCTGATACCGCCCATTAGGCATTGGGAAATTGTTGTGATCTCATGGATGAGCAGGAATATTAACGGATATACATCGAGATCTTATGCATATTGACATCAACACCAACCGGCAATTGACCATATGAGCGAGAAAAGGACAGTCTTTGTAATTGTAGGCGAACTTGGCCGTCACGAGCTGCGACGAGACGCTACCCTGCACGTAGATCAGAAAACTGAATTACCAATGCCAACAATAGGGAAGTTGCGAATTACCTCGGCGAAGTTTCCAGTGCCGTTTCTATCATCCTCAAGCCCTCTCTATGAAGCTATCGACCCCAGTTGGGGATAGCTTCGCTACATAGTGCTTTTCCTCCCCCAGCCCCCTTCGGCCAACAACCCTCAACATTCGAACTAACCAAGGCTGCCAGTTTCTCATTGATTGCTCGAGACTCAGGCCAGCGTAATTATTCCCCATTGTATTGTCCCTATGTGCAAATCGTTCGACGAGAATAGTGCGGATGTTTACTGCCGAACTGAAAGCAGACAAGCGCCGTGAGCTCGGCTGTTCAAATTGCCGTGTAGAATATATCCTTTCCATTTCTCCGATCGGCCGAGCCAATCTATTCAAAGTAGAATGGATATTTTCTACGGATCTGTGATAGTCCGAATTTGTTCTGAGAAATAATTGAGGAGCAGGATGTGTATATAAGTGGATGGCGTCTGGGCAGTTGTTGAGGACCTGGGGTAGACAAGCACCGACGGTCAATCCCAGATCGAAACACCCGCTCTCTCAGCACAAACGGGTATAAATGTCCAATTATTTGCTTGAACTATTCACAATGCATCTCTTAACTGTTCTCGCCGGCCTAAGCGCCATGGCCTCGGCGGCCGAGCTGACGCAGATCACCAACTTCGGGCCCAATCCAACCAATGCCTCCTTCTACCTATACGTGCCAGATAGCTTCAAGGCCAACAGCCCGCTCCTTGTCTACCCTCACTGGTGCCATGGCACTGCTCAGGACGCCTTCAACAATAAGCAATGGCGCTCAGTAGCCGACGACCTCGGCTTTCCCGTCATCTATCCTTCCTCCCCATGGACAGCTGACCACTGCTGGGATCTATCTTCCTACGACACGCTGCACCACAATGCAGGCGGCGACTCGCTTGGCATTGCGAGTATGATTCGCTGGACGCTCAAGCATTACAAGATTGATCGCGATCGCGTCTTCGTCTCGGGCACCAGCTCGGGCGCCATGATGACCAACGTCTTGATCGGCGCTTACCCAGAGCTCTTCGCCGCCGGGTCTGCCTACGCAGGGGTGCCATTCGGCTGCTACTCCGGCGATGGGTACGCTGTCTGGAACGCCGACTGCGCTGAAGGACGTGTGGATAAGACGGGGAAACAGTGGGCTGCCCTCGTACGCGATGCGTACCCTGGATACAAGGGCCCGAGGCCCAAGATGCAGGTCTTCCACGGCAGCGTCGATAACATCGTCAACGTTACCAACTACTATAACGAGATTAAGCTTTGGACGACAATCCTGAAGACGGGCCCGAAGCCCAGTAGCGTTACTGAGAATGATCCCGTCTCCGGCTGGACCAAGTCCGTCTATGGGAAAAAGGATCTGTTTGAGAGTTTCCTGGCGGAGGGCGTGGACCATAATATCCCTGATCAGATTGATGAGGTTATTCGGTTCTTTGACCTGAACTGCACTGGGAAGAGATGCTTCTCCCGAAAGTCATTGCACAGATAAGATACCAGGGAAGACAGATGATGTCCAGTGCCGGGATCTGGAGTTAGATCTTGGAACAAGTTCCTATAGGCCCGAGCCTTCCTAGAAAGCAGATCTTCACCTTGATAGCCTCAAGAAAGCATAACTATTCACGAACTACAGCGGCTCACACGTCGTATCGATCAGAACGTTTTCATTGAAGGGAATGATTTCGACACGGAACATGTATGCTGAAAGTATATACGTATGCTTGAGAATACTATCAGTGAACTAGAACTACCTCGATTTCGCTTCTCGACTGCCTTTAACCTTGATGTCTCAGGAGGGTTTCGGCTGGCCAAGAATCGTCTCAATGACCTGATGATCCTCATACGTCGCCACCGTTCTCTCACAAAGCATCTCAACCCTCTCCTTACTCTGCAGCCCATCCGGACAAATCAACCAAATAACATTCGTCATAAACGATCTCTTATACTCAGTCATAACCTCCGGATCATTATGCCTATCAAATTTCGGTCCACCCAGGGAATGCAACGTGTCGAGGTAGTGATCCAGGATCTCCATTTCGTGCGCTCGTCGGTTCTCGATGCTGAGGAGCGCTGTCATGTGGTAGACAATGTCGTGGAAGCAGGATCCGAAGTGGAAAGCTGACCAGTCGAGGAAGCCCATTTGGCCGTCGGGGAGGAAGTAGATATTGCCGATGTGGGTATCGCCGTGGAGAAGGGTGCGGAAGCGTGGATTGCGCTCTGCGAAGTAGCGATCAAGAGCTTCGTTGGCGCGTTTGCCGTCCATGAGAGACTCTGGTAGTTTGGGTCGTCCAGGTGTTCGAACGACTTGATCCCAGGGGGTGACCATAAACTTCATGCTGGGATCGTAGTTGTTCCAGATCCATGGATGGTCTTCCTGGCTTTGCCCCCAGTATTGCGCATGTAGTCCAGCCAGCGTTGCAACTCCATTCTTGACTTGAGCGACCGAGTACTCTGCGACTTCTGGGGCAAAGATACAGCCTTCTTTGGTCAAGTCGTTCATAATCGCGATACCCTGCGTCTCATTCTTTCCACCCCACCATCCTCGTGGAAAGACAACATTCTTGATATTCGGCGCGATCTTGGAGAAGAACTCCGACTCTCGTTGCGCAAGGGAAACAGTCCAAGGCTGGGCCTCAATCATCTTCGGGTCAAACACGCCCTTGACACAGACATGTGTCGGCCTGTCTTCTGTGCTATCTTCTTCATATGTTATCGTGAAGAAGAGCTTGCTGGCCGTGCCCCAGATGGTGTGCGTGTTCTCGGCAGACTTGACTCTGTGTCCAAACTTCTCGCTGAACCATTCCGGGGTGAGCTCAGCTGGAAGCTGTGGCAGCTTTTCTTCTGCTGTGGAACTCATCTTGATATCGGTTCAACACTGTGCTTGTATGGGCTTCCCACTATGAAGAATAATTTGCTGGCCCCTTCGACAGGCTCTTTACTTTCTTCGGTGTGAATAAAGATCATATCCCGATGCCAAAGGCAGATCCCCCGGCCCCAATAAAAGATCACATCGAAAGGGGCTGAGTAATGAAGCCAAGAGAAACGCTGCGATTGAGGCAATCAACTGCCTATTGCAGAATGCAGTCAGCATGCAACCTAAAGTATCTGCATGTAGATGGCTGACCATGCATTGTCGAAATTGTCGCTTGTGGGGTACGATACACCCAAATGCTGCCTGTGCATGAAACAAGATCATCGTACTCCAGGTACAGAAATTCAGGTTAGTTGTACCTTCTGTCGTGGATATTGTAAATGTGTACAGCTGGGCGTTGATGGGGGGGAACCTCATCCTTCTCAATGCTACCTTCGTCACGTAACAATCGACATGAGGGTGTTGGGATCTCGTCGGCTGCAGAAGCTTACCCCAGATTAACACGCGGAGGGGGATTACTAGATCTAACTTACGGGCTACATCACAGGATAAGTTCAACATCGATTACCGCTATCTTGAGGTAAAGGCAGGCTGCTCTACCAGTCTATGCAACAAAGGCCGCCCGTCGCGTTGTCATAACAGCCAATGGAGATTTTATCCACAAACGCCCCTCTTTCATGCTAAACATGTTCGCCTGGTTGTGTTGGACAGTATGATCCTCAGTCCCCTTGTTCTCTATGCTCGTTATTCTTCAGTCAAACCCCACCGTCCGTGGAAGAGTTGACAATCACTTCCTCCGCGTCTTCTTCGCTGGCGCAACAGCCACCTCAATCGCCGCCGCCTCCCTCTTCCTAGTTTGCTTCCTCTGCCTAGGTCTCGGCGGGGCTTCACTGTGCAGATGTCCCAGCTCCTCCAACACTGTCGTATTCTCCCATCTCAGGCAGAGGTAATTCGGTGGCTCTGGGGTCTTCTCTCGGATCCTAGAGCTCGAGCGCTTCGACACCGCTGCTTCCTCATCGGCCCCGTCGCCCGAGTCGTTGCTCGATAGATATTTCCGCCTGTTGTCCATGTGCTGCATGATGCGGTCTTTGAAGAGGACGAGCTCCTTCTTGAGTTTCAGCTCGTTGAAACCTCGTGGATCGAGCCAGTTGATGAGCTCTACTACCTTGGCTGGGTCGCCAATGTAGCCCCATTGTCGAGCTGTAAAGACGCTTGTGCCGCCCTCTTCCTTGGCTTTGCGTTCGGGCAACGTGATTCCGAACTTAGCCTTGTATTCGTTCTGTTGATCCTCAGGGACGTCGATGTACCCCTGACGCTCCAGCTCATCTGGTCCTTGAACCCAGATGCATCCATTGGCATATCCTGCCGATGCGGTAGAGCTGTTGGGTAGCCCACCGTAGGGCATGCCATTGCGTTCGAACCAGTAGTACCTGTTCCAGAAGCGGTCCTTGCCCATTACGCGTGTTCGTGGGCAATCAGCTTCTCGAAGGTCATTTTCGATGATAGCGACCTCCTCTTCACAGTTCTTGATGATGGCCTCCTGCTTCTGGATCTCTTTGAGAATCTTGGCGAGCTGCTTCGCTTGGGCAGGAGTCACCGCTTCCTTCTCCTTTTCTTTCTTCTCTTTCTCCTTCAACTTCGCCTTCTTCTCTCGCTCCTCTTCCTGTTTCCGTTGCTTCTCCGAGAGTGGCTTCCGTCTCTTCCGTTTTGACGAGGCATCCTGATCGGTCTGGTCACCATCCTGCTCTTTGTCGACTTGCGACTCATCGGCTTCGAGACGGGAGTCGCCCTCCTCTTCCTTGACAGATTCCTGCTTGGGCGAATTCGGCGCAGTCTCCGGTGGCTGCAGTTCTTTGCGTTGCTCATTCAGTTGCCGCAGATCCTCAAGTCTGAAGTAAAAGTCAATATGATCCCTTTGACACTGCGAAAGGCCAACTTACGCCTGCTTCTTCTGTCGCTGCCACTCGACCTTCTCCTTGCGATATTTGGTCATAGTCTCACTGCACTCATCCATATACCCTCGAACGGTCTTGGTCTCCATGGTGAGCATGCACATGATCTGCAAAGCCTTGACGCGGTACCCAAGATCCAGCTGAGCGTAGTTGAGCTGTACTGACTCCTGTGACGGTTCCTCGTCAGGCGGCACGAGCTGTAGAAGCAACTCCTCGCACCTTTGCTCATAGCGCTCGTTCTTCGATAGCTGGTGGAAGAGGCCAACGACAATCCTCTCCCAGCCGCCGTTAGGGAAGTCTCGCTTCCGAAGGTGTTCGATCCAGTCGTAATCTTCCAGCAGCTCCTCTGCTCGATGCTTTGTCTCAAGCTCGGCTCTCAGGTTCTCTTCCTCAACAGCGGCAGCTAAACGTTCGGCTTCTGCCTTGGCGAGACTGCTTCTCGTCGCACGCCCCGTCGGCTTTGGCTCGGGTTCGGGAGTGGACTCCTCTTCCTCTTCCTCGTCCTCATCTTCGTCGCTGTCGTCCTCGTCCTCAAGCTGTGGCAATGTGATGCGAACCTTGCCGCCGTCTGTCTCGGAATCCACCAAGATCTTCAGCACCGAACAGTGAATCTCTTCAAACAGTTGCACCACCACCTGCTCAGAAGCAATACACATAGCCTCTACGAAATCGTCGAACGTGAATGAGTCGAGCTTGAAGATCTCGCAATACACATTCAGTGTGTCCCAGGTTTCTAACAATGGACCGACAGACTCCATGTCGATTTGGCTATACCGCGAAGTACCGTTTGCAGTGCCATTGGTGATCTTCACCGGAGGGTCGCGACAGTAGAACTCGAGAGCAGGGCGTACTGCGTTCTCCTTGGGTTCGAGCTGTAAATCTTCGATCGGATATTTCGGCGGTGGTGGCGGTGTTGGCTCGCGAGCGACTTTGAGCATTTCCGCGTTGGATGGGTTCGAACCGTGCACAGCCACATCATGGGGCCATTTACCCTTGATCCCCCCGATGCCTTTGTTTTTGTGCATCTTTGATGCAGGCTTAAGCTCAGGAAGCCGAACAGGACCTCCTTGGCCTCCTGCACCCTGATCATTTGGTAATGAGGCGCGCTTCTGGGCTTGAAGCTGTTTACGCTCCATAAGTTTCGTATCGTAGCGAAGATGAGGTGGTATGCGCGTGTCGATATAGTACTGCGAAGCATACTCGGCTTTAACCAGCCAGGGTGCGCCGTTCCAGGCTTCACGAGACACGGTTTTCCGCATGAAGGATCGAATCATGGATTTTGTGAAGACCCCACGCTCGCGAGAGACCTGTGTCTCCTCAAAACTGCTCTCCTCGTCACGGCCTACGACGAAGATGAGGTAGCGCGTGATGGGCTTGCTCATGGAGCCGTCAGCTTGCAACCGAGCACCAATTGTCACCTTATCTCTAACCAGACCGGCCAATCTTTTGTCATCGTCGGGGTAGAAAACGGTAACGGCCTCTCCAGGAAAGTAGTCGTGCTTGAAAGTCTCGAAGATCATGTCGACAAGATGGTCGAGACGTGACACTGTTTGGAACTGAGCTTTCCGTAACACAGGACCTTTGAGTGCCTCGGGAAAAGCTGCCTCAACCTCTTCTCCACCAGCGAGCTGTGTGTCACTGTTAGCGATGGACTGCTCCTGAACAAGTACAAGACGGGGGGGATACCTCGTTCTTCAAAGCCTCGAAAAATGTCATGCCAGAATGACCGCTAATCTGATCATTGAAACGTCTCTGTGTGTGTTTGTCAGCTCGCGTTGACAAGCTATCGGGTTCTCGCATTGTTGGTGCGCACCTGCTTGTAAAAGTCCATTCTGTGACACTCAATATTAGCTTCTGGAAACTTCGGACAAGCTGGAACACTGTCCAGAGAGTGCGACTCACCGACTCAAGTAGTTCTCGTATGAAGCGAACACCTCACCCGTCTGCGGGATGTACCAGACCTACTGTATGTCAGCATCATTTACTTGGAGAGAAAGCTTCGGGAGCTTCGATGATCCTACCTCGGCGTCCTCGTCCTCGACATGCTCCGGTGGCAGAAACTGCACTGGTTTCCTTTTGTACAACACCTATACAAGCGATCAGCACTTGGTCGTTCGAGAGTCTTTATCCCCTTGCCATGCCAACACCCATACCATTTTGTCTGCCGAGGTCGCACGACCGTGTAAGTTGCGACTAATGCGCTGCTGCTCTCCCGCTCAAGGCCACCAGAATGCTCGGTCAAGCGCGTCGATCGGCGACGTAGCAAGGTCTTCGCGACATGAACTGAATGGTAGGTATGTAGATCTGCGAAAAATCGGCACGGAGATTATAGTCAGGGTCCAAAGGCAGGTCGTCGCGTGTAAGACAATGTCTGGTCGTAGCAGTTCCAAGCAGCAAAGATGTTGGCAATGGCGCGCACAAATCTGATGTTGACAAAGCAATGTTGGGGAGTAAAAGCGCGAAGCTGATTGCGATTCGGGGTCGAGGAGAGCGGTTAGGGTTGGTTGGTGTGGGAAGACGCGCCTCAGCGCGGTGTAAGTTGGGGCTCGCAATCGGAGTTCGCGCGGGAGAGCGGGATCGGAGTCGGATGTCGATGTTGATGCAAGCGAGTGTAAGTGGTAGTACGACGGTGGTGGTGATGGTGATGCCGGTGTCGATGTTGGTAGGAGAAAGGTGGTGAGCATGAAGTCAGAGGAGGAGGAGGAAAGAAGAAAAGGTAAAAGACCAACGAGGAAGAGGCGGAGAGCAGCCACGGCAGCAGGTGCAGGTTGTCGGCGGCGGGCCGGGGGAAAAGTCGAGGACGGCCAGGTCCAGGTGTGGTGGGAGAGGGGTGTGGGCGCTGGAGCTTCAGTGCACTCAGGGGAGGGCCACCGCCTGGACGTGGATGATTTGCAGTGCATTGGTGATCCGTTCAGTGGCCAACAGGTGCAACAGGAGTTGGCGCGTGTTTGCGTGTGTGTGCCTGGGGCGTGCAGTGGAGACCCTGGTGCTCGGTACTTGGCGAGAAGCGGTGGCCGTAGTGGGCGAGACAGGTACCGCTCCACCACGATCAGTGGCCCTCACCTCAACCTTGACGTAGGCTGAGTGCCTTTTTTGGCTTAGCGGCCACGGCCAAAATAATACTAGAGCCACGACGGGACGGCGGGACGCGGAGGGACGAGGTTCCCCCTCTCACCCTAGGTGTCTGATGGCATGGGATGGCACAAGAGTAAACAACTCTCTGGTCCCTGATTCACGGATAAGAAGGGTTACAGAATAGATATCGTATTGGAGACACCATTCTTCAACATAATGCAATGCGCCGCCATGAAATGAGAATATTTCTCATGTCCTTAGCAGCGCACACCCCTCCCAAAACGCACCCCCTCTGCCACGACCTGCGGACGAAGTGAACCCCCTTCCTCCTCCTCCTCTCACCATGGATGCCCCAGACCCTCTCCCCAACCACAACCCGAAGCAAACCCAGACTTTTCACCACCTTTCTTACCCTCGTTCTGTTCCCCAGAACCAGCAGAATTCATCCATGCGTTGAAGCCTTTTCTTTTCTCAATTTCTGCATATTTTATGCCCTCCGGTGTCTATCGCCGGACCTGACTCGCAATCTCGAGGTTGAATTTCGGGGGTTACCACCGGGGCCCCGGCCGGAGAGCGACACGAATATCTCAGGGGCCCATCAGCCCAGACACTTCGTTCAAAGGTCAAAATTAACATAGAGAGGCGTCGCAAAGCCTATACACATATAATATACTCATGCAGAAGCGCCATTTTACTTGTCACGAATGAATATAGACGCGTATTTCGAACGCTCTCCGGCATCAACACGGCGCCATCTCCGTGTAAGTGCACTTTGCCATTATGCATCTGACACTGGTAGAACAGCGGTTTCTAGTCTACCCAGACTCTGTTCTGGATAGTGCAGTAACGTTCGTTGGTGTCCGGTATTGCGTCAGGATGATCGCCGAGTCCAGTCGCGCCTCGTCCTCAAGGCCACTCGGTGTCGTGCACGACGAAAAGTCAGGCCTTGGTCCCAAAACGGCAACCTTCCCACTTCAATTCACGTGGAGGGCTCCACTCGCTGACTCAGCCAAGTCTACTCTCAAACCTCCTACCAAGGAGCAATGTCGGCATTTATGCACTGTCTGTAGACTACAAAGCCTCATCTTGTCACAGAAGAAATGTTCCTGGGTATCATTGTCTGTCTATCACACTACTGAATGTTTTTCTTTCTCCATCCCCGACCTTCTGTGCCCGCTCTCAAGCTGTAAAGTACACAACCATGTACCCCACCCAGCTTCCAACCACCCCTATCGCAGTATAAGCGCTCGTGAACATCAGCGGCAAGAACTCGTAGCTCTTCCCAAACACCATTTGGTGAATCACCGACGTGTACACAATCAGAGGGATGCTGATCGCGATATAAATAGTGCTGAAACGGTCCAGAAGGAAGAACCGTGGCTTGTTGGAAGCTGGAGCCAACTTGTCAAAAGCCATTAGGAAGGCCACCAGCCAGAATATGGTATAAGTCGTCTTGATTGGGAATTCTCCTGGCGTGAATAACAGAGGGAACAGAGATACGTGCCCGGCGACGGCCAGAGGGCGGAAAGCCCCGAGGTGACGCCGGTCGCGCAACGCGATCAGACTGAAGGGGATGATCACCAGGAGGATGGCTTTCTCGTGCACATGCCAGCCGAATAGGAAAGATGCGTAGCCACACAATGTTAGCGCACCAATGAAGTTCTCCCACGTTGGCTGACCAAAGAGCTTGATCAGCGGCAGCACTTGGAAGAGAAGCGTAAGAGCAAAACACGTGCGAGGTGTGATCTCTGGCAGCACCGCGAAGGCTGTGTCACCCACCAGTCCTCGCGTCACACTTGCCAGTGCCTCAACCTTGACCGGAAGACCCAATTTCGGTGCGACTTCGAATTGGTATGTTAGCATGGGCTTACCAGCAAGTCGAAGAAAGAACTTACGATGAATTAAGACGCGGTCAGCGAACGAGTACAAAGCCCACACATTCGGCGCCCAGTACGCGTGGCATAGTCCACGCGAGAAGGGAAACAGACGACTCAACATCTGTGGGATCTGGTTCAAGACAACAAATGGCCCGAACGCCGCGCCTGCAATGGCAACCAATCCCGCCCCCAGCTTAATGCAGTTCATCACCCTGACGCGGAAAATTGACTTGGTGGACAGGCAGTATGTTCGCAAGAGGAAGACAAAGTATGCCGGTGCCAGATAGAGGTAGATGTGTTTGAAGCACAGCAGCGCAGCGAACACAAGTCCACTTGCAAGTAGTGTTGACTTACAACGCGCCAGCGACAAAGACCAAACCAAGATGCCATACATGGCTCCATTGTATTGGAAGTGAATATGGTCGATGATGAGCAAGCCAGGAGAGAGAAAAATCGACAGAGCTGCGACCTGAGCAGCTCGCTTTTGCCCCAGGGGTGTCGAGTCCACTATGGTTTGCAATGCATAGACAAGAATGAGCTCAGAAAGGATCACTGTGGCGCGCTGAAAGTATATAGTCTGCCAGCTGTCGTACTCGAGGTTGTAGACTCGAACCATGGCGGGATCGACAAGACTGGCGACCTGCGAGAGCACCCACTCGAAGTAGGCGAAGAAGGGAGGGTAGTCGAGGGTCCATTCTGATGTTTTCTCGAAGTACCATTCAGAAAGAGGCAGACTGTTGGTGATGGCGAGCCAGTTCCGATGAACCTCAAAGTCGGTGGATTTGCTGGAATGGCGGAATTGATCAGCAATGGGCGCGGAATAGGTTGACGGACAGGTCGGATCTGGGGTCACTCACTATGCAGGAAACAAGAGGATCTTGAAGGCCGCGGCGACGAGGGCGCACTGGCCCAGCGTTGGGTAGGCCTCGCTCATCTTGTCAATTGTCGAGAGACGGCAGTCATGACCCCAACGCGGGTGCGAGGGGCGAGGAGTGCGGGTTGCGAAGCGAAGGGGAGATGAGCTGGCAGCTTGAGGTCAAGGTCAAGGGTGATGATGGTGCTGGCCTGGAGATTTGGGGTACCTTAGTGGGAAAGGGTGGTCCCGCACTGCCACATGCTTCCTTCGCGAGTCCCAAAGGTCACCTGTGGCGTAAGCTTAGACACCAGCCACAGCCTCCCCCAGATCTACCAGGGGCAATGACCACCAGGTCCCAAGTCGCGCCCGTTACACCTGGCAGTTCAGACTTGCAACATTTGCCTTTGCTTTCGCCATAGGTTCATACTCGCATCTTTACGTACCAGGTTGCTTCAGCGTGTCTATTTCTCCGAGTCCACACATCTCGGACGCTGGCCTAAACAAGCTTCGGAACTCTCTCCGTTCGACGACCCTTGGCGCTCTCAGCCTGCATCCTGCAAAGTGGCCTCAATCCAGCCGTCCAGGAACAGCAGGTGGTCATCCAGCGCAACGCCACTTCCAAGCCCTTGAGGGCACAATCTCAACAGACGCGACAGTTTTGACGGGTCTCGAACTTCTCACAAGCATCTTTTCGCATTTTGTCCTTGTACTTTGAAGATGCGTTTGTCTGGACTCCATGCCGCCACGGCGGCCATCTTCGCCGCTGGAGCTGTCGAAGCTCAGGTGTTGATCAATGAGCTGAGTTTCGGTCACTCAGGGAGGTAAGACAGGCAATTGGCTATCCTCTCCGCGATCTTGGGCTAAACAATGCATTGCAACAGGATGAACCCTTCGGGCGGCAGCAACATTCCCAACTTCGCGGTCTCGGGCGATCCGCAACAGCCCCAAGTCCTCTCCAACAAGCTGGTTCTCACCCCAGTCGCTCCTGGCAACCAGCGTGGCTCTCTCTGGTCCGATTCGATTCTTACACAGGTCCTCTGGACTGCCGATGTCGAATTCAGAGCAACGGGTCCTGAGCGTGGTGGCGGCAACCTCAACATCTGGCTTGCACGAAACGGCGATCGCGATGTTGGTTCCAGCAGTATCTACACGGCGCGGAAGTTCGATGGTCTTGCCCTCGTAGTCGACACACACGGCGGCTCAGGCGGCATGATCAGGGGTTTCCTGAATGATGGCAACATCGACTACAGCCAGCATCATGGCGTTGACGAGCTGGCTTTTGGACACTGCCTTTACTCGTACCGCAACCTTGGACGGCCGACGCAGATCAAGATGAGACAGACAAGAGATACCTTCCGGGTTGAAGTCGATAACAAGTTGTGCTTCGAGACCGATAGCTTCAGCCTACCACCTGGCAACAAGTTCGGTATCACCGCCGCCACACCCGAGGACAACCCCGACTCCTTTGAAGTCTTCAAGTTGACTGTGCTGTCTGAGGGCTCCGGTAGCTACACTGGCGGAAACACGGAGAACATGAACAGCAACGACAACTACGACAGCCACCGCGCCGACACTGGACGCAGCAAGCAGCGATCCGACCCTGTTGCCGACGAGGAGTTCTTCGAAGACTCCATTCCTGATGAAGACGCCGACGTCTTCCAGACTTCCAAAACGCAATTCCGCGACCTCCACAACCGTATGCAGGCCACTAACCACCAAATTGCTGCCCTCTTCCGCACCCTCGGCAAATTCCAGACTGCTCAGGGCAAGAACCACGAGTCTCTCACCAATCTCATTACTAGCCTTAACGATCGCCTCGCAGGGCTCGACAAGCTTGGCGATCTGTCGCAGCGCGTTAGCGATCTCGAGAAGGAGATGCGATCTATGCGCAACGACCTTGGCCGTAAGATACAGGCGAATGAGAGGAACTTTAAGGGCATGCTTGGGGACCACCATGCTACGCTGTCGCAGACCCTGATTGATAGCATGCCGGGACACAAGAGGCTGTTTGCAGTGGTTGTGGGAACGCAGCTCTTGGTGGCAGTGGCTTACGTGCTTTACAAGCGGAGGAAGGCGAACATGCCCAAGAAGTACCTGTAAAGGAGTTGTTTCAAAGGGTAGAAGAAGAGGCCCTTGTTGGCAAGTGGGAGGCATATGTATCAACATTACGATAGCGGTTTTGGTATAGGAAGTGGACGTGGTGCTTCTTGTGTACAGACAAAGCGTGTGCGCGGGCGGAGAAGCTTGGTGGGTTTACGCAGGTGTTGTCATGAATCTACGACTTTTCAGTTTTGCATTATTGTGTGTTTTGAAGCTGCTGATTGTGATGCCCCTTCAGAAAGTCTGGCGAACGGTCAAGAGCTGACAAGTCGAGGGTCAGCCGAGACGCGTGCGCCAAATCTGGAGACATGACCTGCCAAGAATGTTGTGCATGATATCAAAGACAGCAACATTCCTTACACTACCACTTACGAGACAATATGCTGATGTCTATTCTCGGAGAAGGTTTGTGATTGCGAGAAATTGAGGCTTCCACCCTGTGTAACAGGGTAGCCATGCACTCGAGTCTTGACTCTCACACTCTGACCCCTATTAGTCCCGACCCTTCAGTTTCTTGCCGAAAATGATCCTGTCGTGAATATTCTACTTATTGTTCCAGCAGCGGATCTCCCATTCACTTCGCTTGCATCTGTCAGGAAGCCAGAATAATCTCATGTTCTACTGGGTCAAGCAAGTCGGACACCCCTGCTCGTTACAGCCTGACCGGTATTGTGACCCCACCATTTCGATGCAATTCCCAGGTTCACGGCACCTCGGTATCTACAACGTCATTCGACGCCAGAATTAGGCTGCAGTGTCGAGAGCCCGGGTGGCAAGGCGCGTCTATCATCATCTCGCCAGTTACTGTTTCCTTTGTACAGGCCCTTGCCACTGAAGCGTGCCATTAGGACCCTCGACAACTGCGGAGCATCAGCTCATCAAAGTTGAGGCTTAGCCTTGACCGTGAAATCCCCATTGGTATTAGGAGAAGCCTCATGATGTCAGTCCCCTTTCAGGACTTTTCTACATGTGAGACCGTTACATGCAAAGTCAGCCTCCTAATGACCCTGCCCCGGGCAATTTTGGCTTTGCTGCGCCGCAGGGCATGGGGTCGCTCCAGTTGATCGACATTGTCGGTTCCTTTCGGATTCCTTCGTCTTCTGGGGATTTTGTCTGGTTGGTCGCGTGACTACGCAGGCCGCCTGGACGAATTGGGAAATCTATGTAATACGCATCATTGTCTGTCATCAGTTGTGGTAGCATTGCGTCCCGGACTTCTCGTAAGGGACCGCGGGGTTTAGTCGCAACGCCAAAAGTCCGTTCGTTGGATTCGAGTGAAGCGCAGGAGTGACATGTGTTGAATGAGATTATTTCAGAGCTGTCATCGTGGTTCAGACTGGAAGCAGAGTTACATGTGCACTTACAACTCAGCAGGAGACAGAGCCCAGGAACATCTCGCCTGGGGCATCTGCAAGAGGCAGCTGCAAGCAACCTGGCATTTAATCTCTCTGGCAAGATTCCCCTGACGTCGGGTGTTGGGCAGATCTGCCGTGGCGAACATAGGACTTACTTAGTGACGCTGGGGGGGATCGTGGCAAGCGCGCTAAACCCCGTACTTCAACAAATAGACTTGCTCTCTGCAGCGGATCCCAGCCTAGGACTGTGTAAAAACAGCCTCGGGCCCCCTGGGTCTGACGTTTGCTCCAGGGTTCGAAGCGGAGTTCTTGGCGATCTCACGTAGTTTACAGAACAAAGACTGGAGTTGAGGCTGCGCTATAGGATTGCTTATATGACGTTCGATGGGCGATATGTTTCTACTTCTGGATGCAACACTCGAGCTCTTTTCGTACTCACACGTGAAGGCCGGGGGTTTTGACCGGAGTGTTCCCTGACTTCTCGTAATATCATGCGTTTGGTGTTCATGCAGGGACCTTTGTCACATTGAGCCGGGATAAGGCTTCCCTTCAGGTGAGGCGGTGTCAGCTTCAATGAAATCCATACATGTTGAGACTACGTCACGGCCATGAAGATCATGATCACCCATATGGCATCTTACCCATGGCGATGGCATCGTCTTCAAGAGAACGTACAGAGAGTTTTGCACACGTTGTAGTATAAAGAGCCGCCGTCGAACCCTCACAATTCCATTCAAATCATCAATCAACATCTCAACACACCACGACGACCTCCAAACCATTTCCTTCACAGTATCACTTCTCTTTCAAAAGACTGCTCCCTTCGACCACCTTACTTTCAACAACATGTATTTCTCCAACTCTTTCCTTGCTGTTGCCCTCCCGGCGCTGGCCGCCGCCCTCCCTGCAGGCAGCATCGAAGACCGCCAGTGTACAGGCTGCGCTCCTCCTCCGAAGGACCTTCCCCCATCTTACTGCCCAGTGATTGACTCCGAGGAGAACTTCACCGACCCTGAGTGGCAAGCTGGTGTCACATCCAGGAGCGGCAGCAGTACGTCTTGACCTTTCTTCACATGTCTACTCAAGTGGCTAACAACATTCACAGCCCTACAATTCTCACAGACATACACGCAAGGCTCTAGCTGGACAGTCGGTGGTGGCCTCGGCCTTAGCTTCGAAAAGGTCATCGGCGGCTCAGCCAGTCTCACCGCTGAGGTCAGCGAATCCGTCGAAGTCTCCGTCATGGTCGGCTCTGAGACGGAGTGCCCCGACGGCGGTGGCTTCTCATGCGGCCTCCTAATCTACCCCGGCATGAAGCGTGTCAAGGGCCATATGGAGCAGATTGGCCCGACTGAGTCTTGCGATATGGGTATTCATGGACAGGAGGGTGACTGGGAGATGGTTGTGCCGAGGAAGGATAAGTCGAACAATGGTGTTTACACTACTGATCTTTGCACTTGCGGAAACCTGGATGGTAAGGATGATAATGGTCATCCTGAGAAGGTCTGCCCTGAGGAGTGTGTTGTTCCTGAGTAGAGGTTGAGCTTCCTCAGGGACATGCGCTGCTGTTGGACTGGGTCCATTGAGCGCGATGTACATCATAGTTTTTCGTTTGTCATTTGGCGATGCGGGCTGGGAACCTGTTTGGTTGGTTATTTTGTGTAGAGCGACTTGTATTCTATCTCATCATTCCACAAATTCTGGACTTTTGCACAGCCCGGCATAGGACCTTTGCTTGTTAATGGGTGACATGCTGTCTCTAGCTGACCTGTGATGAAAGAGAATGAAATCTCGTTCTGCAATATAGTGCGACAGCCAGCGCTTGCAGAGTCCTGTAGTATCTGCGAAATGTGATCCCACTAAGGTAATCTAGGCACCAAGATCCTTCCACCCCCACGCAGCAATGCTCCTTTGGACGCCGCTTCAAGACGGACATCTCATGCGCACGTTGCACGACCCATTAACGTAACTTCCTCGAAGACCTTTCGCGGTGCAACGTAATGTGCACAAGGCTGAAAGCTAGGGGATCAGATGAGTAGCTCGTGGTCGCTGACTGAGAGAGCTGCAGCCTTGGCACACGGGAAGGGCCGCAAGTCTATAAAAATAGAGCATGGGAATCTGAAAGGGTGTTGCTGACTCGGCTAAGAACACACAGCCTCTATGACAGTATTCTCCCTAGGTTGCACGGAAATGGCTATGCGACCTGCTTAGATAGGTAATTGCTGAACACCCATCTTTATGTCTGGCGGCCATTCCCCCACGTGCCAAGACGAACATGGGGATGCTTTTGGCAGCCGTTCTCAGCTGCTTGGATCTTGGGTGTCTAAGCGAGCAGTTATCCAGTCAAGTCACATGTTCCTCTCACACAGTCTCGATGTGCAAGGCACGGATCAGGACGCAAGTCCTGACTTGGGGGCCGACATAGCCTTCTTCGCTTGACAGTCATGGTGAAGTCGTTCAGCGGTGTTGCGACTGTAAAAATAGAGTGCGATCGAGTCATGATACTTGGGGTCTATAGACCTTTGTTTCCTAGAGGAGAGAGAGGCTTCCATGAAGTCCTTGAGGGTTCGATGTGTATATATACTGTCCGGGCTCTTCGAATGAGATTGGGCTTGATCATCGCATCCTCTCAAACTTTAGAATCGCTTTCGTCTTCCCTTTGTTCTGAAGTTGTGTACTACTACATTTCCTTGCGTCTTCGGTTTTTCATTTTCACCATGTTTGCTCTTCGAGTTTTCGTCCTGGCTGCCGCTTTCTTCCTAGCTACGCCTGTTGTCGCTGACCTTCGGTTTAACGTCACCGCAGTCGGCGCACAGCATGGCAAATCTACAATCGAATGCTGGGAAGTCAAGACCTCCTTCGACATTTCTGAGGATACAGCCACGAGGGGAAGCAGCGTCGCTCAACTCGGCGACGTGTCCAGCATATCTCTATCGTACGCCTGGCCTGGAGACGAGCCAGAAGCTCACAATGCGCCCGCAAACCAGTAAGTCAATAGCATACCTAGCACCAGGTTCCGATTCAAGGAAACTAATTCTTGTTGCGCAGATGGGTCGTCTTACTCAAGGGCATGGCAGAGATCTACCTGCCGCACGACGAGTCTCAAAGCGTGTTCATCTCAGGCGGAGAGTTCGGCTTGCTCTTTGCAGCGGATACAGCGGACGTCAGCTGCTGTGGACACGGTTCGAAGTTCCTGGGCAGTGAGGAGATTGTCTATCTACAAATTCCGACGTATGAGATTCCGGAGCATAAGAGGCTGCATATGGGCGCTTGCAGGGATGAAGAGTTGACAGGCTGGAGGTGAGACGAGTCTTGTGAGACCTTCTTCACGGAACGAATGGAAACCTATTCATGAGGTTGTAATCTTGAGTCTAAATTCGGAGGGTTCTCTGCTTGCGAACTATCTCAATGAGGTGGTGAAGGATGGTTGGGCGCATAGATGACGTTCTTGAGGTGTCCTTCTTATTGGCGATGGCAAGGGTTCTGTACCCAGACACACATGTACGATAGAGGCGGTCATTCGATCATGAGGATGGGTACTGTCTGTGTTTATTTACCGTGGCGCTTGTCGGAACCATTCCTGGCTGTTCTAGAATGCCTCCAGTTGTCTCTAATAGGCAGCGCATTCGAGCTTCGCAGTGCCATCCCCTGTCACATGAAGCCACGAACCCACTGTGGTAGGCGACGTCATCGCCAAAAAACTATCGCCAACCGACCTAAAATGCAATGAGTCGCACCCTCACCACCATCCGTGCCATCCATCTCCACCGCATGCTCGGAGGGTTTAGCCTCATGCTAAAGATCCCATTCGCTTCCACGGTCCACGGCCCACGGCCGATACCTCTCCACGTGCCTGTCGGAGCATCCAGATCCCGACGAAATGCACCTGTCAAGAGTTGCGCCCACTCGCAACCCAGACCTATCCGGTAATGTCGCCGCCGCAGGCAGTGCACCCCTAAAAAAATGGATGCCGAGGCTCGTAGATCGATGATGGGGGTCCGCCCCAGCATTTTACCTACGTGCGTAGCGTAGGTAGGTAGTCTGTATCGAAGCTAGATGATCGAAGGAGCAGTCAAAAACAAATAAACCGTATCGCCCAATCTTGTCCGGTTTCACACTCTCTTCATCTTCAAAAGTCCATATTCATCACAAACCGCAATCATGGCCAGCGAGGAAGCCAAAGTCACCCTCTACTGGTTCGCAAGCTTCCTCCCTGCCTTACCCTAAACAAACATCGTCACTGACAATCCCCATCGCAGGCTCGAGAAGAGTCGCGCCGACCGCGTCATCTGGCTCCTAGAGGAACTCAAGGTCCCCTACGATGTCGAGCTCTTCAAGCGCACTCCCGGCTTCCTTGCGCCTCCCGAGCTCGAGAAGATCCACCCTCTGGGCAAGTCACCCGTCGTCAGCGTGACGCCACCTGGTGCAGATGCGAAGCCTATTCTTCTAGCCGAGAGTGGATTCATCTCAAGTTACCTATGCGATCATTTCCCCGAGGGGAAGAGGCTGGTGCCGAAGAAGTGGAAGGAGGGGATGGAGGGCGAGTTTGGGGGTGAGACTGAGGAGTGGTTGCGGTACGAGTATCTGATGCATTATGCTGAGGGATCGCTGATGCCACCATTGGTCATGAGTCTGGTCTTTATCAGTAAGTCGCCCTTGTCCTCAATATCCGTCACACACGCGACTGACAATTCCCTACCTCTAGAGATGAAGGCTGGCGCACCGTTTTTCGTGCGGCCCCTGGTCAACATGATCGCCGACCGCGTCATGTCCATCTTCGTCATCCCCACGCTCAGAAAGCACCTCAATTTCCTCGAACAGCAACTGTCAACATCAGCCGGTGACTACCTCTGCGGCAAGGACCTCACAGCGGCAGATATTCTCGTGAGCTATGGCGTCATTGCATTTGACCCGCGCGTGGACAGCTTCATGACGTTCGAGGAGGGTAGCTGGAGAGCGGCGTACCCGAAGACGGCTGCTTACGTTGATAAGCTGAAGAACGAAGAGGGATACAAGAAGACGCAGGAGAAGGTTAAGGAGATCGAAGGCAAGTAGACTCAAGCCGCTGCCTTGTGTTTGGTACATAGGTGTTGACCATCAGCAGCTTCCGGGAACTCCAAGCTGTGAGACCATTAGACATTTTATTCTAGTATTAGCTTCTCACTTTTGATTCCCAATGATAAGACGCTACTCGTTCTCTTTTTCGTGTTTGAGAGCCTTCGCTGGGAGGCCGACCCAGGATGAGATGAGGAGAATAGGACAACCACAGAAAGCCCCCGCCATAGCCGCCTAGTCACCCAGCCAGTTGGCAAAGGACATGCTTATGATATAATTTACAATCCAACTTTCAACTCAATACAAGATTTCCCACTCTCCTGCGATTCTCTGTGCACGATCCAGCTCAGCGACCTGTCGCGCTTCTTATTGGCTCAGCAGCCCCTGGCGGCGAAGAGACCCACCTAAATTTCAACGACCAGCTTCATCCAAAAAGCTGGGGGATCCTGAAGCTACATCATACAAACTCACGTGCCCTACCTCGCCGCATCACGCTCCTTTCTTGCCTTCGCGGCTGTGCTGCTCCATGGCAAAATGATTGCCACGCGGCCAGTCTGTGTGAGGTGCGCCTCTAGGCTGAGTGCTGTCCCACTCTCCCCCGTCGCTGCCAGCAGATCTCATCCTCGTCTCATCGCCTCCTACTCAACAGCCGCTGATGTCGTCGACGAGCTGCCCATCCGGCGGAGAGAAGCCAAGCCAGACGCTACTAGACGTCGCAAACGGCCTGGCAATGCCGCCACACAGGAGTCGATGGACCATGCGGTCTCTCTCTTCAACGATGTCATCAACGCCACAGCAAGGACTACTACTACGGCTGAGAAGTCGTTAGCAGACTGGGAGGTCGCTGGGAAGTTGAAGGTCATGCAAGAGAGTCAGAACTCGTACCCTCCAGAAGAGAGATTACACGCCTTCCAGAAGGAAATCGCGCCATACTTTGATGCCTTGCACGGCCCAGCACCCAAACATATTTTCACGTCCGCCATCACCTACCTCGGCCATATCACATCCGAAGTCACCCGGAAAGGCCTCCTCGGATTCAGTATCGAGATCTCGGAGGTGCTCTCCAGAATCGGAAGCTGGGACATGGGCCCGAGAAACGCGCTCGTGCTCAACCTCTGCCATATCCTCATCAGCAGCAAAGACCCGGCTGCGGATCAGTCCAGCGCTCAGGCTTTGGTGGAGCTAATCGATATGTGGAAACATATCTCCCAGCTGGGGAGGGCCAGTCAGTTTGGGCAGCCGTTGGCTTTCACATTGCCGAATACGGAGGAGATCCATAAGAATGTGGACGACGAATTGAATGAACACGTTCGAGAGCACTTGCACAAGAAGGGCCGCAAGAAACTTGCTCCTAGTCAACTTCGACCCGCTCAGGCTCTCTCATCACTCTTCCTCACAGGCTCACCCGCGACCGCCTCAAGGGCTGTCCCTGGGCTCTTGGCCACAACAGTTGTATTTTGGGATCGCAGAATCGTCGGACCAAGGGTTCCACCAGAAGCGCAGCCACTCCTCAAGGCAATCGCGACAGTTCTCACCAAAGTCGAGGTCTCAACTGCAGACGTTGCAAAATTATTCTCTCCAGACTTTGTGCGTATACCCAGGGAAAAGCTGACGAGGCTCCATTTCTACGTCAAGGGACAATGGACCCAGGTTGTTGAGGCACTACTTGTAACCGAAGACAAGACCTGGGGCGATACAATTTTGCCGACAGCATCTCGCTCTGGTGGCTCGTACCTAGCGTCGTTCCACAAGAAGTTCCGCCAAGCTTCCAAAGCCCGCAACTTGACCGTCGTAAAGGAGCTGTGGGAGGACTTCAAGAAGAGGATCGAGGGGAACGAGGAGCTTCATGACCAGCTACGCGAAGATGCTGAGTTTATGGACTTTTGCGTCTATGTGTGGTGCAGTCTGCGGCACAATCAGTATCTTCAGGAGACGGTGGACCTAATGAACAGCATGGACATGGAGCCGACGGTCAAGTCCTACACAGCTATGATGCATGGGTGGAAGACAGCCAAGGATATCGGCAAAATCGACGCGCTTTGGAAGATGCTGATGCAATCAGAAGTCCAACTGGACTCATTCATCTGGGCCGAGCGCGTTTCCGCATACATTGCAACCGGCAAACCCCAGCGAGCAGTTGAGGCCCTCGGCGACATGATGCGCCTCTGGAAAGCCGCCGTGGCTGCTGGACAAGAACACAAAGCTGTCAAACCCACCATTGAAGTCATCAACGCCGCGCTCAAAGAACTCCTCCGACTCGACAAGAAAGCCGCCCATGAGGTCCTCCGATGGGCCAGCACCGAACAAATCCACCCCGACATCGTCACCTACAACATCCTCCTCCGCGAAGCCTTCCGCAGCGGCTCTCGCGACAGCGTCCCCGGCATTCTCGCCGCCATGCGCGAACAGTCCATCGACCCAGACTCCGCCTCCTTCACCATCATCCTCGAAGAAGTTCTCAGCACAATGTCTCACTCCTCCGCCAACGAACAAGTCCGAGCCGTCCATAGAGTCCTCGACGACATGATCGCAGCAGGCATCAAACCCAACCAAGAAACCTACGGGAAAATGCTCCACGCTATCGCCTCCCTCCGCGACGGCGGTTCCGACGAAGCCATCCAAGCCGTCCTGGACCACGCTCGCAAGAAAGCCGTCCCCATCACCCCGCACATGGTCACCATCCTCATCGAACGCATCCTCGCCCAAGAACACCCCTCCATGACCGCCATCGAAGCCCTCCTCACCGAACACAACCTCCACCGCCGAACCTCCGGCGACCAAACCCTCTGGGAGCGCGTCATGACCGGCTACGCCATAACCAACAACATCCCCTCCGCCATGACCATCTTTAACGACCTCCAGAACGACGGCAGACCAGTAACGTCTCTCTCGTGTCTGAAGGATCTGCTGCAGGCATTGCTGGAGAATGGGGAGAAGAAGGACGCCAAGTGGGTGGTGGAGTGTACGTTGAGGAATAAGTTGAGGAGCAGGGAGGATCTGACGGGAAATGAGAGGTACTGGAAGCATAGGTTTTGGTTTTTGGCGCAGGGGAGGGGGCTGTTGGAGGGGTTGGACTTGCCGCCGGATCTGGGGCTTACGCTGGGGATGGAGCGGGAGATGTGATGCGTGTACAGTGTATGAGTTGGTTATAGTCATTGTATAGTATGTAGATATAGAATTTCAAGAGGGCATACAGCAGGCCCTCGTGTCATATCTCGTCAAACTCCTATCCTGGTCCGTAACGCCCGTTGTAGATATCCCCAAGAACCAAACAAGCCCGAGTAACAGAATGCTGCCAGCTCATGAGGAACCATCCTCTCCATCGTTGTCCCCTTGCTGGCCTTTCGGACCACTCCCCAATATCGTGACAACCCTCTCCAACCCCTCGACCTCCTCCCTGCCAACCCCCCTCCCCTCTCCCCTCCATTCCCCATCCCTCACCTCTCCCTGCTCTCCCAAATCCAACCCGCCATGACTCTCCAAATACTTCCTCGACGCGCCCTCCACGTACTGAACCCTCTCCCTCCTCCAGGACCTCGAAGCACTACCATCACCTGTCTCTTCCTTCTCAGCCGGTTCGAGATCTGGCAAGATGGTTCGGAGGGAGGTGGAGAGGGCGCGGAGAGCTTGGAGTTGGGAGAGGGTGAATTCTGTGGTTGTGGCGATGGGGTTGTTTGTGCCGCCTTCTTCTAGGCTGCCTTTGTTTTGGAGGAAGCCGAAGGGCGTGGGAGATTGTGTTGAGGGGTCTTCTTCTGCTTTGACGCTTTCGGACGATGATGCTGGGTCTTTGACGCCGAGTGCACGACGGAGTTGTCGGAGAAGAACGTCGTTCCTTGCCCGTTCCTTCTCAAGCGCAACATGCAGTCTCTGGCTGGCATGCACCCGTCTCCTGAGCGCATTCACCGACTCCTCCTCCTTCCCCTCCTCCCCAGCCTGGGCAACAGCCCGATCAAAATCCAACCCTTCATAATGCCCCAACCTCATGTACGGCTGATCCTCCTCCTTCACCGTCAAGATATTTCGCATCGCATACAATTCGAAGAGATCAAAGTTCTTGTCAATCGAGGCATTGAGAAGCGTCTCTAGCTGGTGCGTGCCGTTTTCGATCTCGAGCTTCGCGGCTTCGGGGTTGGGGAAGCCGAGGTTTGAGGGTGGGATTGAGAGGAGGAGACGTTCGACTGAGTCGAGGGCGCGGTCGGCGAGGACATTGACTGTGTTGATGATGTCGTCAAGCAGTGACTGGGGGTGTCAGAGGGGAATGAAGAGGCATTGAAAGGGGATGTGCTTGGATAGAACTTACGACTGGAGGATAGCTGAAGTGCTCGGTGAGCAGCTCGTAGTCGGAGGATGTGGCGGCCATGATGGCGAGAGTTGAAGCTGGAGACGCGTCCCAGTCGCGTCGCGGGGTGGGATGCGCCGGATGCAGTGCGGGAAGTTGAGGATGTCACAGAAGGTAGCCAGAGTGTTTCGTGAGGTATTTGGTAGTCTCTGAACTGTTCAGGGGCGTGCTCAAGTCAATTGCGACCCGTGTTTGCCTGTAATGCGATATCGATGGCTGGATGGTTGTGCTGTTGAGGTCGAGATGGAGTTCTGCGAGGAGGACCCCCACCATCAGTTAGGAATCTTTTGTGGGTCGCGCAGCTGTGTAAGTGACCAGCACGTAGACGAGGAGGGTCTGCTCTCCCAACATTGTACATTACCTTACACCTGACTTTACCACCGAAAGTAACTAATTGAGGAGTCATGGGAGAATTTGGTTTGAGAGTCATTTCCAAGCTAGTCCAGGACAACAGGGACGGAAGATAACATCCTGATAAGTCTAGGAGACAGGACTTCGGTATGAGTACATTATTGTCTTGGGAAAGGCAGCGACCTCACCCATCGATGTTGGGTATTGGCTCAAGCTTATGAACAGTTTCGGTTATCTGAAATGCCGGACAATGGCAAAAAGGTGTGGATTGTTGCTCGTCCTCCAAGTCCTTAGCCTAGCTCCATCTCGTACGCATCCAACTCGCTCGGCTACCCACCTCCTGGCATGGCATTCTAATTATTCGGCAAGAAACCCTTCGCAACAGTCTCGCTGTTCAAATAAGTGTGGACTCTTCACACTAGAAGAATGCCCAGTCGGTCTTACCCATGCGTCGGCAAAGACTGCACCGTTGCACTCCTGCCAGGCGCAGCCGGCCTCACATACGCAGCAAGCCATCGAGTCCTATAGGCGAGGCGATGAATTGAGGCGAACGATTGAGCTGGGAATAATATGAAGGGGAGAATAGGTAGCCGAGATGCCAACCAACCTCATATTGCCATCGAAGTGGCGCACAAGTTATGATCAAGCTACCCCATCTCATATAAGGTCAGGTATGATACCTCGTGTCCAATGCCATCACGCACTTGAATATCTGACTACCTTCTATCATGCTTAACCTACCCTACCCTACCCTAGTCAGTCTTGCTGGTGAGAGGTGCACGGAACATGAATGGAATGCTGGGCCGTGCTGGGCTGTGCAGCAGTGGAGCGTTGAGGCCCCGCTGTGGCCCTCCCTCGACCCTGACAAGAAGAGACAAGCATCGTCCAAGACCAACGTTCGCACGTCAGACTGCATCCACTTTGCTGATCCTCTCTTCCTCCCACGCTACCACCACCACCACCAACCACTTCCTCCCTCCTTTTTTTCACCTACATTCATTCTCCGTCGGCCTTTACCCAACGGGGCATCCTCATCACTGTCCGTCTTCTCCTTCAATCTTACCATTTCCTCCTACAAACACCTCTTGCGCGTCTCACCCCATACATCTCTGCCCCCTCACTCCCATTGCAAATCACCCCGCATCCTCATCACACGCGCGGCATTGCGCCCTTGCCTCGCCCACCATGTCCGGTATATCAGGCATGATGAAAGGCGGCTGGCGCCCGGAGAAGTCATCTTCTTCCTCTTCTTCCGGCGGTGGTGGTGGTTCCAGCTCCGGCAAGTCATTGACCGGTCTCGGTATCAGGAACAAGACAGTGTGTTACTCCCACCCTTCCCACCCTTCGCAATGATACTAGCTCCTAACTCTTCCAGACTGCCATGATCCCAGGCAATAAGGGCAAACAAGAAGCAGAAGCCCGCGCCAACCACGTCTCCGCACCACTCACCTCCCTCAAAGACCCTGCCTCCTTCGCTCCTCCACCAAAACGCACAGGCACCGGCCTCGCACCCCCTCCTCCTCCCTCCAACGTCCCTCGCAAAGTCATTGCCGCTCCATCTACTTATCAGGATCCTCGAAACCCCGATCCCGTCGCGCCACCGCCGAAGATCTCAAGCGTCCAGCAGCTGGAGCAAGAGCAGGTGGCGCCACCGCCGAGGTCTGGGCCTTACAGAGCGAATACTACTGGCTTGTCGACTGATCACCTCCCGAAACCACCGGCGAGAAGAGACGCTCCTGCATTGCCTGCGTCGCCTTCATCTCCTGCACCTCCAAGCTATGAAGCTGCCACCGGCGCCGCACGGCCTGTTCCGAGTCTCCCGCCTAGGCTCCCCGCAAGGACAAACACCGGCTCTTCCACCACCAGCAACACCAACAATGGCATGCTCAACCAATCCGCCGCGAACCGTCTCGGCGCCTCCGGTATCTCTGTTCCATCCCTCGGCATCAACCGTTCCTCTCCGAACAACAATGCTTCCCCCTCCCCTCCTCCCCCACGCACCGGCGCCGCCCAAGTAAACACCCTTCAAAACCGCTTCGCAAAGCTCGGCACCTCGACAACACCCACCACATCTCAACCTCAATCTCCCGCTTCGCCAGCAGAAGGCACAACCTGGCAACAAAAACAAGCCGCTTTGCAAACCGCCTCTGCCTTTCAGAAAGACCCCTCCTCCGTTTCCTTTTCCGATGCACGCTCCGCTGCCTCAACAGCGAATAACTTCCGACAACGACATGGAGAGCAAGTCACCTCGGGGCTGAAGACTGCGAATAACTTGAATCAGAAGTACGGTGTGACGGATAGAGTTGGAGGCCTTGCGGCGCAGGCTCAGGGAGGAGAGCAGGCGCCGCAGTCACCGCAGTCGCCTATGGCTGGTTTGGCAGGGAAGAAGAAGCCGCCTCCGCCGCCGCCGAAGAAGAAGCCTGGTTTGGGAATGCCACCTCAACAGAGGGCGGAGGGGGATGCGCCGCCTCCGATTCCAACAGCGACGAGACCTCAGTTCTAGAGGTTCGGGCAGCATGGGTCAGCGAGAAACGAGCCAAGATTTCGATTGTTCATGAGGATCAAGGGTAATGACGGCGAAACGTACGTCATGGGCATGGTGGGAATAGCATGTGCGAGAGTGTGTAAGTGATGGTGAGGTTACGTTACAACATGGGCATTTCAATTCCCTGATCGAAGCATCTTCCATCATCTACAGAGCCAGAACGGAGTTTTAGGCGCATCATGATTGGACTGAAATAGTTCTGAATCCAAATCTTCTCTACGAACCGGGTAGAGATCACAGCATTCACAAAGTGGCCAGGATTTGCGTGATTTGAAAGTTCATGTCTCATCTCATTTTCTTCTCTCGGGGTTTCGACTTCGTTCCTTTTGGCAACTTTTCCGTGAAACATCACTTATCGTGTCCCAATGATGACATGTATATATCTCAAACATGCCATGTCGGGAGTGCAGCTCGATGTCGGGTGCAAAGCGTTTTGGGAGATCCTCTGGTAGGCAGGAAATGTTTTTTGGGTCTTCGAGAAAGAAAAAGGCTAAATGCGAGGAAATCTAAACCTTCATCTCCTTGAGGCCGTGCTTCCAGAAGACGATGTAGGGGGTGACACCATCCTCACGGTAGTTGAGGAGGGCAACCATGCCATCGGGGTCCTGAGACTCGCCGGTGTAGAACTCCCAGTCCTTGAAGTTGGGGAGGAGGGTATTCTTGACCCAGCCCTGGGCGCCCTTCTCGAAGGCAGTGACGGCAGCCTCGTCGCCGGCCTCCTGGAGCTTGGCCTTGACGGACTTCATGTAGCCTATGAACAAATTCGAGTTAGCGTTGCTATTCAACTTGGTCCTGAGTTCACCCTCACGACATATGTGCATGGGTAACAGGGGTGCATACCCTTAAGGTAGGTGAGGAAGGTCTTCTTGTCGAAGGAGGTGTTCTGAAGACGGAAAGAGTTGATGACGTTGTTGACCTTGACCTCGGCGTCGTCAAGCTCCTCCTCGGCCTCCTCGGCGGAAGCGTTGGCACCAGTGTTGACCTGGACGGCACCCTCAGTGATCATGGCGCAGTCGACCTCGTAGACGACACCGTCGACCTCCTTCATGTCGAAGGAGTCGGAGATCATCTCATCGCCGGTAAGGACGTCCTACAAGAGGCAGAAGTTAGCATCCTTGGTCACACATAGCGGTGATGATCGCAATTGTCCTCCATGGCTGGATGTGGTGTATCGTTGTTGCGCCCCTCGATTGCCCCTCTTTGCGATTTTCCTCTGGGCTTAATTTGGCGGGGTTGCGCAGGGCCTTTCACACCGCGAGAGTGGCCGAGGTTTTGTGTGGGAATCCTGATGGAACATTTGTATGGGAGGTCGTACCTTGAAGATAAGCATGGCTGCGGTATTGACTGGCGGATCGGGTGGTTGAAGGGAAATGAAGCGGATGCAAAAGTTGGATGGAGAAGGAGAGGGAGGAGAAAAAGCCAGCAGAGAGAAAAAGGCTGGCGGCAAGGTGGAGGGGTCGTCAGGTTTGGTTTGCCTCTGGCGGCGATGGGGAGGGGAGGGGAGGGGACATTGAGGGGCGCGACCCTTACAGGGACTGATCGAGTTGGTTCCAGTGGAGCGGTGCGCCTGTAGCAACGAGTGGTAGTGGACAAGGATGGGCGATGGCAGGGCTCCAGGCTGCCCGTGGGCGGGAACTGAATTCAGGGTGGCTACTGCATGTGCTTTGGGTGCTATGGGCGAGTTTGAGCTGCAGTGGTGGGGTTGGAAGCTAAGCTGCAAAGGGCTTAGTGGTCAGTGTCTGCAAAAATTCAGTTGTCAGGCACTGCGACAGTCCGAGTAAACGGAGCTAGGATCGATCAAGGCGAGCGAGGTAATTATGGCTGGATTCACCTTAGGTAATGTTCGTCGAAGAATGCCTGACTTGGCGATCCCCTGGATGATCATCAGATTGGTCTAGGTCACGGCATGCTACTGATGACCATGCATGAAACCCTCCGAGTGTTCACTGAATATCTTTTGTCACTCTACTCGCTCCTATGTCGACTCTTCATGTCAGTTGATTCTTGAACAATGCTCCGAATCAAGTAAAATAGCCTAATCCAGCCTAGCTTTTGAATGTCAACCACTCATAACCCGCCGTCAGCCCCGAAAGTGGACTCTCTTCCGTTTAATTAACCAGTCCCCCCAAGAGCCGAGCGCGTGCCTGAATCTCCGATGCTCCCGCAGTCGCGCCACCCTTCCTCGCTCGCTCTTACTCACTCGCTCGCTCGTTCCAGCAAAACCTGGACTGGACTCAGGATTTCTTAGTGTCATTACATCCCGTCCCATCTCGGCACCGTGCCACCCGTGCTTGCGTGACCTTGACTTTCGCTAACAGTGCTCCGTATATTACATGAGCACTACTTACATAGTCCCTTGCCACCTCACGCTCCTTATCTGATCCTTTACTTCTCTCTATCCTTTTCAACTCATCATTCCTCTCGCCTTCTCTCCTCAACCAGTTCGAGTCCAGATCAAACAAACGTCTGGACGCTGTTACAGGCCGGCAGCACCCATCGCGAATCCCCACTCCGCCACTCACGGCCTCTCGGATCACCCCGACCACCGACTCTCCTTTTCCCATCCTCAGGAACCGACAATTCCAATCCTCGAACCAACATCACACCACACGCTCCCTTCTTCGCATCTTACGTTCCACATTCGCCCTTGCCTGTTTCTACCACGCCGCAATTTGATACAAAGTCAATCCATCTCCCCACTGAGTCGGTCTCGTGTCGATTTCGCTCCCTTGCCCAAAGCTCTCTCTCTCGACTCGACCGTTTGCGTCACGACAAACCCATTCGCTTCGTCAATCGCCCCGTCCATCGAAGACTCCCGAGTCAACCCTCGGTCGAGTACTGTTTTGCACGACCACTGGCGACGGCACGAGTTGCTGTTGTAATAATCCGCCACCATCGTGCATAGCGCAAAATGCTGCCAAACATGTCAACCTCGCCCATCATGGCTACCAACCATTCGCTCTACGACGCGACTCTCCCTCCCCTCCCATCCTACACACTCAGCCCCAGACCCGACTTCGTCTCATGGTTTCCCGACACCTGGGGCCCGCTCTTCGGCCCTATTATTGTGTATTGGATCATGTCTGGACTCTTTCACATGATTGATGTATTGGATCTGTTCCCTCAATACCGCCTGCACACCCCCGAAGAGATCACAAGCCGCAACCATGTCAGTCGTTGGGATTGCTTCCGCGACGTCATCATTCAGCAGATCGTGCAGATCGTCACAGGATACATCTTGACTCTGGCCGAGCAAGATGAGATGGTTGGCAAGGAGGACTACGACGTTGCTGTTTGGGCCACCCGTCTGCGCCTTGCTCAACGCTTCCTCCCCACTGCCCTCGCCTTCATCGGCCTCAATGCTGCTGACCTTTCCAAGAGCATGTCCACGTCGCATCCGTTGATTGCTGGAGCATTGGCAGGAGGTCATTATCCATTCCTCGACACCGATGCCGCCACTCCGAGTTTTGCCAGCTGGGAGATCTTTGTCGCAAAGGCCATCTACTACGCCATTATCCCTTGCATCCAGTACTTCGTCGGAGCTTGCTTCATCGATACCTGGCAGTACTGTCTCCACCGTGGCATGCACATGAACAAGTGGCTCTACAGTATGCTTCTCCATTCCCCCACCATCCGTCATCCGGAGACTAACACTCACACTCTCACAGCTCACATCCACTCCCGCCACCACCGTCTCTACGTCCCCTATGCCTACGGTGCTCTATACAACCACCCCATCGAAGGCTTCCTTCTCGACACCCTGGGCGCCGGCATCGCCTTTAAACTCACCGGAATGACCATTCGCCAAGGCACCCTCTTCTTCTGCTTCTCCTGCATCAAGACTGTCGACGACCACTGCGGCTATGACTTTCCCTGGGACCCCCTTCAGCTCATCAGCACGAACAACGCTGCATACCACGACATCCACCACCAACACTGGGGCATCAAGACCAACTTTTCCCAACCTTTCTTCACCTTCTGGGATACCTTCTTGGGGACCAAGTACACCGGCAAGAGGGTGAACAGGTTAGAAGATAAGAAGAAGATCGAGGAAGAGAAGGCGAAGAAGCAGAGGGCCATTTGAGCTGTTATATGTCGTTGAGACTTTCGCCTTCAGCATCAGCATATGTCCTCTTCTGTTTTGTGCTTCACTACCCTTGTTACGGTTTCAGCGCGGGAGCTTTGCCTCTCATTTTATCACACCCCACTTCACCAACACATAGGACTCGAGACCAGCCCCGAAGGCATGTCACGCAAACGAAGTCCAGGCAGTTGAGTCGCACATTTCCCTGGGAAAGCTCCCAGGGGCCTAATACTTGTGGAGAGGATTTCCTACCAAAGGTGTTACGGAGTCTTTTCTTCATCTTTCACTCGCTTACCACCAACTTGTATTGCAACCAGCATCCTTCCTCTTTCTTCATGTACATCTTGAGACATCCTTTAGTCCTTTTTGCGTCTTGCACTCGATATAAGTCGACGCCCATCACTCGCTCGAGTCTCTTTTACCTCCTTTTTTCACCTTTTGTTCTTTTTTTTGTGTAACTTCAGTGAGGGGCCTTCGGTTGGTTTGGATTGAGTACATACACACACAAATGCACGCATAGATAGGGTTTGCAACAAGGAGATCAACTTCTCGCTGTGCGAGGCATTCCGGAAACGGATAATGGAGGCAAAAGAGAGGGAATGTTGAACAGCAAGAATAACGCTTTAATTGATAATCTGGGTTACGAATGAAGACTGTGTTTCCTAATTTCTATTGCTGGTGACTGTTGACCTTGTTCAGAGATCTGCTACCAAAACTGCCCCAATCGTCTTTGTTCTCGGTCGCGCCACAGGAATCCTGGCTGTCCATTCGTACACAGGGCTTGGCTACCTCAGCGGACAAAACTGGACGCCAGTCTACTGCGTGTACAGGCACAAGTCCTGCCCATCTAAGGAGCCAAGGCCTGAGACATACCAGGTTGTGGGCCACTGTCTTCGAGGATAGCGATCAAGGCTTTCAGGTCATCAGAAGGCGCAGACCAGCCGAAGATAACGTCCATGATATCTTGGCCAAGAATACACATCGGTTCGGCGCAATCTTTGAGGATGCAAGCTCCGTACTTTCGAAGAACATCATCACGGATGGTTGAAAAGCTGCCGGGCATTAACAGGTGTCTGTGACCCACGGTATCGTGCAGGAACGTCAAAAGACCGAAATGTCCCCCGCATAAGAGCATATATTTTCTTCCCAACGAGAAAGGTGTCTCCATGCCTGGAAGGAAGGATGTGTCGTTCTTTCGGTTGATGTCGACAAGCTGCTTAGCCCGTGACATCGTTTGTGATACCCACGGTCTGTCATCAGGGCACGATAGGTAAAAGATGCCATGAAGGAAGCGAAAAGGGAGTCCGCGGAGAGGAAGCTTCTTCTCTCGACAATTCGGCTCGTGATTGGACAATATGATTGCAATTTCTATCCTTTGCTCGTCTGCAGATAGCTGAAGGATTGTATTGAGCAATCTTCCCTACTGGATATTGTCCTGATCATGAATGTTGTCTGGTATACCTGGGGTGGAAGTGGGATGATGGCGATCAACAGGAAGTCTGTTTAACAGCCGGATAGTGTATCGTAAGCCTTGTATACTTCCTCGAGCCTCAATGGCCGGGAAGCGCTCGTGCTGGTCCCGGGTTTGGTTTGAGCCCGGAAACTCACGCCAGATTGAGGGTTTGTGATGACAGTCCCTGACCCGAGAGTTTTGTTGGCAGAGATCTCTAATGAATGGCAATAAATTCGCTCTGCGCCGAATGCTGTCAGAGCCCGGGATTAGCCTTGTCTCCTGTGGGACTACTGGGATGCTTTCGGGGGAAATTTGTGCTGTACCGATTGGAAGGTCGTTGGAAGTGAGCTGGAAGTGATCATCGCCGAGGGGATGGTCATCTTCAGCGAGGACATAGTCATCTAGATCATCCGTAGGGGGCGGAGAATGATCTAATGCGAATGGCGAATCACCGATAGAGGGAGAGGTATGCCTCGTATCCGAATCAGGATTGTCTTGTGTAACTTCCGGAGTGTTCATCGGATCAGACAATGCAGTGTTCGATGCGAGCCAGTTGGTACCGAACAACTGATCAATGATAAGACTGGGAGTGTCTGGATGCATGTGCGCCTCCGGCGCCTGGCTGGTAAGCACATTGTCGACCTTATCAAGCAGTTCCTTAAGGCTGGATGTGATTGAGCCTTGGTCAGCGCATGATTGGACTGCCATGACCAAATCCTACCTCCGGGAAGTATGTGGTGGAGGATCCATCCTGTTCGGCCGTCGACGGGTCAACGAAGGACCAAATCGAGATGGTGGTGTTGTTGAAGTGACACAAACGTAGCGTGGAAAGAGTTGCTGAGACAAGGATGATCTTGTTGATAAATTAGAAGATGTCGACCGGGAACAAAAAGAGAGAGAGAAAGGTCTCAACCGTCTAGCATTTTGGCAGCATTTCGGTCAGCGTGACGGGACCATTGTGACTTCCATTCCTCTGGACGAGGGAGCATTGCAGGGTACCTTAGGGTAGCTACGAAGAATGAACTGAGGCCGCCGTTCAGAGGCAAGCGATGGTCAACGGAGCAAGTTGGCTTAGGGAGCTTGACTAGTGCACTGTTCATCATGGGCGCATGATGAAATCTTCCCTTTTGGACAACAGCCTCTAAATCAGTAGTCAGGCATCGGTGGATTGACGATATCGATTGGCTGTGATACTTGAATGAGTCCTCGCGAGCGCCGGGACGCATAGCCACACAACCAACGATAGCGATTGACATAGTGACTAAAATAGCGACTGGAATAACAGCACAGACGGTAATTCAGATAGTTCCATGGAAAGCAAGTCAGATAGCATCTTGACTAGCAACTCCAATATCAAACCAAACTGCAGCTCAAAGAGCTGTGAACCCCTGGCTTGGCTTTGGGGTTCTTCAACCATGGCTACCCTGCGGTGGATCACCTGCTGATGGGAATAATGCGATTGGCCCGGGCATTAAGTGGGTCTTTAATTTCCTGCAGGCGCACCAGGTGCCCGCAAGCAGGTGCTCGCAGTCGCTCCAGCCGCTGCCCAGACTGATCTGCGGTTGCCGGATGCAATTCGCGTGGGACAACATCGATTCAAGTCACCTGACTTGTGTATTCTATCTCTCCTCACGTCACTTTTGGACGAAAACGAAAGAGACTTTGCGACTCGGACCTTTGTCAAAATGCAGTGGGAACTAATACCAAGGCAATCGGCGAGCTGCTCCACGGTTCCCACCTAATGCCCGCTGAACCAGGCACAAGTGCGTCCTTCCAAGCTTGGCCTCCAACTTGGCTGCCACCACGTCCGGCCACCCCACCAACGATGATTGGCACTCAGCTCCCCACGTCAGGAAGACGAGACTCTGACGCAGCCAGCCTCCAGCGTTCGAGACACAAATATCAGGCTGTAGCAATAGCTCCAACTTACTCTCAGCTGTGGCCGTCACCGCTCCTTTCGATGCGATTCGACTGTTCGACACTCGGACCCAGCGCCACAAAACAACACGGCATTTAACGCTGTGCTATCTGACACTGAGAGCTGAACAGCCACTTGCTGCATGAATTGGCCAGTCCTCGCACCATCATCTGGAGTCGAACCGCTTATGCTCATGCGGTAAACAGATTTGGCAACGGAACCTGTTCGTTTCCATGCGTCCTCTCTTGTACAAGTTCCTACCCTGCCACAATCAAGACCAGACTGAAGGGACAAGGACAGGTTTTCCTTCTGAAACCTTCACAAAGACTCAAAACACCCTGCGAAGGACCCGGTAGCCACTGTCGATCCCCCTCGAATCTCGCCCGAGACTACGCTGGGAACATTCTCTCCGCCAATCTCCCGCGACCCTTTAGGTCTCCATTCGGCAATCCCTCTCAACCACTCAATGCATGCCCATGTGGCCATCCTTAGCCCGCTAGACCAGGTATTGAAGGGTTCCGAACGCAGTCCCATCACGCCAATCACGTATCACTGGTGTGCCAGTCCTGGCTTGTCTCCAGTCTTCAGCTGGCCCTGTTCGGTCTCGTCGCTTGACAATAACCCTGTAATCGGACTCAGCCAAGCGTCTCTCTGCGACGTTTGGGAGAAATATCGTCATCCATAGTCCCTTTTCCTCCTGCGAACCTGTTTCCGTCCATTTTCATCCTTTCTACCCTCCGAAATTCATCTACTTGCGAGCTTCGACACTTCCTTTTGAGGCCAGGCCTCGCGCATCCCATCTGTCTCTTACACGTCCGCTCGCTCAACCCGGCATCGTCCCGCTCTCCAACCGCCCGCAAACCTCGACCCTTGCAGTGCGCCCCTTGGCTCAGCGCTGCGAAACTGCCAACTGCGTCGCCTAAGCGCCGAGCATTTGCGCATCCGCGTTCGTACCCTTTTTGCGGCTCCGGCTCAAGCATTGTGCAGGCCCATCGCGGCGCTTCCGTTGGCCAAGAGTTATTGTCCCATTGGCTATAGCAAAGCCTTTCGCGACTTCCACCTGCAGGATCTCAATTCCGCGTCTACTCAAACATGAGGCATGTTTCGAGATCCTACTCCATGGTTCTATAATCGAGACCCAACGAGAACAGCCGGAATACATCGCATCAATCACCGTCATCAAACCCCAAACAGCTCTTTCGATATAAAGCAGCAACCCCATAACGCGGCCTCCGGAAGAGGCCCTTGAGATCTGTTCAGCATGGACCCGTCGACGACCCTCGTGGCATTCTTGCTGTAAGTTTTACTGTCACCTATGTCTATGCCGATCTTTTGCACCTCGAACCCCTCCTCACTGCAATGATCTTCGATTGTCTCGAGATCGCGATTCTCTGCGATCCCCTGGCCAGGGGTCGCGCTTCCAGGTCCTGGCTCAGCTTGACGCCGTGGTGGTGGATCACTTTGGGTGTAAGTCGATGTGGCTTCCCGCCCGTAAGCGATCTACGCCTGGATTTCCCCTTCGTCTCCCACGGCTCGCTGCATCTTTGCTGCATGAGCAATTACCCGACACGTCGTCTCCCATGCTTTCTGACTGGTGCGGTTTCTCACGCATAAACCTTTTTGGCCATTGGCCAAGCGGCCCTGGCCATGCATGGTGTTGCCCCTGCAGCTGCCAGGTGGATACGTGCGCTTTGCAGCGAATGAGGCGCTGACAACGCTCGCGAATCTCACCCACCCCGAGGTTGCCCTAGCCAGCGGCTGTTTCAATCAGACTCAGAGACAACCCTACGAGGCGCGCAGGATTGTCGATTGCCTGATATGAGCTGACACCTGGTGGATACAGTCAGACCAATCCTACGGTTCATTCAGTCTCACTCATTGGTTCCTGGGACAACTTCACCATGCCATACGCCATGGAACGAGATGTCCGTCGCGGCCAGGGTCAGTGGAAAGGGTGTTACTCCTTTCGGAACATCGTCTGCGATGAGAACAACATCAGCGGTTCCCAAAACAGGAGGGATGGCGGCCTGAAGATGGGGCACACATATTACTACTACGTACGTCTCTTCCATTCTTTCTTTGATTGCTTCTCTCTTCTTCTTCCTCCTCAAGGCCCCTTGGCATCCAACTAACATCTTCCAGTACGAGGTTGATGGCTCACAAGAGATCCACGATCCAGCCATGCCTACCACCAACGCCTGCCCTTACCTGCCGGGTCAAACTGTCAACACTCTCAACATTCCCATGGAGAGATCACTGCGTCAACGGAGCGCTTCTCTGAGCTCCATGAGGCATACAGACTTCAAGACCATAAACCCCGAGGCTAAGTACATCACTCCTCGCAGGCCACCTCCCATCCCTGCAGAGGCTGCCACAACACGGATCTCTACTGCGCCCTCTCATGTCCGCAAAGAGTCCGTCACGCAGCGTTCATCGTCGCCAACACCTGCATGGAAGCGCCTCTTCACTCGAAGGAGTTCTCCCATGGATGGGGACCGGGGCAGAAGACCGTCAGCCTCCGAAATTCCCGAGGACCACATTGAGCGTCCGACCACGAGTCGTTCCAGCTCAACATCGGGGCGTTCCAGGACGTCTACACTCTCAGAGGGTACGAAATCTCGGGAGATGTCACCGGAGGCTCTGCGGCGCTTCCTGGTGGAGGATACCACCTGTGCCCCGGATTCTCGGCTCGGCGAAAAGCCTTCCTTGGTCATTCCCGAGGACATTGCAGAAGAGAATGAGGATGATCAAAACTTTGCAAACTCTGCCACCGCGACATCACCAGAAGGCCAGTCGTTGGCGACCGTACTCTCGCCACCACCATTTAAGCGATCGTGGTCGGCCGATACGCCGCCCTTGACCGTCAGCAACCTAAGCAGCCTCACTCTTGCAACTGCACGACCAGATACTGCATCACGGCGCATGGCTGACGCGATCAGTCACGCGTCTTCGATACCTCTACCCAAGCTCGACACCTCTTCCTCTACCCCGACCTGCTTCCTCTCGACCCCTTCGAGCATAATCTCTCCGACATCCCCTCAGTCACCGAGAGACCTCCCATCTTTCTTCGACGACTCGAACGAGGAGGCACTATCATCATATGACGGCGAGATCTACTCGGCGCAAGCCGTTCGTGTCTCTTCGTCTCCTCAGCCATCATTCGACGCGTATAGGCTACCACGCACGAGCATCAGCCTCAAGTTTTCTATCCACTCTCCTGATGTCTTCCCTGATGATCGTCAGATGTCAATGGATGGGCACAATTTTCTCGACAAGCCCATCGACACGGGGTTGGACAGCTTCGCTCACGAGCTGAGATGGATGGCCGAAACGATCTCCACCAGGCAGGCATGAAACCTGCCCAGTACTGCGCCAATCAACTTTCCGTTGGTTGCTGCGCTTGCTTGAAACCATTTCATCTACTTTCGGATCTTGACAAAGCGTCTTGGTCCACTTCACAGTTTCTGATTCACATGCACGGCGTTCTTTTGGCATAAAGGCAAGTCCCAGTGCCACGGACTGGGAAAAGGGGTGAGGCGTCGGAAGCACCTCATAACTGGTAGAGATACCCGGCGTTCTTTGTTTTTGCTTGTATTACACCTGAATTTTCAGGATGAGAGGTGCTCACAATGATGAGTCCATGGATGTTTCCTTAGGATGGGGGTTGGGGCCGGTTGGGTTGACCGGTATGGCCAAAGCACTCTCGGTTTGAAGGACGAAGTGGCCAAGAAGATAAGATGAGAAGGACCAATGATGTTTTAACTTGAATAAGACAATAACTTATCTTGATGGCGATGAAAGTGGCTCTTGCCGTTAACAATGTGAACCACAAGGATCTGATACACAGCCAAAGATGACTACTTTGCTGGTCGACCGCCCTTTCAGCTCACCAACAGCGCCACCAAGGCAAGATCGATATCGTACATGTTTAGTCTAGGCTTCTTAGTTTGTCCCGACTCTTTCGCCTGCCGGCCCGCATTTTCGGAATTCATACATGGGGTTCATCATGATAATAAGTACAAGTGTTATACAACGCTTTCTGCCCCAGCTTTCCCATCACAAAACCCCAGGTTTCCGCTTTGAAAGCCATGATCTTTAACCAGCCACAGCAGGCGCCTCGGCCATTGTGACATCTCCAACAGCAGCAGCGGTAGCATCACCAGAAGTCTCAGGCTTCTTCTCCTCTCCTTCCGTAGCTTCTTCTTTCTTCTTCTTCTTCAGTTCTTCCTCCTCTTTCTTCCTCCTCTCTTCCTCCTCAATCTTCCTCTTCGCGGCCGGCCCCAGCGCATTGGGGTTCAAAAACCTCTCCGGCACACCTCTAGCGGCATACGTCCCCGTGCCAACCCACGCACCCAGCAACCTACTCCATTTATAGTCTCCGCGGATGAGACGGTGGATTTCATGGTAGGCGTGGGATGTGGCGAAGGGGAGGCCGGTGGAAGGGTCGCGGTAGCGGGCGGGACGGTTGGTGATTACGCACAGGGGGTTGGGGGTTGGTTCTATGGCTGATTAGTGATTGTTGTGAAGGGAGAATGATGATGAGGGAGTCTTACTTGAAAGTTTGGCCATCTTTTGACCGAAGAGGATCTGTGTCTGGATGGTCTTGTCCTTGATGACGTTCTCGTTGAAGTTCTGGAAGATGATGGCGTTGCGGGGTGCTTTCTCAGTTACGGCTGGGGTTGCTGTCTCGTCTGCCTGTTCAGTTTTCGGGGTTGGTAGTTCGGAGTGAGTGGTGCTGGGTGCATCTTTCATGGCTATGTCGATGTGAGGTAGGAGGGAGCCTTTTTGAGCTGGCTGTGGTGACGGGAGGGAGTCATTAATCGTGCTTTGTGCGGCGAGGACAGAGGCTGAGGATGTCGGGTCTGTGGTTGTCTCCTCAGGTGCTGCAACGACAGGTGCGGCGAGGACGGATGAGGGCTTCGATTCGGAGTCTGTAGCTGTCGTCGCTGGAGGAAGCTGTTGATCTGAAGGCTGAGGAGGATGTGCTGCAGTAGCTGATGTGTCTTCTGGCTGCTCTTGTTGGTTTGAAACCTCATCTGACTTTGGCGGGGCTGCTTCGACTTGTTCTGGTACTGGTGTCTTCTCGGTCTCTCGCTTTACCTCTGCCAAAGGTTCTGCAGTCTCTGCTGGTGGTGGTGCTGGTGATGCCGCAGTAGACATATTCTTCGCGTCTTCTCCTTCCGACGGCTTGGTAGGTGCTGCTTTCGGTGAGCCAGACTCGGGAGGCTTGGATTCAAGATTCGCCTGAGGCGTATCTGTCCGGTTCGAACGTCCCACCCCAGGCTCTGACGCTTCTGGTGCCGCAGGTATGCTCTGCTCCGGCTCTGTCTTTTCACCATTCGCCTTCTCTGTCCCAGCTTTCTCAACATTCGCCTTCTCCGTCTCCGTGGTGGTCCCGTCCGGCTTGGGTGTTCCATCTGGCTTGGGCGCGTCCCCATCCTCTCCCTCCTTTTTCTCACCAACCCCTTTCCCCTTTGCAGGCTTCTCCCTCTTCTTTCTCACAGGCTTCTCCTCTATCTCAACATACCTCACCTGCCCCTCTCTCACCCCACTCCAGAATGTGATGACAGGGCCCTCCAACCTCCTCTCCGTCAACGCTTTCAGTTTCCTCAACCTCTCCTCCTCTCTCGCCTTCTCAGCCTCTTCCCAGCGATTCAAGCTTCCTCTGTTCCTCTGTTCTACCTTCTCTGCTTCTCGTAGCCTTTCCTCTTGTGTCATCGGTGGTTTGCGCATCGCTTCTAGCTTCGCTGCTTTCTTCTGCATCTGAGCCACTTGCTTCAGCCGTCGTGCTTCACGCTCAACCATCTGATTGTGAAGTTGCTCCTTGGACATCCGTGTCGTTGATCGTGATGATGCACGTGTGGGTAGGTCGGCTGGCGAGGGCAGCCAGGAGGCGCGTTCGGACTTCTTCTTAGGTCGTGGAGGCGGCGCTTCGGTATTGATGCGAACTTTCTTGCGAAACTTGGCGGGGATGTGCGCGTCTTGAGCTTTGCGCTTCCTTTGTGCTGAGCGCTTCTCCTTCGCCTGCTTCTCAAGCTCCTTCTCTCCCTCGAGATCATCCGCGCCTGTGGCATTATTATTGTCCTCCTCATCCGATGATGAGTCCATGTGAACGTCGGAGCCATCATCTCCTCCATCGCTGAAGCCTTGGTCGTTGTCGTCTTCGGCGAAGAGCAATTCGAGATCGTCGTCTGGCTCCTCGGCAGCCAACATCGACTTCATGCGGTTTCCAGCAGTCGATCGCCGCTCGCGAGCTGTGGCAAGCCATTCTACCTGAGGCGACGCGTCGTCTGAATCACTGTCGGAGGTGTCGCTAAGGGCTGCTGCTGCGGGTGCGGGTGTTGATTGCGATGGCGACTTGGAGGGAGACGGGGAAGAAGCCTTGTCGGCGGGGGTATCGACCGGGGTTGCGGACTCGGACTCCATCACGGCAAGTGTTTAGGGTTGATGAAGGGAGTGATAAAACATCATCTAAGGGTCGGCAGATGCTCCAGCAACTCTGTAGTGAAGTTGAAGGTGGGATGGTGGAAGGTGGTGGTTAGGGGACCCCGATTTTTTTCTCTGGGGTACGCGACAAGGCTGCAGGCGCGTTTGCGGTGACGACATCCCGATCCGGCACATGCAGGCAACGCAACGTGCATATGTGGATGTTCTGTTTATATGGACTCAATTCAGGAATCACTTAGAGCTTCAAAGATTATCAAAATTGTCCTTATTTTATACAATCAATCAGACTCGCTATATGCTCATGCCATGCCTCATGTCGTGTATGTCTAATCAGAGAGTAAGGCCCTCTCTCTATCCAGGGCTCTCGATGCTCAATCTGTCTATCTACATCTCCTCCATTTCCCAGTCATCATCATCCTCCCACTCCCACTCTTTGCAAAAGCCGAACCAATTCCGGCGAAGGCACTTGCCAGCTCCGTGACATTCGCTGGGACAAGGGGATGTAGCCGTAGCTGTTGGTGCAGACGTGATGGGTGCTGGTGCAGCATCAGACTCGCTTGATGTCGATGTAGCTTCGTCTCGACATCCCCAGAATCGTCCAGGAGTTTCGCAGGTGGTGCTGGAGGTCGTTGAAGTAGTCGTCGTAGTCGTAGTGACCTCATCGGTTGTTGTCTTGTCCTTACAACCAAACCAGCCTGGCGTCTCGCACGTTGAAGTCGTAGATGTAGACGTCGAGGTTGTAGTAGTCTCATCTGGAGTAGTGGTCGTTGACTTGTCCAGGCAGCCCCACCATCCCGGAGTCTCGCATGTGGTAGTTCTCGTTCGCGTTCTTGATGATGTAGACTCCCCGGACGTCGTCGTGGTTTCCGTGCTGTTGCTCTCGTACATCTTCCACTGAGCACAGTCCCTGCACTCGGGTGTGAACTTGCACTCCGGCACATCGTCGTACTCGAGGAGAACATCTTTGATTACAGCTCGAATCTTGTGCGTGCCGATGCCAACTCTCCAACCTTTATCGGCAACCACATCATAAACACACTCTCGTCCTGTATGACAAGCAGTTTCAAGTGCGTATCCGCCATAGGAACAAGAAGCAGTGGCTCCGTTGCACGTGCCGATGTAGACAGGGTCAGCCGTGTGACCGAAATGATAAGTTGCAGTCTTGTCGCGTGTTTGTGGAGCGTTGGGATCTGATCCCGGCGGAATCGGAAGGCCAAGACGAGATGCCGCTAATGCCTCGGGGACAGCCTCAAAGGTGACCGCGGGTAGACCGTATGTGAGAGCGAGCATCGACGACACGGCACCACCAAGGGAGTGGCCGGAAAGCCAAATGGTCGCTTCGGGGTAGATCTCAGTAACGTTGGCGTATAGCTCCTTGGCCGCAGTGTAGTATCGATGCTCTTCATTGAGTGCCTCCTTGACACATGTGTTGTTGCAGGAATAGGTACCTGTTGCACAGTCACAGACTTGATGATAAGTCCATTGTCCCTGCTGAGCACAGCAGCAGCTGAAGAAGAGGTTGTCGTTAACTTTGTCGTTCGTTGTGGTGCCGTCTCCATCAAAAACCGCCGGTGAAGTGCCCTTCAGGCCAATGACGACGGTCGAGTTGTTCTCATCGGACCAGATATGACCACGGAGGCCGTCGCTCTCCCACCCAAAGTCCTCTCTCCTATCATAGCCCTCGCCAACGTCTTCCCAGTCCGCGCCGTCCTCGCCCTCTACATAAGCATCAGCGGCCATGTAGGCCATGCTCAGTACGGTGTTCTTGTCTGTGATGTCGGGGACAGAAACCTCATCCGTTGTCCAAGCGGACGCATCGAGGAAGGCACTGAATCCCTGACGCCTGGACTCAGCTACCATAGGATCAACGACTGATGGCCGACGATCCCTCAACCGCTCGATCTCCTCAGGCCGGCTCTTGGCCGTGAGCAGGGGAACGGTCTGTTCAACATGATCGTCCTCGGCCACGAGGAAGACCCGCGTTTCGGTATTTATAATGTCTCGTTTCCGATGGAGGCTAGGATGTTTGTATGTGCCATGATGGTAGATGTGTCGAAGGGAGAAGGCGTGTTGGGCGGGTTTGGGAGGATGGGGGTCGGAGGGGAGTAGAGGGCCTGGCTGGAAGACGATATCTTCGTGGAAACGTTGGCCTGAACTTTCGGTAGCAGTCGTAGAGGTGACGGCGAGGAATGACAACAATAGGCCTGCGGTGACTCGACGGGTGGAAGCGCATGGGCTGTTGTTGCTTCTCCTTCGAGGACCCATGGTGTTGACTGTCTAGAGTGCTACCACGAGGGCACGCGGCGATAAGGCCAGGCAGATGTCAAAGTGCAGTCGAGCTTCAACGTAAAGAATAAATGAGGTCGTTCGTTTGTTGTTGTACGGGATAGAGGATGCTGCGGTCACGGTTGGGATGGCCAGAGGGGTGTTGACGTGGATGGGGTTGAAGGGTGCAGGGCGGCAGTGCTATGATAGGACGACGGTGTCGGAGATGGTGGCAGATGATGTTGTCATCGCTTCGGGGACGGGCCTCCTCCAGTACGAGACCGCTGGAGATGGGGAACGGGGCACGCGGACACCGCTGTGGATGCCTCGCCAGTGGGTGTAGGGGACTTGCATAGCGGCCTTGAATCCCGCCCCAACAATCAACAACAGCGCATGTGACCACTGTCGTTACGTTAGCCTCCAGCAGCATCGCCCAGGCATCAGTCACGCGTGATGGAAGAGTCTCAGCCACACCTGGGTCACCAGCCACATTGCCGTTGCCTAACCAGCCACTTCCTCTCCTGTGGCTCAGCAAGCTCTTGTGGCGTCTCGCGTGTCCCTCAACGCGCTCATTCACGCGCTGAGATTTAATTGATCCGCCACTGAAGCGAAGCTCCCCGAAGCTGCACCACTACGAAAGGCATTCCGTCCTCTAAAGCAGCCAGCCTCCCCATCCCATCGCCAACAATCGCTGCTTCGCCTGCACACACAAGGACCGTCGCATATTCAACACCATCTTGCACAAGCTCCTTGCTGTGCTTGCGAACCGCTCAAGATGACGGCAGCATAGTAAGCATGAACTCCCTTGCCGTCAAGCTCCGCCAGCCACTTCCCGGCGCAAAACTGACCAGTGCACGCCCAATCCAGCGAGAGCATTGACAACATCTTCTTCGACCTCAGCAAAGAGAGTGGCAAAGTCCGCTTCGCAGAGAGTGGTCTAGGATGGAAACCAATGGGTGGCGGCGACACCTTCACCCTCGACAAGTCTGCCATTGCCTCCGCACAATGGAGTCGCGCTGCAAAAGGCTATGAGATCAAGATCTTCCGCCGCGATACCTCCCTCGTTCACCAGTTCGACGGCTTCCAGCAAGAAGATTACGACCGCATCAGCCGCCTCTTCAAGAACTGGTACAGCGTCATTCTCGAGAACAAAGAGCATGCTTTGAGAGGCTGGAACTGGGGCAAGGCCGACTTTACAAAGAACGAGCTCACGTTCAGCGTGCAGAACAAGCCGGCTTTTGAACTTCCGTACTCAGAGATTGGAAACACGAACTTGGCGGGTAGGAATGAGGTGGCCGTGGAGATGGCGTTGCCGCAGGACAGCAGCGATACTGGTACCAACGGCCACCTGGGCGGTGCACGGGGTAAGGGCAAGAAGGCTGGGGCTGGTAGGGACCAACTTGTTGAGATGCGATTCTATGTCCCTGGTGTGGCGACTGTTAAGGATGGGGGAGAAGATGGGGACAGCGATGGTGGCGCCGGAGAGGAGGAGAAGAATGCGGCGACGCTCTTCTACGAGACGTTGATTGAGAAGGCTGAGATCGGAGAGATGGCTGGCGATACCATCGCCACCTTCCTCGAGGTTCTGCATCTCACACCCAGGTATGTCTTCACTCTCATTCTAGCTTTGAAAGTGTCATTTGCTAACTCTCGGTGTCCAGAGGTCGTTTCGATATCGATATGTACGAGGCCTCCTTCCGTCTGCGCGGAAAGACATACGACTACAAGATCCAATACGAGGCTATCAAGAAGTTTATGGTCCTTCCCAAGCCCGACGACATGCACTGCATGCTCTGTATTGGTCTCGACCCTCCGCTGCGTCAAGGTCAGACGAGGTATCCTTTCGTTGTCATGCAATTTAAGAAGGACGAGGAGGTGACTATCGATCTCAACCTTGATGAGGAGCAATTGCAACAGGAGAAGTACAAGGACAAGCTCGAGGCGCATTACGAGGAACCACTGCATCATGTTGTAGCCAAAATCTTCCGTGGTCTGGCAAACAAGAAGATCTCATCACCAGCCAAGGACTTCCTCACGTACGTTTCCCCTCTGACATCCTGAGCTCAGTACACTTTTCGAACACCCACTAATGTACCGAACAGACACCGTAGCCAATATGGCATCAAGTGCTCCATCAAAGCCAGCGAAGGATTCCTCTACTGCCTTGAAAAAGCCTTCATGTTCGTCCCCAAGCCCGCCACCTACATCGCCTACGAACAGACCCAATCCATCACCTTCTCCCGCATCTCCGGTGCCGTCTCCGCCCTTTCCACATTCGACATCACCGTCGCCATGAAAGGCGGCGCCGGCTCCTCCCAATTCAGCAACATCAACCGCGAAGACCTCAAAGCCCTCGAGACCTTCTTCAAGCTCAAGGGGCTGCGCGTGAAGAACGAAATCGACGAGGACGCAAACTTGTTGGCTGCTGCGCTGAGGGAGCAGGATATGGAGGAGTCGGATGATGAGGTTGTCGGTGGGGCTAAGGCGGATAGAGGCTCGGCGGATGAGGATGAGGAGAGTGTGGATGAGGACTTCAATGCGGATAGTGAGAGTGATGTTGCGGAGGAGTATGACTCTGCGCATGAGAGCTCGGGAAGTGGGAGTGGGGAGAGCGATGTTGATAATGACGACGATGAGGAGATGGACGATGAGGATGAGGAGGAAGAGCGGCCGAAGAAGAAGTCTAAGACGGGCTGAAGAAGGTATAAGCTGTTTTGCTAGGCCGTTCCTTCATCTTCTGGTTCTGGAGGGGTCTTTATGGTACGAATAGGATACAAAATGATGTTCAGCGGCGTTCGGGATGGCTGTTTCATTCCTCATACTTCTTCCCTTGTTTCCATTCCACTTTTCGCGCATGTAAGGGTGACACAGGGATGCTTGCGATAGATCTCACGATGCAAGGTTCGTTCCTCAATGGATGGGAATGTGCGTCTATAATCTTGCCGATTGTTTTGAGATATATATCTCGTGAAACCTTATCTCATTCCTCGGTACATCTACACAATTTTTTTCATTCTTGGAAGCTGGCCCTAATATTTCCAACTCTGTGGCCTGATAGTAACAGGCAAGGCGCCTGTTCGGGTCGAGGAGTTGTGACATGAGGTCAGGGAGTCATACACTGGGAACAGATCTCGTCGCCGCAAAGGCTGGCAACCCCTATTAGACGATGGCGTATCATGCGTTTGCCCAGCTCGGAATAAGGTCGTTCTCCTTGCGCGCAGTCCTGGCTTAGTTGCCTTCGAGGGACCTAGTCAGGTCTTCACAGAATATCAGTGGCAAAATTGTTATAAGATGCCCCTCGGGCTTTGATTTGTCTTATCGTCTGTTCATCCTCTGATTCCTTCACATGGGCCAGCCAAGTCAGCTCCCATCCTTCTCGTTCCTCATCCACTGTCCTGTCCATCCGACCAGAAGTTCTTCGCCCCTACACCTCACTTCCAGCACTTCCAAGTTCAGGAGAGTGTAGTGCAGCATCCTCTCATGAATCTTTCTCAGAGGATCCTCAGATCGCGGTCCAAACATCACCGCTTTCACCTTGTAAAAGATGTGTTTCAAACGAATGTCAAGCCCTCATTGTGTTCCGTCGCCGTTTTGATTCCCTTCCTTGCCATGTTCTTAGGAAGAACAGAAAAGAAAAGATAACCCGCTTGCTTTGAGTAGCCCGTAAATGATGTCATGACGCTTTGTCGTAAAAAGATGATACAGAGAAGTGAAATGTCATGTCCAGATGACGAAAACCCCGAAGGTAACACAAGGAAAATTGTGACAATGAGCATATAGGAAAGCATGTGTTGATACGCGTTGGTAAACTTGTCCGGCATTGGGCTTTTGCAGCCCGATGCTTCCCCGTCTATAATGATGTTGCGTGCGGTCGAAAAGAATCATATTTTGGTTGTTGCCCACTTCAAATAGTGGGCTGTTGAGAGAAACGCCAGTGAAAGATGGACGTGAAGCGTCTGATACAAGTATGTGTCACATAGCCTTCAAGACTGTGCGCGTTTGTGTTGTTGTGGCTGTACATGCAGAAAGCCCATGCGCGCCGACATGATCAGTCCCATCCCCGTATCCGGGCTTTCTGATGGAGATGTAAAGACAGCTGTGAGCCTCGAGAGTGGAGCATCTGAAGCACATGCTCGCAAGAACATAGAATCAGATCCGGTCACCAGAGCCCTGCTTGATGTAGGTGCGCGGGAAAAGCGCATACTGCCCAACGGGGGGCGCCTGAGTGCTCAGGCTCGTAGTCCTCGCACGCCCACGTCGGGTCTTCTGCGCCTCGGTGGCCTTGGCAGCAGGGGTCTCCTCGCGAACGATGGACTCGCTAGCATGGCTCTTGTGATACGACTTCCTGCCAGCTGAGGTGGTAGGGAATGGGATAAGGTCCGGAACCGCATCGGCATCATTTTCGGCGCCGGCGGTGGGTTGGTCAACGAGCTCCTTCTTCGACTCGGGGCTCTGAGCGTCAGGCAAAGGCTCCTCCTGTTCAGCAACAGAGATGGCAAGCTTGGTCAGCGAAGTGGTGCTTGCAGTCAACCGCGTGGATGCAGTCCAGCTCGAGTTTGCCGAGGTGTGACGACCGCTGGTGGCATCAGAGTGTGCTGTAGAAGCTGACTCGGTGGTTGAGGTGCTGGAACGCTGTTTAAAGTTGGCAGACTTCTCGAAGCGGCTTTCATCCGGGTTGCGGTATGGGAGCGAGGGTATCTCGTTCTCAAAATCAACCCCGTCATTGTCATTCGCCGATAGGAGCATCTGCTGGTGGTAGTCGCCAGGAATGAGGAGCGAAGGAGAGAGATTGAAGCCGTGAGACTCCTTGAAGCTTGACGCGCAGGACATGGGGCGTAGCTTCAGAGAAGACAATTGACTGGCGCGGTCGTTACGTGGAAGGGAAAAGTTGTTGTTTCCTACCGGCCCAGGACCGAAAGTACCATCGTTGGGCAAAACTCTGGAGATCCTGTCTTCCGGAGAGTCATCCAGGAACTGAGCTATGTTTCCTCCAGGCCCGGGGGCAAGACGTGTAGTAGTGGGGGTTGTCCTTGCCTCGGCAAGCTCGTCATCAGCCAGGGCCATGTTAAGAGCGTCGCGGTCAGCTTCCATAGAGGTCCTTTCCCATTGGTAGTCGAAGTTGGCGTCAGCCTCATGCTCATAGCAGTAGTCGATGCAGTCCTCCCAGTTGTCATTGGGTCCCGTGACTTCACCTTGGCTACCCACCTGGCGGCCATTGATAGCGCCATGTCCTCCGAGAGCGTCAAAGCGACCAAGAGTGTCTGATGCGCCGCTCATTGGTCGCTGGGATTGCGCCAGGGACCGCAGCATAGGCACAGACTGACTACCGCGAAGTGATGACTTGTTGCTGGCCATGCTGAGGCGCGACCGCCGGGTATGCGACTCTTCCTCCTCTGGCACATCAGCGAGGGGGGTCTCATAGGTCGGCGTTGAGCCCTCAGGTGAGCTTAGTGGCCATGCGCCTTCATCAGGGGTGGTGATGGCGTGGGAGAATCGGTTTGGGTTGACACCGAAAGAGTCAAAGTCCGCGGGAGGCATGTACCCGTAGGATGTTGCAGGCGGCGGAAGCGATTCCTCGTTCAGTGCAGGTGAGCTGAACGGCTGAGGCCGACGGAAGCCACCGCTGGTTTGAGGCCGATCAAAGGAAGTCGGGTAGGTGTCGAAGGCTTGGCTTGATACGCGCGGTGGGGGCACAGGAGGCATAGGTGGCGGCGAGATAGGGTCTCCAGGAGAACGTGGCGGACGCGGGGGCGCGCGTGGCGGGCTCGCCCGGAGGTGATCTTGAGACCGCACATGCTTGACCAGGCGGCGAGGGCCGGTTGCCGGAGCGGTGTGACGTCCCATCAAGGCCGGACGCTGTTGAAGCGGAGCAGTCAATGGCCCGAACTGGTGTGTCCGTGGAGTCTCAGGGCTGGGGAATCCAGAAAGTGGGTGATGTGCCTCGATACTCATGACAGGAGCGCTCGTTGGGCCAGGGGTACTGAGGTTAGAGCTATCTGTCACATGCTCCCGACGAGTGGAAGCTACATGCTCGAAGTTGAATGGCCCCGAGATTTGCAGCCTCCGTTGCGCCGCAGTAGGAGAAGTGTCATCTCTCACCGGCTTACGGCGTGAGAACAATGAAGGGACAGAGAGTGTCTCCTTGGCCCCAGCCACGAAACTGTCATTGGTGGAAGTGTCGGCGGAGTAGAGCGAGCTTCCGGATGAGCTTTTACTCTCACGGTTCGCCTTGTTCTTCCGCTGGAACAGCCCCCGGCTGAGAAACTGGACGCTATCGCGATCGCGTGAAGCGGTACTGCTTGAAGATCGCGCAGAGGATTTCCTGCCCAAAGACATGTTTTCCAGAGTCAATTCCCATGCTGCGCGTTCAGCGTTGTGTCCAGAGCGCATGCTCGACGAGCCTGATGAGGCGGTTCGGTGACCTGGGATCCGTCTCAAGTGTGATGCTCTTTTTGCCTGCTTGCTAAGCTGTCGTAATCTCTCGGGTGAAGGGGGTCCATCAATGGCAGGCTCGAGCATTTCGGCCATAGACTGGCGTCCTGACGAGCCATCGTCGAGAAGTGATGAAGCCTTCGATGAAGGTTGTGTCTTGATATCGATACCTTTCCGGCGACTGGTATGGTACTCGGAATAGTACGGCATTGTTGCTGCCCACATCTTCAATCAGGCTGGGTGAGAGCGTCGCCTAGGAGCGAGCTCTCTATATCGTAGGCGAAGTCGTCTATGTGTCTGCTTGATGTAGTGTAAGTGCGCAATCCTGGGGAAGGCCCTCTGTCGAAGAGCAAGTCTGGATAAATCCAAGGCTGTCGAGATATACACGATCTTGAGGTTGATGTTTCGTTTCGAATGGGTCGCAGTTGAGAAGAAGGAAGAGACGAAGAAAAGAGAGAGATCAGCAAACAGCGTCGCAATCGAAAAAGCGTGGCCCATGTGCCGTTATAGAACAAGAAAGGCGTGGATGTGGGGGAGTGTGGACGGCGACCCAGGAGGCAGGGCAATATAATAAGAGCGAAGCTTTGATGAAAGATTGATGCAAAACTGGGGCGTCTGGTTCCCTGGGACTCTTGCCAGACCCAAATCGGTCGACGCCTGCAAGAAGGTGGATGAGAGGGGTGTGTGAATGTGAGAAGGAGGAGTGAGAAGAAGGACCGGGGAGGCCCAAGTCGGCTGGGAGGACCCTGGTCGCAATGCCTTGCCAGGATGAGATGCCTGGGTGTACCGAGCAGACTTGGCTAGCTCAGAAGGTGGCTGTCAACCCTCCCAGTACTCCGGGGGGTTGCAAATGCCTAGGATGCGTAGATTGGCGATTGGATGGTTGAATAGAGGGAGAGTAATGCGCGGGATATGGTGTGCTGCAGGGTCGAAAGTCTGGACAATGCCGTTCGATGGAGGCAATGGAGGGCCTTCAGCTTCGTCCCGTGCCCCGGACGGTGAGGTCCAGCCCAGTCCGCGCCGAGAGTGGTCGCGCTGCCGTCTCCTGAGCTGCTGTTGGTGGCTGCTGGGTTGTGCTAATAACCGATGCAATGTCGCGTGGGAGAACCAAGCTGACTGCGCGTCTTCATCAAGTCGGGGGCGACGAAAGAAATGAGAAGCCCGCCCAGCAAGCAGACCAAAGAATCCACGAACACACGCAGCCGTTGGTAGGGTCGGGAAGAAGGGGTGGGAGGGGGCTTGTCAACGACTCAGTCAGTAGTGTAGTACCGTAGGTGCTCTTCTGAGACACTGCCCGCCTCGTGTGCTAAAGACTGCTGGGTGATGTATGTCTCACCCAGTTCCCCGTCCTAAGCGCAACGTAAATCCTCCTCACTGTGACGTGACGCTGCCGGCCGTGGGTTGACAAGTTGAATGTCGTGACCTTGGGTTGAGCGTTAGGGCAGCGATGGGTGCGAACAAGCCCCCAGAATGGACAGGTGTAGGCTATCACTGACTGGATTCGACCAGCGATTGACTCTTCTCGGGCCGGAAGGCGATGCGGTGCTGCGCGTATGAGTAGACGGGCTTAACAGCGGACCATATAGGGTCAGGATGCTACGGGAGAGGGGCAGCCCAGTCCCAGAGAATGAATATTGATCGCCAGAAAGATCGCCTGAACGAGGGTCGCGATCTGGGTGGCGGTAATTGTGAGCGGGATCCAAGTAGGCAATTATAAAATTACAACTGACAGCTCGGTCCTCTTCAGCCTCCCATGTGAATAGAATCACTGTCTGATGTTCGACTCAACATTTCGGCGTGCGTTGCTCTGACCACGTCCATGCTCCCAAAGACGCAACTTCTGGAGTGGATCAAAGGTTCCTGAGAAAACGCAGGAACCACGAGGAACGGCGAGCAAGGTGGCCCTAAAACTGTCCTCTCACTGATCCAAGAGACAGGATGTGAGCAAGGAAGGGCCTTGGCCTACAGAGCGACGCGTCTGTGGGTATCGCAAAGCCACTTACCAGGGGTCGTAGAAATGGAGCCAGGGCTTCGCCGACTACAGACAGACCCATCTCCTTCCCCCCTTGCGGCCCCTTTCGGAACCGTCCTGGCCCTCCCTGTCCACCAAAGTGGTGCTACTAGCTTCCTCGGAACACATCCCCAGCAAGCCCTCTACGGCCACCGCGTCTGAGTCGTGGGTTTGAAACGCCAGATCATTGAGCTAGACGGGGGACGACGTGGACACACGTCCCGGAAACGGAGCCGTCGTTCGGTCACTATCCCGGTGTCACAATGCACCAGCGCCGGCGTCTGGACATCTTGGGGCTCAAATAGCCATCACGTTGAGCCTAGGAGATATAAAGACCCTTACGGCTAGACCCAGATCTTCGCCATTGAAGCGAGGCCATGCTGAGCGTCCCGTCATGAGCTTGCGATTCCATAAGCTATATGTACGGGGCTGCAAGTCAATGTCGATATGGATCCAAGACGGAGGGGCCGAGACTCCCAGCAATGACTGATAGTTGCGAGATCACACGTAAGGGGGCAGGCGAGACTCAACCCGTTGTAGCACATTCTAGGAAGACACGTAGGACCCAGGTGCCGTGAGAGAGAAAAAAAGAGGATCGGCTCCATCAGCTTGGGAGCGGAACCTCGCAGTAGTTGGCCTGTAAACGCGTGTCTTGGAAGCAGACAGCTTCCTGAACAGGCTGGTGCTAACATGTAGGCAACGAGATCAAAGGTTTGAGACGCAAGAGATCCTGATGACAAGAAGCGGCAACTGAGATGATCTGGCACAAGTCGCCGGGGTCAACAGCAGGCGGCCATGCAAGGGCTCCATCCTTCCTGGTGATCCTTTTGAGTTGGCAGCTACCTCTTTGGTATGGACCCTGTGGCATCATTGTTTGCTGGAAGATTGTAACAGTTACATTTTAGCGAAGCTAGGAAGCAGGCGGAGTGGTTCTCAGGCCTTCCACCTCGAGCATCAGTCGTGGGACTAGAAAAGAGCCATCTTCGTCATCCTGCTCTAGCGCTACACACGCCCGTTTATTAGCGCACAGACGTTGAGTCGTTTAGTCTAGATAGGGCACCGACAGCTTGATGCAGTTTGCCGATGTTTCGTGTTGCAGTGCGGTGATCAGAGTAAGGCACACTTGGGGTAGGGGTAATGTCTGTGTGGTGAGCTGTTCCTTTGGAGATGGTGCACAGAAACGTGACGAGGCGTTCGTTTTAGCCGCAGATGTGCGCCACGGGAGTATGCGGTCACCAACGTTCGGGCGTTGCCAACGCGAGAGCATGAATCAGACGTTTGAGCCTCTTCTCAGACTGTTCAGGGTGTCGAAAAGACTAGGCGCGAATTAGGTGCATGCGGACAAGGAAGGCTATTTTGTGCGTGGTTTGCGTCCCGCTCGCGTCTGCGAAGAGAAAACAAGGACGGGGATCCGGTATACTGGAACAGCCGCGAGGGGGGAGGTCTTGGTCAAGCAGCGTGTCTCTACCCGCTGTCGCTGGGCTTCCCACCATCAGATATGCAGGTTTTCCGAGCGGAATTCCGCCACCAACGGAGGGGCGTGATACACCACGTAACACATCATCGTGACAGTGAGAAACCATAGAAGTCAAGCAGGGCAATTCCTTGTTCCGGCTGCATGGCTTGCAAAGACGCGGTGAAGACTCGTCCATCTAGCCGGCTACTGGGTCCGCGCAAATTGTGGCTTACATGGTACTCGATACTTTGTAAGACTACCCGAGCTATAAGTTCCAAGACATGTGGTGCGGACGCAAGGAGTCTTGCTGTCGATTTTTCAGTCAGCTTTGGAGAAAGTGCGGGAAGACCCAGTATGCCCACATGAGATATTATGCGCACGCAGCTGCATCGCGACCGCGTGTGTTGAGGATGGCCCCAGTGACATGGATCTGGTCAGCGGAAGCGTCAGGAACGCGCAACGCTCTGCAGCATCTCAAGACGACATGCATTTCGAGCGAAGCAATTGACGGATATACTTTGCTGTTTTCGATCCATCTGGGTCTTCAAACAGGCTCGGCAAAGGCCAAGTCTTCTGTTGCCTTCAGGCTTCTCCTCATTGTCAGGGATCCGGGGAGGGCATCAGGGTCCGCCGGCCCGTGGGGAGGCGAAGCCTCTTTTTTCCATACCCAACAGCCACCTCGCGAGGAACAAGCAGCAGACCAGCGATGACAGAAGATTCCATGTGCCTACATCGACGAGGGTGGGAACCACGCAGCCAACTCCCCACCAGGGCAGGGTATGGCTTTGAGTAAACCTTGAACCTCGCAACATCAGCCATTGGCAGTTGGGTCGCTCTGGGTCCGCGGGATGCAGGCCGACAGAAGGTTCCCGCTTCTGAGGGCTTTTGCCAGGTTCAGGGTTTTCCTGTCTTGCTCCTGGATGGTTGCTCTTCTGTTCGAGGCTGGGGAAATATTGGCCGGGGTGTCCAATGTCGCAAGGGCAAGGCAAGGCTGGTATACTGGTCAATCGAAAACCAATGCCCAGTGGGTGAGGTTCAGTGGTGTAGTTTGGAAGGGGGCACGGAGCAGGCAACCCACTGTGACTGTTCAGATCTCTGCTCGCCCGCCGGAACGCGTGTGCCTGACGATAAGGCATGGGGTACCTATGCTAGCTAGGTTGCCTACAGGGGTCAATAGAAGTCTTTCCTGCAGGCCGCCAGACTGGCACACATCTTCTTGCTGACAGGGCGGAACCGGGGTGTGTGCGTGATGTGCAGATGAGCGAGCAAGTGGGCGAGTGGATGGCAAAGCGCTCGCTGCTTTTGCGAGAAATGGCCATGAGGAAGAGAAGAGGGTGCCAAAAGGCGTTTGGTGAGTGCATGAACACCACCTGGAGCTGGGACATGCAGCGTAGTGCATCACCTGGCATAACATAGTCACCAGTGGTCGGTTCTGTGCCGTCCGTGTGTGTAGCGTAGCAGGTGCACTGCTGGTGCGGGGTGTTGCTTCCTCCGTTCGCTGCTGCATAACCCGATGCACAAATCGCACATGACCATCGAGATGCTGCACGCTCCTCAGTGCAGCTGTCGGTGGTAAAAAGGTATGTATAGTCGCTTGTAGTGGACTTAAATCTGATGCTCAGCTTCACGGCGCAATACGAGCATCGCATATCAGTGTAAAGTACCGGGCGTGCATGTCTGCTTAGTAACGACACAGCCAACGCAGCTGTTTCCATGCTGCAGAAACCAAGAATCTCGAAGATAGCAGCAGCATGACCTTTCAACATTGCCTTGCAGTAGTAGCTAGCAGGGTTTCGTGGCTTGACGTAAGAAGCTGTAGGAGATAGAGCTGCCACAGTTCGGATGCTTTCACGGCAGCCACCTTCATCGATGCCTCGAACCGAGGATCATGATCTCCGAGGTTACCAAAAGAATCACCATCCATCTCGTGCGCGAGCTGTCATCATCAGCTTCATGCGTGGAGCTCTCTGACAGCGGCAGCGACATTACCCCGAGTTCCCAAGCTCAAAGATGCCATGAAACCGGGGAAAGGAGGATTCTCACTCTCACTACTGACATCTGGATGCACGAGACCCGACGAAATTCATGCCGTGGCCACATGTGTTCGTTTCCTCACCTCCGTCAATCTGAGCCTGACATTCATTACAAGCACACCTCTCGTCCCAACGCGCAGATGGGCGGTGAAGCTAGGTTTGGCTGTCGACCTCGGTACAGGGCTCCGTGTCTTTCTTGCTTCGGTCAAAGACGAGGGAAGGATGAAGCTCCGTCGTCCGTGATGGGAGTTGGGACGTGCATAAGTTCGCTGGCGGGAGCCAATGGGGGAGCGGACTAAATATGCACGAGATATGCACTCACGTAGTCTGATGCAGCGTTTTATGCAGTGCCGTCACAGCGAGTGCCTGATTATGCGCTGATCCTCACTGCTCCTCTTGTCCCTCTCCCTGTTCCTCGGCCGCCTCCAATGCGGGATGAATAATTGCCCTCAGAGGATCCTCGCACAATGTGTGCTGGTGCCCAGTAAAGGCGGCGATCCATTTCTTTCAGAGTCCAGTTCCTGGTCTTTCTCTCGCTTGCTTGATGATAGACAGACGCTCTTCCGACCCGCCCATGGAAGCTTCCTCGAGCCTGTGCCGCGGGCACGCATCCTGACAAACCAGGCTCCCTGCACTTCTCCAAGCTCGCGAATAGCTGCATCCATGTTGGCTTCCTGTTCCTGCAGGTACCTTTTGGATAGGCACTAACACAGCGTACCTTACATAGCACGAGCACTGCAGCGCCATGGAGAAACCGCAGCAAGAACCTCGACATATTTCTCAATATCCAGGACACAAGTCCAGAATCGAGATGCGCCCTCGTCTGTGGCTGCTGACAGTACAGACGAGACTGTGAATTGGAGGTGTGCGTGCTGCATCGGAAATTGAGCTGACAATGATTGGAAGAGACGAAGCGCACCATGACTTCCGGCGAACAACGTGGCTTTCGGCCAACGGTCGCAGACGACACGCTCGCCTTGGTCAATTAATCTATTCTGTCGAAACCAGGAACTTCGATCATTCGGTCATTGCTTTCAAAGGTCTTACAGATCCAAGCTGTACCGAGCTGTCTACACTGACCGGTAGGCCTTTCGACTCAACCAACAGCCGGCGGATGCACTGCAACCCCCCCTCGCGGCCTTCCACCCACCCACACACCTCAACATGCCATCCTTCGAAATGCAGATGCACACGGCCATCTCCATAACCCGCCCACCATCCTTCAACCAACCATTAGGGCGACCTTTACCCGCTTTCTCCTGCATCTGCGTTCATGCACACCCCGATGACAAGAAGTGCGTCGAGGGTCCTTCCCTGCGTAGTCAAACCGTCCTGGATGCCGCCAGAGAGAGGCACAGTGAGTGAGGCTGGCTGATATGTATTCCTGTCGATATTCGTCTGCTTCATGTATAACAAGGCTAGTACCGTATCCGGGTACCATTCTGCTGACTGAGTTCGTATGTAAGCGTTGACACTCGGCTTGAGATTGATTGAACAGAGCAATTGGGAGAGGTTGGGCCATACCTGTCACGACGGGAATAACCCACATCCCTCAGCAGGACTTACGAGGTGAGTGGGATTCAATAGTCGTGCAGGGTTTTCCTCTGCTGCCGGATCCCGTGTTTTTCTTCGGTCTGGAAATAGAAGATCGATACTTCCCCTCCAAATCCCATAACTATGCTAATAGTCGTTCCTTCACAGTTGACCATCTGCAATGATCGCCTCACGCTGTCGTCCCTCGCGTGTCCCTTGCGTGAGAGCCCACTCCGCACCAAGATCCCCCCAATCGATCCAGCCTCCGCTGAGTCAACAGCTGAGCCCCAAACTGGCTGCCCCATATGTCTGTTATCAGAGCCAGGGGTACCATGAAGGATTTGATCTGGTCACCTTCCAGTTTCTGCTGCTGAACTTTTCTTTCGTGGGATGGCGTGATAGCAGTGACCGCACAAAAGGGGAATCCGATGTTCGTATCAGTTCCGAACCAACAGGGAGCTGTCGTGTTACCGATATCCCACGCATCCCACGCATCCCACGCCAGGACAGCCTTACAGACACGTCACAATTCAACAACAAGGAAGAAGCATCAGCTTTGCTTCTTAGCGAGCTAAAGAGAAACCGAGTTTTCGGAATGCCAGAGTTTCGTGCGCCACCTACTACCGGAAGACGGATAGTACGATTAGCTTCGCTGCACATTCACTCTCTTTTTCCTTCTCCTTCCACGGCGAGGCGTCGTGGCCCGTTTGGCCCCTGCTTGCGATCGGCATAAGTGTGTTACAGATGGGAAACTTTACTCAGACAGACCACTTACAGGTCAGGCTAACCCACGCGGCGGTGACGGGAAGTGAGGGTGGCTTCAAAACTCAAGGATCCAAGTGTTTTGTTCGGGGATAACAGTATTATCCTTGATCCTTACAATTCACCTCGTGTCTCTCAAGTGAGGAAAGGAATGGGGTCAACAATGGAGCCATGATCAAATTGGGCGGGGGTGACAAAGTCTTGCTTCCTACCAAGTACGGGGAAGCGATGCTTGACGTCCGTATATGCATCGTCCCGGGAGCACGGACAAGAGCAAATCCCGCGAACTTGACGAACTCGCTGCAAAATGGACGAGTGTCAATGAACAGCTTTCCCAATATGTCCTGTGGTCACCAGGAAGTGGAGACATTTTCGCTCAGTCTGGCGGTGACATGTTGTGCCAGGGTAACCCAGCGACTGTTGGTGTCCTCAAGCCCTGTGTCTCATTTGGAGAAGAAGTCAGGAGCAAGAAAAGCAAAGAACCATGTCTTTTCGTGTCATGTCTTCAACTAACACCGCGTGTATGCACGATAAGAAAAGCATCACCTTGGAGACTGCCAGTGAGGGAAATCAAAGGTAGTACTCGTGCCCACCGTACCGGCGATCCTCCAGTCTTCCTTCGCCTTACTAGTTGTCACAAGGGGAGATACCACCCGCCTGGTGCAACGCTGGCTGCGCTCTCAAACTGCCGACTGTTTGTCCCTCCTTGCAACGTTCTCTTCTGCCTTCTCCTCAAATGGGCAGGCGCACCCCTGGATTGGAGCTAGGACAGGAACAAGCTACGAGATGTTACTAGGGTTCCATCCCGACAACAAGGCACGCGTGGGTTCTCTTGCTTGGGTGGAGACGAAGATCTTCATAGAGCTCAACATTCAGGGGGACCCGTTTTCTGTACGCCGTCCACAAGCCGTACAGGTCACTAAAAACGGAAGCAGAGAAATGACAAAGGATGAAGCTGTCTTGCTAGGAAGGGATTCCCTGTCCGCTTCCGTCTTCGTGATGTTTACTCGAAAAAGCATTGTTTACTGATTGGGAAGAGGAAAATGTCTGGTTCGGGAATCCAACACTACTTTCGTCGGGCATCAACAGCCACAAACTCAAAGTTGCTGGACACAACTACCTCAGTCTAGCCCAGTTTTGAAGGTCCAGCAAACCTTCAATGCGAACAAGAGCAAGCATTCCTTGAGTCCTAAAAGGGCTCAAGGAAGCCCCATATATATTGCGTATGTCACAGAATGTCTCAGACGACGAACACACCCCCGGCCAGCCACCCGTCCAGAAGCTAGAGAAGAATCCCCGACCGAGAATGAAGCCAGTCGGTCAATACCGTGTTTGCCGCATTCCTTTCGGGGGACTTGAGATAGTTCGGGGCTGCTTTTGACGCTCGGGGAAGGCCTTATCCTGGGCTCGCCGAAGCTAACGTCAACGGTTTGGCAGACGGACTTGGGCTTGGGTCGGGGGTTTCTGGCGCCGTTGAGGTTGGCGAAGGCGTTAGCATCGGTCTTGACATCTCTGTTTGGGTAAAGTAGGTGTTTTGGACTTTGTTATCACATTCGATCTTGCTAGATTACCCCTTTTCCTTCTAGATGAGTGATGGAATCAATTGGATGTGACACACAGACCTTGATTGACCTTCGCCAATCTTCACGGATAAGCTTGGCGAGCACACACACGCACGCGTGCCTGTTGGTGGCTTCTATAGGTCATCCCAATATCTTAGCATAATGACAAGGGATTATAATAAGATATGCTGCTATGTTATGATAAGATAGGAATAATATTGTACTATGAACGGCACGCCAGCCACACGGTCCGGCAGCTGGGCTGTCACTCAGACGCGCTATCCCGTGCCTTGAGAGAAGCTGCGACGGAGTTAGCCGTGATAAGGGGGGGGGGGGGGCTCTTGAACCCGAGAAAAGCGAGATTGAAGCTCGGGACGCGTCCTCGAGGAAACCGCGTGGGACTATAGGGTGTGTCCCAGCCCGGGATCACCGCGTTGGCTTGCACAAAGTCGATGAGCCGCAAAACGGAAAACCTTTTTCTCCTTCCCAGCCTTCTTGCAGAAAAAGCTCCCTTACGTAGGCCCTTGTCGCATGTTATGGGCACGGCAGTTGCGATACTGGAGAATTCCGGGACCGAAAATAGGTGTGTTCTCCATCCGTGGATTCGATAGTTTGTTCAAACATACGATCTGTCATCGGGCGTGTCATGCAGGGGTGATGCTTGCTTGCCCTGCAGCCGAACCTCCCGTTTCCTCCCAGTTCACAAGTACAGGGTATCAAGTACTTGATGCCTGGCTCTTCAAGGAAGATGTCAATAGGGTTGCAGTCATGATTATGATGATGGTGTATTAAGATGCTGGTTTAGACCTGTGACAAAAGCGAGAAAACTCTGAAAAGTTGTTTATGGGGCTGGAAGGAGACCAAGAGTAGAGTGACAGGGGCGCAGGAGGGTTTATCCTGAATCCTGACCAGCCCTATGAGAAACGCCTGGACGCCATGAAGTGAAGGGGGAATCAAATACTGCCGCCGCGGAATAGAACATAGATTCGCTGACATCTCAGTCTGTGCACCGTTGCGAGCCAAAGGGCCCAGACAACACACTGCCGCCGTGCTTTTCTCAATCTTGCTGATCCTCAACATCAGTGCTGTAACCGCCTCCTCTGCTCTTCTTGCGACTTGGGCGGAAGAAGTCGCCGATTGTATCACTGACACTTCGTGCTCTCCTCCGAACAGTGTCCTGGTCATACTCTCCAGCATCCCTATCCTGTTCGTCTGCGGATGCGGCGATATTGTCCTCCGAGGCAGGCACGAACGTCTGTTGAACGGATGCCCTCCTTGTAGGACTGACATCTCGATCGTCGTTGTCGTCGTCGTCTTCGTGATTAAAGAAGAGGCTGGCGCGGATACTCGATCGGAGACGGCGCATGGAAGATTTGCGGGCAAGCCTATCGTTGGGACGGAGGAATGCGTCTTTGACAACCGCTGTGACGGTAGAAGAGAAGGGCGAGGGTGAGATGAAGGTTCCGCGTTTTGCGTGCCATGATCTTGAGGAGAGATTGCCAGGTCTGGGTGTGAGTTGCCCATCTGGTGGGAATATCGGAGGAATCTGCCGGTCCCTCACAGGAGAGGCAGGATGTGAGCTACCGCCGGGTGAGGTAGCATTCGAGAGCAGCATGACCGAGTCGGCAGAGAGCGTTCTAAGCCCTCTCGGTGGCACGGTCGGCCCTTGAGGCGCAGACCAGACTTGAGAGAGAAGAGGTTCTGACTCTTGTGTTGGTGATGCCATAGGGCTTTCTGAGATTGGGTAGCGTAATGAGGGAACGTCCATGTCGTGTTGAGAAGGCCCAGGCTTGACGGTGCTCGCAAAGCTGACCCTGGAGAGTCTACTTGATCTCCTTGATCGTGACTGCGTGCCTATGTCGTCAGCGGCGCCTTCGTGTTGCGCCAGCCCGATCGTCTCCTCTACGCCGTCCACTTCGGACATGAGATCCTCTTCATCCCTTGGCTCACGCCCACTTGTGATGAGGAAGACGCCGAAGAATGTCAGGAGACAGCCACCCACAAATTTGCCAGCCTGCTCGGCCGTGGTGCGCTCAAAGTCGCGATAGAGGATCGCGCTGCCGAGGATGACGCAAAGCGTGAACATAACGAACTGGATTGGAATGACTTGCGTGGAATCAAACCGCTGGAGAGCCTTATTGACGTAGCGGATCTGCATGATTGCAGTCCCGAGAAGAATAAGTATGAGAACGTAGGTTACGGGAGTAGTAAAGGCCCGCCATAGAGTGGAGGAGAGCATCGACGAGACACCCTTGGTAGCCAGGGCAGTGTAGCCGCCTATGGATCGGTCAGTCAGGTATCCGAGAGCAGACTTGAGAAATGGAGCTTACCGAAGAGTCCAACAAGACCGAGGTCGATGAGGATTGTCTTCTTGCCGTACCTCGGACTTGCCCACATCAGCACAATGATGAGCGTGATGGTCACAGCTAGGTAGATTTCGAAGGCTAGCTCGGTAATGGCGTCCAAAACGGCGTGCGGATCGAGCTTGGTTTCCTCCTGCTTCGCGCTGAGAACCACCGTCACAACACCTCCAACTGCGATAACCACGCCCCAGAAGTCTCGCGCGCGGAAGCTCTCGTGAAACATGACTGGTGCGATGATACAGTTGGAAATAAGTGCTACAACTCCCAGAGGCGAGACGATGGATGCTGGAGCGAAGCCGTATGCCAGGAAATTGCCCATCTCGCCGAGAGTGATGAGGATCTGACCCAGCCACCAATAGGGGGATTGCAGATAACTCGAAGAAGTGTCGTCTCCTTCGCCATTCTCATCTGAGTCGGTGTCGCCGGCAGCCGTCGATCCAGAAGAGTGATATGAGGTGACGAGAGGATCCGACTCCCCAGCTTCGGCTCCATCATCCCTTGCTGTACTTGCTGCTGAGCCAACATATTCGCCGCTTCCTAGGCCCCCATATGGTCCAGCATGCGCCGCGCCGCCTATACTCTGCCCGCTCTGTGCGCGCTTCAAGGCCGCCCTTGCGCGCTGCTTGGCATAGGCCCGCTGCCTTTGCAGGCGCGTATGTGCGTAGCGCTGGACGTTGAGGGCGAGGGCAATGAGGATGTTGCCGACAATGGCAGTGATGATGCCTATAAGAGATGACCAATTCTGTAGTTTGTCATGGCCATCGCCTTGGCCTGGTGATGCCGTAGCTGACGCAGTAGCTGCCCCAGTCGCAGTCACGATAGCACTGCTCGCTTGTAGGGTCTGTGAGACGCGAATCGTCGAAGCAACGGCATTGCTGAGAATCGTCATTGTCGCCTTGTGAGAGATTTATTCGCTCTCGAAGGTACAGGGTCGCCGTCGAGGGAGGTGAGTGCTGCAAGTCGGACAGCGCCACGCAGAGACGGTGTCGAGGGACTGTCCGTGTATCATCGGGGCCGCCGAAGGGCGAGAGCGGAGGGAAGCACGGAGCAACCCGGGGCGCACAAGAAGACGGATCTGCGATTGAGGAGCATGCGAGGAACGAGTCGAGGCGTTTGTACAACTCTGAGGCCGAAGCGAGGTGTGAGCTGCAGGAATGCAGACGCGGGCGGTGGGATGCCTGAGGTCCTGGTCAGCAAGCACGGCAAGGGATGGAAATGTTGGAAGCTGGAGGCACAAACGCTGCGAGTAGTTTCCTGGAGCTGGGCCTGTGCCGGGTGGAGGGCCGGTGTGAGGAGCAAGAATCAGGTCGACGCTGGCTTGGCAGCGGTTGACATGGCGGTGGTGCAGATGCAGATGCAGCTGACAGCTATGCGGTCGCTCTGGCTGGCGGATGACGCGGGCGGGATGCGAATCCTGGTTCCAAAGGACGACGAGCAGGGGGTGCAGCTGTCGAGGCCCTCATCCTACCCTACAGCAGATAGGTTTGCCCACCACTTTGAGCCTAGGAGAAGTATTCGAAACTTGTGCACAATGAGGGATCTTGTTTGGGATCTAACTTGAACGATCACAATAATCTGATTAGTTGAATATGGGATCAAGGATAAGGAAGTGTGCTCTTCTTATTGTTAAGCTTGGATTTACCACGACGCATTTGGAAATGTACGCCAACACACCTACCTACAGTCCAAGATTAAGGTATGGAGTATCTTTTCATCGACACTATGGGAGATTGGCGTCGAAAGAGTTCGTCTTAAATTCAAAACACTGAGGACCACAGTATGAGAGACTTACACAGTCACAAATGATGAGGCATGAGACCAAGTGAAACTCGAGCAGGAAAAGTCGCTGTAAGAGGAACTTGGATCGCCAAGAAGCCTAACATGTCATCCTTTGGGTCACTTAGGTACTGGATCATGACAGAGAAGTCCACGTATTAAAGCTACTCAAACTCAGGTCCAAGACATTCTGTGTTGCTTTCGTAAAAGCGCTTGGCAGCCCTACCCCGTGCAAGCCATAAAGGCGGACATGGTATAAGGCACTATGAAAGATCAACCTTCCTCCACAGCCACGACCTTGTTATCGGTATTCACAGCAATCCTAGCACGCTGGAGCGAAGCCTTGACAGGGCGACGCGCGGAGAAGATCTCGTCCAGCTCTTCCAGAGTTCGTCCCTTGGTCTCCGGCAAGAAGAAGTAGAACACAGCTGTCTGCACCGCGCACCACCCGAGGAAGACGAAGTAGGTGCGCCAGCCGATACGCTCGAGGCTTATGGGCCATGCGAACTGATTGAGAAGACCAGCGGCGTTGACTGCCAGATTGCAGAATGCCATGCCTTTAGCGCGTAGCTCGAATGAGAGCACCTCAACAGGGTACAGAGCTTGAAGAGGAGTGATGCCGACAGAGAATACAGCGCCGAAGATGAAGATCATGGCAATGACGGCTCGGGCAGCGTCCGTGTTCTGTTCGTCAGAGTTGTTGTACAGCCCCGCGGCAGTACTAACACCGATCCAGCAGATACAACAGGCTCCCATGGAGAAGATCATCAAGGGCCTGCGACCAACACGTTCGACAAAGGCAGCACCGAAAAGGGCGAAGCAGAACTGGAAGCAGGCGTAGCCGAGATTGATGCGGGCCTTGACACCGTCTCCCTCGTATCCTACAGTGTCCAAGACGGCAGGGAGGAAGTATGTCAGCGCGCCATTGCCAGCCCATTGACCGAAGATGGCGAAGGTGCAGTTGCATGCGACGCGGTAGCGAGATGCTCGAGAGTCGAACAGCTTTCGGTAGTCCCACCAGCGCTTGTCCGAGCCCTCGGTGTTGAGATGAGTCTCGTACTCGTGGAGCTGCAGCTGCACCCATGGAGAGGCCTCGTTACCGAAACCATGCCACTTGGTCAGAATGGCACGGGCCTTTTCCCGCTTGTTGTGAACGTAGCACCACCGAGGAGACTCAGGGACAAGGAACGCGCCGATGCAGATCAGTCCAGAAAACAAAAGCTGCAGCCAGACGGGGATTTGCCACGACAGAGTGCCCGGCAGATCAAGCGCACCCAGCACCGATCCTGCCGACAGGATCGAGCCAGTAAACCAGAAAGTATTGCAGTAGGCGGTAGCCACACCGCGGTAGACAGGGTGGGATGTCTCGACAACGTAGATGGGACCGGCCGCACTGGCGATGGCGACGCCGAAGCCGAGGAAGAAGCGCCCAGCCATAAACTGATCGACGGAGGCGTTTTCACGAGTCATGCCCGAGATGATGGTGCCGACGATGACGAGAATCGCGCCGATGAACATGCCGACTCGGCGGCCCCAGGTGTCGATGGCTGGGCCGACGAAGGGCAGAGCACAAACACCGCCGATCTGATACATGGAACTGACAAGGCCAGCCCAAATCTACGAGATAAAGCTTGTTAGCAAATCTGTTGTGGTATGCTGATATCTGGGCCATATAGACTTACACCGTCGTTGCTGCCACCAAAGAAGTCGAGGAATTTGCTGTTGGCGGTGAGACCACCGAACAAAGAACCATCGAAGCCGTTCATGGTCTGACAGCAGAATCCGACCATGGTGCAGGCGAAGAGGAGGAGCATCTGCGGGTGGAAGAAACTCGGCTTCTCCTTGACGAGGGCTTCGTGGAAAGCGCCGGAGCCCTTGGCGACTTTGACATCGGCGACCTCGATCTCCTAGAAAGAAAGCAGGACACGTTAATAATCCTTCCTCACAAGTCATAGTCTGATGGGTTGGACGTTGTGAGAAACTTACCATAGTATCGTCCTTCTCCCCCATCGTCTCGCGTGTAGCGTCTGTGTTGTCGGCCATTGTCGTTCAGCACGATATGTCAGAACTGGGGAAACAAGTCTTGACAACTCTTGCTAAATCAAAGCTAAATCGCTAGTTGACCTGGATGGTCCCATAATCTTGCTGCTGATCACCGGGTGGTTTATATCCAAGAGCGCAAGGCCAATGCCGAGGACAGACTGGACTAGGCGCCCGGTGAGGCAACACGTGATGCGTGCATATATAACCCCGGTGAAGAATCATGCCGGTAGACGAGGTCGGACCATGCTCCCTCCCCGTGCCTGGAAAGGACTAGCAGACCAATATTCCCTGCTTCATTCTTACGTTTCCCCATGCTCCCCCGCTTATCCCCGCCGATCTAGACCTCCAAGTGGCTGATCCAATCTCTGGGGTCTCGGCTCTTTGCGGGCTGTGGGTAGCCGACGCCGTTGCGCAAAGGGTATATCTGACTCCGTCTCCGCATCCTAAACGTCCTAATCTAATATCTGAAGCGATTCGAAATTTCCCAATCCATCGGCGTTATGTTCCACACGTTCGAGGCGCAGGAGCCCCCTAGCAGCGATGAGAAGGCCGCGTCTGCGAAGAAGCGTCGGGTCAAGACCCGTGCGTGCCAATCGTGCAGGAGACGGAAAACCTATTGTGACGGTGACATACCGTGTGGGACTTGCAAGTGGTATCGGAAAGCGGCCCAGTGTTCCTTCATGAGCGAGACAAGCCGGCCCTCCGAATCGGGTGCGAAAAGGTGAGCAGAGCATCTATCCCCTGCAAGCATGCATACATACATGCATGATCTGCCGAGGCAGGGCAAGGTGACTGCAAGACTCATATCGAGAACAGACAGAAAGTAGACCGTACAGCCAGTTTGGATGCTATTCTTCAGCGTCTCTTCCCAGGACAGTCGCTCCAAGAGCTAGCCAACCTATCTCGAGAACAGCTCCTCGAGCAACTTCCCAATCGCCCAAGTCCGGCTTCCCCAGGTGCAGACATCCAAGATGTTGATAAAGACTCGCAAGATGACGCTCGCAGTCTTGAGCAACTGCAAGACTTCCCAGAGTCTCGAACAGCAGCGACAAGCCGACCCCAAAGTCCCTCAGCAAACAATGGCGTGACCGACGATATCAACGCCCTGGCTCTTAAGCCGAAAAGAGCAAGGTCTTATCTAGGTGTATCATCTGTGGTTGCAGTCTTACGCATAATCCTGCTCCTGGACCCGGAGTCGAAAGCTTTTGCGACCTCTACCACTAACCCTCATCCACGAGCTGCCCTTAGCCGCGAAACTTCGACTGGTCCCAAATCGCAACCAAACTCATCATCGGCGTCGGAACAACAGCCGACAATGTGGGACGAGGTGCCCGCTATCAACGCCTTCTTCACATATGTACATCCTCAGATCCCGCTCCTGGACGAGACTGAGTTTCGAGAGTGCTACATGAAGCAGAGTCGCGATGATCCTCGATGGAAGCTGCTACTCAACTCAGTTCTCGCCATGGGCAGCGCTGCAGCGAACAAAGCGGAAGACAGAGTCCACCTCGTCTTCTATGAGAGAGCACGACAATACCTGGATCTCGAGATCTTTGCTTCTGCTCATTTGGAGACTGTTCAGGCGTTGATCATCCTGGGTGGCATGTATCTTCACTATATCCAGCAGCCGAATCTTGCGAGCTGTCTTGTCGGAGCAACATTCAGGATGGCGACGATTCTGGGACTCCATCGGGATTATTCTGAAGCTGGAGTGGGAACTAGACCAGCTGATTTCTCGGCGATTGCTGAACTTCGAAGACGGACTTGGTGGTGCCTTTGTTGCCTGGATGCGTGTAACGCCAACTTCCTTGGACGTCCCACGCTGGGACGATTAGGTCCTGGGCATACTGCGAAGAAGCCTGAGCTCCCTGTGGTAGGTTTCAATCCTCAGTGTTGGAATCATGCAGGCTGCAGACTGACAACTCTCTACAGAACAACAACGCGGCCATCACCACTCTTCTGCAAGACACCATCGACTACTGCGTGATCAGTACGAAGATGGACGACTACCTCGTGGATCACTCAGTATTGGGCCACCACACCAGACAGGAACTCGACCGAGCCTTCTCAGGCTGGCTAGACAGAGCATCGCTGCAGCACGTGGAGCCGTCACCAGATATGCCCACAGGCGTGACTGTTGCCATGAATGCCATGCGATGGCGCTGCCAGTCGTCACGTATCTTCATCTACCGGCCCATCCTGCTGTGGTACGCTATGCGGAAAGAGCCCATGGACCGTATCTCCGCCAGCAAGCGTGAAGCCATTCTCGCCTGTCGACAAATTGCAGGCCAGCTCATTGAAGACATCTCAGCGACGTGGCATATGCCTTCTCCCTGTCTCATGGCTGGCTGGCCGGCAACGTGGCTGATATATCAGACCAGCATGGTACCAATGCTATCCCTGTTCTGCGACAGCGAGTGTCCGGACGTCGTCGCAACGTGTCGCCAGCAAGTCGAGCTAGTGATTCAGACTCTTTCCGCTCTGGAGAATTGGTCATGTACGGCTCGTCGGTCGCTGGAGGTCGTGACGCGTTTGTACACTGCTAGTCAAGCGTATCACGAACGAATGCAGCGGCAAGCCAAGGCTCGGCCTATCGTGCCGGTGCATAGCATGGGAGATGAGCCGAGTGAGGAGGTGAAGCAACAGCCTCAGGAATTCTCGGAGGAACTAGCGCACGAGACACCAGCTACGAACTTGTCTGGCAGTGCTGGGGAAGAGTTCCTTCTTGGGGAGTTCTTCGATGATATGTCTTGGTTGGACAGCCATGATCAATCGGCGCATGGAGTTGGGAATGATCTGGCATTCTTGGACTACTACGACATGTAAGGAAGAGATCAATTCCATGAAGCCAAAACTGTAACATTGTCACCATCTCGTATGCGCGAAGTTCAGTCTCAATCATAGTCGGCGTGAGCCACAAAGCTAACCGACTATTTGCACATTGCATGCCTCCTCCACCTCCTTGCATTAAACCTAGTCTCTGAACATCATTACCAGTTTCGATTAATTACCATCGTGTCGGAACGCTCCGACCTCGGCGGTTGAGGCTCAAAAGTGACCTGAAAACAAGGTTTGGATCGTGGTATCCATTCCGTCATGGCCCCTGACTCGCAAGCAGGATCTGATAAGCTGAACGACGAACGACGAAACGACCGCCCCCACTCTCCATTATTCATGCTCTCATCTAGATTGCAACGCTGGTAAATCAGCTAAAACCCAGACAAAGTGGGCTCCTAGTCCAAGGTCCCGTCCGCTATATAACGCAAGATTAAGGACCAGAGTATAATTCACGTGCTCCATTCCTCATGCGGCCATATCCGAGGATTCGGCTGGATACACGAGTCATACACGAGTCAAGACAAACCAGGAACAACACTCTTCCATGCGCGCGCGGGTAGTCGGCGAAACTGGGTGGGATAGATCCACTGAACTTGCTGGAGACTTGCCTACTGTAGCTTAGTTCGACGATTGCATAGGCCGAAATGTTTCTTGCTGTCCGTGTTAAAGTTTCGTTTGACGTTTGCTTGGTAAGGGTTTTAAGGTTTCGAATATATAATTGACATAGCCTCAAAACCACTTACGTAGTTTCGTCTCCTCCCTCCTATACCTGCTTCGTCACTTGTCGCCACTACCAGGTTAAGGCCCCGTTATGTTAGCCTGTTGAAAATTGCTGTGACATAAATTCTCTAGAAGAGTATAATACAAAGATGGCAGCCGCCGAATTGGGGTTCTTGGCTGATTCCTAGGAGTGCCAAGTGACCGTTTACTTGTTTCTGGTTATCACTTCTTCGGTCTTTACTGTCATAATGAAGCTCTCATTACCCATTCTCAGCCTGGCATGGGCTGGCTTCGCCACGGCCAGAGTCGCGACGAAGCAAGACGGCTATGATTACATCGTCGTGGGCGGTGGTCCATCCGGCATCATCACAGCTTCGCGGCTCGCCGAGGCTAACAAGAAGGTCCTCCTCCTCGAAAGAGGACCAGGCCCGACTGTTGATACTGGTGCTGAACCCATGGTATGGAACGACACTCTGACTGCTGTCGATGTCCCTGCACTGGCTCCCGGTATCACCGGATACATGTGCACTGACACACCTGGTTCGGCTGCCTGCGTCCTCGGCGGCGGTGTCAGCATCAACTACCTCGTCTTCGTCCGCCCAGCCGCCCATGACTTCGAGAACTGGCCCGCTGGCTGGAAGTGGGAGGATATCGCTCCAGCAGCTGAGCGGCTGTACGAGCGCAACCCTGGCTCCACATTGCCTTCAGCAGATGGCGAGAGATACGATCAAGGTCTCTACGATACTGTCCAGCCAGTGTTGGCGAAGAATGGATGGTCTGCGGTTGATATGCTTGAGGAGCCCAACAAGAAGCATGAGGCGTACAGCTACCCTGCCTGGAACATCAAGGACTCGAAGCGCGCCGGTCCTCTTCGCACTTACCTCCCCGAGGCTCAGAAGAAGCCCGGCTTCACTCTCCGTACCGGCGCAAAGACCACCCGTCTCATCCGCAGCAAGGACCGTGTGACCGCCGTGGAGATCGAGACCGATGGCAAGAAGGAGACCATCAAGCTCTGCAGTACTGGTCGTGTCGTCCTGAGCGCCGGTGCTATGGGCACTCCCAGAATCCTCTTCAACTCTGGTATCGGACCCAGCGACCAGATTCAGGCTGCCAAGCAGTCTGGCATTCAGGTTCCGGCGAAAAAGGACTGGATTAACCTCCCCGTCGGTCAGAACCTGAAGGATCATCCCATCTTCTCTATTCGGGTCCAGACGAACGGCAGCTTCGACGCTACCAACGTTGCTGGCGCCATCAATGGCACAGACACTACAAACATTGAGATCTACGAGGAGGCTGGCTCTGGAGTCCTGTCTCAGGGCCGTCACCGTATCATCTTCTTCACCTCTCGCGAGGGAACCGACGGAATCACTCGCTACTACCAGGGTTCCCTCGCAGCTGCAGGACCAGGCCTTGTCGGAGTCACCTCGTACATGACCCACGGCCTGACGTCGCAGGGTGCGTTCTCCATTCACCCCAACGGCACAGGTTACTTCTCGGAGAAGGTTCACCTCAATACCGATGCGGACAAGGAGGGTGCAGAGGCATTCGTCAACAGCATGGTCGAACTGTTCACCGCGCCTGGAACTGGTTTCTCCTTGGCCAGTGGCACCAACGCCACTACTATCTTGGACTCTTTCACCTCTGGAAACCACTATGTCGGCTCTGCAAAGATGGGTGCTGATGATGGAAGGAAGGGCGGTTCTTCCGTGGTTGATCTGAACACCAAGGTGTACGGCACAAAGAACCTCGTAAGTGAATACTCGACATTCGTTGAGATCTAGTGAAAAGTTGAATCAACCGCTAACTGAATGGAACAGTTCGTCACTGACGCTAGCATGCACCCTGATCTTCCGACCGGAAACACCCAGGCTATCGTCATGGTTGCTGCTGAGGCTGCAGTGTCTAAGATCCTGGCTTACCGTGCTTAAGGGATGTTGGAGACTTGAGAGGATATATCTCTGATTGTAGGCCCCTCTACATGTATATACTGTTTCCCTTATAGACTTTAGAGTCAACACACTGGGGTACGCATCCCGTTACCATTTCTCACCAATTTCCACTACGCTGAAGAAGTAGTTCTGAAGGGCGAAAATTGGAGGTTGTCAGATAAGCCTCGCTTGTTGACGCTCCTCGTCATCGCCAGAAGCCAGGCTGTCAGAACCTGTCATGTATCCGTGATACTGAACAGCTCAGGAGACCTATCTTGGCCGACCATCACGCAAATTCCAGCGCTGTGCCGCCTTGAGTTTAGCAGCCTTCTTTGCCTCTCTCCTCACAACCTCATACGTAGGCTCATCAGTCCAAAACTCAAAGTCAGCCTCCCCATTCCCAGGCTTGCTCATCTGCCACGGCATCCACGGAACCCGAAGATCATTAAACACGGCAATATGCTTAGCAATCTCCTCGGGCTTTGTCTTTCCTGTTGCGCCGAACTCTTCGAAGAGCATCAGCTTGTTCGCTGCTAGGGCGTGCTTCAAGGCAATGGCGCCTTTCTCGCGGAACTCGTCTACACCGCTGTAGGAGTGCATGTTGATGAGGTCTAGAGCGTCGCAAGCCCAGTTCTCGGGGATGTCGGAGTTGGGGAATTCGTTGCCGCCACCTCCATTGCAGTTAGCACATGGTGGAGTTTGGTACACAGGGCTGGTAGAAGAAGTTGGAACTTACCTGTAGAGATCAAGACACGGCTTTTGCGCATGATCTTACGCATGAAAGTAGCTCGATCGCACCACCAAGAAGGATGGGGAGCAATGTTTCCGTTCAGATGGCCTTGCCCTTCGTTCTGGATGTTGAATGAGAATATGTGGCTGGAGAGGTCCTTCCAGGCAGGGCTGCCCCGGATGAGGGTGTTGCGGTGCTCGAGAATGTGCTTGATGCGGTTCTCAAAATCCGAAATGGCGTTGGGATCCCTGTACCAGAACTCGACGTTGTTCTGTTTGACGCTACCAAGGGCGCAGTCTACGGCAGGGAGGTGGTACTTCTCGACGTAGGTGTCGTTACCCCAGCAGCCGAGTTGATAGCGGTCATGAAGAGCAATGGTGAGCTTGATGCCTGTAGCATAAATCCGTTAGCCAATGTGTATGATCAAGTTTGAGTCAACGATAGTTTGGAGTTGGCTGGTTGTGACGCACCGCGTTGATGGGCTTCCACCATCAGCTGGTCAATGGCTTTGAGTTGGGTATCATCATAGACTCCAACCTTCCGAGGTTCAACGTCGGGCATATAGACTGAACCCGTACGCTTGAAATCCGAGAAGGTTTCGGAAATGAAAAGTCGCAGGACTTTGAGGTCCGCCGCTTTGATGGCATCGAGGACATCCAATCTGTCCTGCCTGAAGGGTCAAAGTGTTAGAACATCCAGAAACGATAGCTTCCAATATTGGGAGTGATAGACCTACTTTTGAAACGCATGAAGGAAGAAGGAGTTGACGCCAGCGAAGCTATGCCCAACATCACAATCTTTTGGACCCGGGTGACGAGGTGGTGCTGCTGTCGCCAGCCCGACCAAAGTCAGTGCTTGGATGATGATGTTCTTCATGACTACTCCTTCCAAGGTGGTATATTGGAATAGTTGCACGATATTCGACGGCGGTTCGAAGACAAAGCTCGCGTTGAATACTCTACTTTATACAATACACGACTTCGGCTCCGTTGCGATCTCGAGGTCGTCGAAACCCCGCTTCAAGAAACATGTGAAATCACAAACTAGCTACTTCTCCTGGCCCGGATTTTCATATTCTGAGTGCAAGACGATGCTTGGCGCATCCTTCGCCTGGGAATGAGGGATGCGCTAGGAAGAATCGAGGTTGACGCAGCGTGCAGATCTGGGGTCAGTCTGGGGAAGGACATTGCCGAAATGCCAACCTTGCTACAGAGCTGGGCTCTTTCAGGCAGTTACGAACGGAGATATGTTTGGCGCCTTAGCGTGTATGTGTACATATGGGTTTGGACGGACTTTGATCTGGAGCCGAGCTGCGTCGGGGACAGAGGACGAAGAGGCAATGCGACAAGTCTGGTCGAGTAGGGTTTCCAACGCCTTTGGGTCTTTTTTGCTGAATGCATGGGAGTCTACATGCTCAATTGTATATTCGAGCATTGGATTTGTACTACAGATTCCTATTCGATGGGCATTGTCTTGACGCATTGTAATTGAAAGGTAGATAGATGTCTACTGCCACGTGACTGCACATTAATGGCAGCCGAAATGGAGGTAGACTCAGCGAGCCATCCTCATCCTCATCCTCACCGTTCACCACACCGGCAATGTAAGACGTGCACGGGATCATCTGCAACGGAATCACTTGCACGGAATTCCGCTCTAGAGCGACAAGGCGTGGCATGTCATGTCAGGGTCCCTCACCCGTGGCGCCACCTCGGAGCAACTCACTGCATCACTCCTCGGTATAAGCCCGCTGTCTCCTCTTCCTTCACCAGCCAAGCCGCATCCAATTCCCCCGGGGATGCCACCCAGAACCGAGCTCCCCGAACCCAATCGGGACATATGGCGGCCTCATGCCGTGCCGTGTCCGATTCGGAATCATGAAGTTCCGCACTCAAGCTGGGACATCCGCCTTAGCGCCCATCCCGCCTCCTAGCGTGTGTAGGCCTAGGTATGTATACTTTAGAGCCACGGCGCTGGACACTGCTTTGCTGGCCTATTGCTCTCGACTCATGGTTTATCCAGCTCTGACCGTGATTCTTTTTTAGCTGATCACATTCAGGAGGCTGACCTTGGGCTGATCTCGATTCGGGTCTTTTTTTCTTTTTTTTTTCCCTTCCTGTTGCGTTGACAGCCTATTCTACTCGCCAGCCGACTCTTGTCACTTTACCCGGTGGCGCTTCTTAACAGTTGCCCCCCCCCCCCCCGGCGCGCTCTCATCGCACTTACACCCCATCCTGGGCCACTTCGTCATTGAGCATGCACGCCTCACTTAACTCGCCCACCATGTCTCTTCGCAAAGTGACGCCTATCAGAGACAATTGGCAGTTCAAGCAAGGTGGTGAGACAGACCAGGCATTCCTGGCAGTGTCACGGTTCCCAACCCAGATCCATCTTGACCTCCTCCACCACAACAAAATCCCAGACTTCAACATCGGGAAAAATGAACTTGATGTCCAATGGGTTGGAGAAGTCGAATGGGTCTACAGGACCTCTTTCGCTTCGCCAGAGGTGCAGAATGGCGAGAAGGCGGTCCTTTCCTTTGAGGGCCTTGATACCTTTGCGACGGTGGAGCTGAACGGGGACAAGATCCTGGAGACTGAGAATATGTTCATCCCGGAACGTGTCGATGTGACCAAACGTTTGGCAGGGAAAGGCGAAGAGAACACTCTGGTGATTCACTTCGCCTCTGCTTCCGAGCGTGGACAACAGCTCGTGGACAAGTACTCCGATCATCGCTGGGCCCTCGCCAACGGTGACGCCTCAAGACTGCCGGTCAGGAAAGCACAGTACCACTGGGTAAGCTCAAATCTGCTTTCTATTTCTCACCATTCAGAAAGCTAACACACCTCAAGGGTTGGGACTGGGGCCCGAAGCTGCTCACTGCTGGTCCATGGAGGCCAATCAACCTGGAGGTGTACTCCGCTCGGATCAGCGATCTGTTCACCGAGATCAAGATCGACGACTCTCTCAAATCTGCGGAAGTCGTCGCTCACGCCACTATCGAGGGAAAAGCCTCTAGCGTCCGCTTTGATGTGTCTATTGATGGGGAGACCGTCGCCTCAGAGACTGTGAACGCATCCAGCGACACCCAGGCCACCTTCAAGATCCTCAACCCTAGGATCTGGTGGCCAAAGGGACACGGAGAGCAGCCTCTTTACACTGTCAAGGCCACTCTTCTGGGTGCCAACAACACAGAGCTTGATACCGAGTCTAAGAGAATCGGTCTTCGCAAGGCCGAGGTTGTCCAGGACCCGTTCTCTGATGGGACACCAGGCTCTAGCTTCTACTTCAAGATCAACAACCAGCCCATCTTCTGTGGAGGCAGTAACTGGATCCCAGCCGACAACTTCTTCTGCCGCATCTCTGATGAGAAGTACTACGACTGGGTCAGGCTCCTGGCCAACGGCAATCAGAACATGCTCCGTGTCTGGGCAGGCGGCATCTACGAGCAGACAGCCTTGTACAATGCCTGCGACGAGATGGGAATTCTCGTCTGGCAGGACTTCATGTTCGGCTGCGGCAACTACCCAGCCTTCCCGGAGTTCCTGGAGTCGGTGCAGCGAGAGGCGATTGAGAACGTCAAGCGGCTGCGACACCATCCTTCTGTCGTGATCTGGGCTGGCAACAATGAAGACTACCAGATCGCTGAGGATGAGGGTCTGACCTGCGACTACGAAGACAAGGATCCGCAGAACTGGCTCAAGTCCAACTTCCCTGCCCGCTATATTTACGAATCACTGCTTCCCTTGGTCTGCAAGGAACTGATCCCAAACGTCTTCTACCACCCAGGAAGCCCGTGGGGTGGGCCGAAGAAGTCGGACGATCTGACTGTTGGTGACGTTCATCAGTGGAACATCTGGCATGGCTCACAAGAGAGGTACCAGGATGCTGCTGTGCTTACTGGCCGCTTCATCTCCGAGTTCGGCATGGAGGCTTTCCCCTCCGTCAAGACTGTGGATAGCTACCTCCCGCTTGGAAAGGATGACCCGGATAGATACCCGCAGTCATCAACTGTGGACTTCCACAATAAGGCCACGGGCCACGAGCGTCGACTTGCGCTGTACCTCGTCGAGAACATGCGGTACTCGGTGAACAACTTGGAAGACTACGTGTACAGCACGCAGTTGATGCAGGCAGAGTGTCTGGCCTCGTGCTACCGCCTCTGGAGACGGGCCTGGGCTGGTCCCGGCAACGAAAAGTGCTCTGGCGTACTCGTCTGGCAAATCAACGACTGTTGGCCCGTTACCTCCTGGGCCATCTGCGACTACTACCTCCGCCCCAAGCATGCCTACCATGCCATCGCTCGCGAACTTCTCCCCGTCACGGTCGGAGTTGAGCGCATCGTGACGGAGAGGCAGAAGAAGTCCAACGTCGGCAGGCCAGACCAGCTGACCAAGTTGAATATCTGGGGCTCGAATTTGACCTTCAGCGATGAGGTTGTCGATTGCACAGTCAAGTATTGGAACGTCAAGACGGGCGAGGAACTCTCGTGCCGGATAGTCTGCAGCAACTTCTCTCTGCGGGCTAACCAAAGTACTGAGATCGGGGTCTTCGAGTTTGACTCGGCTATCCGTACCAAAGAGGAGAAGGAGGGCGCGCAGATTGTCGTGGGAACGTACCTCACTAAACAGGATGGCACTCTTCTATCTCGGTACATTGACTGGCCACAGCCGCTCAAGTACGTGCACTTCCCCAAGCCGCAGAAGCTTCAGGCCAAGCTTTCCGATGATGGAAAGAGCGTTGAGGTGAGCGCTGAGGTGCCGGTCAAGGGTGTGGCGGTGGAGTGCGAGGATGATGAGGTCAAGTTCGCGGATAACCTGGTTGATGTTGTGCCCGGGGAGGTTGTGAGGATTGGGGTGCAGGGTGCTAGCACCAGCACCAAGTTCACCACTCGGTGCCTGAACTTGATCGGCTAAGGCAGAAGTTAAAGTAGTGTCTCGTTTATCATAGATCCAAATAACATGGTCTTTCAACTGTAGTTGGTTTACAGAGTAGATCTCATCATGACAGGCAGATGATCCTGTAGTGAGGTTGTGTGGCTGATGCACTGCTCACCAGCCACCGTGGCTGCGAGCTATACCAACACATGTCAATAACGTACGTGTGACACAATGTTTCCCTTGTTTCATTCACCACACTGTGATTCAATCTGGCCCTGCAAAGGCACAGCAAGAAACTGACGCTGATACATATAATCCATCTCAGATCACTTTGCAAGCTATGGCGAGCGAGGACAAGCATCTCTTCGGGCTCCCTGACGGTGCTATCGACATCCAGAAGGAGTACGATCCAGAATTCCTAAGACACTTGCGCCAGCCCCGACCTCGTGACCAGCCATCTGACGTGCCCGAGTCCTTCTTCACTTTTGATGATGCTCTCGAAGACCTTATGGAGGTGTACTCCACCGGGAAGGTCTCAGACATACATGCACTAGCATCGCAGCGCCTCTTCTTGCGCTACAAGTATCCTGATGGCGAGCCATCCCTGGACCAAATGGCTCGCTGGTCTAAACACGGAGCTTTCAGCATCAGGCGCCATACCTCTGTATTGAATGGCCCAGTCGGTGCCTATCTGGTCCCAAAAGGCCAAGGTTACGCCCTTCACGTACTGGACCCAAAGGGGCCCTTGCTAGCAGATGCAATAAAGCACGAAGCGCTGCGAGGGTTTGGATTTCCTACCAGTGGCCCCTCATTCCCTCGTGATGAAACGGAATTGGCAGAGCACACTGCCCGCAAGTCCTCGAGCTCGTGGTGGCCTAGCCCATTCGACACTTTATGGTCTCTGATGGGCGGGGGGAAACGAAGCGGGGATGGGGTTGGTCGTGGTGAATCGAGTGATACATCTTCATCCGAGATGGTGAGGGTGATGATTGACGAGGATGGCACTACAGAAGAGAAAGTCACCGAGCATACGGATGGGAAAGGGCGTCAGATCAAAGTTGTGATGGAACGGAAGCTTGATTCGGAGGGCAATGTGATCAGCGAGACGACGAGGAGATTTGAGGATGGCAAGGAAAAGGACGTGTACGACGAACTGCAATGATCCCGCTGAGCTACGATGTCCACTCGGTGAAGCAGTGTCTTTGATCCACAGATGTGGGCGATTGGGAACGAGGAAAAAGATTGGTATGAACATTTATGAGATTTGTATAGTAATGGAATCACAGCGACCGCTTGGACTTTTTTTTCCCTCTTCGAACCTATGCCTTACCCCTCGCGACCGCCTTCTTCTTGCGCACCAGCCGTTTCCGTGCAATCAGCTTTTGCTGCATCTCCGACTTGGGATCCTCCCCACCATCCTCCTTCTTCACACCCTCCTTCGCCGCCTCAACCCTATCCGCCTTCTTCTTAGCCTTCTTAGCCTGCCTCCTTTGCTGGCGTTTAGACAGCGTCTTGGTCTCTTCCGGCTCGGGTTTCGCCTCTGCTTCCTCCTTGGCGGCTTTGTCGCCCTTCTTGGAAGGCTGAGAGGACTTTTCCTCGGTGGCGCGACGTCTCTGCACGACTTGTGCGTTCTCGATGGCGAATTCGACGATGAGACGCTGTTTCTTGCCGGTGTCGCTTTCGAGCTGGAGGCCGTTGAGGTAGCGGAGACCCATGAGAGCCCAATGATGACTGCAGTACTCGATGAAACCGTATCCACGACTCTTGCCGGCTCCGCTCTGCTCGGGTACCTTTGAGCCTTGGGCGCTTTCGAAGACGATCTTGGCTTGGCGGACGATACCCTTGCCCTTGAGCTTGCGCTGCTTCTCTTTCTCCCTAGAGTCTGGGCCATCGCGCGCGTTCTCTTCCTTCGACAAGGGTTGACGACGTCCAGCCCGAACATCCTTTGCAAACTCAACAACAGCCTTGCGAGCTAGCTCCTTGAGCTCCTTGGAGCCGATGTTGCGGGGAACGTTACGAAGCGCGAGACGGGTTAAGCTGATGTGGAGACTGGGGTTGCTTTGGACCATCTTCTTGCGCTGTTGAGCACTTTGTATCCTCATCTGAACCTCAGCTTCTGGGAGGAGCTTATGAAGCGCCGAGTTCTTGCCGATGGAACCTTCATTGAGGAGGTACAGTCTTCGCTTGTCCTTCTCGTTGCGTTTCGCGATAGATGTGTCTGCCAGCTGACTCGCCTCCTCCTTGTTCACAGCCTGAGCGACCTGAAGAAGACGGCCGTCCAGGGTGTATTTTCCATCAGGATCAGCATTCTCATCAAGAAGAATAGAGTGCTTTGTTCCTGGACCGGAGGCAGTCTTCTGGGGCCGCGGTGCGGATCGGACACAAGCCTTGCAGTCGTCGATGTTGGCAAAGCAGACGAAGCCGGTACCGGCGGGCTTGTCTGTAGCTTTGTCCATGACAACACGGGCGTAGCGGATGGGACCGAAGTGGCTGAAGAAGCCCTTCAGCTGTTCGTCGGTGGTAGTGAAGGGAAGGTTGCGGACGAACACCGTACATGAGTTGTCTGTAGAAAGCTTTCGTGGTGGCGCCTTGGTGTTCAGCTTTGCTCCTCCATCCTCGTCATCCTCGTCTTCTTCATCTTCGTCCTCATCCTCCTCATCTTCCATGTTCTGCATGTGGTTCTTCATGAAGTTCTCGAGATCGGCATCCAAGTCGTCATCCCTCCTCGGGGCGTTCTCGTCCTTCACGTCATCGTTCTCCTCATCATCCTCCTCCTCGTCGTCCGATTCACCCTCTGAGCTGGTCTCATCATCCTCATCTGCAGCCGCTTCCTTTTCTTGTTGTAAATCCCAGGTCGGCTTGTCGACAGCCCAGTCAACAGCAAGTGTCCGACCATCAATCTCCTTTCCATTTACCATCTCCAATGCCTTCTCGGCGTTCTTCTTTCCACGAAGCGTGACGAAACCGAAACCCTTAAGCTTGCCCTTGTTGTTAGGCAGATCTGCGAACTTGATCTTGCCATAACTCTGGAACAATTGCGCCAACTGAGCCGATGTCTTGATGCTCCAAGGCAGGTTGCGAATGATTAGCTTCGGGGGCTTCTCGTACTCGTCGCGGCCTGGTGGCTTGCCACTCGGTATCGGCTTAGGTCCTTTGGTACCATCACGTTGTCTTGGTTCGGCGACCTCAAGGCGAATGCGCCTTCCCTCCCATTCCTTCTTGTCAAGTGCATCCTTTGCTGCGAGAGCGTCCTCGGCGTCAGCGAAGGTAACGAAGCCGAAGCCTCGAGACTCGTTCGTCTCTTTGTCGACGACGACGGTGGCGTGCTTGACGGGGTAGTGTTCGGAGAAGAAGTCGGTCAAGGTTTCGCTGGTTGCATTGGGTGGCAGTGATCGGACGAAGAGCGAACGGCGCTCCTCAACCTTTGCCTTCTTGGTCTGTGGTGCGGTCTCGTAGTCGAAGTCGGCGCTCGCCTCGGTGGCAGCGCCATTGCTCTGGTTGCGAGGACGCTTGCCCATGTTGGCGATTTAATTTAACCTTGAGAAAATATCAAGGCAAGGACCGCGGCGTGAGCTATGCCGTGGAATGAGAGATTGCCTGTGGGTTTTGCAGAGCGTACAAAACGAATGCTGCTGCTGCCACGATAACCTGGCGAGAGCGACAAGCAAATGTCGATGCTGCAGAAAAAAAGTGAGAGACTGAGAACAGGGTTACGATAAGACGCGGGCGATAAGGACCCTGAAGCCAAGCCCCACCACGCCGTTGTCGGTCGCAAAGCGCATTTTACCCCACGTCGCCTGGAAAAAAAGTTGCTGGGGGGGAAAGCCTGGACTGACTTTGGTCAGGTCAATCCTTTCGATGGATCAGATCACTTCGACAATCACCCCAATTGACCGTCCCGAGAAACGATTGAAGCGGGATCACGATTCCGCTACCTCCTCAGTTATGGCGGATCTCCGAATCTTGCTCATCGGCAACGGTGGCCGTGAGCATGCCCTTGCGTGGAAGCTGAGCCAGTCACCCCGCGTCGAGTCCATTTTCGCGGTTCCTGGCAACGGAGGCACTGCGACTTGCCAGAAGGTCACCAATGTTACATCCGTCTCGGCTGAAGATTTCCCCGGTCTCGTTCAATTTGCTCAGTCCAATGGCGTCAACTTGGTTGTTCCTGGTCCGGAGGCGCCCCTCGTTGATGGCGTGGAGGGGTTCTTCAAGAAGGCTGGCATCCCCTGCTTCGGCCCCTCCAAGGAGGCTGCCAGGCTCGAGGGTAGCAAGACATACTCCAAGGACTTCATGAAGAAGTACAACGTCCCGACTGCCGCATACGAGAACTTCTCCGACTACGAAAAGGCGGTCGCATACATCGACGCTGTCAACCACGATGTGGTCATCAAGGCCACTGGACTGGCAGCTGGCAAGGGTGTTATTCTGCCTACGACCAAGGACGAGGCTAAGGAGGCCCTGAAGCAGATTATGGTGGACAAGGCATTCGGTGATGCTGGATCTGAAGTTGTCATCGAGGAGCTGCTCCTTGGTGATGAGCTCAGCGTTCTCACTTTCTGCGACGGCTACACCATCAAGTCCCTCCCTCTCGCACAAGACCACAAGCGCATCTTCGACGGCGATCAAGGTCCTAACACTGGCGGTATGGGCTGCTACGCTCCTACAAACATCGCTACCAAGGAGCTCACCGACAGGATCGACCGTGAAATTCTGGAGCCTACCATTGCTGGTATGCGCCGGGAGAAGCAGCCTTTCCGTGGTGTGCTCTTCACTGGTCTTATGATCACCAGTGCTGGACCAAAGGTTCTCGAGTACAACGTTCGCTTCGGTGACCCTGAGACGCAGACTGTCCTGCCTCTTCTGTCTGCTGATACTGATCTGGCTGAGGTCATGTTGGCTTGCGCCGAGGGCTACCTGGACAACTGCAACCTCACTATCGAGAACAAGTTCAGCGCTACTGTTGTTCTCGCTGCTGGTGGCTACCCAGGCTCATACGCTAAGGGCACACCGATGACTGTCGTCTCGCCCCCTACCGGCAGCACCATCTTCCACGCCGGCACAAAGCTTGATGGTGAGCAGCTCAAGGCCTCCGGCGGCCGTGTCATCGCCATCAACTCTGTCGGTGACTCTCTCCGTGCTGCCGTCGATGCTTCATATGCTGCTCTCTCAAACAAGGTCATCGACTTCGAGGGCATGTTCTACCGCAAGGACATTGCTCACCGTGCTTTCCGCTCTGTCGAGAAAGCCGCGATGACCTACGCTCAGGCTGGTGTTGACATCAAGGCTGGCAATGACTTCGTCGACAAGATCAAGAAAGCCGTCGCAAGCACAAAGCGCGCTGGCGCTGATGCAGAGATTGGTGGCTTCGGCGGCGAGGTCGACCTATCACAATGCGGTTACCCTGATGCTCCCATCATCGTGGGTGCTATCGATGGTGTTGGCACCAAGCTCATGATCGCTCAATCTATGAAGAAGCACGACACTGTCGGTATCGACCTTGTGGCCATGAACGTCAACGATCTGGTTGTCCAGGGAGCTGAGCCACTCATGTTCCTCGACTACTACGGCTGCAGCAAGCTGGATCTTTCTACCGCTGCTGACTTCGTGGAGGGTGTGGCTACTGGCTGCAGGCAAGCTGGCTGCGCTCTCGTTGGCGGCGAGACGGCTGAGATGCCGGGCATGTACCAGGCTGACGACTATGATGCCGCTGGTTGCGCTGTCGGCACCGTCACCAAGGCCAGCAGACTCCCGCGTCTAGATGCCATGACTGAGGGAGATGTCCTTCTTGGTCTTGGCTCAAATGGCGTTCACTCCAATGGCTTCTCTCTTGTGCGCAGGATCGTGCAGAGCGCTGGTCTCAGTTACACTGATACCGCTCCTTGGGATGCCTCTTCAAGTGTTGGCGTGTCACTCCTGACACCCACTCGCATCTATGTCAAGTCTCTCCTCCCCACTCTCGCTCAGATCAAGGGTCTCGCACACATCACAGGCGGCGGCCTCATTGAGAACGTCCCCCGTATGCTCCCTGATTCCCTTGCGGCTGAGATCACCTACGGCAGCTGGACCATCCCCGCTGTCTTCCAGTGGCTCAAGGAGGCCGGCAACGTCGCGCCGGTGGAGATGTGCCGTACTTTCAACGCTGGTATTGGCATGGTTGTTGCTGTCGATGCTGCCTCTGCTGCTGGCGTCAAGAAGGCGTTGGCGGACAGTGGTGAGCAGGTCTTTGAGATTGGCAAGCTTGTGAAGCGTGAGGGTGGCGAGGGCTGCGTGGTTAAGAACCTTGAGGCGTGGAAATAGATGATGGGGTAGTATCCTCTTGGACTTCAAGTTGGATTTTGTTATGATGACTTTGCAATGGAATAGACAAAAAGTTCTTCTCGAAAATCCCGCTTGCAATCATCTCATCGAACCATGTATGACTGATGGATGAAATATTTGTAACTGCCGTGAGCAGCACCGATTACCCAGCTGCGTCTGGTTCTTTGTTGCTAATGGAAAGCTCTCGGTGTGATATCACGACGAAATAAAAAAATATGATATACTATCTATACATTAATCTTGCTTCAGAGCAAACTGTCTATGTTTCTAGTCTATCTTAGTCGCATCGGGTGTATCCTCCCTTGGGGCCGCGTCTTTTCTCATGTCACGCGGCTGTAGCCCCTTCTCCAGGCTGAAACTTATCATACATCGTTCAAGCCTTTGCCAGTAAGCGCAGCCCCGTCAGTTTCATACGCGAAAATACAGCAAACAGTGTACCCGCCAAGATCAGCACGCCACAGAAAATAATCAAGCCTGAGAAGCCATTCTTGCTGATAGCTCCGGCAATGGGGCTGCCAGTGAGCGCACCAAAGGCCGAGAAAGCGTACAAGCTTCCTGTCCGAGTACCCATCTGCTTCACATCGGAAATTGAGGCAACCATGGCTGGAATGATGGAGAATGTGCAGCCTGATGTAAATCCGTATAAGACGGAGTAAACGATGGCGCCGGCAGTCGATTGAGCACCAAGCCAGACTGCGAGTGTGAAGATGCCGCCGAGACCGGTCATGACGATGAACACATTGAAGACACCGTACCGATCGCCGAAATATGCAGGCACGATTCGGCCAAAGGTGGACGAAGCATTGATGATGGCCACGAGATAACCTGAGAGACTCGCCGACATGCCGTTCGCCCGCGCCTGGACAATGATGAAGGCGAATGGTATGAAGCCGCCCAGGTAGGTGAGGAAACTGGCGAAGGTCACCAGGGAGAAGACTGGTTCTGCGAATGGAGTGAAGAAGTCTTTCAAAGCGAAAGGTCGTTTGGAGGGCGGGAGTCGGGACTTGACGGTCAGGTTACCGATGATCAGAATCCCAAGAAGCATGAATGCGACGACTCGGATGGTCCAGCCGAATCCAAGGGGACCGACGAGGCGGTTCACCATGATCGGTAGGATGACGCCTCCCACGCTGGACCCAGAGACCATGATACCAATAGCCAGAGCTCGATGGCGGAGAAACCACGTTGCCGCCGCTGTCACGGACGGGAAAAAAAGGAAACTGCATCCGATGGCGCTGCAGAGAGACTGGGCAAGGAATAGCTGGTAGTATTTCTTGGACAGAGACATCATCATGAGACCGAAGATGTGGAGGAACGTTCCAATGAGGATGGGGACTCTGGGACCGTAGTAGTCGGTCAACTTGCCGACGATGGGCCCGCAGAAGAACATCATGAAGGACTCGGTGGAGGGGATCCATGCGATAGTGCTGGATGAGTAGGAACGAAGCTGGTTCTCTTCGTAGTATGCTTGGAAGATGCCGATGCCTACTTTATTAGTATTTTCTGTATTTCCTTTTTAAAGAGTGTTAGAGAGACTCCTTACAATTAATCCAGCCAAAGCTGGCAAAGATGGTGCAGAAGCCACCCAGGACAACGAGCCATGCTCGCAGCCCTCCATCTGGGAACGAAGCAGGGTCGGGTCCTAGCGGTACATGCGACTCTCGGTCGTGCTTTTCGGAATTGGCCACCGTCTGGCCATTGGGAGGCAAAGGCAGCGATTCGGTGGCCGTGTCGTCTGATGTTGCGTCCATATTTACTATTGGTATTGCAAAAGGGATGTGTGCTTGCTAGAAACCTGACACGGCAGCAGAAAACAGATCCTTTATAGATCGACTTACACCAGCATCCACCAGGATGACCGATGACTGTGCTCCAGCCGAACTGGGTCCCTTGGTTAATGGTGCTAGGCCGTGAGCTGCACCGTCCTTCGAGATGCACGTGACCTCGTCAGGATGCTACCGCATTGGGAATACCGACGAGACATCTTGCCAGGGATTGACCACCAAGCCCACTGCAATTGTCGACAGCGTGCGCTGCTTTGAGGTCGACCGAGTTCTGGATTTGTAATGTCCTATTGCTAATCAGGAGCGATTTCCAGCGATGGCGTCTTGTGTTAGTAGTGTGCATCCATGAAGCTGTGGGAATGTGCCTGACAGCTGGATACGAGACTCCTCTCACGCTCGGAAGTCCAACAACTGAACCGTGAACTTTTCGCCCCGCTGATTCGTCATATGAGGGATGTTCTGGCACCATGTCAGCTCGCGCGACATTTTCTGCTCCGCGAAATACCGCAGCAGGACTCCTCTAGCGTAAGTCATGCTCTGTGGTCCGATCGAACCCATCTCCTCCCGGTGCGTGTACTCAATACATTGGCAAAGGAGGCCAGCTCGTCGCTTTGCTTCCACGATGATTGCAATTTGCGGAGATGTGTGTTTGAACAGTTTCTTGTCGAGGAATCCCCAAACGGACTCCAGTGAAGGTGGCTCGTTCGCTGCCTTGAGTAAGCTCGTGACCATCGCCAAGGTTTGCAGCGTCGCAGCCCAGAAGATGATCAAGCAGGAAGCGATTTGCAAGGCGGGGAAGTCGAGAACTAGAGGGTAAAGCGGTTCGTCGTGGCCGTCATCTGCTGGGTTAGACAGTTGAGAAGGCACGAAGCTGTACGGAACAACGGCGATTCGGGTTCGAAAGCGTCGCTCCCAGCCGTAGACCAGGTTCAATATACGTAGCATGGAAGAAACAGGGTCTTCGAATGTGTCAGGGCTGTGAAACAGCGTAGGGAGATCGGAAATTATGTCCAGCAAATCATCAAGAGGGTCATCTTCAAGCCGGTTAGGCATGATGGTGCGCCACTGCGCTGCCGTGACGCTGCTTCGTGTTTGACTCATCATGCCGGTCAAAACGCTCACCACGCGCGCTCGTGCACATAGATGTGTCCAGACCTCAGCTGAGGCTCCCTGATGATCGAAGTCGACGCGGAATCGAAGAAGCTCCGCCATGCCTTGCACATGGGCTCGCCAGCCTGAGGTCAACGGACAGATGAACAGCTCGCATGTCGACAAGGCCACGATGGATGAAAGCAAGCACGCCAGATTGTCTGGATCGACGCGCTGGAGACCAGCGGCAAGCCTGGACAATCCGCTGCTGTAAACTTCCAGGGCTTGGTCCAGGGTGATGTCGCCGTGCTGGGTGATGTACAGCTGAGCAGCACAAAGCGCCAGCAGAGAAAGGTCAAGAGTCGAGCTCTCCTGCACGCAATTGCACACCGTCGTGACCCAGAAGCTCGTCCCGATGGCTAGCGACTCGTCCGCCATGCCCTTCCGCGGTAGATAAAGCCGTCGCAGGATGCGAAAAGCCATAGTCCGGAAATCACGGGTGGAGTAGCTGGAGGACGCGAAGGCGCGAGACATGTTGCGGTAGTCGTCAAGAACATCTTGAATCGCCTCGTCTGAGTCGCCGGGCGCGGCGATGACATCCCGTGCGGTCGTCAATGGGTTTGTGACAGTCCGGTTGACGAACAGGGCGCGGCGGTTGTAGCCAGGGCATTCGATTCCAGCTTTCTGACACCGGAGGCAGCGTGGACGCTCAAAGCCGCACGCGACACGACGTTTTCTGCAACTGTGGCACGCTTTGGACTTGCCTGCGACGCCGACCATGCTGTGGACATGTGAGATTCATGGACGCAGAAATGTATTGGCTTCGACGCTGGTTCTGGAAGTACTGGTGTTTTGGTGAAGTAACGATTGAGTGTGTGGTGCCCCGGTTGTGACAGTAACAGCGGGGAATGGTGTATTTACGGTATCGCTTTTTGGGGTTCAGGGCAGTGGCAGCCAGGAAATAAGGTAAGCAATGGGGCAGATGATAGACCACGGAATGCTGGTCAACAGGTGCCTAATGGTCGTAACGTGTGTGTTTTTTGCAAGACTATTACTGGCAACAGTCATCTCTAGCTGAAGGAGGGAATTCAGCCATTCATCGTTGCACTTGTAGCTCTTCTACAGACATGGAAGGTGACACCTCCAAGGAGCCATTTATAGGCATCAAATTTTACAATATCTACAAACTTACTTTGGTCAACTAAAGCAAGTCTATAAGGCCTGCTACTATTCTGCAGCGTACGTGCATAGTGTAAGGAAGGAAGCCTAGGTATTAATCATGCAATACAGGTGTCCACAGCTTATCTGCACACTGTTCGAAGGTGGCGTACTGTTGACCTGCGTCTTCATTACACGCCGACTTTATGAACAGATAAGTGTAGTGACTTTCATGTTAGCTCCTAAGACATTGCTGTCTAGGCCGGTTGACGATCAAATGGGCGTTGTCTTAGCATGTGCAGTCACAATATCAGAGCCGCGATAGCGGGGAAAGGTAGCATCGTTTTCCGAGGTTTCAAGGCAGCGGCTGCCGGAACCCAAGCAATAGGGTCCCTGTATAGCTTATCAACCACGGCGTGCTCGGCCTGTCTCGCAGAAGAGCGTCTAGGGATCATCTGACAGTTGGAATTTGTGTGCTTCTTCAAAAGATATTCTAGATCCTTAGCTTTGCTAACAGTCTTGCTTATACCAATCAAACGTCTTATATCATTGGGTAGTAATCCTGCCGTTGGTAGCGAGAAATTGATGCCCGATCGGCCCAACAGACCCTCGTGCATCTAGGCAGAACCTTGTGGAATTCTTCGACTTACCAGGGATTTTCATGCTCACGCTATTTCTTTACGGCCCGAGGATGGCGACTGCAAGCGTTCAGAAGTCGGGCGAGTCCATGCTTGGGGAGCTCCACACATACGTCAAGTTACTCTTGCTCCGCAGGGGTCGTCAGTATGGTGACAAGCTGTCGTATGAAGAGCTCGATGGCGTAGAGGCCCTAGACAACCTTGGTAACGATGAAGAATCCTTTAAGAACGTCCCCCTCGGCAACCTTGACGAAGATAGCGTTCGACGTGCATTCCTGGACAGGCTATCTGAGGTCGTTTCTTCGATGAAAGGTGGTCGCCATGTGGTTGCCAGTTCTATGTTCTATTGGCCTGATAAGGTCAAAGTATTTATTGCAATCAACTCAGGATTCACACAGGGCAATAGATTGTCTAAACTTTTAGACACGTTGTCTACAGCACTGAGAGACATTGCTATTCGTCCAAGTAAGCTCTAAACCTAAGATTAGGCTTTCACGTATACTTAACAATGGATTTTAGATGATGAAACGGAGAGCCGTATAGCTGCACTCTGGACTATGATAGTTCAACATCAGTCCTCGAGGCTGAACACCGGAGTTGCTAAGCTACGGCAAATGAAGATTCTCGAGCACCTCCTTCTGCAGCCTCTATCTCCAGAATCGAAGAGAGATCAAGTTCTACTAGATATAAAGGGGACACTGCTGAGTTTCGAGGATTGTTTACGAACACTAGCCGATCTCCTCTTCAGCAAGATCGACTCGGATCTAGAAAGGCATAAATTTCTCGTGAGCTTTTGCCATACTCTCTACATTACTTTTCCCGCCGACTATTTCCATACCTTTGGCCGAGAAGGTGGAAAGCTTTTCCAAGAGATTGGCTTCATGGGCCGACTTCAATACTGCTTCGATGTTCTTGTTGCAGCTGCGAGACAGCTATCAGGATTCGAGAACCTGTCGTTCATCCCTGTGCCTGGATCAAAGGGTCGAAAGCCACCACAGAGCCAGGAGTGGAGTTTGGCTAGAACATTTCAAGCGCTCAACCCCCAACTTAATGACTCAGTGATCAACAAGCTCATGGCGAACTCACGCTCAAAGGCTGTCTGGACAAAGAACAAGCTCCTCAAAGACTTTGCTCAAAGGAAGCTACCTGCTTGGGAAGTGCACGCTGAAGTCCAGCTTATTTTCTATACTCTAAGACACCCAGAAGAAACTGCACATGGGAAACGATTTGATTATATCGGCTGCAGTAAACATAGTTGCTTACTGTGTTCGAAGTTCCTCTATTACTCTCAAGCCGTTGCAACGCGTGGGTGTCATGGTAAGCTCTATGACTGGACCCTTCCATTTGGACAGCCCAACACCTGTAAAGAGGAGGCTCTTCTTCTCGCGGCTATGAAGAAGCTACTAGTGTGGATGCGAAACGAACTTGCTAGCACCGTGATTCAACCAGCTGAAAAGCGGCCGGAGGTCAAAGAATCTACTATCGGCGGTAGCCTAAACAACATTCCAGGGACCAGCCAATGGATCGACCAATTAACCTACGGCACGGCAGAGTTTCTCAATCGACAACGAGCTCAAAATACGAATATGTATTCTCAAAAAGACATGTAAGTAACTCTAGTTACCTAATCGTCTATCTTCTCGATGCCTACATAAATACTTACAAAGATTGCCGTACAGCAGCTTATTGGACACCGTTGAAACTTTTGATGATGCGAATACTCTAACTCGAAACAGTACATTACCTGTAGCAGATTCTTCAGGATATTGCGATACCTGCCATGAATCAGCTATCACGCGGCGGTGCTCACACTGCCACGCCTCCTTCTTCTGTAGCCCGTCCTGTGAATTGAGGATGCCTCTGTCACATCTCCTCAAGTGTAATATGCGTCGAGTCACATCAGCGGATTATTTATACCAGGACGTTGTATCCGACATGATTCCGACTGATCCCGAAGTCCGGCAAGACTACTGGTTCGAGCGATGTCGAGACAAGACAGAAGAGTCGCACCTACTTGGCTTATTCAAGGGTCTTCTCTTGTACCATTTTGACTGTGTCCCGCGCGAAGAACTCGGGAGGTGGCGCGAAGACTCAGGAGGGAATGCCTACCTAGTCAAGATGATCATTGAGAAGTTTAATGAGTTGCCCGAAACAAACAGGGGGGCATACTTCCCATGGTTCCTGGAACACCGCACTCTCTTTGAGCTTCTTGCTGATCACCGGGAAGTCCACCGAACATCAAGCCCTACTACAGAAGCATGGAAGATGGCGGACAAAGCCAGAAAGTATCTCGCGGCCGAGGACCAAAGAAAAGACATTAAGGACTTGCATCCTCTGGCAAAGTCTCACTGCTTCGTTTTCTACTCAATCATCAATAGCAATGCTCACCCTCCTCCTCTCAACCAAACAGATTGTTATTGGTTTGACTTTGGTTTTGTTATCTGCCGCGACCAGCATGAGGAAAGCCGACTTGGATCGATGTACAACACAATGCTGTTCGGCTCTAAGCAAAGAGAGGATTACGAGCGAAGTCTCGGGTCGACAATATCAGGGCAAATGCCTCGTCGTGATCCATCCTGCAGCTTCGATGAGTTCTGGGCAGCGTGGGAGAGGGACGAGCTCATGACTATCTTCGATAAATGCTGGCCAAACTCATCATCCAGAAGCTTCCTTATGGACGCTGAAAACGACACTCTTGATCGTTTGCGGATGTTTTTCGATGCAAAGAGGCCGCGTCCCTCAATCTGGAAATTGCGTCACTTCCTCGCTCTAGGCGACCTGCCTATCGAGGCTGCAGTGCCCGAAATCGCCCAGGCAGCGCGTCATTACGGAATATGCGAGAACTTGGAAACAAGGACCGTCTTGGAGTTGAAGGATTTTTATTCACAGCTCTTGGACAAGACGGAAGCATTGGCTATCCACGAGGAAAGGATGCGAGGCACTCTGCTTCAATTTGCCCAGCAACACATCGGTAACATCGATCCAAGGGTGGAAGCAGTGCTTCAAGCACTTTGTTAGTTCTCTCTAGGTTCTTTCTGCGAATGGCTACATACGGCTGTAATTTAATTTATTTTTCTCTTGCTCTGTCTTGTTTATCCCAACATCTCTAGGTAATGTAGTTCGTAACTGACTGCACAAGTCAAGGTGGAAGACGGGATATGCACAAATAGTTGTGCATGCTCTCAGAGGACAACTTATGCATAGGCTAAGCCGAAAGGGGCGCACTGTTGACTTGCGCCGGGACAACACGCCAACGCGTGATCCAAACAAACGCCCCTCCATCCATCCATCCAGGCCGACCACTTTAACAACGATGCATCGCAGCTGATCCGCATTCTGATTAACGACAGGCTCGACACCATATCCATTACCTTCGCCGCGAACGGCTTACCTCCGCGATGCCGGGCAGAACAGCGTCTCGATCGGCACGCACCTCCACCGCCCCCTCGAGGAAGGTCTCAACAGTCACTCCAGCTGCGCGGGCATCAGTAGAATCGCGCGCCTCACCAGGTCCTGTCGAGACCGTTGACACACCCAGCAGCGCTCTTCGAACTCAGATTTGCAACGTCTTCCGCGATGCGCAACACACCACAGCAGCGCACCGGAAACTGATCGTGACTCTGCGAAAGATCCACGAGTCGTGCTGTTACGAACCACACAACCCCAAGGCTGTCTCTGCGGCTGACGAATTCGACGAGGAGGCTTTCAATAAGGAGTTTGTAAGATGTGTGCTCAAGCTGATGCCCACCAAGAAGGCTGAGAGCGCAGGAGACAAGGTTATCGGGTTTATCTGTCTCTTCATCCGCCATGCGAACGAGAAGGACCAAGAGCTGGTTGGGGAGGATGAAATCGACGAGAACATCATGACGGAGACGCCCAGCACACGCCTGATCTCTCAGCTCACCGAAGCCATTATGCCTTTGATGACAGTCAAGGACAAGTTCGTGCGCTTCAGATCGACACAGCTCATCTCACACCTTGTCAACTCTCTCGACGGCATCGACGTCGACCTTTTCGCACAGCTGCGCCGTGTCCTGCTTAGAAGAATTCGCGACAAGGAAGCTATGGTCCGCTCTCAGGCGGTGCTGGGCCTTGGCCGACTTTTGGAAGACGAATCAGCAGACGGCAACGACTCAGACGACAGCGAGAACGAAGACCTCGGTCTCAGGGAGAAGCTGCTGGAAGTACTGCAGAACGATCCGGCTGCTGATGTTCGCCGAACACTCCTCATCAACCTTCCGATTACACCCAAGACCCTACCATTCCTCCTCGAGCGAGCTAGAGATCAGGATGCCCTCACTCGTCGAGCCGTATACTCCCGCACGCTGCCGAGGCTGGGTGACTTCCGCCACTTGTCACTCAGCATGCGTGAGAAGCTGTTGCGTTGGGGGCTCAGGGACAGAGATGAGAATGTTCGCAAAGCTGCTGGTCGACTATTCCGTGAGCGCTGGATTGAGGATTGCGCTCGTGATGGTGCACAAGAAGATGGAGATGGTGCTAAAGAGAAGGATGCGGCACTTCCTGTCAGCTTCGAAGCCCTTTTGGAGCTGTTGGAGCGTATCGATGTTGTAAGCTCAGGAGTCGAGAACGGCATTGCTCTCGAGGCAATGGCGGGCTTCTGGGAGGGCAGGCCAGACTACCGTGAGGGTGTCAATTTCGATGACCACTTCTGGGAGACACTTTCTGCGGAGTCAATCTTCATGGCGCGCAGCTTTAACAACTTCTGCAGGACAGAGGGTAATGGCCGCTATGAGTCGCTCTTGGAAGAGAAGCTGCCCGAAGTCACGAGATTGGCCTTCTACCTTGAGCGGTATCTCAATGCGCTGATTGACGCTCTCGCCCATGCCGCGAAGGCCGCGGAGGCTGGCGAGGAGGAAGAGGAGGACACAGTCGAGCAGGAGTTCATTGTGGAACAGCTGCTACATATCGCGCTATCTCTTGACTACTCCGATGAGGTCGGTCGCCGCAAGATGTTCACCCTTCTGCGCCAAGCTCTCTCTATCCCCGAGCTTCCCGATGAGGTCACCAAGCTCGCCATCGGGGTTCTTCACTACATCTGCGCTCCTGACGCAGCAGGAGAGCGCGAATTCTGCAGTGTTGTGCTTGAATCCGTGGCGGATGTCCACGACACAATTGTCGATGAGCAACCTCAGGACGATGTCGAGGAGAGTTTCCACTCAGCACGCAGCGAGGTCAGTGGTCACACAACACCGACCAAGCGTGGAAAGAGTGCCGAGTTGAGCGAGGAGGATGCACGAGCCAAGGCGGTTAGGGAAATCGTCGTGAACTTGAAGTGTTTGCATATTGTGCAGTGCATGCTTGCGCACGTCGCCGGCAACCTCAAGGACAACGCGGATCTGGTCTCGATGCTTAACAACCTCGTCGTCCCTGCTGTCAGGAGCCATGAGAAGCCGGTGCGTGAGAGGGGCTTGGTATGCCTGGGTCTTTGTGCTCTGCTGGATAAGTCACTGGCTGAGGAGAACCTGGGTCTATTCATTCACTTCTTCAGCAAGGGTCATCCTGCGCTGCAAATCACTGCACTGCATATCCTGACGGATATTCTCAACACTCATGGTGCGCAGCTTATGTCCGCCTCGCCCTTGCTGCTTAAGGTCTACATCAAGGCCGTCAAGAGCGGAACCAAGGCTCCAGAGGTCCAGGCCGCGTCTGTGGTGGCTGCATCGAAGCTTCTCCTCGGTCGCGTCATTACTGATGAGGAGGCTTGCCAGGAGCTTCTGAAGTCGTTGGTCGTGGCTTACTTCGATCCATCATCCCGAGAGAACCAGACTGTCAGACAAGCGATGAACTACTTCCTCCCGGTCTTCTGTTACTCTCGCCCACAGAACCAAGACCTCATGCGCATCATTGCACTTGATGCACTGCACGCTTTGTACAACGTGCGAGAGGGTCTTGAGGATGAGGACGTGGATGTTGGGGAGGATATGGTCAGCTTGACGACTATTGGTGCTTGTTTGGTTGATTGGACGGATCCCAGGAAGTGCTATAACCCCAATGCACCATTGGACTCGGAGAAGGGCAAGGCCCCTAATGGTGACGTCCACCTCGACTTTGCAGGTGATATCTTGGACAAGCTTCACAGCAACGTGAACAGTAAGACCTCCAGCCATCACACAATTGGTACTGCCATACTAACTACTTTGTGCAGAGGAAGAGAAGAAGCTTGCGGCTTCGCTACTTGGAAAGCTGTACATCTCCCCCGGCTCCTCAGAGGACAAGCTCCGAGATATATACAGCGAGATCAGCATCGCCGTCGAAGAGGGCCTCCTCACCGATGCAACAAGCCGCAACGCCCTGCTGAAAATCCACGTCAGTCTCGGCAAGATCGTCAACACCCTCGACGAGGCAGCACAGCAACAACCCTTCGGCACCCGCTCAACACGCAGCGTCTCAACAGCTCTCCACCCCACAGGCGAGAGTGCCGCTGGTAGCGCCGAGACTACGATGGTGAAGGTTGAGGAAGAGGAAGAAGAGGGGGTGGATGATGATACGGTCAGGATTGTGCCGAGACAGGAGACGAGGGAGCCTAGTCCTGGGGAGGAGACGGATGGGACGCTGGAGGGGGATGATACGGTGATGAGGGATTGATAAGGGCTTTCTGATCTGATCTCATGATGTGTAACTTGGACAAATGAAATTGAAGGGAGGCGTGCGCGCGTTTGGTGGATATTTTGGTGTTTGCATCGAAGGAGATGCTTCCTTTTTCTCAAGCTGTGTAACGGTTTTCGACATGTCGAGGATGATACCTGAAGATTCTTTTGGAACTCAAGCTGTGTTTTGCACTAGGTATGAATGGTTTGGTACAAATGAAGGGTGTATGATCCAAACAAATGTCTAATATCCTCTACCAGGATGTTTTGCATCCCAAAACCCAGCATATCAATCCCTGGTCTTCGCGTGTGTTTGCCACTGACGTAGTTGGGATGCGAGGTTTATGTCGACCATGGTCTTCTCAAAACTTAAGACTGATCACGCGTGCCAATCCAGAAAAGCGCGGATCCGAACCCAAGGTTGATCAGCAGATGCTGACCCAGGCTCCACGCCATGCAATACAGGTACTTGGGCGAGAACACCGTCCAAATGAACAGATGCGTTCTCAGCGCCGTACAAGCCGCCATCACAAACGCCACACTCAACGTCGTAAAGATCGTCAACCCCGTCAAATGAGCCCTCCAAACTCCCTTCGTCTCTCCACCTTTCTTCCACCGATGCTGCTCTAGCAACAACAAAGTCGTAGCAGACGTCCAGTAGATCGGTCCCGCCCAGTTACTCACCAGAGTAAGGAATCCGACGGCGAAGACGTTGAAGCCGCTGATGCCGTTGTAGGCACTGGAGAGGTCGACGGAGGAGATGGCGTTGGATCCGCCGAAGGAGAAGAAGCTGGCGAATTGGAGGAGGATTGAGGTTGTGGTGATTTCAGGGATAGAGAGGGGGAGGGAGGAGAGGTGTTGGAAGAGGTAGTGGGAGAGGAGGAGGAGGGGAATGTTTGTTACGCGGGATTGGGTTATTGCGAGGATGGTGTAGAGGTGGTGGATGAGGTGGGCTGAGGAGGAGGTTAGTGGTTGGTGTAATGGGATTGGCGAAGGAGACGTACCGGAGGTTTGTGATGCGCGTGGTCCGCCCCTGACTGCGTTGTAGATGCCAACAGCCACCAACAAAGCAACGACGGCAAACACGATCCGCGCTCTCATAAGGAGCGAGTGCCCTTGGAAGTGATCATGCAGGGTTCGCGCGATGCCAACGACCAGCTCGGGCGCATCTTCTGCGGTGAAAGCAAGTTTGAAAGCAAAGGCTGCCGAGACAAGAACGGATGTAATACCAGTGATGACAACGTAGGGAAGGCCTTCGAGGTTACGCATCACGTGGAATGAGACGACGATGTAGGTGATGCTGACGAGGATCCAGAGGAGAGGTGGGTTCGGCAGGAGGAAGATCTTGACAATGTCCGGGTCGCCCGCGAATTTCTGGCCGGTCTGGTTCCAGCTCCTGATTAGTCGCAGGGATGCCATTGCGAGAAGCGTCCACAAGAGTGTTGTCCAGCGACGGGTCCTGAAGATACGAATTAGTGAGAGGTACTTATAGCCAAGGGGGTATTTGAGCTTTACCTTTGAATAGAGCATGCGCCGAGGTAAGCCAGCCACAGAGTGGTGGCCCAGTACCAGAAATGCTGCTCCTCTTCGACATAGCTGCTTGCGAACATCATGATGCCGTACGAAACGCCGATGATTAGCGTTGGAGTAAGCCCGGTGAATGACAGAGAAGATTGCCATGAAGTAGCAAGCATAGCAGCAGCGACTGCGGCAATGGCGAGACCCTGACCCACAGTGAGGCGGCTCATGTCGTAGTTCGAAGCCATGCTGCTCATCAGATCTTGCGCTTCGTGTAACCATTTCGACATATCTGACAGCCACTCCTGATCAACTTGATCCTTCAGCGAGACTGCACTCGCCCTCTGGCTAATCTTGCGCCAGTCGCATGCAAGCTCGTTGACACCCGTCTGCTCCAAAGTGCAAGGATCTGTAGAACTCTGAGGTTGGAAGAGCTCGGCACCGAAGGCTGCAGTGATAATGTCGAGGATCTGGTGGGCGTTGCGAACGAGGATCTGGACCTTGTCCTTGGAGCTGGGCCAGAATGAGAGGAAGTCTGGGATGAAAGCGCCCAGGTTGTTTCGTGATACTGGGATGCCGAGAAGGGCGGCGATTGTTGGCGCAAGGTCGGATTGCTCGACCTTGGTGTAGTAGTCAAACTCGTTGGTTGGTTTTGCGGGAGCATCGTGCTTGGGAAGAACGCCTTTGAGTTTTGGTGAGAGGAAAACAAGTGCTGGTGAAGTCTCTCCCGCAGATGAGGCGCCATGGTTGCCAGCATCGTTCATGCCATGGTCACCGCAGAGGACCAGAAGGGTAGAGTCGAGATGTGGACTGGTCTCCATGCTCTGGTATAACGTCTTGACAATGTCGTCCATCTCCCGCTGCTTTGGAACCATGTTGGGGCTAGGATGGTTAGGAGTCGGACTTTCTAGGATACAGAAATCATCGCTTACCTCCGCGGTCCAGCTTTGTGACCAATGTGGTCCAAGCCAAGGTAATGGAGAACCATGAGACTCCAGTCGTCGTTCTTAAGCTCTCCGGCGATATTCCGAGTGACATTATGATCCACCTCCGTAAAGTCCTTGGTATGCGGTCAGTTACAAGCTCAGAAGCCAAGGGGTAGGCAACTCACTGCCACAAAGAAGCTCGTAGTGCCATCTTCACGGTCAAACGTCTCGGGAAACAGTTTGAGCCAGGTGTCATCACCAAACATCAGAAGCTTGCCACGACCGGCTGCCTTGAGCTGGGCAAGCCACGTATCCTGGACAGCCAGAGTCGAGGAAGTATCGGCTTCATCAAAATTAAGAATCAGGTCAACGAATGAAGGGATGGATCCAGTGGTGATTGCCTTGATCCGAGGCATGGTGACCGTCGGTGAACGGGCATTGGCTGTGAAGGGAATGGCACTGCCATCACGGATAAGCCTGAGCAAGTCAGCGGGTTGATCAATTGCACTATTAAGGGTGACAAACTGTTGAGTATATTCAAAGCCAGATTGCTCGGAGAACACAAAGTCGCTAAGCTCAAGTCAGTTTCCAATTTCTTGTTTCTAATCGACGACAATTCTGTGCCGTACCTCCTCAGAGCGTCAACCACCATGAACACCAGCTTATCGAAAGGCGCATTTGGTGGTGGGCCATACTCGAGCTCTTCGAATTGTGCAAGTCCTGGCAGAAATGGTTTGTAAGGAAAGAATCCTGTCGCAAAGACAAGTATAGACAAGGGAATGAAGAGATTGGCGATGGTCAGAAGCACGCTGGTAGTGAGAGACCCCTGGGCCTTGGAGCCCTGGACCGGCGAGGGCGCCATTGGCCAATGAGGAGATGAAGACAAGGGTGTTATTACAATGTCGAGTCCATGAATTGCAACCTGTGCCCTGGCTGAAGAGGAAGCACAAAGTAATACCCGAGTCTGAATTGTAAGGCTGAGCTGAGATGTAAGAAGGGAGCGACAAGGCGCAGCAGGTACCCGGCTGGTGTCGGGGACAGAGTGGCGTCTGCTGATGCTGCAGCTACTGCTGCTGAAGACCCTGCGCCACTGTGGCTAGCGTCGGGTCAGGGTCAGGATGCAAAAGTTGGATATGGAGAAGACGAAACGTCGGGTAGTAGGTCAACGAAGGATGTCGTGAATGAGAACTCTTATTTATTGGATCGATCATAAGGAAGACGCCGTTGAACGCCATTGCCGCCCACCATGCATGAAACCACAATTGATTGTCCAGCTTCGACATCCCACCACCCTCACTTGGAAACCTTGCTGCCCTTCTTCTGTGAGCTCTTATCCCGAGCCTTCTTGAACACAATCTTGGACTTCTTGACCTTGCGCTTGGTAATGCGTTTCCTATCAGCCCTGGGTTTTGATGGCGCGGCGTCGACATCCATGGCTAAGTCTTTGTTAGTACTTGTCAGAGGATCATTGCCATGGCACGGCTCACTGGTCTCATCAGCATCAGGCTCGTCCTTGCCAGCATCGTCCTTCTCAATCGCTTCGTTTAGGGCTGTCATGTTCTGTGTCAGTAATCCTGATCTCTGCGGATAACCTTGTCGTAGCTCACCATCCATGTTCACATCTGAGGACTCAGGCTTGGGAGCATTCGCGAGCTCAACCAGCTTCGCCGACAGGCGCTCGGCACGGGCTTGCTCGACAGGCGCATTGATGTTTGTTGCCCGGCGATGAGCATTGTTCTTGCGCGCGCTTGATCTGGAGCTTTTGGCCATTGTAGCGACTGTTGTAGTTGATGGTCGAAGCTGGATAGACGCTTCACCTGGTTCTCAGACAAAAAGTTGATGAGAATCTTTGGTGGGGAAAGACTCTGATAGGCCGATAAGAGCCTGCACTGCAGGGTCCAGACTCCAGCGAGTGGCTGCGGTTTTGGGGGGGGGGGGGGAGAGGGTTGCTGTGGCTGGTGCCTGACAAGGCAAATTCAGGCGGCCTCTGCCGGTGCATTCACCCGCTGTGCATTACACGAAGACGGGTGCTTGCAGCGCCTGGCCGTGCACAAAATAATGCGCACGTTCTGCCTGCCTGCACCACCTGCCCGTTTCACCACCAACTGCCAGACTGGACCTCAAGCCATGATATGACGCTGGGCGAAACTGCCAAAGCATTCCGGATATACAGGAACAGCGTACGATACACTGGGAGCACGAGGCCTGGACCGCGATTCCTTCCCTATCCCGCGTCGATTGCTCCCGTCTCGTCCGAAGGAATTCCGTGTCTTCCCCAACCAACTCGAGCACTCTTTCGACATCGCCATCATCGAAACGAGGCTGTACATTCACGCCGGCCACCACCCTTTTTGCGCCCTGCTTTCCTACTTCGACGACCTGGAAAATACCTGTATCGGTGAACGACCATACAGAGCTATTTTCATTCTCGCAAAGCCGACATCACATCCCGGACGAGCCTTCCTTTGATGTGGGTGCCGAGTGCCCCTCGAGCACACGACACTCCGGCTTTCAGCCCAAACTCTGCCACCACTGAAGTCGACCTCATCGCCAACCGAGATGCTGTCCTGGGAGGCGCGTAGCTGACCTTCCTTCCTACACGACCGAATCTTCACGACAGCCACGCTCGAGGCGCGCAACAAGTCGCTTCGCAAATCGCTTCAGGCAGCAACACCATGGCCTCTATGGCACCTTCCCTCGGGGTTCCCGCAATCCCGCGGCGCGACTCCGACCCTGTGATACGCAAGGTCATGGGTTCGATTCTCAACCGGCATCTCAGCACCATCTGCCAGCTCAACGGCCTCAAGAGCACCGGTGTCAAGGCAGACATGCAGCAGCGCATCGTGAATCGTGAGTCCTGCTGGACCTGCTTGCTCAACCCGTTTGTGTGCCTGATACTGACCCGTTAATTCAACCTGCAGACATCCAGGAAGCTATCAAAGCGAATGACGTGGCGCGATTTCACCAGATCCGATCTAGCATCGAACAAACAGTCTCAAATCGCGGCGGCGCATCTCAACCTCCTTCATCTGGCCAGCCATACGGCCTCTCGACGCCATCCGGCACCTTATCACATTACGCGAATCAATACCAACATATGGCGAAGAGCAGCCCGAGCTTGCAGGCACCACGCGACTACCCAGCTGCAGGGACCAATGGTCACCGATATGCTGGGCCCTCACATTCAACCCCATATTCTCCCCTCACCTTCGCACCCAGCCCCTTCTATCGGATAGAGACAACAATAGGTGAACCGCGAGTATGCGAAAGTAAGAAATCGTCGGCCTTTTCAAGAAATGTACCCTGAGCTAACGTTTCCACAGCCATGTCTCAGCATAGGAACTCAGTAAACATCCCGCTGAAGTTAACCGATAATAGCCAGCTGCAAAAGTGCATCGATGACAAGACGTATCGTGTGATGGTATTTTGCGCCGGCGATTGTGTTGGAACGCAGGAGATCACCTTCCCTCACCAATCTGAGCTTAAAGTGAATGGTGGCGATATGAAGGCCAACCTTCGTGGGTTGAAGGGCAAGCCTGGATCTACGAGACCAGTCGACATCACCAACGCACTGCGCCTGAAATCCTCCTACCCCAACAACATCGAGTTCACCTACGCCTTGACAACAAAGGCAAGTTCCACCTGCAGCCTGGCTCAGCTACGACCCACGTTCCGCGTGCTAACCGTCGTACAGAAGTTCTATCTTGTCGTGGCTGTCTGCAAGACAACCCCTGTTGCTGAGCTTGTGCAAAAGATCAGGACGCGCTCTAGACTTCCAAAGGAAGCGGTCATAGCTGATTGTGCGCGCCTCCAGTTTTGATTTAATTGGCATACGCTAACTTTTCGCAGTGAATCGCAAAGCACAGGATCCCGATGTCGTAGCAACGTCGCAAGTCTTGTCTCTTAAATGTCCTCTCTCATATATGCGCCTGACAGTCCCATGCCGCGGCAAGGCATGCAAGCATATACAGTGCTTTGATGCTACGTCATATCTCCAGCTGCAAGAACAAGGACCCCAGTGGCTATGTCCCATCTGCAACAGGTCGACTCCATTTGACCAGCTGGCAGTTGATGAGTAGGTGACCCCTCGGCCTCAGTTACGACACTCGGGAACTGACTGGTGCACAGATATGTCAAAGACATCCTGCAAAACACCCCAAGCAGTCTTGAGCAAGTCACCATCGAGCCAAATGGCCGATGGCGGCTTAGCAATAATGATGGGAACTCGCGGCAGTCGAATGGCGCATCAGTACATGCAGCGGACGATGACGACGACGACGACCTGGAGATCTCTGAAGTTAATGTTATAGGAGGACGACGCCTCGAGACACCCAAGACCGCCGCAACGAGCATGAGCACACCCGCTTCAGGTGCCGGCTCCGCTACTCCATCAGGGGGTCCTCGTGGCATGGGCTCAACCAGTCAAAAACGTCCTGCCCCAGCTGTCATTGACTTAACGTTATCGTCAGACGATGACGATGATGAACCAATTCAGCGGCCCGCGAAAAGGCAGAACACAAACTCCAATGGGTTTCACCTGCCTAGTACGACACCTTTCTACCAATGACGGGTCGCGACTCGTCAAGATTCAATGAACACGACGCGGTCTCCCTCTCCTCTGAGGATCACGCACACGGTTACATGATGGTCTCAGGCGTCGGGAATGTAGGATACCATGGATAAAGGGAATGAAGCGACAGTATTTTATATCAAGAATCTTTTTTGGCACGGCGTTGGGGGGAGGGAAAAGAGGTACTGGAGAACCTCTGCTTGCTTGGCGAGGGTTCGTCAGGGGCGGATCCTAGGCCAGAAGAATCAGGAGAGATGTTACAATGAAGTTTGACGATGATACAGTATTACACCGTGGACAAAGCAATAAAGCAATGTCGAGACCGTGTGCCTTGACTAATATTGGCGTCTATGTTAACTCCCCCGCGATTCCGTGGCTTCCCCACGTCGAACACTTTCACCAGGATCATCCAACTACCCTGAACACCGAGCCATCGAACCTCACTTCACCTCTCCACCTAAGCTCCCTCCCACCTCTCTCCCATCCGATCCCCTCAACCAACCAATGTCAACCCCCTTCTACACCTCCTTCTCACCACCTCCAACCTCTTCCCGCCCTCAACCAACACCCATCCCCTCAACAAGAACGACAAGCGCCACTACCCGCCCCGCCGCAACCATGTCCTTCGAAGCCGTCATGCCCCCTTACAACGCCTCCGACCCGGCCGCCACATTCCTCGCCAGCTCGTGTTTGGACTTCCTGCTGATCGAGCTGGTGCCGCTTGCGAGGAGGGTTACGGCCGAGAGGGATTCGGAGGTATTGGGGGAGGAGAGGGCCGGGGATTTGGGTGGTGGAGTTGCAGGGACGGTGGATGATGAGGAGGCGGATGCGGTGCATCATCGGTTGGAGACGCAGGGGTATAGAGTTGGGCAGGGGCTTGTTGAGCGGTATGTTTGTACTCTGCTGGGCTGCGTGTCGCTCAGGGCACTGGAGTAGCGAAGCGGAAGAGGGCAGCTTTGGCTGACAGATGGACAGCTTCTCGAGAGACCGACCACGATTCAACGATACCCTCGACGTCATCAAGTTTCTGTGCAAAGACCTCTGGTCACTCGTGTTTGGCAAGAACATCGACAACCTCAAGACGAACCATCGCGTACGTGTGCCGATCCCCTTGAACCTCTCGCTATATCCATAACGAGACTCAAAAGCTATATGGAGAGTGAGATTCACGTTTGAGCAATGGCTGACAATAGCTTCTTGGATGGATAGGGTGTCTACGTTCTCACAGACAACCACTTCCGACCCTTTGCACGCATGAGCACTGAAGCAGGCGGCCAAGCCGTCGTTCGCGCGCAACCCGTACGTCACAGCCGCAAGAAGCACACACTTCAACACTTATCATTGTTTCTCTCTTTTTTCATTGCATTTATCTATCAGAGGCTTCCTTTTTCTGACCTTATGAAAATCCCCAGTTCCTATCCTTCCCCTGCGGTATCGTCAGAGGTGCCCTCGCCGCCCTCGGTATCGTCGCCACAGTCCAGGCCGAGATCAACGAATTACCAGGCGCAGTCTTCCAGATTAAGACTGTCCCTGTCAAGTCATAAGAAAACGACCTTTTGAGAGAATTTGTTCATTGTTCATATGAGACCATAGAAGACAGCTTCGACGATACCCTGTTTGCGTAACCGCGCGCCGAATAAGCCGCTGGGCCGGGAAAAGAGCTCAGGCGGGCAAGATCAGAGCACCGAGAGCCAGAAGGTTGGGGCAGAAAATTTGTCGATGAGGTTGATGCATCACAGCCTGTGAAGAAAACGTCTTATCAGCAACCGAGAACTCTTCACCTCATTTTATTATGTCTGGCAGCGGAAGCTAGTCTTCTCAAACAAAAGAGAGGCATGATGAGGAACAAGCGCCAATTCTGCTAAAATGCCATCCATGAGAGCTTGGGGTTGATTTACTTCTGAGGGGGGTTGTGGGCAAAGTCGACACCCTTCTTGATGTTGCCCTTGAGGCCCTCGATAGCCTTGGCCAGGAGGCCCTTCTCCTTCTCGGTGATGCCCTCCAGGGGGTTGATGGCCTTCTCGGCACCGTTGGGCTATATTTACTGTCAGTCACGGATAAGAAAGGGGGCGGGGAGCAGAGAACATACGCCGAGCTCGATGGGGACGGAGAAGAAGTCACAGCCAGTCTCCTTGGCGATGGCCTCGCCGCCAGGAACACCGGGCAGGTAGACGTAGCTGGGCTCGACGAGGCCCTTCTCGCCAGCGGCGGCCTTGAGGACCTTCTCGGCGAAGCTGTGCTGCGTTAATAAAACAATACTTGACAATTGAGGCTCACACAGTGGTGATCTTACCGGAAACCAGCGTAGGCCATAGAGAGGGTGGCAGAACCGGCACCGTCCTTGGCCTTGACGACCTCGTCACCGCCGAACTGGACGCGGTTGACGAGAGCATCGTACTTGTCGTCGGGAATGGAAGAAGAGGGCTGGATCTTGCTGAAGAGGGGAACGATGGTCTCGCCAGAGTGACCGCCAATGACGGGGACGGTCAGGTTCTGGGGCTGCTTCTCGCCAGTGAGGCCAGCAACGAAGGTCTCAGCGCGGACAATGTCGAGGGTGGTGACACCGAAGAGACGCTGGGGGTTGAAGACGTTCTTGGCCTTGAGGACCTCAGCGGAGATAGGGACGGTGGAGTTGACGGGGTTAGAGATGACGAGGATGAAGGCCTTGGGGGCGACCTCAGCAGCAACCTCGATAAGACCCTTGACGATACCGGCATTGATATTGAACAGATCATCACGGGTCATACCGGGCTTGCCTAGAGAATGGTATTAGTTATATGCGTCTATTTCGCGCGCATTGAGGTCGATCGTACGAGGAATGCCGGCAGGGATGACGATGATGTCGGCATCCTTGAAGGCAGCCTTAGCACCATCGTCCTTGGGAAGGTAGCCAGCGATTTGCTATAGAAGAGGAGTCAAGTCAGTGAGTGTTTGCAAAGCTCGAGGGGAAACCTGTCAAACGTACAGCCTTGCTGGAAATGTGAGAAAGATCGGCGGCAACACCGGGGGTGTTGACAACATCGTAGAGGGCGAGCTCGTCAATGAGGGGGCTCGTCTTGAGGAGAAGAGAGAGGGGCTGTAGGAAGCACGTCAGTACAATAATAATACCACCATTGGTTTCTTCTCAAGATGGACTTACCTGGCCGATACCACCGGCAGCACCTGCAACGACTACACGGAGAGTGGGCTGTCAGCAAAAAAAGGTCTCTCTCGAGCTTCCTCGCGTTGACGCGAATGCGGGGTTGAGGGGCAAGCTGATTAGTATAGCAGCACGTACCAGCCTTGACCATGATGGCGGTTTGTAGGGGTTATGTGAGAAGGTAATAGGTGTTGGTGAAGAGGAGCAAAGTGGTCAATTGCTCGGATTTGAGATTCGCGATGAATGTGGTGATGGGAGAAGAAGAGGAAGTAAGAAGAGGGGGGAAAGAAATAAGTAGAGAGAAGAGAGGGTTTCCTGGGGACAAGGTAGACGAGGAGGCGATCGTCGGTGGTGGGCAGCGGTTGGATGGAGGGATGGAGGGGGAGGGGCAGAGCGCTACAGCTGTAACAGCACCACTGAGAACAGCCGCTGGTGCGGCTGCACCAACCAGCGCAGAGACGGGACGGGAGCTCTTAGGCGGGATCGAACACCTGAACCTGATCCAGCAAAGTGTTGCTGCTGCTTTTGGCGCCACGGGTACCTGGAAGGTCAGGCACCTAATTAACACGTCGAATGAGCTGATTGAACCACGAAGACCACTGCCATTAGATGCCTGCTCTTCCCAACTCTGACAGCCCACTGCTCGGCGCTTCGGAAGACCCCATCACCACCAACCGTCGTAGACCGGCGGCTGGCCCCGAGGAACCACGGCTATCTCGACCTTGAACTCCTCCGTCCGATTCTCGTGGAAGCCCCCCGGAATCCCGATGCGGCTCCCTTTGTTGACGGAAAGGCTAGTCCAGGCCAAACTACTGTAGCATTGCCGCCCGGGATCCGACGATGGGGTGTGGTCTGGGATGTGGTCCTGCATCACATCCCGGTTCTCTCCGCTTTTGGGATCTTGTCTTGTCCACTTACACCGGCCCAGGTGTTTTGCATGTCCGGCGCCGAGGGATATGTGGTCTGGCATGTGTTTTGGCGAATGACGTCTTTGGGTAAAGTGATGGGTCAGTCAGCATGTGTGTAGAGCCGGATGCCGTGAATGTTCCAATGTCCTAAAGACCTGGCACAAGCATCCTACAATCTTTTGGGAGAGTTTGCTTCAAATTGCTTGGCTACTTCCATACTAGATGTGATCCTGAGCTTCGGGATCAATGTTAGGGCGTATCATGCTGGTTTGTGATGTCGCAGCCCGTCACGTTTGCGGCCTCGAGAGGCCTTGAGGAGCGACAGCACGAAGGATGAACTGGCCAGACAGACATTCCTGTAGCCAACAAACAACTAGTTGAGCGATGGGTTGCTGCCGACCTCGCTGATGCGATAGGAAGTCCTTCGCGAATGACGGAGTCCGTTCCCAGGGCATGATATCAGCCACGGCAGGCATCCCGCGGGCAACTCAATGCAACCTCGTGAACTGTGGCACGAACACACCGTTACACATAGCAATCGGAGTCAATCTTGTCTGAGGCGCTGTTCAAGAGATCACAAAACGTCTGTGCTCTGATCTGTACACATCGCTGAGCTTAGCATTACTGTCACGGAAGCTTGGCCCTCTGTTAATATCACGTTGAGCGCAAGCAAGGAACATTGCCTGTAGTTGACCAATGTACTGAGATCAAATTCTTAACTCCGAGTGTGCCTCCCCCGATCCTAGGGAATAACCGCGCAAGTTTAATGCCTGACCTTCAGAACGCTTCCCCTTCCCACGGGGAGGGAAGAACAGCGAAAGTGTTTCTCATCCGCCCCGCCCTAAATCCTTTCAATTGTCCGGAAAGTTTTCGTTCCGTCTAAACCCACCCCTTCCTTCTTCCTCTCCTTCTCAACTCAATCATAACATCTTTCAGAATTTAAGCCTCCTCGGCAGCGGCCAGGGCCTTCTTGCCCCTCAGCTTGGGCTCGGGGGTCTCACGGACCTTGCCCTGGGATCGGCGGATGGCGGAGACACGCTGGACGGCGGCGTTGCGGAGGTCGGCGCGGTAGCCACGCTTGGCGGTCTGGTTGGCGACGGCCTTGTAGGTCCTGTTGGGCAAAGTTTTGTCAATGTCTGTACGCTATCTGCATGTGATGTTTCTCCATGTGGGAGGAGACTCACTTGCGGCTGGAGCGCTGGGGACCGAAGGTGACGACGTCGAGGCTGGAGGCGGGCTTGTGGGAGAAACCGGCCTTCTTGGAGGTGACGACGACGCCGCCCTTAGCAGCGGGCTGGATGCCGATGGCCTGGGGAGCTGTGTTAGTATTCCATGATCCGAATTTCGTCTGTTCTTAGTTCGAGCTCGTATTCACCTTCTCGTTGACGAAACCGGCGTTCTATACAACAAGGTCAGCATTTCGTCCTCCGACAAGTCCATCTCTCAGGCAGTCTCACCTTGCGGCCGTTCTTGTTGGTCAGGTTGAGAGGGTCACGGGAGAACTGAACACCACCGTTCCTCTTGTCCTTGGCGAGGTAGGAGTTGTTGTTGCCTGTAAAATCCAATGTTCAGAAACAAATCCTTCAAATAATGTCCCCCAGCCGTCACCATGATGTCGAGTCCAGCCTTTTTCTCATCTTGCCTGTACAAGAAAAATCGCCATAGTCCCCCTTCTTTCGGATCTCGACCATCAAAGGCTTCGGCGGGAGGTGGCTCGTTTCTTTCGCGGGACAGAGGTTCACTCACGGACAATCTCCCAGACGAGATCCGCGGAAATGTTGGAAAGCTGGTTGGACATTTTGGCGGTATTGAGAAGGACGGGATTCGGACAGGAAAAGGGTGTCGAATGGGGGCTGGAATTGGTCGATTCGGGTTCGTCGTGACGTTTCTCTCCGGGCTGCGAAATGTGGTTTCGATATATTCAAATTCAGCGCACATTATGTGGGCTCGGTTAACTGGATCCGCCGCGTTAAGTGCATGTGGCGGTGCAGGTGTGTCGCTACTTGCAAGTGCAGTTCAATAATCGCACACCAGCCACAATTACCCTAGCACCACGGGGAATTCTCAACAGGATGTGGCTGAGAACGGAGGAGATCTTCCCTTGAGTCCTTGACCAGGGTGAGGTTCAGTTCCGGCCTCGATTGCGCAAACCACCCTTGCGTATCTTTGCGAGACACAGGCCATGAATTCGTGGCCTACAGAAGGAATGCTACAAAGTGATTGTTCACGTTCACGCCTCGTAATTTGTACCGCGACCACCTGCTGCAAAGAAAGGAACAGGCGTGTCGAGTTATGCATGCTCATCCCTGGCAACCCTACGGTGATGCTAATCCCAGTCGCAGTTCATGTTGTCGCAAGAAACTGCAAGATAACGTCTTAAGGTCTAGATCGAAGCTTGTAGCGTATTCCTCACTTCGTAACATGAAAGTCTACTGTCGATTTTCATATTGACAAATTATGCCGGTCTGCACCAAGAAGTTTTATTACTGGCTGTTCATCGCAGCCATAACATCTCCAATAGCCTCGCCACCACCGGTGCCGCCCTTCAAATCGTGATTAGTGGTCTGGACCACGACGCGACGGTAACTAGTAAGCGACGGTGTACCGGAATCCGTCACCTCCAGGATAATGTGCAGGACTTGGCCAAGTTTGACAGCATCTCGACTCAGCAGCTCTACGCAGCACTTCTCTGGTCCAGGTAGGGTGACATCGACGACCTTGTCGTTCCCCTCGACGGGCTCGATCTTGACCTCCTCTACTTCCAGAAATGCCTGCCATTGCGAGGCACTGGGATCGCGGTAGTGCCACCACTTGAAGGACAGGCTGTCACCATCCGGGTCGTAGGTCCCTGTTGCATCCAGCCTGAAAGTAGATCCGGCTTCAAGTTCGAGGTACACCGGCTCAAGCCCGATGGAACCATTGAGCTGGATAACAGGATGGTGATTTGCTGACTCGATGGAAGGCGAGAGCGTCCATTGCATCCGTGCGGCAAAGTCGTTCTGGTAAGCATCTCGCCAGCGCCAGATGGTTGCATGGTTAGATCTGTATGTCTTTCCGTCTTGTCCGACTACGACGTCGCCGCAGTCGCTGTAGTGCTTGCTGCAAAGGCCGGATGTGCTTGCGTCTGTAAGCTGGTATCGGCCTCCCCAAGACCCGTACCCTGGGTGTTCTGGGACACCAAGGCCGTTTTGGATCAGATAAAGGAACGTTGGCGTGTCTCCTTCGGGGATGAACATGTAGTCAGGATACGCGGATCCCAACGGGCCAACCTGGATGTTCTCCTTGATCCACTCCTTCGAGATCTTTGTGAAGTCTGGGCCGCCCTGGTCAAAGCCGTAGAACTTGTCGCCCGAGATGCCAGTCCAAGTCGCCATTCCGTATTGGTTCCACGCATGCACTGATGCGATGTAGAATATGTCTGGGAATGTGTTTCGGATCCAAGCTCCCGTGTCGTCCTGGTCAGAGATGGCATAGACTCTTAGCTTTGCGCGGAGATTGGCTGCGTCTTGTGCAGAGTACTGGTCGCGGATCTTGTAGAGTACTGATGCGAGTACGTTCGTGCCGCCCCAGACTAGAACCCATAGAGGGTCTGGATTGGGGTCTTGGAGTCTCTCTAGGAGGAGCTCTGCGCCCTCACTGAGCGGGATGTCCGCGCCGACGCCCTCGAAGCCGTAGACCTAGCGGCGAATGTCAGTGCGAGTCCGTCCGTCGATATTCGGACCGGTCATCAGTCTCGGAAGAAACATACCGGCAGGCCTGAGCGAATGATGCTGTGGAGGTATTCTGCGGTAGGGTAAGGGTTGCTTGGATGAGCATGGCTGTTGAGGTTGTCCACGACGGCAGCGTACGCATCGATGATCTTGCGCATATCCTGCGGACAGACCTTGTTCTTCATCCAGGTGGATGTGGTCGCCACCAGTCCTTCAGTGCAGAACTGGTTTGAGTATAGCAGGTATCGTACGAGCGACTCGGCATCGTCTGGTTCATTGGAGATGTCGGATAGGATGAAGACCCGCGGCTTCTCCTTGAAGCATTGGATGGGTTCTCCCATGTTGACGAATGGGCCTGGGTACTACGAGTTGTCGGTTGAAATGGCCGCTGAGTTATTGATTGGAAAAGGAACATGCATCCATCATATTGGCGATCTCATGTCTGAGCTGAAGGTTGAACGAATCCCATATGAGTAAGACAGCTTCCGCTCAGTCCACCATCGTATCGCGACTCGTAACCCAGTGGGCTGTATGTACGCTATTATTTTCATTTCCCGAACTGGAATCTTTAACCACCTCCGCCCAGCGATCGGCTTCCCCCTCAGTTTCCCCCACAGCAACCCCACAGTCAGTATCTTGGATGGATGGTCCCTGTACCGAGAACCGACCGGAAGGAAATCTCCATTGGCCAACGCATAGGCGTCATGCCAGTGAGTCAATAGCATTGACTCAATAGTCCGGGGATAGCTGGACTTGGGTACGGTACCTGAGCCATCATCTCTTTACCGGAGCAGGCAATAATACGCACTCGTGCCCCAGAACACTAGCCATGGCCAGACACCTGTTCCTAGTCTTCATGTAGTTCACGGGCCCTATGGATTTTGATGGTGATGCCCTCCATGGTCCTAAGATGATCTAGGCCCAATGAACTTTGCTTGAACCTTTCTCATCATCCACCAAGCACCCAAGTCAATCAGGTCTCTCATCTTGCCATGACAGCCGGCCTTTTGTCGAAAAAACACCACCACCACTAGTCATGCTCTAGTGTTTCCCTCCTCCCAATTTTCGCGCATCACGTCTGCACGAACTCCACAACTAAAAAGGCACGACCTGGCCGAATGCAGTAGTTCTAACCACCCTTTTCCCCGAGCTTCTTGAATCGCGTGAGCGTAAAATTGCGGGTTGGAACCACGCTTTCCCCAGATTCTGTCCCGTTGTCAGTCGAGAAATTCCCGATGGTGTACGCACGTCCGGTTCAGAGTTGCCGAGCTATAAGCGAGCAGTCGAGTTTGAGACTGGGCGAGTATAATACTGCAGCCGATTCCCCGAGTTGGCGGACTGATTCTATATGAGACCCCTTTACAATCTGCTGCGCTTCATTCCCCGAAACAGCATTGTGACAGACCTACACATATTGTCTGCCAATCTTGAACCATGGCTACTACTGAGAAGCCCACGGAGCAGTTCTCCTCCGAGCACGTTGAGCAGGACAGAGAGCTCCAGACGACTCTGGCACAGGTCGCTAACCAAGACGAGCATGACCTGGGAAAGATCGAGTCTATCCGCAAGTTTCCTCTTGCTTTCATCTGGTCCTGCTACGCCGTCTGGTGTGTCCTTCTCGTCAGCTTCGAAAACCAAGCGGCTGGAAACATCATTGGTGTGCCCAAGTTTCGCCAGGATTTCGGCCATCCGTACAATGGGGACTATGTGATCCCAGCTAATTGGCAAAGTGCCTTCCAAGGAGCTCCTGTCGCCTCGTGAGTACTCTACTGTCGATTTACTCTCCCGCTTATCACCAGGTCAGTATGCTAACTCATAGTGTAGTGGTATTGTAGGTGCTCTAGGCTGTGGTGCGCTGGCCGATTGGCTCGGGAGAAGAGCCGTCATTATTATATGTCTCGTCATCTCCTTTGCTGCCATTACCATGGAGTTTGTTGCCACGACCAATCCCCTATTCTTCGGCGGCAAGTTCCTCAATGGTTTCCCCATTGGCGCACTTGCTTCAGTGACAGTCTCCTACATCGGAGAGGTGAGTGAAGTAATACGAGCCCTTTGATCCGAAGCAAAATACTCATGTCTTCTCCTCCAGATTGCCCCGACACCTCTGCGTGGCATGCTCACATGTCTTTCGGCCTTCGCATACACCTTCGGCCCCCTTTGTGTCGCCCTCATCATCAACTGGACCGGTGATCTCGACTCTCGCTGGGCATACCGAGCTGTCTTCTGTGCGCAGTACGGCTTTGCTGCCATCTCTGCTATTCTTGTCCCCTTTATGCCAGAGTAAGCCTTGTTCTTCTTCAGGAATGACAACCGTGTACCTGTGCCTGACTTGTCCCAGATCTCCATGGTGGTTGGTTTCCAAAGGTCGTGAAGACAAGGCTCTCAAAGCTCTGCACCGCCTCGGCAGTCGTGGAGATGAAGGAGTGAAGCGTCTGGCCGCCATCAAGAAGACCCTGGAAGAGGTCAAGAGGGAGACCGAGGGCGTCACTTACTTCGAGTGCTTTCGAAAGTCCAACCTCCGCCGAACCATGATCTCGATTGCTCCTCTTTGCATCCAAAGCCTCTCGGGTATCGTTTTCGCTGCGTCCTACTCGGTTTATTATATGCAACTTGCTGGGTACAGCACAGCGGAGAGCTTCAAGCTTCAGATTGTGCAACAGGTGCTGTCACTGGTAGGAAACGCCATGAGTTGGTATCTTGTTGATCGCGTGGGACGCCGCAACCTCACGTTCTACGGCCTTCTCGTCCTGATGATCATACTCACCCTGATGGGTGGCCTTGCTGTTATGGATACATCGGGGTCCATAAAAGGTACCGTCGCCATGATCTTGCTCTACTGCTGGTGGTACAACGTCACGATCGGTGCCACGGCATACACGGTTCTATGCGAAGTCTCAACTTCTCGTCTGCGAGTCAAGACCATCTCTATTGGTCTTGCATCGCAGTACAGTATCAACATGATGTGGAGTTTCGTCTTGCCATATCTCTTCAACCCGGACAAGGCCAATCTCGGGGCGCAGGTGGCCTTTATCTTCAGCGGACTTGCGGTCTTGAGTCTCGTCTTTCTGTGGGTTTACCATCCGGAGACTGCTGGTCGTACATACGAGGAGCTGGACGAGATGTTCGCCAAGAAGGTGCCGGCTCGCAAGTTCCGTAGCTATCGTCCAACAACTCAGGTTCAGGGCGAGACGGCTAAGACGGCAAAGCTGTAGCCATAGAATAATTAGCCTACCATCCGAAAGCCTGAGCTTGTTTAATGTAGCATCGATACTTTCTAGACATGTCTTGCTCTCCTAATCGCTATGGACAAAAGACTAGGTTCATTGGTGATCACTCGAACCTTCATGTAACCAGAAGCTGCACAAGGCGGTCTCCAGAGACAAGCAGATTGCTCATCGAGAGGTTTTGTACGCGAAAGAAGTATATTGGAGAAGTACTCTGTGAGGGTTTTTCCTCGCTGCTGGTTACTCAGGGGCGGTACTGGCAACCGCTTGATTCCATTGAAAGTCGCCGACACCGAAAGAACCGACCGGATTGATGTAGTATACTTTTAGTTACTATGTCTACCAAGCTAACACACGGGCATGACCCGCTGCTATCATGGCGTCGGCGATTTTGCGCCGTGCCCCGGACATTCATCTACCGACAGGACAGGAGATCCAGATCGCGTTAGTTAAATGGTTTCAATCTTCGGCGAATTTCAGGGTTTTCTTGAGCCAGTCTATAGTGAATACGAACGTCGACTTTGAGTTACTGCAGTAGGTAGCGGCAACTCCATCGTGGCAACTCGGTCATTTTGCGCCGATGGTGGACTCTTAACGCCGCGGCACTCGAGCCGTTGTCGTGATTGGAAAAGGTTGCTTGCAAATATATAAACACCACTCTGCTTGGGCTGACATTTCACATTCTGGTCTTGGAAGCATACCAAGTATTTATTTCAGTGCACGTTATTCACCATGGGATCCCTTGACACTTCGGCCAACGACGACCTTCTCACGGCTTCAGCCCGAGAGCTGCGTCTATCTGCAACTTTGGAGATCAACGAGCTTGTGAAGAAGCACCACGAACAGGGCAAGCGGGTGGTGCATCTTGGATTCGGAGAGGCGACTTTCCCGATACCCCATGTCGTTCTCAAGAAGCATAGTGAGGCTAGCAGCAACACAAGCTACCTTCCAGTGGCTGGCTTGAGCAAGCTTAGAGAGGTTTGTAAGATGACTCCCTAGGTGAAGTTATTGAGCTGACTGACTGAACTTGCACAGTCTGTTGCTAGTTTCCAATCCAGGCGACTGGGTCTCGACATTGCCCCTGAGCAGGTAGTCATTGCGCCAGGCTCCAAGCCCCTGCTTTTTGCACTGTTCGACATTCTAGACGGCGACGTGCTTCTACCCAGGCCATCATGGGTGAGCTACGAGCCCCAGGTCAAGCATGCGGGAAAGCAGTTGTTCTGGGTAGAAACCGATGAGGAGGACCGACACACTATCACGCGTAAGAGCACTTGACCATCGAGGGCTTACAGCTCTTACTAACAGCACGCCTCTTCAGTGGCGTCTCTAAAGTTTTCATTCGAACAGGCCATCGCGGCTGGTCGCCGCCCGCGCATCATGCTCATCAACTCGCCATCTAACCCAACTGGCCAAGCTTTCTCCGAGTCTACCATCGACACCATCGTTGGGTTTTGCAGAGAGAATGGCATCACGTTGATCAGTGATGAGATTTACTCCGATATCCATTTCGACGGAGCAAGTTGTGCTAGTGCTTGTGCTGGAATTAACTTCAACGCTGGCCAGATGATCTTGACTGGTGGTTTGTCCAAGGTCAGTATTTATCCGGCATCTGTATAAAGCAAGATACTGACATCTAGGTAAGACATACTCGGCGGGCGGATGGCGAGTTGGGTTTGCAATCTTCCCATCCACGAGCTTTGGCACCAAGGTGCAGAAGGCTATCCTTGCCTATGCCTCAGAATGTTGGTCTGCTGCCTCAGCTCCAGCACAAGAAGCCGCTGCTGTAGCATTCGCACCGACTGCCAACATGGATCTCTATCGCCAGCAAGTGACCCAAGTCCACCAGGCGTGTACTCTGAAACTATATCAAGCGCTCAAGGACTGCGGTCTAGCGATTGCGAAACCGCAAGGCGCCTTCTACTTATACCCTTCTTTCCATCCTTACACCAAGCAGCTCGAGTCTGCTGGAATCCACACGAGTGTTCAACTGTCTCGTTGGCTAATCGAGTCCTGTGGTGTTGCGGCATTGCCTGGCTCCGTGTTTGGCGAGGACGATGAGGGTTTGGCTGGGGGACGGTATCGTCTGAGAATGGCGACGAGCTATCTTTACTTCAAAGACCAGGATGAGAGATATACGAGGGGGTATGCGCTACTTGAAAGTTCTTCTCAGGAGGGGTTCTCGGACTCAGTGGAGCTGCCTTTGCTGGACGAGGCTATTGCGGCGATTCAGAAGGCGGTAGAGAAGGTGAAGAGCCTGTGATCATCACTTGTTCTTTGGGGGTGAAGACGCATTTCACTCATAAAAAAATGATGCCAAAGTCTGGTTAGATACAGTCCTCCTTCCTTGTCATTATAAACCTATTTCCCACGGTAACGTGCCATCATTGACGCTCACATCTTGAGGAAACATGTCCCAGTACGTCTCTGAATTGTTCATGCCCAGAATGTCGAGGAAATGCCCCATATCATCCCAGCTTTCTGCAGGATCCCCGTGAGCCATCCAGGCTGCCGTGGGCTGCGGCTGGCCAAAGCTCAGAGGCAAATGACTTGAGCCAGTCTGATCTGCATTCGTCTCAGGGTTAATACTTTGCGAGGTCAGCCCAGCTGAAATCACCCGCATCGTGGTATCAGCCAGAACATCAAAGTCAGTATCCAGTTTCGACAGAAAGTCATCGCTCACGCGCTCGTTCATAATGGCGAGACAAACGGAGCACTTCCGCATCCAGGCTGGAAGGTCGGCGAGTAGGAGTGGGAGTCCTGTGCGTGGTGCCAGCTTGGCGTAGCTTGTCCGGGCTGTGATGATCATTGTCAGGCCGGCGAAGACGACTCCTTGGACGAGCATCCAGGAGAGCGGGACGTTGCTGGCACGAAGAACATCGGTGATGCTGTCTATGTAGGCGCCGACGGAGCGGAGACACTTTTCAAGCGATTCTGCGGATGGACTTGGGCATAGCGGGCTCGTGCGGTGAAGCACAAATGTGGTCCCATGATATAGTCGGTTCCAAAAGCTTTTTCCTGTCATATCAGCATTTGAACTTGACTGAGCTCTGGTTCAGTGTGAATAACTAACTTGAAGGGATACGGGTCGTCGCTGTCAACTGGGCATGTGCTGTTCATCAACTCTCTCCAGGAATCCAGCCGAGACTGCAGACGCGTGATCACGCCGTGACGAGCGTCATCGGAGCTTTCCTCGGTCCTGACTGCTCCCCCATAGACCTTTGACACGATTCGAGCCTGGATCTGACGGTGCTTGATGTGGAGAATGCCAAACGAGGTCGCTGAGCTGTGGGCAGGTAACTCTGCTGTGATGTGCTCCTCACCAATTGAAAAAGGCCGCCCTAGGTTATACGAGAGACTGATCTCGATCGTATAGGCTGTCCAGAAGACACTGTTTCTTTCATTCACTACTTCTGGAGAAAGATTCCTCCCCTTCGGAGCGTAGTGCAAACCGATCTCAACAGCTAACTATTCGTGGTGTTAGTTGTACCCAATGCTAGGCCAACAAGCAGGATAGACTCACGCGCATGGCCAGACCGGCCAACTGCCATTGACTGGAGCCAATTGGACGATATGAACTGTAAATGCAAACCAAAAGAAGTATCTGAATGGTGGTCAGGGTTGGACGAAGGTTCTTGGCCACTATGTCGAAGCATGGCAAGGCTTTGGAATATAGAGAGGCTGCAGATGGCGCGGTTCCCCAGCTGTTGAGACTCTCATCTGGGAATGTACTTGACCTGGAACTGTGCTGTAGTCGCTTGATGGTGTTACTGTAGTTCGTTGCTCCGAGTGCCATGACCAAGTAAAATATCGCCATCTTGCCAGCACGCTCAGGAGAGTTCACCACGTCTTGCCAAGGGACATTTTGTAGCTCGCTACACTCTCTGATAAGCCCATCCAACTTTTCCAGGCTGAACACCAGGTATAAAGGATGTATCCACAGCAAATATGACTGGTGGAAGAGCCGCACCGTGTCTGGTGACAAAGGTAGCTGGTCGTCGGCGGCGTCTTCCAGGAAACGGCCCCGCCGGTCGGAGTCACCTCGATCAGATTGTGGTGCGCGTCTCCGCGTCGGTGCTTGATTGGGCTCAGCGTATGATCGCAGGATGGCTGCTGCATGGCTGGCGAAGAATGCGCCACTGGACGGGCCCAGGTACTTCTGCTCGCCTGTAGCGTTCAGGGTGACGAGGCTGATGTTGGGTGCATCATTTTCGGCCTGTTGTGAGATAGCTGCTGTTGGCGAGCTGGGTTCATCAGCAATAGCTGGTGTAGTCCGCGTAGCTGTCGGCCTGTCAATGGTATCTGCCGAGACATTGTGACGAACGTCTCGTAGACTGGCTCCAGTAGGAACCTGGGTGCAGTCGACTCCGAACTTCCGAGATAGCTCGCTCTCAAGCCATGTAACCCGTTCTCTAGCCTCTTTCAATGCTCTGTTCCATATCAGCCAAGGGGTCCCGAAGATGCGGTGAATGACATGGCTAAGGAAAACGCATACAGGACGGTATCGGCCTTTTTGCGCCGGGTGTAAGGCTGACAATGGAGGCCCGCATCACGGCAGCTATGACAATCAGGAAATCCACTGCACTGGAACGAATGAGCGATGATCAATTCAAAAGTCCGGACTACAAGATGGCTTACCCTGACTTTCTTCCCGTGGCAGCGCACACATGCTCGGATAGCAGGAGTGGTCATGGTTCTGGTCGAAGACGTCCGGAGATGCGCAGACCGGACAGGATGAAAATCGCCGAGGGCGCCACTCATACAAAATGCGAGAGGAGCGAATGGCGACTTAGTGGAACTGTGACCTACCTAGTGGAGGTGGTGATCACGAACACAGTCTAGTCCGATATCGCGGCGGTTTTCCGCCGAGGCCATTGTCTATGGAGTTGGAGGTCCGAGGAATTGTTACAAGAGCAGTCCAACACGCTTGCGCCGAGCACCCAACCTCTGTTCTCGTGGGCCAAGCAGAATAAATCCGATCCCAGTCGAAGAAGAACTCATTCACCAAGCAGCGCCACTGACAAGCCTTCAAAGTCTTCGTTCGCATCCAGTCCTCCAGATCTCCAACCAATATGGGCTGGGAAGCCGTCGCGCAGAGGAAGCAGGATGCGCGCGAGGCGTCCATTAATGCAGCAGCGCATCTGTTAAACGAAAAAGCAATATGCGCACTACCCAAATATGAAAGCTTGACAGACATAACCTCGAGAATATTGCAAGGAGAGCTCACAGCGGAGACTATCACACTGTCCGCGATCCATTAGTGCGTTGTGCTCTGCATCGCCCCTCAACGTCTTCCCTGCTAACAAGCTGCACAGCGCCGTCAGAGCACATATAGATGTGAGATCATGATCACTGTCCAAAGCGTTCGCTTGTATCTAATAGGCGCTGTAGACAAATTGTCTATCCGAACCTCTCTTCGAGCAGGCTCTGGATCGCGCCCGCTACCTCGACAATTACTTTCGCGAGACAGGGAAGCTCCTCGGTCCCCTTCATGGTGTTCCCGTCTCTGTCAAGGACCAGTTCAACGTTCAAGGCGTCGACACGACTCTTGGTTATGTTGGCCGGTCATTCAAGCCAGCTCAAGAAGACGCCGTGTTGGTTCGCATCCTGAAGAACCTTGGGGCTGTCATCGTTGCCAAGACATCGATACCACAAAGCATAATGGTAAGGAACACGGCGCTCACACATGTTTCCGTAATCGTCCGACTGACATGCGACGGCGACTTCTAGTGGGGAGAAACGGAGAGCCCTCTCTGGGGCGTGACCACGTATCCTGGGAGGCCTGAGCTGACACCAGGTGGCTCGTCAGGAGGCGAAGTAGCTTTGATGGCAATGTCTGGCTGCTTCATCGGCTGGGGAACCGACATTGGTGGCTCCATTCGTGGACCAGCTCACATTTGCGGCCTCTTTGGCCTCAAGCCAACGAGCTCTCGGTTTCCCTACGCAGGCGTTCCAGTTTCTCACGAAGGTCAGAGCTACGTACCGTCCTCTATTGGGCCATTTGCCCGTGACCTTTCCACGCTCACAGCGGTGACGAGAGAATGCATCCAGGCCGGACCGTGGCTGCTCGACCCGAGCGTGACACCCCTGCCCTGGCGAGAGGGGATATATCAGTCTGTCCAGAGAAGGCCTTTGCGAATCGGTGTTGTTTTCGATGACGGTGTAGTCAAGCCACATCCAGATATAGAGCTTGCCGTACGGCATGCGGCAACTCTACTGGAGCGAGCTGGTCATGAACTGGTCAAGTGGGATACGTCTGATCATCTATCGTGTATCGAGACTATGGATCGGTTCTATCGCGCCGATGGAGGTGAAGACATACGACGCGATGTCGAAGCAGCTGGTGAGCCGATGATTCCGCACGTGAAGGCGCTTGTGGAGTCGGCGAAACCAATATCTGTGTATGACTACTGGCAATTGAGTCGTCAACGAACAGCTGCACAGCTTGCATACAACAAGAAATGGAATGAGACAGCCGACGAGAAGGGGCAGTGCGTCGATGTGATCATCAGCCCCGTGCTTCCACACACTGCTGTCCCGCACCGGTCAGCTCGTTGGACCGGGTATACCAAGATCTGGAATTTTCTCGACTATGCGGCCATGTCGCTCCCATTCAGCGCTGTCGGCGCTGCAGATCCTTCAGATGAGGATCACCATTTCGGCATGAAAACTGAAGAAGCGCGCCGACTCTACAAAGAGCACAGCCCGCGCAATGCCTTTGATGAGTGGAACCAACAGGTATATGATCCGGCCCTGTTCGATGGCCTGCCTATCGGAGTTCAGATCATTGGAAGGCGGTTCGAGGAAGAAAAGGTACTTGGAGTAGCAAAAGTCATTCACGACTTGAGAATTAAACAGTCGAGATAGCTGCGTGAATGAACCTACAGTGCCTCACTGCCAATCCCCGCTTACCTAATCCAAGGCCACGCCTGTCAAGGGGGTGCGCAAACAGGAATTAGTGGGCCATCAGCCATGGACGGGCAGTGCCACCTTACTTACGCCTTACGCAGCATCGCCTGAGCTTTGCGACTGGGCTCCCTCCTCCCGAGACACGACGTCAAACCACTCCCATCACCCCCTCAGGGCATCGCATCCACATCGCGAGCCTCCCTCACCAAACCCATCCATAAGCTCCAGCTGCCGACGCTTCAAAAGGCAGCTCTGCCATGTCCTCGACCTAAGCTCACCAGGCGAGCCGCAAACGCGCACCCCAAAAAACCTACATACCCACCCCCCTCCCCGAACCATCCGCCCAGACTCATCAGCAACCACGCAACAATGGCCTACCTCCTCCTCTGGCTCTCCGCCTTCCTCTTCTTCCTCGTCACCGCCCTCTTCGTCACCCGCGCCCACTGGGTACACCTCCTCCCCTCCGTCCCCGGCGCAGACTACCTCTACTCCCGTCTCCCCTCCTCCTTCGCAGGCGACATCGAAGCCGGGCTCTCAAGCAATACGTTCGACCTGTCTGGCAATGTGGAAGATGGAGATGAACGTGCGGGATTGGATGATGCTAGCAAGAGGGAGATTTTGAAGATTATGAAGAGGAGAAGGATGACGTTTGATCAGGCGAGGAAGAAGTATATGGAGCAGAGGTTCAAGGATAATGGCATTGGGGCGGATGGCATGCCGAGAGATCCCAAGTTTGTGAGCTTTTCTTGAGGTTGGGGAAGGTTTTGGGGCGTGTTGTGGGAAGTCTTGTCCGACGACATTGCACTGCTTCTCTCTTTTTGTTTTCGCATTTCTTAGCGGTTGTCTTCGCTTTCGGCTTTTTCAGGCGGTCTTGCCTCGGGACTGCTTCGGTTTCGACTACTTTGCCTGTTGTATACAGCGCATACGAGCACGACAGCTCTATTTTATTTTCCTTGGTTTCTTCGATCTCAAAATCAATACCTATGGCTTCCTCATAATGGAACCGCGATGACGACGAGAGGTGGCAAAAGACGGAGGGATGGGATGATAGGTGGCGGGAAGTCACAGGGCACAGAGCAGTCTTTGCAGGCGTTATTTCATCTTGGACTTGACTTTTGGTCTTTCTTCTTCTTGATTATTCATTATGCCAGCCGTGCAATAACATGGGCTGCTCGTTGTTTAGGTTATATGTACTTCTGGAATATACAGTGAAACTGTATCTTCCCTTTCTCTTCAAGAAATATGCTTTGTCTCCCTGGGGGAAAAGATCCTATGCCAACAACTCCTGGGTACTCTCGCCCCTCATCATCATGATTGAGGGGAGAGTGTCTTGTCGTAATATATGTACAATTTCGACTTTCTGAAAACAACAAAAACCCTACTTTGGTCTCGTCTCGTGGGAGAGGAGGCTTCTGAGATGAAGATGCAATGCTGGTGGTTTTAAGACAATCTTGAGATTGTCCATGATTGATCGATCATGACGTCTAAGCGGAAACGCTCACTTCGTCTTCTTGGTGTCATCGCCGTAAACACGGTCGTCGGAACCCTCCACCTCCTTGATCAGGTTCTCGACGGCCTTGGCCTCAGACTGCCACTTCTTGACAGACATCTTCTCCTTTTCGAACATCCACTCCTCAGGCATGCGGTAGGTGCCACCGAGACGGTCAAAGGCAGTGAAGAACTGGCCGTAGTTGACCTCGAAGCGAGAGTGGTGAAGGGAGTGGCAGGCAGCACCGTTGACAACGGGGTTGTTGCTGAGGTACTCGCCATCGTGGATGAGGATGGTCCAGAAGTTGACGAAGACGAAGAAGAGGACGCTGACCCACTTCTTCATGGGGAAGAGGAAGGGGAAAATGTGGTATGGCAGACCCTGGAGACCACCGTCGATGGGATGGAAAGCGTAGCTGGCGAAGGGAGTGGGCATAATCCACTTGTGGTGAGCCTTGTGAAGGTGCTTGTAGACGCGAGGGTGGTGCAGGTAGCGGTGAATCCAGTAGATGCAGAAGTCGCTGAAGACGATGAAGGCGGGGAACTGGAGGATGTCCCACCAGAAGCCGGGGCCCTCCTCGGTGGTGTCGTAGAGCTTGCTGTAGCCACGGACTTCGGCGAGGAAGATGGGGGCGTAGAGGATGGACATGATGGGCATGGACTTGTTGGCCTGGATGATCTCGAGCCAGACCTGGTTCTTGATGTACTTGGGGTGGTTGAGGGTGCGCTTGTCGAAGATGAACTGGTAGGACAGCGAGGAGAAGATGAAGTAGAGCAAAAGGCCGAACCACCTGGTGCCGTGTTAGTGACTGAACGCGTTTGGGTATGGACTGGGAGCAGAGGAGACCTACCAGGTGATGAAGTACAAGCTCGTGAGCTGGCGAAGGGGATCATCTCGTGGGAATGAGCTCATGTAGGCAGCCTGAGAGGGCTCGAGGCTGAAGAGATGGGTTGAGGGCTTGTAGGTCCAAGCGGAGAAGGTCTGAGCCGTGCTGTTGGCATAAGCAGAGTCGGCGTAGTCGCTGGGAGCCGGACGAGCAGGCAAGAAGTATGACCACATGTAATCACCAATGAAGGTGTCTGTGATCTCGAGAACGATATCCATGGCGGGCGGTGTTGTGCGATCGCAGTCGCGTCTTCGGAGGGAGTGTAGGTGTGGGTTGTCGCAAGCCCGGTAGGGGTCCAAATCCGTAGGAGGTTCTGGTCGTGTACAAGAGAAGAGGAGGGAATGTCGCGACCCAAGGAGCTTCGGAGGAATTGTAGGTCGAATGAATCCTCGGAGGTGGGATGGCGAGGAGGAGGTAGAAAAGGAAAAGATGGGAATGTTCTCCTGTCGGGGGTGGATGGGCGCGCAAATAGGAAAAGATGCAGCGGCGAGGACGGGAGAAAGAAAAAAAAACTGGGGATGGATCCGTCCGTTGGAGGAAGCTGTTCAGGGGCTTTGCGGTTCCAGCGAGGGTGGCGGCGGGGTCAGGTCGCCTTCACGTCCTGCACGTATAGTGGAATGAGTGAGAGATTGTAGCTTATGCTCGGTGGTGACGGAGTCTAGTAAACGGCCGGGTTTGGCAGCGTCGGGGCTGGTACCTGGATCTCAGGGATGAAAGGTGAGAGGATCTGCTATGCCATGCAATGCAGGTTGGGCATGCTTCATCCTTTATTGAAACGAGTCAATTCACCGATTACCTGGACCCTTGCGCATCAACCAAATCCCGACAGAGCGAGTCGATGACAGCCCAGCGGAGAGAAGCAAGCAACCCTCAGACGCGGTCCCGTCGTCACCGGCAAATTCGATCTGGAAGTGGCACGATGCGGACCAGCTCGGCTCCGGCGCACATTCGCATGCAATCAACTTACCAACCAACCAACCAGTTGGAGTTCAGACCACCAATGCGCCCACCCACTTCTCCTCACCCACTCGCCATCCGGGTCACTGCCACACACCCGAAAGAACGGTGACGAACCGTCCAAACTGCGAAAGGCAACGCTCAGCGAACAGCGAGACAGGAGCGCCAATTGTCAAAATTGGATTTTTGGGTTGGAGGGGGGGTCTGGCCCGTATTCGGGTTCGAACCCGGGTAGTGCAGCGATTGGTCGATCGATGCGCACGGGGTGGGGACCTGCGTTTCGCCAGGGGGAGGAGGGGGTCCGCAATCTGCCCGATCGGGCACATTCCAGCAACAGGCAGCTAGCTGCAGTGGTCGGTCAGTCAACATGGCAGCTGCCCACCTAAAATAAAAAACTGGAGTCGTTCGCTGTAATTTCACCGATGTCGCCCGTTCTGCTGGCACGGCACTGCAGACAGACGGATTTTGACACAGCAGCACCACGGCACAAAACAGCACGATGATGAGCACATGAGTCCACTGCTAGCACCGGCCCACAGGATCGTCTAGTGTCATCACGCGGCGTCACATGGTGGCCTGATGAGATTGATAAAAACGCTTGGCGCTCGGGGCAAGGGTTTCCTCGTATGATTCAGGGACCTGCACATCGAAGGAAAGGGGCTGGCTTCTGGAAATCCCGGTTCCTGTCTGAAGCTTGCAGCGAGTGTGTAGGAAGGATCCTGTTTTCTACAGTGCTATGTCTCTCGTGACTCGACGTGCCTTTTGATCACAAAGCGCGTGCCCATGCCAGACGTGGCCAAGACCGCGAGACTTCTTTTATATGTTGAATGAGCTTTATGCTGATACTTCGATGGTCTGTCTTGATGCACGTGAGCTCCTGCGTGTCATCCGATGCAAGGTTCGCTTCGACTCACCTTGAAGCTAAACAATGAGGATCTACGAGGCCCGGTTATCCACATTCGCATATCGATATACAAAGTACCCTCGACTTGTGAAGGTAGCATAAGTTGTGTCATATAACACAGAGGAAGGCATATTCTTTTTTTTTCTTTCTGGTATCATATTTGAAAAAACAATTATCTCGCACGTATATGACACGCAAGCCAACATTTGGCATTACTTTACGACTACAATTTGATGGTAAGTTTGGGCGAGATACTAATTTGAAACAAGTCAAGGATCCATCTTTAGGGTAGGCAAAAACCCGACATTCCGGCCCTTACCCGAGGACCCTGATCCAGGTCCCGAACCTTGGTGGAAGCGGTCCCCAACCTGTTATAAAGTATGCACTTTTCCCCATCGATCGACTCTTCGATGCAAACAGCGCATCATAACAGGCTGTAGGGTTTTATAAATAATGGTGGAAACGTGAATACTATAAAGTCTACGACTTTCGTGGAGTATAAAAGATCATCAGGGGTTTCTTTTCCCAATTGAAGAATGCCTTTGCCTCAGCAGCCCACCACTGAGACGACGGATCCATCCTCATGTCATAATTGAAGATAATCTTCGAAGTGATGAGACGTAACTCAGCATACGCTAGACTGTAGTAAACACGTGTTAGAGGTTAGTCGGTAGATAAACGGGCTGAGAATGCCTGAGCACGACATCACATTGGGGCGACGTACTTGATTCCCAAGCAGGCTCTAGGCCCGACAGAAAAAGGTATGAAGGCTGAAGTCCTGTTGTCATGCTCAAATCTCTTATCTCCGAGCCATCGTTCAGGGGCGAACTCTTCCGGAGATGTCCAATGCACTGGATCATGGTGAACACCCCAATAGTGTAAACTGACGTCCGTCTGATGTTCATGTTAGATTCCCCCGCCAATATTATACCAGAAGCAAAGAATCAGGGCAACTCACTCCAGGGGGGAGATAATGTCCATCAAGGGCATCACCGTTCTCATTGATGACCCTCGTAGTGTGGCCGGGCGCCGGGGGCATCATTCGAAGACTTTCATTGATGACAGCGTCGAGGTACTTGAGCGGAAGCACAGAGGTAAAGTCGATCTCATCGGCACTCTGGAAGGATTGACGAACTTCTGCTTGCAGTTTGGCAAGAACCTGTGGGTGGGTGCACAGGAAAAATGTCACAGCTGCTAAACCAGTGGCCGTGGTCTCAGATCCAGCGATGACGAGGACGTTTGCGTTGGCTTTGATCTCTTCTAATGTTAGTGGTTCCTGTTTCACTCTGGTCAGGTACATCCTTGTATTTGTAGATCATGGCAGAATGATCTTACGCACCTCTCCAGAGGTTGATCTTGTCATGGCATCCATAAAGTCGGGCCGGGTTGTCTGCAGTTCTAGTCTCTGATCGACTTTTTGAGACGTCATCATGTAATGTTCCTTGGCCTTTCGACGTAACCTCTCCGGGATGACGTATTTCAAGAGAGGTTGGATTAATGGGAAGCGCTGGAGCTCGGCACCGACGGCGATCATCTTGAGGGCTTCAAATAGCATCGAGATCCAAGGGTGATACGAAGCCGTGGAGAGGCCATGAAAGGATTCACCGAACGATAGATCACCGATGATATCGAAAGTGATCCAGTTGAACCACGCTGTCATGTCTATGGCAGCATTGTTCTCGACGCTGTATTTGCCGATCTGATCCACGAGCAGGTCGACATAAGCCATGATGATCGACTGCTGCTGACGCATGGCTTGGGCTGAAAACCCACCCGAAAGCTTCTTCCTGTATCTCGTGTGGTTCTCTCGCGTGACACCGATGATTGCATTCCGCGTGGGACCAAATGTGCGCTCATCCTTCTCGTGGATGCCGGCGCCGCCCTTCCGGAACCCAGCGAAGTGGCGCCAGACATTCGGGTCAGCAATATCAACCCAATTCGGTCCGAGTCGAACGATGGGGCCGTACTTTTGGTGTAGCTCCAGATTCTTGTGGCCTGAGTTGCCGGCGATATTCATCAGAGCACCGGGTATGTCAGAGATGGCCCATAGCTTCGGGCCGGGGAACGAGCTGAGTGGGTGGAAGTAGAGAAGGTAGATAATGTTCCAGAGATAGTAGCCCACAGCCTGAGTTTATATCAATCAGAAGGAAGACTTAGGAGACCGAGCCTTTTGTGTGTCTTTGTCTTACCAAGACTAACAACATCACCGGGATACCGGCGATAGCATGTTCCCGTAGAAAGGCGCCGATGATCGACGGTCCTGCCAGGAAGGGGTTTGACAGGACAGCCATCGCCAACGATACGAATAGTTGATTCAAACTTATGGGCGTACGGCATGTGGGAGGGAACACGGATGATACTTGAGTGCCCCTAGGCGATCAGTCCTGAGTTTCAAGACAGGTTGAAGTGATGTCGCTATTAAAGCAGATCTCGTGTGAATTAAAGCAGTGAAGCTGAAGTGGTGCCAGCCGCGCGTTTGAAGCACACTTATATACCCCACGTCTTGAAGGTGTCTCCAAGAACCCAAGGTATCTAACACAAGCACTACTTCCTCAGCTGTGAGCGGAAGTCGGGTTTCGACTAACATTTCTATTCGTTCATTGCTACTGGCGCCGAAAGTCAACGTAACCGGGAAACCCGAGGGCGGGGGTCGTGAGGTTACTCGAATATCCTGGGTAGGGCGAAACAAACCCAAGATCTCTTTGGCATCATCACCGGATCTCCGGCTCTGCTCATCTACGAAGCTCCATTCAGATTCCATATGCTCGACTAGAAATCACCCCATCGGCCCCTCCCCCGCACGGAAGGGATTGGAGAAAGTGGGCGGCCGCAGAGCCTGGAGCCGGGCCAACCCACCTTTCGAGGCAGCATCAGCACCATCACACTCTGTGCTCTACATTAAAGGTATTTCAGGCATTATTTGGATTTACCCTTCCGGAAATAGATGGATAGCCGGCTGTTCCGGATGCGTCTAGCTCTTCGACGCGTGTTCCAAGTCGGATATTCCGAGGATCAGGTGGCACATCATTTACAAAGTTATACGCGATTCATCACATGCATTACTGCGCAAAGCTTCATAGATAAGGCACTAGCTATGCCATATGGGCGACTTCTGAATTGCGTGTACCTGGGGCCTGGACCGCGAGGCTAGATCCTCAGGCTACGACACGGGGACCAGATCGTTGAGTTGAGACTTGTCCAGAGATCTGTCTTCTCACTTTAATAGAGACAAAGACTGTCCATGCTTCCTAAGAGAGTCTCTTGAGGTTAAAGCTCGTCTTTAATAAACGCGTGTAAATCATCAAACACATTGATGAATATACGTTTCCCACTCTGGGTTCGCTCAGAGGGCTTTCAAACATGAAGTAATGAGTCCGTGTACGATTAAACTAGGGCAAGACGCTAGATCCCTGAGAAACTTGGAGAAATTCAAGCTTGTCCGCATCTTGCCTCCTTAATTGTAGGTCTCTCCATGGCCATTGAGAAGCAACAGCCTCTTGGTTCGACGAGTGATCCACGGTCCAAGGAAGTAAAGCGGCAGAGGGAGGATCAGACACCCCCATTGAATGCCCGCCATCTCGTAAAACATGTTGTCTACTCCCGCCAAGTCCATCCAGTCAACGCCTCTCAAGGACACTCCGAAAGCAACCACGTTCTTGCAACAGTTGACGAGCACCAGGATCTCTCCAGCCACCTCAGCGTATGAATCCACAACATAGGACAGCATCACTGCAGGCACAAGGGCCAAGCCCGCGGTAGCCATGGCGGCACCAATGGCAGGATACACGTAGTATTGCTCGCGTGACGCAGTGTATCCGAAGATAACAAGCCCGACGGGGCAGATCAGGAAGGGCACGATCATCATCGGCAGACGATGCTCCGGAACGTGTCTGTCATTGTTCCGCTTCCTGATCCAGAGCGAGAGTTTGTCTGTTAGGACGCCGGCAATGGGCCACGCAACGATGATTCCAACGAAGCTAGAGAAAGTGAAAAGACCTAGATCCGAAGAGGAAAACAGGTATGGAGGTGACCCGAAGATTATGGGATTGAGCGTAGACATGGCCACAACACTATCACTACAGTTAGCGAAGAACAGCAACACTGTCGGCGGTGAACTTGAGGTCTCCAAAAGAGCGCCATTAGTCAATGCCGTGGTTAGCTTACCCTCCCAATACCGCACCAAACGTCAAAGAGGCAACGATGGCGCCGGGAACCATTAGCAGAGGCAGTGGCAGGACAAAGAGGTAGGCGAAGTGCTTGAGAAGACCGCGCTCCCGGGCTGCTTTTGTGAGACCAAATTTGAAAAGGTCCGCAAAATGCTGCTTGTAGTTGAACGTTTCCCGGTGGATCACCTGGGAAGATGTCGTTGTCGGCAACCTCTCAAGCCTTTCCTCCTCTGTCTTTCCAGACTCGTTTGCTTCATTCGTAGTGATCTCATTGTCAGACTCATGGATAGTTTCTGGCAGAAGGAAGACGATAGCGACAATGTTTACGGCTAGCATGATCGCCGAGAGGATGAAGAACCAGCGCCATCCTGCGGCGTTGATGAGGTATCCAGCGACCAACGGACCGACTTGTGATCCGGCGGACAACGAGGCGGCGAATGTAGCCATGGCAGCTGCGTAGTCTCTTTCGTAGAACATATCTTTCTTCGGTCAGGTCATGGTAGAACCGGGGTCAAGGGTAACCCATTTGATTGAAGAATGAAAAGGCCTTACCAGCGATCATGCTAGGAGCCAGCGACTCCACGCATCCAGCACCTGCATCAGGTCTTAGCCATCCCCCTTGAATATACCCGATTGTGAAGTCTGGGAAACGCACCAAAGTTGGCAAAGATGCGAGCAGCAAGCAGCTCGTTGAATGTCTTGGCTTCAATGCTCCAGACCACACCAGCAAAGAACCACAAGATGGCCACTATGCAGGCCGCTCTCTTTCCAAAGCAGAACGCCAGGGGCATCCAGAACAAGTTAGCAAGGCCCTGCGTCAAGACACACCATAGGATGATTTTCGATACTTCAGTGATTGGGACATGGAACGTCTCGGCAACACTTGCAAAGCCGGTTGCGATACCTGACTGGAAGAATTGGAAGAAGCTAGCATTAGCTACTACATTATCGGAAATGCGTGGAAACCAGAGTCATCTTGCCAGGAGGGCCAAGACTTACAGTGTACCAATTAGACATGAGAACAAAGAAGTTGAGCGAGAAGAGAGCCGCCCATCGGATAGATGTCGGGAAGTGCTGTTGCTATTAGAATATACACTAGCCGGACTGTCTTCCCTCCATTTCAGCAAGAGGCGACGTACTCTTGGATTCACAGCCTGCATTGCCATTGGAAGAGTATGGTCAAGGTTGCTCTCTCTAGATTGTGATATGAAATGATCTGTAGTCAGATTTGCGAGGTCTCGAAACCAGGAAAACCTTGGTTTGAGCAAGAAATGGCCACCCCATGTTTATAAGTACAAGACAATGAGAGCAATAGCACTGAACATCCGGCCTTTCCGCGTCGACCTCCGCCTCGTGATAGCGTCATTCCAACAGATAGCTCTCGGAAGCGCGAACCTATAGTCTGCGGTTCTCGGATACGCATCCGAAAGACCTGTGAGCCAGCGCACCAGCCTACGGTTGAGAGGCAGGGGCGGACGTTATCAGCTTCGACTAAACATGCGCTGCGCTGCGCCCACTTCCCGAGATTACCCCAACTTCTTACCCCAACCCCATGGGCAAGCTCCATTAGACCGGCTTGCTTTCAGCTAACGCTGCTTGACTTGCGCATGATTCGGATCTCATGGTAATCTTACGTGATAGTGCTACAATGGCCGGGCGGAGTCAAGGCACAGTCTACCAGCTCGTTTGTATGCGGAGTCTATAAAGACAACTTGAGCTTGGGCACGAGTGATCCTCTTTCGTGGCTCGGCGATTGCGCATGTTGAACATTGATCGATCCAGCCCTAACAGCCTAAACATAGTCACGATAGGACTTTCTGATAAGGCTCATCACCCTTCTATAAGTGCGATTGATGAGACATTCGAGTATAGTAACATGACGTGTATCATCAAAGGGTTTACTCAATGACAAAAACCCCCATTGTCCCTAGACCCTTCAAACGCCAATACACAACAAGCCGTACCACCCTCAGATCTGCACAAACCGCTTGATGCCCGGCCTAGGTGTCTTACACAGGAAGATGGCTTCGGCTCCCAGTCCTGAACGCGCTTGTCCAGTTCGTTATCAATAATGTCCTTTGGGGTGCGTGGATGGTGGTAGTCAACGATGAACGTCTCCACCAAAAGATCATGCTACAGAATTTCGTAGTAGTCTGACAAGGCGCGGATGAAGGCATCCCGGTTATACACCATAGCGAGGGCTAGTAGGTGGTGGAAGCGGGATGCTTGAAAGGTGTTGGACGGAAGAGAGGGAGATGAGTGACGCTGAAGTGAGACGCAGTTGGGTATTTTGAACTGGATAGCATGTCAAGAAGCCAGAGCAAACAATATCCAATGTGTTATTCCAGCATCGAGACTTTCAGTGTGTCGGTAGATGAAAGACCAAAGGCAGTGTCCTCGCTAGTGTTACAACAATTCTGGCTCAGCCTTGTGTCCATATAATGTCCTTTGATCGAGTCCTAACTTCAGCTTGCAGCGCCAGGGCAGATTGTGCAAATGCAAAGCCAGCCTTCTCTCAGCTGCCTCTGAAGAAATTTTCGTACGGATTCCTAACAGCCAGGACCGAAAGCCCAGCAAGTGAGTCCATGGACTGACCGCCACTCATTCATGACAACGTCCTAAGCTCTAGACCAAGCGGTGAACGGAAAGCATGTGTACATGAAACGCGACATCATCAATGTGAGTTTGCCACCTATAGAGAGTCTTCACTTTGCATGAACGAACAAGAGGAGGGGGAGAGCCCGGAGCTGAAAGAAGTATCGGGAGAAGTGTCAAGGTTTGGGGAAGAAGCCGATGTTGTGAAACAGGTCACACAGAGGAAACAAGACAATCACATGCGGGAAAGGGATTCGATGTGTTGGCTGAGTGAGGCAGCGGGTCTAAGACCAACACCAAGTGTGGATGGAAGGCCGAGCGGGGTCGGTGAGAAGGGTAAGTGAGATTGGAAGAGAAACGTGGATGATGGATATTGAAGAAAAGAGCGAAAAGAGGGTGTGCAGAGTCCCGCAGGGTTCGGAAGAGGACGAAAATGGGGCGATGGATGCAGGTGACATGACGTGTGTGAGTTAAGGTGCATATGCATATCTGAGTCTTTTATCGATATGTGTGAGGAGCAGTAACCCTAGGAGCCCGCGTGCGTATGGTCAGTCAGTCAGTAAGTCAGTCATCGTGAAGTGGCATGGCGGGTGTTTGGTTTGATGGGCACTGTGCCGTGGAGGTAGGCGAGGTACCGAATGGAGATGGATGCCGTGGATGGATGCAGGGTTCAGGTTCGCGCACGGTTCCGAGATGTACCTGTGGAGAGGCTGGGTACGTACGGGAGGTACTGTGCTTGGCCCTGGCTTGCTGGGGGAGATGCAGACTGGGATCAAGGGACGATGGATGGGGTGTGGGTTCAGGTACCTTTTGCTACGGGGCGTGGAGATGGGACCGAGCTTCACGTGAGTTGGGGAGAACCCATTGGTACCAGGACGAAGTACTTACTTGCGGTATCTTATGCAGGAGCAGTACCGCAGTACCTCGGATTGATGGAAACGGCTGACGACATGCTGTGTGGTGATACTGGCAGCCTGCTGTCGTGCCCCTCCTGTCTTCTCTGTTGTGGCTGGTGGTCGATGCGGTGGAACGTGGTTTCTGGCAGCGACGGTATGCGGTCACTGCACGGAGCTGCCGCACCCAGCCTCATCTCGAGGGCGTGCGCTTTCTGACTCGAAGGGTGTGTGGCTGACAATGACCTCCAGCCTCGTGGGCGTGCAGTGGGCCCGTGCAGCTCTTCTGGTCCGTGCCCTGCGCCGCCTTGTCCACCATCGTGTCCACCCATCCACACGCGCCACACTCACTACTGCTGCCAGGCAGTTACAACACCAGTAGCTGCAGCAAGCAGGGGGTTCGATGAGGGGACAGCCCGACCAGAGTGAGGAGGGAACTGGGGGCTCCACCACCCTTCCGCCCATCCATCCCAACGGCCCTTGTCCTTCAGTGGTAAGGTGGGAGAAGACAGTGACAGTAGGCCCCTAATCCCGTGTTCTGCTCAGCTTCCATCGCCCACCGAACTGCACTGAACTGCAATGCGTGCATCTCACGCTCTCACTCACTCACCCGCACACCTCCTCCTCTCCTCCCACCCGCACACGCCTCACCCAGGGCATCCATCCCAATACCCACACCACCACCACCATGTCCTTGCCAATCCAAGCGCCAACTTCCGTTCCGGCTGCAGACTCTCTCTACCTTCTCTCACACTCTTTTTTTCCCTACCTAGTCTACGAGGAGGCACGACACACAATTCCCTCCCTACGCACGCCAATTGGAGAGAGGCACGGTACGAGACGTCAAAACTCCCCTAACCCACAACCTCCCTCCTTCTTGCTTCTCCACTGCCCACCAACTCCAGCCCAAGGTTCCAAACCCACGCACGCCCGCTGTTACGCGCCAGTCAACACCCGGCGCCGGCTTCTTCTTCCTCTTCCAGCCCTTTTTCCCTTTTCCCTTTCCTTCCTTCTCCCCTGCCTCGCCTCGTTCTCCTCCTCCTCCACATCATCGTCACCCTTCTCTACCTTTTTTCTCTCTGACGCCATCTCCTCCACAGCAAATCCTCACCACAAATCGAAGCTCGCGCCAGCTTTGCCTTAGTTCGTTATAATTTCTCGACGACCACCTTTCGAACCCAGTCACAGTTCGTCTGCTGTCCCCAGTCGTCTGCCTACCCCCTGCTCACCGCATACGATCCCCAGACTCGAGTCTGTGAAGCTTCACCTCCATCGGCTTGCGCATTGGCGACAGGAAATAAAAGCAGGCATTGTCCGACCAGAACCAACAACACTCCACCAAGAGTTGTTGCTTGCGTCTGCGCGCCCTCCGGCCGGTGTCGAAAATCACGGGCCCGTGCTTGCACCATCCAAGCAACCGTCTCGTCACACCCGAGCAACCTAAAAAGAGGAAACCTTTTCCTTGCTTACGACCGCGCCAACTCAAAATCGCGAATCCATTGTAACTTTGACGCCTGCCGACTAGAATAAGAGGATTTCTGTGGTTCCCTCGCCTGTCAACACGCGCGCGACCATCTTTCCTACATCATCAGCCAGCATCCATTGATCATTAGCATCCTTGCGCAATCATCGTTCCATCGACATCATGTCTGGCCACATGTACCCGCGCCACGGCATGGGTGCCGTGCCGCCCAGCACTGCTCGTCTCGATGAGCTGCTTGAACAGGTCCGCGGCGAGTTCACCTCGCAGATGCGCCAGGCCGAGCACCTTGACCAGCAAAGTATGTCATATCCTCTCCCAATGTCCCAATGCGACTCTTGCGCTCGCATGCGCGCTGCTCATTCCTTGCGAGGTTTCGATGCTAACAAGCCCTTTTTGCAGTAAGCACTCAGATCAGCGAAATGCAGATGGTCAGGGAAAAGGTCTACACCATGGAGCAGGCCCACATGACTCTTAAGCAGAAGTACGAGGAGGAAATCGCAATGCTCCGTCATCAGCTCGCCGAAGTTCGCAAGGGCAACCCTCAAGCCGCCATGGCCGGCCCGCCACAACATACTCCCTCCTCACAGCAAGCGCCGCCTTCCATCGCTCCAGGCAATGGCCTCTTCAGCGGCATCATGGGTGGCAGCCAGGGTGGCCTTGCTCCTCCTCAGCAGCAGCAGCAACAACCTGCTCCTCAGGATCAGCACATGGCTCCCGGCCACCAGATGGCTCAGGGTCCTCCTGGCCTGCCTGGTCCGCCACCGCACCCCAATGCCCAGGGCCAGCCGCCATACGGGCAGGGCTACCCGCAGGGTCCCAACGGTCTCGGCCCTCAGCCGCCGCCGAGCACTGCTTCTCCCGGCCCGCGCGGCCGTGGTGTAGGTCGTCCTCCGAACGCTGTTGGCCCCGCCACTCCGCAGATCAACAACCCCATGCCCTACCCAGGCAATGCGCAGTCACCACAAGTTAGCCATCCGACCCCCGACCATGCTCGCATGGGTGGCCCTCGCGCTCCCCCGCCGGTTGGTAACAACCTCGGTGACCTCGATGTCGAATCGCTCCCAGCTCAGTACAAGAAGCTCGGCACTGATTGGCACGCCGTTTTCAACCCTCAGGTGCAGCGCGTGCTTGACGTTGACCTCGTACACACCCTCGTTCATGAGAGCGTCGTCTGCTGCGTGCGCTTCAGCCATGACGGCAAGTACGTCGCGACTGGCTGCAACCGCTCCGCCCAGATCTTCGACGTACAGACTGGCGAGAAGGTCTGCGTTCTTGAGGATCACAACGCCGTCGAGATGTCAGCGGATCTTTACATCCGCAGCGTCTGCTTCAGTCCCGATGGTCGTTACCTGGCCACTGGTGCCGAGGACAAGCTCATCAGGGTAAGTTGGCGCAAGACGACCTACGCAAAGTATAAATCGAAAGCTAACAAACTGAATAGGTTTGGGACATTCAGACTCGGACGATTCGCAACCACTTCTCCGGCCACGAGCAGGACATTTACTCTCTCGACTTCGCGCGTGATGGCCGCACCATTGCGTCCGGCAGTGGTGATCGCACCGTCCGACTCTGGGATATCGAGCAGGGTACCAACACCCTCACCCTCACCATCGAGGATGGTGTCACCACCGTGGCCATCTCCCCCGACACCAACTATGTTGCCGCCGGCTCGCTTGATAAGAGCGTCCGTGTGTGGGACATCCACACTGGCTACCTCGCAGAGCGCCTCGAGGGTGCGGATGGTCACCGAGACTCCGTCTACTCGGTCGCCTTCTCTCCCAACGGCAAGGAGCTTGTCAGCGGCAGTCTGGACCGCACTATCAAGATGTGGGAGCTCAGCGGGCCCCGAGGGGATCGTTCGCAGGCGCCGAAGGGAGGCAAATGCATCAAGACCTTCGAGGGCCACCGCGACTTTGTCCTCTCCGTCGCGCTGACGCCCGATGCGCAGTGGGTTCTGTCTGGCTCCAAGGACCGCGGCGTGCACTTCTGGGACCCGCGCACGGGTACGACGCAGGTCATGTTGCAGGGTCACAAGAACTCCGTCATCTCCGTGGCGCCCAGCCCTGCCGGCGGGTACTTCGCGACAGGATCTGGCGACATGAAGGCCCGCATCTGGTCTTATAGACTTATGTAGGATAACAAGATGGATGATGGGCCTGAGCCTCATGATGAGAAGGGTCCCCAGACTGAGCACAGGGGTGTCCAACCCTGTGAGCACGGCAGGACTACGTTAGTCGACTCACCACAATATGGGGTTGGTTGTCCGTTGGAGAGCTTGAGATTTCCGGAGGAGGATATGCTCTTGCTTTCTGATTCGTCTCAGAAGGAAGAGGAAAGCTTTTTGGGATATTGTCGACAGTATAAGATGGGGAAAAAGGGAGATTAGAGGCGGTGGAGTCAGGGACTACCACTGCCTCCGGCGCTTGTTTGCAACTTTCTATGTTTGTTTTTTCTCGCCGTTTTTTCTCTTTTACTACACTACAGGTTCGGACATGGACATATGACCCGTTTTGGGAGGGGTTGGTTCTTGAAAGAGGAACGAGAACACCAATGTTGATGATGAACAGAGGGAGAAGAGGCTATTGTGGACAGTAAGGGATGAGAGGGGGGCCTGTTCTGTCTGGAAGGCGGATGGTCTGTATTATGTCCTTTATTTTAGTGGTACTGAAGATGGAAGCCCATTCGATGCTCTATCCTTCCCCGTCCCTGAGTCTATATGAAGTTGACGTGGTATCGTGAATGTCATGTTGCTCGTGATGTAGTACAATGTGTGGCTGAGGCATGTGGTGATTACAATCCACCAAACATGTCTGAGAAAGCGTCGCCTGCTTTTTTCTTCTTCTTGGTCTTGAGTTTAGATGATTTCTTGTCTGTGACCTTGTCACGCCTTGGGGGAGCTTCATCTTCCTCTTCCACTGATAATATTGCTCGCTTTTCGAGTTTCTTGTCTACTTTCTTCGGTTTCGACTCATCTCCTGCTGTGGAAGGTCGTAGTGTATTTGCTTTGGCAGTAGACTCTGGTATGGGCAATGTGGATGTGGCTTTTGGTTTCTTGGTGGAAGAGGGGAGGGGTCGGGCAATGACTGTGCCGCGGTCGAGGGTGTCTGATGAGGTTGTGGGTGGTTGAGTGGGTTTTGTGGTTGAAGTTGTGGTCGTGGAGGTGGGAGGTTGAGAGACTACGGGTGGAGGGGGGAGAATCGCTTCGAGGACGGTGTTGACACGGGCGAGGAGGGCGATGAGAAGGAGACCGATGGGTGCGTGTTGGTTATCAGCCGCGAGTTGTGAGAATGTCCTAGCCACACATGTTAGCTTCTCACTCCGTTCTTGTATCCATTTGTTCGCGACACGACTTACAAGAAGCATCTCGGGATAACCTTTGACTGTAACCACCTCGCATGCCTCTTCAATCGCGCATCCTGCGCTGCCGTAGCTTTCGACGATAACAGTGCGGGTGTTGTTTTAGAGGAGAGGGAGGTGGCGAGGAGGGAGCGCAAGGAGCGGCGCAGGATGGGGACGTAGCGGAACCAGTGGGAGGAGGAGTGTTGGTTCTTGTGGCGGTGGATGAAGGCGTTTAGAATGGGGAGGAGGGGTTCGAGAGGTTCGACGGTGGCGGGTGAGGTGGCCATTGTTGGAGATTAGGCGAAGTTCGGGCTTGTGGTGTTAGGGTGACATGGTTGGAGCGTGAGGGTTGTAAGGATGCGACTGGGAGTGGTAGAGACGGCGGTGATGGTGTTGACGGAACTTTTTGGTGGTGCGATAAGATAAGAAAGCTTGACTTATGTAAGGCAAGAATACAGGACCAAGCACCCACCTCTGTTGCAACCTCAATGAATGGCGGGGATTTTATTGTTCATATTGTATGTCGTCACGCCGGTTTCATTGAGGCTGTTTGTTTGGGCTTGTGTGCTGCGAGGACGTGCATGCAGCGGGTGTCTTCCCGGATGATGGTGGTCATGGGATAGGATAGGATGGGGCTTGGTAAGAAGAGGGGGGTTTGACGCGACGTCACGAGGCATGAGAAGATGAATTGGGTGGCAGAAGGGACACTTGCCACAAGAGAAGCAACAAGAAAGTCGAGAGAACAATTGTTGAATATTGCTCAGTCTTTCAGTTGTAGAATTGACATCACAGATTGGCTGTATGGGCTGTGCAATGGGATGAAGTTGTGAAATGCCAGTTGCAGGGTAGCCAAGCTACCCCTCTATTTATCTTGGTGTGTGCTGGCACATGACGCCGTAGAAGCAAAAGAAGCAAGCCGTGTGTCTGCAGCCAAACACCAATACTGCAACTCACGATCCGATTTGTCAATGCCGATGTCAACCCTATCACCGCGCATCCATTTTATCAGCGCCATACTCTACTCTACTCTTATTACGGGGTCGCCGCGGCCCACCGTCCCAGACAAGGGTGCTAACGGTAGTGCATTGCCCTCTCCGCTTTCTCGCGATAAGCGCCAACTGACTAACGGTGACCAGACCTGCTTTGTAGCTTCCTAGTGACAATCTGAGCTGATTGCTGGATAATTCGGTGACACTGCTGGCCAGCAAACACGTAGACTGATACACAATTTGGCCCGCAAACACTGTCTGCTGTCGGTCCGTCAGTCGGCCATACTGCTGCCAAACCGGAGGGGCTGAACTTGAACTGGATTGAAGTGGACGCTGGATCTGAAGCGAGAGGGCGGGCCTGGCTTTGGCGTCTTGGCTGCGCCCGCACTGCGAACCTCGTCTCGTCCTTCGTCGTCATACCGCAGACAGGCTTTGGTTCCTGGATTACTTCTCCTCCTCTCTTACGATCTCCTTCCTCTCCTGGATCTGGCCTCACTCTGATCCTCTCCCGTGTCCATGATCCCCTCACTTCTGCCTCACCACCTACCCTAATAATCCGCTTTCGGATCGTCGCCACGATCACACGATAGCTTCACCTTCTCACCCTCACATCTACGCGTCGCGACCAACTTCACCCTCTCGACCTGCCATGGCGCCCAGCTCGAGAACCCCTGCCACCTGGGACGAGTATGATGGTCGTGCCTCTCCTACAACTAGCACCACCAGCCTGTCCCCCTCTGCTGCAGCTGTTCTCGACGAAGAGACTGCCCTCATCGACGATGGCGATGATGTCTCTCCCAGTCGCCGTCCTTCCAATCTCTCCCTGGCAGGCAGAAGACGGTACTACTCCAATTAATAGCCAAACCCTGTGGAGAATACCACAATTGCTAACGACCAACCAGCTCCTCCGTCACAAACCACCTCGCAGCCATCGCAGACATCGGCGGCGTTAACTCCCTAGCCTCCTTCGCCCGCTCCTGGCAACGCGCCGCTGGCTTCCAAGAAGTCATTCCCCGCCGGCCCAGCTTCGTTTACGCCGACCACGATACCGACACCGCAGAGTCTACTGGTATTCAATATGGTCGTAGCCATGTTGAGCCTAGCACCCCCGGCCCTGAAACCAGTCTTCTGCGCCGCCACCTCGAGGCTTCACCCCCACAAGCTGGCTCGTCGGCAGCGGAACAGCAGTTGAGAGCTAGTGTTGGCAGTGCTGAGGAGGATGGCTTTCGCGAGCGCGAGAGTAAGGCTCTCGACACCGAGATGGCCAGTGGCGCACTCCTCGGCAATGGCTCTCCATCCACTCGATCCAGCCTCTTCAACATCCCACCTCACCTCTCTGAAGCGCCCATTATCGGCAGCTACGGCTCGTGGAGGAGCTCTCACTACGGTACCATTGGGGGAGGATCACTTCGCGCACGGTCAAGGACTTCTGTAGCGGAAATCTGGCCGGCTGGTGAAGATGAAGGAGAGGAAGACGCAGCACATGGAGAGCATGAACCGATCCTGGTCAGGGAGGTGAAGCAGGGAGACAAAGTTATCCTCACAGTTGAAGGACAAAGCACCCTCCCCCAATCTGTCTTCAACTCCATCAACGCCATCATCGGTGTCGGCCTCCTCTCCCTCCCCCTAGCCTTCAACATGTCAGGCTGGATCGTCGGTCTCATCCTCCTGACTCTCACCGCCCTCGTCACAGCCTACACCTCCAAGCTTCTCGCAAAATGCATGGACTACGACGCCAGTCTCATTACCTACTCCGACCTCGCATATGTGTCTTTTGGAACGAAAGCGAGAATCATCGTCTCTGCGCTATTCACACTGGAGCTTGTGGCCGCTTGTGTGGCTCTGGTGATTTTGTTTGCGGATTCTCTGGATTTGCTGTTGCCGAGTTTGGCGAGTGTGAATGCCTGGAAATGTGTCTGCGCATTGTTGGTGTTGGTCCTTAATGCATTGCCGTTAAGGTTCCTGAGCTATACCAGCGTCATTGGCATCTTCTCAACCTTCTGCAGTATGCCTCCTTTCCATTCTTTTTGAAGCAGTTCACGAGCATGAAGCTAACTAATGGATAGTTGTCTGCATCGTAATCGTGGATGGACTGGTGAAGCCCACTGCGCCGGGCTCCCTCTGGGAACCTGCAAAGACCTACCTCTTCCCCTCCAACTGGCTTGCGGTTCCCCTTGCATACGGTCTCCTTGCCAGCCCTTGGGGCGCACACTCCGTGTTTCCATCTGTCAGTCCAGCAGTCTTCCAGCTCATACAATTTGGACTCCCGAGCTTACACACGAACAGATCTACCGAGATATGCGCCACCCCCATAAATGGGGCAAAGCCGTCAACGTCACCTTCTCCTTCTCCGTACGTGCTCCTCCTCTCCTCTTCACTGCCTTCGGACTAATATCACCAGTACGTCCTCGACAGCTGCCTCGCCGTGATCGGCGTCCTCATGTTCGGCGACGGCATCAAAGACGCAATCACCTCCAACATCCTCAAATCAGGCGGCTATCCCAAAGCTCTCACCATCCTCATGTGCATCTGCGTTGCCATCATTCCCCTCACCAAGATCCCCCTCAACGCCCGTCCGCTCATTACCACAGCAGACGTCCTCGCCGGAATTCATCCCAGCATCCATCACCACCGTCACACCAACGCCCCAGCAACCCGTCGCACCCAACTCATCACCTTCCTCACGCGCTTTGCCATCCGTCTGTTCGTCGTGGCAGTGTTATTAGGCATCTCCATTGCTTTCCCAGCCTTCGACTCCGTCTGTGCATTCCTTGGCGCAGCGCTCTGCACACTCATCTCCATTATCCTCCCCATCTCGTTTTACCTGAAGCTCTTCTGGCGGGACGTCACTGCCAGGGAAAAGATGGTCTTATTCAGTCTGCTGGGGCTGTTCTCCGTGTTTGGAACCGTGGGCACGATTTGGACGTTTTTGCCTAAACCTCTGATTGGGCTTGCATGATTATTTTTGTTGAGAACCTACGCTTTGTTGTGTGTTTGCTGGTTATGATGTTGTGATGTTTTGGGATACCCGTTGTTGTGTTGTTTATCTCCGGGGACTTGCCACGGGAGACTGGTTTAGGGCTCCTTCGAGGAGCCTAACTACTGCACTTTGGGGTCATTTAGTGCCTGTCTTGTCTTGTCTGACTGGAATCATCCTTCGCTGGTCATCAGCATTCAACTTGTTACTACATTTACGGGATGGCACATGGTTTGTTCCTCTGGCATTGGACATAAAGGGGTGGATTAGCATAGTACCACGGCTTGCATATCAGGTCTTGACGATTTGCATCAGATGAAGTCACGAATGAATATGTTGTTGTTTGTTGTCTACCTAGCTGGCAATCTTCGTCCATGGAGGCATCACGGTCCTGGCTCAAGTGAATACCTGTCGAGTTACAGGCTGGGCCTGTTGTGACGCTTGCTAGATCCTGGCTGAAGTTCGCCTTGACCAACTGGATGAACAAGAGCATGGACGGCGTTGGAGTTATGTGATTTACCATCGACTTGAATATTTCACATGAAGACACAGTATTGTGAGTGGGTAACTTCTGGTATTCTCATACTATCTTAATGGTGCTGTGATACGCAGAAAGCGAGCTGCAGCATAGATCTTCCTTCCTCCGTGTTAACAATGATAATCCGTCGCGGAAAGCTCAACTAGCTCATTGTACTTGTCACACCCTACTGTCGTACAGCAAGAGATCATAATGATGAGACAAGACAAGCTTCCGTTCAAGTTTGTCGCACTGCCAATGCGCGAGTGGAAAACCGCCCCAGCTACGATTGACGGCGGTGAATGAAAGGTTTCTTCACCAGCCGCCAACCCACTCAATGTCCCCGAGATCTGTTCGGGCGCCACGGCGCCAGTCGAGATCTCTCGCCTTCAACCAGGGGCTCGCCCCTTTGACACTGCGGTCCTTGGCCCAATGTTGTTGTTTGTGTTGTGTTTGCTGGAAAGGAGAATTCGAATGATCCCAAACGCCCGCTTCATAAGTTTTGTTGTTGTATCCCAAAGCAAAGTGTCGACGCTTCACCTCCGGCGTCGTGTCAGTGGCATTTTGCCTGCGACGGTCTCCAAGTGCCGCCCACTTATCCACATTGTTGTTCCTCTTCGGAGGCGGAGAGTAGCGAGGGGTCGCTGGGACGGAACTCTTGGTTACGGAAGGCTCATGGAAAAAGAAACCATCGGCTACCAAGTCGTCATCAACATTGCCCTTGATGTCATGAGATGGAGCAGCCACAGGCTTCTCGGTCTCAGTCTTCTTGGCCTCGCCTTCAGTCTTGCTCTCGTGGCTCCAGGTCCTTGAGTTAAGCTCCTTCAGCTTCTGGAGTTGTTGCTCAAGTTCGAACTCTTCCTCCTCATCCTCCTCCCACATGTCACTCCAGCTCTTCGAGACCGCGTCCTGGCGACGGCCAAAGACAGTCGACATGGAAAGGGTCATTGGCTTGGCCATCTTGATTGGCAGAGAGCCCGCAGCCGGTGTCGCCTTGGCACGGCCGGCAGGGATGGCAAGAGACTTCATTGAGGCGCCTAAGGTAGACCCAAGCATGGAGGACAAGGAAGGAGTCTGCGCGGTCGCAGAGCACCAGTCACCAGACTCTTCAGACTTGGGGAAGAGCTCCTCAGTGTAACTCTCGTTGTCGGGAATGACACTGAGCTGGCGGTCCGCCTTGCGTGGTGTCGCGTGCAGAGCCTTAGCCCAGGGGAAGGCACCGGTGTCGACGACAGGAGTCTGGATCGACGGGGTCCGGAGCGGCTCACGGTTGGCGGACGCGACAGTGGTCTTGTCGGCGCAGCAGAAGTCATCGAGAGCCTCGTCCTGAGTGGTGAAGCTGACAACGCGAAGCAGAGCCTCACGAGCAGCGTCCAAAGAACGCTTCTTGGGATCAAGGCTCATGCAAGTGGAGATGACCTCGTAGGTGTCTTGGGACATTGAAGGGAAGACATCGAAAAGGCTTTGCTTGTCGCGCGAGTAGTCCAGGAAGAGAGGGTCAGACTCAGTGGGAGTGGTGAAGGGATTGCGAGAGAACAGGATGTTGAGCAGGCAGATGCCAATAGCCCAGATGTCCGCAGCGGCAGGAGAGTAACCAGCACCAGCCGAGTCGAACTGTTCAGGGGCCATGTAGCGGTCGCTGCCAACAGTCATCTCGTAGGACCACTTATCAGTGGTTGCGAGACCAAAGTCACCAAGCTTCATGGTACCATCTTGGGAGAGGAAGATGTTCTCGGGCTTGATGTCGCGGTGATAGACACCCTTGGAGTGGATGTAATCGACGGCGTCGACAAGCTCAAGCATGAATTGACGAACGTGTTCGGTCTCGAGAGGACCGTGGCCATGTCGAATGGCCTCGTACAGGTCGCCTTGAGCGCAGAACTCCAGAACAAGGTACATGTGAGCTTCGGTCTCGAAGGAGTCCAAGAGATTGACAATGTTGGGGTGAGAAGCAAGACGCGTGTGCAGAGCCAGCTCTTCTGACTTCTCGTCCACGGCGAAGTCAGCACAGCCCGAGGCAGCAGAAGCCCCGCTCTTGGCCATGCACTTGATAGCAACGGTCTGGTTGGTCAGGAGATCCTGCCCCGTGAAGACCATGCCGAAGGAGCCATGGTTGAGTGGCGAGATAGTTCGGTAGCGTCCATTGAGAACGACGCCGCCAGCAAACTTATCCCGCATGCAGTTCATTGTGACGAGTGTTGAGAGAAACAATCAAAAGATCCAAGGAGGAGTAACAAATGTAGTTGTACAAAAGACACAGAAGCCGGGTGCTCTTTTTTTGTGATTTGCGAAATGAGTCTCTGAAGCAAATGGTCCGTCCCGAATGTGTAGTGCTCTTGGAGAGCTAGCGAAAGCTTGTTGTGTACACCAAGTGTATGTTGTAGAGGAGGGTGGTATCGTGAACAAAGATGAGAATAAGGGCGAGGAAGGCGTAGAAGAATGTACAGGAGTAGAGCCCAAGAGATCGCTAGAGAGGTGCGGAACCCAAAAAGGATCGCAAGAATGTTCGTGATGGTATCAGAGGCTCATTGGTCGGTCTTGAAAATGTTGTAGACAAAGAAAACTGTTGCGAGTGGTTGGTCGTAGAGAAAGCGTTGTTGAGCACGGAGCTCTTTAAAGTTGATAGAGCAAGGAAATCGTTAAGATGACATGGAGATGAAGTGATGAAAAGAAAGAATGAATCTGACAAGGGTGCACAGAGTGCTTGTCAAGGAAGTCGATGACTGGAGGGCGAAGTCGTCGAGAAGATTGGATCAACTCAGGAGAGCCGATTCAGGGTTGCAAGGTTCCAGGGCAAGGCCAAGAACGCTGAACAACGAACTTGGGGTCTTGTGCAGAGAAGCCGAGCTGCGAGAGGATGGAAGTGATGAAAGGTTGGTCAAGGAGAGTCAAAACTCGTCCTTACCAGGTGAGGGAAGTCGACCAGGTGGAGGGGGCGGTTGAGTCAACACACCAGGCCACACTGGCCGATGACGGACCGGGCGGTTATAAAGGTGTCGGAAGGGGAAGACCCCAACGACCCAGAATGATGGAAACGCTTATTGGTGCGTGAGCCCGGCGGCTTGATTTTATTTCGACGATGCTTTTGATTGAATTGCGAGCAGCCGTTGATGAAGTTGATTAGAGTGTCAACGGGTAGCGGGTCCGAAGGCAGACAAGACGCAAGGGCACCGTTCGACCGTTGATTGGGTGGCGGTCGGCACGGATCGAATTGAGTTGCTCAAAGGCAGTGACTGCAGAACGAGGAATAGCTTCTATCTCTCGGGTTCGTCGTCGTCGTCTTTAATTCGATGAAAGCGGAGTTGGGTTGATGACGAGACGGGTGGCGGATTGCTTGTTGGCGTGGAAGACGGTAGAGTAGTATAGGCGATTAGGCGGGGAGTTGAGAGTAAGCAAGATCCGAGGAGAAGGAAGTGTCCTATGACTTGGACTGAACGCTGGATGTCGCGGAGAGAGAGAGGACGCAAAGAGGGTAAAAGAAGGGAAGAGGTCGGAATGGAAGGAGACGATAGGAAGACGGTCAGGAGATGAGGAGGATAATAAGGACAAGAGGGAGAGGATGCGGGAGAGTGGAGGAGGAAGAGGGTGAGCGAGAGGACAGTGGGACGGGAGGAATGGCGGTGATGGCTCATGGGACCTTGGATGGGGCCCGGTGTTGATACGGCGCAGGGTGCGGTCCGGAGCGGTGCAGTAACAGTGGGGAAGTACCTTGGTCACCCCGGTCGCCAGAGCCAGTGCCAGTGCCAGTGGTGTCTTGGACTTGTCTGCGTCCTGTCTCTGTGTGGGTGCCCCGGGTCCCAGTCTGTTTCTCTGGCTCTTGTCTCTGGCCTTGGTAGGCTCGGGCTCCGTCCCTGGCAGCGTCAAGCGCGAGGGTGGAGCCTTGGATCCTGTATGAGTAACGTGGTCGGTGTCGATGGAACGGACTGGAGCCGTGCAGAAGCGTCCAGTAGAGGTGCGAAAGGACGAGAGCGATGGATGGACACCCCAGGGCCAGCGTGACGCCTTGTCCGATTCGATGGTGTGCTGTGGCGGTTGAGTCGGCTGGGTTAGGATGGAGAGGATGCGTCCATGCACTGTGCCGCTGCTGGGTCTCAAGGCCAAAGGGCACAGGGCGAGAAACTGGAGATGGCACTGTCCTAGACCCTGGTGGAGGAGGGTGGAGTTGAGGGTGACGACGGATTTGGGCTGTGTGCCAAGGAGGTCGAGGGCGTGCGTGTGCAGAGCGAGCGGTCGCCGGTGATTGACTACCACAGTAAAGGCAGAGCAGGGCACGGCCAGTGTGGGTGGAGTTTGAGATTCCTCAGCGGATTGGGCTACAGTGTGAATTGGGGTCCCTGAAAGCGTGTTGCTAGTGGCTATGGTCCAGGGCGGACGGGCGCCTTAGGGAGTTCAGTGTGCCGTTGAGTCAACAAAGATAGGCCGACATCGCAGGGGCTCGCACTGGGTCGATGTGTCATTCCCCAAGCCTGACTGCACAGTGTTGTTTTCCTCATCTTGCACCGTCTGGTCCTAGAACAGCCAGGCCCCTGCTGCAGCTCGTAATTTCAGGCTAGCACCGCCTGCAGCCAGCCTGCATCAGCCTGCAGCAAGCCCACAGTCGTAGATCGGTACCTGTGCGCTGGCAGCTTTCCCCACTGAACCGCCAGGTACACCCTTCCACCGTCTTCCATGCCCGACTATGCCCGTGACGATCCCGCTGGTCGAGCTGGTCGTTCGCCCTGGCACACCTACCTATGAGAGGGAACTATCACTGACAGCAGACTGGCAGCTGGCTTCAAGAGTCTGTCCTACTGAGTGCAGCCGCCAACAGGGTCCAGCTGCGAGGCACGGCATCGCCAGGACACCCTCTTGGCTGCACGCACTTTGGCTGTCACTCCGTATGAGGTAACAGCTCACGCCTTTTTGTCTAGGCAACGCCAATAAACAGATCCAGCCTGGGACGAGACACACACTTCCATCCACCGCTATCCAACCTATTCTCGAAAAAGAGAGACACGCAGGCAACGAACATACTCGGGAAATGAGCTGATGGCCATCGTGACCAAACAGTGCGACTGGGCCAGCCGCCAACATTGGTCCAGACCCCAGCCATTCCTCTTCCAGGCTGCGCCCTGTGGCCCTGTGACGACTGTGAACCAAGACTCGACAGGAATAAACACAGTACGAGTCAACAAAATCACAACTGTGGCCATTACCTAACCGACAGTGGGCTACGGCACTGGGTTTCGTGTCCGAGCACAGTGCATGGCGTCACGCCCATCAACGTTGGCACTATCAGGCGGTACGGACTAATAAGGTTCCAGTTGTGCTAAGGCTGGTGGCAAAAGTGACTTAACCAGCGTGTCAATAGTCGCGATACGTGACGCAGATCCTCCCCCATATGAGCAGGTGATGGTGCCCTGTCATTCACCACAGCCCACTGTACTCATCAGCCTGCAACAGGACACTGTGTTCGAGGCTGTAACTATTGATGTCCCTCCTTCCATTCCAATCCCATGGGGGGCTGCTTTCGGTGGCTGCCCCTGACGTACCCAGCTTACGCAGGATTCCGAGGACCGCCAACCTGATAACGCCTCATCCAAGGAGCGCCGGTTATGGAGAACCGGCCTTGATGGCGTGCCCGAAGTCTATTCTTGATCTGTTTGGCTTCAGTTCGTCGCAGTGCTCGTCACATCATGACCAGATTCGGTCATACGTTGCGATGCGTGATGGACCCGAGCAAAAGTCTCATCATGTTTCGTCTCGATAGCGTGCATCAATATAATGGACCGGGGGCCCTACGGGAAGATCAATTGGGAGTGACACGGCATCTCATCATATGGTGTATCGGCACAGTGCTTTCTTCCTCCTGTAACGTCCATACACACAGTATGTAGGGACACCGAACGGTGCAGCACAACAGCCCAGGTATCTTGCTCGTTGCGAGGGCCGACCGTGTCTCATCTGTCGATCGTACTTGGCCCTGATTGGACTTGGCTTGCATGTACCTCCTGCAGACCTGCATTGTGCTCCAGGTTTGAACCTTTGTGCGAGGAGGGTGGGTGGTTGGTGCCGTTGTTTGTTTGTCGCTGACAGCTGTGAGCCGCTGGATGTTTCATCAACGGGCGCTGATCCCATACGACCTGTGTCGTCAACAGCGGCAAATGATGATGCTATTCATGCGGCGTTGCTGAGGGGTTGCTGATTGTCTCCTCGAAACACAGATAAGGTGACGGCGGCGGAGCCGAGCCACTCTGTCCAAGGCCATCGTGACTTTGCCACCCGAGCAATGGCTGGAATCGTGTCCTGTTCCCTGATAGTGATGGTGCTCCCCCCAACAGAGCAATCTGACAGCTTTGCACAGTGGCAGCAGCAGCTCTGTCAATGCCGCCGGCTCGTTGCGTAGCCCGAGTGTCCGTGCTTTCTGGGGTGCTTCGATTGGATGCCAACCCATCCATTGAATGTGGGGAGCTTTCACTGAGCTTACGCAGGCTAATCTTGGATAGTAGCTGCAGGCTCAAGGGGCTTGGAATGGTCGCTACTATCCAAGAGCGACTCGTTATCAACCTATCGTCGAGTCTGATATGAAGCGATGCGCTGTCTAGCAAAGTGGAACCCTGATAGCAAGACCACTATGCCGGCCATGTTTGATGCCTTTCTCTGCTGCTCTGTTATCCGCTCGGAGTGCATGAAAGATGACCAGCGTGCCCGAGAGCATGTTTAGCTTGGGCGGCATGTAGATTAACAGCGGAGTCGCAGACGTGTATCAGCACTGGCTGGCACACAAGCTCCAGTGGGAACCCACTGTCTCGCATCGTAGGCAATGTACGATGTAACCGCTGGGTAAGGGAAACATCGGCTGGTATGCATGCATACACCGCTGCTTCTTCGCAAGGGTCTAATTTCTCCGGCTGTGGTTAGGAGTCTTCATGAAGAACGGTGAAGACAAGAACGGTCGAGTCGGGAGAATGAGGAAGAACCATGTACGTGCATGCTGGATTGTGCTGTGCTGTAGGCGGTGATGAATGCCTGAACCTTGCTGGATCTCCGTCCGGGTCCACGATGCTGTGCGTGCCCGTGCCCGCCCTCCCGGGGTGCAGCCGGCAACTTGCAACTCGTGGCATGCAATCGTGCGTAGTGGTGGAGTGAGCAGCGAAGAGGAGCCGCCATGCGAGATGCAGACAGCGCGAGGCTAGGACAGACACCACCCAACGCTAAGAATAAGCGGTGCAGGGTAACTCGACGAGGCGAGCAAGACTGGGCCCGCTTCCCGCCTGAATTCGTCTTGACCGCCCTTTCACCAGATGCCCAAAACGTCGATGCACCCAGGAACCTGCATGACACTTCCACTTCTTTATGCACCTCAGCGGAGTCTCAAGCTTCAAGCCCTTGCAAGACGCCTGCACGCTCTTTCAGCTTTGCCCATTCCTGGCAATACCAAAACAACAACAAATATCCCAAGCGAAGAAAAAAAAAATCCGGTCTGACTTTTTTTCGGTTTGCGACAAGGAAGACGGGAGAAAAAAAGTTGCCCGTCGCGTCTTCCACGATACACACGCCCCCCTACTTTCCCAACCTTCCTCACCGCGTCTTCACCGCCCGAGCTTCTGGCTGGGATCATTTCATATTGGTTGCCCACCATGGCCGGAGCTTTTGGAGATTTCGATGTTGTCCTTTTTGATATCGGTGAGTGAAAACTCTGATGGAGATGGTCGTCGTCTGTTCCAAGGTTGTTGGATACGATGGCAGCCAGGATCCATTCGTAGCATAGATCGGAGAAGAGTTTTGTTTACTCTGAGGCCCTTTCGGGCCATCGAATCAGCTTGATAAGGTATCGCGAGGCTGACTGGTTTGGCGGTCTGCGGTTGTAGAAGGCACAGTCTGTCCTATCTCCTTTGTCAAGGACGTTCTTGTAAGTCGCTCCAAGTGAACATGCGTGGGATAGCAACCACTCTTCATAGTCCTGGCTTCACACACCGATCACGTATCTTGAAGCAAATCAATGCTTGCGTCTTAGAGGACTCGGGCTGATAATTGGCTTCTCATGCTAGTTCCCTTATGCTCTCGAGTCCCTCCCCAAGGCCTTAGAGGCCGAATGGGATAGTGCCCAGTTTGCGCAATATCGCAATGCCTTCCCGGAAGAGTACCGCGACTCTAAGCCTGCCTTCGAGTCCCATGTTCGAGATTTAATTGCCCGAGATGTCAAGGCTCCCTATCTCAAAGCTCTACAGGGCCACCTCTGGCAGCGAGGCTATGACTCTGGCGAGCTTAAAGCACCACTCTTCCCAGATGTGGCCCCTTTCTTCCACAAGTCCCTGGCTGAGGGCAAGAAGATCATGATCTACTCATCCGGTTCAGTCCCAGCCCAGAAGCTCCTGTTCGGGCACACCAACTCCGAACCCTCAGACATGAGACCACTCATCTCCGACTGGTTCGACACCGTCAATGCGGGGCCCAAGACCGACGTGTCAAGCTACCGAGCTATTCAGTCCAAGTATGCTCAGGTCGACCCCGCACGATGGCTGTTTTTCAGCGACAATCTGAACGAGGTCACCGCTGCTTTGGAGAGTGGCATGCGGAGTCTGCCTGTCATGAGACCTGGGAACCCGCCCTTGCCGCCGGATCACCACCTCTCCAAACATGGCATCCCCGACTTCACTGCACAGTCGGCAGAGAGCGGCCGTGCCTCGATCGCAGAGCTCGCGGGATGAGAAGTGGCATGGTGATCGTCGTCGTCGGTTATGGTGATTGGTTCGTGGTACGCAAAGTGGTCATGTGTCGGCTATTCAGAGATAGGCAGATCGACGTAATCAATGCGACGCAATCCAGCCCATTCAGTTCGTAGTTCCAAGCACGATTATCCGTGCGTAGGAAGCTTTCGAATCGCGACCCTTCAGCAATTGGGGCACTTGGGTTTCCCTGGGCATGCAATGCACTATGAGAGACCCAGATGGCGTGGGCGTTGGGCATCGCTGCATCCTGCATCGTGCATTAGATAGGTGGCTGGTGGACATCGTGAATGCGTAAGCTCGACCGCCTGATTCAAAGCTTCTTGCGGTCCAGGGTAATGACAAAGTTGTTCCTGGTCCTACCCGGGTTGATCTCAGTCTTGGGAAAGCTGGCGATTGACTGCCGAGTGACTCCATCCCACTTCCACAGGCTGTAAGTCAGCTTCTGCGTGAGCTTGTTCTGCAGCTGCGTGTATCCGATCGCACTCATGATCTCTGTGAGACGTGACTTTGTGAAGTAGCGAGAATTGTCGACGCAGCTTCGAGGAAGAACGAGAAATAAGCAAGGGTAAGTTGCGTCCAGATTGGCTTTGTGAACTGCATCGGTCGTCCGTAGGAATGACAGCGTACGGAGGAGCATCTGTCCACGTGTGCCGTGATCCGGCACGAAGTTGAGAACAAGACTCAACGAGATGATGTCAAATCTCTCAGAGTCTGCTGATGGTAGTGGACGTTCCATGAAATCTTGCTGCTCAATGCCTGGCTCCTGGCTGTTTAGGTCAATGTTGACCATATCAAAGTAACCACTTTGAGAGCAGGCATTCTTAGTGCTCAAAGATCCAATCTCTAGCATCTGGAGCTGACCTTTCATTTCTTTCATGTCCTCAAGAGGGAGCCAATCGAGAAGGATCTTGGATGTGTCACCTCCACGATCCAGACTTTGCCCCTGAAGGCTTGCCTGCTGATACTGGTCCAACCCTCCAAGACTCTCGATCTCGCGAGCAAGCTCGGATTCCTTGATGCGGTCGCCGGCTACAGCTGCTTGCCGGCGTGACTTTTCCAACTGGTGATGGCGGTTGATGAGGGTCCTGCTGGCTTTTCTGGACATGGTCCTCGAAGCTTTCACCATCGGCGGTCGCCCGCGAGACAACGAGCTTAACTTCTGCTTCCTGGCACCCATTGTAGCGGATCAAAGGCCTTCAGTTCTGGGTATGCATGGTTAGTCCTGGTGAACAGGCACGGACGCAAAGGGTCTCACTTACTGCAAAAGTTGAGGCCAACCTCTTAACGATTCTCTAATCGGCTTTCGGGCAGCTGGAAATTCTCAAATCACCATGTTACCGTGGCTTTCCCAGTGCGAAAGCCTCACAATAACTATGCATGCTTGTGGAATGCATCCGTTGTTCCGAGTTTGCTGTTGACCCTGAAATTATGTAGATGGTCGACTTCTCTGCACGCTATGGGCGGCCATATTCTTGCCGAGTCTAAGCCTGGTGTTTCTCTCGGACCTGCAACGGCAACCTCCGCCTCTGGCTATCATCAATTAATTTGAAGCTCAACTAATATGCACATTTAAGAAAAGAAAAAACCATCTCCAGTAATTTCAATTAATTCTTTTTCTGAGACAGGTCCGTGAACGATACCATTGCAACCAAGAACAGCTCCGAAGACAAGCGGGTCTCAGATCACGTGATACACATTGGACTCCGCAAACCCTCCACACAATCAAAATTCCTCGAAAAGAATCCTGAAAGTTCACCCACCTCACGTCGCCAACCATCCCTCTCGCCCAACGTCAATCCCCGTCGTCGCCCAACAATACCGACAAAATGGTCCAGCAGAAGAAAGGTATGGGATAACACCACGCCCAAAGTCCTTGAGAACTCTTTTCGAGCAATCAATGGACGAAGGCAAATTTTCACAGATCGCGAAGAGAAATATGCGCACGCTCGCCGACGAAACGGATCGACTCGAAGACCGATCGCAAAGGAGAGGAGGAGGAAACGAATATTTTTCGACATGGATGAACTCTTGACTTGATAATCATGAGGAGATTCTGCCTCTCTCCTCTCCCTACCGTGTCGCCTTCGGTCGCTTCCTAGGCATCATGCAGCAGCAGACTTTGCGAGTTCTCACTAGAAGAGCGATTGCTGATGCTTTTTACTCTACAGCCACCAACCCTTCCAAGAAGGCCAACGCGGCCGCCAAGGCTGCCCTCAAGGGTGTAAGTTACTTGATGTCAGACTTGTCCTCACTTCCAGTGCTGACCACAATTTCCAACAGACCAACAGCCAGAAGGCCCGCAAGGTCCGCCTGAGCAACAGCTTCCACCGTCCCAAGACCCTGGAGCTGTCCCGCTCTCCCAAGTACCCCCGCAAGTCGATCCCTCACCTTCCTCGTCTCGATGAGCACAAGATCATCGTCCACCCTCTCAACACTGAGAGCGCGATGAAGAAGATGGAGGAGAACAACACTCTCGTCTTCATTGTCGACATCAAGGCCAACAAGGCCCAGATCAAGCAGGCCCTCAAGGCTCTGTACGACATTGACACCGTCAAGATCAACACCCTGATCCGGTATGTTCTTCTCTTCTCACTTGACATTGGACTTGTTCTAACAAAATTGTAGCCCCGACGGCTCCAAGAAGGCCTACGCTCGCCTCACCCCCGATGTCGATGCCCTCGACATCGCTGCCAACAAGCTCCAGCTCGTCTAAGCGACTCACAATAAAGAGTCGGTAGAGGGTTGTTTGTTGTCTTTTACGGCTGGTTTAGTGTGGAACACTTTCTTCCAAAACGATCAATGGGCATAGGACACAAAAGGCGTACTAGAGCATGTCATTTTTTTCTCGGGCTAAATTCATCATGACCAAAAACCAATGTGAATACCAAGCTTCCAGAGCTTTGCTCATCCCTACTATGTGAAAGCGATGTCACTATGATATTGGATGAGCGACTGTCATCCGAGTGATGTAGACACAGATAATCCAGGACATCCATGCCCACGCAAGACATTTACGTGCGTGGTAAACGCAACGTTGATCTTATACGTGGACTTAAAATTCGTCTGTGTCTCCTATTCGACCCTTGATATCCAGCTTGCCAAACTTCTAATGGTGATGTTACATTGATCTTGTACAAGAGCTCATCCTGCCCATGTCCCGCGTCCACTATACCCTCGTAGCAGACTCTTTCAAATCGCTAACCGCGCATGTTCTGAATATGCTTAATCGTCAAGTTGTTGAAGTCCAAAAACCGATCCACGCAGTTCGTCAAGCATCCCTCCTCATTCCTGTCAAGCTTCGAGTTCTTGACCGAACCGGTGATGCACTTCTTCCAGCACATGTCGGTCAAGCTGTGAGTCTCTGTTTTCCCGCCATTGTCAGCAAATCGAGCACCATGTATTTGTGGTTGAGCAGCAAGGCACGGGAGGAGGACGAACGGGCTTGGATGGAGGTCTTCTGCTGCTCCGTCGCAAGGAACTTGCGGAGATCGTTCTTGTCGGCCTCGGAGAGCCTCTCGAGTTCTTGTGCTTCGATTGAGGACATCTTGTATGTGGTTGGAGCGTGGTTCGGGCGTTAAAAGGTGCTTGTTGATGGGTAGCTGGGGAAGAGCAATGTCGCAGAAGATTTCGCAGGCGAGTCCAGCTCCAGCAAATCGTCATCCACTTTTCTCGCGGTCATCATTGGACCCCAACCAATCACATACCCTTCAGGCACAAGGCTGACTATAACGTACATTCGACCTCACACACAGCATGGCCAGCATAAGGTAGAGCTTGCATAAAATAGCGATCAAGGTGCAGCCAAGCGGAATTTATGAGAACTATGCTTCTATTACGTCGCTCGTGATCGTGACGATTCGCCAGCCCATGACAAGAAAGAAAAGTCGTCGAGTCCAAGTTCGATTTCCAGTGACAATAAACCCGAAACCGCATTACCAGCACAGATTGAAAGTACTCAAAAACGTTGTCCTCCACTGCACATCTGTAGAGACTACACAACTTGTGCTGCTCTTAGATATACTTGGCATGACGAGCCCATGCCAGAATTAGAGAAATGAGAACAACCATGACACCAATAATACCGAAGAACGGTCCAAGCTTGCCACTACCTTCGAAAGGAACAGTGACATTCATACCAAAAAGACCGCTCACAAGGTTCAGCGGCACAATGATAGAGGCCAAGAGCGTGATCTTGCTGAGAACACGGTTCGTATCAGTACCTTGCTCAATGTTGTTGATGGACAACATGGCGAGGTAATTGCTGTGAGCCCGGGAGAGGATCTTCTCGAAGTGACCGAGATTGGTTGCCATGGTCACAACGTGATCCTGAATGTCGCTCAGATACATGCCGATGTCCATACGAGGTGTCACTTGGTAATTCTCGTTGCAGCGCTTGGTGAAGCCGCGAAGGACATCAGCCTTGCCTCCGAGAAGTCGGAGGAGTGCCATGACATTCTTGCGGGCCTGGCCAATGGAGCGAAGGAAGGAGCTGGAGTCATCACTGCGCATGACGAACACTTCATCCTCGATTGCATCGGCCTCAAGCTCAAGTTGACGAATGGGAGCAGCGAAAGAATCGACGATGTCATCGCTGTTTGATGAGTCAGTAATTTGAAAGGCATGTGGAGGATGGCAAGGTAGCTTACATGAGAGCGTAGCAAATCCAGTCACTGCTCAGAGCAACGTAGTCCTTGAGAGCTGTGATCCTCTTGCGGACATGGGAGGCATGGGAGTTGGGCTCGAAGCTGAAGCTAAGAGTACCCTCGCGGAAGACAACCACAAAGATATTGAGGGGTTCATACTCCTTGCCCTCAGGCTCTTCGACGACATGGAAAGATCGGAAGGAAGCGAAGTAGTAGGACGGGAAGAGCTCGATCTTCTCACGTGCTTCCTGAGTGATAATGTCCTCGATGGTAAGGGGATGAACACCGAAAGCCTTGCAGATGCCGGAGATCTCCTCCTTAGTCGCGCTGTTGACGTTAAGCCACCAGACACCATCAGGCTCGTCCTCGGGCAGCTCAAAAAGGCCACGAATGTCCTCGCCAGGAAGAACAAGGTCGCCCATCTCAGCTGCATGGATGGTAGACTCCCACGCAGAAGAGAAGAAGCTGAACCTGTTGTTGTCGACAGGCGGCTGAGGCTTGGTCTCGGGTGCAGTGGGAGGTCTCTGAGACTGCTTCTCCTGAGTCGTGGAATCATCGGAGGGCATATCAAGAATGTCACCATCAATGGTGGCAAGTTGCATGCGTTTGTCAGCCGACTGAGTGCGCAGATCCTGGAAGCTCTGCTCCTTGCTGTCCTTGGTATCGACTCGGGAGGCCATGTGAAGCTCCTTCTCAGCCTGGATGAAGCTCTCAAGGTACTCGAAATCGATATAGAGCTGATCCTTGCGATGGTTATCCTGCAGTGGGAAGCAGACGTCCTCTTCGGCAGTCTTGTTGGTCAGCATGCTGGCAGCATCGTTGACGGTGCCCTGCTTGCTGCGAAGGCTTCGACGGCTCGAGATAGACATGGCACGATGAGCACCCTCCTCATTAGTCTCGATGAAGGAAGGGCCACGCTCGCGGCGACGGGCCTCGGCGAAGGCCTTGACTGAATTGGGGGGAGACATGGACCTCCCGTCTGTGTCCGCCGTGTCTGCTGTTGGACGGCGTTCTCGCTTGCCGTGCTCAGGATCCTGGCCTTCTCCGTCAACAACGGCTTCCTCGAAGTCGCGGACTTTGATACCGCTTGGTCCTGAGTCGTTACCGAGAGGTCGAGTGCGGTAGAGGCTGTCAAATGTGCCACGGCGAGGTCGGTCGTGCTTTTGAGCAGAGGAAGTCCTGTGGCGGTGGTCGTCGAGTTCTGGGACCGGGGTATCATACCCATTGTCGGAGATGCGGCTCTCGCGATCAGACATTTTGTCGTATTAGTGAAGGTAAAAGTTTGAAATATGCTAAGAAAATGGTGAAAGTGTTGTTGGCGCGAGCAGTGAGAGGCCGGCTCTGACTCTGTTCTAAATAGATCGTATGCCGATATAAAGTCGGAGTCGCAATCAGGTGGAAGGGACCATGCTTTGAGGTCGGTCGTAGTATAACGCAATCACTCAGCGCATACTAGATGTGCACACCCGGCGCATTGGCGGTGCGCCGAGAGCGAGGTTGGCGAGCAAAACCGTGGCTGCTGTCAAGAAGCCAAGGGGGATGTGAATGGCAAGGTTATAGACCGCCACAAGCCACCGGGGGAAGTTGAAAAGTTCGAAATGCGTTGACAGCCCAGTTATGGAGGCTTCTTGTTGACTCCGCTGTAGACCCAGGAACCTGGGCCGAGAGGCGAAGGAGGGTAGATATGTGGGAGGGCGAGTTGAGCCAACTTGACTGATGCTGGGAATAGGGGCCGATGAAGGCTAGCTGGCAGTTGCCGAGGCGGCTCGACAAGAAAGCGATTGATATAGTTGCCAAGTCGATGACTGGCAGTCGTACGGTGCAGTAGTCACGAAAGTGACGGTGCAGTGAGTCTCGGAGCCACAGGTTATGACTGCGGTTGGACGATCGACGGAGAGGAGTTGTCTAATGACGTTTGAGTGATATGCGGGAGGTCGACAGGTCGCTCGAGAACGGAGTCGCTCGAAGAGTTGGATTCGTAACAGTATGTACTAAACCGTACGAAAGATGGAGTTGCTGATGCAGCGTGCAACAAGGGCGGTCAAGCCAGGAGGGAAATGTGCTGTTTATGACTGTACAGAGTCGACAGATGTGAAGGGCAAAATTTGCGGTCGGAAGTCCCGAGCAGCGCCTGTATTGCCTCGTGAAAGAGGGAACCATCACAAACCTAACAAGGGTGGGGCGCATCCGATCTCGCCTCTGAGTGCAGCTGGCGGCGCTAGGCCGCAAGAGGGAGGCACCCTGCACCAGCCTCACCTCTCACTGGTCGAGGATTTCAAAGGAGGATGACAGAGAGCACAGCTGTGGCTGATGGTACCTGCGCCACATCTCTACCTTTCAGGTGCCTGTGTCCTGGCGACGTGGTCCAACGGCGACGGTGTCGCTTCGACCCTTGGTGCTGTTGGCGAGATTCTTCACAACCAAGGCGACAGCTTGATACCGTGGCGCTTTTCTTCCCTTTCTGGTATCTGTACGCCCATACCCAGCAAGCTTTAGAACGTGAATTCGTTGCGGTCCATCAATTAGACTCGACATCATGGCGGAGCAAGTGCTGGACCAAGTTCGCGATGTCGTCGAGGGCGAGATTGTACGTTTGCTTCACTACATTCACCATCGTGCAGCAACTGACGGCGTTCGTACAGGATTTCGACGGCCAGAGGCGCGCCGAGCTCTTCGCCACTCTTTTTCTTGCCCTGACTGGCGTAAGCAACACCCGAACGAACCGCATCGAAATCGAACTCCAAGCTAACCCCTCGCGACGATAGCTGATCGCCTTCAACGTCGGATGGGTCAAGGAGGACATTACTCTCGCAGTATACACGAGTTTGGGAGGCACAGCATTGACATTCTTACTGGTGGTGCCTCCGTGGCCGTTCTACAACCAGAATCCAGTCAAGTTCCTGCCAGCTGGATCAGGACTATACAAGGCACAATGAAATAGGGACAAGGGCGTTATCAATTCTGATTTGCAAAAAGAATGGCATGATATCATTTTGTTTCACGTCGTGATCATCTCTGCAGATGAATTCCTGTTCCCTAGCGATTTTACAAATCCCTAATGGTGCCTCAAACCGCTTTTGAAAGCCGAACCATGGAGCTCATTATGTGCCTTTTCTTACCCCTGCCAGTCCTTAACGACCGTACTTCTGGAACTCCCAATCACGGTTGTCCAAAGGACAAACAGACCGAGCCTTGAGCCATCTTGAGATGCAGTGGAAATGGAAGGCGTGCTATTAGATATGGTTAGCCTTGTTCGATGAGGTTCCAGGTGCCACACTCACATTACAGATACCCCAGGCAACTGTGCACTCCTCGCTGGTTGCTGAAGCCTGATTCGCCTGGCACTCGATGCCTATCGTGTGTTTTGTCAGCTTAAGAGCCCTCCAAGGTGTCGCTTGGGCGGCTTACATAGGTCCATGATGTGGTTGCGGCAGATGGCGCAGTTGTCGACAACGATATCCCAAGCCCATAGAGCAACGGCGTTCCACTAACTAGAAGTTAGAATCATCTCTTGGCACCCACGTGGGACTAGACGGCTCACCTTCTTGACCTCGAACTTCTTCTTGCCTTCGACCGCCTTGCCGTTGTTGGAACCCTCTGCTTTGGGGGCGTCGCTCATCTCGACGTCGGCCATGGTCTGCGCCGAGGAGGTGCTCGATGTTGGTGGGACAACTGCCGAACTCGTAACTATATTCACGGCCTTCCGACCCTTCTATCAGTCAGTAGGTATTCGAGATGAGAGCTCCATGATGGCAGCTTGCGCTTCGATCCAGATCGACTCCAGATCGACCGTGAAGCGGTGACCTAAGGGTGTCTTGAGGAGCTTCGCGGAGGGCCGAGCTTACCTGTGACAGCCGACTTTTCTTTCGACAGCTTATAATGTCGTCGAACGGTTCGAGTGATGAGGTTGGGAAGAGAGGAAGAAGGCGCTCCGCGGGTGACGAGGACGTCTTTGATGTCGAGGTTGGCAGCTTGCCTCCAGCAGCCTCCCAGCGCAGTGCACCACGCGCGACAGAGCCATTCACTGTTGGTCCGATAACAGCGGCTTATCGGAGGGATGCGGGGCACTCAGGCTGCCACCTCGTGTGTGGTGTGCTTCACTGTAGTAGGCTGCTGCTGCACCTTGATGAAGGGTTTGGGTACCTTGTTGTCACGCAAGTTTTGTTCTACATAAGTTCCGCCTAAATGAGAGCATATTACTGTAGTACAAACCTTCCTTCCAAAGTACACAACGCAAACAATCCCAGGATGGCTCTTCGTGGCATGAATCACCAGCTCATTGCATGCACTGGGGTTATGCGCCTACCCGACCCCGCGGCCAGCAGGAGCTGCACCGCCACTCTCTCGCTGTAGCCATCCAGCCAGCGCGCCTCACCCCCCGCTGAGGTGGCCTCCCCCAGTAGCCGCCTAGGCTTACTACCGCAGGCACACCCCCAGCAGCCCACTATAGCCCGGCCAGCCCAGCCTAACCCAGCTTGCCCGCCTTCGTCATACCCATGGCAGAGCAGAGCAGCCGCAACTCAATCAACCCCAAAGGCAAGGCTTCCCATCCTCTTCCTCCTTCTTCTACCCATCATCTCTTCGCTTCCTTTCGACTTTACTCTTATCCCCAGCGTCTTCCTCTACATCATGAACGCGCACTCTCAGACACTCAAAACGATACTACCTCTGCAAATCTCTCCCAATACCATCGCCGCTCCCTTGCCCACAGACCCCTCAGACACTCTCCAGCCACCCATCCCATAAATCGCCCACTCCGCATCCGGCACGCATCTTTTCGCTCTGCAACCCACGCTCGACCGAGACAGACCACCGACTCTGACACAATGAGCGAGGTCTCCATTCCTCCCAAAGCGACCCCTGGTCGTCGGCGTAACGGCCGCGCACAGCCAAAGCCAGCTGCGCCCAAGGCCTACGCTTCAGAGAATGACGCGACCGCTGTTGACTCGCCACGCCTGTACGACTCACCTCAGACGCCTGTCAAGAACGGCTCTGCATCAGCTGCGCGCAACAACGCACCCAACTCTCAGACCAACAACAAGTCACGATCCAGGACCAAGAACAGACCTAAACCCTCGACTTCGCCTGATCCTGCCGCCAGCGCACAGCAGATCACCCCGCAACGTCCAGCTTCCATGTCAACCACCAAGACCAACATGGCATTCGCAGGAGCGACCTTCCATGCCTCCCCAGCACCATCAGCGTTACCTATGCCGAGTTTCTTCACAAAGTCATCCAACGAATCACCGGCACCCCGCCCTTCAACGCACCCTATGCAACAACCTTCTCCTCCGGCCACCGATCCTGAACTCCCGACCCCGAACAGGACTGCGTCAGTTCCAAGAAACACTGGTTCTCCATTAGATTTCATGTTCCGCGCACATCGTGAAGAGAAGGAACGTGAGCGACGCGGAAGCTCTCTGAGCCAGAAGCTTGCCATGAACTCGGGGCCTTCACCTTTCTACTCACCTGTCAACCAATCGGCACCTCGCGAGGTACAGAGTGCACCGCGCACTCGCAACCCTCTGATTCGGCAGGCTTCCTCCGGACGTATTGACAGCGAGGAGTTGGATGGGGAGCCAGGATTGCCTGTGGGACCTGCTTTCTCTACACCTTACCAAGACCGAATCCGAGCGGCACGAGCAGACCAGGCACGTCCTAACCCGTCGCAACCTTTGAGTCCCCAACAACCCAAGGAACCCGAGTCTTTGGAGGACCGCACTGAGGCGTTGAAGAAGTTCCTCTTCAGTGGAGGCTTCTCCAATGCGCCGCAGACGAATGGCCCAAATATGGCATCCACCAACTTCAGCCCACCCCAACATAACAATTCTATGGTCGGCAGCTACCCATCCACTGCTTATCAAAATATGCCCCCCTCTCAACCATCAACTTCCGAACGACCGAACGACATCCAGGCGATGGAAAATGATCTTCGAAGAATCTTGAAATTGAACCCTGCTACCCAGTCAGGGTCTAACGGAGGGGGCCTATTCTAAACCTTGTCTGTTTCTCTATTGCAGTCTCCTTATATCTTGCCTGGATCGTTTTGTCGCTTCCATACCCGAGCTTTCTGACCTGTTCTACCACGGCATTTTGACAGCATGCGCTGCGTCTGCATAGTTTTACGGCCGAACGGCGTTGGGACCTGGGGACCTGGGCCAGGCGCATGAGGGAATTGGGGGTCATGTAGAACCCAGGATTGGTACTGGCTGGCTCTTGTTGAATCGAGAGCATGGTCTGGAGGGATTTGGGTTCTGACGTAGGCATTGGCACGGTCTTTTTCTTCTCTTGTTTTTGGCAGGCTATACATGGATCTGGAACATCTGGTGGCCGATGTGTGTATCGATTTCATATGCATCGAGGCATCTTGTTAGGGGGAGTACCTTCATGAGGAAGGTTGATTTTTTTTCTTTCTTCGGGTTTACGCTTGAGAACAAAGGCTGGCTCTGGATACTCGAGACGGTCTGAATTCCAAGCGTCCAATGGCAATGGCACACTCGAACCTTTGAACTGCTTGTAGTGCGCACGTTGTGACTCGTGACTTCCATTCAACTGTCAAAACTCTACGATGTACCGCCTGATTTCACGTGTGAATCTAATCGTACAGCCTATGTCTTTCTGTGTTAAATTCTACCCGCAACACATCTCTCAACATATCTTTACGCTTTCTTGTTCCTCTTCTTCTCCTGCCTCGAGAAAAGCATACCATGCGATACCAGCAGATACTTCGAGAAGAAGTCCTGCGCAAAGTAATCGAACTTGACGTAGTCGGCTCCAAGACGGTACGCAGCTGCGATACCACTTACGCAGGCGAGCTCATGCATGTTCTGTCACGTGTCAGTACATCAAGCCATAGAGAAGAGGAAGAAAAAGGTCAATGGACGTACCACAAGGGTCCACGATCCAGCGTAGAAAGTACTGTTCTTCCCATGCAGGAACATCATCCCTGGGACGACCCTAAGATAATGCTGCCACTTATGACCTAGTTGATGCCACCAGTTCCGCTTAATCACCTTGGCCTCTTTGATCGCGTCAATCGTCCAGAGATGCTTCTGCTCCTTGTTCAGGAAAATCGTCTGGTACACGGGCTCGTACCGGCCTGGCTCTTTCTCGTTGGCGGACTTGAGCTGGTGTTGGTAGTTGCTGCAGTTGAAGGACATTTCGATAAGGCGCGGGTCAGACTGATAGGTGTATGTGTAGTACATTGGCTTATACGGCCCGCCAGTGCCGGGTTCACCTTTTGAGAATGCGATTTGCTTCTTTTGGTCGTTGCTTTGGGGTTCGGCGCAGAGGTCTGGCTTGAAGTGCGTTTCGTAGTGTTTCTCGAAGTAATCCTTGTCAGAGTGTGTGACTGTGATGTCGTCGTAGAAGGAAGCGCCGCCGAGGACGAACTTCTCACGCCAGGTGGCGGATTTGCCGAGGATGGTGAGGGCGTCGTCGGCGAGGACGCAGAGAACCATGTCGTCAAAGGATTCTTCGGTGGTTTCGCCGGTTTGCGAGGAGTAGATGCGGAGTTTGACACCGTTGTTGGAGCGGGAGAGGACGGATTGGACTTCTGTGTTTGTGCGAATGGAGACTCCCTTGCGCTGGAGGTCGATTTTCCACTTCTTGTAGAACTCGTGGAGGTGATCGAATGTGACCATAGTAGGGAGGTTTGGAAGCAGAGTCTCCGGATCATAATCCCAGAGCTTCATGTTCGGATCGTCGAACAGTCTTTCGACGATAGCGCAGGGGACGCTGGCGGTCTGGTTGCCTGTACCGAGGAACAGGGCGATCAGAGGATAGACCATCTTGTCGCCAAATCCCTTGCTGAAGAAGAAGACGCGGAGCATAATGTGGATGGGGATGAGGCCAAGAACAGGCATCGTCCACTTAATGACCTTGAGGAAAGTCCCAAATCGCTTGATATCAGAGGAGTACTCTGACACAAGCTTACTTGGGAAGCAGTTGGTCCAGAATCCATCTTCGCCTTTGCCGAAGGAAACCTGGAGGCTGACTTCTTGAGGTGGGTGATCATACTGCTCGAGGAAGTGAAATGTGTGTTTGAAAATCTTGCAGAATGTCAGTCTTGATGGTTTCTCCTCGTCAGAAGTCATGATGAAGGCCACTCACCTGCGATCCGCCTTGGACACCATTGTTCATATATGGTGCACCGTACTTGTACTCGTCGAGGGGAATTGACGTCGCTTGGCCACCGACTACTTCTCCCTTTTCAAGAAGTGTAACATCAAACTTGTCAGTATGGTTCGCCAGCGTAGCAGCGCAGGACTATCCGAATTGTCAGCCTCCATGCCTTTCACAGTACCTCCCTCAGCCAGCCTTCGTGTCTGCTTACCATGCCAGCCGCACCTCCACCAACAATCACGATTCTCTTCTTCTCCTCCATGGTTGGGTAATACGGCCAGACGCTGAAGACCACAATAGAAATATCAAAGACAGTTGGAATTCAAGGTTACCTCGGAAAGTTGGCTGGTGGCAGCTTATATTCACCCACCACCGCCCTGGTACTAGCCGCCTCGTGGACGTCATTGACTGGTGACTCCCGTGATGGGCAAGACACCACTGCACATCGACACTCTGCGCCTGCGATCGCGACATGCCCACATCACCGTGTCATCAATCTTGCTCTTCTGTCCAAAACATTTCCATAGCAGCTGCTATCGCATTGTGCCTTCTCCTCTGTATCCGTGTTCTGCCTACCTGAATCGCGCACCCCTTTCGCTTAGAGTGATGTCACCAGTAAAGTGGTCCATCGCGAAGGCACGTGACATCGCGTCCCCCCCCCCCCCCAAGGACCGTCTTTATAGAACTGTAATTCACCAGCTCAAGGTCGATATCACCGAATGAGCGTCAAATTTTCAGATTTCCAATTCTGTAAGAGACAATAGTCTCCCAGCTTCTGTCTTTGCAAGCATATCACCATGGCACACCCAAATCACGACGTGGTGAACCTGATCAGTGATTCGGAGGACGACGAAGACCTCAAACGCGCCATCGCGCTGTCGCTACAAGACCAGGAAACCATCGATGAGCCCTCTGAGGATACTCAAATCGATAAGGCGGAGGCCTCGAAGAACCAGGGAGCTTCTTCCAGCTCCATAGGCATCCTGGCGCTCGACAGGAAGCAAATGGAAAAGGAACGCCTCGCACGTCTCGCAAAACGCCAGAGGGAGACATCAGGACAAGACCAAGATCAAACCGACGTCCCACCACCAAAGAGACGCATGCAGGCCGAGCCTTCCAGCACTTCCCCTGCTCCAGAAACTACCTCTATATCATCTTCACCCTCGTCTTCAGAGCTACCCTTTCCGAAAGGCGTCGTCAAGCGCACATGGGCATATGGCTACCCCCACACCAAAGACGACATCAAAATCGAAGAAGTCCTTCAAAGAGACCAACTCCAACTCGCTATCCTCTCCTCCTTCCAATGGGATGAAGAATGGCTCCTCTCCAAGATCAACATGACCAAAACAAAGCTCCTCCTCGTCGCCTACGCCCCTGATGATGCCCAGGTTAGTTTACGTTGCCGCCCCCATCCCCTCGAACCACCTCAGCAAAAGAGTCCTCCGAAACCCTGCATATCCGCAATAGTCAGAATGTTCATGGAGATTAACAACTGGATGAACGAACACAAAAACAGAAACAAGCTATGCGCGACAACGCACCCTCCAATATCCGCTTCTGCTTCCCGCCCATGAACGGCCCTGGCGCTATGCACTCCAAGCTTCAGATCCTCAAGTTTCCAGACTATCTGCGCATTGTCATTCCGACGGGGAACCTCGTGCCCTACGACTGGGGAGAGACGGGCGTAATGGAGAATGTACGTTTGGGAAGACACAAGGACCCCCCCCCCCCCGTTCCCCTCCCATCCCGTCAATGCCCCCCCATTTGCACTGCTCAGGTGAAGGAAGCCTGGCTTGCCTGGTTCACAATTTGAAATTCCTCACGTCGGTAGACCGAGTACCCGGTCTGGATCACGTTCTGCCTGTTTCCAAAGATGGCATATGACGTTCCCCGTTACCGTTGCTATGATACCACTTCCCCGTAGCATGTCGGCGATCTCTCGTTCATTTTCTACAACTCCTTTTCTTCAGTCCTCCGTCGCAAGCTCCAAATAGCTGTTCTGGATCTGCCACCCTTGGGCAATAAAGCTCGCCAACGCTAACTTGCTTTCCGTTAGATGCTATATCTCATAGACGTGCCTCGCTTGGCAAACTCTACTTCCCACTCACCCACTCGGTTCAGTACCCAGTTGGACCACTTTCTCCGAGCGTCGGCCATTGACGAGAAGATGGTGGCCAGTCTCCGCAGCTACGACTTCTCGGCCACCGCCGGTCTAGGCTTCATCTACAGCATGTGAGTGGCTTTTAGTTGGTGGTTGGCGGGAGGGGAGGGTGCTTACAAGGCACAGGGAGGGGGTTCTCTCGCCCTGTTTGTCTTGTGTTCTGCCGCTCCTCACTGCCTGCCTTGGCCCAGCTGCGCCGGCTCGTAGAGAATGCAACATCACTAACTTCAGCACCCAGACCAGGCGGTCACTCGGATGAGGCGCGCTTGAGCATGGGTTAGTGCTGAGTTCCCGCAACTCTCCTCGTTGATGACTCCTGCTAACCCGTAGCCTCCTGTTCGGTCAGGTTATTGTGGACTGGGCGCCAGCGCGGCAGCTCTGGGGCTCCAGCCCAACGACTCCATCGATGTCGATCTAGTCGTGAGTGGCTGGTCGAGCTTTACTACAGCAGAGGCAATATCTGACCCGACCTTGGGCCACCAGTGCTCTTCTCTAGGCTCTCTCAACCCCGAGTTCATACAGGCCATCTACAATGCTTGCCAAGGTGAGGACCTGCCGACATTCCCGAGCTTGCCAGGTGCCGACCTGAGGCGCCGTGACGATTACGACGACTGATCTATTCTTAGGTGACGATGGCATGTTAGAGTACGCTGCAAGGGTCAATCGCAAACCTGCGCACAAGCCGGTCGACCCTTCACAAACGCTGATCGATCGCTTCCGCATATACTTCCCCACAGACAAGACGGTGCGCACGAGTCGAGGGGGAAGAGGGGTAAGTTTGTTCACGATATAGGCATGCGCCTAGCAAGGCAGGAGGCTTTGCGACGGGTCGCTGACATGGGCACCGCCCGCAACGTATAGGCTGGCGGCACAATCTGCGCGCAAGCGAAGTGGTGGCGGGCTCCTAGTTTCCCGCGGCAGCTCGTCCGAGATTGCGTCAATACGCGCGAGGGCCTTCTGATGCATAGCAAGGTGATCTTCGTGCGACGCAGCACCAAAGGCACTCCAACGAGTACCGACGCATCGGGGCAGTGCATTGACGGATTCGCGTACGTTGGCAGCGCTAACCTATCTGAAAGCGCATGGTGAGTAATTATCCCAGCCGCGAAAGGGAGAGGGAAGGCGGTCTCCGCGGCCCACGAGGGAATGAGACATGTCACTGACACGGGGATGCCGCATTCGTAGGGGACGCGTAGTGAAGGACCGAAGCACGGGCAAGGCCAAGATCAATTGCCGCAATTGGGAGTGCGGCGTGGTGCTGCCAGTGGTGCACTCTTCGGCTTCCAGCAATGCCGACGGATTGGGCATGTTTGCAGACTATGTGCCGGTCCCGATGCGTTATCCGGGTCTTCGATACGACCCAAATGAAGAGCCCTGGTTCTTCCTCGGCGATTGAGGCCGGGCAGTGGCTTCAGCCTTTTCTTTATTTATTTTTTTACGCTCATCCAGTATCTCGACCTCATTGACCGACATGCCAATCAGCACGTAGGACCGGTGCGAGAGGCGAAGCACACGCTGGAGGCATGGAAAGCCCACGGTCTACACGCAGCAATGCCAAGCTTTGGACGGCAGGACCCTGACGGAGCGAGAAAATGCTTGGCAATCGGTAGGTGGAGTGGACTCTGCCTGCGACTTGTTAGTTAAGACAAGCTGAGCATCAGTTCATCGGAAGCTGGCGGCGGGGCGCCGAGTAGCTCATGAGCTGAGGGTGGCAAACTGGTTTGCTGCTACTTGTGTTTCCTGGTGCGTAGGTACCTAGCTATCAATGCCCTGGCCTTGCCGTTAGATCAGAACCTACTCGCTGAAACAGACACATCCGCGCCTAACGAACAGGCCCGAAACCTGCTGCAGCCCAAGGCCAGGGTATTTGTTCGTACATGTACCCAACAGCCTAGCTGACCGGCGCGAATGCGATCGACACGGGTGGGTGTGGGATCGACGCACAATAGTGCATGGCGCCAGGTGCTTGTTTCTCTGGGTGACGGCCAATAGGAACCTGATTGAACAACCCCTCCATCACCATCACCAGCGCCATAACGCCCTGGCGTCTTCTCAAGTACATACCCGTGAAGTAGTTCGTAAGTGTTCCCTCTCGTGACAGACTTGGCGCACAGACGTAGGGAGACGGCGTCACGAACGACAGCGCCAGCATTCCGCACCCTCTTTGCTGGAGAACACTGTCACAAATGGCAATGCTCAGAGGCGCAACGCCTGGGTCGAAGGCAACGGGTCCAGGAACCCCCATTGCTATCCCTTGCTTCGCGGAGGTCGAAATCATTTCGGCCAGCCCGATCTCATACCTGGGCACGCCGGACAAAGAAGGCGAACGGGGCATGCTGCATCCACCAGAGCATTCACTTCGGGACCCGGCGAGGAATGTGGCGCTTCCATCAGGCTTGCTTGCTGGCGGGGCCCTCATCGTCGTCGCCTTACGATTCTCGTCGCTTGCGGTATCGCGTCCCAGATGCTGGTGCCGCTGTGGGTATAGACGCGTTCATTGTCAATGAGGCATAATCATAGGGCGACTCCCCAGCCCTGACGGCAAACACTCCCTGGTCCGTCGTGGTGGGATCTCAGGTCGATGCGGTCTGGGTCCTCGAAAAGATGGGCCCTTCTTCTGACGGCGTGCGTCGTGGCCGCTCAATGGCGGGTCGTGGAGAGGTGGTCCGCGATAGGTGTCCTGCTGGGTACGAGATTTCTCATCTCTCATTTCTCTCATCCACAATCAGGAAGTCCACCCGCCAATGGCCGACGAGACACGGTGGGAAGTAGATCGCGACGCAACCCACATGATACCGTGTCAAAGTATTACTTGAATCCAGGCTCGACGGGCTGGCTTCGTACATCATAGGGTCCATGCGCTGCATTTGCAGTGTTGATCTCGTTGCCTGAGACATCAAAGCTGGCTGGTGCGCTTCGGCGTCACGAGCACCTGGCCTTGCTACCACACTCCACTAAAGAAACAGCGGGGACAGGGCGATGCTTCCCCGGGGGCGATTCGGCTGCTGCATTGCGGTGAACAAGGGGTAGCTGCTTGGTCATTGCGCCCATGACGATATGCACCTTCGTCGATGACGCCCGTCCATGAAGGAGGATTCTTCAATGCGTCGTGTCACTCACGTTTCGAGCGCCTGATGTAGAATATGCAAATGCAAACAATGCTGCTAATGCAGCTTGCCTTGCTTGTCTTAGGAGTGTAGGTAATGGCACCTCGGAATGAGAACCGCAGCCAAGAAATGATCCCAGCGCTTGACCAGACTCGCCGCATTAGACAAAGTCTGGCTTGCGAAGCCGTTGGTGGTGGAAGGTTCCCTTGGCAATCCCACCGGCGAGTAGCGCTACTGTAGGTACCTTGGGAAGCCAAGAGACGTTGGCGAGTCTATCGGTGTCCAAGGCACGGCAATTTGCGGGCGGCGCGTTCCTCTTGCAGACTGCAGATCGTGCACGGGCAGCTCGAGCTATATTCCCCGTTCATGCAGCGTGCGCAAGAAGACTTGGTGAAAGGCTTTCAGCATCTGGTTATGGACATTTTGTAATCATTTTTGACATCCTGCGGATCATCTTACTCGGCCACCACCAGGCATGTATGCATGAGCTGAGGAGACTGTCGATAAGCCCTGGTGGCTTGCAAGTGAGCGTCCACGTACCATTGAATACATGAACCAGGCAGGGCAGTAGTAGTCAGTTGAAGTGGCCTAGTTGCTGTGAAGCAAAGGCAGCAACCAGGGCGGCAGCTTGGAAGTTCGATGGGTCAGCTCGATAGCGCACTGGTGAAGCTGGTCTACGCTGTGGGGCGACTCAAGCTCTCGAGGACGATGTCTGTGCGCTCGAAACAAAGATGTAGACCAGTCGGAGACGATGGAGAGGGCAGCTAGTGTCAGTAGGTTTGCGAAGCTGAGACGTGGATGTATCTGCCGCGAAAGGTGGCTAGTATGTTTCGAGCGAGGTGAGGCGTTGTCGGGGCCCTTTTGTGGTCGCGGGGAAGACAACGGCTAGCCGCAGCCCAGTGTTATGTCGTCGGACCGGCTACCAAGGCGAAACGATGCCAGGGAGGACATTGGCATGGCGTTGAAGACTGAAGTTGCTGTAAGCGGGGATGGAGGTCAGCACAGACCAAGCCTGGAGGCACTCAGTCAGGGTTTCTCGATAGGACGACCTAGCTAGACCAGGGCTGTGCTGGTGTGGCTATACGCGATGTCCAGTTAGGAGGATCAACCACCGCCAGAGAGGGATAAGTCGGTAACCACTTGTAACATAGGACACACAGCCTCTACAGGAAGCTATGTCGTGATGACAGGGAGCTCCGCAGTATGATATCCTCGGCGAGGTGTGGTTATGAAGCAGAGTGGGATGGAGACATCTGGTCGGCCATGCGCGGGATGCAATGACTCGAGATCCCTGCCAGTCAGGCGGACGGGAGGCCGCAGAGTTCAGTGTTGGGCCGTCGTTGGGCACGACCTCGCTGGATAGCAGGGGATAGACACGATGGGGGTGAACGTATGGGTAGGAGGCTTTCTCGTGGAGGCGAGCCATGCTGTTTGTGGAGAGGAGGAAAAATAAGGAGAGCACGGTATTATACAATTGCGTCGGCGAATATGGGCAGCCGATGAGACGTATCAGGGCAGCGGAGGCAGGCGGCCAGGCAGGCAGACAGGCAGATAGACAGACAATCCGGCAGCTGTTGGCAGCTGTTAAGCACAGGTGGCTGGCAATCACCTGCATATCCCACCATGCGGCGCCTCTCCTTCCATGGCGGGCACCATCACTTCCATCATCACCTCCTCATTTGCCAATCTGACCGCATGCATGCACGATTGATCACCAGCAAGCAACTGGTTAACCAGCTAGGACGACAAGCGCCTCATGATTAGATCGACGCCTTGAAACAAACAGGTTCACACGTTGCATCAGAATATGGTACGACTATGCCGTGGAATTGCCTTATTTTGGCCATGCTAGCAGTCGAGCTAATTAGCACGTATCCCATGTGGTCAGACAGGCAGGTGCTCTTCCCATCTGCGTGACGCTAGACACCCTCTGTGAACGCCTCGAATCCACACTGCCTCGTAAAGAAAATTTGGTACAGAAACCATCCCTGCGCGGCAATCAAACAGCTTGCGCGTCTATTGTACTTTTGACATGTCACGGATAAATAAAAATTGGACTGCGCTTGCTCAAACTTCGACTCGGCCTCGCCGGTGCCCAATGCCCCCTCGGCGGTCTAACCTATTACTTGCTCGCCATATACGCACATACATCACGACTACCGGTAGGCGAGGTCGTAGGAAACCTGGGCTAGCGGGGAGCCAGGGGTGATCGGGGCGCCAGGGATTCGTACCTCCCTCCTGGGGCTTGGATCAGGCAAGTATGGGGTTTTGGTGGAAGTGACATGGAAGATCATGATTTCATCGACTCGATCCTGGCCGACTCTTGACCGGGGCTTGCCAGTAGTCGGGAGGCGCTATCACATGGCCAGGGCCTCTGACGGAAGCCCAAGGGCTGGGATGCCATCACACAGGCTAACGAGGCACCAAGTTGGGAAACCATGGCATGTCGTTGAACCAAGCAGTGATCAGCAACCATGATAGGCACCCTTCAATTGCTCGAATGGAGTAAGAAGAAGAATGACATGGTAGGTGGCTGACCCAAGGGTGTGGATCGCCAATGCCAGACAGAAAGTCTCCGGATCGATCTGTGCATGTTGTGGCCGCGTTTTGACAGGCGCTGACCAGGTAGACTCGAAGTCAATCTTGCAGCGGCGATTGGTGTAGAGGTGTTCTAGATGCAAATGGGGCATGTCTTCGGCCTTGCTCTGCTCTGGTCAGGCACGATGAGGGCGGTGCATGTATGTATGTTCAACGAGGTTAGCCACTTTGAAGGCATCATAGGCTGATGAAAGCAGCAAGGCTACGGGTTGCTGGCTGTCAGTAGAAAAACGCAAGCAGGCTTGGTGGCTTACGGCACAACCATGCCCTAGCAGGTCTGGAACTGTTTGCAGTCGAGAACCAGACCACACCTGGCGCATCAGATGGCATGACGAACAAAGCAGAGCGAGGGCTTGACAGCGACAAGACGTGTCAGATCCGATTCGAGGCTGCAGCAAAGGGAAAGCATGTGGGGCTCGCTTCCAGTGGTTTTGAGGAGCCGTGGTGCTGAGATGGAAGAGAAGTGCCGTCGGTCTCGCCGTGCTAAGTGATCGTCATACTACCGATGTCTATGTCTTCGTGATCCTGGCCCGGTCTGGTGGTTCGGTAGCTTTCCCTTCGCGTCGACGCGCAGGGCCATGCTGGGGGTTGATTTGGTTTAGGGCAATTGGGGTGTGGCCGGATCGCGGAAGTGGCTCGGCGAAGCTACAGAACAGACAGCAATTAGTGGGAAGCGAGATGGAGGGGTGTGGTGGCTTTGGACGGAGGGAGTGGTATATGGAGGAGGAGGGGAAAACGGCGACGTCGGAGAAAGAAGGGAAAGCCTTCGGTTTGGTGAGGAAGGAAAAGCAGGAGGACGAGGACCCAAGGAGAGAGCCGGCAAGGAGGTGGGGTGAGCAGGCAGGCAGGTGTGGGGAGGATGGAGGCAGTGCAGCCAGCAGTTGGACTTGTCGAGAGAAGGAGAGGACAGAGACAGAGACAGAGGCAGGAAACGCAGAGAGAGATGGGTTCTTCCAGTGTTTGGCTGCGTCAGCGTGCATCTGTCTTGTCCTTCTTGTCTTGTCTCTTTCTCCGTTTGTCTTCAGTCCCTGGGCCGCCGTTCGCCTGCGCGTCTTGTCCGTCCAGTCCGGCTTGTCCGCACGCAGCAGTAGCCACAGCATGGACGCTGGCTGTGGGTGGTTCCAGTGGCACTAACATCTCTGGCACTTCAGGGCGGGCAGCCGGTGGTCAGTGCACGCGCACCTCACTGGACCTCCACTGACTAACACCACCACTGCCACCACTGCCACCACCAAACCCCCCCTCCAGAGAGAGACACCCACCTACACCCTCCATCAATTGCCCCTAACACCCGCTAGGACCACTGCGACCAACGGGCACTAGCAGTACGTGTCTCGCCTTGCCTGACGCACCGCAGGTCCAGCATAGGACCCCAAGTATCCAAGTACCTCCGGCACCACAGAGCTGCTGCAAGCACCACCTACTGGTACTACACGCAAGCAACCACACCCACGCACACGCACGCACTCACGCACTCAGCACCCAGCAACCAGCACCCAGCACCCAGCAAAGAGCCAGCCAGACTGACAGACACACGCAACACCCATTCGTTCGTTACCTACATTACACACTCGTCTGCTGCTGGTGCTGCTTTTCTCACCTCATAGACTGGCGAATCTGTACCTGACCTCACCTCACCTCACCTCACCTCACATTACATCCACCTCCCGGTGACCCTAGTGCTGGCCCAGCTATCCTCCTTTCTCTCGTCTCAATTCTCTCGAGTCTCTTACTCTATCATCTCCTCGAGGTGCATACATACATACCATCCCCCGTCCTCGTCTGCTTCTCTCATCTCTTCTCTTCTTCCATTGGACTGTACTGGACTGTACCAGCACCAGCACAGCACCAGCATCTTCGCTCTTTTGTCCTGCCCGCGTCCTCTTCTTCAGCCATTCATCCACCCATCTCTTACCCTCCACCTCCTTCTCATCGTCCTTCTGACACCCTGGTCCAGCATCATCGTTAACCTTCTGGTCCTACTACTGCTTCACCCCTGTCACTGTGACACTCCTTCGCTCTGGCTTGCTGCAATCGTCTCTCCGTCCACGTCGTCGCTTGCGTCTAAGCTAGCTTCGACCTCGACTATCACCTCGATCCAGCCGTCCATCCATCCTTCTTCTGCATCTTGACATTTTCTGCCGTCTCCGGACCCGGCACAGCCCTGCAGAAACCCAAAGACCCCTGGAAACTGGACCGGACCCCAATCCAACTCAATCCAATCCAACGCAACCCAGCTCCTACCAGCATCCAACCAAACTTCCAGGAACTCAAAAAAAAAAAAATCACCACAAAGACACGCGTTGCAAGACAGCTTCCGACGCTCCGGTCTTGCTGCAGCTTCACCTCCGGGCCTCGTCTCCTTCAACTCCCGCAGATCCCATTACCACCGTCCCGCATCATCCCGCCTCCACTCACCCCAAGGCACACGCCCCCCCCCCCCCCCCCCCGGGGCCTCAAACAAACTTTCTGGAATCCCCTTGAACTACTTGCGCCTTCGCCCTCACACGCACTGGACTCGACTTTACTCAAATCTCATTCATTCCCTCTGCATTGCATCGGACGCGCCACACGCCGGTTCGCTTTTATTCTTTGGCTACTTTACTACTCTTGCTTCGGTGCCAATTCTTCAAGCTTGCGCATGCTCGCCAACCAACTCTATTTCAAAATCAAAAATCAAAACAACCAAAACTCGCAAGTCTTTTGCGCCATAAAGCTGGCGGCGGTGGCGGAGGGCGGGCAGCAAGAGCTCCCTAGCCAGTGGTATTCGTGGCATACTTGCTCTAGGCGACTCCATCCAGGCTCGACTCAACCGAACCTTCTGTCGACGATTCGGCATCTTCCACCCCATTTGACTCCTGTCAAACCCAAACCTTGACACAACAACACCCAACAACAAGCCAGCAATAGCTCCTGCCTTTCTGTTGGGTCCTTCTTGCCTCGCCTCATTTTCGGCTCAGCCTTGCAACAACTGGCTCTGATCATCCCCTGCGCCCTTCTCTGCTTGTCCAGTCAACATCACATTTGCCGCGCTCGGGACACACAGACTCGGCACTTAGACGCGGCCACTCCGAGCCTCTGCCAAGCTTCCATTCGATCAGCAGTAAACAGACATTCAGCCTTATCACGCGGCGATTTAGCTTCATTACTTAGCGTGAGGTCTCCGATCTGAGAGGCTCCAGCAAGATCTGAGGAAGAGAGATTCAGGCTCTCTTCTGGGAACCCTTGAGCGTATATATACTCCGCTCCCCTGGCCTCCGAACCCTTCTTCCTCCGAAGCTTCCTTTGACAGACATTCTTCGCTGAAGTTTTGTGAGAACCTTCACGATCAACCTTGCCGGCTTCATCTTCTCGAGCAATCCTGCACTCGACTGTCTGCTCGTTTGGCTTCCTCCTTGTCACGACTTTCTCGGTCTTATCTCCAAGTCCGAACCCAAACGCCTCTTCAGTAGAAGCTTTCTTCCTACACTCCCTTCCCAGAGCAATCTATCATCATGGCTTCAAATCCGATAAACCCCCTGGTTCCGACGTACCAAGGCTACGTCAACAGCACCTTTGATGCACTGCTGCTCTTCGAGGCGTGTCTCAACGGTCATTTGAACCATGTGCCGCGCCGTCCTCATGATCGTGAGAGGCAAGAACTCATCCAGAGCGGCAATGTCTTCATCTACGAAGAACATGCATCGGGCATCAAGCGGTGGACAGATGGCATATCTTGGAGTCCGAGCCGCATCCTCGGAAACTTTCTCATCTACCGCGAACTCGACGAGCCTTTCCCTCCAGGCGAGAAGAAACGTGCCCTCAAGAAAGGCAAGCACTCCTCGGGTGGCATCACCAGACCAGATACTGCCACTCGCACGGTTGCACAATTACCACCGGTCGGCATGCCTGTCCCTGCTGAGGAACATGAAGCCTTGAGCAAGATTCTCATTGGCTCTCTCGTGGATTCCTATAACTTCAAAACAGGCGGCCTTATCAAGAAGACCATTTCCGTCACAGTGAATGGTGTGCCGCACCATCTTGTCAGCTACTACTCCGTAGAGGACATTGTCAGCAATCGCCTTCCGCGTCCGTCCCAGGACAAATTCTTCCGGCAGATCATGCCCAGGTACGAACTCTTGCAAAAGCAGAACTTTCGCGCTAGTTTCGAGGAATTCAACACCGCAGACGGCTTTCCCTACCACACCAGACTTGTTGGTACGGGACAGTTGCAAAATGGTGCGGTGGTACAGCCGAGCAACTCGGGATACCTCACAGCCTATAGCCGTACGTCCACAGGCGTATCCCAGCCTCCCCTCGCACATCCTCAGCCGACTGCGACCTATGGCTCTGGATTGTCAGGATACCTCGTGAACGGCGTCCAGACGCACCAGATGCCATCGCCACTACCGATGCACGCGCAGCAGCAGCAGCAGCAGCAGCAGCAGCAGCCGCTATCACCACCGCAACACATCCCGCAACATCACCAGATGGCGCAGCTGCCGTGGTCGTATCCACCGGCGAGCCAAGCCCCCTTACCAGGTTTCTTCAGCGCAGACACTCAAATGAATGTGCCCAATGGCTATTTTGGTCAAGACGCTGAGGGCAGCGACGATATCAAGGGCGAGCCAATCGACCAGGATTCGTGGGTCATGCCCAATCCGACTGAGCCGAGCACATGGCCGACTGCTCCACCTGGTCCTCCCAATGGAGGCCATCCAGGACACCCTGGGCACCATCCGTGGAATGGGCAACCGGGCTCCGGTTAGCATCCGCGTCGTTCGCGCAGCGCTGTCCGCGATGAGCTCGGCTCTACGGAGTCCGAACAGTCCGATCTCGACCAGTAATGGCGAGAAGAATCAGACGTTGATCGCGGATTCCCACCTACATATGGCGAAGACTGAATTAGCACGGGGAGGCGTTGGGCGGAGTCAAAAGCAAGGGATCATTATTCTTGGGTTCAGTCATTAGGCGTTCTTGACTTGGTGGGCGGAATACTACAGGCCGGCGCAGGCCAGCTGGTTGACAAACATCATTACTATACCCCTTTCGTAGTTCGGTAGCAAGACGATAACAGAGAAAAGGAATCAATCATGGGGAGGGGAATCAAACAGTCTGATGAGATGCAAGGCGTTCCAAGGTACGGAGATGGAGGTTGTTGAATAGTTTCCAGCAGCTTCATTAATACAGGATAATTCTTATAACGGACTTATGCGAGTTGCGGAGTGGCTGGTTTCTCTGGAGGTCAATGGTGGATAAGCCGATAACGCTCTAAACCAACGGAAGATCCCGCCTGTCTCCGAAGCCCAGCTAATTGACGGACGATCGATTACCTTGACGACAGTCGCCCAAGATTTCTGGAGGCTGGAGTGGCCGCGATGCTGCTGCTGAGGCATTCCATGCCAATGGCAACCCGCATGCGGGCGGCGGCGACGACATCACGAATCTCTGGACAATGGAAAGCTCCACGAATGGTGTCGGTAGGATTGAGGCAGCCTGGCTGTGCTGGGAGTTTCTTCCAGACGTCGGCTTTTGTGAGGGAGAAGTGGAAAGACACGCAGAGGTAACGCAGGCTGTTGACTTGGGACGGCTTGAGAGAGAGTGCTGACCTGAGTGAGCAGCTCCAAAATCGATACGACGACATCACCATCAACCAGCACCTCGACACCTACGAAAGCCACCTCCAAATCCCCTCTCGCCGACCCAACCCTCCGCGAAGACATCTATACCGTGCCCAACTTCCTCACCTTCACGCGCCTCGTCGCTGCACCTTTCGTGGGCTACTTCATTCTCCAGGATAATCATGCGTGGGCCGTGGGACTGTTCGCGTACGCGGGGATCACGGATGCGCTGGATGGGTGGATTGCGAGACGGTGGAATAGTAAGACGGTTGTGGGGACGGTGATTGATCCGATGGCGGATAAGGCGCTGATGACGATCTTGACGGTTTGTTTGGCTGTCAAGGGGGCTTTGCCTGGTATGTATTCACTGTCCTTCTTTTATCTCTGGTGCCAAGGGAAGGGTGAGCAGAGGCTGACGTGCACTTGCTAATCAGTCTGGGTCGCGGGCATCATCCTCGGCCGGGACGTCGGTCTTGGTATCGCGGCGATATACTACCGCTGGATCTCGCTCCCCCCGCCAAAGACGTTTGCGCGGTACTGGGACTTCTCGCTGCCGTCGGCGGAGGTGCGGCCTACGACGATCAGCAAGTATAATACTGTGCTGCAGCTTATGCTTGTCGGGGCTACGACAGCGGCGCCGCTTGTGGCGGGGGATTTGAGCTCTGCGTTGACGATTATGCAGTAAGTTTTGTTTTGTCCTTGATTCGTTTTTGCCCACTGCTTGGTTGGGGGGGGGGCGGATGGAGTGGTGCTGGAGATTGGCAGGATTTGGAGACTGACGTGTTGTAGGTATGTTGTTGCAGCGACTACGGTTTGGAGTGGTGCGAGCTATGTGTATAGCAAAGACGCGGTCAAGATCCTGAACCAGGCGAAGAAGCCATGAGGGCAGGTATTGCATGTGTAGTATAACATGGCATGGAACGGAGACAGGCAATATTCGGTCAAAGGCATTAACGTGTAGAAATATGTAAAGTAATGGACATCATAGGACAGGATCAGGGAGTGTCCAGTGAATGGGGTTGATGACATAGTAAAGGAGTGGGAGAATCTCATGAGGCTGGAAGAGAAGCACGACAAGCAAAAGAGAAGCCCATGCATGGGCTGTCACTGTACATTCACCCCATTCTTGCATGGGTGCGATGCAGCCCAATCCCTGAACGCCATCTATGCTCATATCATACATCTCTTCTTCTTACACAACAGACGTGACCTCATCCAAACTCCCCCTCCTCCTCACATACGCCAACAACCTCAATCTCCCCGCCGGTGTCACACCTTCGACCCTTCTCGCCTGCCCCAAACTCTCCGGCCTCGTCCTCTTCAAAACCTCCCTCTCCCCCATCGATAATCCCACGATGCTGTCATAATCCAAGTCCAGCGGCAGCCGGATATTCTCATCATCTGCGAACTTCCCCCGTTCGGCGGCTTGCATGCGAACGTACGGCGCGTAGACAGCTTCGATTTGTACCCGGTCGCGGATGCGTTTTGGGTAGCTGGTTACGGAGGGGATGGCGGGAGCGAGGACGGTTAGGTCCGGGATAGAGAGGGAGGAGAGGCGGAGGATGTCAACGCCTGTGCGGCGGCGGGGATCTTGTCTGGGATGGAAGCCGTGCGCGGCCCATTGGTTGTGGTTGAGTGATACGGATTCGAGGTCGTGTGTGAGTTGTGCGATCTGATCGCGCTCGTCGGTGAATGCTGACCAGCGTCTACTCGAGACAACACCCCATTCGTGACCCTTTGCAGTCAGCCTCGTATCTGCATTGTCGGCACGAGCAGCCATGCGGAATTCGCTGCGGGAGGTGAACATTCGGTACGGTTCAGTCACGCCGCGCGTTACGAGGTCGTCGATCATGATGCCGATGTACCCGTCTTCACGGGTGAGCGCGACGCCGTGTTTGCCGAGGGCGGCTCGTCCGGCATTGAGCCCCGCGATCACACCCTGGCCGGCAGCCTCTTCGTAGCCGGTCGTGCCGTTGATTTGCCCAGCGAGGAAGAGGCCTTGGATGGCTTTTGTTTCCAGTGTGGTTTTGAGGCCCCGGGGGTCGATGTAGTCGTATTCTACGCCGTAACCTGGGTCGAGCATTTTGACTTGTTCGAGGCCGGGGATAGTTCGGAGGAGCTGCTCCTGGGCTTCGGCGGGGATGGTCATTGATAGGCCGTTGGGGTAGATGATGTCGTTGTCGAAGCCTTCGGGTTCCAGCCAGACAATATGTCGGTCGCGGTGCGCGAAACGGATGACCTTCGATTCCAGGGATGGACAGTATCGCGGTCCCTTGACGGTCTCTCGAATGTGAATGGTCTTGTCGAGGTTTTGGCGCACAATGTCGTGTGAAGCGGTGTTGGTATAGGTCATGGAGCATGTAAGCTGATCCTTGACTGCGACCTCATCGTTGAGGTAGCTAAACGGCATGGGCGGCTCATCACCACGCTGGATCTCGAGAGGTTCGAAATTGATCGTGCGCTTGTCCAGTCGCGGTGGTGTTCCCGTCTTGAGTCTTCCAAGCTGGAACCCAGCATCCTTCAGCGACTTGCTCAATCCGAAGGTGGCCGCCTCTCCGATTCTTCCAGCAGGCCATGCCTTCAACCCAATGTGTATCTCTCCACCCAAGAACGTCCCTGTCGTGATGATGACTTGGCTCGTCGGCATAACCTCCCCAGACTCGAGGCGCACGCCTGTAATCTTGCTCTTTGATTCGCCATCGTTCGCTGCCGTCACGATATCCGACACACTGCCTAGTACAATCGAAAGATTCGGGTACGTCTCGAGTTCTTGTCGCATGTGCTTCATGTAGAGCTTCCGGTCGATTTGCGCGCGAGGACCCTGTGAACAGATTAACTACACATCCTTGCGTCATGTCATTGCAGTGTCCAAACTTACCCAGACCGCTGGGCCCTTCTTGCGATTTAGTAAATGGAACTGCACCCCGGCTTTGTCGATTATGCGGCCCGCCAGCCCATCAAGGGCGTCAATCTCGCGGATGATCGTTCCCTTTCCGATACCACCAAAGCTGGGGTTGCACGAGCACGTCCCGAGGTTATCGATCTTCGGAGTCACGAGAGCAGTGCGCGCACCACTTCTCGCCGCTGCGGCGCATGCTTCTGCGCCAGCATGTCCACCGCCAATGACGATGACATCGTAAGGTCTGGCGTCGCTAAGTCAGTTTCCGCGCCAGGGGCAAAGGGGATAGGGGTGCCACCGAAGAGCAGAGAGACGAACCTCGTTCCATCTGACACTGTTGCGAGCTGTCGACGGAGCAACATGCAGGCCCCTTGAGGCCTGTACGTCAATCTGGCCCGCTTAAAGGACCGCATCTCGACACGATGTGTACTGTTGAGCGTGGAAGACGAGGCAAGATGTGATGCCCAAAAAAGTAAGTGGGGAAGCGACACAAAAGATCGGATATGCTTCTAGCCGTGCTTTACGAATGATTCAAGGGTCAGGGTTGTATGCCAGTGAGGATCATCAGTTTAGTTCTCCCACAAACACCAAAATAAATTCGCTCGCTAATTATCTCCTTGCACGGGACTCAGGCCATGAAGAAACCGCGTCTTCTACTTCTTCCAGGAAAGTCGTGGCGTTGTGCACCGTCGTGCCACCCAGGACCACCCGGACACCAGGCGTGGTTGCGTTGATGCCCGCCACCATCTTCGCTTCCTCATAAGTAGCACCACCAACCATGAACACGATGATGTCTTGCGGCTTGTCCTTCGTCGATCCACCTCCCTCGACGAAAGGGTACTGCTGATCTCTCAGACGGCCCTTGATCAGGTTCTGCAGCGTGCTTTCGAGAAGAGTGCTGTGTTGCGTGTAGACATTCTCGACGCCCTTGAGACCCTTGAAGCGGCCGGTCGCGCCTGAGAAAATGCCGCCATTCTCAAACAAATCGGAGATGCCACCCGGTGCCTGGGATGAATGTAGAGAGTTGTGATAAGTCAGGACATTTCGTACGGCATCAGCCTGCCGTGGTGGAACATTTCCAGCTGCCCCGAGAAGGTCGATCAGCATTGACACGGCATTTGAGGGATGCTTCTGATATCTCAGGGCATAGAGGGCAACCAGCCCAACTTTGCTTTCCGCGGTTACGCTGTGTGTCTGGAGGAGGTTCTGGATGTTCTGCAACAGGGTCAGCATGTTGCATCGTGATCGCCAGAGTCACTACTTACCTTGAGGTCTTGGTTATGGTTATCATTGCAAGCGAGACTCTGTTCCAGTTCGCTCACTTCAAGAAGGTTCTCTGATCCAACTCGTCTGCTGAGTTCTGACACGAGAGTAACATGCTTGCTGACGTTGCCAGACAGCTTCCGGAATTCCGGGTAGTCCTCAATGAATCGCTTCATATCCGTGATAGACTCGATATTGGCGTTGCTCTTCGTCTTCGACTGATATTGCTCCACATAATCCTTGATGTTTCCACCAAGGTCACCGAAATTTAGATACATGTTCTTCTTGAAGAAAGGGTCCTGGTCTTGTGACAGGGCGATCTCCTTCAGTTCAGGTCGAATATCTGGGACGTTGCTGAGATCAACTCGACCGTTGTGAATTCCCAGAAGGTGGTGCACCATAGCCTGATACGTCCACTGCGTGAGCAACGGAGTGACGGGGTCCTCCCTGCGATCGAGTATGAGCAGGATTGGGGGCGTATCTACCCTACGGAAGTCGAACAGCTGTTCTTCCTGGGTCATGAGGTACCGAACTTCTGACGCAAGCTTCTTCGTCAGAGGGCTGCTCTTTTCGTACCTGATCAGGGGTTTCTTCTTGAGCGAGAGCAGAACCGCGATAAGGCCCTCGGCGCATCGTTGCAAGGAGTCTGGATTCCAGGTGTCGGGGCTGCCAGCCCATAGCCTCTTTTGTGGTAATGAGACCTCGAGGGAAAATAGGTCCGGATTCACAACGGTATAGTCTGCGAAATGCTCTTGTACGACCTTGACCACCTCGTGATCATCTGCTTCTGCCAAGCGCTCAAGGGCAGACTTCTTGGCCACGTTTGTGAAGTAGAGATAGTACTCTCCATACTTGGGATCCCGCAACTCGTCTATGAGTAGCTGGATAGTTTCTGGGGATGGGCGCACAAGACACAGACAGCGAAGATGCCGCATCTTCTCCCGGGAAGCGTTGTCCAGTCTGTCGATGAGGTAGATCTCATGGTTGAGCAGGGACGACTGGCTGACGGCAGTGGATATGATGGAGACAGTCTCGCGATCAAGCAGTAGAATCTTCATCTTTGCAGATGCGGTGTCTGTGCCAGATGGCATGACCATCTTATTGATATAGCCGGTGATGGCTTGAGAGACGTCCATGATGGCGGTGGTGAGTGATCGATGGGGCCAGCTATGAGGTGAGCCGCGTGGGCCTTGTCATGCCCCTTGATGAAGAGGAGGAGGATTCGATGCACCACTGCGCAAATATGTGTCTCTGAGACAAGCTTCGTCAAGGCGTCTCCACGATAATGGGAATAATGCGGTATGTTGCGCTGAACTGTCGTCGATAATAGGCGTGGTAGTGATGGAAGCTCTTTGGGGAACGTCACAGGGTGTCGCATTGGTACAGGTTGACCTGGACCAAGCTCGCGACTCGTCCCCCGCTACATGCATAGACCATCACCACCCACGCGACGACTCACATCCATCATCGATCGACCCCTTGAGAAACTAGAGACATCACCACTCCGATCTATCTACCGCAAAACATTTCGAAGTTTCAGCTATTCCTCACGAATTATGACATCGAGGTGATGACTAACAGTCTTGCTGGGTCATGGTCCTCCTCTTATTCATCGTCCGTCGCTGCCCTTGAACAGACGTCGACATTGCCGGACCCTCCTAAGCTGCCCGAAGCTGTCAGTATCCCTACAGAAATTATGGCAGCCGAGACTTGCCCGACTAGGCCCGAGCCTGCGTGAGTATACTCATCATTCTGGACGAATAGGTCAAAAGCTGACGCTGCACGCAGACTGTCCTTCACACAAGGTCTCATCGTGGGGCAGCTGTCTGTTGTCCTGATCCTTGCTGCCTTCATCAAGTTCTTCATCTTCGGCGATCCGCCTTCTGCAGACGTTTCAGCATCTCTCAGAGCTACAGAGAGACGTTCAAGGACTCTGGCACATAAGCAGTCTCTTCTCAGCCTGCGCTCATCAGAAGGACGTCGCGGCGGTCAGACCCTGAACCGGAAGAAGTCGACAGTCCTCCGGAATGGCCCGACCATGACCATTAGCTCACTCTTGAGCAAAACGTACTACAACGTTGACAGCCACCAGCCGGAGAGTCTGGACTGGTTCAATGTCCTGGTTGCACAGACGATTGCTCAGGCACGCCATGATGCGCAGCATGACGACGCCATTCTTGACTCGCTCACAAAAGCGCTAAACGGCACCTCACGCCCGGATTTTGTGGATGAGATCCGTGTTACAGAGCTCAGTCTCGGTGAAGACTTCCCTATCTTTAGCAACTGCCGAGTCATCCCCGTCGACGAAGATGGCATCAGCCTAGGGAACGGGAAGAAGTTCGACCCCGCCACTGCTGCGAGAGATGGCACGCGTCTGCAGGCACGCATGGATGTGGATCTGAGCGATATGCTCACCTTGGCCGTTGAGACGAAGCTTTTGCTTAACTACCCAAAGAGGCTGTCTGCCGTGCTACCCGTTGCCTTAGCGGTGTCGGTGGTGCGATTCAGCGGCACTTTATCTATCTCGTTTATCCCGAGCAATCCATCACAGTCAAGACCGACTATGATGACGTTCAACTTCCTTGACGACTACAGACTCGACTTCTCCATCCGGAGCCTAGTAGGCAGTCGATCTCGTCTCCAAGACGTGCCAAAAATTGCACAGTTAGTTGAGGCACGGCTACACAGGTGGTTCGACGAGCGAGCCGTAGAGCCACGCTTTCAGGAGATTGCATTACCAAGCATGTGGCCAAGGAAGAAGAATACCAGAGGACCTGACGACTCTGTACCAGAGGGTGTTGGATCCACAGGGCGGTTCAAGGGGAAGGACATTGCGAGGGAGCTGCGGGAAGAGGCGCGGAAGGAGGTGGCGGCGGAGAATGATGCTCGCGATCATGGATCATTGAGACATCGGAGACGAATGGTGGATGAGGATGAGTATTCGATGCCTGGGTCAATGCCGGGCATGACGATGGACCTTCGATAGAGACAGATGAATGAGATTCCCACTCCAACCAAGAATCACGTTCGCGAAGCACACATATGGTGACTTTGTCTCCGTCTGCCGTTATACCTTGCAGTCATCGGCACCGTACACAGGCTCCATGCAGTCAAGGATCGATGGTGGTTATTTCATTGAGGCTCAAAAAGAGGCCAAGGCCAGCGCATTATCCGTCAAGGGTAAAAGGGCCCGATACCACGCGGCCGCGCCAGCGAATAGAAGCACATAATACACAACCGTCAACCTTGTTCCGACCGACCCATTGGCCTCCTCCTGGGACGTCCACCACGGTTCGACTCTTCCCCAAACACGTGGCAAGCCCATACTATTGCAAAACGAATGCACCAGAATAACCGCGAGCAAAGATCCCGTCCGGATGAAGAGAAAGGTCCCGTAGATTCCGAAGAGCGAAGTATAGGAGAACTGTAGGATGGTGCGGGCGATGGCCATTGGGAGTGGGATTTGCGGGTTTGTGATGCGAAATTCGTAGAAGTGATGGATGTGGGCTAGGCCGAAGACCACGGGGGAGAGAAGGATGGTGCGGGTGATGGGAACGCCGGCAATGAGGAGGAGAGGAACACCTGCGGAACGGAAGAGGCACTCCTCGGTGACAGGGCCCTGGGAGGGTGTGAGTATTACAACAAATGGTGATGAATGGAAGAATGGATCAATACATACGGCCACGTAGTTTCGCCAACTAGTCCATTGCGTCCACAGATCCTTCAGAGGCTGCAGCCGTGCCCAATCCTGCCAACAGCCATCGATGAAAAGCGCTTCATACAAAGGCGCAGCAAACAACAAGGTCGTCAGGAGAACGGCCTTGATCGTCTGGACAAGGCCAACCGGCCAGTAACCCATTAGCGTCCACGGGCTCAGCGTCCGAGACTCATTGCTGGCGTGAAGATATAGAATTATGAGAGTACAGAGGGAGCAGAAGGCCGTTGAGAGGGAGACGGCGCGGATCCGGGCTTGGATGGTGGCGGGGTGGTCGCGGTTGCGGTTGAGGGATGGCCGGGTGGAGGGATTTGTGTGGAGTGGGAGGACGTAGGCGAGGCAGTAGAGGACCTGAAAGTGTGAGTGAACGGACATTTGTCATGTGCAGGAAGGGGCCCCTACGAGGAGGCCAACGGCCTGGCCTTGGGTGAGTTCCATTGTGGCCGTCTGCAGGTCGTGATGATCGGCCACGTAAGAGGTGATCAGAAGGGAGAAGCCACACTTGGTCTATGAAGTTGCCCAGAGCATACAGGATGATCTCGTGAACTTCTATGAGTTCTTGGAAGAAGCAACTGGCAGTTATCCAGGTGAACCCATGGACTTCTTTGATGATTGACGTTAGTATTGTTCTTTCAACGTCTGAATATGGTTGAGATGCATTGAATGTCCAAAGTGTGGCGCGATCTGGATGTGGCTAGTGTGGTCGTGAGGCTGAGGTGATGGGATGGGATGGATGGGATGGTGGGCAAGGTACACAAGGATGGGGACCGGTGAACAAGTGACACCCGTCGATCAAGGCCGAGCATATACAGCATGATTCAGCGATCAGTGCGCGACAACCTGACAGGTAATGCGTCTTGACAGGCTGCCAGGGCATAGCGTACCCTGCAGCAGTGGTGTAACCGCGGGACGGGAGCGAATAATAGTATCAGCCTGAGACGAGTTTGCGGCTTGCCGCTTGAGGAGTTCAGGGGCTTCATGACATGCTAGATTATATCATACTTTTATCTGCAGCTACTATAGAGTCTCGACGGATGCTTCATTGGTGTCGCATCAACCGCGCGCTTTTGGACAGCAATGCACGATGAGCTGGCACCATGTACAAGGGAAGAAGAAAGACGAGCGTCTACAGTGTAGTTGGTGGCCCAGCCGGGCTTGCAGGTAGATAGCGCTTAGGATCTTCAGGATTGTGCGCCAGCAGGAAAGTAATGTAACGGTATGCGATGCAATGCAATGCACAAGGGATATGACGGGAGGGATCTCTAGATGCTGTGTGGCCATCCGTCCGTGGCGTTGCATAAGAACAGAAGCGCAGAGGAGGAGATGGGGGTGCGAAGTGAGACGCGTGGTTGGACGCGACAGGGGCGCGTATAGTGGTTCTGCGAGAGGGGATTGGGGGAATTGCGTTGAGCTGGCCGCTTGGTTAGTAGACGAACCAGGGTGGATGCATCGCCACCATATTACCACATTTTTGGTCTGTCATGAGGGTTTTCGTTCACTGGCTCGCTGCAATGTCCCGATTCTTCTGGTTGAGGCAGTCATGGGAGGTTCGAAACCCCCTGTACCCAATCGCCTGTGGGAGAAAGGGGTGAGGATAGACAAGCCCTGCTTCGCACAGCAAGTGTGAGATGCTTGTGAAAGCTGTCTGTCGCCTGACCAAAACTTGAACACCACAACAGACTCGTCGGCCTACAACACTATCCGATAGAGTTTGGAAAGCGCATCGACCGGGCTAAGACCCCAAGACCTAAGAGGCGGCTCAACTCGGTTCATCCTCCGTCATCAATGCTATTGTCCATCGCGGCCAGCCAGTCAGTGCCGAGACATGCGCTACCGTTGAGACACCTATTGTGGTATCCATACTACTATAATCACCACAAGACATGTGGTTCAGATTCTCCAGTGGGAAAAAATAACCCCTACCTGTCTCTCGTGCGTCACGCCGCTGTCAGCCAGTGACCCGAGAGACATTCGCATGGCGACGACACTGGGAATTAATTTTCGTATGGCTATGAGGGTTTGTTCTTTTCTTCTGCAAGTCTTGGATCACACGCCCCTTGAGACACTTGAGATCAGGTTTACCACCCCGGTCTGGGTCTCCAAACCCACACCATTGGAGACCCCAGGCCCGGCCGGGGGCTTGCATCCGACGACCAAGAGAACGAACGAAAAAGGACCCAAACTGGATCAAGAATCCACATGGGCGGATGCGGACCTGCAGAAGCGCGCGAATTCTGGGCGAGCTGACTGGCTGTAAATGGTAGAAGGAGGAAATATCGACCTGTAAAGTTTTTTGCGCGGTGGTCTCCTGCGACCTGCATATGCCACCGTTCGTTCGGAGCCCCAGCAGTAATAAAACGCGACGGCTTAGCTGCAGAATTGGATTGGACTTGGGCTGGAGCGTATGCAGGTCTGGAATAGGGGCCCTCGGAAGGCCAGTAACATCCAAGACAGAGGCGAGAGATGAGGGACGAGTTGGGGGAGGGGAGAGGATAGAGGCTGTGAAACGGACGAGGGTGGGCAGAACCAAGGATGGGCGAGGCGATGATGGCAATAGTGTGTTTCTGTGAGTTTCTAGTGGTGAGAGTGCTTGCTTATCTTGAGCTCAGCCTGGCGGGCTCACAGGTGTGCGAATGCTACGTCCTCGGTCGACAGAGCAGAGCCCGGGTCAATCATTCATTTCGTCGTGCATCCGCCTAGTGGCTTCGTATGGGAGGCGGTACCCCATGTTCGTGGGCCAGGAACCAGAGTCGGTGAGCAGCAGACGCCACGGATGCCAGGTACCTTGTCCATGAGGCGAGAGTACCCTGTCTGGCTGTCTGGCTGTTCATCTGGTTATGTGTGTGTGTGTATTGGATTCATTGCTGCTGCTATCTACCGAGTACCGTTGGTGGTGGGCGATCTTGATTGATTGCTCTGACCTTGACTGCCTGACCGCTTCCATCCTGCTCTGCTCTGCTCTGCCTCGTCTGGTCTGGTCCAGCTCATCATCACTCAGCACCAGCTGCAGCCTCTTCTTCTCTCTCCTCCTCCCTCCTCTCCTTTCCCTCCATCTTCAATCCTTCTCATCCTCTCCTTTGGCAACCTCCTCCTTCTTTTGTTTCTACCTGCAACAGCCGACAAACACGCACGCCTCTCGTGTTTCTTTTATTTTCCTCGTCACTCATTCACTCGCTCAAGACGCACCCGCGCCTTCGACGACGCCCATTCTCACGGCCTCCTGTAGCCACTCGACCTTCTTTCTCGGCCGTCATCATCGCTGTTGATTCCTATTATTTCTGCTGCTGCTGCTGCTGCTGCCCCATCCGAGCACACCCAGCTCATTCTTCCTTCTTCCCTGCTGTTAGTACCGATTAATTCAACGACTCCTCCTCCTCCTCCTCCTCGACAGGCCTGGACGGACCCATTCGCTCGCGCACGGGTATTCAATCGATCTTCTCGCTTTTCTGTCATCTCGTCTATCTACTCTATTTCACTCTCGCACGGATCTTGCTCCACCTCACTCCCTCTCCTCCTCTCTCACTCTTCCGCATCACCATCTCATCTCCCTCTCTCCCCCACCCACAGCGTCGGCTCACCAGGCTGGCCTGACTGACTGACGCGACGGCCCTCGTCTTTCCGCCCTGGTCCTGTGGTCCACGACAAATTCTCCGTCCGTGAGCGATCAGCACGGGGCACCCACAGGCATGGGCTCCGCGACTGTTCCCATCCGAGGTTGAAGTGATGTGCGCAGACCTTCAATCATGTCAGCGCCCTCGCCGCCCCAGCCACCGCTGAGACGGCCGCTACCACAACCGCCACCACCACTAACACAATGGTCCTCGACATCCTCATCTTCAGCAGCCTCAACCATTGCTGCTGTTGCTGCTACGCCTCCACCACCGCCACCACCTAGACGAGGTTCTCGTCTTCTTCAATCCCGTCATGCAGCTGCATCGACAGGCTCTGCCGCCCTCAATGAGGATGCCCGTGCCGTTGACTCCAGCAAGCTGCAGATCCGGGTAGTTCCCTACAGCCCGCCTCGTCTCAGCTCCGATGGCTCGCTCACCTCTTCTTCGCGACCCGTGTCGTATGCGGATTCCGACGCTGCCATTGCCGCTTCTGCTTCTGCTGCTGCTTCTGCTTCACCAAGCCCCACGGTTCGCCGAGCCTCAGCGCGACATGGTGATGAGTACGGGAGCCCCGTCCCCGACGTTTCAGACCCCGACCCCAACGTCCTGGTCCATGCTCAATCTCCTCATTACCATCGCCCACCACCACGGGCGGCCCAATCCAGCACCAGCGCCAGGTCCAGCACCAGTAGTAACCCTTTCAGTCCTTCTTCGGGTCCTCATTCGGCGCCTACTACAGCCACAGCTACAGCTCGTGGCCTCCATCCCCGGCTCCCAGGTACGGGCGGCATTGGCACAGACCCAAGCACGGGCATGACACCTGGAAATGACCCCGGCGTGTCCGTCAATGCATCATCTGCCTCCATCATTTCTCCCATTTCCCAACCCGATCGCCCTTCCTCGGCCACCTCATCCATTGGCTCTCATCGCTCACGTCGCAACCGAGTCATCAACCTGCATGCCAATAACAAAACCTTCTCTCTCGCTCCCCTGTCCGGATCTCTGTCATCGCGAACCGATTCTTTCACCACTGGCCCACCGTCCCTTGCTACCCCAAGCAGCTCTTATGGCAGGGTCTCTTCAGCCTCAGCCCTCTATACCGACGATCGCCCCGTCTCACCCTTGACATCCGTGGGAGAGCAACCCGGTGCCTATACCCGCAGTGCCGGATCCCCTGCATCAACCCTGACTTCGATCCCCGATATAACCACGGCATCCCCTTGGAATTATCGGTTGGTCGGCGGGTTGCGGAAGGTCAAGGACGCCCCCGTCGACGAACCTGAATCCGAACCTGGCCCCTCCCGCGTCGGCTCTAATTTCACCTCCAACTCCTCCTCACAAGAGTCCCTTCCGTCTCTTCCTCCTCTTGCCGTTACCAAGTCCTCCTCTGATCGCCTTGCTTCGGCTTCACTCGCACCAAAGGCATCCTTCCACTCTTCTGAGTCCTCACAATCCGACTCGACCGTGTCGGAGAGGACCAATTACAAGGTCTATGGCCAGAGTTCTCCCGCCCTGCCATCTAGCCACCGCCCTGTCCACTTCGACAGCTCTCTCCCACCTTCGTCCTGTCACTCCAACGAGAACTACCACATCATCGCGCAGAGCTCGCCACCAGCTGCGTTTCGATCCCGCGCCGCCGAAGACGTCGACACTCTTCCGCCGTCATCGAGCCATTCAAACGTCAACTACAGGGTTATTGGTCAGAGTTCACCTGTGGTTGCAGTTCGTTATCGCACAGCCGACCGCAACGCCGGCCCTCCTTCGTCAAGCCAATCCAACGCCAACTACCAGGTTCTTGGCGAGTCATCGTCGGAGAACAACTCTCTTTATGAAAATCAACGTCCGCAGACGGGGGAAAGCGACGCCAATTACGTCGTTCATCACGCAGGTGCATCGACCTCGTCATTGGGAACAACGAGAAGCCGGTTGAGACCAGAGTATTCACAAGAAAGTCTCATTGTCCCACCTCTACGTCCAGGACGGCAGACATCCATCGAGAGTCTCCGACTTGCAGCAAAGCGATCTCGTGACTCCCTGCGCTCCGGTTCTTTCACGAGCCTGTCCAGTATCATCACCCAAGAAGCAGCCAGGGCACTCTTCGCCGGTCCCTCATCCATTTACATCCCTCCATCGATTCGAAAGGAGAACAACAGTCGGGGGACGTTGGCTAGGCTTGGTGGCCACAGTGGTCCCTCGATGATTCAGTCACACCCGCACCAATGGAGCTCCCAGCTCTCAACCGTGCCGTCCGAGAGTGAGCCGTCCTCACGCTCGCTCTCGCCTATTTCAGAGGCTGCTCGTCGCAGCAGTTTCTTCAGCCAACGCAGCGCACGGATGCGCAGCATCTCCTCATCTCTCGCTGGTCCGGCAGACAATCTCAGTCGATCCGCAAGCCACTCCCTCCCCGAGTCCATCGATCGTCCGCAGGCTGCACACATGCGTCATAGTAGTCGCGAAGAGAGCTTGAGCCCAAGATTGATTCGTGATCATGATGAGGACGGTGACGGTCTGGCTGACCTGGAGGACTTGCGTCACAAGCACTCGCGCACACGCCTCTCCAGCATACTCTCTCACCAAACTTCTGACCGCAATCTGCGTTCTTCTGGAAGTTCCCGCAGCAATAGTCTCACTTCTTCACTTCCAGCATGGGCAAGGTACGTCATTCCACATCGAATGTACGCGACATTTGACTAAAGTTTCACAGAGTATACTATGGTAGCGGCGAGCGACGCTTCGTTGTGACACACCCTTCAACCGAGTCAATGTACTCACTTTACAATGAGACACCACGCAGCGGTTCCCGCAGCGGTTCTCTCCTGAGACACTCCCCAAGTGCCGAGCGATTCATGATGCCGATCCGCAGCCCCCGCCGCAGACCTCGAGAGCAACAGCATCAGTCTGTCGACGAGGCCATCCGTCGGGACCCGACGCAGGAGCCTGAGGATGAGATTCAGGAAGAGGAGGGCCACCCTGTGTTTCAAGTCGCAAGGCGAATCAGGAAGCAAACCTCCAGTATCTGGTCACCACACCTTGCCTATGATCGCCGGGCGACTCGTTACAGCATATGGGAGCCGCCATCGACTACTTGGTCTGAAGATGCGGGTATCATTAGTCGTCGAAATATGCAAGTGATCCTATTCATTGCGGGATTCGTGTTCCCAATCGGTAAGCACTCCAGATACAGGCTTCCCACACTACAGTTACTAACTATGCCTCAGCTTGGATGATTGCGGCTCTGCTACCCTTGCCTCCGATGCCCCAGCCAGAGATGGCTGAACAGCTGCCGAGCACAAGCAACGTGGATCTTCACGCACAGATGCACCCCCAGTACATGCAAGCCATCGACCAGATTCGATACAACAGTGCCAGATGGTGGCGTAATCTTAACCGGATCATGTCCGTCGTCGGCCTGTTGATCATCGGTGCCATCATTGCACTTGCTGTCTTGGGTGTTCAGCAACGCTTTTAATGAAGCTATTTCAGAGATATGCTCGAACGGAGCCACAGCACAGACTCGACGATTCATGGCTCATTCGGAGTTTAAAAAATCACTTTCAACATCTACATATACAGCACAGTTTAGCCTGTACCACCGGGCTTCTCTTCTTCCTCATACATAATGTCTCTTATTACGCACTTACGCAACTACAACACCTCCGTTTCATATTCTTCTGTACACTACCCATTTTTATCACCCTTTCTTTGGATACATGAAAAGGAGGAATGGGACGATGACTACGATCATGACCGTCACTCACGAAATGAGCCTCCCTTTTTCCCATCGCTGAGGATTCTCCCTCTTTGTACATCTACACCATGTACGCTCACACGACATCTACACATCATGTCAACGTCATTCTCTTTTACTTCCTACTCTGGATATACATTACGAGATGAGACGAATCTCCTAGATTCTCTAAAAAGCACTTCTGCGACACCTTCTAGAATAACGACTTATGTAGACACTTTTTGATAATCTGTATTCATCAACTTTCCTGAATATCCTATTGCTATTCGTTCGGTGACTGTCGATCGCTCATGGCTGTGAATGGACGTGCTTGGCCTGCAACACCTGATTCTTGATGACACCCTCCTACCTCCATATCTTGTGGCAATTGAAGGGACTGCCGAATGGTGTTCCTTTTGCGTCCCTTGCCACTTGTTTGCGAACACGGACGGAAAGCACTACGCAGGATCATGCAGCAGCATCAACCCATATTATGCTTTCTTCTTCTCCGCGATCTCCCTCCTCTTGGCGTCGATTTCAGCCTTCAACTGTTCCACCGCCTCATTAATATCCTTCTCCGGATCCTTGCTAATCCCCAAAATCGGTTCCATACTCGTGATACTCTCCGAGCTCGCCGTCCGAACCAGCCTAGCGTTCGCCTTACCCTGTCTTGACTCCAGCTGCTTCCGGAGCACGACTTTGCCGGGGCTGGAGAAGAACGCGAGGGCGGCGAGGGTCCAGACCAGACCGTAGAAGTAGAGAGCGGACCAGGCTTTGACGGAGGAGCGGAGGGTAAGGGTTAGGAAGGGGGTGGTGGCGAAGGAGAAGGTAATTTGAGTGACGAGGTAGGAGAGAAAGTCATAGATTTTCTTCTTGGGCGAAGGATTACCGGAGACGGGGTCGAGGAAGAAGGGGCGCACATGGCGGCGGAAGTCTGGGAAGGTTGGTTAGTCTTGTGGGAAAGTGTGCGCGCCGAGGGAGGGGAGCTTACGTTTGGCGACGGTCTGGATCAGGCTAGCGAGGACGAAGGTGAGATAGTAGCCTGGGTAGAAGCCATGCCAAAGAGCACTGGTAGCGAACGTAATCAAGCTGGCCCTGAAGCCTGGCTTTTTGCCCCGGGGTGTTACTCGGAGGTAGACCGAGTTCCTCAACCAGTTGTTGGTGTTCATGTTCCAACCGGCGAGATATCCACGAGGGTTCTGCGCAAACTCAACCTGCCAAGGGTCGATGTTCTGCAAGCGGTTCCAAGACACCTTGGCGGTAACGGGGTCGAAGCCGTTGTACCCCATGCCAGCGAGGATACAAGCCCCCTCGCTGAGAGACCAGACGGCGTAGTACTTGAAGCGGGCAACGACATTGGTCATGTAGTTGAGCCAGACACGCTGGAAAATCCCGTACTCGAGGAAGGCATCGCTGGAGAGGAACTCAGGGTTGTACTTGGGTCCGAGGACGACGAAGAGAACAAGCCATACGAGGCCGCTGGCGGCTTTACGTGTGGCGGGAGTGCCACTGCGTGGGATCTTGCGCTTCTTACGGACGGGGGGCTTCTTCGCGGGATCGACCTCCGGGGGGACGTCAAACATGGTGCAGTCAATCCAGCGCTTGTAATCAGCGTAGTCAAAAGCTGGACCGGCCCAGAGAGATGGGAAGAAGAGCACCCAGGCGGCGTAGTCAAGAACGGGCGGTACATCCTTGAGCATACGGTCCTTCTGGTAGTCTGACAGGTGATCAGGTGGAAGTTGTCCATCAGCGACGTTCCAGCAGAAGGAGGAGAGTTTCATGAGCAAGACCATCTGGGCGCCGGTGATATCGACAGCCGAAGGATCGTTGGCTGCTTGTCTCCAGATGTGGCTGATGGACATGTGACCCATGAGGTAGAAGAAGCCGATCCAGGGCATGTAGGGGCTGTTTTTTAGGTACAGAGCGATGCAGTAGGCGCCGACGGAGGAGATGGCTAGTGTGCCAATGCCGTTGATCCAGAGGTCGAAGATGCCAACCATGTAGAAAATTGAGACGCTGTAGGTGGTGGTCAGTGATGTGCGTGGGAGGGTTACGGTGCAAGTAGGAGGGAGGGACGTTTACCCGATGATGAAGAGGTTCTTCTGGTGGGGTTTGGAGTCTGGGATGCGCTTGAGGAGACCAGCTAAAGGATATGAGAGAAGGAATGTGAAGATGAGTTTGACTATAGCATCTTGGTCAGATTTGTTCGTATGGCAGAACCAGGGGTCAGGGCGACGTACTCTCATCTGAGGAAGCCCCCAGGGAGGAGGACAAGGCCTTGAAAGCTGCGTCATGTTAGAGATCAGGATTTGCGTCAGAATTGAGGCAACGTACGCCAGTCTATTAGTGGGATCATGGTTGTGGTTCAGGGGGTGCCGGGACGGTGTATAGGTGAGGGGAGGACGATAAGGTGGGATGTCGAAGGTTTTTGAAGCTCAAGCCATCGCCCAGTCTTGGTGCAGGCGCAGGCAGTAAACAGGACAGGAAGGGCTGAGGCAAAATGGAACTTGATGCAAGGAGCTGATATTGCTGTCAAGTCAACAGCTAGGTGAAATACGCAGGTGGATGAGGTGAGGTGCAAATGTCGCGCCGTGACGATCGGTCGGTCCGTCGTCTGTCGTCAGGGACAAGGACAAGGACGTCACTGGGCAAAGGGCCGCCTTCTATTTGTTGAGCGCTGGGGCTGCCCTGTCTCAGTCTGTCCACCTGCGTCAGTGGGGCGAAATGTGTCGGTGACGCCAATCACGCGGCCAACACCACATGGGAAGTACCATTACATGCAAAAGCTGGGAAGGCGAGATATTCAAATGGCGGTGCTGGTGGTAATCACAGAATCGGACACTGAGGGCACTGCCTGGAAACGTTGTGGCCGAGGCCGGAGATGTTGAGTCAGGGCATCCCATCACCTGAGCTCGACGGCCGATGCACGTTGTTGATGCTGGACAGCTGTTTGGAGGACTCGCCGTCGATCTTGCTTGAGTGTGACCAGCTGCTGCGCGTCTATTGCGCAAGTACATTCTTTTCATTAAATCTTCCGAAGGGAGCCTCGGGATCGCTTATGCTCCGACGCTCTGTCGAATTCCAGTATTGCCCCCTCCAGATATCGTACACCCAAAGCAATGCAATGCACAGATCAGCCCTATCCCGGAATACGAAAACGCCATGCGACTCGCTGCCGCGCCAGTTGAGCCAATATTATGTTTGATCCCACACTATACAAGAGACGTCACAAACCATCCATATGCTACTGCTATGAGTTTGCATCCCGAGCACTTTGCGCACTCGCGCTCATCGTTGGTCTTGTAAACGGAAGTCCACTGCTACCCGAACTTGAGGATTTGACCTTGGCCACCGCATAAACCAGCCCAGCAATGAACCCGATGAAGATTGCTGAAACGCTGCCGAACGTCACAGGCGCAGCGAAGAAAATCAGACCAGCGATGGCGATGGGCAGCTTGTTCAGGGCTCCCACCATCGAGTACGTGGTTGACGACGTGACCCGGATGCACCATGCTGAGCAGTATGAGATGAAGCTCGCAGCAAGGCCGGAGTAAACCATACCCATAATCTTGCGGTTTCGGTCGTCGATGGGGAAGTTCTTCACAAAGTTCTCGGTCGACCAGTCCTCAGTCAACAGAGAGAAGAAGAGGAGAACAGGGATCGTCAAAAGGTTGTTGTAGAACATGGCTAAGAAGGGAGTCAGTCGGTCTGGAACAGGGGAAGTAGGACGGGTACCAAAACATACTATCAAAGTCCTTAAAGTTCATCTTCTTGATGACCTTGCGCATACCGAGCGCGTAGAGCGCCGAGCAGAAAATATTGAGGCCCATCCACGCATAACCAGCATTCAGAGTCGATAACGCTGCCGAAGTGTCAAGCTGGTCAAAGTGACCAGAGGCTGCGCTCTGAATATCCGCCCAAGCCGCAATGATGGAGCTGAACACCATCAACCCAAAGGATAGGAGCGTCAGAGGTGACACGCTACCGCCGAACCACAGGACTTCGCCGTATGCGATTGCAATGATTGTAAGGTTCTTGAAAATTGTGAAGACGGGGACGGCAAGGTACTGGAGCGCTTTCGTGCCGGTGTAAATCATCGTAACGAGGAGCATCGAAACGGGGAACCCTGAACACTGTATCAGTCACGCCATCTCTCACGCATGTTCCAAGAATAGCTGGCATACATTGTTTCGCGCGGTTCTTGTCGAAAGGCGCTAGGTGGCTGATGATCCCAAGATGTTTGCAAGCCATGATGGCGACGATGCAGACCACAGCCTAGAGCTTCGTCAGCAACACGGAGAAATGACATTATGCAATCGGCATAATACTGACCTGGACAGTCAGGTAGAAAAAGGTCAAGTTCCAGAACCTGCCAGAGACCACATATTTATTCACAATCGTCATGCTAATGGAGGACAAGCAGTAGGCCAGGATCGACAACGGCGCATTGTTGGTGATCCTGGTAACAGATTCGGGCAGGCTGTCGAGGGCCGGTCGTCTTGCTGGCAGAGGGGATGCAGCTGCTGATCGGGGTCTGAACCCGCCCTTCTCGACATCTGGGAAGCTCGGAGATGGTCTGCGCGCAGTGGCAAAGTCGTCGGTCTTCAGGTCTGCCATGGCGAAGGTAGTCGTGATGCGACAAGGGGATTGAATGCGGTTTCGAGGGTCAGGTCGAGAGTGACAGTGGTCAAGTGGAGAGCAGAAAAGAATGGCAGACACCACCAGGGTCTAATATTGCTGGTTTGCGAAGCTCATCAGAAAGTATGACATTGAATGCTGGGACGCAGAAGTACACCCTTTGACGAGAAAAGCTGCCCCTTTCCTGGTGGTGCACATCTGCAGGGACGCGTCGGCATGCAACTCTTTTGGGGTTGGGCGTGAGGAGGGAGGGGCACGCACCTCTCTGTCAATACGACAGCGTGCGCGGAATTAGAGCCGACAGAAGAGTTGCCATGCACTGAAAAACAGTGAAGGACACGGCACTGCTGAAGATGATTCTGCCTTTCAATCTCATCCCTTGGCGCCAGTCTTTCTGCCATCTGTTGCACAGTGGTTTTGCTTGTCTCGGACGATAGTGTTTGTGCCCCGCCAGCTTCATGCCCAGGGCACCTGCCATGGTTTGCTGCGCCGTCTCATGACTTTCTATCACACCGCGGCGGATGCCCCCTCGTCCTGTTTTGCCCGTTTTCTGAGGGGGTAGCAATTCGTGTGCTGATTGGACCGAGTATGTCTGGTACTTGTATTTGAGGGTCTGAAATTGCTGCATCTCATCATCAACGCAGGTTCTCTAAGCTAGGCAAGGCAATGGTCAAATCGGGCAAGAACAAGCCTCATCTCCGCTAAGCCACATTGGAATATGCCATGGCAACATTCCCAGAATCGATGAGACTGACAGAATAATGATCAGATTTATCGGCGTATGGAGCTGCAAGGAATTTTTAACGAAAGACTCAGGAGTCTAATCCGTATGGCATTTGAGAAACACATCGAAACAAGTTGATCTACCACAGTCTGCATCACGGTAAATCGGCTTGCCACTGTGGGGCATGTGCTTTCGGATAGCGAAGGTACAACCACAGAGACAACGCCTCGCACTCTCCAATTCAATCACAAGCCCCGCTCCCTCTCCAACCTGCCTTCAGTCTTTCTTCAGCTATCGTGACTCCCCCGACAGAGCAGAAGATAGAATCCTGCCGCTGTGCAAACACATGTTTCAACGACTTCCACGCTGCCTCTCTCGCTATACTCCATCGCACATTGCCGCACACACTGCAAGGATCCCAAGCACACTCGCCTGGTGCTCTTCTGACGCCACCATGGCCAAGGTCGATACCACCAGCAGGCTCGCCGAGCTCAGACGGCTTATGGCTGAGAAGAATGTTCAAGTCTACAGTTAGTTATTCCAATGCTAATATCTGAGGCAAAGCCCGCTCTCCTGACAATCCCAAGTTGTTCCGTCTGAGGATAGCCACTCATCTGAGTACATTGCGTCGTGTGATGCGCGTCGTGCCTACATTTCTGGCTTCACCGGCTCAGCTGGCTGTGCTGTAGTCACCCAGGACAAAGCCGCCCTCGCTACCGACGGCCGTTACTTTAGCCAGGCTGCTGCCGAGCTAGATGATAACTGGACTTTGCTCAAGCAGGGACTGCAAGATGTCCCGACCTGGCAGGACTGGTCTGCCGACGAGTCAGCCGGTGGGAAGACCGTCGCAGTTGACCCTACTCTATTGCCTGTCGCAGCCGTAGGCAAACTTGCAGAAAAGATCGAAAAACAGGGTGGCAAGCAGCTTCTGCCCTTGGATGTGAACCTGGTTGATGCAGTTTGGGCCAAGGACCGGCCAGCACAGCCCAGTCAACCTGTGACAGTGCTCTCCGACGATTTTGCTGGCAAGTCTGTCTCTGCCAAAATTGCCGATCTGAGACAGGAGCTCGAGAAGAAATCCTCTCCTGGCTTTGTCGTATCCATGCTAGATGAGGTGGCCTGGCTCTTCAACTTGCGTGGAAGCGATATCCCCCACAATCCCGTCTTCTTCTCATATGCCATAGTGACTCCAGAAGTGGCAACCCTGTACGTCGATGAGTCGAAGCTTGATGACGCTTGTCGTTCCCACCTCAAGTCCAATAAGGTTGAGGTCAAGCCTTATGGCGACATTTTTGGTGACTGTCAAAAGCTCCATGCCGACGTCAAGCAAAAGGCTGAGTCCGGCTCGGGCTCATCCACTGGAAGCTTCCTCATCTCAAACAAGGCATCCTGGGCATTGAAGATCGCACTAGGGGGTGACGGCTCCGTCGAAGACATCCGAAGCCCCATTGGTGATGCCAAGGCCATCAAGAACGACACTGAGATTGCTGGCATGCGTGCGTGTCATGTTCGAGATGGTGCTGCGCTCATTGAGTACTTCGCATGGCTTGAAGATCAGCTTGTCGCAAAGAAAGCTCGTCTGGACGAGGTCGACGGTGCAGACAAGCTCCAAGAATTTCGTGAAAAGCAAAAGCACTTCGTTGGATTATCTTTCAGGGCTATCTCCTCCACAGGCGCAAAGTAGGTCCCCCATCGGTCTTAATCTGTTTAGATGAATGAACAAGGAACTGACTGGCTCGATAGTGCCGCCATGATTCACTACGGACCGCAAAAGGAGTCTTGTGCTGTCATCGACCCCGAAGCCATCTACCTTTGCGATTCCGGTGGCCAGTACATTGATGGAACTACAGACACAACTCGCACACTTCACTTCGGGAACCCCACCGACATGGAGAAGGAGGCTTACACTCTGGTTCTGAAAGGTCACATCGCCCTGGATATGGCTGTGTTCCCCAAAGGAACCACCGGCTTCGCTTTGGACAGCATGGCAAGGCAGCACCTCTGGGTTCGTCTACCACTCCAATTTTTGCAACAGGATTGAATAATTGACCTGGATCAGATGAACGGCCTTGACTACAGACATGGTACAGGCCACGGTGTGGGCTCCTATCTTAATGTTCACGAAGGTCCTATCGGCATCGGCACCCGCGTCCAGTACACTGAGGTGGCCCTGAGTGCAGGAAACGTCATCTCGAATGAGCCGGGCTACTACGAGGATGGCAAGTTTGGTATCCGAATCGAGAACATCATCATCGTCAAGGAAACCGAGACGAAGCATACATTCGGTGACAAGCCATTCCTCGGATTCGAGCACGTCACCATGGTTCCTTACTGCCGCAACCTGATCGACGTCAACCTCTTGACTCCCGCGGAGAAGGAATGGCTCAATGCCTACAACGCCGAGGTGCTGGAGAAGACACGGGGCTTCTTCGACGGTGACAAGCTAACGACGGCTTGGCTTGAGAGGGAGACGCAGCCGATTGCATAACGGCACCACTTGTATTACATATGGAGGGGTAGTCTATCATAGCCGCACAAAAGCAGCTAATGTAAAGGTCAAAGCAAACGAAGAAACAAACCACGGGTTGTTTTGTGTCCTCTCCCATAGATGGAGCTTCTTCAGGATCTTGTCCGCGCCAACCAGGTGAGGGATGTCAAGTCCTTGCCGAGCAGCAATCTGCATGATGTTGTTAGCCTCCTGGAACCGAGCACATAATGACGCGAGCTCAACTTACATGTAAAACAAGTGTAGCCAGTCCTCCCAGGATTGCCAAAGTCCGTGAGAAAATCGCCACAACAACACCAGCGGCAAAGCCTACAAAGGTCGCGGTCAACCACTGACTCCGGTCGAAACAGTCCGGCAACTCATTGTTTATTTTACTGACCTGTGAGACTGCCACTCGAGATCTGACGAACGGTCTCTGACGAAATGTTCGAGTCAGGGACGATGGAGTCTCGTCCAGCTGGCACGAGAGACATGCGCTGCGAAGAGTAAAGCATGGAGCGAGGGTGCTGCCGAGTGAGGTTGTATGCGCCCATGCAGACTGCTGCGCTTGCGCCGCCGGCACCGAGCGCTAGGGCGGTTCTGCGCATGGCGAAAACTCGGCTCATGGTTGGTGAGTGAGATGCGATGTTTGTCTTCCGTTTTGAGTGTTGTAAACTGGCGGGGGAGGTTGAATGATTGGAAGGGCGAGTTTGGGGAAGGGAGGTGCTGTTGTTGTAATCGGAGCTATGATGAAATCATCGATGGGCCTTGGGCGGGTCTGGACAGCCGGGGGGGTGGCTGATCAACAACGCCAATGGAGGAGCTTCGGCGACGGCTCCGGGTCGGGTTGGATAATGAATTATTTGCAGGCAAGCTTTAGACAAGTAGGTATTATTGTGATTTTTGGATGTGATATCGATGCATTTGGGAAAAGACGCTCTGGTGCTGCGCTTGTGCTTTGTTTACGGATCGAGTTCACCGTCCCGATTCATCAAGACTTCCGGTTTGCAAACACAAAGGTGTAGTTTTTTGTATTCCCGCCGTTGCCATCTGGCCCAGTATTCCGTTCCTCATCTTCCATGACTGACACAGTACCATCTGGTATCAATTGCGAAACGCCAGTCGCTGCCCATATATAAACACCTTCAGGTGGAAGGGACAGCAGTCCCAAAGCCATCGTGGCACACGAATTCCAACAACGCCTTTGAAACAATAAGATCCGCCAAAATCAAACCCGAAGGACGAAGAATTGTCCAAGCAAACATGCAGGTGGGTCGTGGAGTCCCTCAGCCGAGGCCACCCCAGATTCCACGGATTCGTCTTGCTAATTGGATGTCCTTTTGCATAATAGTCACCCTCTTTGCGTGAATGGCGCATAAGTTCGCGTCCTCGAAGAGGTACACCATGTATGCTTCCGCTGCTTCTTGCAATGCTTGAATGGCCTGGCTTTGCCATCTGAACTCTGAACCCACGGGTCGGAAATCCATGCCAATCTCGCGCACCTGAACACCAGAATATTAGATAAGGGCAAAAGTGAGAAAGCATTATGGCTGTTGAACTCACAAGGCGGGCAAATGGTAATTTGAGCATTAACAGCTTTGTGCTGCTCTGGTATCTGCGGATCTCCCTCAATGCGACAGTGCCGGGCTTGTACCGTCGCTTCGGCGCAACGTAGACAGGATCACCGGCTGTTCAGAAAGTTAGCGCAAGATCTTGCGAAGCTTCACTTCACTGCTCAGCAAAGCGTACCTTTGATGTCTCCCGGTCTGGGTTTCCAGTTCGGTGGAGGGCGGGTCGCAAGGTCTTTGCCCGGGCGCCACTTCTTCTTTGCTTGTGCGGTTTTGGGCGCCATTGCAGCGGGTTCGTGGTATGATGCGTTTGGAGATGTAGAGTGTTACACGCGCTGTGCGCAAGAAGCGTATCCGTTCGCAAGGAACGCGTCGTCGAAGATGCAGTCGCCAGTGAGGAAGAGATGGGGTTTTTCGCGATGAAAGAAGAGCGCAGGCTAATCGGAAGCAAATACTGTAGAGTTGCGTGTCGTGTTTGTGTGTTCGTAGGATTGGAGAGCAGAATTGAGCGAAGGTCGGGTCTTTCGTTTCTTTGTGTGCACGTCGTGAATCTTTTACAGGGAAGGTAGGAAATGACAGGGGACGGGCGTAGCTTCCATTTACCTGAACGCGTCCAGGCTCCCCAGCCCCGCGTTTTTCTGTAGCCGCATTGCGCGCCACAGTCGTTGCGCCACACTCCAGCCACACTATTCTAGCCTCTTTGACTGATTTGTTACTTCTTCTATACTAGCGCATTTTTGCATTTATGAGATCTCGGTGAAGTTGAGTTGCTCCCCAGATGTGGCATGAGATGGTTTCGAGAGTCAGGAAAGGGTAGTATATTGGGCAAAGTAACTTAACTGTAGACCAAGGCTCGTCAGGTTTTAGGCTACAAAGGTTATGTGGATTAGCAGTTTGTCAGATCCCACTGTTCGTGACAGGAACAACCAGCGGTTCCCAGAGCTTGGGGTGCAGCTCTCAAAGGGTCTTAGTGGCGTGGGTTTCCCGCCGGCTGTGAGGCCACTTCATCCGTACACCATCATCGGAGCTGACACAGTTGCTTTGTCCCGTTTGGCTTGCAGCAATGCAATCAACCTTCCATCTACCTTGAAAAGCATTCACTTCTTTTTTCTTCGTTTACCTCTTTGGAGAGTTTCTTTCAGTTCATACTTTTCGAGCCACAGCATCCGTCGGCACTCCACTAGTGCACAACGGTAGCCTCGCCCCTCCAAACTACGAACGAACAACGAAGGGGAGACACAACCGCCGCACAATTCGAGCCTGACGGGCCATGGATCAAGTCATGGATGGAGGCGCTCTCCCTCTGGAGGCATGGTTCTGGGAGATGCCTACATGCACACGCTGGTGGACCCTTGCGACCGTCCTCACGAGTGCTCTGGTGCAGTGCCAGGTTGTCACACCATTCCAGCTCTTCTACAGCTTCCGTGCTGTCTTTATCAAACGCCAGGTAAGTCAAAGTATAGTGTTGTTGTTCGTACTGGTGACCTGTCGAGCATTCAAACACGAGGGTCGTCGCAACTGATATGAATCGATACTAACATCTCTGTGACAGTACTGGCGATTAGCCACGACGTTCCTCTACTTCGGGCCCTTCTCGCTCGACCTGCTCTTCCACATATACTTCCTCCAGCGTTATTCGCGTCTCCTCGAGGAGTCTTCAGGTCGATCGCCTGCACACTTCTCCTGGCTTCTGCTGTATGCAACGACATGTCTGATCCTCATGTCCCCGCTCGTATCGATGCCTTTCCTTGGCCATCCGCTTTCTTCAACCCTCGTTTACATATGGTCAAGGCGGAACCCAGATACGAGACTTAGCTTCCTAGGTCTGCTTGTGTTTACTGCGCCATACTTGCCTTGGGTGCTGATGGGCTTCAGCCTCGTTATGCACGGTACTGTTCCGAGAGATGAGATTATGGGCGTCGTTATTGGCCACGTTTGGTACTTCTTCTCGGACGTTTACCCGCCTCTGCACAACGGATCTCGCCCTCTTGATCCGCCTTTCTGGTGGAGAAGGATGTTCGAGCGTAGGCCTGCCATCGAAACGGCCGAAGATATCAACAATGATGCCCTGGTGGCTGGACCGAGAGAGGTCGGTGCGCCTGAGGTGCAATAAAATGCTGTGGCGTCGTCAGGCCGTGCGGATTGGTCCTGTGCTCGGCATGGTGGAAGAAGAGGCTGAGATCAATCCCGACAACTTGTAGTCTGTGAATTCGCCGGCCCTGGCGAGCCGCAAGACTTCTTTGTATGCCGGTATCTTTCTATGATTCTCATGGCGATAGGCTTGCGACGGCGTTTAGGTTCAAGGATCGGGTACATCACGACATGTTCCTTCGAGACCCATACCCAGTCTCATTTGCATTTTTAGGAGTTCGGAATAGACATCCAATGGGAATGATCTGGTTCACAACGCAGAATCCCGGGCAGGTCCATGATTTCTGCTTGTCTTGGACCGTAGACCCCTGAAAAGATGCATGAGTAGCCCAGCCGTGTAGCCGTATAGTGTCAGCAATTGATGTAGGATGAGCATGCTATACGGCTTAGTGGCAACAATCAGCCAAGTCAGAGTTTAGAAGGCCGTTGGCGCTGACGACAGGCGAAATGACGCCATGTGTCGGCATCGCCAAAATGCCCCGCTGGCTCCAGCCAACCCCTCCACCGTGGGTGAGTCGGCAACAGGCACTGGAGGGCGGGAGACATTTTTACAGGGACCAGTTGCGGCTTGCTTATTCGGCTTCTTTTTCCACGTTTCCTGAACAACAGTTCTCGATCACTGCGCTACAATATTCATCAGTCTCACCTGACTGTGACCTCGTCAAAGCTCTGAGAATCCGCGGCACTGAATTTGCAAGATGAAGGCCTACATGTACGATAACTTGCCGGTATGTCACCTCAGCTGCCCTTCTCCCCTTTGGGCGCATTTACTCATTCATCGTTCCAGGGCGACCAGCGTCTGGCCCACGACTCTGGCCGCGCCGTCGATGTCGAAGCTCTCAGAAAGATTGGCGTCCTCTACTACCGTCTCCCTGAGCTGGAAGGTGTCAACAAGGTCGCCGAAGAGCGCGGCTACAAGAACCGTGATGAGATCGTTGTCTCGCCAGAGAAGATGGGCGAAGTGTATGAGGATAAGGTTAAGATGTTTTTCGACGAGCACCTGCACGAGGATGAGGAGATTCGGTACATTCGGGGGGGCCAGGGCTATTTCGACGTTCGGAGCGAGGATGACGACTGGTTGAGGATCCAACTCGAGAAGGACGACATGATCATCCTTCCAGCCGGTATATATCACCGCTTTACTACCGACGAGTCAAACGTAAGTCAAAAAACACAATCGCTCTCCCCATCGACTCGGTGCTGACTCTGCCAGTATGTGCATGCCATGCGATTATTCAAGGAGGAACCCAAGTGGACGCCGCTCAACAGGTCCTCCGCCCTGGATGAGAACCAGCACCGTCAGGCATATGTTAGCCAATTCTTGAACTAATTTCCAGCAATAAAAGAGTTTCTTCAAACCTACAAACGTGCGGTAGTGAGTGCGCGATAGCAGAACAACCTCCAGTCCCAAAGGACGTCATATTGCTGCGCCCGCTCTTGTCCGCCTTTACAATAATCGTGATTAATTGGACCACGAGTCTTATTATTTGCAGTTCATTAATAATCGAGGGAGTCTTTGTGAACGTACTCGAGCTTTGGTGGAAGCAATGTCTGTTAGTCGTAACGTTGGACGCTCCCGCTTTGCACTAACAACATGCAACACAACGACCACTTCCGGTCAGTAACACAGTGGAAGCCCACTTTCACCACAAGCATCAATCGCGCCGCTTGAGCCTAGGCCTTGCGTCCTCCCATCCAGCACCGCCTTTGAATGCTCGACCTTAGATTCTGCGAGTGCCACCTCAACTTTCTATCCTTTGTCGTCCATCTAATTGCCCTACCACCACGGGATTGCTAATATAGGGCCAACTAATCCGGTGCCAAATCGACCATGGTGATGCGCCTCATTGGATAAGCCATGGACGCCCGAGGAGATGGACAGGACCAGAGCGATGCCGGGAAGCTCAGGCTCGAGCTGCCTGCGAGCTGCGATCCACCGCAGCCGGGAGCTCCTACTCGACAGCTTGTATGGATAGTACGTGCCAGAGTCGACTCTCTATGACAATCCGCATCGTATGACTCGACGTTTCTAACTGTCTCACTGTAGGTCTTCGGCGGTACGGGTCATATGGGAAGATCTCTCGTTAAGTTCGCATTGGCCCGTGACGACATCGTCGTCTGTGTCGGTCGTACTGGCGAGGTTTCGGCACATGAACCTCCGCCACCTAACGAGAACTGCCTGCGCACGTCTTGTGAGGTCAGATCACGGCAGTCCGTGTGCAGCGTGGTCGAACAGGCACTTGCGACTTTTGAGCGCATCGATGTGGTAGCGAACTGCTCAGGTTATGGGGTCATTGGTGCTTGCGAGGACCAGGACGAACATGACCTACGCAACCAATTTGAGACCAACTTCATGGGGACTGTACACATCATTCAGGCCACTCTTCCCTACTTCAGACGACAGAATGGGGGACGGTACCTAATATTCAGCTCTACATCTGGAGCATTGGGAGTTCCGGGGCTCGGGCCATACTGCGCCAGCAAGTACGCGGTTGAAGGCCTCATCGAGGCCATGCTCTACGAGACAGATGTCTTCAGCATCAAGTCTACTCTTATCGAGCCTGGACTTGTCCGTCGCGATGATCCAGCCACGGCAGACGACCCCCTTCCTACTTGGGGACATTTCCTCATCAAGCCGCCCAGCGAGAACTATTCTAGCGCGACATCGCCCGCCCTGCATGCTAAGCGAATGGTACAGTGGCTTGGAGACAGGCAGCCCACGAGTGCTGTCAAGTGTGCAGAGCTGGTTTGGCAACTGGCTCATTGTTCGTATCCCCCACTACGTCTTCTCTTGGGAAGCTACGCCATTGAGAGTATTCGAGATCGCATGAGATCTGTGACTGAGGAACTCGAGGACTGGAAGCATCTCAACTTCCCCGTGGCGCCGGAGACTGAACGAGATAGCCCAGCGGATGATAGTCAGGGCCCAGAAGGGGCTCAGGATGGCGCTGGTGACAACTAGACGAAGCACCCGTGGACGCCGCGAAGGTCCGCAGCGCGCCATGGTGTGTCAGGTCAGAGGTTCAAAGCCTAATCATGACACTATGTGATGACCTGCAGAACTTCTGTGATAAGTCCACGGGCAGCGGGTTTCCATGATGGCCTTGGTGTTGGTCGCGAGGAGCTTGATATGGCTGCCTCGAGGTCGTGGGGGGGTGATGGCCTTGGTCGTTGACACATCAGGGCTGACTGGTTGTCTGTCGCAACTATTCCACTACTTGGTGCAGGGCACTGCATTTCTGAGACCTGAGCCGTATTTTTCTCAAAAGAAACCAGTCAATTTATCGTGCCCTGTGTGGCGATACTCTCTCGATCTCCTCTTCTTTGTTCGCGTTGAAGCTACCCTGCAACATCTGCGCACAGCAGGCTGTGTCGTCCTGGCTACTGTATGTGAACCAAGTAATCCATCCCTTCCTTTTTCTCTGTGGTACCCTATGTGTAGTCTTGTAGCAGTGCTTGCAGTGACGTGGTGTCCCTGGCCGGTGAGATGGTGTCACATAGCGTTAGCTTTCATCGCAAGGATCTCAAATATCTCCAACATATTACCCACATACCACCTCACCGTTTGACACCTCACTCACCCACCCCCCATCAAAACAACCGTTCGCGGCCACGACGGAGTCTGACAGCGAGGACCCTCTGACTCCCGTGCAGACTCATTTTTTCTGGCTGCCAGTACCCAACACACTGTCCATCACGAGATGTGACGAAATGAACGGTCACGATGCCCCGCCAGAGCTTGGAGAGGTCGAGTCTGTCAGTACCCCCCACCATCTCACCTTGTCACACACAAGTTCAACGAGCTCCAAGACTGACCCATAGCGCCTCAAAAAGCTCATATTATCCATCTATCAGCCGAACCCACCAGAGGTCATCACCAGAAACCAGGCCATATTATCTCAGCTCCAGTCTAGCCCGGCGGCATGGTCTTTGGCGCGGAACCTCATCAACCTGCCCGATGAGAAGGTCAAGTTTTTCGGAGTTCTGACCATCATTGTCAAACTCAATACTGAAAGGTAAGCGAAGATGTTACCTGGACCACGGAATTCCACCCAAAAGGATCGTTCAAGTTTCTTACAAGTCGCCCAGTGCCGCACTCTCAAGAGACAACGCCGAGGAACTCCTGACCCAGCTCCTTGGCTGGTACGCGCAGGCACTTAGTACTCAGCATTCCGGAATTGTGGCAAGAAAACTTGCGTCTGCCATATCGACATTCTTTGTTCACTTCCACGAGTTCTGGCCCCAGATCTTGCGGCATGTCACTCTGAGTTTCAGCGGACACCTTGCACATACCGAAGCTCAGCACGATACGCACTCGATCACCATACGCGCTGCAACATGGATTCTTACCAGTATCCTCGAGGACTGCGCCAAGAAGGATCTGAATGCCCCGAGCAAGTCTGTTGCTCCACCCCGTACCTTGTAAATGCAGACATAGCTAACGTCATCAAGCTTGGGCTTATACACTTCAGTCCTTAGCAACACAGAGGATGCAACGGAGCTTCTGGCTGAAGGCCTCAAGGGAGACGGTGTTCCAGAGAGCCTCCTAGAAGACTCTCTGAAATGCTTGCAGGTGAGGCAGCCGAGCTGTAGCACTCGCATAGTCTCGTGCTAATTTGTCGCAGGCCTGGGTGTCGTTCTATATACGAGCGTCCGTGCGTGGCAGCGCAGAGATGGAGCCTCTTCGGCAGCTGATGGACAGAGTCATCGAACGTCTCACACTGGCAAGCCCTGGAGAAGCCACTATCGAGTTGCTGAACGAGGTCCTTAATAGCTACCCAGTTCTTCTGAGGGGCGAGCAGTCAGACCGGCTGTTGACAGTGCTCACAGGCTCACAATCACAGAAACGATTCCAAGAGTTGCTGGCCGGTGATGAAGACTTTGAGACAGTTTCGTTCGGCAATCTACTACTCTCGTTCGCTGAAGTGAACCACGAGCGGCTCATGAAGAACACAAAGCCCGATGCCCAGCTTCTCATCTCGATGATCCGAGATCTCCTCTCCGCGAAAGGCCATCCGGTAGTTGAAGACAGGTTATTCGTTCCCACCATAGAATTCTGGTCGACATTTGCGGAAACACTCGCCGATGAAATGCTGTCAGACGACGGGGAGATCACGGAACCATGGGCTCAACAAGCACTGGGCCATGTCATCAATGCAATTTCCAACGCTTGGCAGAAGATCATCTACCCTGACCAGGAGGAGGTCACCACATGGGATTCTAACGAACGGACAGGCTTCCAGGAGGCACGTAAAGATGTCGTGGATTTGCTTCAAGCAACCTATGCGCTGGTTGGACCAAAAATCGTGGTCACTTTCTCAGACCTTGCGCTCGAGAGCATCCAGAATCATGCATGGCTTAGAGCTGAAAGTGCTCTTTTCTGTCTTGGAGGGCTATCGGATTGTGCACGTGATGATACTCGCTGTGATGAGATTCTCGCCACAGTATTTGCTTCCCCGCTCTTCGCGATACTGCAAAGAGAAGGTGAGAGCATACCTCCTCGACTTCGCCAGGTCTCAGTTTCCCTGATTGAGAAGTACACGGACTACTTCGAACGAAACACGACACATCTACCCGCGGCACTTCAGCTACTATTCAGCGTTCTTGGAGAACACACAATCTCTGGCTCAGCTGCGAGATCAATACAGCGTCTGTGCTCTTCCTGCCGCCATCACCTCTACTCTGAAGTCGAAGCCTTCCTGGAGATGTATGCCAGCGTCGTTTCAGGGCGTGGCCTTGACTGCCTCGTTTCGGAGCGAATCATCGGCGCCATTGCTTCAGTTGCGCAGGCAATAACCGATGAGATGTACAAGAATCACATCTGCACCCGTCTACTTGATATTGTCGAGGATGATGTGAAGAGAGCGAGGGACCTCGCACATGGATCCAGCTCTTTACCCCTGCCCTGTGCTGGTACACCACGTTGCTTCAACGAGTCGGAGGAGGGCCCAGCTATGCATGTGGTTCTGAGAGCACTGAAGAGCCTTTCGAACATTGGCAAGGGCTTCAAGGCTTTGGCTGATGGCCCCCTAGACGTCGACCAAAGCAACGACGCAGAGCCTTCAGCCGCTTCCGACTCACAGTCGATCCAGAAGCGAATCTTGGCCATACTGAACGAAGCGCCCCAAGACATTGGCATGACAGCTGAGATGACCGAAATCACTTGCACAGTGCTGCGGTCTGGTTTTGCCGAAACGGCACCTGGACCCTTCGTATTCGAGGCAGAGGATGTTGTCAACTTCCTGACACAATACAACGTGGCCACACCAGGTGTTGGTCACTTCGTCAGTACTGGATGCTCCTTAACGAACTCCCTGAAGAAGCAAAGTGTGTTCAAGAAGCAGGCCTCCCTCGTATCCCTGCTTCAATGGGCCATCGGATTGCTTCATGCTCTGGAAGGTATGACCATCAATCTGATCGGCGCAATGACTAGTATGGCGAAGAGACTAACTGGCGAACAGCGCCTGAAAACGATACCGAGCTCACACAGAATGCTATCGACTTCGTCGGCCGTGTTCTGTACAAGGCGCCGGCATTGCTTCTGCTCTCGACCCCCCCTGAGTCACTCGAGTTCTTCTTTATCTTCACACTCAAGGTACTTGTCGGGAAGGAACCGCTCCCAAAAGCAGCAGCAGCAGATTTCTGGGTATGCTTTGTTACACTCTACACGGCATGGAATGCAAATCTGACCGCAATATGACAGACGAACTTTGTTGGGCTCAAGAGTGAGGACCAACAGGTGCAAGACTCAGCTACCTCCATGATGCAGACACTTGGGCCCATGCTTTGTCAAGCCCTTGCCAAGAACATAGGCGGGCATGCGTCAAGGAGCGAGCTCGGAAAGCTCAGTGAACCAATAAAGAAGCTTGTGTCCTGCTATCCCCAGTCACGAGAATGGCTGGACTCGGCTTTTGGAAGTCTAGAGGCCGATGGTTCGAACACCACTGCAGCAGAGAGATCACTGTTCGTGAAGAAGATCATCAGGTAAGCCTAAGCTATCTTCTTCAGCAATATGACCTACTGACAGTACCTTGAAGCTTGAGGGGTGCGAAAACCACGAATCAAGTGATTAGGGAGTTCTGGCTGTCTGCTCGAGGCACGAACTTCTCATATGCATCATAATTATGGCAGTGGAATCTTCTCGAGACTACATAGACGGTATCACGCCCGATCAGCCAGCGCTTCGACTGGGAACGAAATTTTGGGCAGCGCAGAAGTCTCTTTTCGGCTCATGCTCAATTGTCCACAGAACCGAGTGTATGCCAGGCGCCTCTATATGTTATACAAGATCGTACAGGCCTTCTCACCAAATCATGGGAGATAAGATGGGGAACATCAAAACCCGATTGCGGTCCTGACCAAGTCCATGGTATCTTCGGCGCTTTGCCTAGCCTTCTGAGCACCGTGTTTTGCCACTCGATCCAGGTGCCCGTTCTCGCCACTCAACAGCTCTCTATACCGTTCCCCAATGCCTTGCAGACCTTCGATAACCGCCTCCGAAACCATGGACTTCAGTTGCTTCGGCGAGATCGTCTCGTAATCCTTGGCAAGGTCGGCAGCCGTGCGTTGCTGAGGATCAAATATGGATAGTATGTCTAGAAGATTGGCTATGCCAGGCCGTGAAGTTGGTTCATAGGTGATGCCAGAAAACGAATCCGTCAGTGCTGATCCAACTTTTGACCTGATTTGATCTGGTGAATCGGTAATCAAGATTCTAGACTTTTCTGCCTTTGTAGACTTGGACATTTTAGAGGTCGGGTCTGTCAAGGACATGACGCGATGCACAGGGGCTTGAGACTGATGAGCTTTGTTCAGGGGCAAAGGAGGTCGGGGGTACCCTACGAATGATGGTCTGAGGTGAGACCAGATGAGGGCCATAGGCGTGATTAAAATTTGTGACACACTCTCGGGCGAACTCAAGATGTTGCTGCTGATCGTGACCAACTGGGACGTGAGTAGCTCTGGTCAAAGTCAGCTGTGACACGTGTGATGTGTAGTTGGCAGACTCACCGATGCACGAGAATGTCGGCTGCCTGAAGGACCGGATACGAGAACAGCCCAAGCTTAAGTCGTGAGGCAGCAGCTCGGTCCTCAATGGTAGATTCAGACTTCAGGCTCAGCTTAGTCTACACCAGGGATCTTGGTTAGTATAGTCCTGTGTGTCTACTTTCTTCCTGCAAGGTGGACCGGACACTCGCTTACCTTCCACTGTGTCATTCTAGACAAATACCCAACTGACGCGGTGCAACTCAATATCCACATGAGTTCTGAATGAGCTGGAACCTAGGTGGGAGTGTCAGATCAATGCCAGCTGCTGTGTTTCCAATGGCCTTACCGCAGACTGATAGAATAGCGTCGACCTATCTGGGTCGATACCAATAGCTAGAAGCGCCGCCAGCGCCTCCCTTTTACATCGTCTCAATTGCTCCGGAGGTTGAGGTGTGGTGATGGCATGCAGGTCAACAATAGAGTAAATGAGCTTCGAGTCTGGTTCTGCATCCTGAAGCTGCACCCATTGTCTCAATGCGCCGACATAGTTGCCAAGGTGTGGGATGCCGGTTGGTTGAATGCCCGAGAACACAACTCGCGGACCTTGCCGGAGAGTGGATGCAGCACGCTGCATCTGATTCATGAGGTCTTCAAATATCGATTACCCTGCGAGAAAAAATGGATCATTGAAATGCGCACTCGAGGACGGAATGATGGTTCCTGTCAGTTGATGAAGCTGCCAGGGACCAAGTGAGTCTATGCAACAAGGGAGAAATATGCTACTACAGGAATGGATCATGGTGTAGCCTGAGGACGCACCGAGACCAAAACTTACGAACCAGAGCATTGCAACAGTGAACAGAACATATAATTCAGGGTCAACTTGGGACTTTCGATCGTTCTGGAGAGTTTGTAAATGTTTTGCATGATCTTAATCTATAGTAGGGCATCGCCAAGTGACTGTCCCCAAGCTGCTCCTATATGTACAACATGTTGCTCCAAACGAATACAAGTGACTGTGTCCCAGAGCCTATCGTACATTTCAAAAAATCCCCTTATTTCGTAGGTTGAGTCTCGCGTATGAGTGTTGGCGGCTCAACCAAACCAACCGTCTCCTTGAACTTCCTCGACGCCAGTAGTTCCTCAACCTTCGCCTGCGTGCCAATGTCCTTCACTTGGCCAAGGTGTGAGAAAGCAGACTCCAGGTTCTCCACCTTCTCGTTCAGCGCCTCCATCTGCTTGCCGACGCCAAGCTCACTGAACTCCCACATATTGGCCTTCATACCGATGCCGTAGTACTGGTGTTTTCGCAGGTAGGCGAGCCAAAGCTGCACGGTCTCCGGGTTACCGTCCTTGATCTGAATCAACCGACGGTATGTCCTCCTCTCGAAGTTTTCTTGCGCCTTCTTGAAAATGAAATGACTCTTTGGCACTGTCCATCTTTGTGTCATGCGTGGGAGGGGGACCGGGCCGAAGGCGGGAAGGCCAAGATAGTATGCAGCTCGCAGAGCGAAATCGGAGAAGAACTCGAGTGGCTGTAGACTGTAGGAACGGATCTGAAGGTCGCACGATGGGATGCCGTATTCTGCTTCTTTTTTGAGAGGCTTCAGGTGGAGGGCTTGTAGGGAACGGGGGTATCGGGGGTTGGATTTGGAGTCTGTCGCAGATTGTGTCGAGGATGTAACAGCCTTGGGGAGGGTCTCGGTGACTGATTTCGAAAGAGTTGACTCCGCGCGACGAGCTGCTATTGACGCCGTGGTGAACTGTTCAGCTCTGTCAGTATGTGTGGTTGCTTCGAAGTCTGAAGAAGCTGGGGCTCAGGCCAAGAACATACCGCACACCGCGTCACCGGCCGCAGAGTCTGTTGCAACATGACGAATGATTCTGGCCTGACTTGATCACGAATGTACAAGCCACGTCGGCATAGGGCGCTCTACGTCGTCGAGATGCTTGAACTAGGAGAGCACGGCGATTTGAAGTTGGGAAAATTGGGGGTAAAACTTCGGCAGTATGGTGGCCGCTGAGGTCGGTGGGTCCATCACAGGTGCGCCCTGGATCACCACCGTCTCTCTTCGAGTGCATATCCAGGAACATTTCAGACTGCAAATCCTCTCTACTGATTGACAGAACTTGGAACAGTAGCATTGCGTCGTGAAATCGACCCTAATGCGTCTGCGTTCTTCATCATCAAAATGCTCGGGAGCATTGGTCTCATTTCATTCTCCATCGCTACCTCCATCATCAACACACACCCCGGATCCAGTGTTCAACCTTCTTCTGGATCTCTTGGCTGTTCTTCTCCAGGAACAGCATATGTCCGTTCCCTCTGATTCCCATCTTAGCCAGCTCATAGTGCTCCGTCTTGGAACAGCCTCCTTGCTTCAGGTACTCGACCGTGCAATAGTCATATACCGCGTGATATGACGATTCCGCCGTGACGACAAGGATAGGAATGTCTACCAGATTCTTCAGTTGTCTTGGCTTGTGCGTGGGATCCTCATCGTCCTGCAGAACACATTCCGCCTCATCCTTGGCTCGCGCCGCGAAGATCTTCTGCTTCAATTCCTTTGTCGGGTTTGTCACCACTGGCTCATACGTGAAGGGGACGTCCGTTAGTCCCCAAGCTCGGGCTGGTTTCTGGCTAAACACAGCCTCTCTGAATTGGGGTCCTGTGGGCTCAAGCATCACCAGTGCCTGGACCAGCTCAGGTTTTGCGTCAGCTATAAGCGGTGGGAAGATACCAGCCTGGCTGTGACCCAAGACAATTGTCTTCTTGCCAATTTTCTCCAGGAGAGCCTTTCCTGCGTTTTGAACTGTAGCTTGCTCATAGGTGTCGTTGCTAATGTATTGCACCCCGCTGCTGTAGAAGTTGTCAAACATGGTCGCCCATTCTTCCTGTCCCAGGCCATTGCGTGTGCAGCGCTGCCTGTGGCCAGAGGAGGGAATCCTGTGCAGCTGTGAACTTCTGCTCCACATACTCTGCCGTGAAGACGGTGGATTTGGATAAGGGAGAAGATGGCAGTAGAGCTGAACGACCACGAAGGGGCTGATCAACAATGTAGACCTCATAGCCCTGGGACACAAAGTTTGACGCCCATCCCCGGCCACCGTCTGGCTTGTTGAGCCAATTCTGCATACATTAGATAGTCAGGCCAAGCAGGGATGTACTCTTCACGCGGAACGTACCGTGCCGGTCTGGCCCTTGCCGTGGATCAAGACGATGGGCGTATTCTTGATAGGCCCATGTGCAGGAGTGAGCTTCTCTACGTACATCTGGTCGGCCAGGACATGCTCTCCATTTCCGTCGTCCTCGTATTGACCACCAACGTACAAGTAAGACCGAATCATAGAACTCTCCACTTCCTCATGGTGACCAGGCGGAGGAATTAGTAGCGCACGAGAGCCGGGTACCGCCGCAGCTAGACGAGATAACCCGATTGTGCACAAAACCAGAGTAACTCGTCTGAGATGCATCATGAAAGGTTGCGCTGGCTGGAAGAGTTCGAAGTCGAGTCCTTACTGCCCGCTTTTCAAGATGACTGTATTCCTTCGACTGCCTCATCAAGACCGAGAAATCCAGACCTGGGAGAGGGATGTCGTATATATATGTGTTCTTACAAGTCAGCTTTCCCGCGGGAAGATCTCGTAGCAATGTCGACCGAACCCCATGGGGAGCCGCGAGCTAGGCCCGGGGCATTGGACACGAAGTGCGGAGAGAGAGAGGGGCCATGGATCTAGTCCTGTAGAGTGTCCATTGGCAATGGTGATGAACGTGCTATCACCCCGGCCGCACCGCCGACCACCCGCGGCCTCGCGACACGAAGGTAACTACATTGTGTGCTAAGACACCAGGGTACACCAATCCAACGATCGAGTGGTCCTGCCGGTTTCCAAAGCCCGTAGAGAGATTCTGCAACGTTTAATGATATTCCGTTGATTCCCTGGTTTCTCGTGGTTAGGATGTAGGTCGAGGAATACCTCATTGACATATGATTTGCCAAATATGCGAGATTCGCTCCGGCACCGGCACGGCGACGGAAAGCGGTACGTGTAGGTGGGGGCCTGACGGCCAAGTGCCGGCGTGTTCCCGTCATGGACTGTTCATGCTGCTACCGCTTGAGATGGAGTTATATACAATGCAACAATTGAGTAACCTGGCGTGCGCCATCTTCCAAAGCTCTATTTTGCGGGCTACATGAGCACTACGAAGGTGGTGGAAGACGAAGCCAGGAAGCTCCTCGGGAAGTCGATCGACTTGTTCCGGCCTCCTATGCTCGACCGGCAATAAGGTTTGCAAACATTGACTTCGTTTGAGACAACCTGGCATGGGAGGCTGGCCAAGCTGACCAGGACTTTCAAATACAGATTCGGCACTGCGAAGTATAGAGTATGGATCATAGATACACCCAAGGTGGCAAGACGAGTCGGTGGTTGAATAGTTGATAGATTGATATTGAGCCTTTATCTAGCGAGAGTCGAAGCTCGCTTGCTGTCGTTGCCCGCTTGCCGGATTGACCCCAGGCTAGCAAACTTTGAGAGATGCACCCAAGACCAGCCACGGTACAGCTGAGAATGGTCCTAGCAGAGTCGGCGCCGTTCGACTGCGTCAAACTCAGCGCTCTCCCTAAGCAACGCTGCAGTGCCTTCGTTCATTCTGCTGAGGTATCTCAAAGGGTATCAGTGTGCTTGCGGCGTGGAGTATCTGCGTGCCAGGAGTGGTGAGTTCTCCTAGCAGCAGCCCGTTTCCTGGAATCCGACGTCTAGGCGCCAGAAGATGCTTGGCATACTGTGACTTTTTCAGGCCATTGTATATGTGCAATAGCTTGTATCCAGTGCAGTGGCCTCAAGTCTCAGACCACCGCGAGACTGGATGCCTGGAAAGTGTTACCCATGGGTATGCCATCTCGAGCCCGGCCGGTGACTGGTAGTTGTGGTGACGCAAGGACTACGCATGCAAGTGCGCAGACTTTGTCATGGGAGAAAGATCAGACAAACAGTTCCCCGCTAATGTTCACTTGTATCCTTTTCGCTTGTGGCCTCCCCTCTTCTGGTAGAAGGCCTTCTTGCCATCATACTTCTTCTTGATGATGCCGGCATATTTCGTCTGGAGCTTGTCTCGATCTTGTGTGGACATAACCTCCTCGAGCAAGGTCTGCTTCTTCTCCTTGCGAGTCAAGCGAGACCCATATGAGTCAGTAGCACCAGCAATGATTTCTCCAACCTGGGCATATTTGGGCGCTTTGCTGTGCAGAGCCTTCTTGTGGTGCTTAGGGTCCAGCATGCCCCGCATGCGAAGAATTTGCCAGTCTCGCTTGAACTCTTTCGTGAGGTTGGTCTTGGGCAGCCCGTACCAGTTTGGACCGGCATCATCCTATCGCAAAAACCACGTTAGCATCGCTGGCCACGATAAGAGCAAAGGTTCGTAAAGTGTGGATAATGGCACAAATCAGAGTAACTATGATATGAAGGTATCAGCTGGTCACAGGGAGGTGTTCAAGACGAGCACCTCTCCCGTGTCAAGGGTGCCGCGAACGGCTCGTTCTCATCATTTGGATACCGAGTGAAGGGCTGCGGATATCGTATTCTCACCTTTTGAGTCTTCTCCTCGGTTTGTGGATTCCGCAGTGTGATCTTTTCGGGCTTCTGCGGGGGTTGAGGCGCAGGACTGAGAGTTGTCTCGATAGCAGCCGCATGAGCTGGGACGAATGGTTTCGGGGCGTCTCCATCGTTTCGAGCCTCGAGACGCTGCTCAGCCTGGCTCAGCAGCTGATCAATTTGATCAGCTGAGAGAGGGGCCATTGCGAAGACCTCTGGAGCATGGAACTGTGCGTGGCTGGTTGAAGCTGAGCGGAACGGTGGAGGGAGGCAGAGAAAGTGGAAGACCACAGGACAACTTTTTTTTCGTGAGAAAAGTCCAGTGGCAGGTGGTGTACAGAAAACAAGTGGAGACCTCGGACTCCGCTAGACTTAATTGGGTGGCTTGCAGATGGCCACCAAGCAGCGTACTGCCAGCGTCATTTGCACCCAAATTCGACGCGGAACAGCCCAGCGGTACATCAGCCCGGCTGAAGCAGTGAGGGGTGCCTGACGGCGTAGTGACCCTCCATCGCGTATAGCTGTCAGGGCTAACTCAACACACCGACACCACGTCAACAACCAGGCTAAAGATCGCGACTTGCGCCCAAGACCTTCTGGCCGTGACGCGGCCTAATTCGCACACGTTCTGCCCCTAGACGACCGACAACCTTGTATCGTCACGCACTTGAGGGCTCGTAGCGACCGAGCCTCATCCGACAATGGACCAAAACGCTTCCACAACCAACCAGCCTCGCGCTGCGCCTGTCTACGATCCCCAAACTCAAGGTGGTCACTACGGTACGATTGCTCCTCGTGATCAGATCAAATGAGCCGCTTACAAGCCCTGTTGGTGATGCCGAAGCAATTTGCTAACTTCACCTCGCAGGAGCATGCTCGAATGTACGTCCCAACGCGCCGCGGTTCATGTAGGATTCATCAGAACCCAGGTTAACCTCCGCTGCAGCTTGCCACTCAGGGCTACGCACCATCAGAGCTTTATACTGGTCCATGGGCGAACGTATGTACTGCCACTATCCTCTCTGTGAAGTCGAGGCACTGATGCGGCTTCCGACGTTGCAGGTACACCAAGGCCTCTCAGGTCAATATAAAGACATCCTCACAACATACTGGCAACAAACCATCAGCCAGCTCGAAAGTGAAACCCACGACTATAAAATCCATCAGCTGCCACTTGCTCGCATCAAGAAGGTTATGAAGGCTGATCCAGAGGTCAAGATGATATCTGCCGAAGCTCCGATCCTCTTTGCCAAGGGCTGCGACATCTTCATCACAGAGCTGACGATGCGAGCGTGGATACATGCAGAGGAGAACAAGCGACGTACGCTGCAGCGTTCTGATATCGCTTCCGCACTGGCCAAGTCTGACATGTTTGATTTCTTAATTGACATTGTGCCCCGTGAGGAGGCTTCCTCACAGGCAAAGCGAACTGCGCAAACTACTTCAGCTGCACAGTCTGTACCCGGACAGCCCCCGATGCCCGGCCAGCATGGCGGCATGGGCCAGGCTACTAATCATGCTATGGGGCCTGCTGATTACATGAGTGGCCATGGTCTTGAGCAGGACTACCGCCAAAATCCCAATATGTACTCTGGCCAGGTACCTCCAGGACCTTCCGCAGCATATGGCGCGGCTCAGCCCCAAGCCATGTACGGCGAGATTGAGGGCATGTATCCTTACCCCGGCATGCAAGCACAGCAGGTCAGCGCATTGCACCCGTCCCTTCCAAACAGCACGAACACTAGTGAGGCTAATGCATACAACAGGCACCGATGTCATCTGAGGAGTTCCCTGAGTAGCATCTTTACCCGATTGTGTGACGGGTCAAATCAGCTAGTCCACATCTTGAGCTTTTGCAATGATCCGATCCTGCCCCTGAGTTTTGCAGGCGGAGCATTGAGTTTCTCCTATTGGTTGTCTTTCGGGTCTGATGCTGGCGTCAACGGTTGGGAAAGCTGTCGTAGGAACCAAGCCCACATGGCGCAATTTGAATATGAGGAGCCACTTTCAACAACAGCCACTTGAGTCTTGGTTGGCTACTATCTCATCATGTTGAATCGTGAGGAGAAGTTGGCTAAGGGAGCGCTCTTGCTTGGAACATTAGAGATGGCCGTGAGTCTGCATCTCGTTAGTACGTAGCGAAAACGAATACAGGAGTGTTCTCATACTTCTCCAGCAAAAGAGGCCCATTCATGGCATCTACTCGTCCGTACTTCTTGTTCCTCGTTGAGATGTCAAAGAACTCTTCGGAATTGTCTGACTGCATAAGATCGACGGTCTGCTGAAGCTCATCCAGGTTCTGCCTCAACATTTGGCCATTCTCAAGGCTGTCAACGAATTTGATCAAGTACTGGACGTCCTGGGCCAGTACCGATACTCCGTGGGCATTAATATACTTGACATCGTTGGACAAAGGAAGTGCCTGGCACTCGTAAGTCAATACCGCTCGAGAACTCGAGGAGAACACATACCAAAATTTTGTCCGCCGCGTGGCTTAGTGCGTCAAAATAAATGAGCTCTTTGATCTCTCTTGGGAGTCCCAGGAGCGTAGAGCTCATGATGTTTTCCAGGTAGCGGGTGAGGGTCTGTATATAGCTGCTTGGCTCTGGGTTGACGGAGCTTGGTGTCCTGGAGGCATGCTTTCAGTAAATGAATATCGCATGACGTGCACGGCTTGGCCTTACCAGTCGTACTCAGCTGTGTCAACGAGATCATCAATCTTCGAATTAACAAGTTCGAAAATGCGCTTTTCGGCAGCCTTTTTGTTATTCTGGAACTCCTCGGTCGCGTTCAGCTTTAGTGGTCCACCAGCGGACGTCGAAGAACGTGCGCGGATGAGAAGCTGCTCCAGCTCGCGGCAAGCAGTCTCGAAATGCTCAAGGTTGATCAGTATTTGCACAATTTGGCCCAAGTATTGAGAGCTGAGTCGCTCGACCAGGCATTTGCAAACTTTTTGCGTCAAAAGCTCGTCCAAGGACTAACGAAGGTCAGCCATCAAGAAGTATATTGAGCTCCCAACCGAAATGTTACCTTTCTCAGAGTGTCGTCAATGATGTCTGGATGTTGGAAGTGATCGTCGGAAAAGAAGTAAAACTGGTTCAGGAAGTTGCGAATATCGATGCAACAGAGGGGATACATTTGAGAGAATGGTAGCACACAGGGGAATCTTTTCGCAGTCAGAATTTGGGCCGAAAAAGGCAGGAGAAAACTACGTACGTCAACTCGTGAGATGGCTGGGCGAACCAGCTGACGTTGACCACTTTCTCGTACTCCTCGGGGGAGTTGATCGCCATCGGCATGTAATCGTCGGTTGAGACAATCTGTGTGAGCGCGAATGTAAGCAAAGGCCCAACTGGACTGTAAAATGGCGCTGATATTACCTCTTGGAAGTCCTCGCTGAACCTCGTCTTGAGAAGTTCTGCGTACTTCTCGAACAATGCAAGAAGAAAGCTGTCTAGGGCAGTGACCGAATATCCCCAGCCCTAAGTCTGTTAGTGGAGTTGAGATGGACTCGGGCAGAGTAGAATCTCACCTCCATGGTTTGAATGAACAACGCGATAAACCCTTTGACCTTGAGAAGTTCTTCAGCATTGCTGACAAGGTTCAGTGCTTTTGATGTCAACTTTATTGCAGCGTTGCACATGGATTCCCATATTTCCTCGATCTACGAAAGGGGATAAAGGATTAGCGATAGGAGTATCCCAAGAAGACGGGACACTCACATCTACTGATGATCGAAGGTGCGGGACTTTGCGCATAGTGGCTTTTTCTATAATAGCAAAACCCGCAATGCCTTCGAGAAGGCTGCTGAGCGAAGATTCATCCTCAGCCAAGAGAGTAACCGACGATGGGAGCAGCAGCTCTTTCTGTTGACGGCGAGTTGCTGCATACTCTGCGCGAAATTTGTCAATCTGTCCTAGTGCCTCGTGGATATGCAGCGCCTCGAATAGCGGAGTGAAATCAACTTGTACGTCTTCGTTGTTCAGGATATCGAACTCTTCGTTCTCATCGTAGACAAGCTCGATAGCAGAATTGAGCTTGAAGTTCGCTAAGTAAGGGTCATCATCGGTCCGTTTCCTCTGGCGAGATCGCCGCAGCTCCGTATGATAGAAGGCGACCTCTCCAAGAAATTGCGAAGTCTCCCGGATCCTGTACAGCCACGTGTTCAAATCGTTCATGACGGCTTCAGAAATGATCTTCTGTGAGGCAGGGATTGACTTCTGGATGACGTCCGCAAGGCGATGCTGCGTAGCATAGCGATTTTGCAAGATTGGCACCAGGTGCTCGTTCTGCAGGTCCTCCAAAGACTTCAGAGCTGCATAGTAGTGCTGCCCCTTTGCCAGATCATGTGCATGGTTCACAGCATGCAAGATCTTGAGGGACTCCTTCAGTGCTGCCGCTGCATCTGCGATATTCTGACGGATTGCTTTAGTGTTCACAAGAGCCTCTTTCTGTTCTGCAAGCTTTTCGGTGCTGGCCTGGATAGATTGATTGAGTGTAAGGATCTCGGCGGTCAGAGAAACCGTACCATCGCGAACACTCTGTAACTTTCCGACTGAGTCCAGGAACTCCTCATGTTTGGTCAGACCGATCCGCTCGATGTCGGCTTCTCTGTCGGCTGAATATTGACCCAGACATCGAATCAAGGATTGGGTTTGGTTCGTGCTCGCGGCATCTTTGAGGACTGGTATCAGCTGGTCGAGAAAGTCGGAGTCGGTAGAAGAGAGGATGATCTGAATTAAGGTTAAGTATCCCACTGGAAACACTCTTTGGGGATTAATCATGTTCTGCGGTCCATACCTGAGGGATGGCGGCGCCATAGTCATCGGCAGCGGCAGCGCGTCGCGGCATCCTGCCGCGGCAGCGTCCAAAGCGGATAAGATGTCTAGCTCGCGGCCTGCTGGGATATCAGTCTGGGTTGTTGAGGCTGAAGGCACGCGAATCAGAGTTGGCTTTGTGAGGAATATGTTTGGCTGTGTTTCTGCAGCTGACAAGTGGTCAGTCCGCACAGGATTCCCAGGGTGTGGTGCGGTTGGAGGTTGAAGGGAATGACGCGGTGGTGCCTAGTCGCCACCGCCAGCCCAGGGGGGATCCGCGCTCTAAAACGCGGGGTGACGGCGACTTTCCTTCGACTTATGTACATTCTCAGGTTGCCAGGAAGAAACCGCCGCATGTGAAGATACTTGCGACTGTGTTGTTTCTATCTGAACTATTGCTAGCCAAAAGCCCTTGTTCATTGTCCGTTGCACATAGCTCACGGCTCGCCTGAGCAACTCAGCACCATATCATCTCGAGTACATCGAGTGCACCCTCAATGGATGCATGGAATTCAGTCATGCATTATCGCTACCCATTACATTACATTACCAGAGCAGAGCTTTGGGGATAATGGGCTGGCCTGTGCTATCAGCAATCTCATTAGTTATGAATTTGCTGTTCTTATGTTTGCGGAGGGACAGGAGTGAGTGAACGATGCGCCGCCAGAAGTGCTTCATTCCCATCTCAAGTACGGAGTAGTCAGGGGCAGTCAGATGCGGAAGTACACTGAGTAAGACTACAGAGGAGGCAGTATCTCCTTTCTGGGCTGATGCTTCCTGACTCTGGCTTGCACATCTTTGTAAGGGCCCTCCAAACTTCGTCAGGGAGGGCTAACACCGTGCATCGATACAATCTTTACGTCCCTTGCAGCGATTATGCAACATGATGCAGCGCTCCTTCTTGCAAATACCGGAGCCTCTCTTTACCCCAACTCTGCTTGGGGTTCAGCAACTGGTGCTCCGAGGTGTCTGCCTAAGGCGAGGCGAAGCTGGTCGTGAGGCAGGAGTGGCCGACAGTGCACACCAGCTGGCCACAGCAGGAGCATGGCCGAACCTTTCCTTCTGCATCTGACCAAATCTTCACCCGATTCCGCCTCTAGGACGGAGACGTCTCCTCTGCCCTTCTGCAAACTTTTTTGTTCTCGCTCATCCTGCACGACGTGGTCCTGAATTTCGGTCTCACCGCGCATCGTTTCCTACCAAAAGTCCGCTCTTCCCAAGTTTCTCCTTTCCACACAGGACTTTCTCGCTCTCTCACCTTGTAATTGTGGCCAAGGACTACGCCTACCATGGCTCAGCCACGGGATCATGCGTTTAGTCCAATCTCCGTTGGGTCTGCGAAGGATGCCGTAGAGTCTGTTGGAAGCACTCCAGACGTGACATTGGTGACGACAACTTCAAGCGATGTTGTTAACAAGGCGTCTTTACGAGACTACGTACCACAGCCGCCTCTGGACACTCCCAAATTGCCCAGTTCACTGGGCAATCATCGTGACATTCCGCTTCCGCTTGATAAAGATCCTTTTGTCACGCCCATCCGAACAACCAGACTATCACCAACAGCCTCGACCTTCACCCCCTGTGCGGATTTGGACCTTGTGTCCTCCCGAAGCACTCCCGGGCCCATATCGAGCTCACTCAGCTCCGATCTAGGGTTGTCCCGAATCCTTCGGATTTCCGGAGAGAACACTGTTCTCCCCGCAGATGTTGATTCAGTGCTTTCGGTAAATGCACCTCCGTCGAAGGTGCCTCTCTCCCTTTTGCTGATGTGAAATCGACAGTCATTGGAATCCCGCGATGGGATCCATCTCCATGGCAGAAACAGAGTCTTTGCCTCTGCGGGCAGTGTTCTGATCAGCTTCAGCGACATCAGAGATTCGACCCGCGTGAAAGACAACTTCTGCCTCGTCCATGAAGATAACCATGTGGAGTTCGTCGAGACGCACAGAGGCAGCTTGGTAAGATGCTCATTGAGTCGGTTTTTTCTTCAGCGGAGTGGACTGATCCTCGGCCTTATCAGGATGATGTCGAGAAAGACCAAGACCACTCTGACAGAGGACAAGTCTTGGTCGTTGTTGCTTGTCCACCAACCACTAAACCCCACGAATCGCGCGTATGGGACACTGTAATTGCACTTCTCGAGACTCACGGTCGACTGTTTGCGCTCGTGAAGAAAATGGCATTTTCTGATGCCACATTCCAAGCTGTTGCAGAATTTTGCAGCTCTTCTGCTGCCAGCCACGCACTTCATACGTATCGAGACGGGGTCACGACAATGGTGAGTCGCTGCTCCTTCTCTAGCCTTCTTCGTTACCAGAGACTCAAGCTCCTTGAAGGGGTTGCGCCTCATGATCAGAACTTGGTCTCCAGGTCCGATTCACACTGATTCAGAATTGGTGTCGCTGTTTCAAGAGCTGCAGACCCCCTCGACCGGCTTTGACAGCGGCTTATCAGGGCGAGATCCAATCAGCAGGCAAACACGAACAGCCCCAGCTCATGCTGGACCGGGCTTTCCGGTGTATCCCTTCGTTTTCTCGCCTCAATACACCAATGGAGCTCCTTACCTGCTCGATCGATATCCTGGCACTCCACAAGCGCTTCCGCTGGGTCCCCTTTCGCCAATGACACCTCTCTCCCCTGGATATCGAATGATCCGCTCCATCTATCACTCGCCCCCTTCTCCCGCGTTGACCTCGCCGCACTCCTCTAGTCCTTCCCGAGCTGCATCAGGCTACATAAGCTCTGACGGACGCCGTCAAAATGCGGCGAGGGTCGCAAGGGCCAATCACGGGGCTGGGAGTCACCACAATCACGTGGACACAGCCCGTATTCGCGAGGGGATTGACGTCCGGACCACGGTATCAGCCGACATAGCCTGCTTTCCAGTATTTATTTAGTGCTAACTACAGCAGATCATGCTCCGCAATATCCCGAACAAGGTTGACCAAGCTATGCTCAAGAGATTGGTAGATGAATCTAGCTGGGGCAAATACGATTTCATGTACCTTCGCATCGACTTCGCGAATGATTGCAAGTGGGTCAGGCTTCCAGCCCTTCATCTTCAATCGTCTGACTGTAACGTAGTGTCGGCTACGCTTTCATCAATTTTGTCGATGTACGTCTTCATCTGCCCGCAAACAACACTCCACTAACTTCAACAGCCTCTCGACATTGTAGACGTGGGTACAAAAGTTCAAATCATCGTGCCAGACTGACAACCACTTCAGTTTGTCGAAGCTCGTGGAAATCAGAGATGGTAAGTTGAACACTATCACCAGGACTGTGAAGGAATGGGTCTGACATCTTACGTGTGTAGGAACTGCTTCAAGAGTGATAAAGTGGCAGAGATTTCCTACGCAAGTAAGCGTCTATTTCGGTCTGTCCAGGGTCTCGTACTGAAAGCATGGAATAGCGATCCAAGGAAAGGACTGTTTGGTTCAGAAGTTCCGCAACAGCTCCGTGATGCTTGAAGCTCCGCACTATCGTCCCAAGGTGATTCCTGTACTGCCCAAAAGTTCCTTCGAGTACACTGCTGATTGAGCTAAGCTCTATTTCACCTCCAATGGACCTATGCCGGAGCTAGCTGGCCAGGAAGAGTCTTTTCCAGAACCAGACAACCAGTCTAAGATGAAGAGAAGCTGCGAGAATGCTGAGCATGTTGGTGAGTTGGCCCCACGAAACACCACTGGGCCTTTACAAGTCCACTTACAATTTGACAGGCCTCTTCACCCCAAATGCTGGCCAGCACTTCCGAGATGAGCAACGACGCCGGCGTTCTCAGTACGATCGCGGTACCAGGCTTGCAGCTCTCGAGGAATACGACTATGACACCGCTGTCCATCACCTTTGTGGAGCAAATTAAAGCCAACGAACGATTGACTCCAGAATCGGCTTGTCTAAGTTGAAGGATCAGACCTGGAGAAATTATGCGATCTTTTGCTCATTCATCCAACATTTTGCTGTTTGGGGTGTACCGATGGTTCGGTGCCACTGAGGTAGCTTACAGGAGGATTGGAGGACTAAAGCAACAATCTAATAACAACACAAGTGCTTGTATTTCAAAGGTCGCTAAGGTGAAGATTAAAGTGGTACCAAACTCCTTCTGCACCCAGTCCGACCAACATGGTAGAAGTGTTGCCCCTGAGTTGGCATATCGCCTTTATCATAAAGAAAAAGGATGTTCAGGTAGAGCAGGCAGGGGTTTGCGGGTGTTATGTTGATCAGATGCCGGCAAACGCGAAGACGATCCTTCAGCCACGATATCCTGGTAATTGAAATCCTCTTCTACTTGAGCCCTGGGCGTGGGAGGAGGTGATGGTCGGTAAAGGCGAGAATGTGCTGCGTGATATTGGGACTCGGACCTGGTGTCTTCCGTTTCGAAAGATATATCTTCACTTTGATCCGCGCCTGCACCGTTAATTGATTCGGGTGTCATTAACCGGACTGCGGGTATGTGCGAGGACATGGTCGTGTCCGTCAAAGATGTCCCCAGTCTCTGAGCAACATTGGCATGAACTCGAGGAGAAGCGAGACCAGTGACATCCCCGTTATGGTGTGGATGGGTCAGATATGGCAAAGGAACACCCCTGGAGAAAATGACCAAGAAGAGACATGAGAGTAGGAGAACAGCTTGCGCAATGGCCATACGCTTCTGGAAGACAACTTCATCTGCAAGAAGATTGAGCCTTGCACTGAGTGCAACCGCATCCTGCTCGTTTCGGTCTCTTTGAGACTCAAGTGCTTGTAGAGTTGACTGCAGAAGGTGCTCGTACTGCTCACGCATTGTTCGCAACTCAGAGAACATCGTGCTGTTCAGCACTTCGAGTGAGCTGGTTATACGCTGTGACTGTTGCTGCTCCATCCGTTGCATCGCTTCCTGAACGTGACGAGACTGATCCTCGATGTACTTCATAGAGAGTGTCAGATTTGACTCTACTTGGATCAAACGCTTGGTGATAGAATTGAAAAACCCTTCTTGAACTGTGGGTGATGCGGAAGCAGCATTTGATGTCGGTGTTCCGCGACTTCTCGCGCCAGGGCTACCGGACTGTGGATGTTTGGTTGCTTGGCTCGCCTGAGTAATTTTTGAGGGATTCTCGGTAGCTGGCTTCGGCTCACCGGAAGACTTGTCAGTCGACGATGAAACACTTGCCGAGTTCCGTGCCTGGTCTGTTGCATGCTGGGTGGGCGAGCCCCGGTTTGATGAGCTTGCATGCACTACTGGCTGATCTGATATGGTAGCATTGCCTATTGAGGCCCCAGGCTCCATGCCCTGACTGAATGAATGATGGGGCGATGCGGTAATATCTGAGCCGGTTTGTGTCATATTTTGTGTACGTCTTCCAGTTTCTGTTGGAGACAGCTGTGTCGGTAACGCTGGACAAGTTGCCGCGAAGATCGCGAATAAATCCATAGACGTCATAGCATTTTCGGAGGGCACAGGGTCCGGGCTCATTGTCTGGCTTTCCTGGGTAGAAGACGACTCAGATACACTTGCAACACTGCTCTCTGTCACAGAATCCTCGCATTGCCTGGCTTCACGGTCGTCGTCTTCAACCGTGTCCTCCCCGGGAGTCCCATCCGCTTCTTTCCAAGAATCTAGCATCCTGGTTCCATGGATTCGAATGAGGGAAACGGGACAGTAGTACTCATTACCGTAATGTGTAAGGAACTCAATCCGAACATATCTAGCCCAGATTTGTGGGTTTTCGACTAGGAAGGCCTGGATGTCTCTGGAGTTTCGGGCTTCAAAAGTTCCCAACTCTGTCCATTTGTCGACCTTCACCGGGTACCTGTCGCTCACGCTGACTCTGAAGTGTCGGATCATGCTGGAGAAGAATTCGAAATTGGCAATCACAACAGTATCCAGTAAGATGTCGTCGCTGAGTTCAACAATAACGAATTTGTTCTCTCGTCCACATTCGAGGAGCATGTAGGAATCCTTATTCTCGACCAGAAGGGCCTTGGGGTTCTTGGTTCCCGAGCCTGTTTTGAGTATAGTCGCCCCAGCATCGAACGAAGAATACGAGAACCGTTCTTTGCAAGTCTTGCCAGCATCCTTGCTACGGTGTTTCTTGTCCTGGTCATATGCGATCGCAGGATCACGCGCATGCCCCTCTGGCGTGCCAACAGGTTCATCGTTGCCTCGGCCCTGGCTGTTCGCTTGCGGTTGTGCGTACTCGCCAAAATCGAGCGCAATCTCTTCCTCGTCACCCCAGGCGGTGCCAGTATCATCGGGCAATCGGCGATCACCAGGCTTCAGGGGCTCGGGCCCTCTGCGGGAGCGCAGCTCTTGCGGGTCTTGGCCCGTGCGCTTGAGCATTTCCTCCTTCCAATCCTCAAAAGACATGAAGGGGGGTCCAGCTGCGCCAGCCATGGAGGCTTCATGTCCGTCAACCGTCGCGGATGGGATTGCTGGAGGCGTGGACGGTGCTTCTCTATGTGCATGGCTCGAGTTCGAAGTCGCAGTACCACTCTCGCCAATCTGTGCACCTGTCGAGCAGATTGCTGGCGGAGTATGTGTCACATAGTTGACCGCTTGCGCCTCGCATTTCCCGGTCTCTATCGCATGATGTGGCCGTCGAGGGTCGGAATGTGATATAGTCGGGAGGTCAGTACATCCAGCACTGGACGACAAGAGCACCAACAAGAGGGCGTCGCGCAAGCGGTTACCCATTCGCATATCCGCGGGGCATATTTCGTCCGTGATAATAGACTTGTCAGCGAGCAGCTCGGGACGCTCGAGTGGATGGCAAGTTCTGGGTAGTTTAAGCTGCCCTTCGGCGTGACAGTATGAGCTATGGTACCGCGAGCTATGGTGGGTCTGGAAATTGATTTCCCCTACCCTGTATGTATTCGGACGAATGTTTGTGAGCCTTGTGCCTTCAATGACCTCTACAAATATGGGTTTTTATATTCCTGAGCACCATGCAATGCTGCAAAAGACTTCCTCCACCATGATCTCAGCTTGCACATTCTCCCAAACGAAGTACTCTATTAGATAGGCTGACACAAGTTCGTTCAACATCTGATCTAGTGACAGCACCGGAACCTCGTCGCAACCAACAGATATCTCCGTAAAGTAGATATTAGCCCACAGGATGCTCAATTGACAAAACGCACAGCATTATCTACTATACTAGCTTTTAGCTGAGGTTCATATCGAAGGTGCTAACATCAGCTCAGATGAACCATGACACTGTTGGTACTGGATTCTGGTGTACGAAGTCCATGATGACGCTGACGGTGACTCGTTGCCAAGATCCGAGATTGATACGTGAGACTACGCGAGAACAATATTCATTGCATAAGTCATAAGAGGCTCGCTGCAGACATTGATACACGAGGACAAATATATGGAAGGAATCATAGAGAGGGGCAGAGAGAGCATTGACAAAGGCAGGGAAGGTTAGAGAAATAACTTCATCAGTCAACATCTACCTCATCTTGGATTTCTGCTATCTATGCGCCCGCAAGCTGGGTTCCCTCGAAACCTGGCATTTGACCAGAATTGGGTTTCCAACCTCAATTATGAGTTGAATCAATAGAGTTAGTAAATCGTCTAACAATGCGAGTACCTACATCTCCCGGTTGATGAGGTAAGTACCAGCAGAGCTATAATAGCATAATTATTTATATTTAGAAGTACTAAACTAGGCATTATCGTGGCCGTTATAAATTAGATTCAGTAGCAAGTTTTGATAATATCGCTTAGTATATTTCATAGAATACAAATGACGTAGTGTAGAGTTACTTTAACACTAATTTCAAGCTTATGGCTTTCATATATGCTGAAACAATCGAACAAAATCTAGAAACTACATAGTTAGTATAGACACTTATGGTAGCAACTAACAACTGTATTAGGTATAGTCATTGAAAGAATAATTATCCAGGTTCGATTGAAATAATTAGCAATTTCCTCAGTTCAGGCTTCTAATTAAATAGGTTAAATAACCATTTCCCACTAACTCACTATTGAGTTATGAGTTAGAGTTACGGTTGTGATTTGAGTCATAATCCAATTAACTTATAAAGTAATAACTACTTTTAAGTTCTTAAATTAATAATTACATACTCATATTTATTAACTTATTACTTATCATATCACTTAGCGAATAATTAAGTTATTGTTCTTCTAACTGTATGAGTTAAAAACTTATGTTATAACTCATCGAGTGACTCAAATCACAACCCTGATTGCTACTAACTCATAATAGTAGAGAATTAACACTGATAGCAACTAGTTTAGTAACTGATATATATCCCTAGGATAAAATACACGTAATAGATTAACACCCATAGTACGCTCTTTAATACAAGATAGCTATAAAGCATTCTGTAAGCTTATTAAAAGAGCTATAGTTCTGAACTATTTAAGTCTCGCTTACGATGCTAGAAACCTTATAGTAGCTTGTAAATCAGATATTAATTAGTTAGTTTTAGCTCGTAGAGTTAGCAAGTAGGGAACTCAACTATTAAATGGAGCAGTTATGAGTTAATATAAACGGGTCAGTTACTAAATCTAATGACGCTAATAGTTAATACAGTTTAAAGTTAGTTTCAGCCACTGTAACTAGTATGGCTGCGAACTGATTTCGCGACCTCGAGGAAAACTACACACATTTAGTTTTCACAGCTATGGTGATCAAGGCTGTAAAAGTAGCTTGTGGTAATTCAGGGTTATGAATTAACTCATGGATCAAACTCATTGAGTTAGTATATGAGTTACTAATTAAGGTAAGATTAACTTAATTGCTTATCTCTTTTAAAATATATTATTTTGTATACAATTAGTAAAAGTAACCTATTAATTATTAGAGTGGCTTGTTATTAATAAGCTACTTATAGCTTTTATATAAAAATATTACGAATCAATTACCTTAATTTACTAAATGCTGTCCATTGAGTTAAAACTAACTTTAAGTTAGTAGTTGAGCTACTAACTTACCAACTTAATGAGTTAAAAACTCGATGAGTTACTCCATAAGTTACTAAAGTCACAACCCTGTTAGACTTAGTAGCTAAGTTATCTATAGCTGTTACAGTTATGTACTTGGCCAATTTATTCATACAGATATCATAGCTGATTTAGGTACATTATTTAAAATAATTAGATAACTAGTAATCCAGCAGTAAGCATATTACTAAGCATGCGTTATCAATGTCGTTTGATAAGTTCGTAAATCCTGTATTAATATATCTATTAACTTAAGACTTATAAGTAATGATTTGTCTTTTCTAATAATTATGAGTAGTCTATCTCAGGGTTGTGAACTGAGTTAGTAGTAGCACTGAGTGTAGTTGCTACGTAGTTAGTTGTAGTTAATAGTTTTAATAACTACGTCCAACTGAGTTACTCACTGAGTAACTATATAATTAAATATAGTAACTACGTAATAACTACGTAGTTACTCATTTACTCACTACGTAGTAACTCAAATCAAAACCCTGGTTTGTAGTCATTATAAATAAACTGCACTATTCCGTAATTTGTAGCAGAGCTGTGAGATTAGTCTGTATTTATAGTACTGTAGTTAACTAATAACTACTGTGGTTCGTAGTTTAGTCAGGAGTGTGATGAAGTACAATAGTAGAAAGTGACTAATTACTATAATCGTTAATGTAGTTAGTATAGTCACTATAAGCTACACGAATGAAAATATAGTTAATAGCCCTTACATCTAAACTTATATATAGTAGTCATAGCTTTAAATTTATCTATAGCTATGACCAGGGTTGTGAATTTGAGTTGTATTTAGTAGTTAGTAGTTAACTGACTACTAACTAATATAGTTAATTGCTAACTATTAACTACAGTAATTAGTAACTTTACTTAGTAAATTTAATGACTAATGTAGTTGGGCGTTATTATTAACTACTGTAGTTAGTAATTTTAGTTAGTGAATTCATTAACTATAGTTATTAGCAGGGCTGTGATTTGAGTTACTCAAGTAGTAACTCATTGAGTTATGAGTTACTAATTGAGTTAAAATTAACTTAAGTCTCAAATAATAGCCTATTTGAGTATATGAGTTATTCATTGATTTAAATTTAATTTAATTACCTATCTCTATTAAGACCGCTCATTTTAGTATATAAGTAATGGTATAGTAAGACTATCTATTGATAACTATAACATCCTCTTAGCATACATTTGATAATAATAATTATAATAAAAACACTACTAAGTAGTGACTTGAGTTACTGATTAACTCATTGAGTTAGTACTTGAGTTAGTAAATTTAGTAACTTAATGAGTTACTACTTGAGTAACTTAAATCACAACACTGTTAGTAACTATAACTTATAGTGTAGTTAGTTTAGTTAGTAGTAACTCTACTAACTACAGTTTACTAACTAATGCTTATAAACAAGGTAATAATAGATTTTTTATAATAAACATAGACTATATAATTAACCTCATTTTGGCTTATATTTTATTATTATGTATATATTAGGCAAGTTACTATTAACTAAGATATAATAGTATATAGAAAACTGTAGTTATCACGTTAGTTAGTAGATTTATTGACTAATGTAGCTAGGGGTTATTGCTAACTACAGTAGTTACTAATTTAATAACTAACTCACAAGCCTGGATATCACTGGCTTAAAAATTTACAATTATATCTGATATGTATCTATACTTGTGCTGCTTATATGAGTTAACAAACTACTACTTAGTTTAGTGTAGTTACTACAGTAGTTACTTTACTATATCCTGCAGTTTGTAGTAACCAGGGTTGTGATCTTAGTAACTCGTTAAGTTACTAATTGTACTGACGTAAATATTAACTTAATAACTTATGAATTACTAATTGCCTAATCAGTTAATTAACCTGCTACTCAACTACTAACTTAATAGATTAATAAATTACTAATCAACTTATGCTAACTTATTAACTTAATCTAACTTAATTGATAACCTAATTCATAGCTTATTTAGTGACTTGACTTATTACGTAGTAGTTCTTTTACTATAATAATTATAATTTAATGTATTCTAATAAGGTATTATAGTTACTAGTACATAATCTTACTATACCACAGGTTTTATACTAAAATGAGCTATTTTAATAGATATAAATAGTTAAGTTAATTTCAACTCAATGAGTAACTCATGAGTTAATTCCACAAGCTTGTAGTAACTAATAACTACTGTTACTTACAAGTTACAACGGTAGTTACTATCAGGGCTGTAAAAGTGAGTTGTTGTCAGTAGTTAGTGACTCTAGTTAGTAAATTTCATAACTACCGTATTTCGTAACCAATGGCCCTGGTTTGTAGTCAGTAAATATGAGCGTCTGACGATAAGGGTCGTGATTTAACTACTATGGTTACTTAATTAGTACGATAAGCCATACCAGAGATTTCTATTTTGCCTAACCGACTAGCTTCAGTAGTCTAACTATTGGTCAACGTCAAACCGTGCTTGTAACTGGGGTTGTAATAAAGCTAGTCATAGCCAGAGTCTTGGAACAAACTTAAAGAGTTAAACACTTTAGATTAGTAAAAGTAATTGTTTGACCTGGTAGCTTCATGAGGGATCCGGAACTTTTAGCTCATAATTGTTAGTCTCAGGGTTGTGAATTAGTTACTAACGTAGTAACTACTGTAGTTACTAACTACATTAGTTCGTAGTTAGCAATTAACTACAACTCAAATGCACAACCCTGGTTAGTCTTCATGAGTAATCAGATAACTTAACTAATGCTAATTTGTAGTGTTTGAAGACTACAAGAGCATCAAATGCTTATCAGGCAACCGTACTATGGAACCCAGTTTCAAGTTCTATTATACCACCGATCCTGTACTTCAAGAATTTCCTTTAGTTTAATCAAGTACCTGTTTTGTCACGTAAGTTGGTCTTGGATTAGTGAATAACTCATAGCTACAAGTTCAAATCTAATACTGAGTTGCTGCCCTAGTAATTTAATAAGTCAGGAGATTAGTGACTAAATTACTAACTAAAAGGCTTAACTACTACTCATATCTCTACTACGACATATATAAGTCATGGCTTTGTGTAGTGGAACAGCCACTGATGCTGTCAATTTATCAAGTTGATAGAAGTTTTCCTTAAATGAGCTATATGCTCTTCTGGAGGTTCAGTTAACAACTTAACATATATGACCTCACTGATTGCTCATACAGGAACTATGATAATTTGTCAGGAGGGAAAATTTTGAAGTTAATAGTCGTTAATACAGTAAAAATAAGTGAACTTTTACTTAATCTATAGGCTGGGGAATTACGTCGCGTAAGACGATTCGGCTAGAACTTACATTACAAGCCGGGCTATCTTGTCTTCATCGACTTTAAGACCTACTAATTAAAGTCTCGTCCAACTCAATCTAAGACTTTAGCAGTTTATCATATAATACGTTGAGTTAGTAGTCCGAATGTATTCGTATCTGGTGAAGTTGATAATGCGCTTACTGAACGACGCACATAGTAAGCAGTTCTTGAGCTCAGATGACGGCAGCCTTGATAGCAGGGTTATGAATTAGCTACAAAATCAGCTACAAAATCAGTTACTAAATTAGTTATCATATCAGTTTGCTAACGTTACAGTTGATAAATGTAGTAATCATAATATTAACTGATATATTCTTTTGGTATGAACTATTATAATGAGTAATCTGATTAACTAAAACAGCTAATCATAATAGGTTAAAATGATCATGCACGACAGCTTTATAATCTTCTACAAATCTTATTTAGAAGCGTGAAGTAAGATTCATAATGCTTTTTCAATGCTCATAAGACTTCTTCCTACCAAACATATACATCATAAGCATATTAAACAGATGACGAAATGCTGATAATCTTCATAACGATACCAGTTAGTTCTGCTGTAGGTGACGTAGTCTTAGCATTTGTATTAGATATGTTAGCCAGAATAATTAATTATTCACTTATTTAACTGATATGTTTTTTAAGTGCGTAAACCAGACTATATTTCTTAGAAAACTCGGGAACTAAGCTGCTACAAGTAGTCTAATCATTGCCTAATATTAAGTATATTAGTTTATAAGCTCATTAATTAGTAATATCAACTGGCACAACGCCTACTCATCATAACTATAGCTTTATTAGCCATTTTGACGATTGTGTTTCTTGTTCATGTCATTTATACAGCCGAAATACGATATATAAGATTGTGTTGCAAGAATAAAGAATTAACACTATAGTTATTAACCTTAGTACTTATCATATCAACTGACATGTTTTACATTTAGCGTTTTGTAACAGACCACGATATTTCACAGAGCCAGGCAGTGTAGTAGAAACTTTATTTAGAGCAAGACTAATATTATATGAGGTCTTCTCTCTTTTCTCCTGAGATCGAAGATAAAAGAAGAACTAGGTAGCTTGAGTAATATTCCTCCGCGCGACATCTCCGAGTTGCCTCCTGTTCCGGACCGATTCATGACTGCCTCCAGTATAACTCCTATATTCGATAGACTTTACCTATAGGAATAAATGTCGTCAGCTTATCAGTATACTATGCTTAAACCCAATTTTCATAATCGTGCTTCTAGCCGTAACGTAATTTTGTCATCTTGTCTATAACCAAGGGGGTGAATTAGTCACTAATGTAGTAACTTTATAGCTACCGGGGTTGTGATTTTAGTAACTCATTGAGTTGGTAATTTTACTAACTCAAGCATTAACTTAATGAGTTATAAGTTATTAATTAACTCATTTAGTAACTCAAGTTACTACTTAGTAGTGTTTACTATAATAACTATACTTAAATATATTCTAAGAGAGGATTATAATTAATAATGAATAATCTTACTATACCACTAGTTATATATTAAAATAAGCTATTTTGATAGAGATAGATAATTAAGTTAATTTTAACTTAATGAGTAACCTATAACTTATTCAAGTTATAAGTTACTAATTAACTCATGAGTTAATCAATTTACTAACTTGAGTATTAACTTAATAATTATAATTGCTAAATTATTAATAGGCTTTACATAATATAGCAAGTCATTAATAATAAATTTATTATAATCACTATAATTAATAACAACTTTTAATCATATTAATTAATAAAGTTAGTAATAATAATCATTAGATGTAAGAGTTTAGTTAATTATAGTACCCTAATTATAACTAACTCTCACAATCCTATCATAAACTTTTATAGTTCGTAAGATTCTTACTTCAAGTACAAACTAAATTAATAAACAGGTTAACGTACTTGTACACCGAGTGAGCCATGTCACCGAGTGAGCCATGTCACCGAGTGAGCCATGTCACCGAGTGAGCCACCCCAACGCGACTATGCATCAATTCAAGCAAATAACTCAATAATAACATAAGAAAAAATACAAATCTAATCGCTAGTATTCTCATTAGCAGATAAGAGCACAATCTGACAGGTTCGCGCATTGTGTCCGGCATTTCTGCACGTTCCACAGCGTCTTGGCTTCGTTTCTATACAAGGCTTCCGATTACTACCTTCCTGCGTTTCCTGCTTTATCTACATATCTGCCTCGTTTTGAGCTATCTGATTATGTCCCTCAGCTAAAGACATAGCTCCGCTTTATCTTAGGCATTGCTTTTTTTATCTTCAACGGCGGCTTAGGGTGTTATTTATCTCCCGAAGTGATTTGACCTCTGCTTCTAAAAGAGCCATTCGATGCATAACGATTGTTATACCTTTCGCGAGATAGGAAATGCCTTTAATAATTAATATCAGCGAGCTTCCCTAATAACAAGAGATTCAGTCTATGAGCAGCGATCTTTACAGATCAGCCTCATTGCTGTTTATTAGCGTTCGAGAGGTCTAAAGGTCGGGCAGGCCAGAAGAGGTGCTTAGAGGCGTTAGTGTCTTGAACTTCACATCAAGCTTTAAAAGAACAGATTCCGGGTTATAGGGTAAAAGCCCTGCGCCCTGGAAACCCCCTAGGATATTCTTTTCTGTGAATGCCTTCTGAAAAGCGCTGAAAAACGCTGGAAAGAAGTCTTCCTTTGAGATGTGGGTTGTACCTGCGCGCATCTTCTCCTTAATTTCTTATCCATAGGCTTTCTTGAGCGGCCCAAAACAACTAATATCAAGTGGCTAAAGTATGTGAGATGAATGAGGAGGCATATAAAGCGGGATAATGTCCTTCTCTTTGTAGTAGCTGTCGAATTCGATGGATTGGTGACTTTTATAGCCATTTAGCACAAGGAGCCGATATTTGCCAACTGCGCGTGATTGAGTATGCTTCTTAAAATGCCGAATCTATTCTAGACTAATTTTATTTATTATCTAGCTGTTTAGAGATGTTGCAATAACCCAGTCGGGTGGTAGAGGGCTGTCTTTATACTAGCTAGAGAGGTGATATTAGCTGGCAACGACGATGAACAGCGGGACGCAGAACCCTTTCCCCCTAACGCCCTGAATCACAGTTGCCCATTCTTGATTACCAGGCTACATTAGTTTCGCGTTTAAAACTCGTTCTGAGCTTGTAACTACCATGCCGGCCGAGATAACGCCCATCTGAAAGCCGGTCTCATTAAAGTTATAGATATCGTCGTCTGCGATGCTGTATTTCGCGATTGTGTTCTCCATAAGAGAGAACTACGCGTTTATCGCGGCTGGATCTTCGCATAAGGCTCTTCTATAGTCGTATCTCCGAACTTGACGCGTCTTAAGCTTCTCATGGCGCGTAATAAAGCGATATGGCCAGCGGGTGCCAACTAGTAGCGCGCTACGCGCTGTAAGTAGAAGATTCGCTATTATACCCACACCACTGATCCAGGGGGAGCATGATCGCGAATCTAAATCAATTATTCTCTTAATAATCACCTTCTCTTCTAGCTCCGTTAGTTTCGCAGAGTTAGGCGGGCTATCGCGTCGTGGAGTCATGCCGTTAAGTCGGCGGCCTAGTATTACGCAGCTAACTTTATAGATCTTTGCAGCGCTTTAAATACTTAAAGATGGGTCTTTTTAGATAGCTTAAAGAGCTAGGTTAATACTGGTGTCTTTGCAGGGCGTTTCTATGATTTGTGGAGGAGGAAAGGGTGATGAAAGGTTGAAGAGTGGATTATTACGATGAGGTGGCTCACTCGGTGACATGGCTCACTCGGTGTACAAGTACGTTAGATCTATAAATTTACTAACTATTAAAGTTTAGTACAGCTTATATATAATCAGGCTTGTGAAGTAGTTACAAACGTAGTAATTATAGTACTTAGTATTTAGTCCTAAGAACAGTTTACTACATATTATAATAAGTAAAGCGACATATTTATATGTATCTTAGCTAACACATGGAAGCTTATTTAATATTCATATATTAGCTAATATCGACATATCGTTATAGCTATTACTTAATATATAAATGATATTAATAAGTTAGATATTAATTAAAATAAAGCTATTGATTAGTGTATTATATTTAGTGCAGCTAGTAGTGGCCAAAGTTGTGACTTTAACTCAGGACTTAAGCCCATAACTCAATGAGTTAAAATAAGTTAGTAAATTAACTAACTTATAACTTAATTAGTAACTCATTAACTCAGTAATTTTACTACAGTTAGTAAATTTAGTAACTCAATGAGTTACGAAAATCACAACCCTGGTAGTAACCATACTAATTACACTATAAATTGTAGTTTATTAGTAGTAACTCTTTATTATATTAGTTAGTAGCTATTATGACTAAAGGACTCACTACTAAGTACAACTTAATTTCACAACATATCATATGTATAACTAACTGTAGTTACTACATTAGTTACCATGTTAGTAAGTAATTCACAACCCTGATTATACTCCTGTAGTGAGCTGAATATACCAAATATAGTAAATCGTAGTTGATGACAGTATACTACTGTTACTAAGTACCGACGTTGTAGTAAACACTATAGTAAGTACTTTAGTAACCATTTTATAACGGTGGTTAGGCAAACTAACTAAATACTACTAAGGTGAGTTACCAAACTGATACCATTAGGTTCAAACTTTAGGTAACTACAGTGGACTATAAAGGTTATTCTCAGTACTGCAAATGGTTGTTTGGTCCTAGCTACTCATCCATAGAGTAAGTCTCTTCTCTAGTGGAATATTCCTGAGCTTCTCCATACTGGCCGTAAAACAGATTACATTTGATTATTGAAGAAAACCTTCTTGCATATGTCGTCAGTGGGACTGTCGTTTACAGTAGTGCCTCATAACTATATACTTGGAACTCCCAAGTGCACTTACTAAAAATACTATTCCGGTAACTAGCATGGCTGTGATCTTAAGTTAGGCGTTTAATCCACCAGGCTTATGAGCTAATATGTTAATGCGTTCCCACTTGATAGTGATGGATAAAGTTGCGAACAAAATTGTGTTCTGCCTGGATGATGCTTTTGTTGCTGAAATTATTAAGTTTTCAGCCATTGATTAAATTGAAAAAAATATACTTTCACTAAAAACTACTTTCATAAAGATGAGTTAGTAGCTCGAGGTTTTATTATATCTATGTACCAAATTTATGCATCCAAGATTTATGCGAGTATATCCCTGTACTACAGCCCTCAAAGTACACAAGTGATATATTTTGTGCTGTTATATGTTCTCTTATCGATAACTGTAAAGCTGATCATCATAGGATCAGAACTCCATCTGCTTTACTTCATCCTAGGTAAATTCTATATTCACCAACTTATCAAGTAATAGCTTCTTACTAACGTATAATCTTACGGACTGGTAGTACGTTTAAGTAACAGCAGATACGTTAGTTTGACCCTATCAGTAGCTTGAATTCGAACCTCGTAGCTATTCGAGCGCCACATTGAGCAGCTGTTCTAAGTTCTGCTATTGCTGAAGCATTTAAATTTTGTTCAATGATCATTTGTTGGCCTCCGAGCTGAGCTTGACTCAGCTCAAGATATTAGTAAAAGTAAATACTCAATATTCAGTCCAATGAGAGAACCGGTACATTAAGTAGCCTTTTCGACAATCGGGGTCTACGTCTACGGCGGTACCAAAGTGAATTTTTTTGAACCAGGCAGGGTTGTGAATTAGTTACTAACGTAGTAGTACTGTAGTAATAACTGTAGTCAGTTAATCTACTAACCAGAATTACTAACTACAATAGTTAACAGTAACTCTTAATTACGTTAGTTAGTAAATCTATCAACTAAAGTTGCTAACTACATCTTAGTAACTAAAGTAATCACTACAGTAATAAGAATATATATATCTTAGCTTACACAAGCCTATAAATATATAAATTCTAGGCATAAATGGCTTTATATTAAATCTAATTAACTACTGAGATACTTAAATTATAAGCTTTATATAGTATGGAAAGACCTATTAGTTCATTTACTGTAGTTCATTAACTACATCAGTTAGCAATTAGCTACTGCAGTTACTACCTAATATACTAACTATTTAACGACAGTAGTATAACTATAACCCCCTTTTACAACCCTGTCAGGTAGTGAGTGATTTGTTTACTAATTTCACCAAGTACATTAGTTAAGAACTTAAGACTGACTAATTGCTACAGTAGCTAGTATAATTAGTGTAGTTGTTATTAAATACACCAAGGTCACCAACTACAGTGGTTTCTATACCTTATAACTTTACCTTCAAGTATGTGTACTGGTGTCACATTACCCTGTAATGCGTTTCTTATACTCTATAACGTATAGCGTTATAGATTACAAGAGTTATTGAAATACTAATAATGAGTCTATTATAGCTACTACTGTAGTTTGTGGCGTCGTCGTTTGTAGTAACCAATGACTACATTAATATATACAATATTATAGTAACTACAACCAGGGTTGTGAAATCAACTCATGAGTTAAACTTGTTGAGTTTAGTAACTCATAACTTATGAGTTAATTAGTGATTAATTAACTTCTTGAGTTATGAGTTATTAATTAACTTAATAACTTATATTTGAGTTAGTAAATTGATTAACTTATGAGTTATTAAGCGAGCTAAAATTAACTTAATTACTTATTCTTTTTTAAAAATAGCTCATTTTAATATAAAATTAGTAAAATTAGCTATTAATCTTATTTATAACTAGTTAGTATGTGTCTACTTTTAGCCTTAATATAGAAAAATTACTAACTAGGTAACTTGAGCTACTTAATGAGTTATTAATTGAGTTAAAATTAACTTATAAGTACTATTTAAGTTAGTACATTTATGAACTTATTGAGTTATGAGTTACTAATTAACTCATTGGGTTAGTAGTTGAGTTACTAAGTTACTATCTCAATAAGTTACTCAATGAGTTACTAAAATCACAACCCTGGTTATCTTGATAAAAGCCAGGCTTATGAGTTAGTTACTAACGTATTAACTACTGTAGTTAGTAAATTTACTAGGTAAAGTTACTAGCTGCGCTTTAGTAACTGATGTAGTAACTACAGTTATTTATATTTCTATATTACTAAGCCTCTATAAGGCTTTTATATAAGTTGAAAGAGCTAATTGATAGACTAAATTACCTATTTTTATCATTATATGTTATATTATACATATTCAGAATAGCTTTTAGTTAATCTATTGTGTTTAGTTTAGCTGGTAGTGACTACACCAATTACACTATAAACTGTAGCTAATTAAATACATTAGTTAGCAATTAGTTACTACGGTTACTAACTCCTATAAGTTAGTCGTTAGTATAGTAATAATAGTGTAATAAACCACGATAACTCACGGAGTTAGGCAGGGTAGCAGGAGTTATATTTATAGCAAGACTAATACTTAGAGATCCTCCCTTCTTTTTCTAAGTATTAAGATAAGAAAATAGGAATTAGGCACTTAGAATAATCTTCCTTTATGCCACGCCTCCGAGCCGCACTCAACTCGTACCTGACTCTCACGTGAGTCGGACTAATCTCTCCTATGCGGCTTCACTCGTTACAAGTAGTATAACTACAACTCACTATCACAACACTGAAATTAGCTAATAATCTATAGTTAAATACGTTGATAAATATAATTCTTTTTTCTTGACTTATTAAATTAATAGTGATTTATACTCTACTTTCATTAACTTATGAATTACTTATACTACTAAAAGTATTATTAATTCATTTAAATGAGTTATTAAATCATTATCCTATGAATAAGACTATAATTTAATTTAGTTAAATTTATTAAGTTTGAGAACTTGTAATTAAATTAATTCATTACTAAGTATACGAAATAGACTAACTATACAGAGTAGTAGTAACCAGTCAATCTGATTTGTTTGAACTTGAATTCGTCATCTAGACTACGAAGAATGTTAGTCCACATTTAGCTCTTACAATCACAGTGAGTCTGGGTACTTAAATCTACCTCTTACTAACTGGCTAATAGTGGGAGGATTGGGTCATCCTTTGACGACTATATTATAAATGTCTATATGATGATTTGATTTATTCTCATGGTCATGGTAGCTCAAACATAGGTTTCAGAAATGCGCATCTCAGCAAGGGCTAACTTCATTCCTTGTCAAATTCCCAAGTCCCCGTCCGCTACACCAAATTGTGCGGATTACTGGTACCTCTACATTATACTGTACACCATATCGACCGTGGAAGCGTCGTGGCCGACTTGTGCGGGTAGTTTTGCAGGTCCGGCAACTGCTTGTTACAGGAGCCTGAAGAAGGGTAGACACCACATCTGAGATACGGTCACGGACAGATGGTCGCGTGCTGTGGTGCTGTGTCCCGAGGTGGTCGGACCATACAGATGATATCATATAAGTTGGCACGATCACCGGTCGAGGATCAAGATTTGGGAACTGTTGGTTTGTTTAGGTCTATATGAAAAAGACCATAGTGATCTTGTCTATCCACCCCGCTGGTAGCGGTAGTAATATGACTTTTGGTTGTTGAGCTTCTTGCCATACTTGTAATCGTTCCGTTTGGCGTGGAAGTCCTCGAGCTTCCGGGCACGGTCTTCGACCTGTCGGACTTCCCGTCGCTTCTGTAAGGAAACACCAGTCATGCCAGCCGAATCACGAGAAATGACAGACCGATTATTGTTCTGGCTGTCAGCATCTGGACCCTCGATAGCTTGCCGCTCAAGACGCTCATCCGCTGTTGGGTAGCTATTCAGGTTCTGGCGGTAATACTTGTTCAATGATCGATGGCCAACGGATCGGCCAGAGGGCAGGTGCATCTCATAATCGTCATAGAAAACAGCGTGGGTGTGTTTGTGTGCGTGTGAATGCCAGCCATCTGCTTGATGGCGGTTCCGCGGGTCTCGACGAGAGTGATGTGGGTGCTTTCCGAGTCGTTCGAATTGATGGAGGTGCCCTTCAGCCGGTACCGCGGTCAAGTCTGCTGAATCGAGGGAAGATGCTGAGCTGTCCGTTTCCCAGCCCTCTCCGTCCTCGTCATCCTCGTTACCACCTCCCACGGTGCCGCTGGCTCGTCGGGCACCGAGTTTCTTCGATTTGGAACTTGATTGTCTCTCTTCTTCGTCCTCTTCATCCTCATCTTCAGATGTCTCGCTGTCCGAGTAGGTTGCCCTGAAGTCGTAATAGTTACCAATTTCCAATTGCTCTTCCTCAGACTCGAAAGGTATCTTGCAGTGGCCCTTATCTCTCATGTGTGTCTGTGCGCCGAACGCAGTCGACTTCATCTTGTCACAGTAGAGACACTGGTGATACTCTTGAACTTTCCTGTGAAGATAACCGACAAGGCCTTCGAGGTCCACAAGGTAGTCCTTCTCGGGAATGAACATGCCGTGGAAACGCTCCATGTGGCTTGCATTGAGGGGAAGGGTCGGAGAGCTGTAGTTGCAGAAGATGCAAGACTTTAGTCTCGCCTGGATATCAAAATCCTTCTGCGCAGGTGTCGTAGCGTCTGAGTCCTCGTCAACTTTGGTGTCTTCCGAGGTGCTATCGGCGCCGTTCGGTGCCTTCGCGCCAGCTTGAGGATTTGATGGGCGCTTCACGGGCGATGGGCGCTGCGGCGCTTCCCCAGATCTTTGAAGGCTCTCGACAACCTGTGTGAACTCTTCCTCCGCAGCAGAGTCGATGCTGGCCCGTCGCACAGGGACAGGCTCACCGAGCGAGAATGTAGAACTGACAACAGAAGTCGTCTCATCGTTCGGACGTTTCGCTGATGCCAGCTCGTTTGCTTTGTGCTTCTGGCTGAGGAGGTGGTTCTGGTAGGCGTTCTCGCTGTAGTAGGTCTTCTGGCACACATCACATACTCGCTCAAACAGTGCCTTGTCTGCTTCGGCGGTTGATGCAGCACGTGCTTGCAGGACCTTTTCCGTGAAGACATCTGCGGTGATGGGAGGAAGAGAGGCAACTCGTCGCTTGAGGTTGTAGCGGCTGTGGTGTTACGGTCAGTACATATCAACAACACAGGGCTGGAGCAGCTCTACTCACTGCCAGTCGCTCTTCATGTGTGCCTTCTGGAGATCGATATTGCGGTAGGCAACCTGGCAGGTGTTGCATGTGTATGGGTGTGACGCCGAGGTGGCGCTCGACGGCGCCTGAGGTTGCGCACTCATGATGGTGACAGTGGTTCCTGGGGGTTATCGAGGCTCGCAAGGGTAAATCGGCGACTTCGATGCAAAGAATGAAGCCAAGGTGAAAGTTGTCCCTGTGCGAGAAGAGAAAAGTTCAGATGGAGGAGGGGCAAACAATTGTGCGTCACAGGTGCCCCTCTATGGGTGTTGGTGCACTAAAGTGACAGCGAAGGGTTCCATGTGCTTAGAAATGGGAAAACTCTTTCCGTTTCGGGGATAGCTGACAGACTTGGCCGTGCTGGGCCATAGCACAAGCTCCATCCATTACTCTACCTTTAGGTACCGAATCCTTTACCACACTCACTCACTCACTACCTTAACTAAACGCCAGACCCCTGCACATTACCATCGACGCCGCTTTAGAGCCGCCAGGCCCGCTGCTGCTGGTCGCAACAGCCCAACAGCCAGGACAGCGCCACGGGGTCTCGGTGACGCAGGTACCTTTCTCCTGTCTCCAAGTATCACCCATCCTGCCTCGCCTCACTTTGTCTCTTGCTCACGACGCTTTCCTCCCACTGATCCCAACTCCTGCGCCCAAGGCACGTGATGAGATCGACAGACTCTTGAGTCCTGCTCTACCGCTCCCCTGCCGTCGAATCGATCTCGAAGCTGCCACGTCCCATCTAGCCCAGCATCGTCGCGTCCACGACCGTTCCATAACGCCATAACTTTCGCTGTCCCAATCGGCGCCCAGGACCAAACCTCTGCCAGTACTCCCGAATCGTGCATCACGATAGATCTTATGGATGGAATCGGACGAACGCAATAGCGCGGTGTGCCCGTGCACTCGATCGATCGCTTATACACGCAAGACACCATCCGGGCGCAACCAGATGCACCTTGCCCGCCAACATGGCTGCAACGATAGGACTGTCAGACACAATAGCTCATGATGTGATCTATGACCCGGACTCCCTCGTCAGTGCTCTTTGGCGAGAAGTTCCGTTCACTCGCTTGCCTCCGGATGCTCCTGCTGAGCTTCGCGAGTATGTTGAGGAGATCCGCCACCCAAGACAGAGTTATGCTGTGCATAGCGCCAGCCGTCGTCATGATTTCCGAGACCTAGTTTCCCGGTCAGTTTGATCAAATGGCAACTCTCGTACTCGGCTCTTTCCTTGGCTAATGTATTCAATGACCAGGTTCATGATCCAACTTCGGAAAGGTTGCGGTGACCACAGCTGCGATAACTCATCATGCTTTACATGCCGTACCCGGGTTGCTGGAACAAAGCCAATTCGCAGATACTCTCCTACAAGCGCCAGAATACTAGCGGTCTATATGGCGGGCTCTGAGAACCCCTACGATCATCTCTGTGGTGGCCTCCGGCCCAACCATCCCAAGGCTTGCGATATAATGCCCGAATCGAAACGACACCTATCCCTGACGCGCGGGACAGTGAACCCGAGTCAACTTAAGAGCGGCTCGAGACCCTATCCGGAGCAGCCCGGGTCTAGCACCAATAAGCTAAAAATCCAACTACATCGCAAGGCAGACCACTGTCCGGCGAATCGAGGTCAGGTTCTTCATGGCGACCAGCAGCTTGCCCTTCCTGGGAACGATAACACGAAATCTTACTTCACCATCAGTGACCAGCCTGTCAACAAAGATCATCGTTCTTTTGCTGCTGCGACATTCGAAACCGTAGCTTTCAGGATGCTGCAGTGGCTCACACCAGGTGGCATTCACGCACTGTCTGACACATTTTCTCGTCTCCTTGGCCAGCAGCAAGATGACCCCGTGTCTATTGATCATGATGATGACTCGGGCCTTGCACGCTCTGAAACTCCACAGTCCAACACCCCTCAACCAGCTGCAACCTGTGTGCCCCCGATGCAGGACTTGCAAACAGCTAGAGATGCCGTGTCTCTGAAGCAATCGCGTAAAGTGGAGTTGGGCCATGATTCGAATCTCTTAGAGGGGATGTATCAGCCCACAAAGGCAGAGAGAAGACGGTCGACAGGATCTATGATGGTGTCCAGGGCAACTGAATGTGCAAGGAATCCGAAGCTGTGCCGCTTTGAACGATGTTCCGAAGATCGGAAACATGTTGCCATTATGGAAGACGAAGCGTTATTGAATCGTCCGGGAAGCCAAGCTTCGCTGCGAGCACCGCATTGTTCGTCTTGTGTTCGAAACACCAATTCCCTTTCGAGACCAAGAGACGCTGGTTCCATTCGCCTCAATTCGGATGACAAGGCCGCTCGGGTTGCGGAGAGATTCCACAAGAGGAGGACCGACAGTCAAGCCAATGACACTGGCACCAAAGATGACAAAAGTATTCACCGACAATATCTACAAAGACCACAAACATTGAGATGTCTCAACCCGACTCTAGTAGAGTTCGTTTGTAATGTGTACTCAGAAGATGGCACAACCGAGCGTCCACCTCTGTTCTCAGAAGATGCGGACAGCTATGGACCAGTGAATCGAGCGGCTGGTACCAAGATGATGCGCCTGAGCACCAGCAAACCATACAGCCATTCAATGTCCTGGAAAGCCTTCAACGACCAGGCCATATTCAGCGTCCTGAGCGAGCCACGCGCTTTGCTGTCATCCTTTACCCGCAATGGGAAGCTCTTGGATTCTCAGACTATGTGGTATTGCATGGTCCGCTTGACTCGAGCTACGCCTGACCTGGTTCTGCATAGTCTATGGCTAGCAGCTGAGGATCTCTTGATAGCCCCCCAAGATCTGCATAGCAATTGTCCAGTCGATTCGATACATCGACAAAAATCGTCACCGCTCTCGCAAACGGAAGCTGGTAGCCTCATTGCCATCTGCTTCCACGCGCTTGTGGCCGCAGTTCCAGTTGTGTCAGACTCCCGTACTCTGTACGAATTGTCACGGACACGCGCAAGCGGACAAGCTCTGAGCCTGAACGCAGGAAGTGTAAAACAAAACCACCTTCTAAGCCTTGATTACGATGATATTTTCTCCAGCGATCTAGCCTTGAGGCTCGCACGGCGGTTGTTTCTGGGCATCGCCGCCGGCCGACGCTATGCGGATCTTCGAACAAGGCGAGGCCACGTTCCCTTGCAAGGAGGTCGAGACTGTTTATTAGAGCCGCTCCTGGCGCAGCTTGACTTCATGAACCACGAAGCCTGTCCCAACCTGGAGTTCACGCCTGCTGATCGCCTCATGCACGAGACACGCGTGCCAACGCTCTTGCTAGACTGGGCCCGAGCTGTCCTTATGGCAGGTTGGGAAGGCCAGCCCTACTTTGCTGAAGACAACGCTTTTGGAGGAGCCATGGCATTTATCGGTACCATGTGTAAGTGCCAAGGTCCCATAGAATCCCATTGCCCATACGATTCATGATTCTTACATTGCACTTGCAGATGAAAGAAGAAACTCGCTCCTCTTGGGTGATATCCAGTTTCGAGTAGACTACTTCTCTGAGCGTTTAGACTCAGTCGAGATCCCTGTTGCGTGGGCATCACCACGGTCGCTATCGGGGGTTGGCCATATCCTCGACTATCCATTCCTGTTCACGTCAGATACCTTGGTATCATTCTTCCGGTCGATAAACTTTGCCAGGATGAGCAAGACTTATGAGGAGTCGAGCTCGCTGCAGACTCGCATGGAAGCGATTGTTCGGCCTGGGAGCCTGATCACGAACCCACACCACAAGGTCGTCCTGCAGGACCTGTTGCGAACTGCATCGGCCAAGTACCTGATTCTCGACATTGGAAGAAAGAATGTTCTTCGTGATGCATTCGACCAACTCTGGCGGCGAGAGCAACGCGAGCTGCTGCGGCCTCTCAAAGTCCATCTGGGAGAAGACGCGGGCGAAGAAGGTTTCGATTCTGGGGGCGTGCAACAGGAATTTTTCCGCATGGCTATTTCAGAAAGTCTCGATCCAATCTATGGTGCATTCAATGTCGATGAGCGGACACGAATGGCTTGGTTCGTGCCTGGTTCAGTCGTTGAGACCTGGAGATTCGAGCTGATGGGGGTCCTCGTGTCTTTGGCTCTTTACAACGGACTGACCCTCCCTGTTACATTTCCCCGCGCCTTGTATCGTAAACTTCTCGGGTGTCCGGTCACTGAGCTGCATCATATTGCCGATGGGTGGCCAGAACTGGTCAGTGGTCTGACAACGTTGCTCGAATGGGATGAAAGTAATGGCTTGGTCGAAGACGTGTTCTCTCGCACATACGACTTCTCTGTATCTGCTTTCGGCAGGTACATTTCCAGAGACATGAAAAAGCACGGCGGAGCTTGGCCTCCGTCGGTCAGCGCGGTCTCTTTGCAAGAGCTCCCTGAGACAACCGAGGAAGGGCCACTTGTCACGAATGCGAACAGGGACGAATACGTCAGCGACTATATCCGTTACTTGACAGATGTTTCTGTGCGGTCCCAATTCGAGGCGTTCGAAAGAGGTTTCCATCGCTGCCTCTGTCCCAGGTCGCTTAAACTTCTCAGCCCGTCCATTCTACAATCCCTCGTGGAGGGTATCCAGGATATCGACATTCTTGAGCTTCGACGGAACACTCGGTACGTTGGATGGGACTCCTCGCATCGCACCATCAAGGATTTCTGGTCCATCGTCAAGAAATATGATCTTGATATGCGGCGGCGGCTTTTGGAGTTTGTCACGGCATCCGATCGTGTTCCCGTGGGTGGCATGCGGAACATGCAGTTCGTGATCCAGAAGAACGGCGAGGAGGAAGGGGAGAAAGGACGGCTACCTACGGCATATACCTGCTATGGCACGTTGCTTCTGCCCGAATATACGGATAAGGAGATTCTGAAGGAACGGCTAGGAATGGCACTGGAGAATGCGCAGGGCTTTGGCTTTGCATAGATGTGGGTTAGGGGGCAACCGATACCAGCACGCTCGGAGCAACGAGCCATCATTGCACTCATGGGGGCTCGGTGGGTGCTTGTCTTATTGAAATCCGATTAGCGTGCGTCATCTCCATTGGACACCAATTGCATACATGAGGCATGACTCATTTCTCTTCTGCGAAATTTGATGACAGGACTAGTCTGACATCTGCCTGACGTTAAGGTTGAGTCTCTTGCCTGCCAGCCAACCTTTCCAGTCACTGTAGCGGTCTGTAGTAGCAGGCCAGTCCTGTAACTCAGTCGGGCATGTGTTTCCAATGATCTTCGGTACGCCATGCCATGCAAACCTCGCCTCGTTGGTCATGTATATCACATCACCAGAGCGAAGTCTCAGAAGCAGGTGCCTCTTCTCTGCTTCCCCTCGAGCAGCACCATCGGTGGTTGCGGCAACATCTTTGGGCGTGATCATAAACAGCCCATCACACCCAATGCTGAGACTGATAAGGCCCCGGTCCGTCTCTTCACTGACATCTCTGTGCATCATCATGGTGTCCCCTGGGCTGTACAAATTGACTATGGCGGCTTGAGCTCGCGTATCTGGGTATAACGCCTCGAGGAAATCGCGAACATCTGCCGGGAAGGGCGGTGGCTCGCTCTCAGGATACACTCGATTTGTCCAATCGTATTGTCCTCCAAGTGTGACCCAGTGCAGGCGCTTGTTGAGCACCCGTTTGGCTGTCAGAGGCTTGTGAACAGCCGGATCCTTGGGTTTGAAAGTCTCTGGTTCCTCGGGCGTGAGGTCGAAGAATGAGCTTTTACCCTCAGTCCCATCTGGATATGGAAGTTCGTAATGGAGGTGAAGATTGGTTTGATGTCTTGGATCTGAGAGATCCCGATGTAGCAGGCGATCGAGTAACTCAAGTTGAGCCTCGAGGGGTACCAATGATGGCGCGATTAGAAGTCCTTGTGTTTGTCAATCATGCGACCTGAGTTGACCTAGGACATGGAATGGCGTTGCTTACCAGGGAGCAGGGGATGGTAGATCACTGGCGAATCCTTCGTGGCAAGAGTGGCAAGGCTTGGATCCAACGCAGAAAAGGCAGCCTCGAGCTGTTTCTGTGTTATTGGGTCGGCATTTCTGAATCCGCTCTCGGACACTGGCGATCTTGGGTCATCTATGGCTGTGTAGTCTGCCAACTCAGAGGGCGTGAGCTTCACAATGGACTTCCACTCCGCCCTGAGCTCTGTCGAGGGCTGTTCATGAGCATCCAGCTCGTGACCGCCCGAGCCCATCACAGCTGAGTATTCGACTTCGTATCGGAAAGTCAACACGGTGAGAAGCTTTTAGTTGTGTCGTGACTATGGATGGGGACGTGGTTCCATATTCCGTGGAAAATGCAGCGCAGCTACCCTGTAGCGTCCGGTTTCTCTCATCGGTCAGGTCAAGCTTGGTGAACAAACTTCAACCTGGCATCGCTTCACTAATTTCGTTGTTTTCGGCATTGAAGGTTCACATCTCGCGAATGTTTTGTTTGCCTCTGCTTGGTTCATCTCGGCACATTCGTTGTATCCGTTTATGGGCGCGCTCTCGGTAGGCTCAGTTTGGTGTGTTCAGTACCTAAAATCGGATGCGCTCAGGGGAGAACCACAATGTCATCGTGTACCATACGCAGATGGATAACCTCATACCGCCATGCAATACGGGGCACCCCGAGGGGACCCAAAGAATGGACTACACGCTTCTACCAGCACGTCCCACCAGCATCCAGACGATATCGCTCCAGTCCTGGAAGATCTACGACCCTCTCAAAGACCACCATTCACATCACCCAGGATGGCATCGTGCCCGAGTCCATTGCGCCCCAAGACAATCGAGATATCCTGAAAGCCCATCAATTCTTCAAAAAGTGCGAGTTCCTCTACTCGGCTGCAGAAATTCGCCAACATCCCATCAATGATCATGCCATTCCAGAGATCTTGGTTCTTGGGGCCTCAAACGTGGGTAAATCCTCGCTTCTCAACAGTCTTTTCAGCAGGAAAGACATGGCCCGTGCCAGCAAGGAACCCGGCAAGACGACACTGATGAATGCGTACGGGGTTGGCCAACCTGTTACTCAACCAACTGGACCGACCAAGGACAGTCACAAGACACCAAAACATGGTCTTATATTGATGGATACGCCCGGCTACGGGTTTGGCAGCCGGTCCGAGTGGGGACAGAACATCTTGACCTACATCGAGAAGCGCAAGGCCTTCAGAGGAGCCATGCTTTTGCTGTCTGCCGAAAAGAAGCTCAACGAGGAAGACCGCTGGATCTTGGAGCAACTCGCCTCCGCGTCTACCAGGGTCATGGTTGTATTGACCAGAGTAGACAAGGTACGCGGAGGGCTGGAAGATAGCTGCTCTCAGATGGCGTTACGCGTGCGAGAGGCAGCAGAACGCCTTGAACGAGCTTTATGTCTAAAGTTCCCTGTAGAGATCTATGCAGCGTCAGCACATTCAGCTGGTGATGGCACCCAGGGTGGCATTGGCGGCCTACGGCCTGCTATTCTGGACATGGCTGGCATCGCTGTCGGCGAAACGAAGGTCGAGCAGACGAAAGAGAGCGTCAAATACACAGGCAAGGTAGTGTCATTTGATGACATCCAATGGAAGACATAGATCACGGTATTGACGAGACACCTGTACAGTAGCGGAGCTTTAATACCCAAGAATCAAATAGGGCACGAGGCTCATAAGATCTCAACATAACAGCACAGCATCTTTCTCGTGGATCATTACATACGTAGCTCAACTTGCAAGCCCACGGTACTGAGGGATTCGTCAAACATCTAGCTAGGCCAGCATTGCCAGCGAAAATGGGTCATGTGCGCTTGTCACTTACGGACTGTGTAGAATGACTCGTGCCTGGGCGACTCCGTGATCGACCTTTCCCGCCCTTGATGTCAAACAAACTCTTGATCTTCTTGAGTCGTGCCCAGCGCTCCTTGTCTTTCGCCTTCTGGTCCTCCTCGTCGCCCTCATCCGCCTCGGCCAACTCGGCATTTGGATCAGCAGGGGTCGCAGTGTCGTCAGAGCGCTTCGCACCAGCGCCATTGCCGTATGTTTTCCGGAGATGCGCTTCATTGCGGAGAGTTTGGATCAAGACCTCCCAAGCAGGCATAGGCTTCCCGCCGTCCGTATCAAAACCCGGTGAGGCTTGCGTAGCAGCATTTCTCCAAGGGCAGAAGAAACGGTGTTCACGGACGACATCCAGATGCTCCATTGGAGCAGGAATCACAACCTTGCCTGAGCTATCCACCCCCTTGCTCTTGAACATCCACAGTCCTAACCGACGAAGGCATGTCCTGCATGATACAGAATGCGAAACAGAGCCTAGTCGCGCGTCTGGTAGGCCTTGCCAACCGCAAATAGCCAAAGCCAATGCTACTGTGTTGGGCTTGGCCGGGCCGTTTTCAGAAGAGCCTTCAGTCGACGCAAAGAAGTCTTGTGGAAGCAGACGGAGCACACTGGGTATGTCAAGCTCGCATGGGAGCCGGAGGTTGAAGTCGTAAGGAAGGTGATCTTTTCTAGCAAGCAGTTCATCGTACCGTTGGCGTAAGGAGGTTCGCGCTGAGGTCGCATTGGCCAGGGGAAGTCGTAATAAAGAATCTAGAGATGACACGGTTAGACAAGCTAGTCTGTAGTGATGAAAGCAGAAAACTTACCATCACACCCTCGTTTTCGCCAAAGACAATCTTCTTGATGTGATGAGACGACGAGCTCAGCGTACTTGTCTACAAGCGCCTCACTCGACGAAGCTGCCTCGTCGACATCCTGGCCCTCCTCAGCTGGTTTGCTCGTTCGCGCCAACTTGATGACCAGTTCCTTGCTGCACAAAACACAGCGCACTGTCTCTTTTGACTGGCAAAGCCATCCTCTTTTTGCCCATTCTATCTCGCTTATCTTGTCTGGTTTCGGCGTCCACCGAGTAATGTCTTGAAAAGTTTCGAGCCGTCTCAACAGCTCGTCACGGTCGCTGGGACAGTACCTGACAGCAGGCTTTTGCGTTTGCTTCTGTCGATCGGCCTGCGAGCGGCGTGTTGATAAGGAGGCGGTCAGGTCGGTGGTCGAGGAGGGAGAGTCGAATTTAGGAGCTGTCGAGGACGGGAAGCCTAACCGCCGTCGCTTCTGGAGAAGAGCATCGTATGCAGAGGAACCGTCTTCGAGACTTGTGCGAGAATCACTCAGGCCCTGAAGCAGAGCGTTGAATTTGCGCTTCGTGGCGCTCATGGTGTGAAGCTGTGTTGCTCTGGAAGACGTCTGGGCCGCCGTCGTTGCTGGGCAAGGGTGATGGTATCAAAGAAAACAGAGGGCAGAGATCCGCCGACAGGTTGTGATGAAGGCGCTTGAGAACCAGCACAGACAAAAAAAAAGCCAACCTAGAAGCAATGGTATCGAACAGGCACCGATATCGTACAGGAAGCAAGACAACAGAGACGCTGTGAACCTGGAGATGCTGTATGATCGCGTCACGCCTTTGATGTTGCCTCAAGCCGCTCCAAGCCTCATCCGAGCGGCACCAGCCACACCAGCCACATCCTTATCTTATCAACCCACGCTGGACGCGGGACCATTCCGACCTCGCGGGCGCTGTCTCCAACTTTTTTTTTTCCCTGACCGACCGCGAAACACCAAAATTGCAATTCACCTTGCGCCTGCATTTGTCTACAAAGTACCACTTCGGCAGCGTGACAATATATTTTCGCTTTACCATCGGTAAAAAACTGGAAGTGCCGGCACGCTATTTCGCAAACTCAGTTGTTAGATTCTGCAACTCTGCGTTTCTGACGCAGGAATTGCAATTGACCTCCGATCGTCGTGATACCCTCATCACACGACTGACCGCCTCTCTGGCCCATGACTTCCGCGAAAACAGGTCTCCCCAGCTGGCTTTTTAATAACAACGTCGCGAATCCCAAGACCGAAACCGACACAAACGCAATGGCCAAGAAGGCGGCTTCCACCTCGAAAGCGGGCAGTGATGCTGCTGCACCGCCTGCCGAGCTGCTGAACCTCGTCGAGTCGTTCCTCGAGCGCAACTCATACAAGAAGGCCCTCGATGCCCTCAAAAAGCAGAGGGGAAGCAAGGAGAGTGGTTCAGTCCCGGCTAACGCCACGCTCGAGACTCTTTACGCTGCTTGGAAAGCCGGCGAGCCTAAGCCCAAGGCTACCAAGGCGAACGATGACTCCAGCGACTCCGACTCCGATTCCGACTCTTCGGACGAGAGCTCCAGCTCCAGCAGCGACAGCGAGGATGATACCGACATGGATGACGCGCCCAAGGCAGAATCCCCTGCCGCTGGAAAGCAACCTCTGAGTCTAAAGCGCAAGGCCGAGTCTTCTTCAGACGAATCAAGCTCAGAGTCTAGCTCCGAGTCTGACTCAGACTCCTCTGATGATGAGCCGAAGGCCAAGAAGCAGAAGACTGCGCCTGCCCCTGCTGCTAAGAAGAAGGATGTGAAGAAGCAGGATTCTTCTGACTCGGACTCCAGCTCAGACGATGACAGCAGCGAGTCCGACTCAAGCTCGAGTGAAAGCTCAAGTGAGAGCTCTAGCAACGACTCTAGCGACGACAGCTCCTCTGAGTCAGAGGCTGAGGCCAAGGTCGCGGCCAAGGTCCCTCTTCCCGAGTCTGATTCCGGCTCCTCCTCTTCAGACGACTCATCCTCCGACTCAGACTCTGACGCACCCACATCCAAGAAGCCGGCTTCAAAGAAGGACAGCTCCGACTCCTCCGCCACACTCGACAACCCCCCACTGCCACCCAACCCCACCCTGGAGCGCAAGAAGACCAACGAGCCCTTCTCTCGCATCCCCAAAGACATCAAGGTCGATCCCCGGTTCGCATCCAACGCCTACATCCCCATGTCGTACTCCCAGCGTGCTCATGAGGATCTGATTGTCACCAAGGGCAAGGGCTTCACCAAGGAGAAGAACAAGAAGAAGAAGGGAAGCTTCCGTGGTGGAGCGATTGATATCACGGAGAAGAAGGGCATTTACTTCGATTAGAGACAAGATGTGATAAAGGTGTCTAGATGCGAGGCACAGGGGTTTGGAGTTTGGTGATTTTGCATCATGGGAGTCTTGTTTCAGGCGATATAGAAAAGTCATTGTTCGTTCATTCGTACACTTCTTGCGCTGTAGATACATTGTGTAAGAACCCGCAGCTGCGCGAGGATATCACTGCAGAAATGCGACTGGTCGCCCACCCATGTGTACCTTTTCACCAATAAGTAAATCACAATTGCTCAAGCCGACGTCCCTCGTGACACTGCATCGAGCTCTGCGCCGTACGCCTCATCCACATCCTGGAGAAACTTTTGCCACAGCTTCTCCCACTCCCTCCTCACGGTCTTGTACTCTTGTTGGCTCAGACATGCGTGTTCCAAGCTCCAGAGGATGAGTTGCTTCCAGCCGTAAATTCCCATGGTCTCTTTCCCAACCATGACTTGGTAAAAGTCATGAGATAGCGTAGATCTAGGGACAAGTATTAGTGAAGAGTTGCGTCAAAGCAGAGCAAGGACCTTACTGGAATATTGTTCCGTTGTCGGAGTTCACCGTGCAGTGCACATTATTTGCCAGCAACGGATACATCGCATGCCCACCTATTCTCGGCGTGAGACCCAGTATCTCATTGGAGATAGGACAGACTTCGACGCAAACACCCCGAGCCTTCATCTGCTCCATGACATACGGGTGCTGCTTCAATGCAAACCCATGCCCGATGCGCTTCGAGTTCAAAAGTAACGCGTCGACAAGGTTATGATCCGTTTCTGTCCCGATGTCGAGCGTCTCGCCACAGTGGAACAGGAAGGGGATATCATGGCCAGCTTCGTCACACTTCTTCCTGAAGCGGAGAAATTCGGGAACGAAGTCGCGTATTGGTCGACCTTTGGCTTCTTCGCCAACAAGATCAAAACCTAGAGGGTATCAGTATACGTGTGCAGCAGAACAGGGAAGACCAGACCTACCAGCAATCCACTTCGGCCAACGCTCTTTGAATCTCAAGCACTCCTCTAAAGCTACCTCCACTGATGACGGTTCAAATGACCTCGGGGTACAATAGATGACTTTCAGGCCGCCAAAGAAGCGTCCCTCACGTGCTACCTGGGCCTGAAACTTCTCCACCTCATCTATGATGATTCCCATGATCCCCCAGTTGTCGATAGGACCGGTGCCATCATCGTGGTACAACTGATTACTGGTCATGAAGTTTGGCCGGATTTCGGCATACTGGATGTTGTCGTTGAGGAAATCTTCCAGACACAGCCGCGTGTATTTTCGATAAGCCGTTTCGTAGTTGAAAAGCCCCTTCATCATGCGTGTACGCCCATTAAACTTTTCCCATGCCCTGTTGACAACTTGTTAGGACATTGATTATTCAGAATGAATATGAGATGACGAGATACGTACCCTGAGGCTGTCTGGAGGTAATTGTGAGCTTCAGACTCCTCAAACACGATCTTACTCTCTAACCACGCATCCGCTGACTGGCCACTAAACTGCGCCGGAAACTGCTCCAGGAAGTCCCGAAACCTCATCGTCCTCCCTCGTACATAGTCGGCTTGAAAGAGATTCCCTGGCGTCTCCTTATCGCGCTTCAACATCGAGAACTGGATCTCGCAATCTCGCAGATTTTCTCTATCCACCAAGGGGAGTGTACTGGTGATGAACATGCGATCCATGCCCTTGGCTATGTCTAGCAGCACGTTGGGACGCAAACACGAGTTGAAGTGTATGTGTAGGTGGCCGCCTTTCGGCATTTGTCGAGCCACCTTGAAGAGTTGAGTTGAGTGTATCAGATCCACGTTTGACAGGAAATGGTCGCCTGCAAAACGGGGATGTCTCTGTCCGTGGACATCCCTCCTCGTCTCCGCACGGCTGTAGATCTCCTCGGTGTCTTGCCGCTTCAGATGTCTGATAATGGAGTCAACCCGGCGTTCCAATGCTGAAGCCTCCATACGACATTTGTGATCGAAATCCAGGGTCTGTTCCAACTTCAGCAACCTCTCTCGCGACGCAAAGTATTCTTCTGCACCACCAAAGGCATGCTGCTCGCCTGGGGGGTTCTTGAGGGTCTGCCATGACCCAATACCCGCTCTCGGATCTATACTGAGCATATTCGCTTCATGAGCATCAACGAGCCTCCTCGCTGCTGCGACATCTCTTGCAGTGTGGGACAACCCATCTTGTACTTCATGATTGCGCTCAGTCATAGTGTGTGAAGGTGCCTTCTCGGAGTCGTCATGTTCCTGCGAGAGGGAACGAGAGCACATGCCGCCCATGAACGCAGGATGTAAATGTTGTCTTCCTTAGGCTTTGCTCTCGTTTTCAAAGGGGGTGAGTGGCTGCCCAGTCGACAAGCCACGGCGCAGTAGTTGTTCGCCCCAGCTTTGACACTGATTGAGAGGTGAATGCGCACTGGAGCTGCGAGGGAGAGGAAGTCCAGAGATGACCAACAGCCCCGAATAGAACAACAGCAATATAAGAAACAAAGGCGATGAGGATCGAGCGTAACCGTTGGCACGGGCCCAATGCTGCCTATGTCTCTCCGCCGGAAGTGGTAGTCAATCACGCGCAGGACCTTGATGAGCGCTAAGAACGAGGCTTGGAGCCCGATGTGCTGGGCCTTTTGTGTCGTGTAAATCCACAAAAGGTGCAAGTCGCCCTTTGGTCGGTGACTCTTGTCGGCAGCAAGCCGCTTAAATGTATCGGTGGCAGTGTGCGAGTGAGCCTGCGATAGCGAGAAGCGAGGCTGTACCTGTCAGCTAAGCAACAACAGTGGATGCCGCCGTGTGAGCAATGTCATGGTTCAAGCTTCTACTTCGGAAAGTTACTGGCGGCGACGGGCCATCTAGAAGTGGTGCAGAGACAATGACACCATTCGCAGCGATGAGCAAGGGCGTTGATTTGGTGTATCTGCCTCAGAGTGAAGCCAGGCATTGGCATCAGATGGATGAATGGTCGCTTGTGATGGTGGTGCTCAGCCTCCCGGTTCCGGTGGGTAGCGTAGGAGGGGCGTGTGGCGTGTGGGTGGGTGGATGGTGTGTGCAGGCAGCCTTCCCATTGTACTGTATGTACAACCGACAAGCAGTGCCACTCACTAGACTACCAACCACCCCAAGACAAATCAGACCAGCTACCCTGTACAGCAGGGCGAGGATGGGCGTTTCGCAGGGCAGACAGACACACCACAACCATCTTGCATCACGGACCAACCATCTTGTACAAACTGGGTCCCCCGGACGATTGGCGGCCTGCCCCTGTGTCTCCCCCATCAAATGAGCCAAGCTACTAATCCCCGGATGGATCCAAATTACACTTTCTCGACTAGCCTCATACCGACTGGGCGGCCAACGTCAATCCCAGTGGTTGGTTCCATAGTTTCTCCAGTATGTATTCACTCACTCTGCCCTTTCGCCTGTCAGTCAGTCGTTGTTGACATTGCGGCGTAGTCAAATTGCTTCCAAAAACTGCACTTTCTGATGCTTGCTTTACACGCTGATCTGATAACTGATCCCATGCCGCCCGACGTTAGATCCATCCTTGTCTAAACCTTCGTCCAGTCCAGACCATGCGTTGTATACAGCCTGTTGTCCATTTCGCTCGTATTCCAGCACTTCAATCCTTTCGACTCCATCATCGACTGTGGCAGCAGAGCCACAGCTTCTACATGCATCATCGCTTAAGCATGCCGTGCCATCTAGCGTCATCACCACAACCTGTCACCGCCGTACGGTCCTTGGCTCAACCCCTACCCACTCTCTCAAGCTTAGGCAAAGTAGCTCTTCCAGAGTACTCCTTCAAGATCCTCAAGCTGCTCTGATGTGAAGTACTGCACTACGTGTTAATAAAAGACGAAAAGATGACATGGGTCGTCGGTACCACATACCTTTTGATCCACATTCCAGCTGTCCTGCCTGGTCTTCTTGAACTCGCTGAGGATACTCTTCGTCGCCTTGCCCACTACCCCTGGATCTCCTGCCGCCCGTCTAGCCAGCGTGGCAAGCACCTCTGGCATCCACTCGGGCGGCGGCGTTGCATAAGGGAAGGCCTCCACCAGCGCACCCAGTCCCAGCACAGCCGCATGTCGCTTTGCAATCTGGCGATGGATGTCGACCGGAGTTTCTGTGCCCGGCAGCTTACCCTTGCGCTTGGGCATCGGGTTGGCCTTGAGCTCATCCTCGAACCGCGTCTTTAGCACATGAATCATGGGGTCACGAATACGACGAGGAGAACACCGAATCATGCCAGCTAGGGTTGAAGAGGCGCATGTGCGAACCTCAAGCTGGGTGTCGCCAAGCATATCTGACACAGCGCCAAAGAGTGCCTCTCGCTGGGCACGCCGAGTTAGGAAGATGCGACGGAAGTAGACAACCTGCATATTCACGAGCGCTCGCAGGCGTTGGTGCCAGCTTGTAGCAGACTTGCCAATCCGGATCAGACCCTCAATGAAGTCTGCATCCTCACCCTCCCGGAATGGGACATTGGGCAGGTGGCGGTACACGTGATATGCAATGCGCATCAGTTCTGGGTCCTCCTTGACGTCCATCATGTGCAGGAGCTGCTCCATGAATGGGCTGGAGAAGAATGGCACAAGCTGGATACACTCATGAGAGGAAAGGGTGCAGTCAAGCCACATGAGTACTGTCTTTGAACCTGATGTGTATGGCGAAGGGGTTTGTTGGCCAGGCTCGCGCTCATGGCGCCACTGCTCCAGTCTGGCAAACACATCCCGAATCGTAGATGTGAATTCCTCAGTGGGTTGGTATGGTCGGATGCCAATAGAGGAGGCCTCCTTGTTGGCCTCCAGTAGCTTGGTTACATTCTCAAACGACTCATGGTACCGGGTTTTATAGATGACTGAGATGACCCGTCCGATAGCCTCGCGGACTGCTTTGTACGGGTGATCGAGATGCGCAAGGAAGTCTTGAAGAATGGGTTGCTCTTTTCTGAAATGCCAGCCTCCATCCGCGATGATGAACTCGAGCAGTTGGACCTTGGATGACTCCTTGAAGGCAGCATTCGAGTTCATGTCTAGTCGGAATTTGCCGAGAGCGTCGATGATCTCGTGTGAGCGTCGTGGATCCTTGGAATCGAGGATGAGGTGAAGAGCGGTAAGCCAATATGACAGATTATCAGGCGTCAGGCCATCGGCGAAAACCTTCAACATCATCGGAGCTGCAAACTCCCACACCTTGTTCCTTATCTCTGGTGGATCGTCACTTGAGCCAGCGAGCAGCGCGCCGAGAATCTCCGACGTAGCGCGGTGCTGATGTTTGTCACTCCCATCATCGTATACAACCTTCACCAGGTCCTTGATATCATCAAGGGTTACTGCTGTTTTGCCATAGTGCATAAGATCAAACACATGCATAAGCAGGTACACATTGCTCATGCGGAACCTGTCAGTGGAGGAATCCCGTGGTTCCTGCTTGAGGTAGTCAAAGCACTGTGAGAACCAATCCTTGTTCAAGATCTGGCCAATCTGCTCACGAAGCGCAGTCTCCTTCTCGTCGTATGCTGCAAAAGGCAGAGGTTTCGCCCGGAAAGCTGTGAAACTCTTCCCCCACACGAGCCACCCAGGATGATCAGAGTCCACCATGTACTCTGCATTTTCGGGTGTCTTGAATGCGTCCAGGTACGCTTTCGTGAACTGCGCATCACCCGTGCCAACGGGAATCTCAACATGATTCCTGTCACCAATCTCCTTCTCGAGGAGATAGTTGCGGTAGTCGTGGCCATAGCATGCTCGCATGTCGATGGCAGAGAAGATGGAAGTGAACGCCGTCAAATAATAGCTCCTTAGGCCCGGATGAGGGTCATTTGTTCCCTGCGCGACCAAGTCCACGAACTCTGGCGGTGCAATAGTATCGAAGCGCAGGCACAGATTCGTCGCAAAGATGGCACATCGGGTTGCGATCTTCCAATGAGCACCTTTGGCCTGCTTCGTCAACTCCAGACCGAGCTTAGCCTTGGAGCTCTCAACCTTCTCTCGGCGTTGTAAGATGAAGTCGTGGCGCTTGTCAATGCTTGCAGTAACGTCCTCGAGAGGTCGGATGGTGTCGATCACCTCGTTGTCGACGATGATAATCCGTTCGAATGCCTTGCCGAACTCGATCAGGTTGTACAAAGCTCCAGATCCCAGGTTCTGAATGGAAGGCTTATCGACGCCAGCAGTCTCAATGAACATTCGCATCGCATCAGGTGCAAATCTCCAGTCCTTGAGCAGAGTCCGAAGCAGGGAGGTGTACAGAAGGGTGTACAACCCGCCTTTGATACGATCATGGTCTGTCGCGTCCAGCGCAGAGCGAAGACCTGCTAGAATCACCGGAATGACCAACGGTTTGCCACCCACAAGCGCTTTCAAGGAGGAGTCTTGTGAGCTTTGCGCCACTCGTCGAACATCCGCATAGAGAGAGAGACAGGACTGTGCGAGGTCCAGGAGCAAACGCTTATCCAGGTCGCTCTTTTGTCTTGCAGACGCATTGTGCTTCTGTCTCAGTAGTAAGTAGGCTTCAGCCCGTCTGACCAGCAACGGACGGGGATACATCTTTCTGAGGCCCTTGATTTTGAAAGCGGCAATATCAGCCTTGTACAACCGAACATGCCTCTCGAGGGGATGAGCTGAACGCTCGATACCCACGTCAGTGATCCATGTCCTGTATGCGGAGTATAAGGCTGTGAAGCAGCTGACGTCGTCCTCTTGGTTCTTATTCAAGAATGCATGGGTTCTTGATAGGAGCTCACCGAGCTGATCTCGAAGATCATGGATGCGCTCGTACACTGGATCTCCTGGTTGCAGCATGTAGCCATCCCGGTAGCGGAACTGCGGCCGAAGCTCCTCATCATCTGCTTCGGCCAGAGGATCATCGTCGAGCAACATGGCATCCTCATCTTCAATGTCTCCTGGGACGTTGTGGGCATTGCCGTTCACCTCTCCGGAGGCACGCTTTGGGTCAAACATAGTAGCCATGCCGGCCACAGTGAGGCGGATCTGCTGCATCAATCTAGACACCTCATCTGACCACTCTTTGTTCTTTCCCTTTCGGCTGACTGGCGGATTATCGCTCATGAGAAGCTCAAGCTGCTGAGCAGCAGATTTTGTCTGAGATGCAAAGAGCTCGACGGCGAAGTCAACTTCTGGCGGCGAAGGCTGATGCCATCGAATTGTGAGCTCGGTCGGAGAAGTGGTTTTGCCCCAGTCCTCGATGCTGATTCCTCGGGACATGATATCAGGCTCGTAAAGAGCATGATCAATCGAGTACGTATGCGTCAAGTTGAGCAAGAGATGATGGATGAAGTTTGACACCAGAATCGTTGGAAGACCTCTACACTTCTCCTGCATGTATTGCGCAATGTCGAGAAGCTCATCCTTGTATACGAGGACTTCCTTACCAACATGCACCACAGCCATTGCCAGCATGCTGAGGTGCCACACGAGCGCGCGGTCTCGCGGTAAATAGTCTGTGCCAGTCGTGCGATCAGAAGCAGCATTGTTCTGCTCAATCTCGTTTCGAATGTTGACGACGAGCATGGGGATGAAGACCTTCAAAGTCTTTTGCGGGTTGACCTTGCACAGAGCATTGAGAATCCATGCCATTGCGTCTCGTGCCTGATGAACGACGTGACCGGCGACAAACGTAGCGAGTTTATCCACGGCAACATCGAAAAGCTCTGGCGAAAGAGAGGCAAACAGAGGAGAGAGAGCAGCTGGAAGCGCGTTGATGACGTTGTCCTCTGGTGTCCCGCCGCGCACTTGGTTGGCATCGGGCAGATTCTCCAAAAGGGTGAACACTTTACCCAGCAGTGTGATGATGAACTCGCCAAAGCCCGTAGTTGAGGAGCGCAAGATGTTGGCCTCATCCTCATCACTGAGCTCCTCCTTGTAATTGATCTGGATGTTCTGACCCTCGCGCTCCATGCGCTCCATCTCACCCTGCACCCATTGCATGGCTAGCGAAGTGTCATGAATGTGGGACTCTTCAGTTGCCAACGAGACCATAGGGATGCTGTACGCCACACTTTGGATAAAATTCAAGGTGTATTGCGTTTTGTTCAGATCATTGGCATCGATACCTGGCAATGCAAGTGCGAGGAGAGCAGTGATGTGGCAACGATAACCCTTGTGCTTCGACATCACATTGGCAATCATCTGCAGTCCATTCAGGCTGGACGTTGTTCTATGCACTTCCACCAAGCCCTGGAGACTTGGATAGAACTGCTGGAGAGCGCCAGGTAGAATAATATCAGGCTCAAGGTACGCCAGACCCTGCAGAGCATTATAGTAGTATTGAGATACCCGTGTGCTCTTGGAGAAAAGTCCCATGAAGGTGACGTCTTTTAATGAGCGAACGAAGCGAGCTTTGAGGGCGTCGTTGATCTTGCGGTCTGCAGGCATCCCAAGCTCACCACTTTGCTCGCGGTTCCAACGCGAGACGAATGCATCGGTGAGGAAGAGGGTCAATTGTCCCAACATAGTCGTCCAGGAGCCCTGGTTCGAGGGATGGAAGAATGTGTCGATTGACTCCATCAACCCCTCAAGGCCAGAGAGAACTGAGTCTTCTTGTTCCAAGCACTTTGGTGAGAGAGAGCTGACCACCCATCTCGCAATCATGTATGCCACGGGATGCTTCTTTTTGTCCTTCTCGAGGTAGGCACCAGCCCCTGACAGGTAGTCTAAAGGTGTGTAGGGGGAGTTGGCCTGGCCGACTGGGATCTGGGTTAACCTCAGGGCAGCTGTGAAGATAAGATCCGACTGATCCTTGGTGAAGATGCCAAACTCATCAAAAGGAACATGCTCGCAGCTCATATGATCCCTAGCCAAGCGGGAGAAGAGGTCAATGGCGAGAATATCGAAGGCCTTTGACCGGTTGAGAATCGACCACAGATGGAAGATCGTAGGGAGGAAGTGACTAGGCTGAGACTCGGTATCTTCTTTTGGAGAAGGATGGCTGGGCAGTAGGGTGTTGATGACACCAAGAACGACGAAGGCATTCGGCAGTTCGTTAACGCTGAAGAATGGTAGAAACTCGTCTAGCATCTCCCGTCGGTCCCGTGGATCGAAGTATGTATGGGCATGGGTGCAAAGCTTGAGAAGCTGTCGAGCGGAACGTCGTCTGTTCGATTGATGCGCAGGAACCTCTGAAGGCAGGACCCAGCCCTTGATCTCGTTCCATAGTGGTCGCCAATCGAGCGTGAGATCTTCCCCGGGTTTCAGGTAGTGGTTTTTCCTGCGTGAAGACAGAAGTTAGTCGCGCTCAACATGCATGTACGGAGCCGGAGTACATACCGTGTGAGTGTGAGCACCATACGGAGGAAGCGGTCCGATGCCGTAGCATCCAGACCAGGAGCCAACGCAAGAGAGTAGTAAAGCTTGGCCAGCTTCGCCCTCAACTCCCTCGTGATCTCGAACTTGAGGTTCAGCCATCCCTGAAGCTCCCTCGTCCAGTGCAGAGCACCGGGAGAGAAGTCCTCGGCCCTGATGGCAATGTAGAGCTGCTTGAGGATACCCTTAAGCGCCTCGTCGCGCTCAGCATCAGCCTCGACCGGGAATGGCAGCTGCTGGAAATAAGCGAATGTTCGGGGACGGTATCGTTTCTTATCATCTTCGTCGGACTTGGAGAAAGGCACGCCGGGGGAGGTGGCTCGCGAAATCGGCTCGTAGGAGGAGAAGCTGGAGAGGAGGTGGGCGGCTGAGGCTGCGGAGAGCGAGGCGCCTGGGCCATCATGGGGAGGGCCGGCGTTCTCATCCATTGCGACAGCTCAGTTGGTCGATGACCGGGAGAGAAGCAGTCGGGAGCGTGAGCGCCTGAAGAGCACTAGAGAATGGATTCGTATCCTCGTAACTGCTCATGGGAGGAAGCGCTGGGCCGTCGGTGGTTGGTCGTTACTAGTGGCAGCGAGCCTCGACAGCCAGTGCACGAGGGTTAAGGTACGGCAACGAATAGGCAGGGCTGGAGGTGAAGGAAAACAAAGAGGGGTCAGATGAATGCACCGAGGGGAAAGCGGTGGCACAGGACGTGCTCTATATTGGCTGCGAGGGGATATGCGGTGGTCGGTCTCGGGGAAGAAGACGAGGCGCAGGTTGAATGGGAGACGCTGATGATGATGCCAGCGGTCGCAGCCTGGTCTGTAGCGTCGAGTCTGGCAGCGGTGCACTGAGTCGACTGGCTCAACGCTGCTGTCGAGCTTAGGTGGTAGCAGCTGCGGCGTGACTACTTGCAAGTGACCCAGAAATTAAAGGGACAGTGTGTCAGAGCACAAGTACCTCACGGGTAACCTCTGCTTAGGTCCAACCCAACCCACGCGAGACAGTGGGTCCGTGCGGCTCTCCTCACGGCTCATCGGTCATCAATCCTCCGAGATGCATCATTACTGCTTCTTGATACTTTGAGGTTGATCAAAGTAAGTTGGGTGTGCTAGCGAATGGCAGTGCTGCACCTGGCCCACGCGCTTTGGCTTCCGGCCGAGCCCTTTCTAGATTGCAGGTCTGGGGAAACGTCGATCATTCACTGCTACTCAACGGCGATGGGACACACTCCTGGGTCAGTTCTCACTGTAGAAAATGACAACTGAGTCCTGGCAACGGCACAGATGTGACACAAGGAGCTGGGTGGGAAAGAAAGATCTCCAGTTGGTCAAAGATGGCTTGTATTGAGTACAATGCCTTGTGGCATTTCTTCTGCATAATCCCTTGCAATATTACCAGAGCATATATATGCTCATGTGCCTTTAGAGCGCCCATCAGCCTACGCGAGAGCCTTTGCTACCCGGGTGAAGTATCCTATGCGCCCATGCTCGCATCTTGCTGCGATGAGGGTGCTTCTCAACCTGCTCTTCTTTCGCCTGTACACTGCCAGTCGATGACGGCGACGCTGCTCTCGCTGCGGCTCGCCTGCGCTCCATAAACGCTGCTCCAGTCGATGCGCTCCTCTTGCCTTGAAATGCGCTACAAGGTGATCTGTTCTCTGCCACAGATACTCTTGAAAAGCTCTCCCGGATTGGCGATGTTGGAAGGCTAGGCCGTGGTGTGCTCGCGTGGTCGTCACTGACCCTGCGCGAGACTGTCGTTGCTCTGGATTTGCATGGTCGAGTCGAATTTGGCAAGGTTCCTGGCCATCCCTCCTCGCAGAAGCCGACCCATATAGCAGTCACAGTCATTAAGCGTTTTTGGTCGTCTGGCACATCCGTCGTCTGTTTAGGCGCAGAGCTCGGGAGAGAGCCATCGCCTGCGTAGCTAGCAGGCCGAGGACCGTGTAGTCGGGAGTAAGATGATGTGTAAGTCTCGAAGACGTCGAGGCTGTTTGGTTTGAGAGAGCCAAGGAAGGGATGCTTCCTCACCAGAGGATCCATGGTGCAGAAGCTGAATTGTGGTGACGCTATGGGCGACACAGGCTGACGCTTGACCCATCGCACAACAGCTGGGCTCCCTTGGTCGGTAATATGACAAAACTCGTAGCCACCGTTGGGTCTGCGGCTTGCACACCAAATGGATCCATCCTCCATGACGATCTCTGCAGAGCCATCCTCAGCGGCTCCGCGAGGCGTCATGACGGCCAGGATCTCCTTCTCCTTGGAGATATCGTCTCCTGTTTTCTCTTTGCCGTACCACGAAGCAAGCTTGTCATAATCGCTTCGCATGACGAGGATATCTTCGCTGTTGAGCCTGGATCCGGCGACGTCCCTGGCCGGCACTACTTCAATGGAGGGAAGAGGACGGCCATGACGTTCGCGTCGCAGCTGGAGGAGGATTCGAGGCTGTGACTTTTTATGTCTAGTGTGCGAGCCGGGGACCGGTCGGGCAAAGTGGAAGCGAGTTTTGGAGCGTCTCGTCGTGCTACACTGAGAAGAGCTGCAGGTGGTATCGCAGCTTGGCTCTGGCTCGTTGTCTTGGTCGATGTAGAGTGGGAAGGCATCGCCATCGACGCTCGTGCGTAGGCTGGAAGGGTCACTCTCCTCCTCTTGAACATCTTGAAACCTGGTGGGAAGATAATTCTTGATGAAGTAGTCGGATGATGGGCGTTCCCATAGTGATTTGGGAGAGGGAAGGAATGACGAGATGTACGACATGCCAGGCAGTAGTTGAGAAACCGGACGAGCTGCCGGTTGGGAGCCCATATCAGGCCGAGTGTCCTTTTCGGAGGGAAGGAGGATCGTTTGAAATTGATGCTGTTGTTTTGGCGCTTGTTGGTGGGCTGAGTATTCGTGGCCGTGGAGGCCAGCTCCGGCGTGAAGGAGCATCACGGACGTGGAAAGAAAGCAATCTTGTGGTGTTGCCGAGAGAAAGGTAGCAGCAGGTGAATAAGCATGTCAAAGTAGAGGAGGCCGTGGAACAGTCGTGAAAGAAAGGAGAGAGAGGTTCGAGGAATTGTACCAGTCTGGCTGAGTAAAAGTATCAGATAGCAAGGATGAGGAAGATGGGGCTGTGCGAAGACGGTATGACACCCCAGAAGGGTATCTTGAGTTGGTAAACGAATGCAGCAATGTGCTTGATTAGAGTGAGTTTGGTTTGGATCGAGGCAGGCGTAGATTAGCTTTCGAGTGATAGGCTCTGCCTTCGTATAGTTCAGTTCGCCAGCGAGAATGCCGTGGCCCTGCGCTTCGAGAAAGATGATGCCGTCCAGCAAATTGAGACTGCCAGAGCCACTTCAGATCGAATCCGAGACTCGGTAACAGCCCAAGGCGCGACGGAATGCGGATCAACGAATGTCGGCAGTGGTGTCTCCCAAGGTCTCAGCCAGCGCGTAGGCGTGTAGAACGCGCTGAATGAACCCACAAGAGCCTTTACAGGTCGGGAGGAACCCATGAAAGAAGCATAATGCCGAGTCTAGAGATGGAAAGGCTGCTGTTGGTAAAAGATGGTACCTTGGCTGTGGTAAAGGAAGAGAGTCGTCGAGTGAGGCTGAAGGATGCAGCGAAAGGAGGAGAGGAGGTGGTAAGCGACGGATGACAAAAGACGAAGAAGGCAAGGTTCGCAGTCGATGGAAGTAGTATGGAAAAAGCAGCAGCAGCAGCAGCAGCAGCAGCAGTAGTAGTAGAAGAAGAAGAAGAAGAAGAAGAAGAAGAGGGGCGACCGAGGTGAGATGGATGGGATGGCAAGACAGGAATGTCACCGAATCAGGCTCGGCCCAGGCAGGTCGTGGCTGGGTGAGATGCCGTCAAGAAGCAAGGTAAGGTAAGGTAAGGTAAGGTGAGGTGAGGTAAGGTACATGCTACAGAGTGCAGCACACACGGAATACCTGGCTTTTAGGACCTTAGGTCAGATAGATTGAGGGCTGGCTTCAGCTTGAGCTTCGCCAGTCACACATGGTCAATCAGAACACTGGGCTGAGGTGGTGAGCAGAAAACAGGCCATTACAGAAGCCATGACAGCGTCGAGAACACCCGAATCAGGGGACCATTGATTGACCAGGGATCAGGGGGTGTGTGCGTGCATGTGTGTTGTGTGTGTGCTGGTGCTGGTCGTGTGATGCGCCGCCAGCTGCAGGTCGGATCGGAGTCCGCGGCAGGATTGGATGCCGGTTGGGGCAAACAGTCTTACACGGTGCTACGGACTAGTAGCCAATTATTTAGTGGTGACTTCCTACTGATTATGGACGCTACTCCGTTCTTTACTACTAGAATTGCTTACGGCACTCGTCTGTGCCCGCACCCCGATACTGGCTGCTGGTGGCTTCGATTTAGATCGTCTCGCTAGGCTCCAGTTGTTCTGACACCGGCCTCTTGGCGGCCTGTCAGCAGCAGCAGCAGCCGCAGGAACGAACAGCAGCAGCATTTTTGTGTCGCTCCCTCTTCACACCAGTCAGCTGCTGAATCAGGACAATAATCTAATCACTGGCACTTTGGTAGCTACAGTGGCTAGCTAGCTGTTCGCAATAGCATCCGCGGGCGGCCGCATCCTCTCACTCATCACCATCCCTTCACCCTGACGCGATTACTTCCATCTGGCTACTCGTACTTAGACTACCTGACCTCGACACCGGCATTCCTGATGTACCGCATCGCAAGCTGGATCTCACGTCTCCACACCGCATCCCGTCACTGCCGGTAGTCCGACTCTACTACTCGTTCCACAAGCCACACACCTCACCTGCGATCCCCATACACGCGCGGCAAAGACGCATTCGGTGAATTGTCAACTCCGACCTCCGTGCCAGTCACCACGACTAAGCGGAGTTTGATGCCGCCAATCCTGCCCTCATCGGAGGCTAATGCCTTACTATTGCGGGATGGCCCAGCTTTTTTCTCTCCTTCTGCCCTTTTCACCTGTCAAATCAAGGCTTAGGCCGAAACTATATTCTTCCCACGCGCCCGGACAGCGCGGAACCTAAAGACCCATCCCTCATCATCCACAGCTTGCCACCGAGGTACCGGACGGGGCCTCGGGGTTCATCCAATTCCGTTCCCTGCTGGCGAGAAAATTTGAGTTGAGTAAATGAGGCAAGAGAAAAGAGAAAAGAGGAAAATCAAGTAAAAATTTGAATTGCCTCGGTCAGCGGGGATTCCAAATCGAGGCCAGACAGACAGCCCGTGTAGGGAAGACTGCCTATTGAGCAAGGGTCATGTACAATCGGCATAGTCAGTCAGCCTCATGCTGACACCTCCAACACACATGCATCCCTCCCTCAGCCTGCAAACATGTGGCTGACATGTGTTCGCTGATTCATCGAGTGCCAAGGACCGGGACGTTGGGTCAGGAGCATGTGAAGTGACATGCGCGGCTCAGTAGAGGCTGATGCATACGAAGAGAATAATATGATACCGCGGATCGTGTCAAGACTCGACGATGTCGCCGAATCCTCTCACAGCATCAAGCAGAGTCATTCTTAGGTGTAAGCTCCAGGTTCTGATGCTAATTACTATATGCTTAGCACGGAAGACGGCATCCAGAGTTGTGACCAGCCTGCGAACTCCCTTGAGCTCATGGCAAAGCTTACCCGAGCTTGAGTTTGCGCTGCCAGAGACATATAGCAATTAAAGTAAATACCCCAGCTTTTGTTGCCCGGATTCAGGCCAGCAACAGATCGTATTCCAGCACCAATATCCCCGTCCAGACACAACCCCAACCCGATGAGTCAGCCGCCAGTGCCCCGATCGGCACAGGTCCACTATCGCGACTCGCAAAGCTTCAAGCAAGCCTCGACACCCAACCTGTTACTGTCCACCCACAACATCAAGGCCAGTGACAAGCATCGCAGGCAGGCCCCGAAGTCCAAGATGCTCAAACGGCCCTGTCAACAAAAGAGGCTCCAACCAGCCTTGCTGCATGTCCCTTTATAGCGAGACCTCCAACCGATTCAACCATGAAGCGTGCACCGTTTATTCCAGGCCGCGACCAACGACATCGCCAGGCCGTGCTAGCTCTATACCGAACACTCATACGTGAGGCGCAGCGTGTGCCATTGCCGGAAAGTCAAGCCGCACATGGGACTACGAACCCAATCTCGTATCTCATTCGTAAGCGTTTTGCTTCGAATCGATCATGCACAAGCTCGCGGCTGGTCTATGCCGCCCTGGCTGCCGGCTATCAGGTTGGTCACAACCTCCTTTACTCTAAGACTCAGCACTGACACAACGCTCAGTTCATCGACGTTCTCACTAAAGCCCGCTCACCTTCCTCTCCCGAGCACGCCCGACTCCTCAATCACATCCAATCCCGCCCTCTCCCTCCACCTAAGTCTCGCCGTCCGGTTCCCCAACCTCCACCTACTCATTTCACCCGGCCCGGCCTTCTCACAAAAGTCACAAACCCCGACGGAACATATAAATACGTCCCAACAAGACCGCCGAGCCAAGACGCCAGCTGGGCAAATCGCCGCCCCCCGCATATGGGGAGAACCTCCGAGGCGCAGACCTTTATCCGCTTCCGTAAGCCGCAGCCTGTCTTCCTGACAAGGAAGTTGATCAAGCATCGGGCGATAACCGTGAGAACTGTCGCAAAGTCGAAAAAGGTGGAGAATGAGATGATGGTTGCTGCCAGGGACGAAGATATATGGGAGGAGGTTGTCGCACGGCAGATGAAGCTGGAGGGTCTCCAAGTGCCCGGAGCGGCTGATGGGATCGAAGCATCTTATCGATGGGGCGTGGCGATTTCTCGGCTATGGCATCTCTGGAAATGGGAGAGGCGGTGGTATGACCTCGTGGCTCGTGGGGATGGTCACCAAGCTTTCCTGGACGAAATCGTCAAGGTGCAGGAAGCTGCTAAGTCGGAAGACGGTAGCAGAGAAACTTCATCATTACCCAGTCCTGCTCCACAGGGGCCGCCATTGAGCAAGGTGAAGATTGCTCGGCCACAGAGCATCTACCCCTTGATGGAAGTGGTCAGGAAACTCACGGGGAGCGTACCTTTGGGTGTCGAAGCTGATCCCTTTGTTGCACCGTACTGGTCTTTGCTGGTCGAGAGCCAGGAACGACAATTGACAAGTATGCTCCCGTCATTGCAAATGGGTAAGCAACCTACGAAAGGATGATGAGACGGACGATGGCCCTTCAGCGATGACAGCGCCAGACAGAGACCAATCTATTAGAATAACTTCGAGGACCCCGAAGTACCCTGCCATGTATATTATACTCACGATGGTTTACACTTCTGGGAAGGCATTGTACCATATGTATTTCTATGGCGACTAGCATAGTTGCTAGTAGCGAGTATAATGGCAGTCAGATAAAGAACCGCCATTCATGAGATGACATATTCATCTGATATATCTAGATTTATAAATGACGTACTCATCTGAGTTGGGTCCGGGGCTTGCCGTCTATAGATCGTGCCCCTCTGAATCTGATGTGATGCATGGTATATATCGTTTACGCACAAGGCCTCAGTCGCCGCGGAATCACCAAGCACATTCGTCAATCATGTCGTATTATCCTTATCATACGTTCGTCATTTTCCATACCTCCTGTATTCCCTTTTTGCCATGTATATGTATGTTTTCCGCAGTCCATACTTTCCACCTTGCATCGCTCCTTTGCGATCAAAACTTTCGGGCAACATCCGCCCAACTAAGCCTCTTCGAAGCCTTTGAGGTCTGCCGTTCAAGCTTAGGTCTGAGTTTGGGAAGATCACCTAGCGTTGCACTATCCATAGATAACATCTCTGGAGATGACGGTGCTGATGGAGTGGTTGGCGGTGTTGTACCTGTAGAGGTCCACGAGTCTGATTGTTGCATCGTTGGCACTGGTCTGAGTACCGGGGGCGCAGGGATTCGGACGCGAATGGTTGCGTCGCTGTCGGTTTTGCCATTGGTGGAAACAGCGTTCATAGGAGCTGGCGTCGTATCGACGCTCTTACGCGAGAAGACTGATGAAGCAAGGCTGGTGTCTGTCGAGCTCGGATCTCGGAGCGATGAAGGTGTACCGGCACGAGTCGGAGTGATGGGTAAAGGGATTCTTGATATCGGGCTGCTCTTTCGCTGGTCGGTGCCATTGCCATTCATGACAATGAGGCTCCGTTGCGTTACTGGTTCAGTGACGGAGCGCAGCGCCGGTGTGATTCGACGTGTGTTCGGAAGATCAATCTGAGCACCGTTGCTGGTCGTTTGCTGTGCAGAGTGTGCTTTGACTTGTAGAGGTGGGCGATGAGGCATATTCGTCGGACGGACTTGTGATTGTGTTGGTCCTGGGATAGCAGGATTCGGAGGGAGAGCTGGACCGTTCCGTTTGCCATGGCCATGGAAGTGTCCAGATCGTCGTCGGGCACTCTCTTGAACAAGCTCTCGGCAACGCTGCTCGGCTTCTTCGAGACGTCTTTGCAGAGAAGAGACATGCTGTTCTTGCTTCCGTCGCTCGTTTTCAAGACGGCGCTCGTAAGTCTGATCTCTGCCCTCCAATTCCTCAATCCGCCTCCGTTGGCGTTCATTCTCCTGAGTCAAGCCGTCGAGCTTCTTATTCCACTCCTGCACCACGTCTTCCTCTGTTTTCCTGCAGCAACTGCCGTGATACCTCTGGTGAACGCCACCGAGTAGAAATAGGTGGTCGTGGACCTGTTGAGCTTCTGGGCGAGTCTTTGGTGTCGTGGCTGTCATCCTTCGGATAAGGTCCAGCAGCGGTTTCGGGCCAACTGTGTCTTGGCCAGCGTATTTAAATCGATGCAACGAGTCTGCCAACGCCATTTCTGATAGTCTGTTGATATAATCCTTCAGGCGTTGCTCTCTTCGAGCTAGTTGTTCCTGGCGGCCCAAGTAAGGGTCGTACTTCAGCAAGGCATCGAAGTCGTCAATTGTGCCACCGTAGAGAACAGTCGCAATGTTGAGGTAGACAAGACCAAGAGAGTACATGTCAGCCAACTGCATGCTCTTCTTGCCACCGCTATACAGTTCCGGAGCTCTCCACTTTTCCGATCCTGGTTGTCCTTCAGTGGTTGTGTGGTCCATACCGCTCACATCTTTGGATATCCCGAAGTCCGCCAAATAGACACGTTCTGGCATCAACAGGACATTGGACGGCTTGATATCGTTGTGTCGAACCTGAGTCTCATGACAGTAAGCCAAGGCCTTCGCAGTACAACCGATGACAGAGCGCAAGAATTCCAAAGGACATCTCGCAAATGGGCTGACCGGCTTGCTGCGTCCGGAGGGCTTTGGGTCGACGGCACGCAAGTCTTGTAGATCGAGGCTTTGGAACCTGTTGAGAATGTCGTCTCTGTCACCCTGTTGCAATCGGAAATGTTCGAGGTCGTCCAGAAAATCGCCGAGAGTGCAGACTGCTGCGGGCCAGATCAGAAGACAAAGCTCGCGCGAGGGGAGGATATATTGGCCGACGAGTCTCACGACATGTTCGTGGCTCAGCTTGCGCATATTCAAGCCCTCTTGGCGGAGATCATCGATCTTGAAGCCCCGGCGACCAATTCGCTTTCGAGCGAGACACACCGAGCGACAAACGACTTTGTCAACGCGACCGAAGGAGCCAGAGCCCAAAACATCAAGCTTCGAAAGACGGTTGTCGAATCGCTTAGCCTCCTCTCCTTCGAGGATCGGCTTGTGTCTAAATGCGTGGTCAGAATCGGGAGAGAGGGACGCCAAGCAAACCTCATGGGAACAGTGCACTCACGCAGAAGGCCATCTCTCTTCTTGATGCCAGGTCTCAATCTGTCGCTTTTCGAGCTCCTCCTGATCCCATCGCCAAACGCGATCGGTCGGGGTTGCTTTGCCGACGGTTGTCCAAAGGTCCCCCATGATTGGAGCCTTCACAGCGTTGCGCACTCGCCCACAAGTGGGAGCACCCCTTCTTTTTACCTGGGTCTGAAATGAGGAACCACGCTGGACACGAATGATCCCCAAATGACTCGGGCGAAGAGCATAGGCGCTCGTGAAGGTGTTGTGGAAAGGAAGGCTCGCTCCAGCAAATATTCTCAAGCTGAGAAACTTCCCCAATGGCACATTCGGTTGCGGGGGTGTCGACCGTTTAGCAGAGCCGTTTGGCTTGGGTGTTCGTGCTCAGCCGCATCAGGTCAGATCTCCCCTCATCGCCACAACCGGCTGGACGGTGGTAGGCTACGGCATGTAGCATGTTGCAAGCTTGGGTATCGGCACGGGCTGTGGAGGGGGCGCAGCGGCAGGCTGCATGGGACCCTGACAAATGGTGTTTGGCCGTTACTTCAGGCTTTGATCCCAGTATCGTTGTCGTAGTAGCAGCTGTACTCTGCATCGAAAGTGATAATCATCCAAAGTCAATCATGGATGACCGCTTGTTGAACAGAGTCCAACTGGATGCAGGATGATGGACACTGAATGCTGGTTATTGGAGGTCTCCATCCTGTAACGATGGAAAGATAGCCACGACAGGGTGCATAGGTGGCTAGGCTGCAGCTTGTCAGCATCCATACACATTCATAGGTAATGACACGCAGCCTCACAGTAGCACCTCCGACTTTTCTAGGAGATGGTGTCTTTCGTCTTATCTGTTCCTGTAGTTGTAGCAATTGGATGTCGAGTCCAGAGTTAAATACCAAGGAGCAACGGGCGGTGCGGCCTTAGAGGTCCAGGCTTGGCACTGCTGACATAACGACAAGCCGCGAATGAAGCCACCACGCTACAGTGAGCAACGGCGGCCAGTGCTCGCTAAGAGTCAAGCCGCCTGGGGGTTGAGGTCAGCACGCTCCTCTTCGTCTTCAAACCCATGGAAAGGCGACAACGAGTGCAAGTCTAGGGATAGCTGTTGTCCTGCAGCTGTTTGTCATCCCGCCATCACCTCCAATCCTCACCAGACAGGATCTCATGAGCTCGGCCTGGAGGAGGCCTCAGTGGTTCCTACTGCTACCCTCATCCATCGCCAGACCGTGAACACACACGCACGGCACTGTGAGAGCTGACTGAGGAAATTGTGACAGCTCCGACTTTCCCTCTCTGCACTGCTACCTAGCTTGGACCATACAATTATGACTATCTCAGACGATACAACGGATCTCACCCTCGGGCCTTCTTCTACTGCCGATCCTCCTGCACGGCCTTCCACTAAGCGTGCGAAACCACCAGGCAAACAAGACGGCGAACAAGGCCGCAAGCGAGCCCGCGGCAGACCACGCCTTGAACTGGACCCTGCTACCGTAGCCGATGTAAGTGCTGGTTTCTTATCCTGCCTGAGTCTCGGTTTCATCATTCTTTTTATACTGACATCCGTGTTAGCGACGCCGCGCACAACTCCGCGTTGCTCAGCGTGCATATCGGGATCGCAAAGAAGGCACGTTGACGACGCTAGAAAGGAGGGTCCAGTGTCTAGAGCAGAAACAACAGAACATGACGTCCGGCCTTGCAAACCTATATGATGCCTTCCTTGCGGAGGGTTTGGGTAGCTTGGCACCAGACCTCACCATCCGTCTCAAATCACTAGTCGAACAGTCTATGACTACGCTTGAGCGCGACACTCCAGAAGGGACGCATAGAAGTGAGTCTTCAGGTCTCGAGTCGCAAGTCTCAACTACTGCCGCTTCCGAACCTCCCTACGGAGCTACTCAATCGGATCTGGTCAATGGCCCTCTGCTCGAACAAGAGGGCAGTCTCTACAGCGCTTCGTCCACTTCTCAAGACATAACTGCACGAATGAGGGAATCAACGGCTTACATGTCGCAAGGTATTCTTGGGAGAAGTGGTTTCGCAACATATAAAGGCGGTGATCCTCTCGCCCCGATGCCAATGTTTTTCGACTGCATTGGGTGGACAGCGTCATATGCTTTCAGGGAGAAGACCTTTGGCCGCCGGATGCAACGAGCCGCTCTTGAAGCAGCCACCGAGATGTGTAATCAAGAGTATCCAGACCCTGATTGCTATACCGCTGTCTTTGGATTCTGTCTCCTCTGGGAGTCAAAGGATGAAATTCGCACCCGGATCTTGCGCTTGGTACAACGGCCTGCATCCGAGACCTTGGACGACTGGTCATTTCCTTTCGCCAGCCTCGGTGGCACCGGACAGCTTTCGAAAATGGTCTCCCTCGACAAGGTGCCTGCAGGTGCCCCTGGACAGCAAGGCTTCCTTCCCATAGGCAACTATGGCACCTTGCATAGCACAGAGACCAAGGACACCTTCCAGCCGAAACCTTTCATGGGCCCATTCTCCCCCAGCGTAGAGTCAGCCAGGGACACATATCTCGACCAGCAGATGCACATGCTGTTTCCGGACTTTGAGGGTCATTTCTACGACCCAAATGACACCGAGCTCTATCTTCGGCTTCGAGGTATCGTCATTCCGGAGCAGGTAGACTTTGTGACTGCCGAGATCAACCTTGACGATTTCTCACTCAACGATGCTGATTTCCAGCCACCCACAGTAACATCCGACTCATGCAAACATAACACATCCAAGACAACAAACGATTGGAGGATGGCTTGCATAGATCAGGGCGGACCTGAGAATCTACAAGCTCTTCTCCCCGACACCTTCTTGTCTCGAGTAGATTGGGCTGCCGGTGCAGGGGATTCGAGCATGTTTCCAGCGCCGAGCATATTGCCCATGTCACCTCTTGAGCTCGATGACTTGACTGGGGTGAAGGCTGGCGCTCCCACAGGGCGTAAAGTGAAGATCTCAATTGATGTCAACCGTCTTGTAGCAGGTATGTTCGCCTCGTATTCTCAGCGTGTCTCGTCTCATTGTTGCTGACCGACTTCGGCAGAGATCGTCCAGCATACTGTGTGCCTCGGCCGATGTCCAGGGATCCGGCCCAAGCAGATCAATCAGGCTGTCAGAATGGCCGCGACCTTGCAGCCGAGACCCTGAAGCTATTGATGATGCAAATCATTCCATGCCACCTGAAGCTACCCTTGCGCCTACATGGGAATGTTCACTTTGATACAATGGTCTAGTCTCAACGGGACTCATACAACGTAGCGCGCGCTGTGTGGGGTCAGATATGGTGGCGGGGTTGAACACACACGAGTCGCCGTCTCTCTCACCTACAAGCAACTCTGACTCTGCAACAACGTCCACGACGACCGAGGATCGGCACTTTGAATAACAAGCTTTCCTCAGCCACTCGTTGTGCTTCGCGCACGCAAGGTGTTTACAATGGAGTATGCCGAGAAGAACCATGGCGCATGGCGCTTCAAACCCCGCCTTATCATCCATGGCGGTGCAGGCAACATCCTCCGCGATAAGGTCTCGCCTGAAAAGTATGAGGCTTATAGACATGCCCTACTGACGATAGTGAGTTTCTTGATATTAATTCGCAGGCCTGGCGCTGTCTGACCTCAATACAAGTTGGCTACAACTCGGCAGTTTATGGAAACTCCGATGTCATCATCATCGAAGGAGCGAGTGGGAGTTCAGAACCTAGAGAAGCCTTCGGCTCTGGCAGTCGCGACATATGCCGTTGAGCAGCTTGAAAACATTCCGCTATTCAACAGCGGCCATGGTTCGGTCTTCACTCGTGATGGCATCAACGAGCTCGAAGCGTCAGTAATGGTGTCCCGAGGCTATCGCAAGCGCGGCGTTGGCATAACTGGACTTCGCCGTGTCCGAAATCCCATTAAACTTGCTCGTAAGATGTTGGAGCATGGCGACGAAGACCTGGCGATGCACCCTTCTGCCTGCCCTGGAAGCGACAGATTAGACATTCCCTCAGCGCAAGGCCATACCCTTCTGCATGGCGCTGCAGCAGAGCAGTTGGCCGAAGACTATGGTTTGGAACTGGTAGATCCGAAATATTTCTACACAAAGGAGCGGTGGGATGAACACGTGCGGTCTCTAAATCGTGAGAAGGCAGGCGAGGGACTAAGCACTTGGGATGTGGGAGAATATCTGCCACAAGGAACTTGTGGTGCGGTTGCAATGGATGAAACCGGCACCATATGCGTTGCCACAAGTACAGGAGGCATGACGAACAAGCTGACCGGCCGGATCGGTGATACACCAGTACCAGGCGCCGGGTTCTGGGCTGAGGAGTGGGATGAGAATGGCGACCCCACCGGAGCTGGGCTTGTCGACAAGATGAGCTCCTTACTACAGGATGCTCCTGGGCCAAGCATCGTGTTGTCGAACTATATGAAGAGTGTCTTGGCAGAGTGCTTGGGAACCTTACCTCCGATGCCAACGTTGTCAACACAGCAATGGCTTCTCAACCGTGGGTTGCGTACTACGCGGTCTATGGGGGCGTCGGGCACGGGGAACGGTGACTCTTTCATGAGAACCAGCGCATTACGCACGATGGCAGCTATGGCTCGTTGGAAGCCAGAACCCAGCTCCAAGGCCGTCAGTCACGTTGCAGGGCCTGGCGGAGAGCTACAGAGAAGTGCAGGCGATCGTTGGGGCCGAACAGGCGAAGGCGCAGGAGGGATCATTGGTATCGAGGCTGTGGTTGTGCGAGACTCGAGTGGCCGGGTGGTTGATACGAGGTCGGAGGTGGTGATGGATTACAACTGCGGTGGGATGTTTCGAGCGTGGATTAACGATGAAGGCAAGGAGATGATGAGCATCTGGTCGAACACGGGGCCTGACGAGCTACGAGGCTGAGAAGCCGTGGGATGAAGACTGGTGTAACTGTTCCTCTACCTGGATGTGCCGACAGTGATAGAACCCATGGATACACAGCCTTTCGCCCTCATAACTTCTCCTTGTGATTTTGCAATCGCCACCAAACAGACTGACCATGTATCTCATCAAGCATCCTGATCGGCATCAGCCCTTGTATTCTAAAGCCTGAGACACTGTGTTGATTTTGCCCCCCACGCGGCGGCAGCGTGTCCCGCTGTGGATCTCACCGATGCCCGAAACGGTTCGCCGGGCGGAGACCCAACAGCAGCTCCACGCGGCGGTGGGGAGGGAAGCTTAATCGAACGGCCAAGAAGTGCGAGGTCCGAGTCTGGCCGAGCGGATTCAGAAACCGTATCGACGGTTATATATTGACTGAGTGAATCTTTGAGTAAACTATAGCTGGCAAGTTGTATACTCATTCAGGGTTCTCACTCACGTTTTGGCTCACCTGTTCTTGTCACAGCCATCCATCATGCCCCTCACTGTATCGCCCGCCACAGAGGCCGACGCCGCCTCCTCCATCACCATCGAAAACGCCGCCTACGCAGGCGGACCCCTCGACGGCATCCTCTACCCAGGCCCATTCCCCCCAGAGTCATCTTCCTCCTCACGCCCCGCGCAGCTCGCCCAGGAACTCCGCAAGGACCCGACCATTCGGTTCATGAAAATTGAGGACACGGATGTGACGAGCAGAGGCGGAGATGGGAGGATTGCGTTCGCAAAGTGGCTGGTGAGAGATGCGGATTGGGAGGTGAAGAAGAATGAATATGGGCCTGGGGCGAATTTGGAGGCTTGTGAGATATTGTTTGGGCAGATGGCCAGGGCGTACAACGAGCGGTGGATTGGGAAGCCTCATGTTTGTAAGTCAACCCTCCCGACCAAAGGTATCTCACGTGAAAGTCATCCTTCTCGATACTCACACGCATCTACAGACCTCAAACTTCTCCACACAGATCCCGCTCAACAAGGCCGAGGCGCGGGCTCCCTGCTCCTCAAAGCTCTAGCTGAGGAAACAGACCGTCTTGGGCTGCCTGCCTATCTTGAAGCCACCAAGGTGGCAAAACCGCTGTACGAGAAGTTTGGATTCAAGGAGGTCGGGCAGGTATCTGGAGATTTCTCGAGATGGGGAGGACCGACGGAGCATGTGAATTATCTGATGGTGAGGGAGGCAAAGAGCTGAGGGGGCTTGAGAATTGAAAAGGGACGGTGTCCCCCTATCGACTATGCGCATAGACTCATGAGTTTGAAGGAGACCAGTATAGTGAACAAGGATCTCTTTCGCTGGGCCACCTCACGTATTGCGGCTGGCCTCTGGTGCAATATCATGATTCCAAGTGTCAAGCTGCAAGTTTTCAAACCATTAGCAGGCATGCAGAATTCCTGAATATCGACTGGGTTGTCAGTTGCTATCAGCCCTTTCCCTGGGCCTGAACAAAGCACAAGTAATCAAAGCACAATAACAAGGTGATTACTCAAGGCTGCAAATTGCGAAGCTATCTAGAAATTGCTTTCTGTAGCTTTCCGTAAGGGGGTATCATGTATATATTTGTCTGTGTTCTCCCCAACCCTCTCCTGTTCAGCTTCGCGAAAACAATCAGGGTTTCTATTGGAACGATGGCGCAGGGAAGTTGGCCATATAGTAGTTACTCGTGGCGAAAGGCAACGTCGACGAAACGTGCCGTGACATAGGAATGTTGGTGCTGTGGAATGGTGGCGCGGGAAAGCCGATTGGGGCCGATGTGCTGTTATCGAGTGGTGATGGAACCAGGTTGTCATAGTTATTAGAGAATGCTCCGTCCGGGTCTGTAGACTGTCTCTTCGCCTCGCGCCCGATTAGAGCCTCGATCGTGTCCAGAGCAGGCCGCCCCCGTTTCCGAGTCGTCAATGTTCGCGTCTCTTTCCTCAGCCGCAGCTTTACCCCCTGATCGCTGAACATTCGCGTCAATGGCGTGGACTCGGTCATCCCCGGGAATCTGCGGGGAGCATATACAGTGAACACGTTGCTGACGAGTTCAGATACAAAGCAGTAACTGCCATTCTCGGGGAACGGATCGCGTTCATAGAGTGTGAACCGGAGCCGATAACGTCCTTCCTGCTTCACGCAGAGATCTCCGAACACAAAAAATCCACCCTCTGTTGATAATGAATCTTTCAATCGATGTATTGAGGATACGAGCGAGCCCGTGAGGAACGTAGATGATACTTCTGGTAATTTGGTGTGAATATCGAAATCTTCCGGTACAAGTGTCGATGTGAGGAACAGATACGGGCCTGTCACATGTCAGAACCTTTGCAGCGACAACCTAGAGCTCTACACGAGCACTTACTGTTGTATAGGTCGCTTTTGATCTCATTCCTCTTATCAACCAACTGTACCACTGGCGGTGGATCAACTGGTTTGCGATCTGCCAGATTCAAGTCAGCAACTCTCCAACAAGGAAGCCACTCCACCTAGACTGACCTTTCTCTTTCCCCAAAGCGACCCTCGCGTGCACAGGAGCTTGCCGCAGCACCAACATTAGTTGCGAGTTTCCCACAAACTTCGTTTGTGTTGCAATATTGTCAGGTACCGAAGATAGTTCCCCCATGCCAGAGTATAAGTTTCCCAATGACGGATGCTGTGGCGTCTGGAAATGATCTCCATAGCCGAAATTATGCTGGTTTGTTGCCATTGCCTCATCGAATACGAGACTGTCGATGGGCTAAGAGTTGCCCACTTGCAGGGGAAAATCGTATCCGGTTTTCCGCCGTCGCCGCCGAGGACGAAGCGTAACTCAATCGGTGGGTGCTCGCAATGCTTCTGATGCCACTTGCCTCCCTCAATCACTTATGCGTTGACTCAGCTGAGCGTGGCTGGCCGTATCCAGCAACAGTCTTCAGCCGTCGAGCGAGTGCGATCTTCAGGAGCTGGAGCACGCCCAGAATCTTGCTTAACGTGACGGACTTCTCCTGCTGACCAATTCGATTCGGCGATCGCTCTCGGGGAATTTTCAGAGCCCGTCACAACCAGGCCGCGTAATTGTCTGAGAAGACTGACGATCCTTTGTCGAAGCCTGCGTTCTTCGAAGCGTGACGCCTCCAAGAACTCGACCAAGCAGGCCGTCACCCTACCTCCTTACACAGCTAGTCGGTACCAGAGACGATGCTCGTCCAGGGATCCGGTCGGCCTTTCGCAAAGCTGAGCCCTGGGGAGGTTCGACCTTGTCACGGTGTCTCTTTTTCGAGTGTTCGACACCTAAACGTCCCCACCCCGACAGCACTATCGAGCAAGATTGTAGACCCCAGGCTGTGAAGTGAATTCCGGTCGAGATTCAGCTTGGGTGCTGTCGTGCGAAAATCTGATCGACTAGGCTGACTTCCGTCGGTGGGCGGGTGGCTTGGATGGGGCTCAGGATGCAGGATGACAGATCGACTGGAAGAGAATAATCCGAGACGGGATCTCTATACTCTGATGTATGTTTGCGCAAGGTTCGAGGCAGTCGCTTCAAGAGGAGAGACGACAGGGTTCAAGGCTCAAGCACGACGTTGGCGAAAGCGGAGACTCTGCCTCCCCGGCGTGGTTGCAACGAGACTCGGCTGTTAGCAGGAGGGAGTGACGAGACCTTATTAAAGCTGATGTCAAAGTCGCGACGGTCTGAGAAGGATCGAGTGGCTGGCCTCGGGTCGAGTTCAGCCTCTGACGGATTCGATAGCTTCCGAAAGAAGATCCAGGGCCAATATCATCTATCCATGTGCCGTCGAAAACGGGGAGAGCATCCGTAGTGAGCAAGGCGCACACTCATATGCAGCACGAAGCAGCGTTGCATAAGGTCGGGAACCCAGAGTAGAAGCGCGTAGGAGGGGGGGCTGACATTCGTGTCGCGAATCTCATAACACAGGGCCAGGTTGGCAGTAGGATTATATCAAGGTGGTATTGCGTCGGGGGGCGGATGGGGGAACGCATGCCGGCCATTGACAGTAGCGACAGACGGCACGACGAATGTTGGCCAGCCCACATGGAGTCGATAATGGACGAATAACTGAGCAGCCTGTGACAGATAGCGAGGGAGGGGGGCCGACCAAGCCTTGAAAGTTCGTACCAGGGTGGCCTGCCGCCCATCCTGGAGAGGAGCATCACTGTTCTGCCGTCCCCATCTTTTGTACCAGACGCCACCTCGGGCGTGTAAGTAAGCACGAAGGTACATCAAGGCCACGACTCGACAAGCTGGGAATAGGGTCCGTTGAAAGTAAGGTGAGGAGGCCGAGCATAGAAGCGAGGCGCAGAGCGACGGTATAATTGCGCTCAGCATATAAGTGTGAACGCGACCAGAAGGCAGCAGCACCGCTATCCAGCTTCAGGTGCTTGATACTTTCTCCATTCGCCCGACACCTGCTTATACAGCATAAACGGGCTCGTGATCGTTTGACAGCCCTTGTCGCTGATGAGCTCATTCTTGGTTGGGAATGCCGATCCCTCAGATGGGCAGGACCCGTGTATGGTCCGACCTTGGCCGGTGAGCCTGACTATACAAATTGGTTCTAAGCATGGCCAAACCTCACTCGCGCCAGCGGCAACAAGATCGAGCTTAGGGAATCGTGGTCTCCATCGGAGCAGTGCCTTCCATGGTTCGGCCCCGTCGGTCTCGAGATGTCTGAAACCTTGCCGCATAAACACCTGTGATCTGCATGCAGCCAGCTTTCGAGAAGTGGTGACATGCAATACCGATTAAGCAGACTGGGGGATTCTTTGACATGCCAGGCTGAAGAAGGGGCACGTAATATCGCCCTAGGATCATGGATGACAGCAAAGCAAATAACCCTGCAAGGGCCGCGGGTCCGGAGCTTTGAGAGGGCATGACAGGCCATCTTGGCTCGCCCGTAGCAAGGATGTGTGTCCCATTTACCAGACTTGAGAACTTGACCTACACCAAACTAGGATCGACCGGGGGCTCGTAGGTACCTAGTTCCTCCCAGCGAACTGCACTAATGAGACACGTCGTGATAATAATATACATTGCGCAGTCAGGGGCCTTGTGGGGTTCGGAATAAAGCAAGATCGAATCTGCTGAAAATGCTGATGACCGGTGCAAATGGACCACGCAGATCAAGCCGCTTAGAGAGTATGTAGTGCCAATCTCAGACAAAGCAAGTTCTGCGGACCTTGAAGACCGTGTTAGAGAAGCTGAAAGCATGCACGGAAGATGCAATGAGAACTTGGCATCCACTTAAATGGTGGACCAGGGATCCAATGACCAGCGGCACTTGGCTGGCCTGGTGAAGATCTTCTCAAGCCGTTAGCAGGAAGCAGGGTTCAGGAGGGCGGACGGCTGCCTCGAACCTTGGAAGCTGTCCTTGATCCCCGCGACAGACCCTGGTCACCTGGCCGCTGTGGCACATTAAGACTTCTTCTGCTGCCTCTTTGAACACGGGAATGTTGTGTTCACTGTTTGGTGGTATGCCACGCATCAATATTCTGGCATTAAACATTCAAGTCGAACAATGATAGAGTTCCTCTGATGCATCGCTGGGTGGTCTGGGGAATGAGATGCAGCCAGACACTTGGCGCCGATGCACTGAGACACACTGGGTATCTAGCGTCGCCGGATCGGGTGTTCCAACGAATTTCCCTAACGGCACGATCGACCAGGGTGTCTTGAGCTTGACCACAGCCATGAGACGGCGAGGCTGTGTCGGTGTCTCAAGCGCTTCATCGGCGCGTGGCGTGAATGCGATGGCTCCCGCGTGGCCAGACCCTAGACGATATCTGCGAGACGGGCTAGGCAAGCCATCGTTCGGACGAGGCGCACGGAGGAGAGTTCCTGAAGCGTAGGAGCGAGCAGGGAAGCGTTGGGTCACAAAAGGCCCAGCCCAAGCGTCAGTTCAGGCGAGGCTCGATCTGCCGGGTATTGAAAGCCCACAGCTTGAGTGTGTGTGGTATGGCAGGGTAAACACGTTCCACGCTCCAGGTAAGGCTCCGCTAGAGGGGTGCAGCAAGCAGCCGGCAGAGTAATGCGATTGTGAGCATTAGGGTCGTCAAGGAGCTGGTTAGCTGTATGCATCTTGCGTACGGGCCCCAGAGATGGCCGATGTGCAGCACAACGGCGGATGGAGGGAGGAGTCGAAGGGTTGCAGGCACAGTGGATCAGTGACCAGCAGCTCAGTGCAAGGGCAACACTCCAAAGTGGATCATGTCGGAGTGGGCCGATGATTCTCCCGGTCAAGGCCCTGCATTGCATTGAGTGGCTGTGAGTTCCTGTGTTTGTTGCTGATGTGCGTTCGGTACCAGACCCAGAAAAAACTGCAAGCTGACCAGTCCGCTCCAGACCAGATCTTGTTGGTAAGGATGGATCTCTCCGTTCAGGTAACCATCCCACTATCAAGAACAGCCGTGATTACGACGAGTTCTCTCACGCGATGCTTTCCGAGTCTTGACTGATGAGCCGAGATGCGCGATGCTTGAGAGACGGTGATCCGCTGCGGTTGCAACGGCGCGTCACAACAGCCCAAGGCAGCGAAGCCTGATGGCAGGGTGGCCGCAATCTCTTTCGGGTAGAAACCCTGCTTATAAGAGAGAATGGTGGGTTTGCAGCCGAGTGTGATATAGGTCGACTACGCCAGTGGCACGCAACAGTGGCCAAACGGTGATGGTGAGTCGGTGAGGTGGAGGCGGCGGATGGGATGTGGTGGATGGACCTGGCGCCTGGGCTAGGCTTGCACTGGCAGTAACATAGTACAGTGTAAACACTGTAATCTCCAGCAGTTCGCTCCAGAAGCTCACCCTAATCTCGCACGGTGCACTGTCAACGGTTCACTCCACTGAAAAGTGGGTCTGCAGAAGGGGCGCCCCACCTACTCCCCCAAAATATCCGGAGGTGCAACCTTTCAGTAGTGCGTGGTGCGATGCAGGGAGGGTGGGTGCGATGCCTGCCCCCAGAGCTTCCCACAGGGCCACCACTCGAGCAGCACCACGACCGCCATCAAAGCTCCAGAGCTGGAGAACCCAGCTGAGACGAGAGGTGCTCTCCTCCGTCTGATGCTGCTGCAAGCTTCACGGCAAGGCATCGAATGGCCCACATTTTCGTGACTAGCTCTGATTCCCATTGGCTCATGGTCTTGACGTCCGATGCATGCAGCGGCAGGTACGATCCAGGTACCACCTTCACATAAAGGTAGGAATTGTTACGAACGTTCCATCGAGGTTCTTGCCTCCGAGTCCAGATTGTGCGACGGAGCGACTGCCATCGTGAAGCTGCAGCCATTGCAGTGCCTTTTGCCTTGCTGACTTCACTTTAGCTCACCCTACATCCAATGCTACTTCATACTACCTTGAGCTCCGACATAATACGCAAAGTAATAATACTACATCACGGCTTTGACCATCCGTTTTTCTCGAGACGGCTTGGGAGCATCGTCATGCTGCCTTTGCGACACTGTCCAGCCACGCTCCATCATGCGTTACCCAGCCTTTAAACACTCGTCAAATCACGACGAGGGCGCAAGGGCCGCATCTTCTCGCTGAAACCATGCCGTCAACATGACACAGCAAGCGCTCCGTGGTTCGGACCCTCAGCCCACGAAGCCTTCATGCACGACATAAGGCACCGTCGTGAGAAAGGATCAGAAGCGAGTAGAGTCGGTCTGATGGCGATGGGGCATTACTCGCTTGTCGCCGTCTGACATATTGACACCTTGACACTGACGTCCCTGTGGCAGCACTGCATGATGCACCATCCCCCAAACAGAGCTTGGAGATTGCCCTTGCCTTGACAGCTTTGTCAATTAGCTTGCCGGTTAAAGTATCGAGTCCACGTCAAGCCGACGCCCATGTCCACTACAATGCATCAGCTAGCCTCCATCAGCCCGGGGCATCAAGAGATCCTACTCTCGGCCACGCGCGGCTCATCCGCGCATACTGCCCACAGTCACCTTGCTGCGTCACAGTAGGACACCTGCTGCAGGCCGGGGCTCCTCACTACGAGATGAAAGCCTGGGGGAGCTGCAAGGCCGATCATTGTTCTGTCCGGCAACCCAATCCGATCAGACCTGTCGCAAAGCCTGGCCCGAAAAGGCTGTTCAGGTGCGCAAGGACACTTCTTCCGGCCATCAAGCCCCGCGCAAGGAAGATCTGTTTGGTGCCAGGCGCGGAGCGAACTAGCTTGCCAGTCGAGAGCCATCCCCTAAATCTCAACAGCTATGAAGGCAACCTTGGTCAAGAACCACACACCCCGAGCCAGATACATGCCCGTTCGGTTTTCAGTAGAAGCACAGCGCACATCAAGTCAACACACATCAAGAAAACACGTTCAGAATAGCAAACAGCGAATCGCAGTGTCGCAACTTAGCAACGGCTGTCACCTCTACCTAGAGCCAAGACTGGGGTCCTTTTGCTGCCGAAGGCCTGTGACAGACATGGGGCCTAGCCAATCCGTGTCAGCTTCGAGAGATGGACAACCCACCCTCAGCTCTATTTTGACTGCTGATGGTCCGGCGCCACGCGACAAACAAGTAATCAGACACTCGCTTCGAGATTTGAGCAATTACGCATGCGCCGGCTCCTGATTTCGGGTCTAATCACTTGTTTCCTGTCTCGTTTGATCCCACGATGAACTCACGAATGCCAAAACCCGGATTCACATTTGCTATTCTGGAATGGCAACTTCGAACCAAGGTGCACTTTGATGGAGGTCTGGAGGCTGCCATAACTCAACTTCCCTTCGCAATCCCTCCCAACAAACGAAACACGGCTCTTGTGTCAGCCTGTCCCGATCTGTTTCATGCAATGCCCGCGATGACTCCCAAGAACCCTGAAGACCAAAGCAGCCGCGTGTTGCAAGGACTTTGAATGGCTCATTTTACCTTGCCGATCGGACAATTTTCCAGACACGACCCGATGTCCGCTCGGCCCGCAGGATGGCACGCAACCCAAGAGCCAATTTGGACGTTGGCCTGTCTCCTTGTATTCTCTACAGGGGCTGATTGGTTGAGTGCCCACAAGGACCATCATCTGCTTGGCAAGTACTCGAAGCGAGCTATAGAGTCGAGTCTCTTATTACAAGGTTGATCTGCCCAAGCAGAGACCGGATTGACTCGATTCAGCTAGGCTTGTACGGGCGCAAAAAGCTTTTCGGATCTCACAATGTACTGCCTCGGAAAATAATCGAGCCTTGACCATGTCACTTGACATGGTTCATGTTGAACGCGGCCGAAACAGGCCAGTAACCCTTCACAGGAACCATCATGAGACGATCCGCCAGGCCATCAGAGGAGCAATGAGCTATGATAGTGGACGCGGATACTTCAAGTTCAGAGTAGAGATGTCCGAATAAGGAAAAGGGACCCGATGGGGGTTACCATCTTTATTTCCTCCTGCTTAGTTATGAAAGTCGGGTCCCCCGCCTTGTCATCCAGCTATCACGGCCCGCTAGAGACACGTCTCTGAACGATGTGAGGAAAACCAGCAACAGCCAAGGAAGAGTCCGTGGAGAACTGTTGGTTCTGTATCGTCAAATTTCGTTCTTTGTCGGATGGTCCTTGTGCACAGCTCAAGTATCGTGGTACCGGTCTGAGCCGTGGGTTCCCATACATGTGCAGTATCTAACTACGTGGAATCAATATGGCTTAGGCTCTCAAGCAGATTCCGTTCCTTGACCCTTCAGAAACACGACCATCAAATGACGCTGCTGATAGCAGTAGGCGGCGGTGTCACACCTGGAACAATTCGGCCGCCCGGACCGACTTGACGAACAAGTGAACAACGCAGCATGCATGGTCTCTCCTCGCGTGAATGGCTTCAATGGAGCGGAACAGATTCTCTCCGGGATCTTTTGTCATTGTTGATGGGCTACGAACGACCGGCATACTTGCGCATGAATCTTCTCATACCACACAAGCTCGCTGGAACGGGCCGGTAGCAGTTCCGTCCCAGAAGCAAGGTGACAGCCAGTCTCTGGTAACCCCGCCTCCTCAATGCTAGTCCAAGATCCGATGGTACCGATGCTAGACCGCCCTTTCTGCTGCAGTAGTCTCGAGCAACAGGAGGTCGATGATGCGAGGAATGGACAAACATTCACATTCCCTGAACTTTGGCCTTCAGACAGCATCACCTATGTATACGCTGAGTAAACCAGAGCCTGAGGTTACATTGTCCAAAGCTCTGAGGAACATGACGCCCCTGAAGGTGGCACAGAGAGTGTCACTTGCCCTCCGTATATGTTGAGGTGAGAGATTACAGCTCAACAGGACAGCAGGAAGGCAAGGTGCGTAGCCGTGAAGATTCTAGGGGGGTTCCTGTGCTAGAGAGTGCATCACACGATGCAAACGCTTTCGCTACGTACTCTGCATCATTCCAAGAGTATCAACAGGCGGAGACTATATCCATGCGCAGCTAAGGCCGGACACAGCAGAAGGTTCTGGGTCTGAACTGCCGAGGGGGCTGGAGACCTAGACGAATACGTCTCCATCAGTACCAACACCTGTATGCGCTGTCCAGACCCCGTTGGCTGCACTTGTATGGGCGCCCGCACCCGAGCCTGGAATGTCGTACGAAGATAGCCAGCTCGCTCGGTCGCTCAGGACCATGCACCTTGCGTATGCTGACAGGAATAGCTTCCCCCAACGGATGGATCCAGAGCGCCACAAGACGGGCCACACATGAAGGATGCTACACCGTGGCCTCGATCCGCCTGTCAAAGAGCCCCTCGAAAATGAGGCGAGTTGGGAGATGTGCAGACCAAGCATCCATCAGGCAGCTCCGCATGTGGCCACTCCATTCCGTTTCCGCGCAGTGGCACAGCAGCTGGAAATCAAGCTCGGGACGAGATGGTCTGCTTTGAGTCTGTTGCTCCGGGAGCCTTGGCCGGAGATATGACGAGAGTGGTCGATAAAGGTTGTGCCAGCCCTTTCGTTCCAGATCTTCACGACCAGGACGTACGTTCCTCGTCTTGTTTCATCCGATATGCTGGGAGTAGTTCAGTTCTTCACATTTCAATAGAATCGAAACCGAGTCTTAGCGCAGTGGCCTGGTACGATGGATAGCACCACCGCCACACAAAAACAGAGGGGCGGGCGAGGGGGTGCGAGAAGTTTGGTACACGGCGATGCCGAGCTTGGTACGCGTTATGCGTGCGCTCACGCGCGAGCAAGCAATAAGGAATCGGCCTAACCTGTAACAGAAGCTTAGTCCTGGACACGGGAATATGGAGACGTGTTTTCGTGGCCATCGGGGATACGAAGACGTTTACAAATGGCATTGTATCTGAAGTTGAAACTTTGACTGAACCTGTGCGGTAGCACTTGATGAACTGAACACGTGCCAGCAGCTGGATGGGAACTCTCACAACAAAGGTCTCAAGAGAACGATTGATCATCAAGGTTTTGCCTGCATTTTCCCTGACCAAGCGAAACTGATGAGGTATGTTGTTGCGCGGCGATGTCACTGCCAAGTCACAAGCCTAGGGTTCACTCGATCTCTGGTCGACCCACGATTGAGCCACCTCGAGAGTAAACGCATGGCATGTACCGGCGATCTAACACTAACGGATGGGAGAAGGTTGCAGCAACACTGCGTGAGATACCGGTCTCGCTGGGGCTGGTGGTAAACAACCCAAGGGACGTGCACCTAACCCCTTTGTATGACATACCCCCTTAAAGTGTGTCCTATAAGAGTACGTAAAGCTGAGCTAATATCATCCTGGTTATTTACATGCCACGAATTACTGTCTCAGGGTTAAGGGCATGTGTTTGTGTTTGTATTTCTTGTGCATATATGATCCGTTGAATGCAGATGCTCCCTCCGCTGAGATCTATCCAATCTGAACTTGTAACGCTACCGTTCAATAAATACATACGCTATTATGTTAAATGGTAAAATGCAGCACACTCGCAGTCGGTCTTTACATCGTGTCTTAACAAGCGAAGCGGCTCTTCTAGGTTGTACTTTACGCAGCAATGACTGAATTCTCCTCACTCCTCATCACAGCACCCTTCCCACCAGGACCATCTCCTCTCTCCCACTCTATCCTCTCCCGGACCATCTCTCGCTTGCACCACCGGACGGTGATGATGCCCCAGACGACCGCCCAAAGAAACGGAACAGCCCAGGCGACGCCATAAGCGGCTGTGGCAGGGACTTGGGGGATGACGGATATGACTGTTAGGGGGACGGCGAGGACGAGGGCCGGAATGGACCAGAACCAGGATTGAATGAGGAGCATGCGGCGGAAACGAGGGGAGGCGGCATATCTGGCGGAGAGGGCTTCGCGGTAGGGACGACCGGCGGAGGCGTTGACGGCAACAACGTCTTCCATGAAGTAGTAGACTGGCGGGAGGACCTATGATGGGATGTCAGCATCATGAACGTGACTCATGTCATCATGGAGACGGGATAGCCTCTATAGAGAGCGGAAGCGGTGCAAATGGATCAGCGAAAGACGTACCTTTTCACCTTTCGCAGTTGAGGAGATGCGACAAGGAGCTGGCCACCCGTAGTAATTGAACAAGTTCAAGACCAGGAGCCATCCGCCGAGACAGTAAAGCAGAGCAGGAGCAGGCATGCAGAGAACCCTCAGCCATACTTCATGCGGCGCACTGCCGATGATGAATAGGGCAGTAACGACGAAGATGGTCAAGACGCTGGCCCAGGTGGTCATGTCGAAGCACCATCTACTATCAGTCCCCAGCGGTCTGTAGAACCTCTCCTTCTTGATCAGCCTCAGCGTTCGTATCGCGAGTTCAAGATATGTTGGTCCACCCCATATTGTCGTCACGACCGCAAAAATAATCCACCCTTGGACATGGCCTGCGTAGTGCAGGCCATAGTACAATGCTATAGGCACAGCAGAGGCGTCGACGAAGACCAGGAAGGCGAAGAACCAGAGCCTCCAGCGACGACGACCATGGTGCCAGGTGAAGGGCAGCTGGGGAAGAAGGTCTGGGTGATGCTCGTAGTATTCTTTCAGGGTGTGGCCGCGGCGTTGGTATTCTTCTCGAGTCGCGGCTCGGGAGTCGTAGTAGACTTCTGCTGGGGGCCGTTGGGAGTAGGAGAGGGAGCGGCGGAAGGAGGCGCCGCCATTTGGGTAAGACTGGTCAAGTGTATGGCGACGGGGTGGGGATGGCGAAGAGTTGTTGGGATCTTGAATATGCGAGGTGAGTTGGTCGGCGGAGCGGGTCTTGAAAGTGACTGTTGGACGTGTTGGATCGTTGGAGTTTGTGCGCGAGGGCAAAAAGGAAAGAGGTTGAGTCGAGGATGAAGGCTGAAGGTCGGTTGTATTGTTCGTGCTGGTGTCAGCTATCTTGGAGTCGGGGTTGGTGTTTGATGGTACAGGGGCGAGGGTCGGATCGGCTGGAGGGGAGTCATCGCGAGGAGTGCTAGTGGCAGTGGCAGCCGGGAGGGACTGGTCAGAGCTGAGCCTCGCGCTGCCACGACGTGCTTGAGGCATTGCGTCGAGGGGATGAAGCTGAGAGTGGTTGGATCAGAATAGGGAGTTGTTGCTGGACGAGAGGCTGATCATGACCACTGTTGCAGTGTCGTGTGAAAGAGGAGGGGCAGAGGGATGATGCAAGCAACAGCACAAGGCAAATGATGGATGTGCAGGAGGTAGTAGTCCGAGCAGTCTTTCGGCACGGGATTGGAAGCAGATAAGTTGACAGGTCGGTAGATAGTCGCAAATCTTAGTATGTGGAGATTGTGGCAGGACAGACGGAGATCGGAGTGAGGCTTTGCAGCGAGAGTGTCGGGAACGGGGGAATAGTATGGAGCGTCGGTCGGATGCTTGAAGGGGTAGTGGGCTGGAGGAGAGATAGAGTTTGGTTCCAGCGCATCCGGTGATGAGGCTGTCTTGACGATGGATGATGAGCTGGGCTCAGTAAGCGGGTGCCTGAGAGAGTGTGTGTCTGCTGTGTGAGAGCCAGCATAAGGCGAGGCTGATGCAGGGTTGGGTGAGTGAGACAGACTGACCTGGAAGTGATTGAGGTCGAGGTGGCAGCTGTGGTGATGAAGATGGTGAGGAATGAAGACGAAGCTGGAGAAAGGTGAACGCACTACACACTACGAACTACTTACTGGTGGTGAAGTTTGCGTCTGGGTCTGGATCTGGGTCTGGGTCTGGGGCTCCCTCCTTCCTTGTTTTGCGGCGACGAGACTCTGCGCTACTGTCGGCTGTTGACGGATGGGGGGGACTGTTTCCAACGGGTGCTAGCAGGTGGCCGAGGTGTCAGGCCACATGGGAGCCAGTAACAGAAACAGAAACATTGGCGCTAAATGGGAGGAAACAATGCCACTGATGCGAGTAATTGATCAGTCATATCATAGCTCACACGGACAGCATTTGGCTAAGCTGCACCGGGTGGTGTGGTGATGACGTTGCCACCTCGGAGGGTTCGGGCCTGGAGCGGCAGTGGCCTCTGGTGCTGCTACTGCTACTGCTACGACGACTGCTATCGGCACCCACTGCTGTACTTGCGCTGATGCTGCAACACTTGAATGTCCTTTGTTGCATATGATCGTTGCGTTTTCACATGAAAGTGCTGGAATCGGAGGTTGACGGTTTCAAGGCTGCTGCATCTTGCATCGCTGCATTGGGCACTACGTCATGCGCCAGGCCGGGACGATCAGCCTTGGCTCGGGGCGCGGCAGGGGACTTGCTTGGCACCGGCTGTCCACTGACAGGCATAAACTACGGAGCACGGCAAGGACTGACTGGCCGACAGGGTGACAGAATAAACACAGCACCTGGCTTGTCCTGTCCAACATGGCTTACTGTGGGTTCAGTGGCACTTTTCTGCAGCGGCTGTCGCTCACGTCATTCGTTGCCAGTGTCTCCCGTTCTTGCTATTTTTAATTCCTGCCGCACATGACGTGCAACTACACAGACGACACTTCTTGGGCATTCCTCGAGTCACGCCGTCTTGGGGGCTGTCTACGCCAAGGACACGACTGCACACATCAATCACCACACTCATTCAATCTATTCATTTGGTGTTCATAAGCACCTTCAATAGCTTGTCGTAGTACGTGCACCCAAAGGCACGGGTCATCGCCATCCATGACAGCGTTGACACTAACCTGATGACAAGGGTGCACTCACAGAACACCTTCTGAGGTCAATCGCAGCATCCTACAGTCCATCAATACACAATAAACCACCCCAGTCCGCCCAGCCTACCAATATTATCATTTACACATACTTCACCCCATAATAAATGTTCGCACGCGCAACCCCCATCTCCATCTCCAGTCTTCAGCACTGTATAGGGTAGCCTCACCTCACATCCAACGCTACAGGGTAGCCAAACATCCTACCCGTCCGCATCTGCCGAACCTCCCACCTTAACCCTCTCCCCTCATCCCAGCGCCACTCACCGAAGGCCTAGCCTCCAAATCCACATCTAATCCGAACCTCGTCTCTCCTTGGAACGCGCCCATCAAAACTGATTTACCGACTGCATAACCCGTCCTCGTCGCTCGACCCCACGATCCTCATCTGGGGGGGACTAGACGCGGGGTTGCACCGCTCCGGCATCCGAGTGTCTGTTTGTCGGGAAGCATGGCAAGCACAATTGCTGGGGTCTGACTTGCTGGATGCCTGCTGGAATGGGTGTACGTTGAAGACTCGAGGTGGGTTTTCCGGGTCATGATATGGGCTTGGCTTACACGCTCGTCTGGGAGAATGAGGTTCTCGCTCCTTCGCGTCTTTGGGATTCGGGAATTATGTCCTGGCTTGCCGAGGGTGTTCACGAGGTTGAAGAGACTCTCTTATATATACATAGCCGTACACGCTTTCTCCCTCTTCTCGGGTTTCCTCTTGTATTGATCGTCACTGCTTTCGATTTGTAGCGTCTTCTACCTCCCGAAGAGAGACTCTTGACTTCGTCTCAACACGAATCCCGTCTCGTATGGCCACTCAACAGGCCTCCCTCTCCTCCTCTTTTTGACCATATCAATCTCTCGACCATTCCCCCTAACCACCAACTCCCAAAATGTCGTCCCAGAGCCTCGTCGCAACCCTCCTCTCCCTCCTAGCCCAACACTACCTCCTCGCCCTCACCACCCTCATAACCCTCTACCTCCTCAAGAACTACTTCAACAGAGGCCTCAACAAGTATCCAGGCCCGTTCCTCGCCTCTCTCACCGACTGGTGGCGTGTCTGGGATGTATATGGCCAGCATTCGGAGAAGACGCACCTGGCTCTTCATGCTAAGCATGGAGATGTCGTGAGGTTGGGACCGAATAGCTTGTCGTTTGCGGATCCGGCAGCGTTAAAGAGCATCTACGGGCTCAACAAGGGCTTTGTCAAGGTATGTTCCCTTCTGTCTACCCTTGTCATCCACTTGAGTCTTCATAATGAACTCCGCTGACATAATTACAACATAGTCCGACTTCTACATCGTCCAACAGTCAGTCGTCCAAGGCCGCCGCCTCGCCTCCCTCTTCTCTACCACCTCCGAGCCCTTCCACGCCCAATTCCGCCGCTGCGTCAACTCGGCCTTCTCCATGTCCGCTCTCGTCCAGTACGAGCCCTTCGTCGACAACACCACCAAGCTGTTCCTCTCCCAGACGGAGAAGCTCTTCGCATCAACCCCCCGAGCGAATGTCTGTGATTTCACGACGTGGCTCCAGTTCTATGCCTTCGATGTTATTGGCGAAATTACGTACAGCAAGAGACACGGTTTCTTGGAGAGGAATGAGGATGTTGAGGGGATCGTGAAGTATCTCGGCAACCTGTTCCTCTACGTCGCTCCCATCGGACAGATCCCCTTCCTTGATCTCATCTTCCTTAAGAACCCCATCTACCTCAAACTCTCGCAGTGGGGCCTCTTCGACTCGACTTTCCCTGTTGCTCGCTTCGCCCGCGCACGCATGGCCGAGCGCCTCATCCCGGAACTCAACAACACCGCCGAAACCAAGCAGCCAACCTCCGTCCTCCCTCTATCCTCCCCCAAGCCAAAGATGCAGCAGGGAAAATCTCCCGACTTGCTCTCCAAGTTCATCGCCGCCTCGGAGGCTCGTCCTGATTTCATGACATCCGATCTCGTCCAGACGATGGCTGTCTCTATGGCTTTCGCAGGCTCAGAGACAACTGCCATCTCTCTCTCCTCTACTTTCTACTTCCTCCTTCGCAACCCTGCCTATCTGGCCCGACTCCGTGCTGAAATCGACGACTTCGCAAGGAACGGTGGATTCTCAGACTACGAAACTGGACTGGTCACCTTCGCCGAAGCACAGAAGCTCCCCTACCTCCACGCCTGCATCCAAGAAGCCTTCCGTATGCACCCGGCCGCCGGTCTTCCCCTTGAGCGCATCGTGCCCCCACAGGGAGCCGAGATCGCCGGCCACTTCATCAAGGGAGGCACAATCGTTGGCTGCTCCGCCTGGGTTATCCACCGCCGACCTGAGATCTTCGGTCAAGATGTGGATGTCTACCGTCCGGAGCGGTGGTTGCCGCAGGAGGGTGCAGATCCCGAGGCAGAGGCCAGACGGATCAAGGAGATGAGCGGGATGATGTTCCAGTTCGGCATGGGAAGCAGGACGTGTATCGGGAAGAACATCAGCCTGTTGGAGATCTACAAGGTGGTGCCTAGTCTGTTGAGGAGGTTTGATGTAAGTTCCTCTGCTCTTGGGATAGCTATAACGTCGCAAAAGATGGCTAACATATCTAACAGATCGAGTTTGACGACCCGAGCAAGGACTGGAAGACCGTCAATGCCTGGTTCATCAAGCAAGTTGAATTCTATACAAGGTTCTCAAGGAGGGAAATTGTCCAATCTGAGGTGCCACTGTCTGAAAAGACAGAAGTTGCCGCGCACTGATGAAACCAAGAACGGCTTAGGTGAAAAGTGAAAAGAAGCATGTCCATAGACTGATACAAGCGCAGAATCTGCCGAGAGCGAAGGAAGCATGTCACAAGCATCATACATATATAAGCAGCAGCAGCAGCAGTAGAAGATTGCGTAAAATTGATGGGGGTATCTCGTCCTTCAAATGACACACTGTTCTTCCCATCTGTCACCCATCATCGTCATCCAGCCGGAGCGTCAAACATCTCGGCCATTACACATACTATACGTGCTGTCCAAGCTGGCCTCGTTAGCCTGCTCAACCAGCCCATCCATCCAATGGATCGTCAAACGGTATTATTCGAAGAAGAAGTGTATCCAAGGGTTGCGTTCGAGTGAGCATCAATCAGACAGGCTGCTGAACATCCGTAATTGAGCTCAGAAGCTGCCGATTCCGATCTCTCATCTCCCGATCAAGGGAATCGATTTGCTTTGCAGTAACGCGTGCTTTACTAAGCTAAAAGAGGAGGGGAGGTCAGCGAAAGGTCTTCAAGAGCGCAAAATGACACAAAACGGCTGCATCAAGCAAGGGGCTCTCGCACCGAAGCTAATGCTGCTGAAGAGTGATCTTCTTCTTCCTCACCTTCAGCCGCGTCGCTCTTCGCATTCTCGTCGTCGTCAACATTGGCGAATCTGCTGCCTGCCAGGCCCTTGGGCTTCGATGGTGTCGCATTAGCCTGCATAATGTTGTTAGCAATGACTTTTTCCCGAATATTCTCTGAAACACAACAAACCTTGGCCTCGGCAATCTCAGCATCCTTGACCTTGAGCTGCGCCTCAAGCTCCTCCACCTTCTTCTCACCCTCCTGAATCTTCGTGAGGGACTCCTCCAGCTTCTCCTCGACGGCCTTGACCTTCTTCTCGGCCTCCTCAACGAGAGTAGTCATGCTATCGTTGAGATCCTTGTAGTCAGCCGCAGCAGTCTGGCTCTTCGCATCGGCTTCAGCGCGGTGCGCCTCAAGGTCCTTGCGGCTCAGCTCGAGATCGTCTTTCATCTCAGTCAAGGCATTCTGCACCTTGGTCAATTCTGCCTTAAGCTCTGCCTCCTGTGCAGCAAGGGCCTCGGCATGAGCCTGCTTAGCAGCCTCGAGCTCCTTCTTGAGAGCATCAGCAGCAGAAGTATCGGGCTTGACGCTCTTGGCAGCATCTAGGTCCGCCAGGGCGGTCATACGCTCCATCTTCTCCTGGGCGAGCTGCTGGCTCATCTCAGCGACCTCCGCCTCTGCGTTCTCCAGTGCCTCCTGGGCGGCCCTGAGCGAGGTGTTGAGCTGCTCGTTGGTGGCGGCGTGCTCAGCAATCTTCTCGAAGGTGGAACGGTGCTCAGCCTTCATGTCGTCCATCTGCTGAGTCTGCGAGGCGCTGAGCTCTTCCATGTCCTTCTTGTACTTCTCCCTCTCGGCCTTGATGGCATCCATATCGGATAGGAAGGTGTCCATGTTCTTGCTCTGCGTCTCGAGTAGACGCTCAATTTCGGAGGCATTCTCCTGTTCAAGCTCGCGTCTGACATCAGCGATAGCCTGCTCGGTGCCAGCCTGTGCAGCTTCGAGAGCCTCCTTGGCCGCGGCCAGTTGCTCTTTCAAGCTGGTCAGCTCAGCAGTGTGGCTGTCTCCGGCGTCCTTGGCAGCAGCCAGCTCAGTCTGGTGGCTTGCAAGGGCCTTCTCAAGCTCTTCAGCATGTGACTTCTTCAGGCTCTCAATAGCCTCACTGTGAGACACTACAAGAGCCTCAAGTTCCTGGGCGTGCGAGGAACTGCCCTCGGACTTGAGAGCCTCAAGCTTCTCAGCATGACTTGCCTGCAGAGCCTCCAGCTCTTGAGCATGCTTCGATGAACCTTCACCGAGTAGCTTCTCCCTCTCGTCAGCAGCCTCCTTCTTGAGAGACTCAACAACCTCTTCGTGGGACTTCTTCAAGTCTTCAAGAGCTTGAGCGTGATTGGTCTCTGCCTCACTCTTGATGACTTCGAGCTGCTGCTTGTGGCTAGCCTTGAGGTCCTCTAGCTCGCTGAGGTGGGTATCATTGGCACCATTCTTGGCCAACTCGAGCTCTTCTGCGTGACTAGCGCGCAGGGCAGCAAGGTTGTCTTGGTGCTCCTTTTCCTTGGCCTCGAGGGCGGCCACTGCGGCAGCGTGCTCAGCTTTAGCAGCCTCGAGAGCATGTGTGCTGCCATCAGCGGCCGCAGATGAGGACTTGGTGAGCTCTTCGTGCTGGGACTTCAGCTCTGTGTGCTGCGTCTGCAGCTCCTGGTGCTGCCCCTCCAGGTCCTCAAACTTTCGCCTGAAGTGGGCCTCGCCCTGAAGAGCCTCAATCTCCTGCTCGTAGTCCTTGGAAATCTGCGCCAGACGCTCCTCGTTGGTGGCCTTGATCTTGGTCACCTCTTCCTCCTTGGAAGCGAGCGCCTGCTCGGCTTCATCGACCTTGGCTTTGGCAGTAGCCAGCTCCTCCTGGACCTTGGCAAGCTCTTCCTTGGCCGAAGTGAGCTCATCCTCCTTTGCATTCAGGCTCTCCTGGAGCTTAGCAATATCGGCGCTAGTGGTCTCGACGCTGGCCTTGACGCTCTCGGCGGACTGCTCCGCAGTCTCCAGCTTGGCCTTGAGGTCGGCAATCTCGGCCTCCATAGCAGTGACCTGGGTGATGTGGGCCTCTTCCTCTGTCTTGGCCTTGTCCTCGTTGGCACTCTCCAGAGCAGCCTGGGAGGCGGTCAGCTCATCAATCTTCTTTTGCAGCTCTGCGAGGGAAGCCTCGTGGCTGGTCTTGAGCTCGGCAATGGCAGCTTCATGAGAGGAGCTGTCGGCCTGGCCCTGGTCGAGCTGCTCCTTGTGCTTGGCCTCCAGAGCCTGGACAGCGGCATCATGCTCCTGGGACAGAGATGATCGCAGCCCGTCAAGTTTCGCTGAGTGCTCCTCTGTTGCTTTTTCAAGCGCAGCCTCGCTCTCCCGGATCTTGTCCTCGTTCTCGTTTCGAACTGTCTCCAGCGACTGCTTGACAGCCTCAAGCTCGGATTCAAGTGCCTCCTTGGCGCCAGTTGCTTCAGCGAGGTCCGTCTTGAGCTTCTCGAGCTCGCCTTCGGCAGCCTCAAGCTTCTGAGTTACCTCAGAGACCTGAGCTTCCAGCGCGGCCACGGCAGCTTCATGCTCAGCTGAAGCATCAGTTCCAGTAGCCTCGGCAGAGTCCTTGTCGGCCTGCTCACCAAGCTCCGCAACCTTGTCTTCGGAAGACTTGACCTGGGCTTTCAGACTCTCAATCTCAGCCTCACCCTCGGCAACCTTGGCCTTGAGCTCCTCGATCTCCTTGGCAGCTTCGGCATCGGGCTTCGCGGTGGCGGTACGGGAGGCAAGGCTGGTACGGGGAGCAGTGGTAGCTCCGCCAAGAGTAGAAAGCCTCTTCCTCGGCTCGGCGGTGGTGGTAGAGGCCGCAGTCGTGCGAGTGGTGGAGGGGCGGGTCGTTCCCGTGGTAGTCGCAGACGCGGTGGTTCTGGCGGTTGTCGTCCTGGGGCTGGCAGTGGAGGTGGTAGAAGTCGCAGGCTTGCGCAGAGCCGGGGTGGTCTTGCTGCTAGGGCTCGAAGTGAGGGTGCTCGTCCTGCGAGATGTGGTTGAGGAAGCCACTGACTTCTTCTCGTCCTCGCTGGCACTGACGCTGGGGCGGCTGCGGTGGGTGGAAGTGGTCGTTGGGACGTTACGGCGAAGGGTTGTGGTGGTAGGAGGTCTCGTAGGAGGCTTGCTCAGACCGCCAGTAGCTCGGGAAGATGCCGTGCCAGACGTGGCTGAGGCCCGAGCAGCAGTAGTGGCCGTAGCTGCGAGAGGACGTCGAGTGGTCGTGGTTGCGGTTCCAGCTGGACGCTTGGTTGCTGCCGTCGCTGGCTTGGTCTCGGAGGTGCTCTTTGCTGGAGCTTCGGGCGAGGTGGCAGGCTCAGAGGGAGCAGGCGTAGACTCAGCCGAGGGAGTGGCGGGAGCCTCGTCAGGCTGAGCCACCGGGGCGTTCTCGATGTCGGACATGGCTCGTGGAGAGAGGTGAAGGACGATGCGTAGTCAAAGGCAAGCTGGGAGATGAAGGTCAGCCAATGCAGCTTTGGATGGTAACCGAAGGTAGGGAAGGCATGTCGAGCAGGATAGACCCCTGGATAGTAGAATGGCATAAAGTGTGGTACGCAATGCTGGGTGTCAGGACTTACCGCTTCCAATCAATCAAATTAGCCTCTCTGCAGTTCAGCGACGCGTCTAGATGGATGGATAGTTTCCAAGGGTCGCGACAGGGGAATCAAGCTTGGGAACTCAGCAAAGAGAACACACAAACACGCAACAAGCAGACAGACGCTGGCTGACTGGGAGCAGAATGCAACCGGACTGACGATGATGCTGCTATAGCAGAGAACTATGAGGGAGGGAGGGAGGGAGTGAGGGATGCCAGGGGGAGGAGAGGCAGAGGAGAAAGGGAATTGACAGGTGGTGGTGCTGGCAGTAGTGGTGGCAGTGGTGGTCGTAGTGGCTGCAACGTCGCGAATAATTATTTCAGTAGCCAGCCAGAGGCACCTCTCCTTTCCTGTCAAGCCCCAGCACCCGCACCAGCACCTGCCAGGCCTACCTAAGCGACTCCCTAGCTGTCCCCCCATTTCCCGTCAGGTCGAGGTCTCCACTCCCAACGCACACACACCTTTCGCGTCCCCTGTCGCCGCTTGGTCCTTACCGCCATTCGACCAGGCCACAGCTTCAGCTCTAAATTAGCAGAATCAACCACCGACTAAACTGTCACCGCCCAATTTCCTGCCTGAGCGCCATTCAAACCCCATGTGACCTGTGACATCTCTCTAACTCGCTCGGCTACCGGCTTGTTGCCGATGCCGTCCGTCTGTTCGCTCTGCAATAACCACTCTGGCTCTGTTCACCGTTTAGCGCGTCAATGCCCCTGCGCACTAACCACCGCGTACCTTGAGGACCCATATGACCCGGCCAGCCGTCTCAGGCACCCTCATTACCATGTATCACAGGATTCTGAACAGAGGAAGGGAAAGGCTAATGGATTGACTCTGAACGTAGTGTTTCTACTCCCAGCGCGTGGCCAGCAATTGATGTCCACGAAGAGAGCGCCAAAAATAACAAATATTGTAGCAATTGGGGAATCAAAAGAAACAACGCCTGCTCTCACCCGTATCCCATATCCCATGTCCCCATCATCCATTGCCAGACCCTGAACGGCACTACACACGCATCTGCTGACTAGACGCAATAAAAGCCCGGAACCGCTTCTCCATTGCCTCCTTCCTCGCCTTCACCTCCGCCTCTCTCTTCTCCCGAGCTCGTCGATCTTGTTTCTTCAGCATCGCGATCCTGCGTTGCCGAGCCTCCTCTTGCTCCCGTTCTTCCCTGTCTTGTTCGAGCTGCTCGGCTATCGCCTGGTCCTCATCTCTGCTATCTTCGAAGGGGTCTTCTTCCTCTTCTTCACCATCTAGATCGATAACGGTCGAGCGGAATGGTTGCTGGGGTGTACTTCTCAGTGGTAGAGTAGCTTGTACTGGCGACGTGAGGCTTTGCCGTATCTTCTGCGTCGAAGCGATAAAAGCAGACATCCGTGCCTCGCGCTCCTCGTTTCTCTCCTGCTCCTCCAGCTGTCGAGCCTCTTCAATCCTCCCATCTCGCTCTTTAGCCAGCCTCAATCGTTCCGGATCCCGATCCTCGATGATTCTCAACCCCTCGTCCACGCTCCGCTGGAAACTCGCCAGCTGATCATGTAATCGTTCCAATGGCTTGTGATCCTCATCTGCTTTGATCCGATACTCCCTGAGATCTCCCCATAACTTCATGATGACTTCGATGAGGTAACTGGTGATGCCCAAGCTCACATTGGTAAAGTGACCAGCAGAGACAGCCTCAAAATGCCCATCCCCGGCATTGGATGCACCGCCAAGGCGGAAAGATTCGCAGAGTGTGAGCACCAACAACGGTATGAACACTCTTGTCGTAGCCTCTGCTGCCGCGGCAGGTCTATTTTGCTCATCTCGTCTCACCCCAGAGATAAGCACATCGCCCAGGTTATTCGCCATGTCCTGAGTCCATGTCACGACTTTCTTCAGGTCGTCGAGATTGTCAGAAAAGTGGGCGTTCTGCTCATCCGCGCGAGGCATCTTCGGAGAGTCCTGTATAATCTCATTGAGCGAATCAATGGCCCATAGCAAGTCTTTTGCGCCGGACCATTTTGACAAGCCGTACTTGCGGAGTCGTTTGTGCCACCTCTTTTCAGACTCATTCGCTTTTCTCAAGAGGGTCTGTCGGCAGTCAGTATTCAAGCCAGTCCAATTCTTGGACGATACCGTCTTTTCCAAGTATGCCAACTTGTCAGCTCGGACTTTGACGACAGGCCGCTTCTGTTCTAGGCCTGGGCGGCCATGTAGTTCCAGGTACGCCACGATATCATCTTCAGGTGCCAATGATACCCTGCCTTCATGTTCGGACCCTGCATCACGTGCCTCGTTGTCCCCGCCGTCCTCGTCCTCTTGGACTGCATGATTGTTTGTGTCCTGCTCTGCGTCTTGTACTGAGTTGTTCTCCGCATTATCACCACCTTCTTGGAGCGAGTCGTCTTCTTCGCCCCGTTCGCTTCCTACGAACAGCGACGAGTCACTCCGAGCGTCTGCTTCGGGCTCGTCACTGCTCTGGCGCGTCCGAAGGATGACATTCTGAGTCTCGGGCGCCAGAATGACTTGACCAGTAGAAGGCTCAGCGACCAGCGTCCGCTGATCTCTTGAACCCCGAGTCCTGATCCTGGTGTTGTACGACAAGTGCGATTGTACCGGTACTGACTCTTGTGGGCTATGTCCTAGTGCTTCTGCTTGTTGCTCTTCTTCAGGCTCTTCCTCGGGTGCAGGCTGTTGCTCCTGAGCCGGTCTTTGATTCCTTCTGTTCGTGGGTAGAACGTCACCGCGAATGCCCTCGTTGACGCTTGCGAGGAATGCGTCGCTTGGTCTCGAATCTTCTTCCTCGTCTTCTCCATTCTGAGCGTCATCACGTGTTGCCTCTGCAGTCTGCTCCCTCACTTCCGGCTCCTTTTTCTGAGTGCGCCTCCGTTTTCTTGGTGGCTGCTCAGGAACAGACTGTTCTCCTCTGGTCTCATTGACTCGCCTTGAGCGGCGCGTCGGTTGCTCTGCAGGCGGTGCTGCTGTGCTTCGCCTTGTCGTCCTTTTTGAAGGTCCTTCTTCCCGTTCATTGGGCGAGGACAGAGGAAAGTCGTAGATTTCATGCGTGGCTGATTGTCTAACAGCGCTGCGAAGGTTGGAACGAGCCATGGCTGAGGGTGTTGTTTAACGAGTCTTGGTCTTGGGCCATGAGGTGCTTCTAGTGTTGGGGGAATCGGCTGAATAGAGGCCCTAGTGGAATTTCTTGGTGAGCAAAAATGAGTGGCATAGAGACTATTGTCTCTAGAAATTCATGAGACGGGGAGTGCAAGTGCTGCAACCCATTCATTGCGTGAATGAAAGCGACGATGAAGCAAGCCAACCTCACCCATACTCACAGGAATCGCGTGGCTGGGCTGCATGGACGCGTTGAGTGAGGCCGTAACCCTGGGAGAGCGTTGTCTAACCCTGACGTCGCGGGGTCCCTGATCTGGTCAACGTGACGGATGTGGGGGCAACATGAAGCTCTTCCATCCATTTCTCATCACCATTCGCTTCCTTTCACGACTTCTATACTAGAAGTGAAAGCCAAAGCCAGGGTATCAAAGCTTCTTCTTGATCATAAAGACGATACTTGTCATCAGCAAGGCTAGTCTTTGCTTCACAACCTGCAACTTCCCATACTGGCAGCACCACCCAGCGCTGCATCCCCCACCATGGCTACAGCTTCGGAACCCTCAGAGCCATCTCCAGCAGCAGCAGCAAGTCTCCCAACTCTTGAGATCCTCGACCCTTCTACTCCCAAAACCTTCAAGAAGCCCGCAAAATGCATCCACGAAGGTCCAGACGTCTCCCGCTTCCTTACATCCCTCGCCTACCGCGACATCGGCATCTTCGTCATGCAGCTCAACCACGCTCTCATCCCTCGCCATCAACCTGGCACCAGTGTCCCGCGCATGTTTCCCTTGACACCTAACAAACAACCCTCTACTCCTTCCATTCTAGCGTTGAAGACTTTGCTTGAGAATGTTGAAGCTCTCATCGCTCAGGCACCACCGGATCCCGGACCGAGGAGGTTCGGCAATGTGAGCTTCAGAAAGTGGCATGGGCTGTTGGAAGAGCAGATGGCCGCTTTTCTTGGAGAGGGGAAGATTGGAGAGACATTCGAAACTAGCGGAGACGCTGGTGGTGCGTTGGAAGAGGTTGGCAGCTACTTCCTTGGTGGCTTCGGCAGCTCACAAAGACTGGACTACGGTACGGGACATGAGCTGAGTTTCTTGGCTTTCTTGGGATGTCTCTGGAAATTGGGATACTTCCAAGATGGTCAACAGGGAGGAGACATCGAAAGAGAGATCGTCCTCCACGTCTTCGAACAGTGAGTCGCCCCTCTTCATATCCCAGTACCGTTCTAACGACCTATAGATACCTCACCGTCATCCGCAAACTCATTCTCACATACAACCTTGAACCCGCCGGCTCCCACGGCGTCTGGGGCCTGGACGACCACTTCTTCTTGCCCTACATCTTCGGATCCGCCCAATTCACCCGCCCCATCAACGACACCGACCCGACGCCTCTCGAGGGTTCCGTCCGCGGCGCCCCGAAACCCAGCGACGTGACCTCCGTCGAGAAGGTCAACGACTACCGCTCGTCGAACATGTATTTCTCTGCGATTGGGTTTATCAACGATGTGAAGAAGGGCCCGTTTTGGGAACATAGTCCGATTTTGTTTGATGTTTCGGGGATTAGGGACGGGTGGGGGAAGATCAACAAGGGCATGATCAAGATGTTCAATGCGGAGGTTTTATCCAAGTTCCCCGTTGTGCAGCATTTCCCCTTCGGCTCGCTCTTCTCGTGGGATCAGGATCCGAAGGCTGCTGTGCCGACACAGAGTGTTCATATGGCGAATCAGCCACCGACTATGGCGCCGCCGCCGGGAGGTGTTGTTACAGGAACGGCTGCACCGTGGGCTCAGGCGACACAAATGCCCTCCACAACTGGTAATGCTGGCATTCCATACACGAGAATGGCGCCCCCAGGACCAAGGACAGGGTCATTAGCTGCCCATCCACCAACAGGCGAGTCAGGGAGATCAGAGTCGGCGAGTGCACAGATCACGGTGACCAAAGCGCCATGGGCCAAGTGATACCCCAGTATGAAGGAAAATGGCATAGATAGATCTTGATTAATACTAGCGCACTGGATTCCCAGAGGGGGTATATAGAATTCGCACAAAGAAGGCCGCACCAAGTCTCAAAAATTGAGAGATTGTGAACAAAAGATCCAAGAAGCACACAATTTGTGAAGGTCACCGCCCTTCCGACTACACTGTCAGTTAGCTCTCATTCCCATATCCTGCTTCGGTAGCATGGCACCGCCCGTTGCTCCAGGTCGGCAGGCATTTTATGCAACGGGAGCAGTCGGGGCAGCGGCGGGAGCAGCAGCTGGGGCAGGAACTGGAGCTGGGGCAGGAACCTCCTCCTTCTTGACCTCTTCTTCCTTGGGGGCCTCAGGAGCAGCCTCGGTAGCAGCAGCAGGGGTCGGGGCCGGAGCCGGGGCAGCAGCAGGTTCAGGGGCGGGAGCCGTCTCGGTCTTTGGGGGCTCAGTGGTTTCGGCCGGCGGCTCAGCTGTGGAATTATTAGCATTTTTGTTCTCGCCCCTTCTGGGGGTGTCTGGAGGTGATGTACCTGGGGCTGAGATGCCGGGAGCAGCACCCTCGACTTCGGGCTTCGCCTCAGCCTTAGCTTCAGGGGCGGGCGCAGAAGGTTCGGCTGTGAGCTGGGTGTTAGACGAGTATATCTCGCATACGTGCGGAAGCTTTTCTTGGGCCTTTGGAGATAGCGAAACAGGACATGGAAACCGCTTCACAGGATGATCACTTCAAGAGGAGACATGACAAGCAAGCAAGCAAGGAGAATTGAGACGTATGCGCACAACAAAAATTCGCCACGACATGATGTCCGTCCCTTGTTTAAGATCAAATACAGCATATTCTCCCACTGGGTAGAGGCAGACGTACCAGCCGGTGCAGGATCAGCAGGAGCTGTCTTTGTAAAGTCGGGGTCCGCGGCGGCGGTGGCAGGGGTTGGATTCTCGGCAGGTTTGGTCTCGTCGGCAGGAGGAGCAGTCGTAGTGGAAGATTGCTTCTCCGAGGATTTCTTGAAGGCAGCCTTGAGCTTTGCCTTGAGGTTATCGAAGGCGTGGATTGCTGGAGTGTCTTAGCCGCTGTGAAAGAGGAGATAGGAGAAGTGGAGGATGGACGTACGGATTCCAGGCATGATGGCGATGGATGTGTGAGGTCACAGTACTGGCAGGGAATTGTTAGTCTTGATCCGATCTCAGTACGAAAATAAGCATCTCTTGGCAGGTCGACAGTGCCTTTCTCTGTCGATGCCGGACTTCCGATGCATCGTGACAAGACACCAACAGACAGCGGGGGCTTGGGCGGGGAAGAGGGTCGTCCCGGGCCGGGAAGGAAAGCTTGGCACAGTGAGGATGTGTGTGCGACACTTACGAGGCTTGCTTTGGTGAAGATGGATGTTACTCGAGAGGTGAGTCGTGATGAGAGGTTCAAGTTAAGGGCGAAGTCGGAGAGGAGAAGAAAGATGAAGCAGCAGGGGTGGTTGGTTGGCTGGTTGGTGGTGGTGGTGGCTGTGGAAATGAGAAGGGCAGCGGCTGGCAGCTCAGTTATTAGGGACAGAGGGTCACGAGGGTTGACGGTGCTGTCCCTGACATGACGGGGCGGACCATACCATACTGTATGTACCTGGTGCATCAGCTGTCTCGAGATGGGGCAACCGCTGATAAGCATGAAATGCCCTCTAACTGAGGAAGTGATAGCGCTGCAAGATGGAGTCACTTAATGTGGCCATATTCAGGGGATTCCAGCAATGCCAGACCTGAATGAGCATGGCGTGCTCCGACAGCTGAAGACCCCGTGAGGTACGCGCTCCACGGGAGCGCGTCATGCCCATGTCCAAGCCCATGACATACCCTATTGCTTACCAACAGCTCAAAGCCCCTCAAAATTTAGCCATGTACAGGAAGACAGGTGAAGTCAGAGCCAGCAGCAATGAGGTCATGGCTATTTCGTGCGTCCACTACCCCTCGGAGAGGACCACGTCGACGTATGCAAGGCTAGTAAGACACACTGCCGTGTCTCAGGTCACAGCAGCGATCGTGACGCTTTTGGGCCACTCAGCTGTCGAACAAAAGCTACTAAGTACTTGGCTGCGTGCCTGTGAGCCTATCCATTTTCTGCAGATTACGCCGTCTACAACGTGTGCGCTGAACGAGGACGTACGGGAGTGTCTAAAGGCCCAGCCGAGACATGCACCAATATCCCCTATTGTCCAATGGCTTAGTCTTGCTAGACGAGGGCAGATGTCATGTATGATCTGCAAGATCCCTCAGTAAACTGACAATACTTAAGAGGGGCCCTCGCCTGATGGTCTCGGGAGACCTGCCCATGATGCAGAAGTGCTCTCTCTTTATCAACCCCGCAGCATGGCGATCCTAGTTACTGGTGTATGTCTGCCCTCTCACTGCCCAGTCCACATACTCACTTCTACTCTAGGCTGCCGGGTTTCTCGGTCGACACTTGGTTCGGCTTCTCCTAGACCGCGATGAAAATGTCATAGGAGTCGACTCGTTATGGACAGGCTGCATGGGTAACCTTCGCGAGTTTGAGAAGCATCCCAACTTCACATACATTCAGTACGTAGCCATGAAGCCAGTTCAACCTCTAACAAATTGAGAAAGAAACACTGACAGCTTCCAGTTGCGATGTGAGAGATCCACTGCAAGTCACCGAGCACCTTCAGGAGATCTACCACCTCGCTTGTCCCGCAAGCCCAGATCAATTCGAGACCCATGCAATCGATATCCTTGACACTTGCTACACCGGAACGAAGAACATCTTGGAACTCGCTCTGAAGCATAATGCCCGAGTTCTCCTCGCGAGTACATCAGGTGAGAGCTGGCACATCAACTACATCTACACGGCCAAAGCTAATGCACATCAACTCCAGAAATATACGGAGACCCGACCGTGTCCATCCAGCCAGAAACATACTTTGGTAACGTCAACTGCTTCGGCCCCCGCTCCTGCTACGACGAAGGCAAACGCGTCGCCGAAGCCCTCGCCTTCGCATACCAAGCCCAACACAAGCTCTCCGTCCGCGTCGCCCGCATCTTCAACGCCTACGGACCTTACATGGACGTCAACGACGGGCGAGCCGTACCCAACTTCATCAGCGCCGCGATGGAGGGCAGTGCGATCAAGATTTACGGTGATGGGAGTGCTACGAGGTGTTTCCAGTTTGCGAGTGACTGCATTGATGGGCTGGTGAGGTTGATGGAGAGTGATTACACATGTCCGGTGAATATTGGGAGTGATTTGGAGATTGAGGTTGGGGAGATTGCGAGGATGGTTGCGCAAGTTGTGGCTGGGAAAATGGGAAGAGAGGACGTGGTAGGTATCGAGTGTTTGCCCAAGAGACAGGACGATCCGGTGAGGAGGAGGCCGGACATTACGGTCGCGAAGGAGGAATTGGGTTGGAAGCCGGAGGTGAAGCTTGAGGAAGGGCTTGCGATGACCGTGGATTGGTTCTTGGAGAGACAGAGACCTGGAGAGGCAGTGTATGGCGATAATACGGCGGTGGAATCCAGGCCATCCTTGTGATGGTGCGTCTCAACCAATAAATCCATGAGAACCATCAACAAAACGTAGTGACAACAAAAGGAGAATAGACCAAAATGAGATCCAACAAAAAATTGCACCGTGAGCAAAAGAGAAAGAAGGACAAAAAAAACTAGGCCTGAACCCGAGATCGAATCGGGGACCTCTTGCAGTTGAGATAACCCAAAGCAAGAATCATACCACTAGACCATTCAGGCTTAGATGAAAACTAGCGGAACTAATGTCCCATATGTATGCATGCGTCTTCCGCAATAGGCCCTAGAATGATTCAGACTGGCTGGCCTTGCGTGACGCATGAGCAAACTGTACACTTTCAGAATGCTCTATTTACTTATTCCCCCTGTTTCTGACTTGTCATTGGGCGATATTTTACAGTATGAAATTCTCGTCTATTTACTCCGTACATGCATCATACATCTGCTCTATAATACACATGACTCACAGTCCTCTCAGACCGCTTCACCTGTAGCCAACAGTATGCTACAATTTCTTCAACCACCAGGGTATCACAGTTACATCTTCTCATCAAGCCATTCTCTCACCGCCCTCTCCCCTTCCACGCCCATCTCCAACCCTCTCCTCTCCTCCCCAACATCCACAACCCTTACCCTCCTCTCCGCCTCATCCCCCAGCCCATCCATCTCATCATCCCACCGACTCCTCATCTGCAACTCCACTTTATCCACGCTCCGCCTCATCATCTCAGCTAGTTCCTCCGCCTGAGTCTCGAAACTATTGCCCTTCTGAAGACTTCGTTTCGAGAGCTTGGGAGTGATGAGGTTGGGGGTGTCGTGGAGGAGGAGGGTGTTTGGAATTTTGAGTGTACTCTTTCGTGGCGGAAAGATAAGATGGGAACGGCGTGGCGGTTTGATTGGGAGGATGGATTGGCCGTTGAGGAAGGTGTCAAGATCTGCTGCGTCGTCGGATGAGACGATGAAGGATTTAGGGATGAGCAGGCCAGGGCCGTGGAAGAAGAGGCTGGGGCTCGCGAATGGATCGAACATCTGCCCAGGGGTGTCAAACAGATCTGGTAGGCTCTCCTGCAAATTATACAAATGCGATCCCTCCGGTGGTCGCGGAGGCGACACAGCGCTGCCCTTCTTCCTGGTCTTGCTCGTGCCTTTGTTGATGCGATGGTCCGGGAGGAACATAGTCCAGTTGTAGATCCCATTGTAGGCAATCACACCACGCACCCCAAATTTGGCGTGGGCGTGCGCTTCCGTGAGACCGAGAGATGTGGCGAGACTGGCACCGAGGTGAGAGCCGAAAACGTACATGTCGCGACGGTTGACGCTCGCTGGTGCGAGTGCATCTTGAAGCCAGGAGAAGGCGAAGCCGGTGTCGTGGACGGGTGTGGGCCACCGAAGTGAGACAGGTGCCTCAGAGTCTTCCGGATCGTTGGACCAGCGGTAGCGGATTACTGCGACGGGCCATGGCTGGAGGACATCGGGAAGATTGATGGCCTCGTTGGGATGAGGAGGGATGGGTGGGAGGTAGACGAAGATGGGGGCTGAGGAGGGGTGGTGATCCAAGTTGATGAGGCTGATAGATGTCAGTATATAGATCGCCAGGTTTGAAAGAAGGAAGGAGGATATACTTACTCAACAGTGACATGCCCTGCTGAGCCGCATCTCACCTCGACTTCATCGCGGGTGTGAGTGGTGAAGGGTCGAGTGAAGCGCGGTGTGCATGTCGCAAGCCGAGAGGAGAGCCAGGAGGCAGCCGAACGGCAAAGCCATGCTCGCATGCCCTCAATTTTCTGATGAAGTCGATACCAAGCCCATAAAAGTACACATAGTCGCTCACTGGATGCTCACACGCGTACTCAAGTTTGGTGATGGAGTCACGACGCGGTGGGATCGTGAGCTTGTGACCCTAACCCTCGCTTACATCAGCTTTAGCTCCCCGTCAGCCACACCAGCCACAGTCACGCGATGGACTGGCGGATTGGTAGTGTGGCCGTTCGTTCCCCGCTGCAACCATCACCAACTGAGCCGCCAAAGCTTAACCCCCATCCCCCCCCTCCACCCTCAGCATCATCGCGTGCCGCCCCCCTGCAAGCTGATGGATTCAACACTGCAAGACCAGGTTGGCATGCTGCTTGCGGGGCCCAGTGCCATGGCGGCTGCAGCGGCCATCAAGACCTAAGCTTTTTCAACAAGATCTACGAGCCACCCTGTTGAGACAGCGTGTGTCTTCTGGGCGTCACACCGGCAATCCCGGGACCTAGTACATGAGATGGCCTGCCTTTTGCAGTACTACCTGTCGCTAACCTTTAACTTGAAGCAGGTTTTAGGCGTCATTCTGCCTTTGGACCGTTTACCTTTGTTATGACGTGCATACCGTCCATCCGTTCTTTCGCTACACATCGCATCAGTTCTTTCTCGTTTACTTCATACGCCGTGTACACCATCCTGTGTCCATTCCAGCCCATCGTCGCATTTGTCCGACAGCTACCTGTGATACACAGCCGACCTGGCGATACCCTCACCATCATGTCACAGCGCTGAACTCATGCTGCCGCCAAGAGCGCAATCCACCCTATGCCAGTATGGACGACTCAGCAGGCGATAATATCGACCACCACGCCAACCACGCGGACAGGCAGACACGGTCTCATGATACAACTCGCGTCGACAACGATAAGGCTCATCTCGTTGCTACGTCAGTCCCCTCTCACAACTCTTGTTGAACCTTGCACTAACCGCTCCCACAGCCGCTGGTGGTTCGCCTCATCGGCGTTCCCCATGATCGCAGGCACACTTGGTCCAACAGCCTCAGCTTTTAGTATTTGTGCCCTCGTTCGGCCATGGAGACAGAGGCTTGTTCCCGGTGGTGATATAACTGAGGCGATCTTCGTCACCGATCCGCCATGGTCAGTGTTTTGAACATCAGTCCTGTTTCCAAGGAACATCACTGACCGATATACACAGGCTCACCATCGTCAACGCCCTCCAGCTCGTCATTGCGCTCATCTCAAACGTCTTCCTCCTCCTCAACATGACCCGGCGAGTCCGCTTCACCATAGCTCAGCCCATCACAATCATCGGCTGGTAAGCTCACCCAATCTCTCTTGAACTTCATATAGAAACTCACAATTCCAGGTACATCTCAGCCATCTGCCTCCTCTCGCTCAACGCTTGCGCCGCCGGCCCCCTTCTTGACGGCATAAACTACCCCGTCTCCCAAAATGTGTGGTCTCAAGCCTTCTACTACGGCATCTGGGCTGCCACCCTCTACTTCATTGACGCCTCTCTCATGGTTGTCACCTTCTACGGTGCCTGGTCTGGCCGATATAGTAAGGACTTTATGCTGTCGACCAGTCAGCGCACTCTTATGCTGCAGACGATCGCCTTTCTCGTGTACCTCCTCGTTGGAGCGCTGGTATTTTCCACAATCGAGAATTGGGATTATCTGGATGGCTTGTATTGGGCGGATGTGACGCTTTTCACTGTCGGCTTTGGAGACATGACACCGACAACTAACCTCTCCAAGGCGCTGATGATGCCATACGCTCTCATCGGTATCATTACTCTCGGTCTCGTCATCGGTTCCATCCGCAGCATGATCCTTGAACGTGGCAAGCGCCGCATGGACTCCCGCATGGAGGAGAAGAAGCGCCATCAAGTGGTCAAAACCATGGTTCGACACGGCACAGACACCATCCTCCGGCCTATGCCTACCGATGAACCGCCTTCGCCAGATCGAGAAATGTCACCAGACGAACTCAAGCTCTTCAAGCGTGTACCAACGAACGAATTCGAAAGACGCCAACAGGAGTTCAACCTCATGCGCGAAATCCAACGCAGAGCAACTGTCCGTCGGCGATGGGCAGACCTCGCTTTCTCGACATCCTGCTGGCTCCTTCTCTGGCTCGTTGGCGCTCTCATCTTCATGAGGTTCGAGAAGCCCTACCAAGACTGGTCGTACTTCGAGTCCTTCTACTTCTGCTTTGTGTCGCTCGCCACAATTGGTTACGGCGATAAAACACCCGTCTCCAACGGAGGGAGATCCTTCTTCGTCTTCTGGTCGCTCCTTGCGTTACCTACCATGACAGTCCTCATCTCCAACGCAGGCGACACCGTCGTCAAATTCATCAAGGACGCTACTCTTCGAGTTGGCAGTGTCACAATCCTCCCCGGCGAGGATGGCTTCGCTGACGACGTTAAACACCTCCTCCACCAGGCATCTTGGGGCCGCATCTTCCCCAATCACTCCAAGAAACACAAAGTCCCCAGCCCCCGTAGATCCTTCATCAACGACCTCGAAAATGGCAGCGACACCTCCATCGCCCCCAACTCCAACTCCTTTGACAACAACTGCCCCACCGAGGCAGACCCAGCCTGCCCCTCTCGCCACCAGCAACGCGCCCTCTCTTCCTGCCTCGCCAGTATCCGCAACCCTCACGCTGACCTTCCCACCGGTCCAGCATTCCACTACCTCCTTGCATGTGAAATCCAAGCCGTAGCATCGCACCTTCATGAAGGGAAACCGCGGCGGTACACCTTCGAAGAATGGGCGTGGTACCTCAAGCTCATCGGTGAAGACGAACGGAACCCGGAGTTACATCGCGGACCGAAAGCCAAGGAGGTGCGACTCTATCCAGAAGGTGAAACACGGTCGAAGAGACAGAGACGCAGGAGAAGGAGGAGGCAGCATAGACATATGGAGGGAGAAGGGGTGGGTAGGCAGAGGGCAGGCAGCTTGGATCATTCGGAGGAGGAAGGGGAGGCGCATAAGTGGTCGTGGGTGGGGACGAGAAACCCGCTGATGGGCGGCAAAGAGGAGAGTGAGTGGATCATGGAGAGGTTGACGGAGAGGCTGAAGGAGGCCATTGCGGAGGATATGGAGAAGTGGTGATGATCCTTTTGGTGCGTACTGAGGCTTGGATTTCTCGTGCAGCACAGATTGTATGATGTGGGGGTTTTCTGTATCAACAGGCGTACGATGGGTATGTGACTATGGTATCACAGAACCTTCAGAGAGAAGATCACTTGATGGAGAGTCATCAATAGTTGGGGTGGGTGAGATGTCAATTATCGCTTATGTGAAATGCATCGCTAGCGGTATCATCAACGCTACAAAGCACCATATCCCTGTACAGTACTCATACAACGGTATACATATAGTTGTTGGTCGGGATCGCTCCCTTTTACCGTCTTATTCCGATTGCGCCGACATGCATGCCATGTCTCAGTTCCCATTACCCAGCAACAGCCTCCGGTTGCGCTTAATAACCTGGTTCAGCCCTTTCTCGAGCTTCTCTGTCTCCCTGCGCGCCGACAACATGGCGCTCTCGGCATCTTCGACACTCATGATGGGCATGCTGCCTCCTGCACCCGGGCCGGTACCTGCCGCGCCCGGCATGCCCATCTTGTCACCTTCACCGACGCGTCCGAGAGGACCGGCAAGGTCTTGCATAGCGCGCATCCCATCTGGGGGACTGTAGATACCAACGCCAGCAGCAGCGTCTGGGCCGTAGAAGTATGGTGCGAGGGTGTTGAGACTCGCTGCCGCAGCATCGCGAGTTGGTGAGGAGCCCTTCGACAGGCTGGGGTTGGTCGTGCCGAGATTTAGTGGTGGCAAGATGTACTGGTTGATGTAGCTCAGGGCATCCTCACGCTGAAGCTTCCCAATTGGATCACTGTTGGGAGGATGAGCAGTCGCAGGAAAGATGTTAGGTCGCCCGTTTGGCACCGCTCGTCCCTTAATGAGCGAGAATGCGCCACTGCCAGGCTGATGGCGAGGAGCGACAAAGGTTCCTGGATTCGAAGCCGTTGCTGCAACAGCAGCCTGAAGCTCTAGGAACGCATCTTCCTCCTCAGGGGTCAAGTTGCGAACGCAATCCCCATTAGGAGTGATGAGCATGCGGCTGCCATCCAGGTGGAAGTTCTTGCGCACAGGCTTGCCAGCACGCAAAGCTGCGAGGTCTTCCTCTTGGATCTCGCCGCATTTGCAATTGTCGTTTTTGCATGGTGGTGCGGCTTTCCGTGACACGGCAACTGAGTGATTCGTATCAACCCGAGCAACCGTGCTGGAGACAGGTCTGAGCAGTTGGAGTTTCTCAATCGCCGAGGTCCACAGCGACTTCTTGATATCAGCGAAGATAGACGCAGGTCCAAGCTGCTGGCGGTCGGCAGGGTCCTCGGACTCGATGGGCTCGACAGGATACTGTTGAGCCTGCGCAGACTGAGCCTTGGGTTGTTCGGGCTCGGGCTTCTTCTCCTTCTTGCCCTTGTCGTTGTCGCGAGCCTTAGTCGCTTTGACAGACGGTTGAGCAACGGCCTTCGACTCGGCAGCTGGCTCCGTAGGCTTGACCTTTGCTTTCTCTTTGTCCGCCGCGACAGGAGTGCTCTCTGTTGCAACCTGCTTCTCCATCTTTTCAGCCCTCTTCGCAGGCTGCTTGGGCGGCTGCTCCTTCTTCTGCTTCTTCTTGCGTCCAATGACTGGAGCATGCTCCTCAGGCTCCGCCACAATGGGCGCTTCGACGATCTGCTTGGTATCCTGCTTCAAAGCATCTTTGCGTTGTTTGCGCTGTTGACTCTTGGTGGTGGAACGCACAGCAGCGGCGCCGACTCTGCTAGGAGGTGGTGATCCAGCCCGAGAGTGAGACACAGACGCAGACACCATCGAAGCGCTGTCACTAGCCATGTCACTAGCAGGGGTGTCAGGTCGAGCAAGAGAAATCGAAACTGCACGCGAGGCCACTGGAGACGCCAATGCCTTGTTGTCCGCCTTCGTAGTTGGCACAACCCGAAGAGTCTTCGGACCCGTGCGGGTAACAGAGCTTTCTTTGGCTGTGGGCAGTGGCGGATACGCGTTCGCTGAAGTGATGGTGTTTGCCTCACTAGGTATCGGCTCCTTGCTTGAGACCGGCAACACTTTGGCAGGTGATGGACTTGCAGCTGCACTTGCGATGCCAGCATCACTTCGAGAAGCAATGCTGGCAAAATTCTCAGGCTCTTGGGCAGCCTTCGTTGTCTTTGCAGCCTTCTCATTTGTCTTCTTTGAAGCAGGCGTCTTCTTCGGGGTCGGAACAGAAGGAACTGCCGGCGAGCCAGTTCGCTTCTCCCTGGCCATCGCAGAACCTAGCGAAGGAAACATCTCCTCATCCAACGTTGACTTATTCTGCTCGACTGTCTTCGAGGCATTCTCGGGCGTGGCCGTGCCTGAGCGTGTCGTTTCCGCAACCACAGCACTCGCTTTGCGAGGTGTCTGCTGAGGTGTGACGACACCGGGAGCGGCAGTAACAGGAGGTACCTTGGGCACTGCCGGCACGATCCGAGGAAGGCGAGGCGTCGAATGTGCGGTCGTTGTGGCCGTGCCCGCTGCGTCATCAGAGAATCCTGGTGGAGGGCGCTTCGAGGGTGAAGCTGAGCGGCTGTCATTGCTGCCAAGTGCCTGCGGTGGCTCATCCGACACCAAGGCGTCCACTGACTGTTGTGCTTCTTCCAGCGACGGAAGCTCATCATCTGTGCACTCGTCAGCGTCGCGTACACCAGAATGCAACGATTACACAAGAACGAGGGCTGAGCCAGAACGCGAGCCAGGACGGGACTACTGTGGCCGAAGCCTTATGTACATGAGGAGGGGCTTAGGAAGTCAGGCTACGGCTTCCATCATCGGCTTCCACGGGTGAGAGGCAAACAAAGATTGGCGAGAAAGATAGGTCTGCTGGTATTCTGACCAAATATGCCGTCCGAGGCGGACGGATGCGGTGAGTTAACGTACATAAAAATGGCTTTGTGGAAGACGATGATGGCTTGCCTGCTGAATTTCCCGACTCTGACGACCGCCGCACGCCCCAACTGTGAGTTGCGGTCGAAATGCAGAAGAACTGTTCGCGAGGAACTCCCCAAACGCAAGAAAAAGGAAGAAACAATATGCAGGTGCCTTTCTGGCCCTCTGGCAATGGCCATCATAACCTCGCAAGATGCCTGCCGGATAAAAAGAAATGCTTGCACTCGTCTCCAGAGGGCGTTGATGTGCTCCTCCTTGGACATCGGCATCGGCGATAGTCCCCCATATACATCCAAAAAAACAAACAAAACAAAGCAAGCCACAGACAATAATGATGCAATGCAACGCCCCAGCTCGTCCCGTTCCTGGCTACCATCGACCAAAGTTGTTGGAGTTGTACATCGGGTTTTGATTGTACCCACCTTGGCTCTGACCACCGAACAGCCCCTGTCCGACTCCAGCATTGCTCTGGGCCTGGTACTGCATCCTTGCTTGAAGGATACTCGGGTCCGCAAGATCAACTAGACCACTCCCCCCAGAGGAGGAAGTGTTAGCATGTCTATGCTTCTTCCCCTTCTTCTTCTGCTTGGAACCATAGTCTTGGAATGCCCCAGGAGGATTACCATAGAGCGATGCCATGAGGCCGGAAGCAGGAGCTGGGGTAGAGGAGGTAGAGGAAGGTGGGTACTGGTTTGAAAAAGAAGAAATCATGTACTCACGCTTTCCAGAATCATGAGCCTGACTATTGCCGCCACGTGAATTGCGACCCACCAGAAGCGTCTGCAGCAGATCATTCGAGGATTCCTTGGGGGCACCACCGAATCCGGATGCGCCGAACCCTTGCCCAAACATACTGGGCGGTGTCCCGGTGGACTTGAGACCTGGTGGCGGACCAGGCATCGATGTAGGATAGAACTGGCTTCCTCCACTCTGTGACTGGAAAGTGTTGGGCATCATCGAGTTCTGCTGCGCCATGATCCTGGGGTTGGCTGCCAATTTGACATTCGTGGCCGAGTTTGCGTTATCGTTAGCGAAGCTGAATCGCGACGACTGCCGGTTGTGTCCCTGGTTCTGGAATGACGCCTGGCTGCCGATGCCTGGAGGCATCTGATCGCTGAATCCACCCTGAGACCGCATGGAGAAGAGCTGTTGGGGAGTCAAAGTGCGCCCTGGAACGCCTGCAGAACCCTGGCTGAATCCTGAGCCGCCCAGAACCGGACCGAACATGCCGTCGTTGTTGCCTCGTTGGATTGGCTGCTGTGCGCGTCGTTGGTCGAATCCCTGACTTTCGCCTCCAATCTCTCGGTCCTCAGGCTCGCCACCAAGGGCCAAACTGCCACCTGTTTCAGGTTCGCCTTCGGAAGGACCTTGGGCAAGAGTCGTTGCGTCGTCTTGATCGCCAGCGAGTCGCGCATCTTCCTCTTCGCGCATGGCCTTGCGCCTCTCTCCACCACGGATATCGAACATAGGTACCGCATCCTGAATCTGCGCTTCGGACACTGATGGTAAGGTACAACCTTGCAGAGCCTTGAGAAGCGCCTTGAGAGTGGATTCGGCAAGCCGATGGGCAGGATCCTTGGTTTTGGTGGGAGGAGCGGGTTTGGTGGATGGAGCAGGCTCCGGTGCTGGCGCTTCCTCGGTGTCCTGAACAGCTTCCTCAACCACCTCTGTTGTTGCTGGCAGAGCGCTAGAGATGGCAGGGCTTGACGCTGCTCCGCTCGTAGCATGACTGCCTCGTCTGCTTCGGACAGGATTCCGAGCCCAGTTCGCCGATGATGGCAACGCTGAGCTGTCGACACCATTTTCTGAGCCCTCCTTGCTAGAGGTGCGGGCCATAGGTTGTGACGCAGGGAGGGGTGCAGGTTGCGAAGGAGCCTGGCGGGTGGAGTTCCTTGACGAAGTGCCGCCACCTGGTAATGGTCGTTGCGTGTGAATGCTGTTCATTGACGACAGATCTTGTCGGGTGTAGCTGTCCTCCTCGTCACCTTGCTCGTGCAAGAACATGCAGCCGGGGTTATTGCATTTCTCGTTTTTCAGCCAGGCCGAACAGTATTTCGTTGTCCCGTGCTGAGCCTTGAGAATGCGATCCCCGTTATGTGACCCATGTACTGCTTGGATACACCTGGTCGCCTCCTCGGGCTTCTCGAAAGTAACGTAGACGCCGAGGGACAGATTCTGGCCATCCGAGCCCTTCCTATTGCTGATAGAAATCTTCTGGATGTTACCATACTGTCCGAAGAATTCCGGCTTCCGCAAAGTCTTCAACAGGTCTTCTTCTCGGACGGTCGGAGCCAGGCCTGTGATATAGACAAGGTTCTTCTGGACCACCCGAACCCCGATGAGGTTCTTGCGGTTTTCCTTCTCTGCTTCGCGCTTCTGAAGTTCTTTCTGCCGTTGGTCTTGGGCTCGTCTTCGTTGGTTCTTTTGAATGTTGGCACGGAACTCTGCAACTCTGTTTGGCGGTCAGCATGATGGCAGGGCACTGGGTGAGTCGGTAATAACCACATACTCTTCTGACGTGACAACTTTCCACTGTATCGTCTTCTCGTCGTATGGTCTTCTGCATGCCGGACACAGACCGTTCATATTATTCTTTATATTGTTGAAGCAGAACTGGCAGATCTAGTAGTAACGTGTCAGCCACCTATGTAATAAGAGAGATAGGGTGTTCTACCTGATAGCCGCAGGGACATGGTCGAAAGTTGCGATCTGACAGATCAAACTCTTCGACGCAGAGGGGACTGTGAGGTTGGTCAGCCGGGTTGCTCCGATGATGCCCAAGCTGGGCAAGGGGGCTCAATAGAGTCGCGTCTCTCCCACGCGCTGCAGAACATACCAAGTGTCCTCCTCCTCCTCAATAAAGGAGTCTTGCGGCGCCATGGCTCCGGTTCTGAAGTGATGAGATGGTAGGGTGGGCGGATAGAAGGGTGGGATTAGGGTGTTTCGTAACGGGGGCGGAGAGTGAGTGAATGAAATGTCACAGCGAAAGGTCGAGGCTGCGAGAGAGCGAGAGAAGAAAGAGATCCATGGTTCCGCTAGCCGAATTGGGGAGTAGCGGGCCATGTCGGTTCACGTGACGCCACTGGAGTTGGGCCTGCCAGTTGCGGTACACGAGGATTTGGTGCAGTGCCCACCGTAGCCTGAAGTAGCCCCTGGAACGGCCGGGAATTCTCCGGAGATTTAGCCCGGCTGGGAGAGTTGCAACGGGCAAGTGGACGAAGGAAGCATCACCACCTCGTCGATTGCTCAACTTCACCCATTCCTTACCATCGCCAATTGGCCACGCCGCGTCACGAAATCGGCCATGGCGACGATTCTCCCCCGAAGCAGGTCTTTGGCCTCAGCTCTGCGGTCCGGCAAGACCTCCGTTGCCGCCCGCAGCGAGCGTGCTGTGCGATGCCTGTCCACCACTGCTCCTCAATTTGTCGCAATGCCGAAGAATGCCCAGAACATGAGAATGGCTCCTCGCGACCAAGCTGGCGCCCTCAAGGTCCCTATCGTCAACCCGGCCGACAAGTACCAGAGCAAGTCCGACAACATGCACAAGTACGGCGCTTGGGTCATGGGCTGCTTGCCGAAATACGTGCAGCAGTTCTCTGTCTGGAAGGACGAGCTCACAATCTACATCTCCCCGTCCGGTGTTATCCCGGTTTTCTCTTTCCTCAAGAGTCAGTGGGCCTCCAATTAACTCACAATGCATCAAGCTGACCTGTCTTATCAGACAACACCGCTGCCGAGTTCACCCAGGTGAGCACCATCACCGCTGCTGACTACCCGACCCGCGAGAACCGTTTCGAGGTCGTCTACAACCTTCTTTCCGTCCGCCACAACTCTCGCATCCGCGTCAAGACCTACGCCGACGAAGCCTCCCCCGTTCCCAGTATCACCGGCCTCTTCGATGGCGCCAACTGGTACGAGCGTGAGGTATACGACCTGTACGGCGTCTTCTTCACCGGCCACCCCGATCTCCGCCGTATCCTGACCGATTACGGCTTCGAGGGCCACCCTCTCCGCAAGGACTTCCCTCTTACCGGTTACACCGAGATCCGATACGATGAGGAGAAGAAGCGCATCGTCACCGAGCCACTTGAGCTGACCCAGGCTTTCCGTAACTTCGAGGGTGGTTCAAGTGCTTGGGAGCAGATTGGCCCCGGTGAGGATCGCAAGCCTGAATCGTTCAAGCTGCCGACGTCGAAGCCCGAGGAGAAGACAGAGGAGCCCAAGAAATAGATTCCTGCTCAAGCTATGTACAATCAACGTTTGTCTTTCGCCTTGCAGCCAATCATTCGTGTGATATTACCTATGTGCCCCACAATGCAGTCCATGCTCTCCAAGTTGGAAGAAGATCACAGAGATGTATGATGCTTCATTCTAGACTTACTACGAGTATTCGTGTATGGTATCTAGGGGCAAGCCGGTCATATCAACTCTTCACTACATTCGCATTCGTCTCAATACAACATACTACTCTGCGAATGCCCATCCAAGCAAAAGCCTTTTCATGGTACCACATGCTCTTTATCTCGATTCGTGAGCTCAATAGGCCGTGATGTCGGATTTGTGAATATATATAAATGGTGCTTCCTCTCGATCAAACCCGCGCCCACACTCATCGCCACCACGCAACTTGCCGTCCGTCGATCACGATATAGGTAATGAAGAAATTAAGAAATACCACAAAGTAGAAGAGGCGACAGGACCCTTGCGGAGCCAAGGGCGCTCACATGCGCTCTTGCTCCTCTTCCGAACTCTTGTCTCTTCGATCCTCACCTACTGCAAGAAAATTAACCCGAGAAATTTCAGAAAATGAATGGCTCGTCGACTTCGAGGCCTGCGCCTGTGCCCAAAACTCCGACACATGCTAGAATTTGTTGTACGCCCGTTATACATGAGATTAACCAATGTTTCAGCCAGCCTCCTTCAGTTCACGTTCATCCCATCCACCACCTGCCGTGATGGTCGCTACCACATGTTGTCATCTCGCCTGTCGTGACGACGGTCATCGCCGTTGCCGTGGTACTGATAATACTCCTTAGAGCCTTGGCCATAGCCGTCTGAAGCTTCATAGGCGTAGTCATTGTGGTCACGTCCGTGCTCGTCCTCATAGATCTGAGCATCGTCGACGTAATCGACCTGTCCGTTGCCTGAGTCGGCGTACTGAACAGCAGCCTATCACGTGTTAGAGGACTCTATACAACTGAGGACCAGAGCTTGAGTTAGAACTTACTCTATGGTAATCATAGTCGTACTGACCAAGACCGGAGTCCTGGTCATCTTGCTGCTGCTGTGCCAAATACTCCTCCTCTTGTTGCTTGCGTCTCGCTTCCTCTTCCAGACGCTTCTGTTGAGGAGAGGTCGGTACGTTCATTTGCGGATGCATGGCTTGAACAATTGCCAGATAGCTGTACATGAAGTTACTGAGCAGAACCTGGCTCAGAAGCGAGCGCCGAGGATTAGCGAGCTTGATATGTGCCATGCGGTAGATCGCTCTCTCCTCAAGGAGAGGGAAACGTGTCCAGTGATAGTCAACGTCGGGCTGCAGGGGTTTGTAGACCGGCTCCTCCGGAACTTCGAGATGTCGGTTCTTCTTGCTGCTCTTCTCCTTCTCCTCCTTCCTTTTACTTCCACCGAATATTGAAGAGAAGATGCTCCCGTCTTTCTCCTTCTTCCCATCGCTCTTTCGGGAGCCCTCTTTCTTGCGCTCCTCCTGAAGCTTGCTGTCAACGTTGTCCCTGTCGAGAACAATGCTTTCGCGGCCCTTGGGTGAGGTTTTGTCAATCGAGTTCTGAATGACGTCTAGTCGGACGTTGTCCTGCGCCTTCTCGACAAGGCTCTTGGTCTTTGATTTCTTAGACTCCTCTTTCTTCTTCTCCTTGTCTTCGGTCCCGCTCTTGAACCACTTCCATCCACTTCCCGACGACTTGGTCGAGGTGATATTGCCGGCATCATCATCTCGTTTTGACTTCTTGTTATTTTGCCGCTCCTCTTGGCTGAAAGTTGGGATGAACGTGAGATTGTCTGTGCGCGAAGCGGCGGCGCCTGAATGCGCAGCCAGAGAGTCGCTGAGGTTTTGCGGCTGGGAGGACGATGAGGGTGTCCTTGAGGTGTACTGGGTCTGACCAGATGCCTGTGGATTATACTGATAAGATGAAGATGCGGCATCAGAGCGACGACTTGATCGAGCGGGCGGTTCATCAGCAACGGACTCTGGTTGTGGTTCGGCATGAGCGCCAGTGGACTGTGAGGACGATCGTTGTGGATATGTCTGAGAATGATCGTTTTGGTAATGACTGTACTGATCGTTGTACTGCTCGCCATGCTGGCCCCCAGTCAGGCGCTGATCTGAAGGTGAGGATCGAATGGGCAATTGCTCATGCTGGGAACCTGATTGAGATGAGTCGAAACTATCAGGTTGGTTGAGTTCATCTTGCGGCACACTGCCAGTGGGAAGCTGTTCCTGCGAGAATTTATTCTGTCGCCGCACTGATCTATTGGGTCGAGAGTAGTTGTCTGCGATAGGTTCTGACTGCACCCGGGTAAGACCATGGCCTGGCGGGGCCTCTGGCATCGCTGGAACCTCTGATTCGGGAGTATCGCCGTCTTGGTTGCGGTTGGCTAATCGGCGAGAGAAAGGCCGGTCACCTGATCGTAAGCTGCCACCCTTTCTATACGTTGTACGCGTTGACCGCCGTAGACCCATGCCTGGTGCCATGGGCAAGATCGGTTTATCATCATTGCTGCTGCCTTCTCCAGTAACGGGGTGGTCCTGTGATTCCTGGGCCAGTTTCTGTACAGCCTTGGTCGGGTCCTTGACCAGTTCATCCAGACTAAGCTCTCGTGTGTGTCCTTGGGATCGCTTCCGCTCCAGCCGTTCGGCACCATCGACATAGCCCATGGCTCCCCTGCCGCCAGAGTTGTCGATCTGACGAGACAGCTTAGACTTTTGCCGTCGAATAGAGCTGGCGCCGAGAGACGTCCCTGAATCACTGCGGTTGAGGTCTCCATCGACCGACAAAAGTGATTCGCCTGATCGTCGTCTGATAGACTGAACTCGTTTCTCGAGAAAGGTCTGGAACTCGCTGGGGGCCAATTCCGGATGCACGCGAGCAGGCACCCACAGGAGACGAGAGGGGTCATTCTCGTCATCGTCACCGCTTGGAGCAATAGCAGGGATCGCTGACAGAGTCATGGGTGGCATATCAGGATCCGTCATGCTACCCACATCCATGGACATCCGTCGAAGGGCTTGCAGGTTGCTCAACTCCTGAGCGATGTCACTCGGGTTGTCGATATTAGTAAGGGGAAATTTGGAAGCATCAGATTGCTGGAAGTCGCGGAGAGACGGTGTTGGGGAAAGGGGTCCGCCAGGTGATTTCGAGCCATAGTCCGGGGAATGAGGTGTTCGCTGGCTTGTCGAGCGAACTGGCAGTGTCTGTGATTTCTTGAAAGATCCTACTTCAACGCTCGCTGTTGAAGGACCCGGTGTCTGTTCTGACTGAGACCGAATGAGATGTCTTCGTGGGTCGACATCTTGGGGCTCCTGACGGAGGGGTTGGCGGTAGATCTGGTCTTGGTAGGAAGGGCCACCAACGAAACTCAGTGGACGACCACTGTCAGATCCAGAGTCATCCTCATCGCCGTAAAGGGTCCCGATAGCTTCGGTCACATGATGACTGGGGTCGGATATCGAGAGCTGGCTGGAGTGCCCGCGTCGAGTAGCAAAACTGCCGCCAAGGTCGCCGGCAGGCCGGGATGAGGTCTGCATAGCCAGGAGTTAGTGTTAGTCAAAGATCATTGTGAGACAGGTAAATGATGCGCTTATTCGACAGAACATGCCCATGTTTGCGCTGCCACAGTCCGTTGCAAGTTTGCTTCGGCTGTGTCACGACAAAGAACAAGCATGATCCAGAGCTGCCTGCGCTGGACAAGAACTCACCATCATTGACGTAGCGACTTGCCACAAAGGCGGCCGAGTGGCCAAGAGAGCCTTAGGCGTGCGACGCCTCGGGGTGGCAGATCACAGGTATCCGGAGTGCAGCACTATCATGGGCGAGGGGATACGGCGGAGAGTCGGACAGGGGCGGAGACGGAGGAAAGAGTATCGGTCGAGGTCGTCGAACGGCTCTATCGGCGAACGTTGATCTCCTGAACTGGAGTCGTCGATGCGTTTATCGTCGCATGGAGTTTCGTCGGGTAGACGGAACGCCTCGGCTGCAGACAACAGGCAGAGAGTCGCAGCAGTGGGTAGGTCGGTGATTCCGCAGCAGATGATGGTGCTGGATGGTGGTGGTCAGTTGAGGATCGAGGGGGGCGAAAGTCGTGAGAGTTGGCGCGGAGGGCATGCGTTGTGTTGGATGGATGGATGGACGCACAGTGCAGTACAGCACACAGCAAGGCACAAGGATACCAGAACAGCGCACAAGGCCCAGGACAATGCAAACGGGCGCAGACACAGACAGGTCAGGTCAGGTCAGGTTACAAGCACGGCCTTGGAGGAATAGACTGGACTGGACTGACCCCGTTCTGCTTTCCCTTGTCCTATCCAAATGGCGCTGCCTTGAAGCGCTCCGCACGGCGAGAGTCTACAGCGAATAGGAGCAGGAGGCACGCAGGCGGCTGGGGGGGTCACGTGGGGCGCGTCCAGCACCTTCAGGTACCGGGAGCGGGTCGGCGCAGGGGAATGCGGTTCACTGTGGAGGGGCGCAAGGACCGCTGTGGTCCAGTGAGAGGGAGGGGTCACAGCGGTTAAGTCTGGTTCAGGGAGTGCTCATTTCAACTTGGTGCCCAATACAATACGCCGAGAGGCCGATGCAAGGCATGGTGAGAGGGTTAAGGTACCTCGTGGCCTCTGCCGAGATGTGCAAGTCGTGATTTGTTTCTGAGTTACAATGACTTCAGAATGTGATTGCCTACCTATGTGCCATGCCCTATGTGGTGGACTGTACTGGAATACCGTGGCGTCTGGCGTCGCGTGCTCCCTGCAGATACACATGTCATAATTGGAGGCCACTGAAGCTTGAGCTCCTTAGCTGCAAAGCCACCAGAGGAGTACTTCCACCAACGCTAACATTCAGTTGATAAAGTTTGTAAATGATAGACAGGGTCGCAGCCAGACAGCTGTCACACAAACTGACATAGGACGGCAAAAGGTCATTATCACCTCTTGGGAAATGCTTGCTCCCAGCCAGCATCACCAACTACTCCAGTAGTACAGGGTAGCATTCGGCCGCGCCTCCACAACCCACTACGGAGCCTCCGAGCGCAATGGCGCGCCAACTGGACCCTCCCCTCGTCGGTCTCGGTCTACTGCAGCGCCGTTTAGTGCCTGGGGCCCAAGGGACAGGCGGACCTGAACAGGGGACTGGCCACTGGTGCTACTGCGCGCTCGGTGCTGCTCATCACGGCTGGAAAATTATCGCCAGCCAGCCTTGTCCACTTCAAACCAACAGCTCCCACCACGTCTCCTCCTCCGTGACCCTTCCCGACCAACCTTTGACGACTTTTATCCTTTTGATACCCCCGACACCACCATCGTGCTCGTCTCGACCTCCTTCTACCACCTCGATCCCTCGAATCAAAATCTTCATAATCCAGAGCGCATTCTTTGCTTGTTAGAATGGCGGCCGTAAGTTGCTTCCCCCTGCTGCTGCTGCTGCCCTACCAAACCGCCAACTTCGGGTCGTATGGATCATCATCACCTGGTCACCAGCTGTTACAGCTTATGCGTCGGTCTGATGGGAGCTGGCAGCTGGTAACAGATGATGGATTATCCTATGAAACCGTTGCGCACACTTTTTCTTCCCTGCACCAATCCTTTCCCGATTCTTGTTACTCGCCTCATTCTCCATCTTCTTCCCAACACCGTCCCCATCAGTTCACCTGCCAGCATGGAGACCTTCGCAGGGCCTCCCATGCCTCGCTTCGATCGCTGGGCTAGGTCCAATGGAAATCAGAGGCTGACTCATTCTTTCCAGTCGCGTCCGTACAACAACTCCGGCTATCTTCAGAACGGCGCAACTGGTCTGCCACCGGGTGCTGCACCGCTGCTTCCGAACCAAGGCCGTGTCATCCAGACTGGCCCCATCAGAGTCCTCTGTATTGCAGATGTGCGAGGTGCGTCACCATAATATGCATAAGAAACGAGGTGATGGTGGTACTAACTTACATGCAGGTAATCTGAGATCACTCAACGACCTGGCCAAGCAGGCCAGGGCCGACCACATTATCCACACAGGCGACTTCGGTTTCTATGACGACACATCACTCGAGCGTATCGCGGAGAAGACACTCAAACATGTGGCCCAATACTCTCCTTTGATCTCAGAGCCTATCAAGAAGAGCATCCAGCAAGGCGGCCCTGGCCCAGTCAAGGCACGCTTTGCGCCCAATGAACTGCCACTCTCCGAGCTCCCTCTCCTGCTCAGCGGCGAGCTGAAGCTTGACGTGCCTGTCTACACTGTTTGGGGTGCTTGCGAGGATGTCCGGGTTTTGGAGAAGTTCAGGTCGTCCGAGTACAAGGTCCCCAACCTGCACATCATCGATGAGGCTCGGTCAATGCTTCTCGAGATCGGAGGCGTTAAGCTGAGGCTTCTTGGTCTCGGTGGCGCTGTTGTCATGCACAAGCTCTTCGACAATGGTGAGGGTCGCACTACGATTGCTGGTGGACAGGGCACCATGTGGACTACACTCCTTCAGATGGGCGAGCTTGTCGACACTGCACACCGTGTCTACGATCCAACTGAGACCCGCGTGTTCGTCACGCACGCCTCTCCCGCTCGTGAGGGTATCCTCAACCAACTATCCGTCACCCTCAAGGCCGATTTCTCCGTCTCAGCAGGTCTTCACTTCCGCTACGGTAGCTCCTACAACGAGTTCAGTGTCAACCCAACGCTGGATCATTACCGTGGCAAGCTGGCTGCATCTAAGGCTTCTTTCAACGATGTATGGGAGACAGTCAAGGGTGAGGTCGAGCCGGCCATCCAGCAGAACGAGGCCCAGCAGAATCTGCTCAAGAATGCCCTCCAGATAGTAGAGAAGATGCCCTCTACGGCCGCTGGTGGTAACCCCTTCGGTGGCCCGGCAGCTGGCCAGGCTTCTCTGGGACAAGTCGACGAGAGCGCCTTCAAGAACATGTGGAACTTCAACTTGGCTGATGCTGCGTTTGGTTACCTCGTTTTGGAGATCCAGGATGGTCGCATCGGCACCGAGATGCGCGCTCAAGGCTTCAACTTCGCTCACCGTGGTTCCAAGCAAGCTGCTGCCGCTGGCGCGGGTGCTGCACCTGCCGCACCGGCAACTTCAGGCGCCCCTGCACCACCAGTCGCACCCTCAACACAGTCCGCTGCACCTCCGCCAGCCCAGCGCCAACCCTCAAGCGGCCAGCCACCCAAGCCTGCCGTAGCGACCCCTCTGGGTGGCCTGCCCAAGCCAGGCACACCGCAGCCCGGTCAGTCTAGTGCCGCAAAGGACTCTGAGAAGACTCCTGGAACGAACGGCCACGGCCCTGAGCCTGCTTCATCCCCTGCACCGAAGACTCCCGCCTCAGACATCATTGGTCTCTTCATCATGAACGTTAACACCGAGGAGCAATGCCGTGATCTGTTCGAGGAGGAGGACAAGAGCAAGATTCTCAAGGTTGACAAGTGGGGCAACTCGAACAAGGTTGTCCAGTTCAAGACTGTCGAGGACCGCGATGCAGCCATGGCTCGTCTTCCAGAGGAGGTCAAGACACGAACTCAAGAGGATCGGTCTAAGCCTCTGGTGAAGATCTTTCAGCACCGCGAGGGCAAAGCATTCGCTCCTCGCGGCGGAGCAGGCAACTGGGGTGCCAGCACACGTGGTGGTGCCGCCAACACAAGCGGCTACCGAAGCGCCGGTGGGGCCAGTGACTCGGAAAGCAACCGCCGTGGAGGACGTGGAGGCCGAGGGGGCCGTGGCGGTGAGCGTGGACGCGGTGGACGTGGTGGACGAGGCGGTAAGGGCGACGCCGGCACCTCTTCACCAGCTGGAGCTCCCTCGACGCCGGCAGCGGAGTGAGGAGCTTCGGGTCAGCTGAGCGGTGAATCTGAGCACATCCATTGGTAATTTGTTGCTCCCCAGCAATGCCGCAGCCGATGGCTTCGTTTTCCGCACATCAACATCTTCTTGTCATTACTGTTTTTTTCTAGAGTTCAGGAGCGAAAAAAAGGGAGCGAGGCGAGTTGAGATAAGATGAGGAGTGAAGAGGACGGGGAAGGAAGAGTGAGATTTTGCATCTCACATACACCCCTTGGCGATTGGAACTTTCTGTATGCGCTGGAATTTTTCTTCTTCTTTTTGCCTTGCTTCTTTTCGATTATCATCTCTGATAACCATCTTTGTACTGTAAGCTCTCACACTCGTCTTTCCTCTATTCGTAATTGCGGGGATTGGGGAAAGGTGAGAAAGAAAGGAAGAAGAATGGCACGGGGAGTCTAAAGTAATCTTGAGAAAAACTTCTTGTTCTTTGCACACATTTGCTTAGCAGGGAAAGAGGAGAGATGAAGAAAAGATTTAAAAAACTATTGGCAGGTTGATTGGGAGCCGATCTTCTGGTGGTGATATTCTTAGTTGTGACATATGAGGTGCTTCGTACTTCGTATTTGAAAGGCAAAAGACTGTGATGCTTTATATCTTACAGTGGGTGTTGTACAAATCCAGCCTTAATTCCCCTCCATTAACTTATAAAGGCTTGATTCCCCTGTGGATCGCCGCAATTCCTCCCGTCAAGTCCTCATACCCCTTCCCAGCAACCTGAAACCCAGCATCCTCAATCAGACCCCTGAACTCCTCCTGGCTCGGAAACCTCTCGATGCTCTCGACAAGGTACTGATAGCTGTCGCGATCGCCGGCGACGAGCTGGCCGATGAGGGGGATGGCGCTGAAGGACCACTGCTTGTAGATTGCGTTGAAGAGCGGGTATTTATCGACCTTGCTGAATTCGAGACAGGCGAAGACACCGCCTGGCTTGAGGACACGGTGGGCTTCTCTCAGTGCAGCGGGGATGTTGGTGAAGTTGCGGATGCCGAATGCGACGGTGTAGAGATCCAGTGAGTTATCCTCTACGGAAGGGGGGAGGACCTCGGCGTTCGCTTCGAGGAAGGAGAGGCAGGATTGGTGGGAGGCGGGGAGGTCGAGGGAGCGGTCGCGGCCGACGGAGAGCATGGCTGGGTTGATGTCGGAGATGGTGACGTGGATGTTTGGGTTGAGGTTTTGGGTGTGGGAGTGTTGGAGCATGCGAAAGGCGATATCGCCGGTGCCGCCGGCTACGTCGAGGATCTTCTGGGGTTGACCTTGGGGGGTTGTCGCGCCGGGGTTGAGGGAGGAGACGAAGTGGTCTCTGAGCATTGGGTCAGTACGTTGGTATCAGGGAGTACGGTGAAAGTGTTGCTAGAGAACATACTTCCAGAGACGGTGGATGCCGAGGGACATGAAGTCGTTCATCTTATCGTAGGATTCGGCGACGTTGGTAAATACTCCGGCGACACGGCCTGCCTTCTCGGACTCAGGAACAGTCTCATAGCCGAAATGGGTGGTCTTTTGCTGCGATTGCGAATCGGCGAGTGATCGTGTGGTGGTGAAGGAGCGCGTGGAGTGTCGGGCGCAGGGCTGGAGTCTGGCTGTACGAGCGCAGATGCGCATGGTAGATCTTGAGGTTGCCATTGTTTGCTTGTGTGGCCTGCTGTTGTGCAGGAATGGCGAGTATTGGAGGTGGTGAAGGGGGAGGTGGATGGAGGTTGGGAGTAGAAGTGAGGTCGGATGTTGGAAGATTTGCGCGATGGCGGCCCCAGAAGCCGGAGGAGTGGGGCGGTGGGAAGCAGGGTCCTTGGTTGGTGGTGAGGCTAGTGCCAGGAACAGGAACAGCGATTGCCTGTACTTGACTGGTAATAGGTTGGATGGAACGAGGCTGAGGCTGACAATGCGAAAGAGAAGAAGCAAATGTTTGCCTATTGATGCGTCTGCAAAGATGCTTGTTGGTCCTTGGAGGTGGATCCGGGACGGGTTGATTGTGGCAGGTCAAGCTGCACCACTGGCAGTCTTGGTCTCTGAGGACCGCGACCTGGGATCGTCACGGCGACGGTAGGTGAGCAGTGCACGGACAAAGGTGTTGATCTGGGTCTTGAAGAACCAGCCGATGAGGGTGATGAAGATGAAGAGGCAGAGGATGATCGAGGCGATGTTGACTGCTGGGGAGGCCATTGCTTCTGGTGCGGGTGGGTGAGGTCACAGGTTGGGTGAAGTCAGGGAAGTCTGGGATGCTGGTCTCTGTGGAAGATGGAATGAGCGTGAAGGAGATGGTTATGAAGGCAGATCTGAGGATGCAAAACATGCAGAGATAATTCACGGTCACACAGTTCCTTAGGTGACCAGGCTTGCAGCTGGCTGGAACTTGCTCAGCAGGTGACGGACAACAGCCTCAGGCGCGTTACCGTATCGCTGGACAGTCGCCCCCTTGGCATTCACCGATCGAGACGACGTCAGGTCGACGCGGCTTAGAAGTTGATGGAAATCCTGCGAGGTTGGCGTTTGCTGCGGCGTTTGAGGGGCCGGGACTGCACCGTTTTGCATATCCGCAGCAAACGTCAAACAGCGTATATCAGCCCCCGAAGTTTACACCAAGATGCACAGTAGAATATATCATAGAATACGCAGTAGAATATACAGTCACAGGTTGAATGAAGTCACACAGCCACAAACCAGCGCCTCCCTGCAAGGAACTATTATCACCACTGCCAGCTTCACCTTCCTCAGCCAGTATCGTTTAATACGCCAGACCCACTCACTTCGGACGATTGCACCTTTACTACTGCTTTATTTCCTCTTTCCTTATTCATCTTGTGCGCAGCTGCATAATTGAGACCCCTCTGGACTTTCAACCTGTCACATCGACTGCCGTCGCATTCTCCGGTCAGCCAACCATGCATCCTGCAAAAGACCAAACAATCTTGGCTAAGGCCTACGGTGACTTGCATTCACAGAATGAGGAATGTTGAATATAACGCAGTGCTGCCTCACCGCTCAAGCTCTGAGCTGTTCTTTCCCTTTGTCCCTAGCTGCCCTCTGCTAGAAGAGCAGGCAGCGGCAATGGCAATGTTAGACCAGGTGCATCACATGCCTCCAAGAATACGCACCGAAGACTTCGACCTGAACGCCTATACTATCGGCAGCATCATGGCCCATCCGGACAAACACCACATTGTCATTGCCAAGTTCAGCCATGGCGTCACGGGCAATCACCCGGCAGCAGAAGTGGCAAACACGATCAAGAAGGATTTCAAGAACATCCGGGTGGCTCTGATTGTCGGCAGAGGAGGAGCCATTCCCCGCAAGACCTTAGACGTGCGCTTGGGCGATGTTGTTATTGGCAACCAGATCGAGCATTATGAACATCAGGTCATTCGAGAAGGAGGAAAGGTCGTGCTAAAAGGCGAACCCATCAGGCCCTCCAAGACTCTCTTGAAAGTTGTAGCCCGCCTTGATGCGAAACACCGCAGCAGTGGCACCAGACTCAACGCTATTCTACAGGAGAGAACATCTGGTATCGTTGCTCTCGATAGCAGATTTTCCTGTGCTATCAATGTTGCTTTCTGCTGGAGCGGACTGTGGTGTTGGAGACAACACTAGCTTTCAGGCACTGCACCGCGCTATTCAAGACAGCATGGACCCGACAAGGATAAAAGCCTTTCCGGAGGCTCTTGGGATGCAGTGTTGTCAAAAACTAGGGCGATATTGCTGGCGGGTGCGGTGCCGACGCCTGAATGAAGGTACGTGATGTGGCCCCGGACGCCGGAAGAATCATATCAAATACTAACTAGTCAATTCCCCGTGATTGCAGAGGAAGAATGAAGGCTACAGCTTGGAGACGCAGCGAAGCATTGAGCGTTCAGAGAGACATCATGGTGCAGGGCCGAGGAAAAGCTACAGTGTGCTGCAGCCAGCTCCCTCTTCGGCAAAGAAAATACATGACGATGACAGAGCATAACTTAGCACTGTGTAATAATGAATGCGTCTGAGTTTTGTTATCATCATTGTTGTCTTCTCAGTGTTGATCGGCTTAAGCGTGGTCGGGGTCGGCACCCCGCTAATGCCGCTTGAGGCCGTCGCCGGGTTCCGTCGGCTCAAACACCCGCCGCCTTCCCCAGATTCCCCCCGGCCATTCGTCCTTCCATCTCTCACCTCATTCTCCTACAACAGTGCTAGAGTCTGTGAGGTGCACCTTGAAATTCTGTTCCTCTACTTCTAGACATTTGGATCAAAAGATTCAGTTGTTGAAATCAAATCACAGCCATGAGATCACACTCATTACGACGCATCGCCCTGCGTCGAATCGCTCCCTCAACACCCCGCGCCCTCCGAACTCCCATAACTCCCATCCATGCCCGTGCCGCGAGCAGCGTCTCGCAACGACCGAACTCTGAGTTTGTCTCCTTCCCCGGCGCCCTGAAGAGTGCTTTTACCAGCAAGCTCTCGTTCGAGACACCGGAGACGTACACGGCCCTTCCGACGTACCGGGTCGTCGATCAACATGGTGTCGTCGTCGACTCGTCCTTCCAGGTCGACATCACCGATGAGGAGATCGTGAAGCTGTATACGGACATGTTATACATCTCTCTCCTGGATATGGTCATGTTTGATGCGCACAGACAAGGAAGAGTCAGCTTCTACGCTGTCAGTGCAGGCGAGGAGGCGGTTGCTGTGGGTAGTTCGAGTGTTTTGGACAGGGAAGATGTCATGTTCTGCCAGTACCGCGAGCAGGGTGTTTTCCGCGAGAGAGGATGGACTACGAAGCAGTTCATGGATCAACTGTTTGCGAATAAGTATGATCAGGGCAAGGGCAGGAACATGCCTGTGCACTACGGTAGCAAGGACCTGAACATTGTAAGTGCTCTACACGGTGACAAGAAGACCAATCGCTCCTGATCGCTAACCACCCATTATAGCACACTATCTCATCACCACTTGCAACACAGCTGCCACAGGCCGCGGGAGCCGGCTACGCTCTCAAAATGCAGCAATTGAGAGACCCCAACGCGAAGCCTCGTGTCGTGGCAGCATACTTTGGCGAGGGCTCAGCTAGTGAAGGTGATTTCCACGCTGCGCTTAACTTCGCTGCGACCAGGTCCTGTCCTGTCGTCTTCATCTGCCGCAACAATGGCTACGCCATCTCAACACCCACTCTGGAACAGTATCGTGGTGATGGAATTGCTAGCCGTGGAATCGGATACGGTATCGACTCGATTCGTGTGGACGGCAATGATATCTGGGCAGTGCGTGAGGCGACGAAGAAGGCACGAGAGCTCGCACTCAAGGACGGTGGCAGGCCTGTTCTGATCGAGGCTATGACCTACCGTGTCTCCCACCACAGTACATCTGACGACTCCTTCGCCTACCGCGCACGTGTTGAAGTCGAAGACTGGAAACGCCGTGACAACCCTCTGATCCGCCTGCGCAAGTGGATGGAAGCCAAGGGGTGCTGGGACGAGGCCAAGGAGAAAGAGGCACGTGACAAGTTCAGGAAGGAGATTTTGAAGGGCATCAAGGAGGGCGAGGGCGAGAAGAAGCCGGCGATGAGGACGATGTTTGAGGACATGTATGAGGAGATGACGCCGGAGTTGAAGGCGCAGATGAGGGAGTTGAGGGAGGTGATTGAGAGGTATCCGGATGAGTATGATTTGAGCGAGTACGATGGAGGGAAGGATAGTTTGAAGGAGTGAAGAGGCATAGATGGCGAGCTCGGGCTACAAAATAGAAGAACGATGAAACTTTCAGCTACAGCAGCTACATATCACTTACATGAAGGCACCCAGAAGCATAGGTGACGTGGACTGTGAACCAGCATGCAGCCACGGCAGCTTACACGCCAGAGTTGCATCATGCCCTCCCAGCAGTGAGTGAGCACCCAGGATCATCCGGATCATTTCCTCAAAAACTCCACATCATGATCGACCGGGTTATAAATCCCAACACTAGTCAACTTGAACCTCTAATATAATTGTGTCAAGGTGTCACGACTATCGATTAGTGTTATTGATGCCGGAAGCGGTGCACTGGGCCATTGGGGTTCATGGTGGGCGATCGGTTGGCCGCTAAGGGAAACATGACGCAGTGAGACCAACAAGGTGCGATACCGGCCAGAGCGTATCTCGCTCTCCCAGCTGTAGGTGAGCCTCGTTGCATGCCTTGCTGTTGATTGTTGAAGACCCGGAGGCCCGAGTCAAGCAAGAAAGACAAACACAAATAATTCCCAGAGCATAGAGAAGCACAGAGAAGCACAGCTGCATGCCGGGAAATGAGTGTATGCAGCCAACCGCCCCGAGTGCTGCACGTTGTATGTGTGTGTCTGTGTCTGAGCTGGACCATGACTTGTACCTTATCCACATGGATCCCGCTTCTTCACCTTTCTGCGACTGTATTGGCGCGATATCCAGCTCAGTCATCAAGCAACCAAGCCAACCCTTGCCTCTTCCATCCAGCCCATCCATCTGCTTTGCATTACAACCTTTTCCCGTTTCTGCCTCAACCCCATTCCGAACTACTCAATACCGACTTGACCCCTGCCGCTCTCTCTCTCTCTCTTGCTCTTCGACGACCATCACCAGCGACACGCGAGCAGCCATCCATCCATCCAACCCTTGGCGAAACCCTGTTCACGGCTGGCACCCCGCCCCATCGTCACCGCCCGCACTACCCATCGCACACCCCGGCTGCCCAACACACAACGTACAGCACTGCGATACCATAGCACGAACAACGACGATACGACACGCCACACCCCGACACAATAATCTCCAAACAACTGCCCTCCTGATGGCGTAGTCCGGGCATGGCAGACCCAAGATCGGCAGCTGATAACGAAGCCCGACTTCCACCGGCGTCCACGACGACAACGACAACGACACGATCACGACATCGACCACGAGCAGCGACGACGACCCCTTCTCCTACCACTTCGACGGCCTCGACGACGACAGCTTCTGTTGGTGGACCTCAGCGGTGAGTTGTGACTTGTTTTGTTGTTGCTGTTACTTGATAAATCTGGCCTGTCTGTTATTTGGGCCTGCTGCTGCTGCCTGCCTGCCTGCTGTTGGATTGTCGGTCGTTCCTTCCCTCTCGACTGCCGACCACCAGGTTCCTTCCCCGAAGCCCTGCTCCGTCGCACCTTCCGTCATCGCACCCACAACTTCTTCACGCTGCCTCTGCCTCTGCTCTCTTCTTTTCTTCGGCCTCACCTTCTCTACCGTCTACCATCTTGACAACCAGTGTTTATGCTCTACGCCTTGACGCTGCATCCCCACCACGGCCTGCTCTCTCTCCCCGTCGCCCGTCAATCCCACCCTGCTGCTGGCTGCCGTCCGTCACCGACAGCTGCCCACCTTCGTACCGTCGCTCCCAAATATCTATCAGCAGTGATACGGCCTTCTCTCTCCAAACACTATCACAATCCGGCTTCACTTCACCAAAACCCTCTCCACCGCACCTGTGTTGCAAGCTCCAGCGGCTACCACCTTCCCTTCTTCACCTGGCAACATCTCATCGACCGGCTACCTGCCTTGCCTCGATTCGGTCTGCTACAACGCTCTCTTTCTCTCGACATCGACTGCCATTCATCATACATGCGAACTTCAAACAAAACAAACCCTTCTTGAGCTGTGTTTTGACCCACGCTGGACACAGGTGTTTGGTGACAGAGGCTATAGCAGCAGAAGCATCACGTTCAGCCCATCCACCTCTTTACCCATTGCATTGATCTTTACTTCTGCCGCTGTCATTCTCACCACTTCAGAACCCCATGACTCCTCCACTTGATACCCCACCCCACTGTCACTTCGCTTCTCGTTACTCATGTCTCCCAGAATCACCAGATCCTCCGCCCGTCAAGCTGCGAGCACCACCGCCGCCTCGCCTGCTGCTCAAACCACAGCCGGTAACGGGAACCCCGCCCTCGCACCCAACAGTGAGCCGTCGTCACTGCAGGCCTCCGAATTCACGCCCGGTCTCAAGAGGAAGGCCTCTGTGAACGAGAGGTCCGCCTCTTCGACCTCAAAATCGGGTCCGTCCGCTAGGAAGCACAAGCGGCAGAAGGTCCCCGAACCCGCGGCTACACCACTGCCAAACGTCTCGTTGGCTGCCGCCAAGACTCGTCGAAAAGAACAAAAACCATCGGCTGCAATGGAGAACCAAGAGTAAGTCAAAATATGAGTCAAGCGAGCCAGTCGCTTGTTGCACAATGTGGGCTTTGGGTCGTACAATGGCTAACCCCACCATCCAGAGGCATGGCTGGCTCAACGAGCACAAATGAGAACACCTCTCACTCCGCTTCTTCTAGCCGAAAGTCGAGTCGAAGCAAACGTGCCACGACAAACAATGGTTCAGGTATTCTCAATTTTGGCACCCCTGCCTATATCTCAAGCATATTTGGACTCCCTTGCTGACATATGCCACTTTCTAGAACCCGGCTCGTCATCTTCCCTGCGTCGATCGAAGCGATCCAGTACAAACTCGGCCGATCAAGACACAGCCATGACGGGCATGGATGAGCGGAGAGATCCCGGTCCACCACCTCCTCCACCCATCAGCGACCCGATTGAACAAGATAGTGACGACGACAGTGACGATGTGGACAGAGAACTCGGGGATCGACCGTTCGATGAGGATGACGAGGACGACGATGAAGACGATCCTTTTGGCGGTTTCGGCGGCCCTGGTGGTCCAATGGCTGGCATCTCCCACACTTTGAGAGCCCTCTCCGGCATGATGTCTGGTATTTCGACTCGACTGCGGGAGCTTCTCAACAATCTTCGTCAAGACGACCTATCCGTACAGCTGATTGCTCTTCAGGAGCTGTCGGAGCTTCTGCTGGTGTCCAATGAGGATAACCTCTCTGGGCACTTTTCGCCAGATGCCTTCGTTAAGGAGCTTGTGCAGCTGATGAACAAGGAGGAGAGCCCTGAAGTCATGCTACTGGCCTGCCGCTGCTTGGCCAACCTCATGGAAGCGTTACCAGCTAGCGTTGCCAATGTTGTCTACGGCAACGCCGTTCCAGTTCTCTGTCAAAAGCTCCTGGAAATCTCATTCATCGACTTGGCTGAGCAGGCTTTGAGCACACTAGAAAAGATCTCGTTGGAGTACCCCGGCAGCATCGTTCGCGAGGGTGGTCTGACTGCATGTCTCTCCTATCTTGACTTTTTCGCCACGAGCACGCAGAGGACAGCCGTGACTACGGCCGCAAATTGCTGTCGCAACATTCCCGAGGACTCGTTCCCTGTGGTCCGCGACGTTATGCCCACCCTTCTCAACGTTCTCAATAGCAACGATCAGAGAGTGGTGGAACAGGCTGCTCTTTGCGTGTCGGGCATCGTCGAAAGCTTCAAATACCACCCATCCAAATTGGAGGAGCTGGTTAGCGTCGACTTGCTTCGTGCGGTACTGCGTCTGCTGGTCCCTGGTACGACCAACTTGATCAGCTCCAGCATTCACACACAATTCTTGCGGGTGCTGGCTTTCAGCGCTCGCGCAAGTCCTCGACTCTCTGCAGAGCTATTCAAGCTCAACGTTGTTGAGACTCTCTATCAGATCTTGACTGGCGTCTCTCCTCCGTCAGGAACCGAAGATGTTGCATCGAAACTTGACAGTGTCATTGTCATGCAAGCTTTGATCCATCGCCCTCGAGAGCAGATCATTGAGACCTTAAATGCCATCTGTGAGCTGCTACCGAGTTTGCCAAAGGAGGTTGACCCGGCTTTCAGCGATTATATTGAGCTGCAGGGCGATCCGGACCTTATGGCCATTCACCCCGGCGGTCGGAGCCGCCGAACCCAGAATGACAAGCGCATTGAGCTATTGAAGGAGTGCAAAGACGAGGTTCGCCGCTTTGCGCTCATCATCTTCCCTACCTTGACCGATGCCTTCTCCAGCACCGTTAACCTTACGGTTCGTCAGAAGGTTTTGACCGCTCAGCTCAAGATGTTGTCCAATCTTGATGAGAAGATCCTGTCAGAGGCGCTTATCTCCGTGCCCTACGCTTCTTTCCTTGCATCTATTCTATCACAGCAAGATCATCCATCTCTAGTGATGCTTGGACTGCAGGCTACGGAGCTGCTTCTGAGCCGACTTGACAATATCTACCGCTACCAGTTCTATCGTGAAGGAGTCATCAACGAGATCACAAAGCTGGCTACGGAGGAGGATCCCGCCTCAGGAGCTGGCGCTCTCCATGACGATGATGACGACGATGACGATGAAGAAGACGAAGATCGTGTTCATATTGAAGATGAATCGGGGGGCGACGACGATCACTCGATCCGTGATCCAGATGATGAAGATGCAGACGATCATGATGCGAATGACCGCGAGCGCAGCATTTCCGAGGACCAAGGAGATGGCGAGAATGAGAACGATGACGAGGATCATGACGATGAAGACCACGAGCCAGTAATTCATGCCGACGAGATGTCCCCGGTTAGCTCCCAGGGATCTACTATGTCTCTCGACGTCCCGTCACATCACTTGTCGGCACCGCGCTCCATGCGATCCCGGATCAAGAGCACTGCACAAAAGTTTCTTGAGACACATGACCAGGAAGGCCATGGGAAGGCTATGAAGGAGAAGGCCACGGCCATCCTGGACACACTCACCTCTCTGGCAGGAGAACTCGAGGCTTGCTACTTGAAAGGAAATGCATCAAGCCCGTCTTCCAACCAGGGCAAGGTTCTTTTCACAAAACTTGCATCATACTTTGACACCGATGTGCTTGAAAGTGTCACCAGCGCCGAGCTCCTGGCTTCTGGCCTCGTCAGGGTGTTACTGGAAGTGTTCAGCAACCCAGACGAGGCGTTGGCTCGCAGTGCTCAGTCGACGTTCCTTGAAGTTTTCATGAGCTACATGGTCAAGTCGAAGCCCAAGACGGCCACTGCGGACTCCCCTACAACCCCGTTCAGTGTCATGATTCACAAACTTCAGGATTTGCTCAGTAGGTCAGAGCATTTCGAAGTCATGACTGTGCATCAGAATGCATTCGATGGAAACAGGAGCAGTCCAGCGTCAATGCTCGGCAAGCAAATCAGGCTGCGTCTTGTCGCTGATGACGACTCTGAAATTCCTCGATCCTATCGCAACATCATGGTTTCGATCCATGCGATTGCTACCTTCAAATCTCTTGATGACTACTTGCGACCCAGGATTAGCCTGAGTGAGCGTCCTAGAGGAGCGAACAGACGTGATGGCCTGTCACGAGCTCTGGCGGCAATGGCTGGAACAGCCGGCATGTCGCTTGGCAATGTTGCAGCAGCTCGCGCCGCAGCAGATCGTCTGGCCGAACAGTATGGTCATCGTGCAGGACCGCCACCACCCCCTGCAGCGCCGACACCTTCCACATCGCGGTCGGCGCGCAGGTCAAAGAGCCGTTCTGCTCCCCAACCGGAAACACCTGTGGGTTCCGAACAGCCAGCAGGTTCCTCTCGCGAGAAAGCTGTGCTTAGAAGGTCGTCTCGGCGCCATGGATCCTCAGGTGGCGAAGCGCAGCTTCCGTCGCGACCTCCACCCACCGAGGATGATGAACCGTCGAACACGCTCGAATGCGCAGATGAGAAGCAAATGAGCGATGAAGAAGACGACCCCGCAGACACCAGTGCTCTTGATGCTATCGTTGGATCTTTGGACGAAGATATGAAGGAGGAGTCCACTCCTGATCCATCGGCAGTGAACATGGAAGTTGCAACAGGTGGAAATGTCACAGCACGCAAGGAAGATGGCACCAGAGTACCTACACCCGGAGGCTCTGCCATGTCTGGACGGACCAAGCTTCCCATGCCCGGTCAGGGAACGCCGACACCGGCCACATCCTCCAGCCGGCCGCTGTCTTATTCCTCAGCTCTCCAAGCTGTTCCAAAGGACTGGCACATCGAGTTCAGCGTTGACTCCAAGGTCATTCCCAACGAGACTACGATCTATCGTGCTGTGCATTCCTCAGCAGCCCAGGGCGAGGACCAGCTGACCCGAAGCATCTGGTCCAACACGCACCCGATCAAGTTCAGACGGGTTGCTGGGCCGCCGCCTGCTGAGCCGCTCGCGTTCAACGCCCACCCTGATTCCGAATCTGAAACAGAGGGCGGTATCCCACCGTCTTTGGCCAAGCATCCATCCACGGCTGCAATCTTACGTCTTCTCAAGATCTTGCACGACCTCAACGCGAACACCGAAGATGTTCTCATGGACCAAAGGACGAGCATGCTCGACGTCCATATCGAGCCGCTTTCTCAGTTCGTCAATACGAAGCTCACGGCGAAGCTCAATCGCCAGCTCGAGGAGCCACTGATTGTTGCAAGCAATTGTCTGCCTAGCTGGTCGGAGGATCTGGCGCGCCTCTATCCGTTCCTCTTCCCGTTCGAGACGCGCCATCTTTTCCTGCAGTCTACGTCTTTCGGTTATGCGCGATCAATGGCGAGATGGCAAAATGCGCAGGCCTCAGACGATAATCGTCGTGATCGTAACAACGACCGACCTTTCTTAGGACGACTTCAGCGCCAGAAGGTTAGGATCTCGCGTACCAAGATCCTTGAATCGGCACTGAAGGTTATGGATCTTTACGGAGCATCGCAGAGCATCCTCGAAGTCGAGTACTTCGAGGAGGTTGGCACAGGTCTCGGCCCAACTCTCGAGTTTTACTCGACCGTGTCTAAGGAATTCTCCAAGAAGAAGCTCAAGTTGTGGCGTGAGATGGACTCTACTGGCTCGGACGAATTTGTTAGTGCCCAGAATGGCCTCTTCCCTCGCCCACTAAGCGATGAGGAAGCCACTACCCCCAACGGAGAGCGGATTCTTCACCTCTTCAAGATGCTGGGCAAATTCGTTGCACGGTCCATGCTTGACTCTCGTATCATTGATTTACACTTCAGCCCCATCTTCTTCCGAATCGGGGAGACAGCCGCAAGTGGCATCAAGCCCTCCTTGGGTGCAGTCAAAATCGTTGATCCTGGATTGGCTCGCTCGTTGAAGACGATCAAGAAATTCGCCATTGCCAAGAAGGAGATTGACGAGGACCCGAACCGCACTGCCGCGCAGAAGGTGACTGACACCGAGAACATTGTGATTGACAACGTTCGACTCGATGACCTCTGCTTGGACTTCACACTCCCTGGCTACCCGAACATTGAGCTCCAGCCTAATGGTTCGCACGAACGGGTTACCATCGAGAATGTGGACGTCTACCTGCAGAAGGTCATTGATATGACCCTGGGAGGTGGTGTGCGCAGGCAAGTCGATGCCTTCCGCGCTGGATTTTCGCAGGTCTTCCCCTACTCTGCTCTGAGTGCCTTTACCCCGGACGAACTTGTCAATTTGTTTGGTCGTGTGGAAGAAGACTGGTCTATTGAGAGTAAGTCCCCCCTTTGAGTTCAATTCCTTGGCAATTCACTAACATGCAATCAGCACTTTTGGACTCAATCAAGGCGGACCATGGCTACAATATGGACAGCAAGACTGTGAGGAATTTGCTCCAGACGATGAGCGACTTCGAGCCAGCACAGCGCCGCGAGTTCCTGCAGTTCATCACCGGCAGTCCCAAACTTCCTATTGGAGGTACGTTGATCTCTTGTATGAATTGTCAAGTAATTACTAACTCCTTTCTCCAGGCTTCAAGAGCCTTACACCGATGTTCACTGTGGTGTGCAAGCCAAGCGAGCACCCATACACGTCAGACGACTACCTGCCTAGCGTCATGACTTGTGTCAACTACCTAAAGCTTCCAAACTATACTACGGCTGAGGTCATGAAGAAGCAGCTATATACTGCCATGAAGGAGGGACAGGGCGCATTCCACCTGTCGTAAGATTTGCGGCAGCTCATGAAGCAGCGGCCGGAGGAGGAGAAATGATATGACCAGCAATGCACTATGGCCACAGATGGCCCAATGACTAAGATAGACGGTTTCAGTTTTGTGTCTCGCCACGTCGAGACTAATATCACCAGAGGTTGGTTCATGACGGCGTCAAGGGGTCTAGGGATCGGGGTTCTGCATACCCTGTCGTAGCATAACTTCAGACTTTGTGAACTGGACACATTTGTGCATTGTTATATGAGACTATGGAGGTCGTTTGATGCAATGAATTGATGCCGTACGCTGTGAATCTAACTGGACTCAATCAAAGGCGTCATGTCGATGAGCCATGTCTAACAATACCCAAACGCCGGCTATACATGACTGATGTGCATGTCGTGGGAAGACGTAAAGCAAATGCAATGCATGACTTCGTACAAGTACTCGTATCCCCCTGACCTCGCGCAGCTCAGATAACCCCTGATCATCATCCAAGTATCTCACTCTCTCCTCGTCTCTTCCATGCCCTGATCATCATCATCATCCTCTCTCAACAGACTGTCAGACAGCATCTGGCTCTTACTCAGCAACTGAGAAGAAGAGCCTAATGCCACCAGGAGATGTGGCGCAATGGGCGAAGGGGCGCTGTAGTCTTGGAAGACGAGGGAGCTGCTGCTTGGGATGGGGAGGGGGTTATCGCTGTCGTTTGTGATTACTTCGGTGGATTTTGGGTTGGTGAAGGATGGGGGAGGAAGAGGTGTGGTGTTTGTGGGTTTTCGTGGGGAGGGTTTGATGGGAGAGGGGGTTGAACATTGGGAGGCGGTTGTTGCCTGGGAGGGACGGATTGTTTGTGCGGCTGCTTCGGTGGCGGTGCGAGCGGTTGGATGGTGAGAGGGTCGAGGTGTTGGTTGGTAGTCCTCTGGTGTTGAGGGGACGAGGATCTGTTCGGACTGGAATTGCGTGGAGTGGGCGATGTCGCTTTGGAGTTGGGCTTCTACCTCCTGGGAGACGGTCAAGCCGGGGCCAGAGGCGGTGCTGCCCTGGGTTCTAGACGGGGGAGCAACGGCTTTGGTTGGCGTTTTGTGGTCTTCAAGGGGGTCGGATTGGGGTTCTTCATCAAAGGGGTTGTCCGGGAAGAGAGTGCGTGCAATGTTCCAGAGCATGCCTGAGGCGATGGATGGGGGCATGTAGCCGCATCTTGTAATCTTTCTGCAGAAGACGTGCTCGATGGCGAGTTCGGTCTCGTCGAGGGGGTTGTTGAGTTCGTAGACTTGAGGGAGAGGGTATTCCCAGGTCTCTGTGGTTCCTTGGTGGTGGTGGTGGTGGTGGTGGTGGATAGGGTCGTCCAGACTGGCACCGTATTTGATCTCCGTGCCGTCCCAGAACCAGAAACGTACGACGGTGTTGATCATACGGAAGGGGAGGGTGAGGGAGAGTTTGTGACCGGTTGTGATGAGGGTGAGGTCCGAGGGGGAGAGGGGGAGGATGGCGTCGGTGCGGTGGGCGGCGATGGGGAAGCTTTGGACGAGGGAGGTGGGGAGGCGTTGGGATTCGAAGGGTTGTGTTGAGGCGGGGGGAGGGGGCAGAGGTTTGCGGAGGGGTTTGAAAGGTGGTGATGGGGTTGATGGTGGTCGAGGGAGGGTGTCGGCTGGGCTGGTGTTGGTGGTTTGAGGGCGAGGAGTGCTGCGTCGGAGTGGTGGTGATGATGTGATTGTCGTTTCGTGTGTTGACGTCTCCTGAACGGCCATCTGGTCCATTATGAACTGCGTCTCTTCGCCAGCAGGGAATGTTTCTTGCTGCTGGTCTTCAACCTGCTCCTCTGCTTCTTCTTCTTCCTCGAAGTCCTCGTTTTCTTCCTCGGAGTCGGGGATCTCCATCCTCCCATCCGCTATGACGACGACCTTCTTCGGCGAGCTTTTCAAGGGCGAGGCAGATGAGATCCGGACTCTCTTCACCGATGATGCCTTGTTTGCGCCTTGACTACCTGAGCTGCGCTTTGGTCTTGGTGTTTCACGAGGTGTCGAAGATGCAACCTCAGCAACCATTTCGCCCAGTTCGATTTCCTGAGATCCCCTTTCCGCCATGCTCTTAGAAGGAGTTGAAATAAGACTCTCTGTAGCATACGAATCTTCCACCACCAGCTTCCTCCTCACTGGGGTCCCCGTCACAGGCGTCGGTCCAGCATTCACACTCGGCTCGTCCACCCTCTTCACTCTCCTCGCAGCCACAGCCGAAGAGGGCGACATTTGCGTGGCATTAGGCGCTCCGTATCGTTCGAGCATCATTCCAGACAACGGTGTGACCTGCTGGCTTGAGGAGGGAACTTCGGTCCGGATGGGTTTGGTGGGTGTTTGGGGGATGATGGACTCTTGACGGGGGCGAGGTGGCTGTTTGGAAGGCGAAGACGATGGAATGGTGTGGTTCTCTGGTTCATTGCTTAGCCAGGCGTCGAAGCCGTCGTTGGCGGTGGGTTCGTCGTCGGAGTCGAGGACGAGAAGGGGATGGTCTCGACCCATGAATTGGGTGAGGGTCTGGGTGTGGTATCTCGAGCTGGGGATATCGCCCAGAGTTCTCCGTCTTGCCTTTCTGTCCAATGGTTCATCCTCATCCTCATCCTCATCTTTGAGACGGTTCACTTCGCCGTCTCCGAGTGTTCTCCTCCTCTTCTCTCCCTCGATCTTTGTGTCGTTCTTTCGTTTCCTTCGTCGACTCGACACGGGTGGCTCGTCATCGTCACTTTCCTCCTCTTTCTTGGCCCTCTTTGGCCGTCGGTTCTCCTTCGCAGGGTCTCTCTGCATCTCTTCTGCCTCGCTTTCCTCAAAGTCCAGTCCTTCGTAGCCTTCTTCGAAGCTTGATTGCACGAAGCCCAGCTGAGTCAAGGTTTCCTGCTTGAGCTTCAAGGCTGCAGCTGCTGAGAGCTTCGTCTCGTCTCCATCGTGGCTGTGATCCCGGGGAGGTCGAACAATCTTCCTTCGTGCTGGGAATTGGACTTGCTGAAGAGACGGCGAGGAGTTGTAGACTCGGCTGGAAGGCGGTGAAGCGCCCCGGGAGCGTGTCTCTGGTGCCATGGTCGAGACGATGGCTGCAAGAAGAGGTCCGTTATGGTTGGTCTCGCATGATTGTTCACGATGCCTGCGACTTGACCTTGACCGTTATGTTTGCCTTGGTTTCTAGGCTGCACGGAGTGGTGGCGAACAGTGAGGTTGGTTGAGGTGGGTAAGCTGCCTGCCTGGTGGTGCTGGGGGGTCCAACGCGTCGCGTGTTTCGGAGACGCGTCTCACTATAAATATGACGTACAGGCTGCTTCAGTCTCAATCTGCCTCACCAATGATTGTTTAAGCTGTTTTCGTCAATTAAATATTCAAGGCAGTCGAAATTGCTCACAGTAGAATGACACAAAGTTAAGACAGACACACGGTGCAGGTGCAGGTGCAGTTCAACATGCTGTGTCTTTCATTGAAAAGAGGCTCTTCACACTTACAACACCCAGCATCATATCTCATCATCATACAGCCAACCACCAGGCAAAAGTATCACCCTCTTGTCTCGACTTTTCCCTTCCCTTCGCTTAAATACCCATTCAGACAAGCCTCCCAAACGCATGCTCAACGGAACGCAGCCTTGACATCCGCCCTGGGCCACTCAAACAGCACATCTCCGCCGTACACATCCGTCGTCACTCTTCCAATTCTGCCCTCCACATCTCCGTAGAATGCCTCGCACTCCTTCAGCACCTTGCCCACCAGCCCGCGGCTCAGGTTCGGGTCGTCTGCATCGCCAAAGTGCTTCTCCACACGCTTTCGCAGAGCTTCGATGCCCTTGCGCACTTCCTTGGAGTCGTAGTTGCCCAGCACCTTGTTGAAGATATGCTTCGTGTTGGACGGCTGAGCAGCGATAGATGTAGGCGAGCGCCCGCTTTGAAGCTGGGCTTCGATGTTCTCCAGATGATCGAGCAGCTTGCCAAGGGGACGGCGCACAACGGCATTGACGTACAAGCCCATATGCTCGTGATATTCATTATTGGCCTGGTCCTTCCACTCCTCCAGGAGATCCAATCCCTTCGTGTCCACCTCTTCCAAGAAATGGTTCATGTTCTCGATCAGTAGGATGTGGAAGTTGAGTGCCTCCTTGTCCTCAGGGTCGGCCGAGGCATTGGAGACCGCTACAGCAGGATTCTCCCGCGCAATGACCATGAGCGAATCGAACATGGACTTCAAAATACGCTCGTACTCGCGGTCGATAGTGCGACGTAGTGGCAAGTTCGGGTCCAAGCCCACGAGCATGTTTTCGACAGCCGTAGAGAAGCCAGGGAAGATACGAATGAATGAGATGACGCCTTTGCGCTTGTTGATCTTGACCTTGGTCTCCTCGATGGCTCGGATTTGCTCGTCGACAAATTTCTTGAACCGCACTTCCAGGTTGTCATGCAGCTTCTGGAAAAGCGTGTTGAGGTAGTCCATATTGGACTGGCTCATGTCCGATTGTGTTTTCTCGATTATGGCGAGAACACCAACTCCTTGCCTGATCAAAGGTTAGTAGGTTGAACAGCCCAGTCAAACAAATAACTCACAGAGGATCTTGTCCAATGACCCATTCCATCAGTCGCAAAAGTTCTGCTTCCAGAAATGAGAAAATGACTTCCATGGATCTCGTCACGCGGCGGGCCAGTTCTCGATCAGGCTCCATCAGACGTTGTCGTTTGAGGTCGCCGCCTCTCCTTTCACGAGGCGGGTAAGCGCTCACAGCATCCGGGAAATCGACCTGCTCCAGTGTAGATGCATGGAAGAAATCGACAATGAAGTTTTGCTCCATCTGCACCAGCGGTAGTAAGTCATGCAAAACACCAGAAAACACCTCGTACGGTAGACTTCGGGTATCAGAACCAGACTTGTCCACATTCGTTCGGCTCTGTCCATCAGCCAGCGGTGACCGCAGTGCGCGAGCCAGCGTCTGACTTCGCTTGACAGTAAGCTTTCTTGCCGTACTTGCCACGCCCTCCTGCTGCTTCTCGGCTTGGTATGAGAAGAGCAATTCCGCCTCCTCGCCCGTCAACTTTCGGGCATTCTTGCGCCATAGCCCAATGACGGTCTGGAATTCGCCCTTGTATAGCGGGTGGCCCGTGTCCTGGTAGATCTGGATGATGTGGTTCCAGTTCTCCAGGTCAACATCGCGAGCATAGAGCATAAGTGGACTATACTTCCAGAGTAGATCCCTGCCAGCTTCGTGGTGGGTGGCATCGACTTTCTTTGATAGAGCGCCCTCCATAGATCGTTTCGTCTCGGCGAAGGCAGCATCGAACTGTCGAGCCATAAAGTCGAGTAATCGTCGCATGAAGATGCTGCTCTCTTGAAGGTACATCTCCTTCTTCTCACGGACGATCCTCATGTTGCCGTAGTCACTGTTGAGGCCTGAAGGTTGATCTGCATCAAGGACCGCGTCCCCCGACTTGGCAGGATTGCCGCCCCCAAGGCTCGGATCGATCTTCATCATGGCCTTGAACAGAGTCACGAGTGAAGTCTCCAAGTCCTCTAGGCCGCGCATGTTATCCAGTGGTGCGAGTCGGAGCGCCTGAAGGTCTTGCTCGGTAATTGCGCATGTCTCCAGGAGGGCTTCCAACTCCTGCTTGAGCAGCTTTTGATTGGCAGTCTGCACTTGAAGACCTTGGCCTTGTGCCTCGATATATGCAATATCATCTGAAAGAGTAGAGAGCTCGACGGAGTACAGTGTCAACAGGTTATCGAGCTCTTCGCACTCAGTGATGGCCAGGTCGATACCCGACTTGATGGCATCGACCCGCTCATCTTCTTCCTCAAATCGGGCGAGCCAGCCTCCAGCCTGTGCCTTGTTTATCTCACGATCGAGGTCGATCTTGATCTCATCCAGCGTTCGTGAGCGCATCTGCTCCCCAGGCACCCAGCCGAAATAGTCCAACCAATGAGTAAAAGTCTCGCTTCTCTCATCAAGCACCGTTGGGTTGATGCCAAGGCTCTGCAGGTATTTGGAGTCATTCCCAGTGATGACTGATCGGCGAGGCTCATCCTCCGTCTTCTCTTTGTCGGCTTTGGGGGCAGCTTTTGGCGGAGCCTGCACACTGCTTGGTCGGCTGGAGTTTGGCACGGTGACCTTGACTTCAGGAACAGCGGCCTTCGCTTCTGACCCTGACTTCTTTGGAGTTCCAGGCGTCGATGGTTGTGGCGGTTCCTCCTTCGGCTTTTCAGGGGTAGCTGGACGTGGCGGCGCAGGAACAACACCTGTGATACCATCCGGTCCCTCCGTGGACTTGCTCTGAGCCGCCTGGCGCAAACGTTCTCCAGCTCCTCCAGGGCGGGGTTTGAATGCATTGGCAGCATTGGCAGCTTTCCATAACGCACCAGCAATATCGCCTTTTGACCGCTTCGACTTGATCATGGGTCCGAGTCCAGGTCTGGTCTCCTCCACTGGCTCGGGCGGTGGCTCTGGAATCTCGACAGGCGTATCTGAAGGGGTTGGGAAAGCCGGTGATGGTGCTCCTGTAGATGACAATGGGGCAGCCGATGGGCTCTTAAGTTGTGGCTGGGAATCAGACTTGGGTGATTCCAGCTTGCGCTCCTCCATCTTCGCCAAGAATGATGGCGTTGTTTTCTGGTCAGATCCGTCCCTGGCTAATGGCATGTCCGGTATAGACCGCATGCTGCTGGGATCTTTCCTTGGAGAAGGCCGATCAGAGTTTCGAGGTGGCGGTGCAACATTATCTCGCTTAGCACCTGGGCTCATCAAGGGCTTAGGGACAAGGTCGCGGTCCATGGGTCTCGTAGGGTCCATAGGCGGTCGTTTGCGTTCTGGTGGAGCTTGTTCTTGAGGCGGAGGTTGCTTCGGTGATACAAGAGCCTGAGGAGTAGGTGGTAGAGGTTCTTTAGGAGGTTGTCCCGGAGGCTCGAGTGTTTCTCGAGACTCTCCAAACCTGGCAAAGGCCCCGGGGCCAGCCATTCCGTTGCGAGATCTGGGGGGGATGCTGGAACCATCGTCGCTTCTGTTGGCGAAGTTTGTAGCTACTGAGTCCTGGCTCTTGTTCTCTTGTGCCATTCGGCGCAGCGGTCGTTCTCGCGATGCAGTCGAGTCGAAGCTTCCAGACGGAGACCCATTGGGAGGTGCGCGGACGACGGGAGGTCGTTGATTACGGGGAGCATCTGGCACACCCGGTGAAGACAAGACAGATGAGGGAGGTGGTCCAGCCTGTGGTCTGGCCAGATCGGGTCCTGGAGGCGGCGCAGATGGTCCAGCAGAGCCAGACGAGCCCGGTGGTCTCGGGGGCGGCGCTGAACCACTAGGCTGACGCCTGCCAGCTCCGAGAACGAGCTCTAGCTCTCTTTGATCAAAGCCTATTAGTTCTGGCACCCTCCCACCAGTGTATTTGCCATAAATCTTGACCAAGCTCGCGATGAAGAACTTCTTCTCCTTGTCTGCTTGGGCCTGCCAGTAGTACGGCTTTCCGAGGGCAACGAGAAAGCCCGTCTCGCCTGCCCATTCTTTGTTGTTCGGAGGTACGTTGGGGCCGGTGTAGGATTCGATCGCAGTCAAGTCGTTGAGGTCCCATGTCTTGCCGATGGAGAATGTGCCGTTGGGGTTCTCCTTGGACTTGTGGAGGCGTACGCGGCCAGATCTTCGGAAGGCAACGATGATGACTCGGGGTTTCTCGGATTGACCTGATCGTGCTTCAGGAGGAGGAGGAGACATAGGATGGGAGGAGAATTCGGTGATTCGGATATGGGTTACATAGGTCTCGAGCACTGGGAGGTTGGGTCAGCGATGACGACGTGGGGTGCAGCACGCAGCACAGAGCGAGCGCAGCTGGAGAGAGAGACACAGAGAGAGAGGGGAGAGACGCACGGGAGCCATCGGTGTCCTTCTTGTAGAAGCAGCTGTCAATGATGCGGCGCTTCTCATCCTCAAAGCGCTCGGCCCTATTGGCGGCCGAGGCTGGGCCAGCTCCATTGGCGGGATTCATTGCCTCGCCTGGAGGGGATCATGAAGGGGTGGTGGGAGAAGCGGCGAGGCGAGCAGTCGGAAGCATGATCGCCGCTTCTCGAGACGTGCAGGGTGTAAAGCTGAAGCTGTAGACGCGGCTGCAGATGATGGGCGCAGGTGTTGAAGCAGGAGGGTCGTTGTCGCTGCGATCGAGGTCAAGTCATGGTGTTGTTGTTCTGCAGGGGCGGTCGACGACAGCGTCGTTGGGTTCCTGGCTGGATGGGGTCCATGGGCTTGCCGACCTAACCTAGACCCCTTCTTCGTCACTGGACGACTTTCGGTTACGCGCATGCTCTCAGCTCGTCTACAATTGGAAAAGAGTCGAAAGTAAGATGGTTAATACAAAAATTACTGAAGAAAGAACCATTAAAAATCCCAGTGGTCTCATAGAATAATGAAAATAATTAACTACGATGGTAGGAAAGGCAAGGATTGAAGACCGGAGCTGTGTTCCACACGCAGACACATGCCGTACTCTAGACGCCATGGGAAGATACTAGATAGCAAAATAAAAAATGATAGCCGGGAGGTTGGATAGGAGACAATCTAGAAGATCAAAGAGAAGCATAGCCTGTAGACTAGTGTGACAGTATTTGGTGATACTTGCTCCATGGTCTGCTTCCCAATGCACCCCGTGGCCTGCCATCTACACGTATGTTCCCAATGTTTGGCTCGAGCCTCTTTCTCCCGCATCTTGTATTTCGAGTCAACTTTATGTATTATGGTCATGTATGTATTCTGACCATTAGCTATGAGCACCGAGGTAGTCAGGAGTACCAGCTCCAGGAACCACATTTACAAACGACCACGCTGATACGATGCACACCATCTCCGGACCGAAGACCTGAACAACCTCCTATGCAGCCTACACTTCACCTCCATCCATTACTCCGATCCGCAAATAGCTTCCAGAGCCATGTCCTCGATCTGGCCAACACCTTCAAACCCTGCAAGCTTAGGCGCGTACCTCATCGCCGCTAAAGCGAGAGCATTGACGATGGCCTCGCAGAAGAATTGTGCGACTGCGTTGTCGAAGCCAGTCTCTTTCTTCTTCAATTCGAATCGGATGCCTAAATTGTTGAGGTATGGGTCGGCTTGTGTTCCCAGGATAGTAGCTGTGAAAGTAGAAGACGAGCAGTCAGTACCTCGATCTTGTCTTGTCTTGCCTTGCGTTGGTAGAAGTACTCACTAATGATCTTGGGTCCTGCGCACATATTGGTGGAGTATGTGCACATCATATCATTCACAGTTCCATCCGGATCACTTGGCGGAATCCGCTTCCTGAGCTGACGCTCGCCAGTCTCTTCGTCCCAGTATACTTCAGGGGGTGGCGGATGCCTCTTCTCAGGCAAAGGTCCTTCCTCGCAGCCGCTCTCGCCTGAGTCTGCGGGATCTTTGTAGGTTACTTCTTCACAGGAGTCGCGAGTGGCCTCGACCATGCCTGAGACTGCTCCGTAGATCATGAAGTCGCGTGAAGATGTGCTGTTGCTGTAGCGAAAGACAAGTTAACGCGGATAAAGCTTCGGAGACAGATTGACTGATCCATGCATGGAGTGGACTTACTAGTAACTATCATCAACGTTTGCCTCAAGGATCATATACTCAACGCCCTCGTCAACAATAAGCGGAACATCGGCCACCTCAAACGCCGTCGTATCGCAGGTATCCTGATCACCAGGACAAGCCTCGCGTAGTTTGTCAACCAGCGTCTGGCCAATCGTCACACCCTCATCCTCATTGAAGGCAGTGCCGAGGGAAACAGATGTGTCTGATATATACAGCGCATACGTCGGTCGAGGTGGTACACAGCCCTCTATGGGCTCACACCAGTCCGGGTCATGGTTCTCGACACCACCAGGTCCGGCACAGACATCACAACCGATAGTGTATGTGACTGTGACTTCTGTGACGGGGTTCTCTGTTCCTGTGGGGAGGGTCATGTAGTGGCAGCTTTCTGTGACGACCGAAGGGTTCTCGACTGTGAGCAGAGGCAGAGTCCTGGTTTCGTCGCCTATATGGCATCTGCAGAAAGCACTGGTGTACTGGTCTGGAAGAGCGTTCTGCATCCAACATTCAGGCACCTCGGGAGGCGGCGTAGGGGCTGGGGGTTGCTCAGCCTCGGGCTCTTTGCACTTGCACTCGCCGTCGATACACTGTCTCTCCAGACCGTCCTCACAGTCGAGATCTTGGCAATTGTCAGGGGACTCGCAGGAATTATCCGGAGGAGGTTCACTCTCGACGCATGTGCACTTGTTGTCTTTGCATGTTACGACTCCTCCTCCTCCTCCGGCACACATGGAGGGCGGACACTGTGAATCGTCCTGGCAACTACCATCGCCATCGCCGTCTCCTTCACCCTCGCCACCAGCAGGCTCCGGCATGTGATCGATGGTGACTGGCTCGATCGGACCAGGTGCAGTAAGGCATGACTCCTGACGAGTCTCATATCGCCTTCTCTTAGCAGCTGGGGGATCCTCTCCAGCGTTTGAAGGAGGTTCCTCACCGGGAGGGTTGGACTCGCACCCTTCCTGACTTGACGATGGACCCTCTGTGATGTCCATGTTGTTGTTCGCTTCGACTTGAGGCTGAGGTGTGTTCTGAAGTGAAGCCCACTCCACGCCAAGGTCATCTGCAATTGTCTGGCAGCTTTGGCGGGAGCCCAGGAACTGGTTGTTGGGATTGCAAGCCTCGATAGGCAATCCTTTGTTCTTCTCGTCTTCGGAAGAGTTTGGGTAGTAGCCCCAGGTGACCACCTTGGAACCCTGAGGGTACTTGACGTCCCGCGCCTTTTGAGGATTATTGGCCGCATTGGTCAAGGCCCATGTCGGTTTGCCCTCGTCGTTCTTGGGCGGTGGCCAAAGATAATCGCTTCTGAAGTGACGCTGCCGTTCAAAGTGGAAGTAAACAGTATCCTCGGCGTGATACTTCTGATTCTTGATGAGAGCGTTATTGTCAGATCTCACAGCTCGTGAGGACCAAACAGGGGCCCAGAGATACCGACGCCATGAGTTGTACCCTTGGCGGCGTTTCTTAGGTGCACCACTCATGTCATCGTGGAAGCGCCCCTTGGCTTTTGTTGCTAGATATACTCTGTGGTCCTGAGGGACCCAGAGAGCGGACAGAATGCATTGGCCGTATTCTGTCTCGAAAGTCTTGCGGTCTTGCTCGTTCTCGACAAGCCAGTTGAAGCCGCCACTGGCAAAGAGGTAGAGTTCCTCCATGGACAAGTCGGCTTTGTCTTGGGGGACTTCGACCTCACCGATGAAGGTGGTTTCGGCTCCCTCATTACCATAAGGCTTCCTCATTGCATACTTTTCTGAGGTTCCCTTTATGCTGCCACGGTCGACCTGCGTCGCCCCTAGGACCAAGGGGGCGAGGAAGGCAACCAGGGCCAAGCCACGAGCTGGCCACATGATAGTCGAGTTCAAACAATGATCTTATAATATGGAAAAGGGGTCAAGGCAAACAGACAGGAAAGATCTGGCTTTCAAACTCAATGCATTGTCCATCCCAATCCTCGGCGCCAAGTGCCTACTTCTTATACATGCCGTTTGATGCTGTACTGAACTCTATGGAACCGAATTGAACTGATCGGCTTTGCTCTGTAACTCAGCAGAGCTGCTTGAGAGAGCGCCATATGAGTAATTCATGATGACGCCCCCAATCTCTCGAGGATCCAATGCTTTGCCGCATTCACAGCCTTGTCTGTCTTCGTCCAGCCATGACGAAGGTGTTCCTTGATGGTGATGTTCGAGAATAGCTTCGTTGAAACAAAGAGCAGGATTCGAGGAATCATCGACAAACTTCCATAGTAAGCTTATCTCGTCTACTTGGTGTAAGCTTAGCCGATGAGGATCCAGTGTATTCCTACGATGATCATTATCGAATCCGGCGACTTGAAAGCAGTCTTTCGAGGATCCTCATCAATCGATTCCCTTGTAAGTAGCTTCATTTAGCTGTTGGTCCTGTTCAGCGATCTGCATTTCCTTGACTGAATAAGGTATTCCGTCGCGGAACGGCGCAGAATACACCCCATGCGCCACAAACAGCCAGAGTTACTGGAACGTCGGATGAGGCACAGTTTAGGTTTCTATATGTTTTAAGGTTCCAAGTTTCAGAGGATGATGTCATGAGCTATACGCAGGAACCGTAAGAAAAGTGTGAATGCTGCAGATTACGCCGCATCCACAGCAAAAGCTACCATCGATAGGCCACCTCTTTATATCAACCTCGTAATCCTTGGCGGCACAGCAAAACCTTGTGGCCCGACTTCGATTCATCTGGCCTCTGCTTTTGCCTTTCTTACTTGAGTCGTTGGCCAGGAAAAGGAACCGTCGCAGGGTTACTTGACTCAAGCTTTCTCACGTCTTATCCGCTGCATAAGCCAGAACCCTGTCACTTCGCTGCGCCAATTGCAACCCACACACCATGGCTGGCACATGCGCGTCGTTCCCATTCTTCAAACTTCCCGTGGAGCTCCGATATCGCGTCCTGCTACAGAGCGATCTTGTCACTCCGTGCCGCTACTTCGAGTACAGCGGCGGCAAGTTCTCGGCTGCGCATGGCCCGCAGACGGAGGAGCCGCGCGAAGAACGACTTAGGCGAGAATCAGAGGATGCTGATGGAAATACTGTGCCGCAGATATTGAACCATGACGCGGACTGGGCCCGCGGCTGGAGACCTCCAGACGCTCTTTTCTCGGTCAGTAGAGCCTTTGCGGCCCTAGCCCAGAGCGTGCTTCTGTCAGAGAACCATGCTGAGGCAAGCGGCGGCGGTCTATCAGAGGAGGAATATGAGTGTTTGGCTGAAAAAGACGACGAAAAGGCGTGGGAGGAGGCTCTTCGCCGTGACGCAGCTACTTGCCAGGCTGCTATGTTAGTCTCTGGCGCTTCTCGCTATGAGTTCCTGGCAAGTCTTCGGTCGCTGGAGATCAGCTTCCCAAGATCCTACGGAGACGGGAGTGCGCCGTCCGGGGCAGTGATGCAGTGGCGAGAGGCTGCGCAGCGCTTTCGCAAGACATTGAACCCTCGGCGACTCATCATGCACATCAAGGGAGATGGATCGATCTCGGTTCTGCAGACAGTGTTTGGGACGCATCCGCTTGTTTTCCGAACAGAGAACTTGGAAAGTAACAGCATTCTCGATCAGGTACGACAATCGGTGGACATGTACTGGCCATTGGACAGACTTGCACGGCTGGACGGCGTGCGCATGTTCCTCTGGGATGTCGACAAGGGAGTCGAGGGCAGCAAGCTGGTCTATTACTGCCGTCACCTGAGCGAGGAACTGCCACGGATGGCGGGAGACATGGACCTTTGCGAACCTTTGCCATCGCCGATCTTTCATACTCAAAGGCAGTGCCAAAGCCTTGATGGTGATAGTGCAGAGACTGAAAGTGGTGGACAGGGTGACAAGCAAACTACAGCTTGGGTCGAGGGGATCTTCGCGCGGCCTGGAGATGAAGACGAACGGTGGATAAACTATTATAAGGAACTAGAGGATCGAAGATAAAAGGACTGTACATTGGAAGAGCGAGAGAGGAGAGTCTTCCGATCACCCTTGCGCTGAGGGTGACTAACATACACAACAATGAGGAGGAAGGTCAGTCGAGGGTTCAAGAGAACAACAATTAGCATGCGCAATGGAAATAGCGCCAACAATTAGCCTGCATCATGAAGCGATTGGAAGAAGTCGTAACAAAGCCACGGTGAAGCGACACGGATACTATGCCAAAAATACAAGACCCGACATATCAGGCAGTCAACTCCGTTTGTCTAGCATGTCCCCTTTTAACACAGTGACAAGCCCTGTTAAGAAGGAAAAAGAGGCCTGCTGAACCCTCAGTCAATGTCAAACTTGCCAAACTCGTCGAGAAGCCGCTGAAGTTGTATATCGCTCCATCTCCCCTTCTGACTGTCCCGCGATGGGGTTGGCAGGAAGCCCGCCACAGCATGATGCAAGAGTCCATCTGCCCTGTGGTGAAGATTATGGAAATACCGAGCCATGTACTCAGGAATCTGCAGACTGTACCGCTTGAATGCGGCACGGATGCCACTCAGGACGTCGGTCGCCAACGGAAGCATGGGTCTCATCTCGTGTAAGCACTGACAGGCACGGACGAGGGTGTCCATCCTGACCGGTTCCCCGTCACGATGCAATAGCAGTATGTACGCGACGCTACCTAAGGGATGGGTGAGGTAGTATTCAAAGCGAATCTGGCCAAAGGCGCGGAATGTCCAGATGATCGACATGAGATTGTTTGCATGCATTGTGCATTGGTCTCTGGGATTGAACCTGCCAAACTCTTGTTTGGTGAAACCGGCAAAGGGGCGGAGGATGGCTACGAGCATCACCTCCACATAGACACTGAGCACATTGGATCAGTCACCAGAAGAGCCGACTTCCTGGGTGACGGAGATACTTACTGTTGTAGCACGGCAGCAGGCAACACCACCAGTTCAAATCTAAGGCAGCTTGGGCAACGGAGCTTCCAGTCAGTGAAAGCATCGTATAGTTGCAAAGCGCGTGCTGGGTTCTCTAGGGGGCTGGACTCGTGACTTTCAGGATGGAGGAAATCAAGAGCCTCTTCAACCAACTCGGAGAGCAGGGCATCTAACTCCCTGATCTCGACTTGCATCCACGGCTGGGATTTGATAGACATGGGATACGGGTACCACCAATAGCCGATACAGTCGGGGCGTCGCAGAGGAAAATCCGGCTCGCGCCACAGCTTGTCGATCTTTGGTCTGCGAGCCTGTTTCTTGAAGCCAAAGGCTTCTGTAGAGCGCCTTCGGCAGCACGTCAGCAGGCGTAGCAAAGTGCAGCGCTTCAGATACGAACCACTCGAGACAGTAGATTCCCCACAGACACCACGACATGGCATGTCTCTCTCGTAGTCTTCGCGGCTCATCATTCACAGAATGCAATTGGAGCACCTCATGGTTGTTCAGTGCCTTGTAGACATCGATGGCGCGGTTGAAGTACTGGACAGATTTGGTGCCAACACCGATGTTGCCTTCGTATATAAACAGCATGTAGATGCCTTGAAGCAGGACAATAGAAGACTGAGTGATCTTTTGCAGTAGGAGCTCAGCCTCGTCCGCCCAGCGCCTCCCCCGGCTCGTGCTGTCGTTTGCAGTCTTGAATGTAGCGGGGTCATGTGTGTAAAGCTGGCATATTGGTTAGCTGCTTTGCTGGCCTGGCGAAATTAATGAAGTCAAACTTACACAGCTGATGGCAAGAAGAGCGTTGACCAAGAACCGGGAGCAGAAATGAGCTGGATGCCCGCCAGCGGTGTCAGGGTCTAAAGCCACGACATCCCCTTCAAAGATAGGTCGGTAGAGGAGATGCTCCACGGCATTGTCCCATGTGAAGGCCATGTTGACCAAATGATTCATGTGGGCGTCGTCAGTTGATACACTGGTCCAGCGTGATAGAGGCAGGCTTCGACCAGGCACATCCACGAATACGTCTCGGTCCACATCCCGATCCTGAAGGTTAGACATGTACTGCCTCTCGAAGACAAAGCCAGGATCATCCGATCTGTTCAGAGCAATCAGCATCGAGGAGAGCCTGTGTTGTTGAAGAGACGAACGGCGATTTCAGTCGTCGCCTCTTGTGAGTCTCTGAGTCGATGGCGGAGGTGACTGGATCCTCCCCCGAAGAGGCCCCTGTTGCAACTGACGAAGCGGCCAGGAGGAGCTGGGCTTCCGCTACAGAGTCGACAGCCGCATCGATATCGTCGGCCTCTCTGAGCCGACGCAATGCTTCGTCTGACTCGGCAGTCGGGCCGCTACGAAGGAGGTCCAGGACCGTCTTGTAGTTCCTGATGCGTTGATGGCTGGGCCTGGCCATTACAAACTCGCACTGCAAGTTCTTCACCACGCACTGATTGCAGCGTGGCTGCGAACCGTCGCACTGTTGTCATACTGGTCACTTCTCTTGATCGTTGTCTAGAAGTTCCGGTGGTAGGAGGAGGGGGGGGGGGTCCTGGGTCCTGGCCGGGTTGTTGCTATTATACCTACCTTTACCTTTCGACTTCGGCAATCTAATCGGGCGAATTAGCCCAGTGTTCACATCCCCTGGTTCACGCAGGGCGCCTGTCAGATCGTACTGTTACAGGCATTGCTCACGACACGCCGCCTTGGAGGTAGCGAGACGGTCTGTGAGGACGGCCCGGCCACTGCGTTCTCACGCGGCTGGCTGGCGACCCGAGGCAAAAGCGCGGGCAGCTGTTTGCGCGGGATCGACATGATGGCCTGAAGTGCAAATTGACTTGATGTTAGGTGGCGCTGTGCAGGTAGAGATGCTAAAAGAAACGCATCCCTCCGATTGAGGTTGTGAAATTCAAGCAAAGTAAAGCAAGAAGGGTCAGCTCGCCTTTGGCTGGGGGTTGACCTCCGCCTTATCACGATCGCAGGCAGCGCACCACGTGATCGCGGCCATGGAAACTGATTTTCCACCGCACTGTCGATGCTGCTGCTTCCGTGAGATCCTTGGGAGGCAATTATTGGGAGGCAATTAGGGAATGTTCACGCAAGGCAATCTCCACCACCGGCCTTCGCTTCCAATCACCTCGATGGTAACTCCCGGCCTGCCCAGGCTCCCTCGCTCGTGCAGGGTATGGGTATGGGCGGACTCATGCGTCTATGGCTTCCCATGCGTCTCGACCGTCCGAGCGGCTGGCCACTAAGACGCCCCGGAGTCAGGGTCCGAACTCCAGCAACACCTGACCTCGACGCGTCACATTGACGGGCTACTACTTATTCAATGAAGAATGCCAGGTTCATTCATGTAGGGTGCTGCCACTGCAACTATTTGAAAATAAAAAACCAGCCCGTCGTTGGTTGCCAACCTTGTGGACAGCGGTGTGGTGCGGTGCGGTGCCTGCTGGTCGCCTCGCCACTAACAAACAACTAGGCGTTCGTTCTTCTCGTATAAGTAAGTCTCTTTGGTGTATTTCGACTTCGCTTGGGATCGAGTTCGCCCCTTCGGCTACGTCGCTCCCGCTCCCGCTTCTTTGTCCCACCTCTTTTCCCATGCTTCCTCCTTTTTACCGATCACTTTCCTCTTAACTCTTGAGCGCCCTCCCTGATGTGGTGGCAAGCCTGGATCTCCAGAGTCTTACCATGTGCGCCGGTGGCTGGTGGACGTCGGGTCTCGACCAACTCAAACGCAGTGTCTCCGAGAGGGGAGACCTGCGTGACATGAGTGGCAGATTCACGCGTTCCGATTGGATGCCCTGCCTACGTGTCTTTTTCTCCTTCAAACCATACATGAGTAATACTGTATGCACCCTGAAGGAAGCGAACGCCCGGACAACAAACACATCATTCATTCGCAAAGTGCAAAGCCCTCGGGAATAGCCGGGCACAGTAGCGATCAAGCAGAGCTGAGAGAGAAGGGACTACTAACACAGGACAAGGGTTGGGCTTGTCCTAAAGACTGCACTAGCCCTGACCAAGTGATGCTCCTGTGTGTCTGCATTCCACGTCCGTGTCGCTAATTCAGCCCTAGACCCGCCACTGAATCTGATGGTGCTTCTAACGGCGATTCAGCAATGCGATCCTTTATAAGCCACCGGAAGATGGACATCTCCCTAGCCTCGAAACTCTGATTGCGCTAATGCGCGGCTGAATCTTGGTTAGCGAGTACTTCGACCAACAGCCTTGTCGCAGCCGCTGGGCATTGCGGGTGAGCCGCTTCGCTCTCGGCATCATCAATCATCACTTACACTGAGAGACACATTACCGTAAGAACCCATGTCTGCCAATGATGTGCAATCTTTGCGGGATATCAACATCCCTGGGACTGTGCAGCTCGTCAAAAGTAAGTCTTGATCTTCTGCGCTTGTCAATGTGTTAAATCGACGTTAACATCCCGTTATCTTCAAAGAAACAAGAGTCGGCGAGATCACTGGTGATAGCGATGACGGACCCTCGGAAAAGGGCGCGGTTGTTCTGATTCCAGCGCCCACAGCAAACCCCAATGACCCTCTTGTAAGTGAAGCTCTCGCAATAGGCACCCACGATTATATCAGGCTCATCATAAGTGTATAGACCTGGTTCAAACTCTACAAGTCCTGGAACATCTTCTGCCTCTTACTGTGGACATTCCTCGCCAATGCTTGGTAAGTCTATCGACCTATCACTGGTCGCCATCAGAGAACCACAGACATTGCAGGTTAGAGGTACGAAGGCATTTGTTAATGCTTTCCTCCACAGCGTTGCTGGGTCTGCACCCGCTTGGGCTATTTGGGTAACAGACCTGAACACCACCTTCGTCCGTCTTGACTACGGCCAGGCCATCCTCGTCATGATGGGTGGCGTTGGGGTCATGTTCCTTCAACCCGTCACCATCAAGTATGGCCGCAGGCTATCCTACGTCATTGGTTCAATCTTCATCCTAGCTGGTGTAATCTGTGGACTTTTGATGAAGGAAGACAGTCTCTACTTTGCGTATATGGCGCTCTCCGGCTTCGGCACCGCCCCATCGTACTGCACAATTGTCACCTCACTCCTCGATTTGACCTTTCTGCATCAGAGGGGCGAGGCGTTGGGCGTATACGGCTTCATCGACATAGTGGGCACCTTCTTGCCTCCCCTGGCAGCGGGATATATTGTCGATGCGCAAGGTTGGCTCTGGGTATTCCGTTGCCTCCTCATCTTCTTCGGCATCTCAACACTATTGGTTCTATTTACAGTTGAAGAGTCTTCCTTTGCAAGAGCTGCACAGCTAGCCAAGGAAGCTGATCCCTCGTCAAACTCTGAGACTCAGCGGTCCATCAGCATCGGAGACGATGCAGGAGATGAGCAGAAGACAGACCCTGACCAGACCACGGTGCCACTGCAATCTGCGCCCACGCCACCAGAACTCGATCCCACAAGCTCCAAGCGATATACGTATCCTCAAAGGATGACTCTCTATCGCTTGAGCGAAGACGTGAAAGCAGGGTTCTGGACGCTGACTATGTCCATGGTCCCGGTAGCAGCGCTACCAGCAATCATCTGGGCCAGCCTCCAACTTGCCTTCCCGACCTTCATCGTCAGCGTGGTAATGACGACTCAAGCGAGCTTCTTCGCCGCGCCGCCTTATGATTTCGACCCTGCTCAACTAGGTCTGATGTACATCCCAGTGCTCATTGGAAGCTTCGTCGGGGCCATCCTCTCGGGGCCGATCACGGACTGGATGCTTGTCCGCTTAGCTAGCCGACGAGACGGGATCCATGAGCCCGAAAATCGACTCTGGATGTATCTCCCGGTGCCGATGTTTGTCGCTGTTGGTAGCATTTTGTATGGTGTAGGTGCCGCTGCTGGTGTGCACTGGATCATCCCCTGCATTGGCCTGTTCTTCCTCGGAGTATATCTCAATACTTCCCTTCCTGTGGCACTTGGGTATGCGTTGGATTCGTACCCCGAGCTTGAAGGGGAGACTGTGCAGCTGTCGACGTTCACTCGGCAGATAGTTGGTGGTGCATTCACGTTCTGTATCCAACCTTGGATTGAACAGAATGGCCCGAGAACTACTATCATCATCTTAACGGTGCTGGTAGTTGTGGCGCATCTGACGTCCGTGGCTTTCCAGATCTGGGGCAAGACTGCCAGGAAACGAAGCGCTGGGAGATACTATCGTATCTGCGAGCGATGTGCATTGTATTGAGATCATCTTGATAAGGAGCTTGACTTGAAATCCAGGCAGGGAGTCTTTTAACTAGACGATGTATCGGAGTGACCAGAGCCAAGCCTATCGGCTGAATTGTTCGGTACAATTGTCATGCAACTTACACCAATGCTGTGGATACTACTAGCCGGCCTCTTTTCTCCGTCCTTGGGGGCGATCTTAATAGCCGCCTATTGTTCAGGCGCATCGTGGCTATAAGTGGCAAAAGCAGCAGATCCGCTGGCTAGTTAGCTCTGTAATATGCATACGCGGGGACTCGCAAACTCTTGGTGAGGATGGAATTATGAAAGCCCGATTGGATCCTCATCGCTACATGATTACAAACCTGGCCTCGGAAAATGACCGCTGACAGCCTCAAATCTGTATGTCTGTGTGTGTGTCTGTCTGTCCAGTACAAGGCGAATCGATACGCTGTGAGGGGAACAAGTGCAGGTTGACATCATTCATGGCCTTCATTTAACTCTTAGCAGTTTCGCTTCTCTGACAAGAACCCCAAGTGGCTTTCCAGCATCACGCCTGCAACAGCCAGCATCGCAGACACCCGCATGCATCGGTAGCATGACTCAGACCCAAGACAAGCCTAACATCAACCCTTTCACCGCGGATTTGAGCCACGATGAAGCCAAAGTCGGAGTTGGTAGCGGCGAGGTGGGAAGAGTTGTTGATCCGGCAAACACACTAGACGTGGAGTTGAGGGACAGGACCATAGAAGCCATCCCTGGCGATGCTCTCCATCAGACGCTGCAACGATGGAATAGCCCGCGGATCAACATCTACCGATTTATCGCGGTCAATTTCACCTTCATGACTATGGGCATGACAGATGCCTGCTTCGGCGTATGTGATGCTATTCCCGTCTTCTCCAAGTAAAACCCTCGCTGACATTTGCCTTTCTCAGGCCCTTCTACCATATGTAGGATCTGCTTCACAGCTGTTGGCTGTTATGGCAATCTATGCTATGCTAACTTTCCTCATCCCAGATCGAGAGGTACTACGACATCAACTACATCACTGTTGCGACTCTGTTCATCGCACCCTTCCCCGGCATCATGATTGCCGCCCTGTCCAACAACTACATCCACTACAAGGTTGGGCAACGCGGCCTTGCGTTCCTGGGCCCTGTCTGCCGCGTCATCGGCTTTGTTCCTTTCGCTGTTCATCCGCCGTTCGCTGTATTGCCTTGCATCTTCGCCATCGCCGGCTTCGGCTTCGGTCTGTGCGATAGTGGCTTCAATGCATGGGTCGGCAACATGCAATCGGCCAACGAGCTACTAGGCATTCTACACGGTAGCTACAGCCTCGGTGCTATGATCTCGCCTCTCATTGCTACTGCCATGGTTGTCAAAGCAGATCTTCCGTGGTATACGTTCTTTTACCTTATGATCGCCATAGTCACCCTTGAGCTCAGCATCTTGCTCTCCGCCTTTTGGGGCGCCACAGGAGCCGTCTATCGCCAGCATCTCCAGTACGGGACACGAACTGGTAACAGTGCTGACAAGGCACGCGTCACTACCCGCGAGGTCCTCAAGGGCCCTCTACCGTGGTTTTTTGCCTTGTTTCTCTTCGCATACGTTGGCGCCGAGGTGTCCCTGGGAGGATGGATGGTGACATTTATGCTACGCGTCCGAAATGCCGAACGATTCCTCGCTGGATTGACCGTGACGCTATTCTGGATGGGACTGATGCTTGGTCGCATTATACTCGGCTTTGTTACTGGGCGCATTGGTGAGAAGCTTGCCGTTGCCATATACATCCTTCTCTGCCTTGGTCTTCAGCTCCTGTACTGGCTGGTTCCTCACTTTATTGCCTCTGTCGTTTTCGTTATCTTGCTTGGCTTCTTTCTGGGCCCTCTATTCCCTGCTGTTATTGTGGTAGCAGCGAAGCTACTCCCTGCTGAGCAGCATGTTAGTGCTATCGGGTTTGCGTCAGCCTTTGCTGGTGGTGGCGCGGCGGTGTTTCCATTCGCTGTTGGAGCAGCAGCGCAGAAGCACGGCGTCCAGGTCCTTCAGCCTTTTGTCGCTGCTATGCTAGTGTTCATCCTGTTCGTGTGGTTAGTCCTGCCAGGAAGTATGAGAAAGGGAGGACTGGAGACGGCGAAAGAGAAGGGTACCAAACCTGGGGCGGACTTGGCCAGACAGGTACGCGGAATCATGAAGAAAAGGGAGATTGACAATTGATGTCATGCTTCCGACTACGAGTAAAACACTGCACCGTCTATTTCTTTGAGACTCTGCAGCATGGGGCATGGGGCCACGAGGTGTTGATCCTAGGTACCATGAATGTTCCTCACTTCCTTCTGAGACAAGAAGTAGCCGGCTAAATTTGAATGGATCTGAAGTCAGTGCTGGCTCACACTCTGTAGGTAAGCAAACCGATAGTACGATAAAAGAGCCTCCAACTTATGTAGATGGACTTCCTTTCACTCCCCAGACATCTACTGTGACAAGTCTTTTCTTCTAACCCGACACGACACGACATCAGCTCTTACCACCTTGCAGAAGTGCCAACCAGCGATTCGGCAACTTATAGGGGTGCCTGAATAGACTGGAAAGATCTGGGCTCGATAGAAGACTTAGCGTCACTCTCCTGCGATAGGACAACGGGATGTGGAGGGGCGCGAGGTGAGCATCGAACACGGCTATTCGACATATATATCACTATTCTCAGCATAGGAGCACCACCGGTTTTCAATTTCGAACAATCCGACATGACTCAAGAAAAGATCCTCCAAGCATAAGAAAAGTCCTGTGGATACTCATCATCCGGAATCGAATATGCCCTCACGTTGACCTGGTACGTCTTGCCCTTCTGCACTCCTTTCCAGATGACCTGTTCGACGTTGTTGATTCGGTCACCGCCCTCCCTATCGTTACCGTCAATCCCATTGCCCCAAAGTGTCTTCTCTCTATCTGAGACAGTCAAGTTCAGGTTGTTCTGCAGCCATGCTCCTGGTCGATCAGCCCATGTCACCGTCACCTTGAGTGTTAATCCTCCGTCGCCAAGCTGCACTTCCTCTGGGACGGGAATGCGAAGTTTCCAGTCCCTCGGATCAACACCATTGTCTGCTAAGCGAGGCCCCGTACCGTATCCTGCGGTGCCTGGGGCATCGGGTACGACATGGAGTAGCGAGTTGTGCAGATTGACGCGGCCGAAGCCGTAGTCAGAGTTCGGTGGCGCCTTGAACTCGACTTCGGGCTGATACTGCCCTTTGAGGGGAACCGCACCGTTGATTAGGACGGCCTTGATCGCTGTTGCGGGCGGTGGCTGCTTCGTTGGAAATGTATCAACCATAGCACCGCGAATGACGGCACAGCAACCGGCGACGAGAGGGCAGGCCATGCTTGTGCCGCCGCTGAAGCACCACTTCTTGTCGCTGCTAACTCCCCAACCTTCGGTGAAGTGACCAGGAGGATTGATGACCGAGGACCGAGCTGACAGGATGGTCGTCCCTGGAGCAACGACATCAGGCTTGATGCGCCCATCAGGCTTGCTCGGACCCCGACTACTGAAGGCAGCTAGACCCTCGGGATTGTTGGCGACGTTGTCAGTGTTGATGCGTTCGTGTTTGAATCGCAAGGGGGAGTATACACGTGGCCTCCCGCTGGGGTAGAGCTGGTCTGGTCGGTAGTTCTCCGAGGCCCCGACCGTTATGATGTTCTTGGAAGTTGCCTCGGCACCGATGGAACCTGGATCAATACGCCCTGGCTCGTTGTCGGTATCGGACCCAGAGTTACCTGCAGCGAAGAGCACGACGAGATTCTTGTCCTTGTGGAGGTATTCGTCGATATCTGCCGTGATTGCTTCGCGATACTGGAAAATCTCCTGCTGGGACATGACATCGTCGAGATCGAGGAAACTACCCCATGAATTCGTATGAACTGAAGCCCCTTCAGAAGTTGCTTGTGCGAACAGCATGCTGATTCTTTCTGGGATTCCACCAAATCCTGCGTCCCAGGCAGGCTCAGGCCATTGCGTGTTGTACCACCTGTTAAACAGTGACTGCACGATGAGATCGGCCTCGGATGCGGGACCTTCAACCTTGCCCTCTGACGTGTGGTGGCCTCTACCCAGGACTGAGCCACAGACATGTGTTCCGTGACCCGATGGGTCGCTTGCATCCTTGGTCTGTGGACGACCGAGCGGGAAGACCTTGAGAACGCGATCTTGAAAGGCTTCATGATGCTCGTCCTCGCCCAGCTTACCTGTATCAAAGCCCGTATCAGCTACGCAAACAGTCTGTCCTTTGCCCTTGAAGAGCTTGGAGGCTTCTGGTCCGACCCCTTTGTAGACGTCCATGATACCGTTGGCCTTGTTGTTGAGACCTCGAAAGACAGGAAGAGCGTTGATCGTCTTGACTTGGTCAATGCCGGCAACACTGGCTAGGCTTTCCTGGGGCACGGTAACTCGAAGCTTGCTCCCTACAACGTGGATGTCTGAGGGGGCGATCCCTGCTTTGGCTGCAACTTCCTCGACGATGGAGTTGGCATCGATATCGTTGTGAACGAGGATATCGACTGACACAGTCCCGGATTCAGTGGCAGCTCCCGGATCTTTGAGAGCACGCTCCACGACGACTCCAGGACGGTAGATGTCAGCGTAGACAACGAAGCTATCAAGACTGGCACGGAGGTTCTCAGGCGAGGGCTTCACATCACTGTTCTGGTCCTTGTAGCTGCAAAGATACGTGTTGGGACTGACGACTTCATGGATCTTGATATTGTTGGCAGCAAGCTGAGTTTTCTCAGCACTGTGTACCGGTGCCTTGGTCTGGATCACCAAGTAGTTTGTCGCAGGTGTCTCCTCAAGCTCAGGGGCATGATGAGCAGCATGATGGGATGCGAGAGGTCGGCCTGAAGACGGCGGCGAAGTATCGACAGGATTGCCGTTGATTTGGATTGGCAACATAATGAGATCTCTGAAGTCCTGGAAGATAAGAAAGACTTGGGTGCTTTAACTCAGAGGCAGAATTGCTAGACACCAAGTGCAGCCCGTGGATGATCAGTCTCAACGCGAACGGAACAGCGGAGCGGATCTCGGGGGGGGGGGGGGGGGTTTATATAGATCCCAAGCAAGGGCTCAGCACATATATATGCTGGCCAGCGTCTACTGTCTTCACCACGGGATACAAGAATGGAACATGACCCTTCTTCCCCTCAAGATTCCGCCTTGGTCTCACGCAAGCCAGACAAATGCGCATCTCAGCCCTGTCAGCCAGCCACTCGCCGCCTCAATTCCTCTGAATGAAGTTCTGCTGAGAAAACGAGCTACAGTCGACGGATCTCTCTGTTGCCGACAACTTCAATCACTACCAAAAGGTTGGCTGCCACCTGCTTGACAAGGAATGTTTCCAGACAAGGGTCTGCTCGACTCTTAGGATTGGTCTAGGACAAGCCAAGACAGCATGGGAGATGCAGCCCTCCACCTGAATGTGGCTGCATGCGCGTTATGCTTGAATCGGTCTGCCTCGAGTCTAGACCCACGAGCCAGGCAGAAGGAACCGAAGTCCTCATCGCGCTATCTGGGGAACTGGCATGTTCCGGTGAGAGTCGATTTGAAGATGGAGGATGATAACTGAGCAAGGCATCTTGAAGACAAGAAGTGACGCAGTCGGATTAGAGAAACGACGTTCAATGATATGAATCTAATTGCCGCTATGATGACAATAGCAGAGTAAAACGCCAGAGCAGGATTCACATAACTTGAGCCTATGGTCGAGAGCACGCCACAATGCCTTCACGCTTAGGTATATGAAACCACAGCTTAATTCTCAGTACTTTTTGTGACCACACGGCCTGTTTAGGGAAGCTGAAAACTCGGGCGCACCCAGGTCAACACATGTGCAGTCGTCACATGCCTACGATCACAGTCGAGAAAACGCCACCACAGCCCTAAATGTAGCGATGCCGGCAACACTCAGCTCTTCGAGCTTTGAACGCTTCACAGTCTGTCTAGCATTTACAAGCGCGTGACCGCTTTTAAACCGTATAAGGTAGACTGGAATGACGTCTGATTGGATTCTGACGGCGAACGCCAAGGGACCTTTCAAACGCATCAAACGGACTGAACGATGGGTGGCTTGTCCATGGTGGAGGCCCACCAGTTTATCGACGCTAACTGTAGATATGCCGGCCTGTAAATGCAAAGCCACAGTTTGCCAGCTGGGCTATCCGTGATTGATGAGTTGATGGCCGACGGGAGGATCCCTATACACCCCGCATGTGACAAAGCAAAACGCCCCGGCAAAGAAGGTTTAATTCTAGCTTAATTCAGCTCGCTACCATGTGCCGCGACCGCACCGTCCTGGCACGGGTCAAACTTGTACTCTATTGTGGCTTTTCGCGGGTTTGGGGACTGTGTCGCGTTTTATTTGTCACGGAGAAGGGAGATATGTAGGTAGCTGCCCGGATGAAAAGCAATAACAGAAGCAAGACATACTGTATTGTTTGTAAGACTTGCGAGCGACAGAGACACCAATATCGTTGTTGAACATGCAGCGTCAGGGCTATGCCATCTCATTAGAGCAGGCTCACTAAACAGACTAGGTTGCTGAATACTAGGTACGATTCGTCAGTCCAATATCGTGGAACTTTAGCATTTCTTTGAACAGTGCGTTGCATCTTGGTGTAGGCCATCTATCTCCATAAAAGGTTCGTTGGTGCAATCACCCGAAGGTCAGAATACCTAGGAGGTTGTGCGACAGACTGACGCATAGTCTTTAATGTGAGCCATCTTTATTCTCACCACCAACCTTCAGGTAGCTTCGAGAAGATCTCTCTCAATCTTTCCAAGTCCAATGCTTCCACCGTCCTGCCCTTCGTTCCCGTCGTGGTCTCAGCCATACATAGCGCATTGTAGACGGCCTCCTCCGTCGCATCAGCCGCTGCCTCTAACAGCCCACTGATCGTGCTGTTGTCCGTCATCCCCACCATCCTTGCCTGCGGAACGTATGGATTTCCCTGCTGATCGGGGAACTTCTGCGACGGGATCTTATCGGCTGTTGAGAAGGCCAGGAAGATGTCACCAGAGGTGTTGGAGCCGTAGCCTCCGACTTTGCCGAGGCCGATGGCGGCGCGCTTTGCTAGGCGTTGAAGCTGTATGGGAGTCAGATGGGCATCTGTTGCGAGAATGATGATGATGCTGCCGTCCTTGCGAGCCTCGAGAGGTTCTGGGGCGATAGGAGGAGGCGCATTCTGGTCAACGAGGATCCGGCCAACTGGGACACCTGCAATGTTGAGATTCTCTCTTGAGCCGTAGTTGGCCTGAACCAGTACTCCAACGGTATAATCCGTCTTTTCTCCAGATGCAGTGAGTCCCTGGACAACTCGACTGCTGGAGCCCGTACCGCCTTTGAACCAGTGGCAGATCATCCCCGTGCCACCACCAGTGTTGCCTTCAGGAACGCGATCCGATATCGCGGTCTGGATACCCTTGATGACATGCTCAGGCTGCAGCGCAAATGCATGCTGATCACTCAAGAATCCGTCATACGTCTCGCCGACGACTGGGAAGATGAAGAGTTCCGAGTCTCCGTCTTTGCCGCCGAAATGCTGGGCTACATAGTGGTGGATTCCACGGAATGCGTCACCAACTCCAGACGTGCCGGTGAGGACAATGGGAGAAGTCAGCATCCCTGTTTCCTCGATCCAGTGCGTTCCAGTAAGTTCACCGCAGCCGTTGAGTCTGAAGATGCCCGCAGGACAGCAGAAGTCGTGCCAGTCTGAGCGGGGTAGAATGACTGTTACGCCGGTATTGACGTCGGGGTTTGGTTGGATGGATCGAACGCTGACCAGGACGCCAGGGACGTCGGTGATGGAGTTGAGGTGTCCAGCAGGCCATTTGCCGAAGCGCACATTGGGGAGGATATCGCGGATGCGGCCTCGGCTGGATTTCCGTATTCCTTCGGCCATGGTTGTTCTCAAGACTCTGATGGAATTGCCTGAAGCAATCACCTAAGAATTTCAATGCCATATGGAATTCTCGCGGACTTTGATCAGGTCTTATAATGTTGAAAGCGGAGTTTCGGATGGGGTAGCCGCAAATAGTTGCATTCTTGTCGCTGGCCGCGTCTTGAAGCACGTCATGGCCGACAATGCCCTTTGTTAGTGCTGAGTCTTGTATTTGCGAAAGCTATGTAAAAGGATAGACACCTGCCATATCTGGAGTAGTCATGGATCTTTTGTTCGAGGATCAGGGCATTCGCACGTGAATTCGCTTCTCTGCGCTGCGCAGATTTTGTAAGACACGATTGGTTCAGCTGGGGCAGTGTCGCAATTGATGGGAAGAATATGTGTGAATCGACATGTATATTCCGCGTGTATTTCTCTTACATGCGTGACCTAGTGAGTCATGGCATCCTCGAATAACCTCCTCAGCTGATCCTTCTCCCTCTCCAACTCCGTGTCCAGACCAGGCGCTAGCATCAACACTCTCTTTTGCGGGATTGTGCCCTCCACCAATGCCTCAATGTCCCCAGTGCCGAAGCCCAAATCCTTCAAGCCCTTCGGTTGGTCACCCAGGTCGGCGAGGAACTTGGTCAGCGCCTCTGCTAGCACCTCACCTGCGCTCTCACGCTTGACGTTGGAGACGTCGACACCGAAGGCCTCAGCGGCTTCGAGGTGGCGTTCCGGGTTGGATGCGGCGGTGAAGCGGAAGACGGCAGGGGCGGAGACTGCGACGGAGACGCCGTGGGGGATGAGAGGTGAAGGGAGGTTCTCGTAGCCGACATGGCGGTAACCGGGGTTCTGGCCGGAGATGGGGTAGGACATGCCTAGTCATGTGTTAGAGAGGATGTAAGATTATCTGAGTTGCTCATTACGGGTTCGAACATACCGTGGCAGAGATGGACGCCCGCATTACCAAATCCGACACCTGCGAGAGTCGCTGCTAGAAGCATCTCACTCTGAGCCTCGAGATCATCTGGATCCCGCACAGAGCGAGGCAGGTACTTCACCGTTCTCCTCAGGGCATGGAAGGAGAAGACGTCTGAGATGGGGTTCGCGCCCTGGTAGGCGGGTCGGAGGATAGGGTTGGACGGTCTGGGTGACCTCTCATTATATGGAATGGCAGTCCAACTCTCGAGTGAGTGGCACAACACATCTAGACCAGATGCAGCCTTCACAGATGCAGGCATAGTGCGCGTGTTGAGAGGGTCGCAGATGCCAAGTGTCGGCTTCAGATTTCGGTGAGCGACGCCTGTCTTTGCACGCTTCGACACCAGGTCGAAGATGGCAGTACCAGTAGTCTCGGATCCGGTTCCAGCAGTCGTGGGAACGGCGATCAGGGGTGTGAGAGGCTTGTCTACGGGGAGACCCTTGCCGAGAGGAGCGTTGACAAAGTCAAGGAAGTCGGCATCGGGATAGGCGTTGTAGAGGTTCATGAGTTTAGCGGTGTCCATGACGGAACCGCCACCAACGGCAAGGAAGGCATCAGGCTTATAGGGACGAACCCAGGCAATTGCGTCCTTGATCCTGTTTAAAGACAGTCTGTTAGCTAGAGGCGGCTCAATGGGAGGAAATTTGGCTCCTTACGAGTAGTCCTTGGGCTCGACATGGACATCAGAGTAGACCTCGAAGTTGATGCCCTCCCGGTTGAGACCCTCCCTAACCTGCTTCATAGCCGCAAGCTTGTCCACAGTCTTATCCGTGACAACGCAGACTCGCTTGGCTCCCATGTTCTTGAAGTCCATGCCGACCTCCTTCGTTACACCCGGGCCGAAGCGGATTGACGAGGCAGCCATCTCAAAGGCGTATTCCTTGGAGTCGGCCGACGAAGGGGTAGCATATTGGCGTCGAGGGGAGAGATCCTTTGCGCGCGCGAGGAGGGAGGTTGGCGGAGGAGAGTTCTTATGGTAGCCGGGGTTCGAGTGGCACGGACAGGACGGCGGATGGGTGAATTGGATGGTGCGAAGGAGGGAGGTTGCTCGCTTGGCGGCCTGGAGAACATGTCAGTAACAGGACAATGGTATGATGAGGCGAAGTTGGTGACTTGCGTTTGGAGCGACTCGCACGGTGGCTGACATGACTGCGGCTGTGAGGTGAGGAGAAGATGACGACGAGGGGGCAAAGGCAGAGGCAGAAGCAGAGGCAGAGAGGAGATTCGCGAGAACGAATGAAGGAAGGGAGAGAGGCAGCTCGGCTGAGTGGAAGCCGAGACGGTGAACGATACAGCAAACAGGCCTAGGCAATTAGGGTATTAGCTTCTTCGGCAATGGCGCGCTGCAGTCTAGAGAGCCACTACTGCAACACAATCCCAGAAGAAGCTAATGTCTGGCGGTCTTGGGTGAGGGCTCGGGACATTGTTTGCTGGGGTTGGTTACGTAGCTGAGGAGGTATCGTGGGGAACATGGCGCTGGAGGTGGGTGTGGGGTAGATGCGGGGGAGAGGCCACAGCGAGGGCCGAGGATGTGCGTGGTGGAGGTACATGGGATGTCCGCTATCGGAGGAGAGGGATGAGGTATCTCAGCCAGGTCCTTAACATGCTTTGAGCTGGACTGGACTTCGAGGGCGAGGTCTTGAGGGAATGTCAGGGAGATGACAGAAAGCTAGGTGCGTAGGTGAATGATGCCTCGTAAACCACCAAACGGCAAGGCAAAAGGCACAGAATAAATACAATATATAGAACGAAATATCTATCCAGGTAACTTACAGTCAGACAATGAGACAGAGAATTTACAGTAGGGAGAGAGGAAAAAAAAACAATAAGAAAAAGAGAGGAAAAAGAGAGGAAAAAGAAAGAAAAACGCGTTGAGCTGAGGCTCACGACATTAGAGAGATGCCTCGAGGTTTTGCGCCTGGCACATCTTCGTGTAAATGCCACCCTGGCCCAGAAGCTCCGTGTGTGTTCCCGCTTCCGCAATCCTGCCCTTATAGAACACAAAGATACGATCTGCATTGGTGATGGTGGAGAGACGATGAGCAACTGCGATGGTGATTCTGTTGCCAGTGGAAGCAACATCGGTCAGTGCAGCCTGTACAATGCGTTCTGACTCGGTATCCAGAGCGCTGGTCGCTTCGTCCAGGAGAATGACTCTTGGATTCCGAATCAGTGCTCGAGCAATGGCAATGCGCTGCCGCTGCCCGCCAGAGAGCTGCGCACCACCCAGACCACAGGGCGTGTTCAGACCTTCAGGGAGCGAGGCAATGAAGTCCCAGGCGTTGGCGGCGCGACACGCGCTCTCAATGGTAGAATCGTCGACGGGAATTCCCTCGCTACCGTCTTGGTCGATGCCCATGGAGACGTTGTCGCGGATGCTACCGGGAAACAGAACGGGCTCTTGCTGTACAAGGGAGACGTCCTTGCGATAAAGCCGTGGGTTCATGTCCACAAGCTTGGAAGTGCCGTCAATAGTGATCTGGCCACTTGTCGGGTCATAGAAGCGCTGAAGTAAGGAGATCATTGTGCTTTTGCCGCACCCGGAGGCACCGACAAATGCAACGAATTGCCCGGCAGCGATTTGTAAAGATACTCCCTTGAGCACACGATTATCGGGCGCGAGCGGGTAGGAGAACTGGACATCCTGGAAATCGTATGAGGTACAGCCGTTCGAAGGGACAACATCTCTGTTTTGATCTGTCTCCTTTATCGTGGGCTCCAAGTCGCACAGCCAGAAGAAGTAGTTTGCTGCGGCATTTGCCTTTGTGAAACCTAGCTAATGGTCAGTAGGAATAAAAGTCCCGGGATCCAGAGTCTCGGCTTACTGCTCGCAAATGTAAACATAGTGGCACAGCCCTGGCCGGAGAAATAGACGCTCATAAAAGAAACGATGAACTGATAGAAGTCAATGTCTCCATCAGACATGAGCTTAGAGCCCCACCTGTGCGAATGTGAGTATATATTGCTTTTGTATCGTGTCGATGGATGGGACCTACCAAAATCCCAAGGCGAGGACAAAGAACTCGACCGACTGAGTGAAGGCGAAGAAGGCCATCATGGATATCAGAGACAGTCTGGAGTCGGCTATGGCAACATCGAGCTCGTTGGTATAGCGCAACAAAACATCATTCTCGATCGCCAATGAAGAGACGGTGCGGATAGCTGCGATGCTTTCAGACGCAATGGAGGCGCTCTTTGAGAATCTCGCGTCGATATCAACATCCATCTTTGTTTCCGTCCTGATGCGAACGTAACCTCCCAGGACCATGGGGATAATGCCGGCGAAGATACCAACGAGCCCCAGCTGCCAAGAAATAGAGATGGAGAGAATTGCGCAAATGATAATAGTGCTGATAGAGAGCATAATCATGGCTATGTTGAAGCCCATAAGCTCAAAAAGAGACTGCGCGTGTGAGTCAAGTCGGCTGGTCAAAGATCCAATCGTATTCTCAGAACGATCGAAGAAGCGCAAATCTTGGTGCAGGAAAGCAGCGAACATGCGCTTACGAACGTCATACCCGTATGCCTGCTTGTGATCAGTCTCTCATACCTTGAGAAATAGAAGATCTGGCTGTACGTACCTGAGCAATGTGATTGCTCACCCAGCCCATAGTCATGTAGACGAACAGCAGGCAGATAGCCATGACAAAGAACATGAGAGCAAAGAAATTGCCTCGGCTTTGGTTCAGCTCAGGGCTGAACACATCCATGACGCTACCTAAGAGCAGGGCCTGACCCGGGTACACACCGGCTGCTTCTGTAAGCCCAAGAACATATCATTCAGAATGCAGTACTAAACTCACCTCCAATAAGACTGCTGAGAAGAGAAAGAAGATACCAGATCTTCAATTGTGGCATAGTCTTGACGAGTCTGATGGCAGTAGACACAATGCCAGTACCTGACGCGAGGGTATAGTCGTCTTGATGAACGAACATGCTGAGATCATCCCGAGCACTCGTATCACGGCGTGCTAAAGACTCGCTTTGCTTGAGAGTGTACTCGTTCTGACCCTCGCCGTCGGAAGATTTAGACTCGGCAGGTCTCTCGGTAAGAGATAGGTCTTGGGCCTTGACGAGAGCCGCATAGGTGCCATTGAGAGCAACCAGGGCATCGTGCTGGCCTTGTTCGACAATCTTTCCTCGTTTCATGACGACGATGTTGTCCGCCGCTTGAATCGTCTTGAGCTTGTGTGCAATAACAATTGTAGTTCTGTCTTTCGACGCCTCATCGAGCGCCTTCTGAACAATGACCTCGGCATGAGGATCCAGAGCGCTAGTAGCCTCATCAAGTAAGAGGATCTTAGGTTGCGAGATGATGCTACGCGCGATAGCCACGCGTTGCTTTTGGCCGCCGGAAAGCAGACCTCCCCTCTCACCAATGCGTGTATCGTACCCTTGTGGAAGTCCCTCGATGAAGTCGTGGGCAAAGGCTGTTTTAGCTGCTTCCTTGACTCTCAAGAGGCGCGCCTCTCTAGGTTCGTGTTCCCAGAGTGTTCCAACAAGACCGTTGCTGATGTTGTCAAAAACGGTGCCGTTGAAGAGAACGGGCTCCTGTATCCCCATTAGCAATGGCACAGACCCTAATGTGGAGTTGAGATCATACTTGTTGAACGAGCCTCATGTTTGTACGAAGCCACTGCAAGTTGAGGGTTTGAAGTGGTTGTCCATCGAGCGTGATCTCGCCATGGGTTGGGTTGTACCACCTCTCAAGCAACCCAATGATCGTGCTTTTGCCGCAGCCGCTTGCACCCTAGAGGCAGGGAATGTCAGCCAATTTCGGGAATTATTTATCGTCTTGAGCCAGGGAAACTTACGACTAGAGCGGTTACCTTGCCTGCAGGAACGCGGAGGCTGTAATTGTCCAAGACTGTGACATCGGGTCGAGTTGGATAACTGAAGGAAATTTCGCGAATCTCGATTGAACCATTCAACGTTTGAGGCTTGTTACCAGAGCAGTCGAAAGGATCAATGTTTGATGGTCGGTCGATGAGGGCAAACAGTTCGGAGGCGGCCGTGGCGGCTCGAGTAAAGGTGACCATGTTTGGAGCAATGGAGTTCAGCATAGCTGCAGCAATGATCACCGAGAAGAGGACACTGTAGACATCGTTAAAGGAAAGCAAGGTAAGGAAAGTGACGAAGGCGAACTCACGTGAAGACCGTTCCGATGCCATCGACCTCTCCACGGGCTATCATGGCGATTCCTTGCCAGAACGCAAGACCCATTCCGGAAAACATGACGAAGTACTCTCCGGCAAACAGGAGACCATACAGAACATTTTTCTTTTGTCCCAATGTTCGGGCCTGTTCCAGGTATGTAGCATACTCTTTGACGATCCTTGAGTCAAGGTTAAAGGCCTTGATGGCGCGAATATTGCCTAGTGACGATTCCGCAAAGGCAGCGGCTTGAGCGTATACTTTGAGAATAGCAGTCTCGATGCCAGCGTCGATACCCCCGGCAGAACCGACAATGAGAATCAGAGCCGGCACAATACAGAGCAAGATAAGCGTCAGTTTCCACTGGCTTATGAATGCGATGATGAATGCAGCAACGAAGGTAGAAGTAGCTTGGATCATCTGGCCTAATTTCTCAGATGTACCAGATTGAATCAGCCGGCCATTCGAGGTGGCTTGCATGGAGATAGATCCTGCACTGCCGTGATCGAAGAAACTGATGTCTTGGCGAAGAGCTGAACGCATATAGTCGTGACGCAGATTGCGACCCAATCTAAGGGCAGTGTATGTCATGGCGGCCGAGTATACATAGATGAAGACGAAGCGAGCAGTGCCAATGTAGACAAAGTAGAGTCTAGCTTTCCGGTCAGCAAAGGGGATACTGGTCACACAACACACAACACACCCAACTGGGAACTGATGCATACGAATATTTGGACACTTGAGAACTGAAATCTGTCGGCACTTGCTGCCCTGTGCTGAAGCCGCTTAAGAGAGTGATGAAGTTGCCGAGGACGAGGTTGACTAGTGCGAGGGCAACTCCAGAGCCGCACGCGGCGACGATGGCGATTGTCTGAAGAAAATAAACTGTCGGCGTGCCGTATGAAAAGATGCGCTGTTGGCGGGACAATTAGTATCGTAGCAGAGCGTGATGCAAACGCAGACACGGCGAAGGGGAAAAGAGACTCACTAGGTACGCCTGCATCGCAGGCATCGGCTTGGGTTCATCATTGTTCCCCTGGTCAGACCCGGGAGGCCGCTCATTAGGAGACTTTTCACTCATGGTCAGCTGCAGCGTGTAGCGATAGCGTCGAGGGCAGCTGTCTCAAGAAAGGAGGGCGGATGTTGAGAGTGACAGGCTAGGTTGTGGGAGGCTATGAATGGCGAGACGGCCACCCTTATATCTAGGGGAGATAGAAATTCGACAATTTCAGCAAGCGGATCTCGATCAACAATAAGGTATGTTTTGGCTCATTATTGCGGCTTCGCGTTGAGGCCAGGCGGCGGCGCTCGGAGGGTGCAGGTCCCGGGGCCCGGTGATCGAAGGATGTTGTACACTTCTGGATCATAAACGGCCTTGACTTCTAGTCTAATGGCTGTTCATGTTTTCATGTCACTGATTCAAAATAATGCAAACATAAAAGATGCGTGTTTCTCAAAGAAGTGACAGATTTCCTTCCCTGGAGAACCATCTTGGCCTCTTGTGATTGGAGGTGATGAGAATCCCGGTGATTACTCTGGTGAGCATTGCATCGCCGCATTCGAAACCAGCCATATACAGTTTCTAAGCCTTAAAACTATCAACCGTAATGTTAGTTTCTGAACGCTTAATCAGCTGCTCCTATGCCACCGCCATGTCCAGCCACAGCACCGTGACCAGCCGGACACCGGGACGGGCGGCCCCCGAGCCACACGCCGTCGCGCGCCGCTTGGTATGGTGAAGTGGGGTCTCGCGGCGTCAACGATTCGCCTCATCTTCTTTTCCATGTACACAACGGAGAACACGAAATTTGTTTCAGTGGCTCTAACGACGCCGATTGAGTCATCGGTTCTCCCGAGTAGTGGAGCGGAGCATCGCAATTCTCTGACCGCGAGGACGGCTCAAGCTTAATAGGCTTCAGTTCAGAGTGCTGGTAGTGAAGGGAACCATTCCTGGCTCTGCTATTCTTCCACTGAGTGCTTTGCGAGAGCCAACCCTCCTCTTCTACGGACCCTTTCCTTGTCTCATTCTACTCCGAACTCTGCTCCCATATGCCTATTTGGACAGCCTTCTATGGATAAGATGCAGCTATCTGCGAGCGATGGGGACCATACGCCTGAGTCACCCGGGGAGCCGGGCCCATCAATGCCGGACTCCGTCAATCCTACCCGTGGTGCTGTCAGTGGCGTCCTCTCTGTCCCTTTCTGTCTCTGCGGGAAGAAAGCCGTGCTAACTCTCGCATAAAGTGTGAAGCCTGTCGGTCCCGTAAGGTATGAACAAAGACGCTTTCCCTATTTACCTTGTATAGCCAAGACTTGTCTATGAACACCAGCCACCGCTCCATCTAGAGCCATCACAGGTCTCAGCCTCCTCTGGATCAAACGCTGACAATGACTTGTGGCCACTAGATACGCTGCGATAAGAAGTCCCCTTGTCTCCCATGTCAGCGCGCCAGCATCGAGTGTGTCCAGCCTGTGATCAAGCGCAGAGAAAAACGAACTCGGATCTTGCTTACTCCTCAATAGTGAGTTACGCTGAATCCCCTGCTTTGCATCCCCTGCTTTGCATCCCCTGCTTTGCATCCCCTGCTTTGCATCCCGTCTACTCCTTTCCCACCTTCGGAGGTCGTTGTATTTCCTGACACGAGCTCGACTGTTCAGCGAGAGAAAGATTGATCTCATTGATCATCGGTTGGAGGACTTGACAAGTTTGCTGCAAGATCTCAGGACACATATCCCCTCTACCAACCACGGCATCTCCAATCAGTACGACAAGTCGCGTCATGTGGCACCTGCTTCGTCATCCATCGCCTCGTCCCCGAGTCAAACACTCCCTCCCGAACCTACAGGGTCGGCAGCTGTGGAAGGGGAATCCTCATTATCGGCTCACTCCATCTTTGTCAGCGACTTCTTACAGAGCTTTGTCCAAAAGGATAGTGGTCAGCATTCCGACCCGGAGATTCAAAGAACTCTCGACGTTCTCTCAGATATAGTGAGCGCCTCGAGGCAGCAACCGCGGACGCGGGAACTTGCCTTACCCAATGCAAGGTCACAGCGTGCTTGGCATAGGAACAAGTACGAATTGCCTCCTATTCAGAAGGCTGTCGCCCTCATACACGCTGCAAAAGGTGAGCAAGCACTCATAAGCCGTGCGTGGCTTTCCGGAGGACATTCGACTCACACCACCCACCATCAGCGCAGCAACTCGCCGGCACCGGATGGGTTTACGAGTACATCCTGGTGCAATCTTTCGGTGATCTATGCCTCCAGGTCTATTTCTCGGAAGACCCTTCGCCATTTGACCTTATCAGCGTCAACGCTGGTCTTCACTCTCTATTGTCAGACCACGCCTTCTCTGATAACATCTCGCAAGATGAGAAAGACACCTGTTTGGCATATGCTAGGCTTTGCCGTGACAATCTAGAGACGGGACTAGCCGACATTCCACTGCATTTACCTGCTTCTGCCAATGTCATTGCCGCGCTTCTGTTTGGGGTAGGTCCCACTATGGTCTCCCGGAATGTGAACCTGGAAGCTAAACTACTCTACAGGCGTTCTACGCAATTGAGTTCTCTACTCCATCGCTCTCCTGGTCTTTGACTTCCAAGGCATCTGAGCTATGCCAGACCCTGGGCTATCACAGATCTACAAGGCTACATGATCAAACGTCTGAAAGCTCCGTGTATACACATCTCCTCTTCTGGACAACTTACTTTCTGGATAAGAGCCTCTCCCTTCGCCTGGGTCGCGCTTCAACCATCCCTGACTGGGACATAACGATAACTCCTCCTACAACGTCACCCGTCGGCCAAGCGCCTGTCTTTGCTTTTTTCAGCCTGTGGATCAAGACTGCAAGGTGTCAGGGCAACATTTATGAAATGCTATACTCTCCTGCATCAATACGACAGCCTGATCAGATGAGACAGTCGAAAGTTAACTACCTTGTCGCCAGCCTGCGTGAGATAGAGCAGGAGACGGAAAAGGCCAGAGTAAGTTGTCTGATTTCAACCCTCTTATCCTGACGAGAAGCAGGAAATGTGGATTCGGAAGAGCAGAAGAAGTAAGCTGATCATATCAATTCAGAACGACTTCCTTGCTATTGCCAAGCAAAATGCTGGGGATGACTTGATGAACTTTTACGCCACTTCAGATGATATTCTCCGGCTTTCTCTGCTCACACACATCTACCGGGCAGCTCCCAGAACGGCTCAGTGCTCGACTACATTCAGTCACGACTGCATCAAAGTCGCTAGGGCAACGTTGGACCGGCATCACGATTGCATGGCAATTATACACAAAACCAACGATATTTACATGTCTATCTACATCAACTGGTTGAGTATTCCTAAGTCTTCTTTTGTCGGTGAGCTGAGACTTACACGATCAGGACCCTTCTTTTTGCACCGTTTGTCCCGTTTATCGTCATCTTTTGCCACATTATGGAGACTCGAGATGAGGCAGATCTGGCCCGTCTTGATGCCTTCGTCAGCTCCATTCATGCAGCAGCCACTCATTCCGAATCCGCTGCTAAGATGTACAGACTGTTTCACGCCCTGCATAGAATCGCCCTTCGTTACACTGAGTTGCACATGCACCATAAAGGCCAGGGGTCGTCTGCTTCTGCAATGGATGCACAGCTCGCAGCCTTGGGCTTCCCAAATTCTGCACTATCTGGGGGGAATCATACGACACAAACGCCAACCACAAATACACTGCAAGATGCCGGCATGGATCCTTCTCCAAATCTGTTGGGAATCGGCAATGGCGGGGCTCTGACAGATCAGAACCCAGTTAACCAGATACTGTGGACGGGCAATGGGATGGAATTGGAGGATTGGCTCTACAACAACCAGGCATCTATAGAGATGCTTCAAGGTGGTGCCGACAGTGTTTAGATACGAGTAGTGTACTCCTTGCATCACAGATATGCTTCGCTTTCATCCTCTCTATTTCCTTCACAGGCGTCATTAGATCAGATCAAGCTTTGGCGCCCTCGCGATTGTTTGCAAATCATGTATCTCCTCTATTTTGATGCATCGCATTTCAATAAATCACATGGGGTAACCGTGTAATTAGACTGCCACAGCCCTATTAGAGATTGTTTCTTGAGACGTCTCTTACATATTCTGAGGCTCTATAGTTATCGCTCCTTCGCTCAATGGTATGCCCCTGGCCCTGTCTGAATGTGCTCTAGCTGCCTTAATGTCCAAAGCTAGACTAATTCTCCGCATCAAATATGAACAGCGTACACAGAAATATAGACAATTTACCAATTGCTACTTGTTTGACTTGTTGGTGAAGATTTCTCCTAAGGATCGCCATCTCACAGATACGCTCTAGTACCTTCGCCGAATCGAAGACGTGGAGAAAACGCAACTACCTCAGGCATAGGCCTTACTCAACAAGTCAGGCTTGTTCGAGATAGACTACCTCGCTGACCAGTCCATCTCCCCCGCAGTGCTTTGCCCAGGTGCCGGTGACCATCGCGACGGGGCCAATGTGCGTAATTCTTCCGCCAATTGCGTTTGAACCATGCGTCCGGCAATGTCATCGGCGCTGAAACTTGGCAGGGATCTGTCCCGGCCGGGGTACATAATTACTACGGGGGTGACTCCAGCGTCGCTTTAACTGCCTCATCGGTACGATACGGAAGAATAAAGCCGCCTGCGCAGAAGGTCTTTTAGGCATATGAATTAGGAAATAGTGAGAGTTGTGCGAGATCCTTCTTTTGCCGTCTCATAGGAAGATTTTCCGGCTGGATAATGCTCTTAGAGGTAGGTATATAAGTAGGACGCCATCACTTGGCGGGCATCACGACTTCGAATTGAGAGGACTAGACACGCCAGCTCAATCAAGATGAAGTTCTCTTATACAGCATTCCTGCTTTTTGCCTCGGGTGTTCTTGGAGCCTCTCGCACCAAGGCGCCGAGTGGCTGCCTCAACGTCTCCCCAAACGGCACTTATAGAACAGTGCAATCTGCTGTCAATGCTCTGCCCACCAACTCGGCCTCAGACCAGTGCATCTTCATCGATCGTGGCACGTACAACGAGCAGGTCTTGGTGTCTGCACGTTCTGCCCCACGCTTCACCATCTACGGGTACACTACCGATGATCGGTCTCCTGCGGCCAATGGCGCCACGATAGTCTTTGGACTGTCGCAGAAGGATGGATTGAACAACGACGGAACGGCAACGCTGCGTGTCAAAGCCAATGGATTCCGGCTGTACAATGTGAATGTGAAGAATTCATACGGCGAGGGTAGCCAGGCTGTTGCTGTATCGGCCTATGCGAACAGCGGGTACTACGGCTGTTCGTTTGTTGGCTTCCAGGATACGCTTCTCAGTAACGAGGGCCGCCAGATCTACGTTGATACGCAAATTACCGGCGCCACCGACTTCATCTTCGGTCAGCGCGCTGCCAGCTGGTTTGAGCGAGCAGATATTCGCGTCCTCGCAAAGAGCCTGGGCTATGTGACTGGTAAGTACATGGCTTTCCCTCAATGCCTTCAACCCGAAAGTCTCTGATTCTGACGTGAACGAAGCCAATGGTCGAGACAGCGACAGCAACCCGTCGTACTACGTCTTCGACCACAGCAAGATCTCAGCAGCAAGTGGCAACTCAGTCCCCAGCGGGGCGTACTATCTCGGCCGCCCATGGCGGTCGTACTCCCGCGTCGTCTTCCAGCGCACCGACATGACCTCAGTCATCAACTCAGCCGGCTGGAGGATCTGGAACACGGATGAGCCCAACACGTCCAACGTGTATTATGGCGAGTACCAGAACACGGGCACTGGCAGTCAGGGGACAAGGGCCAACTTTTCGAGGAAGTTGAGCTCGCCTGTCGCTATCGAGACGATCCTGGGCAGCGATTACAAGAGCCAGAAGTGGTATGATGCTTCTTACTTTGCTGGAAATGGTGCAGACGTCGGGTCATCCTGAATCCTTGATCCGGTCAAGGCGTGGTCGTGGTGGAAGACCGTGGCTACGGTAGAGGGACATTTGCCAAAAGGCCAAGCCCAACCGGTCCTTCATAGCTATCATTAGCATGAAGGAACGCACCTCGGTTATCCTTACACTGTGCCCAAGAGCCCCTAATCTGTAACAGCATTCTGCACGCAGACTGGTTAGCTGGAGTCTTGCAGAGTACAGGCAAACCAGCAACCAGGTCACCAAGGCTGAGCGTTCAATGGACTGAGTCTGAAGTTGTTTCTAACGCGAAGAAGTCGACCAAGACCCCTACATTTCCCCTTTGCCTTGTTCACTGTAGTGAAACCCAGGATCCAGCCCTCGACTCCCATTCTCAAATCGAACCGAGTTGCTTTTTGAGACTTGCTTCAGCTCTGACCAATCCGCAAGGCGAGACGATGAGGCAAGTCCCTCTTGTTCCATGCGAGCGCCCTGAAAGCCGTAGAAGAGCAACGGCATAATGCTGCCTTTCCAGACAGGCTGAGCTGTGTCTTGCAGCCTGCCTCTCAATATGACCCACGATAAGAGAAGAGCTGTTGCTGCAACGAAGATTATTGGGGGTAGTAGCCAACGCCAGTCGACTGTTGTGCAAGTTGTCCTCTCATATGTTTCACCATAAGCCATTGCGGCTCGGGGTCCTTCGGGTGGACTGGCAAGGACTCCCACCCCCGTCTTGCGGAGGTGATTCGTGACAGCTCTTGTCAGAGACTCGATATGTGAGGTAAATGTCGCGGCGGTAGCGGTGCCGTTGTTGTGCAGAGGCTCAAGCCACCAACTACTCCCGCAGTCCAACGGATCTTGAGCCATGGGGAGGGTGCAGTTCCCCAAGAGGACTTCGCGCATTGCTTTGCCAAGGGCATTGCTATAAGAATCGACCATTTCGTAAAGGCATTCCTGCGGGGCTGTAGTATTGCGGCTATTCAGTGTAATGTTGACGAATTCGCGGCCTGGGATCTGCGCCGCAGAAGTGATGTTCTCCGCTGTGTACCAGGTGCCATTGTCTAGAACACAGGGGGACTGGAAGGCCACGTCGTGGTCCGCGATCCACCAGCTAGGGGACTCGCTTTTTGGCAGAACATGCTCTCTCGAGACAACTGTCTCTTCCAAGGATCCTCCCCTCACGGAGCCACGATATGACTCGAGGCAAGGGTATATAATGCAGGATGCAGCAACGACTCTTTTCAGTCTATATCTCAGAGGACCTTTGCTCGAGACGGCCAGCATGCTGACGTTCAGAACCGAGTACGGAGCATCTTCAGCGAATTCGTCGGTGAAGAGTGATTCGGCATAGCTCAGATTTGAGGATTGGATAGCGAGCACATTGTTTCCAGAGTTGAAGTCAAGCGACGCCCCGTCAGAGAGAGAGAGATTCAAGTCCTTATCAGGGTAAGGAACAATGCTGGTCGAGTCTAGACAGCGCGAACACATGGCTATGGATGAATACGTGACGCCAGTGCCGTAGTCTGGAAAGGTGCAATCGCCGGTCGAGCATTGTGCTTGGACAGTCGTATCCTGCGCATCAGGGTTCATGAGGCCATTGAGCATGACACCTCTCATAGCAGAGTCGATACTCTTCCATCGGATAACCTCTGGATCGTAGTTTTCCGGGCCGAAGCCTGACACGTAATGTGCGACTGGTACAGAGGCTGTGATGGAAGAGACTAAGCGGCGGCACGGCGTCTGGTTGAAAGCCTGTTGTGTGAAGGGGCCAATGGTAAAGCTGAGGACGGTAATGAGTGCAGCGAGAAGCACCAGTGACTTGATGCCAGCTTGAGCTTGATTCGTTATCACAAGGAAGAAGAGCTGTATGGCGCCCAATGTGCTGCGACTGGCGTCGTTGAACTCTTCAAGATGGTACACTGGGCGATCTCTCTCTGTAAACCACATCCACTTGGCCTGACCGACGATCTCAGCCAGGACAAGCAGTAGCGCGGCACGTTGTATGATTGAGAGCAGGGCGATAAGCGTGCTGAGGTTGATGGACAAGGGCCAGTCAGGCAACTCTTGACCCTCGAAATGAACGAGGATTCCAACCTTGGCGAGCATCAGACCAACAGCAAGGAGTATTGCCAGAATCTCCCAAGTCCAGAAGCGTGCGGTGTGGTACCTTGTCGTCGAGGCTGGTGAGATGGGCTTCATTGCACGACCCGAGCTTCTTGAAGCCTCGGTACACTGATCTGCATTTCTCTGCGTGTCATCTGGTCCTCCGTCGGGTCCAAGAGGTTGGTAGCCCAGAGGAGGAGGGAGTCTCGTTGAGGGAGCATCAGCTGAGTCTTCTGATGAGACCGGCATGTAGCGTGAAGGCGGATCGTTGGGGACTTTAGCAGTAGCAGTCCTTAGCAGGGGCTCAGCGCGATGCGACTCTTCCGAGGGGGTCCGCGGATGCTGCTCTCCGATCGCTCTCATCCTCATAAGAAGCAATTGGGCTGTTACTGACCGTCACCGATAGAAAGGAACAGACTGCGGCGAGTAGGGATTCCGAAACACGGGGGAGGTTCCAATTTATACAGAGGCGCAATGGTGCGGCGCAGCCTCATGCGGATGCCAAGCACGGCGTTTAAGAGGCCTAAAGGCGCTTTCACATGAACCCCTGCCTGCAAAGGCCATGGTGAAGCGTATATAGGGTGAATACACATCAAGCAACAAAGACGCGTAGAGATGGTGACGAACTGACAGAGAACCAGGAGAAACTCAACAGCAATCTCGATACTAATAATGTGCACTTGGGGAACTTGCATCGGATCATCTTTGTCGTAGCAGTGCTCATCGCAGAGCAGCTCCTTGATGCAGTGACTACGTGCTGACATTAGTGAGCTGTTGATCAATGGCAGTAGGTCCCAGAAGATAGTTTGGACGGCATATGAGATATGATGACTCAAAATACTGCTTTTGGACTCGATTCCCAAGATTGGGCCGAGTTGACGTTCCTAGATTACATCTTCAAGCTCTGACTCATCTTCAACTCGTTGAGAAGCAAAGATGGTCAAGGCGACGCAGCAATCAGCGGAGCTTTGTCAAGAATTTAGAACTGGCTAAATGACTTAAGAACACGTCTGTCCATGATACTAATGACTATCTCACGCAACCAGTGTGACCCTGCCATTATTTTATCAGGGTGATAGAGGCCATGATTTAGACACGCTGCCATCCCCCATCCCATGCTGGGTTCCTATGCCCTGGTACTGCTGCTGCTGCTGCTGCTGCTGTTATGGCTAGCAAAGGTATTGCATTTATAATCCAGACAGCGCTGCAGATCAGCTGCGTCGGGATCCATAGACAAACGCTGGGCATGTTCGGAATTCATGATCAAGATCGGTTGCCAGCACGATACTCGATTTCTTGAGGCCTTGGGCTTCGAACATGAACTCGTACTAGGGTTTCTTTACTCAAGACCATCATAATTGCGGAGGCCGCTTCTTACCGCGTCAAGCCGACGAAGAACACCATTATTAAGCGATGGCTGGCCGATAATGTCATTATTAAGCAAGCGAATGTCAATCATCATCCCTAGCACCTTGAAGGGATGGCCACCATTCCATTCTGCAGTTCTCATCTCCCCTTTGAAGAAATCACGTTCTGACTTAGAGTTCAAGATACAAAGCAGTCAGTCCTTGCAATGGCGACTAAGATAGTTGCGGTTACGACACCGGAAGCACCTGCGCCGCTTCCCCAATTCTCTCAGGCAGTCAAGTACAACGGAATGGTGTATTGCTCAGGCAACATCGGCGCACTCCCAACTGCTGACTTTCAGATGGTTGAAGGAACCATCAAAGATCGCACAGTGAGTGTATTCTCAACCACATCCAATAGTGGCGGGCCGATACTCTGCGTTGGGAAGTCGCTAACTATGCTGCACCATAGCGACAAGTACTTCGCAACCTCTCTGCCATCCTCGATGCTTCGGGGAGCAGCCTTCGCAACGTAGTGAAGATGAACATCTATCTCAGCGATATGTCGAAGTTTGCGGAGATGAATCAAGCCTATGACGAGTTCATCACATGGGAGCCCAAGCCGGTACAGTCCTCGCTTTCAAGTGCTATGAATAGGCTTCTCCAGAGATTACCCTGCTAACCACAGCCTTACAGGCCAGGACATGTGTAGGCGTGGCGCAGCTTCCGTTGAATACTGATGTGGAAATCGAATGCACCGCATTCCTGGACTCTTAGGCAACGGACGAAGCAACAAGAGGGAGTTGTAGATTTCCTTACACTCGACGTCGTTGCCTGGAATCAGATTCAGGTAGACGCTTTATCAGTCATTATTGCAATGAATAAAGTATCGTGTGTAATATAACCCTTTCACAAGATATAGGCGGGCATTCCAAGGCCAGCTCAGCATTGCCGTGCGAACTGCACAAGCACGAGTCCGCTTCGATTGGCGACTCGGGCTTCGCTTGACGACTCAATTGCGAGATTTGGCATTTTTGGATAAACCTGTCCTCTTAAGGCTCAACCGAAACCCCTGCAACTGGCTAGAACCTTGCGGCGCTGGTGACAAAGGCTACGGAGAAGTCATCTAGGCATCTTCGCGCTCTTCCGCCGCAAGCTTCCCACCTCCCCCATACAGCACAGTGGCATTCAGGCCAGACTCCTTGGCCTCCAGGTATCTCTTCCAGGCCGCCTTCGCGAAGATGGGGGCATCCTTACCAAAGAGCAGATCCATGTCTTCCAGCACCACGCCTTTGGTCTCGGGAACGAAGAAGTATGCAAAGATGAAAGCAATCACCGTGCACGTGCCGAAGAAGATGAAGGTGCCGTAAGTGATGGAGTTCATCATATATGGCAGCGAGTACACCACGATGAACTGCGCCAGCCATTGCGTGCAGACAGCGCACATCATGGCTAGCGTGCGGATCTTGTTGTTGTTCACCTCGCTCACGAAGATCCAAGGGATTCCATTCCATGAGAATCCATAGAAGATGGCATAAAGATAGATCATAGCCAAGGCTGTGCGGCTTCCCGCATCGGCTGGAGGGCTGCCGGCAAAGGAGTTGGACAGCGCTGAGTAGCCAGCAAGGTAGTACATTGCGACCATAGCTCCCACCGCGCCAACGAGCAGGGCTGGACGGCGGCCATATCGATCGACGATGAATAGCATGAAGATGACAGTTGTCATCTGTTTGACTAAGCCGTAGATACCGGTCGCGAGAAGGCCGACGGAGGTTCCAGTGAAGCCGATGGATCTTAGGATAACCGGGCTGTAGTAGTTGATGGCGTTGATGCCTGTCAGATTCTGTAGCAGCATCAGAAGACACCCCATGATCACTCTCCAGCGCACACCTGGTGCAGCAATCTCCTTAAAAATCTGCATCGTCGACCTCTTCCCTCCGCTGACCTCCAACTCATGCGTGATACTCGCTTGAATCTCGGCAATCTCCTTGACGATGTAAGGGTGATCAGCAGGGAGGTTTCGAACCCAGCATAGAGCCTTGGTACCCTTCTCGACCTTGTTCTTGGAGAATAACCAACGAGGAGACTCGACGCAGAAGACAGGCATGGTCAGGAGAACCATACCGGCAGGGATGAACTGGACTGCCACAGGGATATGCCATTGCTTATCTCCATCGGGAGAGATGTTTCGCTCGACGCCGTAGTTGACCCAGAAGCCGAAGACTAGGGCGGTTTGCAGCATGATCTCGAAGATGCCGACGAGGCGACCGCGGATCAGAGGTGGACTGCACTCGGCGATGTAGATGGGGATCATGACGGAGGAGGCGCCAATGCCAACACCGGTGAGCGCACGCCCGCCATCTTCAAGCCGGGGGTCAACAACCAATGTTCCGCTATTGAAGAAGGGAAGGAGAGAAGGCAACTTACAAAGTAGACCAATTTTCCCGATAAGCTGGATGATCACACCGACGTTGAACACAAGCATTGCACCCATGATCACAGCCCTTCGTCCAAGCCGCTCCGCAAAGAAGAAGCCAATGATGCAACCGAAGAAAGCGCCAGCCTGAAAGGTTGAGACGATGTTGGAGGAAAGAGTTGCCACAACGCCGTCATGTTCGCTGTCGAGGCCAAAGGCGCGCTGGAAGGAGGGCAGGCTGATTGTGCCTCCGATGAAAGCCGAGTCATAGCCGTATGCCGCTGAGGCCTGGAAGCAGTGTAAGTTTGTGTTTAGATGTATTCACATGTTGGATAATGATAGAAAAGCGATCGGTCTTACCCATGCTGCCGAGAACGAGAGGATGTAGGGCCGCAAACCGTATACTTCTTTAGGTGTGTCTGGTTGGAAGCGGTCGTCTACCGCCAATGGGTTCTTGAACTTGACCATTTTCGAATTCTCTCAATCTTGGTGACTAGCCTTGATGTCAGCCTGTTTAGAAAGTAAGGATCAAGAGGATGAACCCTCGGAGTTTAAACCTTTTGCCTCTCAACTTTGGCTGCCATGACCCCGTGGGGAAGGCTTACTCCGCGTTCGGGGGAAAAGTTATTACTCGAACCCGGTTTCCTGGATATTCCTTTTTCCCTGCATCAAACAGACTAATTTGGTCTTTTGAGGGCTCCATAATCGTGCACACTAGATGCTTAATGCCCCGACGTTCTTTCACTCGACCAGGTTAGACATCCTTCAATGTCCGTTCGGAAGTCAGCACCCGGGGACAAAAGTCTACGAAACCCTGTATAGTCAAGTGGTCACGTTCTGTAATTACTGCATCGGACACGATCCGATGGAAAGCGGCTTCCTGTTCCACATAGTACATCCTCGATGCCTGCATGAAGGTATAGGAACTAACCTCCTTGTAGACATTCCGTGAGGCGATCTTTCGGCCGAAGGATTTTAGAGAGTGCCGAAGTCGGCCTATGGAGGATGAGATCCGGGGAGGAGTCCTTGGCGCTGCGGTAGACCTTAAAGCAAAAGGATGCAAATCACATCGCGTCAAGAGGCAAGGCGTCACGTAAGTGATTGCTGAGGTGAGGTGTTCACTGGGCTATGAACTGCAAAGTCAATGGAGGGCCAAACGACACTCAGCATGACGGCAAGTCATCCAACGCGCCTGAAAGATAAGGTCGTCATCATCACAGGCGCTGGTGGTGCAATCGGCCTCGAGACCTCAGCACGCTTATTACAAGATGGTGCACGGGTCAGCTTGGTCGACATCAGCCAGGATGCCCTGGAAGCTGCAGTTGAGAAGCTGAGCAAGGCAGTCGAGATCACGAACATCACAGAGCGTATCGCAACATTTGCTGCAGATGTCACCTCGGAGAGTGCTACGGAAACTTACGTCTCTGGCACTGTGAAGCATTTCGGGCGTCTGGATGCGGCGTTCCTGAACGCAGGAATTAGCTACGCATCAACGAGTATCTTCGACACCACGGAAGAGAGTTATGAGCGCATCATGAGGGTCAATGTCAAGTCAGGTAAGATATCGTTTGTCATATTCTCTGTTCACGCCTATTCAGGGCTTTGCTTATACCACTCGACTCAGCGTTCCTCGGCATCAAGCACGCAGCAAAGGCGATGAAGGAACTTGGCACAGGCGGCAGCATCATCCTGACCTCCTCCATCGCCGGTCTCCGGGGCACACCCGGCCTCATCCTCTACTCCGGCTCCAAGTTCGCCCTGCGTGGGCTGGCTCTTACTGCGGCTTCGGAGCTCGGACCGCTGGGGATCCGTGTCAACACTATCCACCCCAGCGGGGTGAACGGCCCCATGTTCCAAGCGTCGTGGAGCCCGGAGAAGATGGAGGAGTTGAGGAGGGGAATGCCGCTGGGGAGATTTGCCGAGACGAGCGATGTGGCCGGAGTAGTGAGCTTCTTGGTGAGCGATGATTCGGGGTTCATGACAGGGGGGATGCTGAAGATTGATGGAGGGTGTGTTAGCTTCTAGGGAGGATGAGCTCCGGCTTCGGACGTTCCAGGCAATTACAAAGTAATTGATTCTACAATTTGTTCTCAAGTTAAGCCTGGATTCTTCATAGTCTGTCAAGCAGAATTTGAGATCATCGGAAACCCAAATGCGATGCCGCTGAAGTGGGCGGTTGCGACAGTGTCCCTGGGGAAACACTCGTCTCACACTCTCGAGCGCAAATTGTCTGCTGCAGCTGGAGAAGGCTTCCAGGGAATTGAGCTCGTTTATGGAGACCTCATTCAACATGCGGAAGAAAACGGCCTGAGACCGCTGGACTCGGCTAAACGGATTCGGGCGCTCTGCTTAGACTTGCGTTTGACTATTCTGTCACTCAGCCCTCTGAAGAACTTCGAAGGCAACTTGAGTCTCCCCTGGGTTGAGCGCATCAAGACAGCGCGCCACTGGATCGAGCTCGCGGAAGCTATGGGGGCTGCCTACGTTCAAGTTCCGGCCCAATTCCTCGAGGATTCCACTGGAGACGAAGCTATCATCATCCCTGAACTCCGAGCTCTTGCTGATGAGGCATCGAAATCAGGAGTTGGTGTCGCGTATGAAGCGGTGGCATGGGCTCGCTTCAGTCTGCTCTGGCAGGATGCCTTGCGCATTGTAAAGCTGGTTGACCGGCCGAACTTCAAACTGTGCATGGATTCCTTTCATGTACATGCGCGGCTTTGGGGCGATTGTTGCGCAGAGGACGGATTGATACCAGGAGGAGGCGACGCTGTTGAGGAATCACTAGCCGAGTTCGTCACGACTTGTCCAAAAGATAGAGTCGCGTACCTGCAGCTATCGGATGGTTCGAAGCACGTCCCTCCTTTAGCGAGTGATTCACCGCTTTTCGACGGTCTCGAAGTACGCGACGCGCGATTAGTCTGGTCGAGAACAGGACGACCATTCCCCCTTGAAGATCCAGGCTACTTGCCTGTGTTGCAGCTCGCGCAGAGTTGGCTGATAGATTACCATTGGAATGGATGGGTCTCCCTGGAAGGCTTCCTAGATGAGGCTGCAGATGAGAGGAATGGGCCAGAGGTTATGGCGAGGAGAGCGGCGCAGTCTGTAAAAAGGTTGCGAGAGGAGCTAGGCGGTAGAGTCAATGGACTGTTACTGTAGGATCGAAAAAGGACCCAACATCGTGCTTGATAATGACGATGATGATAATGACGGCGCTCGCGGGAACCGGCATCCAAACCTCACTCTTATGCCGTACTCTAGCATTGTACATGGAGGTCAATGTCGAAAAGTTGGAGGTAATGCAGCCATCGCGACATTGCAGAGATACCCCCATGGCGCAGCGCAACGGACCCAAGGGTTCCTCATGCAACGTCTGTAGCTTGTTATGAGAATAGGAATGCCCAAATGAGTTTTCTTAGGCGCTTGAAAGTACGACACAAACCTCATCATCGCTTCATAAGCCTCACCACGAGGGTTTGGGTCGTTCATAGCCGCGAAGTTCCACAGTCAAGACCAGGACATGGACAAATGCTTTTCGGCTCACATTTTGATATAGTAGCTCTCGGGATTAGACCCCTCAACTTGATGTATTCCACATGCTGCTAAGCCGTCGTCGACGCATGACCTGAATTGGATCGTGCATACTAGTCGGCACCGCCCTCTCACGCGTTCAACTAGTCACATTCGCGAATTTTGAACATAGACTATGTTTCATCTTCGACTGGGTTATATTTCTCCTACTCACTGGATTCATCTCCATTGAGAAAGTCAAGCCCCTTGAAGCACCAAATATATATCGGATGGTGCGGCGCAGTACTAAGTGAAATTTTCCACGATGCTGGATGTCCCCTTTTCTTTGAGAGACCAGACTACGTCGAAACACTGTCTATTTAATTAGTGCAAGTCTCACTCACAGACTAGGTATTTTAGTTGTTATTCCCAGTTGCAACGCCCCAGAAGTAGCCGCACCAGCTACCAAGAACCAGAGCGACGAGCGACCCGAAACAGACCAGTGAGATCCTCATATTCTTGGCACTGTTCAAGCCGTAGAAGCGATCCTTTCGCTCATTCAGGTCGGTGCCTCGAGTAATGCGCTTCTTCCGACTCCACTGTAGGTGTCGGAGGTCAACCGTCTTCCAGGACACGAATATGAGTGCCATGGACACGACGACAGAGCAGCCTGCGAGAATGACGTAGACTATCGTGACTCTGTCATAAGAGTTGTTGTCTGCATCCTGGATGCGTCCAGTGATTACTCGTACAATGATATTCATCCTGCTGAACGTTAGCGAGCGCAATACGTGGACGGGAGCTCGAGGCACGGACGCGTTGTTCATTGTGATTTTGATGGCATAGGCAGAGCCAAAGACATTGCTGTCCCACATGGCAGTTCGTGTACTGTCGATGATGGTTGTAGGACCGAAACAATAAGCAAAGGCAAAGAGGCCGAATGATGCCGCAGTGCCTTTCTCAGCGCCACTGAAGCAGACCAACAGCATAGACGTGAAGACTCCGATACCGCAGAAGACCACTGTAGATGGTATCAGTCTCGCTCGAAACGAAGGTTGCGGCGATTGACTTACAAACAGAAATACGTTGGCCGAATATATCCAAGAACACCCCAAGCAATGGCACGACGAAGAATCCTCCATATTGAAGAACTGAGCTGTACCATCCAGCCGCAATAGAGTCAGTGCCGAAGCGCTGCTCGGCCAATTCTGTCGCATTCTGCAGGAATACAATGGCCGTGCTGGTCTCGAAGAGCGAGAAGCCCATGACAGCCCAGAAGGCCCACGGAAGCTGAAGGACCTTCCTGAACTCGAGCTTCTTGGTCTTCTCCTTCAGCTTCTCGCCCGTCGCCGGGTCATTGATTCCGTGGTACTTGCGGTTGGCAACCTTGGTGAACCAGTAGAATATTCCGGTCATGACGTTGGTGAACAGGTTCATGAATACGGCAACCCAGAAGACCCAGGCAAAGTCTCCGGTCTTTTTGGCGATGATGTTGGCTGAGGCTTTGCCGGCGAAGGCTCCGACCTTACCAATGCCAAGCTCAAAGCCAACTGTAGACGCAAAGCCATTGCCAGGGGCGAACCAAGAGGAGAAGACCTTGTACTGTGCGATTTGGGTAGCAATCTCACCCAGCGCGCGAACCACCCGGCCGGCGATCATGAACTTATAGCTGCGGCTCTGGGCCGCACCAGCGACAAGGATGGAGCCGACAGAGTAAAGAGCATTTCCATACAACATTGCACCTAGAGAGAAGCTTCAAGTCAGCTTCTAGCACGACTTGATGTCCAGGGCAATGCCAGCCTTACCAGCTCCGCCTATCCTGTCGGTCACGACGCCACTCAACAACATCAGAGCTGTCACCATGAAGTCTTCACTCGCCTCGAGGAGTGAAAACTGGGTATTGTTGATGCTCAATTCCTTCTTGATGGTGCTTTTCATAGCGCCTGTGACACCGGAACTCCACTGCGAACCGAAGCCGATCATAGTGACGAGAACGACAGACATGAGCTTCCAGGAAAGCGGAACGGGCTGCGTGTCAGACTGGCTAGACATCTCTGAGGGAGTTGCCTCAACCTTTATGGCGCCTTCGCTCTTTTCGCCATCCTCGATGGACCTCTCCGGGGTCGCTTGGACCGGAGTCGAAAGCACAGACTCTTGGTTGAGCGCCATGGTACAACACAATTCGTGCCTTTCGAAGCAAAGAGCTGGGGGGTGAACGAGATACCAGAACGTGTTGGATACAGCTACTGGCTGGCTCTGGGTCGACCACAAGGGCAGCAAACCCTTCTCTTTTATAACCTCCGATTCATCGTCAGGTCCCTCCCCGGCAGGTGTGATTACAGGCCAGCATCTCCACTCGCGTCGTAAGAATGATCAGATTGATAAGATAGCGCCGAAGGCTTTGGACATCTGGACCCTTCCCCAGTGGAGTTGAATCCTGAACTAGTACTGCAAAATTGGACCCTCGAATCGTTCTGCGATAGCGGATCAGCATGTCAGTGCTAGCTGGAAGCCCAGACTTCGTGCCTGTTGCGGCGCTAACACGTTCTTCTCACAGTGAGACTTTTGAACTGGCTGAAGATCCCTGTTCGTCGTGGGGCCGCACATGAGTCAATTCACTCGGAGGCTGACGACTGCAATTATGCTTTTGTGGTCTCTTTTGAACCTGTAATCGTGCACACATCATAGTTTGAGCCTGCCACCTGCAACCTCGCAAAGTCATAGGAGCTGGAAGAACTAGGCCTTGTATAGAGCAGCAATTAACATCAAGGTTTGCAACATGTCAAACACGCTGTGAGGAACACGGGGAATGGACAAGTTCGACTGTCAAATACTCGTCATCTTCGTCAAACACACGCTTCCATACGCTTAGTCGGTTTTCTTGGTGAAGGGGGGAATAATAACGGCCACCTTATTCTCATCAAAAGATAGTTTCCCATCGAAGAATCTACAAAGACACCTCTTCCGTACGCCGTACTCCAGCTTTGAAAACAGTATAAGATGAATACAAATCCTCTATGACTTGTTCAATTGGTATAACGCCTGCTCGCCTGTCCTTTAATAAATCTCGAGATGCATCGAATCATATGTTACGAGCCATCATTGCCACGAAACCGCGCCGCGTCTAAAGAGACGGATGTGTTATATCAAGGTGGTCGTATTGCGTAGCCATTACAGCACAGTCAGGCCTACTGATGCCATGGCATCGCGGAGTGTTTTGCGCTGGACTGGCTTCGTCAAGAATACGTTGACGCCGCTTTCAAGGGCTTCCATATGCGTGCTTTCTGAAGATAAGCCCGTGAGCGCCAGTACCGGTACAGCAGCTAGGTGTTCACCACGTTCGTGGGCCCGGATCCGCCGCGTGGCTTCGAGTCCGTCCATGATGGGCATGGAGATATCCATAAGAACCCCTGAGAACTGATGAGGACAGCGCAGATACTCGTTTAAAGCTTCTTCCCCATTGGTAGCCACTTCACATTCGTGTCCAAGGTTGGCGACAATGGCTGAAAGGACTTTGAGGTTGATATAATTATCATCCACAAGCAGCAGCTTTTTTACTCCATTAAAGCTGATCGTTGGCAATAGGTGCTCTTTGGCAGTAGACGGCTTGTCATGCACCGATACTTGCCGTGAAAGTTGTGCCTGAGTGTTGGATTCGGTCTCGCTTGGCGAGAGGCAATCATGATCTGTCAGTGAGCTTGATGTAGCTGTCTCCATCGGTGAGATTTGTTCGGCCCCCAAGCTGTGAGTGCGCCTCAGAGACTCAGGGCGTGGAACTAGCATCAGGTCTGGAATCCCTATCCATCGTCGGTACGCATGCAGGATTGCCCTTGCAAGAACACGCGGTGCAATGCTAGAGAAGATGGATACAGTTAGACACATGTCGACCAAAATATTAGAGGACATCATTCTAGGGGCGAGAGGCATTGTACTCACGGTTGTGACACGAACTCAACAACATGTCGCGGATTGCCAGTCTCGTATGCTTTAGAGAGACGCCAAGCAGCAGGAGCATCTCGACAAACGACGATCATTGGAGCGAGATTGAGCAAAGAAGCTTGCGTTGTATACGCCTCAGCCAACGTATCCTCCGATCGCAACATGACATCGGAACTCTCATCGTCATCGGCCAAGCGGAGTTTCAGCCAGCGGCGACAGAGTGTCTCGACGAGATGGTACCCTTGGGGGCCCCATTCGGAACCAAAGCCACGAATAGCTATACTTCGTCCAGTCAGGTCTCGGATCTCTTCCTCAAAGACCTCACCGTTCTCTGTCATTGCCTCAGCTTGAGGCTGGGAAGCCGGCATTGAGTTGACAAGAGGGAGTTTCACTTGGATTGTCGTCCCTACGCCAACTTGGCTTTGTACCTTGATGCGGCCTCGCAGTTGGGATACGATCTTCTTGACTAAACTCAAGCCTAGACCAATGCCAGGAGATAGCTCATTCTCCTGAGAAAAAGGTTGAAACAGGGAATGTTCCAGAAAGTCTTTGCCAATCCCGCTGCCAGTGTCTGATACGGTCAGCGTGATAGACTTTGGAGTCGCTGATTTGCCCGAGTTCTCCTGACTCAATGCCACTTGGATAGTGCCACGGGTTGTATGTTTGAGCGAGTTGCCAAAAAGGTTCATGATGATTCGTCGCAAGGCTCCAGCCTGCACCTGAAGCATCCAATTGCATGCTGGGTCAGCCGTGACGTAGACTGCGACGGTGGTATGTCTCTCTTTGTGTGGAGACTGGTGATAGAAGGCCCCAGCGAGCGGTGCTGAGCTGTCACTTAGCACGGCGCTCTTGAGCGTGCTTGAGGGGCCGAATCGTTCCGGCGACAAATGTTCAAAGTTGAACCCCGCAAAGACGCTCGTGACAACGTCTTCGACTAGCTCGTCGACTCTGAGATGCTTGTATAGGCTCCTGTTGCCGAAAAACGAGAGGGTTGATCTTCGCTTTAATGGGCGGGTCGGTGTGAGAGAATCCGTCGTGCTAGAGGACTGAGCCAGACTGTTGACTTTGGAGAAAACCAGCAAATGGTCGATTGTGTCGAGCAATGTGCGACAGCATGTTTCAATGGTGTGCGTTGAATTTCCTTGATACGCTGTGAGATCAGTATTATTGAGCATTTCGGTGCTCAGGATGATGCCGTGCAAGGGCGACCGTAATTCATGCGATAGGGATCCCAAGGCGTCTGACTTCACCTTTTCAGTTCGTAGGGCCTCGATGTTGAGGAACTCTGCGCTGATAACCTTTGAGAAAGCTAGTGCTAGGCCAAGCTCGTCGCGGTAAGAGAACTGGTGAGAAGCAGCCAGAGAATACACGAAGCCTCCAGATAGCCATCGCTCTCTCTTGGGATCCCAGACGGGAATGAACATGACGCTTCGTGCACCAGGGAAAGCCCTTTGTAGCACTCCAGCCTCTTCCTGGCGATGGATCGGTTTACGGCATGAATGTGTCTGATGTTTGTCTGACGCTGTTGGCTTTGCATTGTCCGCTCCGGGGTGGCCACTCAGGCTCGACTCAGCCACGGAGGCGCGACGAGTGCCGAGTTCATCTTCGGAGGAGTCGCCAGGTTGCAGGTCTCCAGAAGCATCGAAGTCAAAAATCCTCCCGTTAGGGTATCTGCTGAAGAACTTGGTGAGGAATGCACTCGGCACTGAACTGGCTATACCGGCCGTAGGCCGCCCTTCATCGGCTTCGAATCCCGAGGTAACGGATATGCCAAGTATGTCGCAGATGCCGTCTGTATGCTCCACATCACTGGGATGGTCAACGCTGTTGCTTGTAGGGAAGAAACCCTGTGTGGTGCTGATCTCTTCATCGCCTGATGGGCTAGGTGGTCGGTATGAACCCAGCGGAACACCCAGGAGGACACACCCTTCTGCGGCGAAAGTGCTGTGGATAATCCGGGCAGCTCGAGAAAAGATTCGATCTGGATCTCTTGGGTTTTCGACGTTTGATTGTAATGAATGCGAGCGTAGGTGGCCTGCGGAGGAAGCCGAATCATGCCTAGACGGGGTTGTGGGATAGGCTGGCACCATAGTGTCTACCTGATGCGACGTCTGGGGTGGCACTGGCATCTGATCGGTTATTAAGCACTTTTCGACGTGCTCTGTAGTGACGCTAGAAGTGGCTGGCTGTAGAGAAACAGTCTGATCTGTGGGGGGTTCATCTTTGTTGGCGGATATGTCTGGGGTGCAGGGAGAAGATATGGCGTCCTGGACTGTATCGTTGTCCTCGATAAATGTGCTGAGGCCCCTAGCAAAGCGCTCGTAACGCTGATTCTCGAAGCTCGATCTCCTGAACTCGAGATGAGTCATGATAGCACGAGAGATATCTCTGAGATGCTGCTCGTATTGCTCGTTCCATCCAGAGGGCATTGATGGATGCATAACACAGTAGGAGCCAATATCAATGCCTTTTCGTGTCCTGATCGGGACTCCTGCGTAGAATTGCCCATCCCGATTGAGCTGGCAGTACGGCCTGGAAATAAATCGAGGATCTTCAGCCAGGTTAGGGACGATAGACAGTGGAAGCTCCGTTCTTTTTGTCGCAGAGTCAGTCTTTGTGGCTAGGTTGAGCACATGCTCACAGGTGCCCTGACTGCGAGGAATGGCGGTTCCACAAAGCGAAAGACTGACAGAGCAGTCGTCGCTTGGTAACTTGGCAGCGATACGAATTGAAGGTGATGCTTCGGCGACGATGTACTGATGGGTCGAGTCGAAGAGAGAGATGAAGGCTCGCGCGGTCCGAGTCTGACAGGCACCTAGTTGCGCAAGGGCGGTAAGAACAGAGTCGGGGGCCGTGACAAGATCGGAGGTCCGAGGGAGATCGCCATCGCGAACGTAGCGATAATATGATGGAGAGAGGTGGCGGTCATAACTGGCGGCAGATTATAGGCATAAGTAGCGAACATTGTAGCGTGATCAAGCTGAGGGAGGAGAAAGCCCCCGGATCAATAGCAGTGGGCAGGCAACTTACCGACAGGTCTCGCGCTCTCGCTGCAACTCGGAGACAAGCCTTGGAGAGAAGCCCTTGCAGGCCATTCTCAAGAACCTCGACAAGAGCTATGGCTGGGGCTGAACGGGACAGCTAGGGTGACCAGGCTGCCAACTGCAAGGCAGAATCACGGTTCGCAGAGGGCAGAGACCTCTATTCTTTCTGCTAGGAATCCATTTGGAGGCGGCAAATAGCAGTCGCCGGGCGCTTTGCAGCTGGGTCAGAAGCGCTGGCACGATGAAGACGTGCTTCGACTCGCGAGGTATGAAAGGAACCAAAGGTGAACACCAATTCAAGAGACGAGCTCTCCGTTCTTCTGGGGGACTGATTGGGATTTCAGCCCAGAGGTTTGCCACCGGCTTTGAGATGCGGTCCTGCCAAACAACCGGAAATCCGAGAGCAGGGTCTAGATCTTTGATCTAGACGCAGGCCGATGGCGGGTAGCGCCGCGAATTATGGTACGAAGACTTAAGCGCGGAAAAGATGTTAGATAGCTCGCATGTTCCAGTTAATTCATTTGCCACCTGTCAAACCTCCACATTTGATGGAAGCAAAAGCGAGGTTCAAGGTGGTGGCCTCATTACCACTGCTGTTCATGCCATTCCGACTATATGAGACGAGCAGGAAGACCTTGGCGAGCAAGAAAGGGACTAACCCACGGAGTAGTGCGGAAAGAAGGGAGCAGTGAGCAGAGTTGAATCGACGGCCACAAACTCTGTTGCCGTCACTTCTCAAGAATGTGTTGTGGGGATAGTCCGGAGTATGTATTCCGACATGTGTCGTTCGACTCCAGGTTACGTGTCAAGGCTGCCGCGGCCTTGGGTTGGTGAAGGCACTCGCATACGCAGAAGTCTTGATAAGAATCTTTATTGTATCCAGGAGACGATTGCACTCCAGGTGTGCGCCTCCAGGTGTGCGCTGTCGGAGAGTATCTGTAATCATTGACATGCAATGCAGGGCAGGGGTAGGTATGCGACATTCATGGGTACAGCCTTACCAAGAATGCAAAGCTTCGCAGCCACGCTGTGGAGACTGACGAGTTCATGCAGCCGAGGAGATACGAAAAATTGGTCTGGACCCTGAAAGCAGTGGCGAGGCGTTGGATGCGGAGACCTGGAGCCTCCGGCTTGTTCATTCGCCACGGCGACACCGCTAAGGATCCAAGTGCCTTGCTGTTCCCGAAGGCGGAACATGGAATTTGTGAAAGTCCCCTGCCCAGGCTCTTACTACGGAACCGGTAATGTCAAGGGCAAATACAAATGCCATGTGCATGTGCCGTGGCCAGTCTGAACTGTCCTGATTCGTGTTGGCGTAGATTCGATCGTGTATATACTGCGACGCACGTCTCGATAGCATGATGCTGTGCAGCCAACACCTGATTCATTCTTGACGTTACGCTGCGCCTTGTTACTTGACCTTTCAACTATTCCAGGACCGATCTGCCACTCTACGCCGCGGCATGCTTCTCATTACAAACTTTTCTGTTCTTCGGCAATTCAGAAGCAATTTGTAAGTCTATAGCTCCGACAGCTTCGGCCAATTCAACTCAAATTGACTGTAGTACTTTACACAGGCGAACTTCAACTACCCAGGCTACGATTCCCCTCATCGTCCGCTAAACGGCCGAGCTAAACCGCGACGTCGGATGGCAAAGCCCCCGTCTCCCGAATTTGTGGACGAACCAGAGCTTCGACAGTATATGCCGTCACAACCGTATGCTTCTTCAAGAAAGAATGGTAGTGGGAAGCCGGACGTGGCCAAGATGCGCCAGTCGGGCATTCAGCAAAGAAGTAGTCTGCTCGCTTCATGCTCCAGACCAGTTCTTCTGCAGAGTGGAGATGATCTAGGCTTTGAGATGGTAAAATGACCCCATTTCGCAATTTCTTACCCCATATATTTCCAGGGGGGAACTGAAGATCGATCGAGGGCCGAGGGCACGGCTCCTGACGCAAGGGTTAGAAGTTTGGACGCTGACACCTGTGCCCCGCAGCTCAAGACCGACAGTGACGGGCAGTTTCCTATATATCTCGAAGACGACGAAACCCCTTTCAGTTCAAGAAGTGGGCGTGAAAAGAGGCCATTATCGACTGGAGATATACATCGAGGAGCTGGATATTCTTCTTCCCCGGGCACACATTCACCAACGCGCGACTGGATGCCCAATGGACCCCGCCGAACACCGCCTGAAGGCTTGGGGCAAGAAAACATACGAGACGGTAAAGTTTCTCCCACCGGGGACTTTGCGCACAAGGAGAAAGAAGCTGTGGCAGATATACATCACAGCAAACAACGTCAGCGATTACCACTGGCGCGGAGACTTGATACATTCACCGGAACGAGAATGAAGTGTAGCTATTGTGGCATCACAGAGACACCTCAGTGGCGCAGAGGGCCAAGAGGTCTCCTATGCAACGTCTGTGGCTTAGTCATGGAAAAGAGAAGCAGGAAAACGTCTTTCTAACCGCTTCAAAGTACGAGAAAACATTTTCGTCGAACACAAGGTGAGGATTGAGGTGGGGTTGAGGCCGAGGAATCACACGGTCAGACTCAGTACTTTGACAAAGGCTTCCCGGCTCTTGTCTTGACGTATATACGTAACATGAGGTGTGAATAGCGTGCGGCTTGTTAACTTCACTGTACTAGATACAGCCGCTGCGACAGACTTCTGCAGAAACAGTTCACCATCAGAACGGAGTATCGTGACCCTGAAAGTTGACTCTGTTCGGCTGCAGCCACCACCTCGTGGTCCCGATGGCATCGATCCGCACTTGCAGACCGCAATCCTTTAGGCAATTGAACAATATTACGCTACTTGAGTAACCGGGAAAGACTACGGGCAGCAATGTGAATTATGTTGCAAGATAACCTGAGTGTTAAGGGCTGTCTATCCTTACGCACCCAACAGTACACATATTAGATAGGGAGAACCGTGCCAATTATCATAGTATATGTGCGAAAAGGGACTTCAAGCTGATAGCCAATCGTGTTCTCACCTCCTCGTTCTAACTTCAGTTTATTTTGGGCTTAGGTGTGATTCAGAGACAGATGCCTCGCCCTTACTACTGGTCAGAGCAGCTTAGTGCCTTCTGATACCAGAGCCCTGTAGTTGGATAGAATTGCGGCGATGAATTCACACAAAATGCTGCTGAGACGACCAGTCATGATCTAAGTTGGATGATTCATACTGTTCAAAACACCCTTCCACATGTTCAACTAGCCACCTTGGGAGAATGACGCCTTAGACCGCGGTCTGTGTCTGCCCCTCCACAGGTTCGTCTCCATTGAGCAGGTCGAACTTCTTGAACTGCCTCGCGGGAATCCGCTTTTGGAACAGGATGTCCAGCTCTTCAAACGTGCGACCTTTGCTCTCGGGAAGTCGGAAGAAGCACCAGATAAGGCAAGCCAAGCTAAGACCACCAAAGAGAAAGGCCGTCTTACTTCCCCAGTTGGCTTCGTCAGTGTTGAGCATGTACGGCATGGCGACAGTGAAGACGACGGAAGCGGCAGCCTGGACTGCGGTGGCAACGGCGATGGTCTTCTCGCGGAGACGCGTGGCCGAGATCTCGGAGATGATGACGAAGCAGATTGGTCCAACCGTCATTTGGTATACAAAGGTCCAAATATCCATCAATGTGGCGGTAGCCCAGATGGCTCCAGTGCTGGTTGGGATGCTGAGAAAGCCGATGACGAACAGGAGGGTGGTCATCACCACCATGCCAGCGTTATAAATCGTCCGTCTTCCGAATTTGAACTACGAAGCTATCAGAGAATGCATCATGTAATAATCTCGACAGTGAAGGGAGTGCGTACGTAATTGAGGAGGAACCATGAGAGAACAGTACCAGTGAACCCTAGAGCAGTGTTGCCGACTCCCACTGCGTCGAATCGTTAGAATTGCTTGGATGATTTGAGCACTTCGGCTGTTTCGATACTCACTGTTAAAGGCGTCGGAGGTGTCCAGTCCAGCTTGCTCGAAGAAGTACGTAGCATATCCGATGAGCGGGTTGCCTCCAATGACCTGGATAAGATAGACCATAACGGAGATCTCTGTCCGAACCAGATTCACTCCTTTGAAGCACTCAAAGTACGAGGTTGAAGAGTCAAGTTCTTGCTCAAGAAGATCGGTCTGCTCAATACCGACTAGCATCTTGTCAATGTCAGGACGGTTGGTGGGTGAAGAGAGCTTCATCAGCGCGGCACGTGCACCCTCGCGACGTCCTTTGCGGATCAGCCAGTACGGACTCTCGGGAGCGAATGGGAGAGCCGCAAGGATGACTACAGGCCAGACCCATTGAATTGCCTGAGTTGTGATCGAGTATCAGTAATGGCGTCATGACGAAGAAAGGATGGACGTACGAAAGGGATCTTGTAAGCCCACTCATCAAGGCGGGTCTCAACACCAGCCGCGCAACCCTGTGCGATGAACTGGCCGATAACGAAGGCTAGGTTGATTGAAGTCGTAAGGAAGCCTCTCAGAGCAAGAGGACAAACTTCCGAAGCATAGGTTGGTGCAATGACGACGTAGAAGCCGTATGCCAGTCCGCCGAGAATTTCACCAGCGCAGAGCATTCCAATACTCGTGGCAAAGAACTGGACGAAGACGAATCCAATGGACCACACGCAGCAGATTGCCAGCGTCTTCTTACGGCCCAAAAGCTGCAGCGGATAACCACTGGCCAGCGCTCCAAGGACTTGACCGATCGGGTTGCCCATTCCAAGTGCAGTCTGCCACGGTGCGGGGATCTCATAGCTATCGCCAACTTTATGGCCAAACTTCTGCTGGAAGGCCGGGAGAGCATAGAAGGAGGTGATGATTTGGGCATCGAAGCCAGCCATGATGACGGCGATGCCGAAGAACAAGGCCCAGAAGACGGACCATGGCCACTGACGAGCTGCTTCACGGAAGCCAAGATTGTGTTCGACAGCGGTAATGTCGCGTGTGACATCAATCTCGAGAAGCTGGGCTCTCTTGACGTCTGCCGCGAGGCGGTCGTCGGCTTTGGTGTCCCTACGATCGGGAGTAATGGTCGCCATGGTGGATAAGGTGGTATGGTGCAGATCGTGATCCCCGGTGAGGATTGCCAGGATGATTCCAGGAGTTGGAGATCTTGGCAGGATGGCGTGGGACTTATATCTACGAGATATGGATATGTGCATGAGGAGTTGGAGTAGCACTGGAGCATCCACCGCTCGGCATCCATTCTCACACCGTCGTGAAGCTTGCTTAAGCTGTGTTAGCTCTATCGTGAGACCCCACCTCCATTACACTTCGGTCTAAGCTATCTTGATATCTAGTGGTAGAAGCGTGTGTTGCTAGACGAGTGCGGCCACTAGGACCCCACGGGGCCGCCCTGCGTGGACACGAGACTGGCATATCTGACTCTCGATGGAGATGGTGATGAGACAGGCGAAGCCGCCTCCACAGCGTTTGCAACGTTCCCTTTCCCCTCACGATAAGCAGTCAATAACCAGAAAGCCACAAACGGTGATGAACGTAGAGAAGCTGGCTGTAGTCGGAATTGACTCATGTGCTCTGTCATGTTGAAAGAGAATATGGAATTGTTATCTGCGTTGCTGCACTCCGTACGCGCTTGGACATGGCTCTCCGGCTCCCGGCTGTCTCGGCACTTGAACCCAAGCGGTCTGATGCAACCAACCTTTTCCTTAGTCCGGCGTTGACAACTTGTTACTTTATCGATCGGCGATTGTCTTGTCTCCTGTCTTCGATAAAGGTCCTGGACTCCTCGAGACCCTTCGTCGCGCCTATCTCGCCTGTCTAGACGCTAGCCAATGAAACAATCCCGGACATCCAACCTAGTCTTCCCCTCGACTATCTCAACCACAACGACACAACATGGCTGCAGACGGACCTCTCTTCTCGGCTGACCTGATTGGACCCGAGGTCGTGGATTCGTTCCCCGACGGATACAGGATCCGACCACTGGAACGCGGGGATTACGCTAGAGGGTTCCTCGACTGCCTGAAGGTGCTCTCTGACGTCGGCGACGTCTCCCAAGAAAGGTTCGAGGAGAGATTTGACTGGATGAAGACGCAAGGAAGGGGTGTTCACTTCCATGTAGTCATCGAGCATGAAAACCGGATTGTCGGGACTGGTGCTGTCATTGTCGAGAGAAAGTTGTAAGTCAAACACCCGAGTCAGAGCCTTACCTTAGCCATCGCTACCATATTGACCACATCACCATGCAGTATTCACAATCTCGGCCTCATTGGCCATATCGAAGAAATTGCGATTGAGAAGGATTACCAGAGCAAAGGTCTGGGTCTGAAGCTGCTGGCGAGCCTTGCCTCTATCGCAAAGAACGTCGGCTGCTACAAGACGATCCTGGGGACCAGCGTCCAGAACGAGCCCTTCTACGTACGATGCGGCTACCAGAAGGGCGGCCATGTCATGTCCCAGTACTACGAGACGCCCAAGGACCCTTACTACCGGGGATGAATTACCTGATTCAGTAGTGCTCTTAGTCTCCAAAGCGTGAGACGATATAGACTCAACTCTAATTTCCCCTTTGGCCGCGTGGTTCCCCGTTTATTGGTGTACGCTAGACCGTTATCGCAGTTACTAAGTGCCGTACTTCCAGAGATCGTCAGTGTCAGTCCTGGCATGGCTGTCGGTATTGCAAATCAAGGGCAGATAATTGCTCAAACGTTGCATTCTCCATAGGCGGGCCAGAGGAGTGCGAGGCAGGTTACATGTACCGTATGAGATGTGGCGCTTCTCCGATCTCGCGCCTTTTGACTCGCAGCGCGTAGGTAGAACTCTGTAGGGAGGCTCTGCATCGGGTTGGAGTATGGCTCGTAGATAGTCAAGCCTTATCAGTACAAGAACCCTTCCATAAATGGCCCTTGACACTATTGTATGAATGGGTTGATTGAGCGTGAAGCCCTGGCTAACCGACATCATATCATCTCGGTCTACAACTTATCATGGCACCCCATGCTGAAATCGATGAACATGGTGACGGCATTGTGCGCCTCCCACCACCAGATCGTCCAGCATTCTCACCCTCGCCTCCAAGGTTGCTGATTATAGGCGCTGGAAACCGTGGCAGGGCCTATGCGAAAGCCATCCGGGACTGGAGCAACGGTGTTCTCGTCGGGGTTGTGGAGCCAGTTGCCATCAAGCGCCGACAGCTTGGCCGCAAGTATATCTGGGGAACGCGACAGCCCATTCCAGGCGAGGAATTCGAGGATTGGCCGGAATTTGTTGCATGGGAGCTCAAACGGCGAGAGCAGGCGGCATCCGGAGCTGCGGAGATACCTGAGGGAGTCGATGCAGTGTTCGTCTGCGTCCAGGATGGCATGCACAAAGATGTGGTGTTGGGACTCGCGCCACTCAATCTTCACATCATGTGTGAGAAGCCTCTCGCACCATCGCTCGAGGACTGTGTCGCCATATACAAAAGCTTGTCGCCTGATTCCTCGGGTACCGCATCAAAGTTATTCTCTATTGGCCATGTTCTGCGATACAGTCCGCACAATGTGCTTATGCGTAAACTTCTGCTCGAAGATCAGGTCATTGGGGAGATCATGGCAGTCAACCACACAGAGCCTGTTGGCTGGTATCATTTCACACACAGCTATGTCAGGTGAGCTCCCTGGTTCATAAGTCTGCTCTCTGACAAAAGACTAACAAGTATTGCCAGGGGCAATTGGCGCAATGAAAAGGCAGCGGCTCCCTCTCTTCTAGCCAAGTCATGCCATGATATGGACATTCTGTATTGGCTGCTGGCGGCTCCCGCCCCAGGCTCTTCGAAGCCGACACATGTTCCCAAGAACATGAGCTCATTTGGCTCTCTGCAGTACTTCAGAAAGGAGCGAAAGCCCGTCGAAGCCGGGAACGCCACTAACTGTCTGTCGTGTGCTTACGAGCCATCTTGTCAATTCTCGGCCAAGCGGATCTACACCAGCCCTGATCTCAAGGGCCACCAGCAAGAACACTTTTCCAAGATCATTGCACCGGAAATTGAAGACTGTGTGGCAGTGGGAAAGCCTGAAGAAGGGAAGAAAGCGCTTTTGGCTAGACTTGCAGAGGATTACCCCGAGGGCACCTCGGCCGAGCAGCTCAGCCAGCGGAACACATTCGGGCGCTGTGTTTACGAGTGTGATAACGATGTTTGCGATAATCAGACTGTAACTTTATCATGGGACGAAGAGCCTATCGCAGCAGCTGGCGAAACTCCTCTTCAAGCGTTGCAGGGCCGAGGCAGCAAGACTGCTACCCTGCACATGGTGGCATTTACTGAGAAGATATGCACAAGATTCACGCACATTTACGGTGTGAATGGAGAGATGTATGCAGACAGCTCTTCTATCACAGTCAACGACTTCAGGACGTGTAAAAAGACGGTGCACTATCCGCATGTCCCCGAGGGTGGCGGTCATGGCGACGGTGATGAAGGGTTGACGCGCCAGTTCGTTTTGGCTGTTGATCGGGTGAAGAACCATGGACAGAAGGTGGCTACAGCGCAAAAGGAGTATATAGGCTGTGACTTGAAGGACATCATCATGAGCCATAGCATGGTATTTGCCGCTGAGGAGGCAAGGAAGAGCAAGACGGTCGTGGACTTCCCAGCTTGGTGGCAGAAGGAGGTCGTGTCGAAGCTTGGCTGCTAAACATGGGCCATACTAGGTGAATACATTGACGAAGCCTCGATAGTCAAAGATAAAATTGAAATACAGGGAAAATCTTGAACTCAAATAGCCGAGGCGTTCCAAGTTGGGTAATAATTACACTTGATGCTCCTATGTCAATGCCATTAATCACGAGGAGTGATTGCCGCACAGGACCAGGTCCCTCAGGCCTCCACTCCTTCACTGCATCCATCACCACCTGTAGGCCTAAGACAACGAAGCTCACAACGAAGCTCACAACGAAGCTCACAACGAAGCTCACAACGAAGCTCACAACGAAGGCGTGGGTTTGCATGGCATAGATCCAGCTTGCTCATGTCTGGCCCACGATAAGCTATAGGATTCGCCTAACTAGCTAGCATGATGGTGTAAATGACACACTTCTATAGACAGAGATAGAGAGGGCAATACGAATGCTCCTGACCCTTTAGCAAGATAGCAGCATCCTTGAGCCTGGAAATAGTGCATCCTCTACAATCAGTGCCATGCACACTGAAATGCTCCATCAGCAGATGTGATAGATCAATGAGGGAACATAGTCAGAACCAAATGTAGTTACTATTATTTTAAGGAAGCTTATTTAACTGCGAATATTTCGTAGTGGGCGTGACATCTGCGATAGGACCCGTCAACATCGGCAGAGGCTTCCATGGATGAGGATTCTGAACCCAATTCCCGTGAACTTGCCCCTTCGTTGGGAAGGGCAACAATGCCATAGCGACCGGCTTTGAGAAATCCTTGCAGTCGAGGATGACCAGCTCCCCCTTGGGCAACGAATCTCTTTGCATATAGAAGATGAGCCAGCCATCGCCCTCTTCACAACCAGGCCCGCGAGGTATGTAGGCCGGCTCGGCGACGGTGCCATCTTTGCCTGCGTAGAAGGTGTCTTTCTCGCCCGTCTCCGTGTTAAACTTGATGATTGAATTGAAGCGAGGCTGGCTCGCTCCAAAGGGGGCCGCCATGCCACCAACGTAGATGATCTTGGTCTTGCGTCCGGTCATACGCTCGTCGTAAATGGGAAAGTCAAAGATTCCATCCATCAGCTTTTCAGCTGGCGGCAAATCAGTTCCGTTCGGCTTGGAGAGATCCAGTGTCCAACGCATCCAACCTCCGCTGGGTCCGTTTTCAGGACCGGCATAGTCCTTGGGGTTCCAGAACTCAAAAACATTAAAGCTGAGAAAGTGGCTCTCAAGCTTTAGCATGCCATCCTCTTCCCAGGCATTGCCGGTATGTATGATCAGACCGTGGGGTGCGGTGTATTTGCGGATTTCACCGGCCTTCCAGCCGGGATGACCTGGGTTGTTCGAGTTGCGTGGGATGACGAGGAATTCCGATGGCTGATCTGGAATAAATTTCCAGTAGTCACCTCCAGCTTTCAGAATCTCGTCGGAATTGACGCCGAAAGGCATGTTGGAAAGAATGATCCAGTTGTCGGTAATCCAACCATCGTGTGGCCATCCGGGCTTATCCTGCTTGAACCACTGCTCGTTCGAAATACGTCCAGCAGGATCAATCGAGTAGGTACAGATGTCGCGAGTGCCGAGGCCCTTTGCATGATAGCTCCAGGTGACCAGCTCATTCTTGTGAGGATCAACTCTAGGATGGGCCGCAAAGGTCTTTGCTTCCACTTGGCCGCCGTAAGGATCTGGGCCCCTCGTCTCTAAGGTGTCCGGATCAAGGGCATACGGCAAGCCTCTTTCTGCCAAAGCGAGGAGGTTGCCGCCCCAGTAGATGATGTTTGTGTTGCCAGTACTATCGTTTGCAAACCGTACGCACGGGTGATTGTCGTAAGGATTCCTGTAGAGACCAAAGAGGCGCCGGCCAGCTTTCCGTTCGAGAAGCCATCTTTCAGTGTGGACGTATTTGATCTTCATAGAGATCTTGCCGTCTTGGATGCGGAAGGCACAGACATGTCCGTCACCATCGACAAAGGGAGTTCCCTCCTTTGGGCAAAAGTGAGGGTCTATTAGGATCCGGTACCAGGTTCCACTGATGGATTCGGGGATTTCACCAAAAAGGACAACTTCGTCTAGCTCGCATTCGAATCGACCTTGAGGATAGGTGTCGATAGGATGGTAATAGTGCTCCCATGGGGAGCGGAGACCGAATCTGGTTTGATGCTGGCTACTCTCAGCTGGCACGCTGGGCACTGCTGTTTGGATCTCGGATCCTAGTGTTGCCATCGTTGTTTAGTATGATATGGAATGGTTCATGGGTGGTTCAAGATGCACACGGCTTCGAAATGATAATGACTTTGTGTAGAGGCTGGATCTTCCTGAAATAAAAAAAACCACAGCACTCTACTACGAAGCTGCGAAGAGTCTTTGACGTGCTGCCCCGCGGAAAGGTGTCGAAGGGCTTGAAGCTGGTGCATTCCGCGGAGGTCTCATCACCATGTTCCGATCCCACGCTCCCGGCCATTTCCTACGCAATGCGGCCAGCGGGGAAGCGGAAATTTTGTATTCGTAATGCAACAGCAAGTTACGGTCTGACATTCATTCATCGTCTCACTGCATACGAAACCTGCTGTTGCCCATCACAAGCGGGCTTAGGCTCTCAAGACAGGTTCGACATATACTGTCCATTGTGTCTTGACATCACACTGTAAGATCTGAGCTCCTCCGGACTAAGGTAACGAATTAATACATCACAAGGTTCTCGTAGGTAGATGGGCGAGATAATCACGTTTGATGCGTTCCGTTCAACATGTTCCTAGGTCAAACGAGAGCTCGTACGTAAGCAAAATCTATTCTTCAAGAAGGTATACTCGATCGCAAATCCGAAACTTCACTGCTTAGAGGATTCTCACGAAGCCATATGTATATTGTCTACAGGGAGGCCTTTCATCCGAGGAACTACTTGCCCACATGCTTCGCCAAAAAGTCAATGCCTTTCTGGATAGTCGCAAAGGCAGCATCGTTCCTCGTCAACTTGGCATCAAAGCCGTGAGCCGCGCCTTCGACAATATACAGCTCAGTTGGTACCTGGTTCTTCTGCAAGCTTGCGTGTGCCCACCGTGCAAACTTCGTGTCGACTACGACATCCGCCGCTCCCTGAACGAAGATAGTTGGCGGGAAGTCAGGTTTCTCGAACAGACTTGCTGGATCTACCTGGTCGTACTCGTCTTCAGCGATAATCTTATCAAACTGAACGCCCTTCCTAACTGATGTGACAAGATAAGCCCCACGAGGCGTGCTCAGGTCTGGTCCGTTGGGCCCAAAAGGAGGAGGAGCAGCCGTTGGCGGAGGAATCTGCTGAAAGACCTGTTCAATGAATTCTGCGGATGGTGGAGCGGGTGCACCAGCTGGGGGCGGGCTTTTGACTGCACGATGATAGAAGTCATCGCGCAGATATTTGAATCCGAATAAATCCAGGACAGCTCTGGGCGGATGAGGGCGAGACGCCTGTTGCGCATGATCTCATCAATAACCAGCTTTTCTCTGTTTTTGCATAACTCATACTCACCATCAACAATGCAAGGCCTCCACCACATGAGTGACCAAGGGTGACGATATTCTTGCCGCTTACTCGGATTCCATGCTCTTTCTCAAGCAGAGTTGGAAGCTCGTCCTGGGCCCAAGTGTACGCTGCTATCGAGTCGGCGACTGGACCATCTAGGACAGAGATGGTTGGGCAGAGACGATAGTCCGAGGTCACGGCGACGAAGCCAGCTTCATTCAATGCATCAATGTGTGCAGCTGGAAGCATTGCCCGACTGCCAACGATATAGCCACCTCCGTGGAAATACAGCGCTGCAGGTTCGGGTCAGCGTTTCTACTTCGACGCGATGCAATGGGGCTGCAACATCTCACCGATTCCCTTGACTGAGCTGGTTTGAGCTGGCAAATGCACAGTGGCTGCCAGATTCACCGCCTGTGTGCCGTATGACACGGTTTTGAAGACATAATCGATACGCGCCATATCCGTTCGTGAGCCCTGATGCTGGTGGGAGAAAAAGAAAAGAGATGTATGACAGTCTATGGAACAACGAAGGACCATCACCGGGATGCACGTAATTCAAGGGCTATGGTCTAGCTTTGAGAAGCGCGTTCGTGTTTAACCACCTCTCATAAGCCTCCACCAAGCAGAACGTGCCGGCGCTAGATTCCGCGGAAGAGGCATCTGCCGCGGAACCAGGTCATGCTCCCAAAGAAGCCTCTGATATTTCGAGCTTGCGCATGGCGATACAAGGCCTGGCTATAGGGGAAAGGGCCGTAAGCTGTCTTTTGTAGTGTTGCATTATAGATCGTGGACGTTGATACGGCATCTTCTTCGGCCTGACGTTCGTCGGAGAGCATCATTAGCATATCGCAGGTTCACCATCCTCTCCACCCAAACCGAAGAGTTTCCGTCTTTGAAGCTACCATCATTCAGCCTTTTCGCAGGAATCATGTGAGAAAAGACGTCAATCACGGCGCTCAGCTTGCTAATTGCCGTAATAGGGAATACACAGCATCTTCGGCTTTTTTCGAGGCGCTTTGGGCCGTGCGTATTGACTTCCAGCATCACAGACAGCTCATTGGTCTGCTCATGTCTGCTAACAGGCTTGGTATAGGCCGGTGTGCGGTACTGTTTCGTTAATCTCGGATCAGACCACCCAAGCCTTATGGAGGCGATGGTGAAATGCCAGTCTGGGGGACCGGAAGGTTCCCTCAAATTCATCACCTGCCCGAGTGAAATGGTGGCACTCTCGATAGCAGACGGCTATGCTCGCGTAACGGGGGAGCCTCAAGCCGTCATTGTGCACGTCGATGTGGGAACACAGGCGCTCGGATGTGCCGTTCACAATGCCAGTGTCGGCCGCGCGCCTGTACTCCTCTTTGCTGGTCTCTCCCCATGCACTCTGGAAGGCGAGTATCGCGGGAGCAGAACCGAGTTCATTCACTGGCTACAAGACGTGCCAGACCAGAAGGCGATAGTATCCCAATACTGTCGTTATACCGCTGAAGTGAAGAAAGGAAAGAACATCAAGCAGATGGTGAACCGAGCTTTGAGCTTTGCGACTAGTGAGCCCAAAGGCCCAGTCTACTTGCAAGGGGTGCGCGAGGTCATGGAAGAAGTTATAGAGCCGTACGAGATCAAACAGGAGTTTTGGGGTCCCGTCGAGCTTGGCGGCTTGACGCCCAAACAACTGAAGCTCGTTGCCGAGTCCTTGATCTCCGCTCAGGAGCCTCTAGTCATTACAGGCTATTCCGGACGAGACACTGCTACCGTATCCTTGCTTGTGGAGTTGGCAAACATCGTCAAGGGCCTCCGTGTTCTCGACACCATGGGATCGGACCTTTGCTTCCCTGCAGACCATCCGGGTTGGCTGAGCGTGAGGTATGGCGTGGACGATGCCATCCGCACAGCTGATGTGATCCTGGTCATTGATTGCGACGTGCCATGGATTAACACGCAGTGCACCCCTACTGAAGGAACCAAGATCATCCATTTCGATGTTGACCCTTTGAAGGAACAGATGCCTCTCTTCTACATCGATGCGATACTGCGCTGTCGCGTCAACACCGCTGTCTCTCTCGGCCAGATCATCCAATATCTGAGGATTGAGCTTTCGAACCAAATCACCGCAAAGAAGGACAACTACAACAGTCGTTGGGCAGCTCTACAGGTGTCATACCAGCGGAAACTAGAGGCGATTGCTTCACAGGCTGTGCCGAATCCGGACGGGTCTTTCGGATGTGCCTTTCTGATCTCACAAGTCCGAAAGGCATGCCCACTAGATACAATATGGGTCATCGAAGCCGTCACGAATACATTCACCGTTGCCGATCAACTACAGGCAACGTTGCCTGGAAGCGTCTTCAGTTCGGGCGCGGGTGGGCTGGGTTGGTCGGGTGGTGCAGCCCTCGGCATCAAACTGGCCACCAACGCTCATCATGGTGGCAAAGGCAGGTTTGTGTGTCAGATCATCGGTGATGGTTGTTTTCTCTTCTCTATTCCTGCCAGCGTCTACTGGATAGCGCAGAAGTATGGGTTGCCAGTTTTGACTATAGTCCTTAACAACGATGGTAAGTTCGGCTCCCAGAAACAGGAACAGTCCTTGCGGTGCAGTGTGGAATGGGTTAGGCTGATGGGCGAGATTTACACAGGTTGGAATGCACCGCGCAAGTCTTTACTCCTTGTCCATCCAGATGGACTGGGGTCCCAAGTCAGCAACGAAGAACTCAATATCTCATTCGCGCCAAACCCGGACTACTCTACTATTGCAAAGGGTGCATCAGGAGGGAAATGCTGGGCAGGGCGAGCCAGTACTGTGGATGAATTGGCAAAACTTCTGCCCCAGGCTGTGAAAGCTGTCGAAGACGGCGTTTCCGCCCTCCTGGACGCTCGTATAACAGATCGCATATCATGACTGATCGGTGCTCACAGAGTCCGTAGACATGCTTGCCATGGCCGCTTGGCGGAGACCTAGATGTACTGGAGGATGAGATAAAGCTAAATACCAATCATTACGATTATAAGGACAAGTGTTTTGTCGCGACCGAATTAGCGACAAGTAGCAACTGCTGCGGAAGATGCCTAGCATCGCCATGATAGCTAAATTGACCTCATCGGCTCCGACTCCATACCATTGCATTCCCCTACGAAATGTTAACTAGCATGCGGGAGTCCTTAAGGGTAAGTCAAGCTGTTTCCAGAGGCATTACCAATCACAATACCCGTACCTACAGCGATTACACCTGAGGCGAGTAAATTCTCGGCTTCTATAGTTGTTCTCATTTCGCCAAGCATCGTGCAGGACTGTTTGTCGCTACGCAGTACACTGAAAGTTTTGTTTAAACGAAATTATGCGGTTGCCAGATGAGTCAGAGACTGGGACGATTCGCAGGCTCAAAGTTATGGATAGATCGGAAATGCCGCGGAAGGCAAACTTTAGAGGTGTACTGGTGTAGCGTGACGCGCGATCGTCGGAAACGGGTTTGGGCTCCGCGGAAGCTAGGATAAGTTGACAATAAAGGCGAAGTCTACCTGATACACATTTATGATCGCGAACCATGTTCTCCTAGTCGAAAAGCTCGAACAAAAGAGAATTGGACTGAACCTGTGTTATATTCACAGCCACATTATCATGGCAGGGCCAAAGCTGGAGTTTGGGGGCTTTCCCATCCCATGGACACGCGCCGTCCCACCAGAAGATGAGACAAACATGTACCCGTACAGGAAGCAGACCCGGAATACGAGGAAGCTTCCTGTAGGTTGGACATTTGCAGAAGGCAGGCGTGCTCTGCATGAAGAACTTGTCTTGGATGAAGTGGTGGAAATTCCGCTCCGAGATGGAGTCAAGGTCTGTCCTATCAAAGATCATGTACAGGAAAAAGACTGACCAGGTGGTCAAGATCTACTGTGACATTTTCCGACCCGTCACAGATGCAACAGTTCCTGCTATACTGGCAGTAAGCCCATATGGTAAAAATGGCCACGGTATGTAACCAGCCTTAGCTTAGAAAGGGAGAAGGAAACTAATCATGATAACAACAAGGCTTTCGCATCTTCGACAACATTCCCTTCCGGTTAGGACTCCCAGAGAGCGCTACCTCCGGTTTGGAGAAGTTCGAAGGGTGAGTAAGTTCCTTTCGAAGGGCCTGAATGTAGCGAACTGACGTGGCAACATAGGCCAGACCCTGCCGAGTGGTGTCCTCGGGGGTATGCAATTGTCAATGTAGACATTCGAGGGACCTGGGACAGTGAAGGTGATTTGTATATCGAGGGAAGCCAGATGGGTAAGCCATTGCTTCATCATTTGAAGCAAGCCGACATTATATCGCTGACATCAGTCAGGTCTGGATGGCTACGACACCGTCGAGTTCATCGCAGCCCAGCCATGGTGTAACGGTTCTGTCAGCATGTGTGGCAACTCCTGGCTAGCTACGGAGCAGTGGACGACCGCTATTCAGAAGCCACCTTCACTCAAATGCATTGCACCCTGGGAAGGGTTCACCGATAAGTATCGTGATCTGATCTGCCGCGGCGGTGTTCCCAAGACCAGCTTCGCGTCGTTCATATTCAACAAAACGATTCGCGGCCGGAATCGCCGGGAAGACATCAGCACAGCGCTCAATCAATGGCCCTTCTTCAACAAGTATTGGGAGGACAAAGTCTATGATACGAGCGAGCTCACATTGCCCATATATGCGCTTGCAAGCTATTCCTCCGGGAACCATGGATCCGGTACGGTCAGAGGCTGGAGGAACGCTGCGTCCAAAGACAAGTGGATTCGCTTCCATCCAACGCAGGAGTGGTACGATCTTTACACTCCCCGCTACATCGATGACCTGCAACGGTTCTTTGATCGCTATCTCAAGGGCATTGACAACGGCTGGGAACAGACTCCTGTTGCCAGAGTCTCTATTCTCACATACGGCAATCGCTTTGAACCTGTATGTTGGTTTGACAAGGCTATACGCAAGGCACAAGAGCTGACCTAGTGCAATAGGGCCCGAAGTGGGATGTGCCGTTCGCGGACTACCCGGTTCCGTCGACTGAGTATCGCAGTCTCTACCTGCGGGATTCAGGGGAGCTGGCCACCTCACCTCAAGCCAACGAGGCTTCTGTCGCCCATCATGCCGACAGCTACCAAGCAAAGCCTTCTGAATTTGTGCTGGCCTTCGATAAGACAACTACTCTTGTTGGTCATTCCAAAGCGGAACTCTGGATGTCTTGCAAAGACAAGGATGACATGGATGTCTATGTTTCCATCCGCAAGCTAAGCAAAACCGGAGAAGTACTAGAACATGTCAATGTCCCATGGGAAAGTCTCCCCGAAGGCGTCAATACCCAGCATGATGTACCAATGGCGCAGACAGTCAAGGTGAGTTGTTTCCACAATGGAGAAACAAATCTTTGAGGCAGTGGTCTGACTAAGATCGTCTCAACAGTACACTGGACCAACTGGCATCCTCCGGGCTTCACATCGCGCCCAAGTGCCAGAGCGAAGTACCCAGTTGATCCCATACCACCCACACGACAAAGAAGAAAAGGTCCCGCCGGGTAGTGTCGTCAAGCTCGAGATCTCCCTCTGGCCCATGGGTATCCATTTCGAACCCGGGGAGAGCTTGGTGTTCCGAGTCCAGGGCTTCATTGACACCAGCTCGGACTTCCCCAGCCACATCGACAAGAAGCTTGAGAACCTCAACGAGGGCCAGCATACCGTTCACTTTGGTGGCAAGTATGATTCCAAACTCATTGTACCGGTCGTTGCTCTGCCTGAGCAGTAGTGTGGGGATCTTTTCGCGGTGGCAGGAGATAAGACATCTGCAGCACATCCCTAAATCTATAGATCACGCCTCGAGAATATTAATCCATGCTTGCTAGTAGTCGCTTCAGCTTTAGTCGGGGATCGATGTTGATCTCTTCCAAGTTACTTCTCGTGGCGATGTACTAGCTATTATAGTCATCCTTCTTAAGTTTCCAGACAACATCTGCACCATCGTAGTGGTACTCACTATAGCAAAGGCCAAAGTGGACATGTTCTGCGGCAGCAGAAATATCACTATCCCACTATCCCGCAACTGGCTCATACCAGTCCGCAGTTCGGTAGCGTAATCTGAGCTAATTGCCCATGACAACGGGTCTCGTCATGTTAACGCGAGAATAGGGGTAGTCGTATAATACTTCAGATACCATTGATCAAGTTCAGAAGTCCTCAAATGCCATACAAGACCATAGATACATAGCCAGAGATAGAGAAAGTACAATACCAATATAAAATACAAAGCTGGTCATGTAGACTCTGGGTGCCCTCAGACTAACTCAAATTCGGTGAAATCTTCTGCCCAAAGCGAGGGTACATCCCAGAGGCCAGACATAGAATCTTGACTTGTGTTCTCGCAGATCTGCGCCAGCTCCTCTGCCGAGACATTCATGTCACTACCAAACACCGTGATCGAATCGAAGCACCCGGCCGCGGAAGTCTCGGTCGGCGGCGACTCATCAAGGAGAGGCATTTCTATCTTCGCGGCGAGTCTTTGTAAGTCATCCAGTGAGCACCAAACCTCCGACTCCGACTGGGTGAGCTCATAAGACGACTGCTTCAAGCAGTTGATAGCTGTGTGGAAGGCCTTGTGACAGAGAGGTCCGTATCTGCTTGGATTCTGTGACGCTGCCAGGAACATACAAGAGACCGATCCCATTAGTAGTCTGTCTCGCAAAGGCATCCAAAGTGGGCTTGCACTTGGCATGCCCAGGAAGACATCAACCGACGACACGGCTATGGAGAGAAGAGCCTCTGTGGCCTGATCTCTGGCGGAGGGGCCATCGGACGAGCTGCTCAAGTAGTGCGTGTATGCGTACATTCTCACCTGATTGGCGCGCAGCTGCAGCATGGATGTCATGACAAGCTGGATCTCCAGTGGAGGGGCGGGAGAGACATGCGGAGGGAAGAGACCTTGAACCAAGGCGTTTTCCACGAGTTTCTGGATGCGGTAGTCATAGATCTCCGTTTGCTCGTCGAGCTCTTTGCTGCTGCTCGGTGGCCCTGCTGCGTTGAACCTGAGAATCTCAGTATGTACGCGATCCAGCCTCAGCATTGCCGACATGAACGGGTGACGATCATCCTTTAGGCATGTCAGTAGGGCCTCAAGTCATTCTTGCACACGCATATGAGAAGTGAAGCAAAAGCTCATACCAGACTTAGAACGTTGGCGTCAATGTCCTTGTGATGCAATGTACAAGGAAGACTGGCAAAAAAGCTGCATCTTCTATCCAGGTCATAGACGCACGAGAAAATATCGCGAGACTGCAGATTCGGTGTCTGGTCACGCTCATGCGCCGGCTTGCTTCTGTGCAGGCCTAGTTCGAGGCTCGTTGTAGCAGCGAAGCGGATCATGCGCCACGCTTTGACTGCTTCGTTCTTCAAGGTCAGATATATGGCCTGCCAGGTGCCGCATTGTGAGTAAAAGGTCGATGACAAAGGGCTGAGGAGGGCTTACCAACAAGGTAGCCATGATCACGTCCTCGAGCTGTGGGCGTTCCTCGTTGAAGATGCTGTCGACATTCCATAGCAAATGTGCCATCAGATCACAACATAGCGGATTATCAGTCTCTGATTCCAGAATCATCGCAATTGCAAACGCGACTTTCATGATCTCGACATCGATCACGTCCAGCCCTAGATCCTGAAATCGGTTTCCTCCGCCCGGCGGAGTACGCGCGCTGTAGAGTGCTTTTATCCGCTCATCAGCCACGGTCAGATTGGTACATGGGTACGCAGAATGGACATGGTCTATAAAGGTGGTTTGATATCGGAGAGCCTTGTCGTGACCGAGGTGGATGATTGGGTTGGCCGCTCGAAGTATTTCATCCGTGGTCGCCCGGGCGGTGATGTTGGCTCCCTCGCTTGTTGCTCGAACTTCTGCATCCACGCAATCCCTGGATCCCTCAAACAGGCCCTTTTGAATAAGGACGTCTCGAGCGAGGCCCAACAGATGGACATAGCTTGGAGTCGGCCTCATCACCATCGGATTGCCGGAGGCGAAGTGACGCCGCGATCGTTTGAGCGAGCAGACGGCAGGTGATGCCAGGCCATGGTTCAATGCCGACGACTCGATGTCATCGCATACTTTCCTCATATTTAGGACCAACTGATCGAGTTCCGACTTGTTGCTGAAGGTAGACAGCCGTCGTCTCTTTGGCGTGTGACCAGACGCAGCCAGCCTGTCGCCTAATGTCTCGGAGAATGAGTCTTGATAGAGGCATTCGACCTTCAGCTCGACGCAGCGGCTGCATGGTACTGTTCCGCTACATTTGACTTTTCTTGATTTGCATGTCTCGCTGTGAGGGAGTCAATGGAGTTCGAACTCCGACCAGCCCGAGGCACTCACCAAGCTCTGCGAGTGTATTTCTCCCGCCTCCGTACTGGGCGGTGCTTATTTGCCTCAGATTGAACTTTGGAAGTGCGTATCTCGCGGTTCATGGTCGGTATCCTGTCCTCGCCTTCGGGCGATGGTTTCGTTTAAAATTACAAACAACCTGATATCGAGGAGTGGGAGAGTTCGCGTTGATCGCGAAGAACTTGGCAAGCAACCCCCGGCTTACCCCGCGATGGGATGAATATGGAGATTCGTGGCTCCGGCCCCAGTCTAAACCTACATGGGGTCGTCTGGGGATTCATGGGCGACTCTGCGATCAAACTTTACAGGCCATGCGGGGGAGGCTGGAGTTAGCAGCACAAGCTACTGCTGCATCTCGGTAGTCCAGCACGGCAACGACCATCCACAGCGAGGTGAAAGTAAGCACTTTGAAGTCGAGGTGGTCAAACGAGCGACAACCATTGGCAGCCCGGGCATATGGAATGAATACACGAAACCCTACCTTAACAAGGAGGGTGAAAGGGACATTACGAAAGGAGACAGGCGATAGACTGCTCTGAGCCGCTGTTGAAGTTCTTGTACGAGCTCCAAAGTTCGCCGTGAGGGGGCTCGCTTCATTGGATGATAGTGGCTGTACGTGCACACAGATGTATTCGCGGCGCGTACGCTGTATATCGAGTTGGATTTTCCATGAGTGACGACTACATGTTTTTACACACACGCGGCTCACCCGACTATGACTGGATATCGGACCCAGACTATAATTAACGAATTTGCCCCGGCTCACCCGGGTCAAGCGGTGAGCTGGGCCTAACACAGGCCGCAGATTTGTCCCCGCGCACGCTAAGATGAGTTATGCTAACTGGTCCATGCTCTTCAGCAACATCCTCACTCGGAAGGTTCCGCGGACCTGAGCCGTCCTCCGGACTTTGACCCTTTTTGAGCCGAAATGACTTGGGCAGATACCAGGCATACCAGGGCTTCATTGGATTATGCCCATTGAGCTCGTGCTTGGAGAACCTCAAGTACTACATAGGTGCTACGCACAATGCGACGGGCACAACGGCACCGCAATATCCTCAAGCTACGACTATATTGAATGTCTGCGTGTTATCAGTCTCATCTTTACACAGTAGCTTGCGCCGATCGTGCTTTGCTGGCTTGGCTATAGATGCTCGCCTCTATGTGGATCAGTAGAACAAACACACAAAGTCACTACAGGGATCCTGCGCGTGCCTGGATTCACGAATAATGCCATCATCATAAAACTACTAGTGCAGCCGACGAGTAAAAGTAATAAGGAATTTTGACAGCCCGTGGTATACTCAACAGACACGGAATGCAATACCGCGGAATCGCACCTTGAATCAAGCATAACATCAGCAGCATGCCCAGCACCACGAGGTCTCGGTTTACTCAAAAATCACAATTCAGTTAAGGGAGACCGACAATGGAGAATACAACTGCGCAAAATTTACCAAGCACGTCGACGGCTCTGTACGAAACATGGCGCGGTACATTGTTGCAATACTCAACAGTCAAACATGTCACGCTCCTGGTTCTTGGACTTTTCATGTGCAAGGAATTGATTACCATTCTCTACAACCTGTTCTTCGATCCTCTTCGAGACATACCAGGCCCATTCTGGGCGCGGTTGTCACGGCTGTGGGAGCTTAAAATGGCCTTCTCAGGTCGGATGCATGAGACCCTCGTTGAACTACACCAAACCCATGGTATGTTTCCCTCCAAGCTGACATTACGTCCGCATCCTCCACTGCAATCAAGTCTGATAGTAGTAGGGCCTGTTGTACGCGTCGGTCCCAATACGTACAGCTTTAGTCAGCCTGAGGACGTGGCCACCATCTATTCTGCTTCCGCATCTAAGACGTTTCCCAAATCGAACTTTTACAATACCTCGGGAGATCCAGCTCGACCCAACATCTTCTCCATGACCAGTGAGAAGCAGCATACTCAGAGGAAGAGGAAGCTTGCTGGGCTCTATAACATGTCCACCATGGTACACTACGAGGCGGCGGTTGACGCTGTGAATAGCATCTTGAAGCAGAAGTTCTCTGGGTTGGCTGAATCAGCAGATGCCGTGAACTTGCCAGAGTTGATGCAATTCTATGCATTTGATGTCATCGGACAGATCTCTGTAAGTCCTGCATCCCATAATACTTGTTCCTACAGCAGCGTGCTAACATGCTTTGTGCATATTGATCGCACTTTCGGCATGATAGAAGCTGGGCGTGATATTGACGACTTTGTTGCGATTACTAAAGAAGCTTTGTTATACATGGGAACAGTCGGGCTCTTCGCAGAAATGCACCCGCTGTTTGTTTGGTGGAACAAACTATCCGGTGGCAGGAATGCCGGCGTGGCGCTCGAGAAACTGGCAAAGAAAAGTCTTGAAAAGGCTGGAAAGCAGGGTATCTCCAACGAGGGGGCCTCGAGGTCAGATCCCTTTGTCTCGAAGCTAATCCGCATGCACGAAGGAGGAACAGTTGGAACGGACGACATGATAGATTCCATCGGGGCGAACATTGCTGCCGGCTCTGATACGACAGCGATTACCTTGAGCGCTGCTTTCTATCATCTATATCGAAATCCGGATATTCTAGCTAAGTTAAGGGCAGAGATCGATGGGCGACCGGATCCCATTTCCTTCGAAGAATCACAACAAATGCCCTACTTGCAGGCTGTGATCAACGAAACGTTGAGAATCCACCCGGCAGTAGGATATTTACTTCGCCGCAAGGTACCACAAGGAGGATCCTGTCTCGCGGGAAGGCAGTTCCCTCAAGGAGTCGGTCAAACTCTCGCCTTGTTTGCGACGTGTTGCTAACGATCACAGGCACAAGTCGGGGTCAGTGCATGGGCCTTGCACCACAATGCAAGCGTGTCTGGAGATGATTATGCGATATTCAGACCTGAACGATGGTTGGAAGGAACTCAAAAAACCACTTCCAAGTCTGCGATGTCTTTCGCGGTAAGCCCATAGTCTTTTGCCGTAAGCACAGGGGTTTTGGCTGATACGTTTCTGCTCTAGTTTGGCGGCGGCTCGCGTATCTGCCTTGGGAAGAATATTAGCCTTCTAGAGCTGAATAAGGTGATCCCGCAGGTTGTCAGGGACTGGGATATAACCTTTGAGACAGGTGACCCTTGGAAGCTGTTTTGTGTCTGGTTTGTCTGGCCAGAGTATACGGCCCGTATCCAGCGTCGAGTAAAGACTGGCAAAGAGGATTCTGGCCATGCGGGGATTTCAGCCATCTAGACTCAGGTCAAAAGCGCCAGGCAAAGGCAGCGAATTCAGCGTGACAACGTCGCGAGGTCTTTTCTTGAATACTTTTGAGGCGTCGAAGTTGCTCGTTCTGTTACATGTGTATTCAGCAGGGCTGGACTAATGAGTAGGTGGCCTTCGGCATACATTATTACTGCAATCAAATTGGATAGCAGGTATGCGGCAAGAGCATCCATCACCTTATCTCTTTTGTCTTTAGGTCTTTTCTTCCTCTTTACAGATGACTACTCTAAACAGGCATGATGAACATGCTAAATTCACGACTTCATCAAGAACCATCTCACGAGACAGTACCTTTAAGCCAGAGATCTCTACTTGTACCGGGCCGGAGCTATTCTAGATGTGTCACGAAGTATATCGGTTTGCGCCGTGCCATTGTGTTGGAAAGTTCATAGTCCTTTGGCTCATCGTAAAGGTCAGAGATGAGGATTAGCAGCTGCGGGTTAGGGCTTTAATTGGGTATACGGATCTACGAACTGCATGTTGCCCCTTGTAGGGACATACAGACTGATATATTGAAGTCGGCCACTCATATGGTAGTTAGGTGGCTCAGTCTTCCATTAATTTCTTTAAGCCAATACTCTGAGTATGGATTGAGCCCCATAACAGATCATCAATTCCCTGCCGATGTCAAGTCTATGGTCTTGACCCCTACTGCACTGCATTTATTCACTCCAATCGGGCAGGCCATGGCATTGATCTCGGACGCGCGATCAAAATACAGGAAACGATTCCACTATACGGCGAACGTATCCACCATGTATCTGCACGGCGTAGGTAAATGTCTCTTTCAAGGCAATGCCTTTTATCCTAGCGAGCATAACGGCGCACAAACTCAAAGGTTATCAAGCTTCCTCCTCAGTTTACCCATGTCCAACCGACCCTTTTCCAACGCAGCTTCATCCGCTTCGTCGAGCTCTTCGTTCGTATCTGAGTCTCCTGCTCTCTCGTCTTCTTCTCGTAGCTCTGACAAGGGGTCTTGTCTTTGAGGGTAGAATGGCTGGCCCCCAAGACAACGAGAGATGCGGGGTAACAGCCATTCATACGGCATCCTGTTAGCATCGTAGTCTTGGGTCCAGGCGAACATGCTGTCCTCTCCAGCGATGTGAAGCCGCTCGAATAGTGGATGTGATGACCAGTATGACAGGTCGTCTCCTTGGATAAACTCTAGAGAATGACAGTATCGTCGCAAGTAGACGATGATGTCGGCCCGGATATCTGGGCGCTCACTATCAGCGGATGAGGAGGTCTTTGAGTGAGAGCCGTCTGATGCGACTAGGAACCATGAGACGTGCCAGTAAGCCAAAGGTCACGTAGACTCGTGAGAGGTGCAAGGCCCTGAGGTGGGTTAATGTTCCTTCGGGCGCGGCATCGAGCTTCTCAGCCAGTTGGCATAGGTCGAGCTGGTGTGTTGCATGAATTGCCAGCGCCTCGAGGTTTCTACATTTCGTCAGCCAGTCCCAGAGAGCATCTTGGTGAGCTCTGTTTGGGTACGTCAGCTGGAGATTGCTCGGTGGATGGCCGACACCGTTAGGTCCAGGCTCCTCCCACTCGCCGTCGTCATTCTCGTCTGCCTCTAAGTCAAAGCTGAGGTACTCCTTTTTGCCGCTGAGACCGGAGTCATCTGTGATTACAACTGAAGATGACAAAGACGGGGAAGAGACTCCGCATCTCCTTCATTCAAGCCCTCCAGGACTTGAACCACGTGCGATGTCATCGGAACCTTAAGAGTCAGATCGCTCAAATGCGATGCGCCAGGCTGGCTGCGCAATTCAGCTTTGAGAACCTCAAATACCTGCTCCATATGCTTTATGTCGATACAGGTTGCCGCATGTAGCTCTCCTTGGTCCCATCGTGCCGAGAACGTTGGCAAGTGAATAGCCAGACGGCTTATACGTTGGAGTGAGCCAAAAAAAAACTTCCGACAAGCTCCGTGGTCCGTACATGGCTGTTGCGGTTGCGCACAGGGTGTCTCTCTTCGTCGAAGTAGTACCCCATATGGAATGATGGTAGCGAATACTTCCACTTGCTCATGTCCGCGGTGCCGTCACCTGAATCCTGATACACCCGAGCAAAACACGGGAGATTGCTTAGATCGAGGACCACTCGGCGCAATCCACGGCCCAAGCTGGATACTTCGCTTTCGTTGCAGAGGTTGACAGCGTCTTGCAGTCTGTCAAGACATCTGTGCTCTTCTGTGTCTGCGTCATAATCGAAGTCTGATCCGTCCTCCCAGGCCGGGAACAGGCCAGGAACACCAAGGGCGTGGCTGGGTATAAATATCGGGATCCTTTTCCTGCATTATCTCGTATCGTGACCAATTGCAGGAACAGCATTGCTCGTCACATGATGGCACCTACACAATCTTTATTGGCAACGATCACACATGCAGAGCTGCGATTGGGAGCCTAAAGACACCAAAGGACCAAGTGAATCATTCTTAATGGTCTAAAATAGCTCATGGTGCTGAAATTGAAGTCGGGCATGTCTCGTACCTCACTAACACGAACTTGTGAGGCTTTGTCGTTGACAAAAGACAGCTTTTTCACGATGAGCGTGAAAGCCTCCAGCATCGGTGACTCAACAGAGTTGTGGCTTGTCAGAGCCTTCTTTGAACCATATCCCTTGTCCCGACCGTGGTCCTGGTGTCCTCTTGGAACAGGCATCACTGCAGCTCATCGGTTATGCCCCAGCGTGGAGCGTTGAGAATAATTGCTGTGAGGCAGCCAGAGAAGATGCCAGCGACAGGGAGTGTGATAATCCAGCCCATGTAGATCCAAGCCACCATACGCCAGTTGATGGCGCGCCATGTACCAGAGGCGAGGCCAACACCAACAATAGCACCGACGACGGTCTGAGTTGTGGAGGCAGGAAGCTCTGAGGCAAGTTAGTAACTATTCATAGGGACAGAGAATCCAGAGTACTTACGTAGCTGAGTTGCGATAATGACGGTGCAAACAGTTCCCAACTCCATGGAGAAACCACGAGATGGGGAGTGAAGGGTCAGACGGTTGCCCAGGTTGCGCATGATGTGGTAACCATAGGTCCAGCAGCCGATCGCGAGGGCTGCACCACCGAAGACAAGAATCCAGATAGGCACAGGAGACGAACCATCGGCTTTGTTTGTGCGCCAGATCTCATATATAGTGGCGAGAGGACCAACAGCATTCGCAACGTCGTTGGCACCGTGAGCGAAGGACATGGCGCTGGCGGTCATGACCTGAAGGAAAGAGTAAAGATACTCGGCCTTGTTCTCGAAGTGCTGTCCGTGTGCATGGACATCCTCGATGTTCTTTGCCAGACGGCTCTTGCGAGACTGCTGCCCAACAATGTCCTGATCAACGCCACGAAGGAAGAACCACTTGAAGTACCAGAAGAGAACAGGCCTTGAGTAGAATGGACCCTCGGGCTTGGGTCCAACAAAGCCAGCTTTGCCATCGCTTCCAGGCTTCTTGCCACTGTCTGAGTCACTGCCTGACGTCTCGGCCCGCTCAGCGTCAACGGCAAGAGGCTCACCGCGGTCAGCAGCTTCATGAGTGCGCTCAGCCCTCTCAGCTCGAACAGCAGCTAAGGCTTCCTTGTCGAGGTGACCCTCATAGAAGTCTCGGATGCCACCAGAGTATCCTTCGGGTTGGACAGGAGGCTCGGGGCGACGGAGCAGTAGAGGGCCCTGAATGATGTGGTACCAGCGAAGTTGCCAATCGTCTTTGACAATGAGACGATACAACCAGGGGACAAAAAATATGGCAACAAGCGCTGACACAGCGGCACCGCCACCCACGATAACACCAGCGAGCTCAGCACCGTTGAGGTCAGGGCTGATAGAGCCGCCCTTCCAGACAAGCAGCATAACGATCAGAGCACCAGTGACGCCAGCGTAGAGGGGGACACTGATAAGACCCTTGAGTACCGGGCTATGACGGATCATGACGGCGTACTTGGTGATGAGGAACGTGATGGCACCAAGAGCTCCTGCAATGGCTGGGGCAATGATCCAGCCCAGGAAGACCTGAGCAACACCACCATTGATGCCGTTGGAGAAGTCGGCCCAGATGACACCGTCAGTACCAACGGTAGCAACACCCATACCGATGATGCCACCCATGATGGTATGGGTAGTAGAGACTGGAAGACCAATCTTGGTGCAGACTGTTAAGTAGAGGGAGGAGGCTGTGATTGCACAGGCCATGCCCAACATAAGAACTGCTGGGGCCTCCTGGTATCGATCGAGGTCGACAACACGGGTCCGGATCGTTTCGGCAACTCGATTTCCGACACCGACAGCACCAGCAAACTCCAGAATAGAGGCTAGAAACATTGCCTGGACGTATGTGAGAGAGCGCGAGGACACGGACGTGGCCCATGAGTTGGCCACATCGTTGGCACCTGTGATAGCAAGCTGGGTCAGTGCCTCTGTCTTGGTGACGGCTTAGGACGATGAATCTCAATGCAGTAACGTACCGATATTCCAGGCATCGAGGAAGGCGAATATGAAGCCTGCGGCTAGGATATAATCATACTGATGAAGCGCCATCGTTGCAACTGTGCAATCTATGCAGGAACAAATAGCAGATAGACTTGAAGTGCCGAACGAATATCTTCCCTTCCATAGAGACCGGGCAGCCAGCTCTTATAACATCCATCGCGCCAACATCAGAGAACCCTGGACTTACACCCGATTTCAATCCCGTCGCTTTCGCAGCTTGGTGGTCCAACGCCCAGCCTCTTGGACGGCCACCAGTTCGTCTCTGCCAATACTTCCAAGAATCAGCGAAGTCTCGGCATGCCGCATCCAGCGCAATACCAAGAGCCGGACCAGAAAGCTTAGATCCGGCACGTGTGGAAATCTATGGTTGTCATTGGACATATAATTCTTTGCTTTGACTTCTCAAAGAGGGCCTGCATTTTCGTCCGCCAAGCACAGCTCAACTACTTTGATGACGAGTCTCGCGATAGAAACGATGCTGCCCAGATCGATGACGAACAAGGCTCAGCTTCATACATAATGGAGGGAGGGAAACCAACAGCCTTCCTGAGGATTGAGTGATGGGGTTGCACGACACGTGGTATCGTCACGATGGATCACAGGCAAAACAACTTTCGTTGACTGCAACGCTAGATCCCAAACTCTTACTATACCATACCATACACCTCCGTCCAAGCTTGCCTGGTTTGGAACCCGCTCGGTGTCGTCACCGGCATCCCTGCAAAGAGAAAGATGGCGCGGCCGGTTCCCCACGTTGCAAACGCAAATCATCTTGTGATTAATTTGCGCGTGCTCCTGTTGCCGAGAGTGGCCTTTCTTGACACCTTCCTAACTGTGGCACTGGGCGTAGCAACCTTTTTCTGTGCCAACCTTGGCTCAGTTTGGACAGGTGAAGAGATCAGTGACTTCCTTTCTTGCTGATCATGAGCTCAAGGCTTTGGGAACTCTGATGAGAGGAGATCCGGGAAGTCTCTTTGTGTATAAAGCCAGATTCATCATGGCCGTGCAGTATAATTCGCAGCTAGTCAAAGTATATCCTGAGTCAGTCTCCCATAAGAGGGCATAATTGCTACATTCTTCTCTATGTAGACCAGCGTTCTGATTTCTCCCAAATCTCAACAACCTTAGCCTCAAGCACTTGTGACTGCTAAACTGCTCACGCAAAGCATAATCGCCACATAAAATACCACACACCCCAAATTAATTCACTGAACTAACTGCATGACGTGGAACAATGACAGTTCAGCCCAATAGCGAAGACATGTCTTCCGCCCCAGGTGACGCTCCATACCCTCGCCACCCGCTTACCATTCGACCTACGCAGCACCAAGGTCATTAGTGAAGCTCTCATGTCCCTCAATGATATCTTTCATGATACGGAGTTGATTTTCCGGGGCAGCGGTGGGGCTTAGCTGAGTTTCGATGTGAAGACTCTGCCCCTTGGTCGTAGGTCTCTTATAGTTGGTGGGCTGCCTATCACCATCAGTGACAGGTCAAGCCGAGGAAAGGCACATTTATTGCCTTTGGGGTTCTGCGAGGGCGAATTGGATATCGCAGGATGAGGATATGTGATAAAATTCGGAGGGGCCAGCTGCCTCTGCGGAATGTGGTGTTTGTAATCGTCACTCTGTCATTAAGCTAAGATAGGCGGTGCTGCCATCGCAATGCAGCTCGTGTTCGTGTGCGTTTCATGCTTCATGTTCACCAAAGTAGCTCGGTAATCTGGCCAACAACTTGTCGCAAAGGAAGACTGTCTTCGTGTTTTCATCTCATCAAAAGGCTACATAACAGACGCCGTGTACAAAGTATCAAATCCTCTAAACTCCAAAGACGTGCGTCTACCGTCAATCTCAAACCCAAACTTGCGGCAAACGAAACTGTTTCTATGCACCCAAAACTCGAAACCCTTTGATTAAGGCGTTGCCCAATCCGTCACGACTAGTATTCTTCATCTTCTGAATCGCTGTGGTCATGGATACGGATAGCGCGCCATCTTCGATCCGTCAAGTCCTGCGCAGCGGTTCCCTCGCTCTCAGGGTCGACGTATCCCTTGCCTCCAGCGATGCTGAGTGCCACTGGCAAAAACACCAAGGCGTGCAATGCAGCGAAAATAACAAGCGCGAGCCAAACGCGGAAATAGTAGATCTCAAAGATCTTGGAACGAGTGAAAGCCAAGACACTGACGCCGAGTAATTTGGTAACGGTTATACCGGAGAAGACAGAGCCACCGACATTGACGAGTGCTGTCCATGCCCGCGCATCGCGGCCGCGGAAGGCGTTGTTGTTGCTCTCCATGACGGTCCTTGAGGGGAACATGAAGGCGCGAGCAATGTGGGCGCAGAACTCGACGGAGATGCCAACACAGATGATCAGGTTGACCAAGGACACAGCATTCAACGACACCCCGAAGACTGCCATGGTGCCCATGATGTCGATGACGCTCATCACTACCGTGACGGTAACGACGGCAGATGTGGCGATAGAACCGAGAAGAACGGCTGCAACAACGAAAATGATGCCCACGACCGCGGATAGCAGGCCAGCTGTCAAGGGCACAATGCTCAGGTATTGGTGGAAGAAGATATAGAACAAGCTGTAGGGGTATACATCTGTTCCGGTTCTCTCGGATATGTCGGCGGCGATGCGACGAGCCGCGGCATATGCGCTGATGAAGTCCTCTTGGCTACGGAGCGGGGTGTGGGCAGTCCTGAAGTGGCTGGCACGCACTCGCTTTCCATCTTCTTCAAGTACAACAGCCTCGCCATAGGCAGCCTGTCCACCGAGAGGGCAGACGTCATCTGCTGGGGTCTTGAGGAACTTCTCAAGATAGTGAACGAACTCCTCACTCTCAGGCATACCTGATAGGGTGGTGTTCCAGACCGGCTCCCGGTCTGCGAAGCATGTGCGGCCATCCTCAACACAACAGTCCTCATAAATGGGATTGAGCCACATGAAGAAATCATCGATCCAGCTTGCTGCAGGCGAGGCAATGTAGGATACATTCGGTCTCTGGCGCTCCAGCTCTAGCGTGTTTGTCAGGGAGAGTGATTCGCAGGTAGTAAATCTCGCACAGATTTCTTGTTGCTCGTGACGGTTTGTAGCATCAACGCCCCTCGTGACGAAATACACTGGTGGCCCGATCTCGAGATAGTCGTAGAGATCATTAAAGTACGGAATGAGATACGATCCATCTGGAATCGCGACTCGCTGATCAAGCCCCAATTGGAGTGTTGGTAGGAGTGCCAGTGCGGCGGCAAACAACCCGAGGAAAACAGTGATGACAATGAGCTTCGCCTTCTTTCCAAGGAGCATCGGAGCATAACGGTTCTTGATAATGACTTGCAAGAAACTCTCCTCCTCGATGTCAGTGGCCCTGCCTCCGGCTGCGTATCCATTCGAACCGTTGAGATGGATTCTCGCTTTGGTAATCTGCCACCATGGCCAAAGCTCACAACGGTGATCTTCCACTCGCATCTGGTTAAGAGAGAGGAAGGAGACAAACATGGTCATTTGTAGAACGGCATTGACGAGAACGGCACCGGCTGCATATGCGGCGAAGTTCCTCACGGCAGGCATTCCCACAGCAGCTCCGAGTGCGAAGGCGACGGTCTCGGTCAGCGCTGAGAATAGAATGGACGGTCCCATCCGGCCCAAGGCCCTTGCCACTCGCTCCTCAACCATTTGGTCAGGGCAGCTGATGTTGACTCGCTCAAGCTCATGAACAATGAGGAAGATATTGTCAACACCAACGGCGAGAACAATGAAGGGAATGACCTCGACAATGATAAGTGTAGCCTTCAGCCCAACCCAGGAGAAGAAACCAATGGAAGCGGCAATCGACATGAGCACAATAAGGATACCAACCAAACCCAGTGTCACCTTGGACTCGACAAGGAGCAGAGCGGGGTTGCGGAAGGCGTGCTTCAGAGGTGTGCCGAGAGCAAGGCAGGCGTATATGAACATGACGATGTAGCTGATGACAATGATCTTAGCATCCGTATTGGTAGACTTGTTGAGTTCCTGTTCCAAACTGATCTCTGTGGTGAAAGAGAGTCTCAATCCACGCTCAGCAGCCTCATCTTGAGCCTTCAGAAGGCGGTCTCGAAGAGCATTCTCCCAGTCGATGGCACGGAGGACGGCCCCACTGCCTTCGGGGGCGTTGTTAACAACCCATGTCGTTGTCAAAGCCTTGGCCTGTACAACATCGTCTTCCCATCCTCCAAGCACTAGTGCTGGTTCAATGGGCTGACCGAACTCCGGTCGACAGTCAACGGGAGACTTGGTGCAGCTGCGAAGATCATCCTGCCACGTATCGCGGTCGATGCCTCCAAGGGAATCGTAGTATGCAGTCACGGACTCCACAGCGCAGGCATCGTTCATTGGTTTGAAGCAAAGGTCATGCAGGTACTTTCCAAATGTTGGGCTCTCAATCTTTTCGATATCCTTCTCAACTTCAGCCCACCACTTCAAAGTATCGTAGCTCAGTACTGGTCCTGGGCCGGAGGGCTGCGTGTCGTTGACAAGGAAGGTCTTCTGCATGCGATAGAAAGGTCCGAAGTTGTCATCAAAGTAAGCCTTTTCTTGGGCAGCGGCTGAGGTTGGGCTGACCCAGAGTTTGGCGGGCTCAACTTCGAGCTCAAATCGGAACCATCCTGCACTTAAAATCGCAACGACAACCAGGCTGGTGCCAATAGTGATGGCCGGAAAGCGCGCTGCCGCATGACCAAGCTGGTAGAAGGCCTTGTCGCACTTGTCGTTGATCCAGTATCTCTTGGTCGGCCGGTCTCGCATGGCTTCGGTTTGAACGGGGCCGCCCTCGTCTTCGTCGTCACTATGAGAAGATTCATGAAGTAGTCGTGTCCTTTCAACACGGCGCTCGGCATACTTGCGCCATGCGATATGGCCAAAGATGAAGGAAAGGAAGGCGAACAGCAGGATGCTGTAGGTGAAGATGGAGGCGAATGAAAGGCATGGGAGGACGCCAACCTTGCAGGATGACGAGTCCTTCACTGCGGGCAGCTCAGGGCAGACCTCCGGACAGTCCACACACACACAACGATATTCCGGGTCCTCATCGTTGCACTTCTTGGGCTTCATGTCAAGGGCTCTCATGGACTTGTCGGGAGACTCCCTAGGGTAGTTGATCTGGAATGGTGACCCAACTAAGGGTTTCTTGTCTCCAAGGAACTTGAGCATCTCAGTGTAGTTTTTGGCGCCACCGCCGATGAGGTCCATGGCCTTGCTGTTTGCGCCACCAAACTTGACCTCCTTGCAACTGTCGTAGAAGCCGGAGCCATATTTTTCAGAGATGAGCTGGTCGAGCTCGGTGACAAGCTGCTTGCCACCCTTTTCGGCCGAGTCGGTGATGTTGATGAAGAGGGATTGATCGGGAGAACATGTGAAGGTGCAGAACATATTGAAGAAGTTGTCCTTGCAGGCGGGACAAGATCCGATGAGGGTGTTCGGAGTGCCCATTTCGGACTTGAGCGCTTGCACCTGGAAGAGAGTCAGATAAAGTTGGCAAAGGTACAGCCGCAGGGATGAGTATTCACCTGTTCAAGCGTGCAGCAGACTGGCGTGTCTGCCCACTTTGCACCGCACAGGTCAACGAGCTCCTTGCGAAGTGCCTCGTCGGGATCTTGCGCCTTGCCATTGTCGACGCAGGGCAACTCCTTGCCGAAGAAGCTCTGCTTTCCACAGTGACCTCTGAAAGCGCATCGACCGGCCTCATGCTTCGGTGTGAAATGCTCAGCGTTGCTCGTTGCTGCCAGCAACAAGCCGGTTGCCCCGGCCATAGCAGCTAGATGATGACGCATGCTGTCGATGCGGTGCCGCAGTGCGGCGTTGGACACGATGCTCTGTCTCGATGAGTGACGGGATCGGTGAACTGTCCAGCAGTGTTCGGAAAGGGGATATGCATGCGATAGAGGTCCAAGGACGGGACAAGGGGAGCGAGTCGTGTGGGCGAAGCTGTTGGGGAGACAGACGGTTGGATCATGTGCGGATCATGGGGAAGCTTGGGGGGAGTCTGCGACAAATCGGCACCTGGGCTGCAAGCCACACGCAGCACGCACAGTGAGATACAGTGAGAGCACAAGCTCCGACCCCAGCCCCAGCCGCCTGCCGCCCGTTCCTGACGTAGGGGTGGGTCACCCAGGATCTCTCCACTTTTATGCCGCAGCGCTCCCTCGTCTGGGTACCGTTCCCCCCGGAGCATTCGTTGTTCCGCCCCGGTATCCCCGATGTCATGTCAGCAAAGCACACCGTCGTGACCACCCACCCAGATAGTTTGCTGGATCCATGACACCTTCATCAAGGCGACTGTTGTGGTGATGGTTGCGCACAGACGTATTCGTAATCGTGAATTAGATTCCTTAACCAGAAATGCAACTTACTTCTATGCGGGCTTGAGCATACCGCCCTGCCCTAGGTAGCTAAATACTTACCTGCTCTGAACGACCTTGTTCCTTTGAATCCAAGTCCCGCCACCCTAGAGCTACACTCCAACAGACATGAGGTATTGACGAACAAAAGTTTCGCATGATCTAGGGGAGTAACTTCTCAGGAGAAGAGTCTCTGTCTTTTCAAAACCTTCCATCTTCGCATCTTGTCATATTCCATAGCAGCAGGAATGGTTCTCCAGCTTCCCATCTGTTCCTCTTCCACTGTGTGACACAAATTCACCTCAACCAAAACCCCCACCTTCTCACGTTAGGTAGGCAGTCTTCAACATCCACTCATACAAAATCAACTTCACTCCGCCTGGGGCGCATTCGGATCGCGCCGCGTCGATGCCCTAAATAATTCACGATGGCGCGTTTTCTCACCCATCTTGCTACATCGCACTGTCTGTGAAGCCCATTCACAAAGAGAGACATGGCGCTGCTGCATAACCCACAACCATTCATCTCGAATTGCCCACAACAACCCACGCGACATGGCTAGAGAGGACGAGGATCTAGATCCCGTGGCGAGACTCGCCGTTAGTGATGCACCCTTAGATGGTAGTCATGAAGACTTCAGACTCACAGGATCATATAGGAATCATTTCGCTCATTGCTTGATGAAGCACTGGTCACCGCGATTGCGAGCGACTATGACCTAAACAATCCAGATGAATATGCGACAGCCACAGACATCCTACAAGGCTTAGCCAACGATGCCGCAGCTGAGGATGCAACTGGCTTCAATCCAAGCGGTGCCTTTGAATCCTTGGAAGATGGAAGCACCAGTGAGACAAGCACCAGCAACAACAGGTCCAACACCAACAATGCAGACAGCTCCAGCGCCGGAGGTTCTGTCTCGACTGATGCAGGCTTCACCATGCCCAGACTGACGTCTTTCAATGGAAAGAGTGAGGAGGATAAGGCTTCCCAACTCAGATCCATGTTCTCCGAGCTCAAGCCGTACGACGTGGACTATGCCCTGAAGAAGGCAAACGGCGACTTCCAGACTGCCCTTGACGACCTGCTCAACGTGCAGTACTTGGCATCGACAGGTCAGCGAGCGAAAGGCGTGGATGGCTTCTTCGAACAGCATGGCACGGCAAGCCCCAACAAGGGCAAGAAGCGGAAGAACAAGAAGAAGGCTGCCATGAGTCCAGACCTTAGCGAAGGGGGTTCGACGCCTGGTACTCCTTCGTCAAATAAGCGTAAGTTGATTCATCAAATGAATCACATGCCTCGACTTACACACGCGGCAGAGAAAGAAGAGATTGCCTTTCTGGCTGATAGGATGGATCTGCCCATTGTCGAAGTCTCAGATATTTACCGCAGAGAGTGGTGCTCCATCGGCGCAACAGCGGTTGTCATTCTGGAGGGATACCGTGAGCAAGGCATCGAGACTCAAGACAATGAGGGCAAGGCACGAGCAGCTGAACTGGTAGAGAGATACCCCGGTGTCCCGGCTTATTTCATGCCCACGATCGTTCAGCTGACGGCTTCTATCCCTGAGTTTTCTGACGATCTTGCCGCCTTACTGGACAAGCATTTCAACAAGAACCCAAGCTTACAGAAACTTGACTTTTCATATAAACTCAAGCCTTTGAATGGCGAAGAGATCGAAGGATCTTCAACGCATGCTCCCACAAAAACCACGAAACTGCCCAAGCTGGATCCAATATCTGTAGCAGGTCCCTTGGAATACTCCGAAGCCATCCAGGTGTCACAGAGATACCACCAGGCTCGAAGAGACGCAACGGAATCAGCTGCCCAACTTCACCGTCGGGGAGCATCCAGCCCCCTTTATCGTCAGGCCGCGGGATATTACGCCGACCGAGCCCGTGAACACGCCCGCCTCGCACAAGGTGTCACGTCTGCTGCGGCTGACTTGTTGGTGAACCAACAGAGCACACCTCGGAACATAGATCTGCATGGAGTACGCGTACAAGACGGCGTGAGGATTGCCCGCCAGAGAGCCCAAGCCTGGTGGGACGGACTCGGCGAGATGAGAGTTCGACGAGCAAAGGAGAACAGTCTAACAATTGTGACAGGCATTGGACGCCACAGTGCCGGTGGTGTCTCACAGCTACGACAGGCTGTAGCGGCAGCCTTGGTGCAGGATGGGTGGAAAGTGCAGGTCGAGACTGGGAGGTTCGTGATCACGGGGCGACGATGACACGATGAAATATTGATGCATAAAGGATTTATAGGACATGCTATGTCAATGTAAACAGGATATACCTCGCTTTGAAGAGCATCAAGAGGCCTTTGCATCTACTTCTCTTCCACATCTATGCCAGACCTCACTACCAGTGATAAAAGTTGTCAACAGCATTGCAGAGGCCACGAATCCACGATCTAAGTTGATCCAGCCAACAACAGCTGCAGGAATGAGCATGTCTAGCATATCCGAGATGATCTTGATGGAAAGTTGGCGGGTGTTTGAAAAAGCTTGAGCATCCTTGCCGACCACTGCCTCATCCTTCGCCTTTTCACTCAGGCTTTTGCGGCCTTTACCAGTCTTCCTCTTAACAGCGGTTCCCTTCGGCTCCTCACCTCCAGGAGTGCTCTGAGATACCTTACTCATCCTCACCAGGTTGCTGGCCGCTGAAGCCAGAAGTGCGACGAACCAATAGATCTGGGCCTGGCGATTGTACTCCTTGGTCTTTTGTTGCCCGAACACCTCTACACCAGGGACCTCAAACACGTCCAACAATGTGATAGTCTCCAGCATCCCATACATCCCCAAAGTCGTCTTACTCAGCACGTCAAGCCATAACTCAATGCCCTGGTCCGGCGATTGACGCTGGTAGAGAAGCCACCCGGCGGTGAAGCTGGGGAGGAAGCGGAAAGTCCGAATGACGCGACGGACGAGGCCGATACGGGCTTGGAGTAGCTGGAAAGGGATAGTGAGGAGGGCGGCTTTCTCAATGGAGACTGTTGATGAGAGATAGGTGAGGAGCAGAGGCCAGGCAGTGAAGATCTGGATGAGAGACTGGATGCCACGCAGGATGCGTTCGAGGCCGACTACGGAGCAGTCAATTACGCGCGAACTTTGAGTACTCGGTTCACGGTTCACGTACCTGTGTCTGTCCCGAAGGCGACGAATTGATCGAACAGGTTGGCCATGTTGTCTTGAACTATTCGTGTAATGTGCTGTACAAGACCTCGCTAAAGAATGGCCGAAGGATGTATGTACTGTAATGGTGCTATATTGCTCATTTGCTGACCTCGGAGAAAAGGTAAGCTGGCGAGACTCCTGACCCACAATGGCTCCAGACAGGGTCAAGATACCAGGATGCCAGGTGACAACAACAGGCAATTCACGCATTTTGGGCACAAGCTTAGATGCAACGATGCAGACCATCTTTCTAAACGGCAATTAAAGCACAAAGTAAAAGTTACAGCGGCCGCGAAGGGCCACCAGCGCCCCCCAAAAAGCGCCGGCGATGCTATCTAGGTTGTTGATGTCTTTCAACAAACTTTCCTTCCTCCCGATAGTGAACAGAGGTCAGAGTGCATCTATTGACCAGGAGACGTAAGAATATTCTGTGCCCGTGCTGAGGAGCTCGGTAGGCCACCAGCCAAAGCCGGTCCTCCGTTCTCCGCCGCAAACTGCCTCATCCTTGCCTCGAGCTCAGGCCGGAAGTGGCGGATAAGACCCTGGATGGGCCAGGCAAAAGCCTCACCAAGAGCTGCGTATTGTCAGTTGTCTTGTCGCTGATCTTGGACGGGAAAATGTGGCTTACCGCAAATAGTGTGACCCTCAACCTGCTTGGTCAGCTCCTGGAGCATGTCAATCTCACGCTCACGGCCCTGACCCTTCTCGAAACGCTTCATGATCTGCTCAGTCCACTTGCTTCCCTCACGGCACGGTGTGCACTGGCCGCAACTCTCGTGGCTGTAGAAGTGGCTGAGACGGCTGATGGCACGGACGACATCGGCACTCTTGTCCATGACGATAACGGCGGCAGTTCCGAGACCAGACTGGCTGTCCTTGAGGGCGTCGAAGTCCATCAGCTGGTCGTCGCAAACGCTCTTGGGCAGAATGGGAGTGGAAGAACCACCTGGGATGATGGCCTGAAGGTTGTCCCAGCCACCACGGACACCACCGCAGTGCTTGTCAATCAGCTCACGGAGCGGAATGGACATCTCCTCCTCGACAGTGCAAGGGTTGTTGACGTGTCCGGAGATACAGAAGAGCTTGGTACCCTGGTTGCGCTCACGACCGAAGCCAGCGAACCAGTCACCGCCGCGACGGCAAATGGTGGGAGCGACAGCCACGGTCTCGACGTTGGCAACGGTGGACGGGCATCCGAAGAGACCGACGGCAGCAGGGAACGGAGGCTTCAGGCGAGGCTTTCCGGGCTTGCCCTCGAGAGACTCGATCAGAGAGGTCTCCTCACCGCAGACGTAGGCACCAGCACCACGGTGAAGGAAGACATCGAAGTCGTAGCCGGAGTTACAGGCGTTCTTGCCGATGAGCCCGTCCTTGTAGGCCTCGTTGATCGCGTTCTGGAGGACGGTGGCTTCCTCGATGAATTCACCACGAATGTAGATATAGGCAGCGGTCGCGTTCATGGCTCGGCCGGCGACGAGGCAGCCCTCAACAAGCTTGTGGGGGTCCTTGCGCATAATCTCGCGGTCCTTGCATGTTCCCGGCTCACCCTCGTCAGCGTTCACGACGAGATACCGAGGCTTCGTGTCCTTGTCCCAATCCTTGAAGTTCATGAATGACTGTGACAGCCCGTTAGAAACCCTTCTTCAGGCCCATTGATGCCGGCTGGGGCCATGACCTACCCATTTGAGACCGGAGGGGAAACCAGCACCACCTCGTCCGCGGAGACCAGAAGCCTTGATCTCGCTGATGATCCAATCGTGGCCCTTGAGGATAATCTCCTTGGTCTTGTGCCAGTCGCCCATCTTCTTCGCGCTCTTGAGGTCGGCGGGGTATCGTCCGTAAAGGTTCTGGAAAATGCGATCCTGGTCGCGGAGACCACCGTAGACACGCTTCGGGGTGCCATCTTGGACGGTCGCCAGGCCCCTCACGGCGGTCCGTGAGAGGTTGACGGCCGCCTTGGGCGTCGCTCTCGTGGACAGCATGCTGATGAGCGTCGACGAGCGCAGGGTCGGTGGCGGGTCTTGGGGGGAGGAGAGGAGGAGGAGAGGGAGGCGACTGAAGTTGGAGGTTGCGGCACTTGAGCTTTGACGCTTGAATCGATTCCCGACCGTCTCGAAATGCAGGGCCTGTGATTGGACAATGCGGCAACTCGGGCCCAGCAGAGCTGTTACCCGCGACGTGTGTTTGGTGTGGCAGCACTAACAATTCTGTTACGGCCACAACCATGACCCGTGGTCAGCGCCTCCTTGACCTCATTGACTCTGGTGGTGGTGCTGGAGGCCGCTGCAGTCTTTTGGTCAGTCGGTGTCTCCACTTGCTCTCAGCACCATCATCTCCATTGGCCGAAGCTATTCACAGCTCCCCCCGACCTCCAGCCAGCCAGCTGTAGATGGGTGTTGACATTTACAATCAACCAGCAATATCCTTCTTGCATAATTCTCTTTTGGGCACGTCTTGACGATGTCTACCAAACGGAGCTCCACTGCTAAGCCTTCCGGTCCAAAGCCACCCGTCAATTTCTCATCCTCGCTCACCATATCCGAGAAGGCTGTGCTTCAGGGAACGCACTCCATCACAATTCAGGCTGAGACTGTTGTCCACCCAGGTGTCAAATTCGAATCAGCTATCGGAAGTATCCTGGTTGGTCGTCGCTGCATCATCAACGAGCGGGCACATATCGGCGCGTACCCCGAGGATCTCGACACCGCCAAACCAGGAGGTGTCTCCCTTGGAGAGTACGTTATCGTCGAGGCCGACTGCATTATAGAGTCAGGAGATACAGAGATCGGAGACGGAAGCTTCATTCAAGTTGGTAGCCGGATTGGCACGGGTGCAAAAATTGGCAAGGTCAGTTGTGGTCCAGTTTGAACACAAGCGCGCTGCTCACACCTTACAGAACTGCACCTTGACGCCCAAGTCTGTCATAGGGCCTGGTGAGGAGCTTCTCGACAATACAGTTGTCTACGCAAATGGGTTTCGTCGCACGGATCGGCGTGGTCTCACAGACTTGCGGAAATCTGGCCTGACCAAACAGATTGCCGTCCTAAGAAAGATGATCCCAAGTAACCCAGCCAAGTTCCAAAGCTAAACTCTCAACCAGAATGACCGCGACAAGCCATATTGGAAAGAAACATCGTCAACATTATTCGAGGATGTCAAACCAGGCCAGCAGGAGCGGTGAATCACCAACAGCCACCCAGCTTATTCCTCCTGGACCATACTTCGCGACACCATCCGGATGGGAACTCCTGCACCCTAGAGATCCTTGGCTTCTCTAATCAGAGGAAACATCTTTTCCGGCCAGAATGTGGATTATGGTGCACAGAACGCATGAGCCTGTTGATGAGATCGCGGAATCTAACAGGCTCCATAGAAGAGCATGCCCAAAACGTTCAGGCTCATGTGGACGGATACTGTTGCGTCGGCAATGACCGGGTATAAATGGATGTTTAGAAACAGCATTACCCAGGGGGATGAAGCTGTTCGGGGTTTGTCGCAGCGCTGTAACACCCAGACTCAGGCAGCTTCCAGATGTCAAAGCGCAGTGGACCGAGGGGAATGCGTCGAGCACGCTGAATATGGGATCCGCGGTGGGCTGGCGGGCATCATACCCTGGGACGGGCGCCTGCCGAGCCTCCAGTAGGTGATGAATTGCTGAAAAGAAGCGTTGTGGCGACATGTCAGCCCGCCTTCCTCATAGTGGTGTTCCACGTGAGCGATAATGAATGTCTTTCGAACCCAAGGTCATTTTATGAGTAACTCGTGGGATAATGGATTGACGGTGAAGACAAGGGGAGCACGCTACCATAGGAGACAGCAGTCATGATTATGCTAAGCGGTTTGAAGACAGACAGCCTGATCCTCCAGGTAACAAAATTCAACTCCCATGTTTCCTTCATTGAAGACATTCAATGAGTTACACATGCACAGTCAAGCATTTCCCTTGTCATCTCCCACTCCTCAAGCAGCGCCTCAACCCTATACTTTGCATGCCATCCAAGTTCGTCCTCAATGCTATCAATGAGCATAACCACGGTCCGCCGATCTGCGATATCGGTCAAGCATCGGCCAGCCATGTATAACGGCTGCAGCATATGGACTCTCGCCGCTTCGTCAGGCCGCGACAGCGCTATAGCACAGATCTCCACGGCGTGGTGGTTCAACATCTCCTTCATGAGTGTGAAGTCCGACAGAGTGTCAGGAAGGCTATTTTGTCGAGGCGCAGAAGAAGAGAGTCCCAGTGCTCGGTAAAGGCGCTGGACGCTGACACTGGGAGGTTTATGCAGGAGCAAGAAGATCTGCACCATGTGATAAGATTGCATCGTGGACGCGCACATGCTTTCACTGTACCATGACTCATGGTTGATGAGCGGACGAGACCTACATCGACAATCTTGAGGTGTCGAAGAAGCCATCGATGCCACAGAGCCTGTTCTTCTGTGCGACGGGGTTGGCAAAGCAACACGGCTGCAGGGCTGGAAGAGCAATGGCCTCGCCTTGTGCCATACTTGAAGCTCGTCTCTGAGAGAAAGCCAGCTCTCAAGTATGAACGAGTCGGCACCGTCAGAAGGCCCGAGATTGATGTTTATGTCGACATCTGTGGCGTCCTCGCCAGGAGGAGGGATAGTGTTGATGAAGTTGACCAATTTGGCCAATAACCAGATCATTGTGTTGGACACCATGTCGATGCGGTCGGTCCATTGCTGGGTGGCTGGTGATGTGCTGTCACTGTTTAGGCGGCCGTCATCACCAAGGTTGATGCCCATCCTTCGCCACATGGCAATGTCTTCCATTTCGAGGCGAGTCCTTTGCCTATGGATCACTAGAGGTTGGTGCATTATTAGCTCCTGCGTCTCCCTCGATGGATGGGCAAACTTACACGCTGAGAGCATATCTTGTCTGGCAAAATTCCAAAAAGCAGCGTGAAGAAGCCTTGGTGGTCCCAAACTTGAACTCGACAGCGGCGAAGAAGGGCCAAAGGCCAAGAAGCCAGCTTCGTCACAGAGCCGCAAGAATGATCTTGTACCGTCTAGGTGGTCTGACCAGTTGGGCGCCTCTCCCTTGAGAAACTCGTAATTGGCAAGGATGATGACCGCTGCGACGACTTGATCACGCAGCTTTGCGCCGGTGAGACTTTCGCTGTGGGCTCTGTTCGCTTCTTCCAAGCTGCCGCCAATGTAGTGAATCTCATCATTGTCATGTATGCTGGAGCCGCTGTCTTGAGCTGCAACATCTGAGGTGTGTTTTCGAAGGAGTGATATCGCGGCATCGTAATATGACTCTGCTATCCAAGTCCAGTCTCTGTGTTGCATCATCAAATCGTGGCGACGTTCGCTGTAGCTTCGACAAGCGTCAAGAGTGGGTTGATTTGATGTCAGACTCAATTGTCTTGCTGCGAAAGCACAGGCTGAGAACATAAGGATGGGGCTGTGAAGGGCGAGAACGGGGACTTCGCGGCTATAGAACAAGTCGAGATCGAACAAGTCCATCCTGAAGATATTAGCGGTCTAAATCCGAACTGGAAAATCACAGCACAGGTATTGGGCTCACCATCTACCAGGCCTGGCACCAAAGTATCTGAGCAAGAACGCCCTCTCTTCAGCGTTCTCGACGCCATACCGGATGGAGACATCGTACTTGGCGCTTCGCACCGGACTGCACAAAGGAGGAAGTTGATGAGAGTCTGTAGCTCTCGAGTCTCGCTGAGCATTGCTGTTGCCATGAAGTATGGGCTCAACCGAAGTTTCGTGAAGTGGAGGGAGTTGGTTCAAGGGCGCGAAACCAGCAGTCTCTAGGATTCTCGACACCGATGGGACGTTAGTCTCAAGTATCGTTGCAAGATCCTGGTTGTACGTGGCCGTGACTCCAGACTGCGGTGTTACGGGTCGTCCCTCGACTGATGGTGGACTCGGTGAATCTCTGAAATGATTTGGAGGGTGATTCGACCAAGAGTTCCTGTCTCGACTCCTAGGCAAAGGGTCGATGCGTTCGGTCACTGGAGGATGAGAAGGCAGCCTTGGGGTATCTGGTCCCTTGTCGTCTTCATTTGCCGAGGGTTCACGAAAGGGTTCTAGTTCGGAGCCAGCTAGATCGACAAGGATCTGAAAACGTCTCTGTTTTCGATAGGAGATGTGCGTCCCTGCCACCTCGTCGACTTCGCCTCGAGGCGCTTCTATGGTTGATGGAGGCGACATGGGCGCTGCATTGGGTGAACTGCCAGGCGGCGCATAGCTACGGAAGCGTGCCTCGGCCAGGTTACAGTGGCGGCCTCGCTTCTTGCACTGCTGGCATCGTGGATAGTCCTCGTCGCATTTGATCCTTTGGCGACGGCAGCTGGAGCTGCACAGGGATGTCAGTTGGGTCTGAACTACTCAGGTGCGGGAGACATGGCGGCCACTGCAGGCTCGCAGAAATTCAGCTCACCATCCGGCTCTAGACCTCCGAGATTTCGCTTGGCTCTTTCCAACGCTTTCCATGGGGTATTGAGCAATGGAGGCGTGACTGGTGCGAAAGCGAAGAGAATGGAGATGTCCTTTCTTGGGGGAATGGAGCAGGGCTGTCACCAGTGTAGGTGTCCCAGGCACTAACACTAAGGGTGGTTCGCCTCGTGCATTCGCGGGGATCGCGGGCTCTGCAACCTGAGTCTGGACTCTGGACCCAGGATTTAGCGGTATTAGCGCCTTGCGGGGGACCGAGTCAACCATGAGCTAGGCAAGGACAACTAAACACGGCCCTGTAGCAATGGATCGGATGCTTGCTGCTTGACTACGCTTGCTGATATGGCCTCAACCAGGCTTGACTCCTCATCGAGCATCAAGATTCGTCACGCGCTTCTACAAAGCATTAAATCGGTAAGAAGCTGTCTCGAGAGCGATGTCTCAATTGAGATGTTGCAAGTTTGTTTACATTAGTCGCCTCGGAGAAACACCACGAGCCACACTGCAACATCTTTTGGATATGGACATTGCAGACAATACCTGTCCCTTGGTGCAGATCACACTGATCAAGTTGGCCTTTTCTGCGAGAGAATGTCCCATACTTCCTCCACGCCCTTCCCCAGGCCGCTGACGGTGTGTCCTGACCCGGACGGGCCTACATCGTTGAGGACCGTGACCTCTCTCGTTTGATCTTTACCAACTTCCAAGACTGTTCCTCCAACGTATTGATCCTTCTCAACCAGACTCAGCATTGCCAGCGCCACATCTTCAGGCTCTACCCATTCGTCCTTGGCACTGTCGAGCCATGCCAACTTCTCCGGATGCTCGGTCCACAAAGGTGTCCTGATGACACCTGGTGCAACAGCGGTCACGCGGATGCTAGGCAAGCTGGCCTTTTGGGGGGTCTCCAGTGTTGCGAGCGAGCGGACAAAATGGGAGATGCCGGCCTTGGCCGCACAGTACATGGGTGCGGACAACACTGGGTTTTGGGCTGCAATGGAGGAAATGTGTACGACAGATCCAGGCTTCTTGTTCTGTGTGAAATGCGCAATGGCTTGTTGGGTTGAGTAGATCGGGTGGGTGAAGTTGATGTCGATGCTCGCGAAACGACTGGCGCTGTGCACATCTTTCGACAACGTTGAGCCAGCTGGGTGCCAGAAGTTGGAGAAGGGCTGAGAGACGATGATACTCAGCTATACAACCTCAGAGTCATGGTGTTGCAACTGTTTCTTACCGGCTCATATACTCCAGCTCCAGGGCAGACAATGTCATACCCTCCAAACTCCTTCTTTGCAACTTCAAAGGCACGATCAAGTTGATCCCATTTCGTGACATCAGTCTGTTGGAACACCGCTCGAGAAGGAAAGGCCTTCTGCAGGTCTTTCGCTTCAGGCCTTAGGGCAAGGTCGGCCATGACAACATTACATCCACGCTCCAGGAGGACCTTGGCGAAGTGGTAGCATATGCCCGAGCCAGCGCCCGTAACAACAGCAGATTTGCCCTTCACCGCGAAAGCCATGGCTGTTTCGTTGTGTAAGTGTGCTGAATAGCTTGGAGCTGATGAGGTTCAATGACTTGAGTTGAGAGTCGTGGGAAATATCGTGCACAACCTGAACCTGGGAGACTTTGTATGCAACCAAGTAAACTGACAAAACAGCCAATGCTCAGAAGCTTTATTCCCCGTAACGGTCGCTCTAAACAGCCTTTACCAGGAAGCGCATTTCAAGCTCTACCGCGTATAGTCAGTGTCGGTAAAACAGAGTCGGAGCCGACTCCATACTTGCGACATCCCGTTGTCGGTGCAGGGGAGCAGACCAATCCAGGGATTAAACCATGCCGAAGATCCTTCACGAGACTGACCCCGTGGGGTTGGAGGCGTCCATGCGTCGCGTAAGAACCCAAATCCCGTTAGTTCGAGGGGTTCTTCGGATTGTGGCCAGTGGATGGGAATCCGCGGGGAATAACCTCGCTGCCACCGCCTATTTTGCCCGATTCGGGTACATTGAGCAGAGCTTGCAGGGCCCTTGACTCAGTCAGTCCCGAAGCCGGTGCGCCTCCTGTAGGATTGCCAGGCATCCGGCTAACATGCTGGACGAGAACTTGACATGGTTTCGCTTCGCAAGGTCCCCAACCAACGCAGGGAACTATCACATGCATGACTGGCTGCATATAGTACCAACGAATAGAACCAAGGTTGGATACTGTTACCCAGGCGGCGCAAATGTGAATCTGGAAGCTACTGAACCCTCTTACAGCAGTACCTGATTGGATGGATCTAGATCTCCAAGCATACAACCATCTCATGGTAACATCGACGAAATAACCAAGTGCACGAGCCAGCTGAAGATCTAAGATGCCTTGTGTCGATGAGATATCTGACATGGATAGCTGTTGTACATCGCTGAGTTCCCTACCACAGATACGTCAAGATCTAGAACGCTTGAATCTTCAGCTAAAGTTATGCGCTTTTGAGATCATCAGGTAATTATCATGTTCTGAACGTGGTCTACAACACATGGATAGCAGCCAAAACAACAAACAACCCCGTGACACAGGCCGTCCACCATCCTCCAATCCGGACCCGGCTACCCTTGCTTCCTGTGTACACAAGCTGGGAGTAGTCCAACAGGAAGCTGCGAAGCCAGAAGTGCCATTGCCACTCCGGATACACCATTAAGTTCTTTCCAGACTTGGGCTCGATGTACCAGTTGGTGCAGCCCGAAGACCACACGAGCTCGCGGGCTCGGTCTTGAAGCCAGCGGTTCTCCTCGTCTTCTGCATCCTGGGTGACTTCGACAGCCAAAGCGCCGTTCTTGATAGTCCGACTGCGGTTACGTAGGATCGGGTCTAGCATGTTGAGAGCGAAGTTGATTTGGCACTCGCTGGAGAAAATGACGGAGAGATGGCCGTTGACGGTGTTGGGCCCCATCATGATGAAGAAATTAGGGAAGCCGGCCACGCATGTACCGTAGTATGCCTGTGGAAGGCCTTCATTGTACTTCTGCCACTAGATGAAGATGTTAGATCATCCAGTCACTGCACCTTGGGGCTGCATGGGGTAGACCTACATGCTCGTGAATGGAGATTCCATCTTTCCCGATGATGTTCAGATGGCTCAGTAGGGTGGTTGTCTCGAATCCTGTCGCCAGTACCAGCGCGTCGATCTTCTCAGACCTTCCAGATCTAAAGATGGCCGAGTCTTTTGTCAGTCTCTCGACGCCATCATTGTGCACCAGTTCAACATTATTTCTGTGCAGGCACTCCAGATATCCCGTGTCGAACACTCTCCTCTTGCAGCCCACCTCGAACTTGGGGATCAATGCATCGACATATTGAGGTGGTGCAGCCTTTCTGATGTACTCTTTTGATGCTTTGGACAGCTTGTTCCGTGCGCCAACGCCAGCTTTGTTGTCGAACATAAGCCAGTCGGCTTCAAGCTCGGCAAAGATCTTCGCTCTCAACAACCTCATGGCACCAGGCACATATCTCATGACGGCTCTGAAGAAGTCTGAATACTTTGGATTTGGCCGTTCGAGAAGCCAATGAGGCTGGCGAGCTACCTGAATGACATTCTTGGCGGTCTCGCTGATCACTGGGACAAACTGTGTTGCGCTGCAGCCATTTCCTGAAGAAGCCTTAGTTATTATTCCTGCATAGGGTGGTTTGGGGTTTGCTCCTTACCGAGCACTATGATTCTCTTGTCGGTGTGATCAAACGAATGATCCCATTTTGCAGAATGGAAGACGTTGCCTTGGAACTCGTCATGGCCGGGCACGTCGCACTTCTTTGGCAAGCTCAGTGCGCCAACAGCGGAAACTAACGCCAATGATCTGATCTGAAACTCCCTCTTCTGCACTTGGTCGTATACATTCACGATCCAAGTCGAGGTTTTCTCATCCCACGTCGCTTTCTGCACTGTATGTTGTAGGTGCGTATGCTGGCCCAGCTTCCAGTTGTTGGCGACGGTGTGGAAGTACCGCAAGAGCTCGGGCTGCATCACAAACTTTTGCGACCAATCTGGGTTCAAAGCGAAAGAATAAGAGTAGAAATGCGACGGAACCTAGGGATTCGACATTAGCAAGATGCTTCGCAATTGGGGCAGAAGGGACACACATCAACACCACAGCCAGGATACGTATTGACAGCCCAGGTGCCGCCAATGTCGTCCAGCTTCTCAAAGATCTTGAATGTGACTCCGGGGTAGTTTCTCAGGAGCTGAACGGCGAGGCCAATGCCTGACATGCCTCCTCCGATAATGGCGACATCGGTGTCTATCTTGACGGCTGCTGTAGAGGTGGACATGGTCGTTGACACGCTTGTAAAGGAACTAAGTTTGCAATAGTCCGCTCGTGCACGCTGCGCAGGGATAGGAAGGTCGAAAGGTTGAAGGTCAAATAAACTAGTTATTATATGATGATGCTTGAGCGAGACAGTTGAGTACAAGCAGCCCTCATACGACGTTAGAAGCTCCTCATCCCGGGTTGCGGCCTCAGAATCGGCACCGTATCAACCGCTATCCTCCACATGACTGACCATTATTGCTCTAGTGGATCTCATGCTTCAGACAGAACAGCATGCAATAATAAGTCAACAGTCCGCTTCGAGCTGCTTCTGCTCGTCATTGTCCCAGTCGACGCCTAAGTTTCCTACTTGGGAAGCACACCCAACTCAGGGCTCGCCTCATATTGACAGTGGACCTGGGAACGAAGGCCAGAGTCTCCAGGAAAGACGCTTTTTTCCCCCGCAGTTTTGATGTTGAAGCAAAGACTCAAGCCTAGAGTCTGGAGTCTGGAGAAATGGGTTTAGACTTTGGCCTAACAATAGCCGGGAGATCAAGCGAATCTTGGGACCTCTGTGTCCTGGACCGCGTATTTTACTGAATCAAGTCTAGCTCAGCGCTGGAGATCGCCTCCAGAAACGGAAATATAGGACGATTTCCCACTAGATTCCTCAGCCGCAAGGGTGGGAGGTACCGCATTCGGCGTCTTTTGCACCGACGTCGCTTGCAGGCAATGAAATCCTGGAGACCCAGTTCTCCACGGTCTTGTCAGTCCATTGCCCCGGACTTGAGCAATCTGGAGTCATCTGGGGAACTAACCGAGCGCCCGCTCTGGGGCGCAGAATGCGGAGAAGTCAAGGCAGAAGGCGACAGGCTCCGTTGCTAGTGCGAGGGAGAGACGCGACGCTAGACTGTGTGATACGCTCTGCATGACTGATGATCCAAGTACATAAGGCGATCTGCAACCCCCATTCCGTGGCAAGTTTGTCAAGTCCTGCTGTTGTCTACAGAGGTCTAGTTGTAACTCCTCATTCCTCAATCATCATAGCCCCCTCACTTCATCTTTCCCTTATTTTTTTTTCACAAGTAGTTGCAAGCCATGGGCCGAAAATACCTCGGCGGCTCTGGTGAGAGCCTGACTGTTTGGATCAGTCTTGCGGCATCAACGGTGTTGATCTTCTACGGTTATGACCAGGTACAAAGGACAAGCATAAGTTGAATATTTCTTCTGCTGACACGCATACCCAGGGTGTCTTTGGCAATATTCTGGTTTCTGAGGATTTCATCAGGACCATGGGATATCCTTCTGTGGAGGCGCAAGGAACTATGACCTCGGTATACAACCTTGGCTGCTTTGGCGGTGCCCTCTCGACACTCTACACTGGCGACAAACTTGGACGACCTAGGTCACTTATTGTGGGAAGTTTGATTATCGCTCTCGGCGCCATCATCCAGGCTACGGTGTATGGTCCTACGCAGATGTACGTAGGCCGCGTTGTTGCAGGTAAGACTTGGTCACTCTCTGTCGATGGCCTATGCGTATGCCCATCAACGGATATACGACATGGACACATGTAGAGCTGTGTATCTGAATACTGCTGACACCTACTCTTCAGGCATTGGAACTGGCATCAACACTTCCACCGCGGGTGTCTGGCAGTCCGAGACGGCCAAGACTTCTAGCCGTGGAAAGCTCATCATTATTCAGATGGCCAACTGCATTACTGGCTTTTCCATCTCGAATTGGCTGACTCTCGGATTTTCCTTTGTGCCAGGAAGCGCCAGCTGGAGATTCCCTCTTGCTTTCCAGATCTGTAAGCTTTGTTCATGTCCATGCTTTTATCCAAGTACTTTGTATCAACTGCTAACACCATCCCTCTTTGAACCTCAGTCTTCTCCGCCCTCGTCTGCGCTATGTGTCCTTTCCTCCCGGACTCACCTCGCCTGCTTATGCGTAAGGAAAGACACGAGGAGGCCCTCGAGGTCTTGGCTGCTTTGGAGGGTCATGACGCAACCGTCAACTCGCCTTCGGTGAGGACGCAGTACGCCATTATCAAGGACATCATGGACAAGGAGCGTGGCGATGAATGCACATGGTGGCAGCTGATCACTGGCCGCGGTCCTTCAGGCGCAGTGAGACGAATGATTCTCGGCGCGTGGATGCAGTGCATGAACCAGGTACGTTTGTCCTTCCTGTCCCTGTTCTCTTCATTGTTGCGAAAGAGAAGATCGTATCTAACTTGTATTGCCTGGACAATAGATCTCCGGCATCAACGTGACGAGTTACTACATGACCTACGTCTTCATCAACGCTCTCGACCTCAGCGAGTTCATGGCCCGTGTCCTCGCTGCTGCCGGCTCAATTGACTACCTGGTGTTTTCTTTCCTTGCCTGGTTTGTTATTGAGCGCTATGGTCGACGCCGTGTTATGATGGTTTCCGCTGCGGCTTGCGCTGCCTGTTGGACGCTCATCTCTATTGCTGCCTCTCAAATCGAGCAAGGCAAAGGCAACCGCTTCTCCTGGGGATGTACGGCCATTTTCGGTTTCTTCGCATTCTTCGCGGCATTCGGAATGGGTGTGCTGGCAGTGCCATGGCTCTATCCTACCGAGGTGAATGCATTGGCCTTCCGGGCAAAGGGTGCCAGTTTGGCCATGGCATCAAACTGGTAAGTCGATCAAAGTGAAACATACATGGATGATCACTCGAAATGCTAATCCGTGCCCTAGGATCATGAACTACATGGTCGCCCAGATCACACCCCCTGGTATCGCAAACCTAGGCTATCGCTTCTGGGTCATCTGGGCAGTCATCTGCGCTGCATTTGTGCCCATCACGTACCTCTTCTACCCTGAGACTGCCAACCGCTCCCTTGAGGACATTGATCGGTTCTTCGCGGACCACCCGGAGATCTTTGTGTTCCGCAACAAGACCGCCACTCAGCTCGCGAGGCCCGAGATTTACCACGAGGCGGACATGGCTATCGCTGACCAACAGAAACTTCGGGGCGATCTCGATGAGAAGAGTAGTTCCAGCGCTGTTGAGAAGGAGCTTGTCTGAGGAGGATTATTGCCTTGGATTGGACCCGAATAGTGTCACAAGAGTACGAAGTGCAGGGCTAGCTATAGATTCCTATTTATCAGCCGGCTTTCCAACGAAACTAGAGTATCATTTGATCATCTTGCGTCTAGCGAAGAACCTGCGTGATCACTGGCGATGCGCTATTTGCTCGGCAGCGATCGAGCCGTAGACATCATCTTTATCGCCACTGGCAGGGCAGGGTGCAGTGCAATCTTTCTGGGACTGGGAGCTTCGATGCCTTGTTTTTAATTCACATCCTAATTCCGGACAGGTACTGGATCGAGTCAGAGAGTTATGAAACCTGGTGATAGTGAATCTCTTCGCATTGTCTGGTTGATAATGACCACGGCAATTTTGTCTGAACAGGCCTGATTCCCTTGCGGGTTCGACACCACAATGGCATGTCCCCTTTCAGGTATCTATGATTGTGCGAAACCGATATCAAAGCCTGGCTTGGTGATTTTGGTGTTGATTGGTTTCCAGTCCCGTTTCCTTCGGCTGCTCAAGGACTGCTCTATGAAATGCAGCCTCCACGTCATGTTCATGAATCCATGCCAAGTCACCCCGGTTCTTCATCTTATGCCGAAGATCCTCATCAGTCTGTTGTGTTTTAATCTGATCCACCAGAAACTGGTTCCGGTCTTGCACCGTCCTCTGTACTCTGTCTGTATGCGCTTTTCGAGTTCTTTCGTAGAGACTGAGTACCTTGGCAAGGCCTGCGTCATCAAGGGAGACTCGCCAACTTGCCTCGGCAGGGAAATAGTATAGGACGGACTGTGCAAAAGCCCAAGCATCGTTGATAGCTAGACTGCCTCCGGCGGCAAAGGCGCCACCATGAGCGTGGGCCGCATCGCCTGCCAAAGTGACACGTCCGTTGCCCAGAACCCATGACTCCAGCTCATTCGCCGCAGTGTTCGGATACACCTTGATGTGCGGGGTGGCATCTAATATCTGTCTGGCGAGGGGACTCCAATCTTTGTACAGTGAACGTAGCGCAGAAATACCTGCATCGTTGTCCCAACCCGCCTTGCGGTAGGGTTGATCGGGTTGGTTGGGATCGCATTGATGGGCTGCAACGACAGCATACAGGTCTCGTGGCAGCGGGGATACAAAGAGCGTACGATCTGGTCCCCAGTAGTGGACTGCCTCGTCGGGGAGGTCCTTGATATGCTGAAAGTGAGCCCCTGGGACGACGGTGCGGAAGAAGACGTGGCCTGTCCACCGAGCAGAAGATTTAGGTATAAAGGCCTGGCGAACTGCGGAATGGATGCCATCGGCGCCTAGGACGACGTCGGCTCGGACACTCGAGCCATCCTGGAACTCAATAACTATATCTTGAGTCGAGGTGTCCTTGCGTATCGACTTGAAAGCCTTGTTGAGGTGCAGGCGGCCTGGCTGAATGCGGTCGACGAGAACTCGCTGGAGGTGAGGACGGAAGAAGCGGGCAGTTTGATGCTTGTACTCAACTGGACCCTGGTGGACATCAAAAGAGACCTCTTCGTCTGTCTGAAAATGGCTATAGGCAGAACTCGTGTCAGTCTCTCTGGCAATCCTTTACCACGTCGATAGATTGGGATTCACTTCCAACACTTACCGATAGATCATGGAGCGCCTCGTTCGGTTACGAAATCCTACCGTGTCTTCCAGCGCATCGCCTACACCAAGTTTGTCCAATATTCTCAGACCATTGGGCCCCAACGCGATGGTTGCGCCAACTTCAAGAAGCACATTTGCGCGCTCGTAGATCTGGACATCGATATGTGGTTGGTCCTGGAGGGCAATAGCTGCTGTGAGTCCGGCGATACCGGCGCCAACAATGGCGATCCTGATGCTTTTTGTGGTGTCCGGCATCTTTCTAGAACCCTAGTCGCAATGAACCATGATAATTCCTATTGGGAGAACAATATCGTTGACGGCGTTGTAAGCGTTATAAGCACATTGTCATGCTTCGTGGTAGTCGCAGAGCCTGTCGGGCTGACCTCTTGATAGCCAATCTGTGAAGGTCCTATATCGGATAGAGTATCATGGCACGAGAGCACGTCATCGTCGCCGATAGTATCGCCATCTGGTTTGATAACCAGTTGACTCAGCTATTCAGAACCCGTGTCATGTAATGGCTATTGTCAAGGGACACGCTGACCAAAAAACCTCTCAATTGGAAGTATACGAAACGACCTGCAACTATTAAGTGGAATATCGTCCCAACTAGCATCGGCCCTAATGCCGTAGCTGTGCTGACGCGCGACGGCCCTGTCTCTCAAGGTTATCTACGTACTAACACGACTCATGTATGTGGTGAGCCCTCGAAGGCGCCATACTGGAGCTCCAGCACGCCTCAGTAATGACAAGGGATCAGAACCAATCCGACATCGTACAATTGCCGTTCCGGCATCTGACTTGGACTTTATAGGACCAAACCCCCTCCTATTTGGTCTAGTATCGCCAAGGATCAAAAGCCGTTGTTATCGTGTTGGTCTACCATCGGCGAACTCCCGCTTCTCCATTCGGGCACATTCTTAACAAGAGTCTACGCAAGGAGCATGCATACGTATGCTCTGAAAACCCGCAGATAATTCGGCATTACCATAGAATTCTAGTACATAAGCATAGGAACATGCTACTATAGCCACATAGACTATTGAAATGTCGTCATTTTGACACTGGGGACGCCGTCTTGACTACCACGGACTGCATGCCGACATAGGGGAGGCGGCAAATTCGAAATTTCAGATAGTCTATATATGTACACGTGCATCCTTAAGACCCTAAAATCCTCCTGTCTGGTCCATTCAGAGTGTAAAGTAGTGACTTGGCATAAGAAGCATCAGTGCCCCAGAGGACTGCGAGTTCTCTTCGTCCACCCTATCGGGGATATTTCTATCCGTCACAATGGCCGATTCCACGGTGCACCGCCAGAGATGGTGGCAGATCCAGTGGTTTTCCGACGATGACACGCCTGAGGAGAGGAAATGGATCCTCAAGCTCGACCTCCTCATTGTCCCGTTCTCCATCCTGGCCTATTGGGTGAAATACATTGACCAGGCAAACCTGAGTAAGTCGCGGACTATGATTATACTGGCACTGAGTACCTCGTTCCATTTAGCTGACTGTTTATGTTACAATTAGACAACGCATACGTCGCTGGAATGAAAGAAGAGCTCGATTTCCACGGCAATGAGCTCGTGCAGCTCCAGACTATGTACACTGTCGGAGCAGTTGTGGGCATGGTTCCGTTCCTCTTCCTGTTCACTTACATCCCAATGTATTGGACGATTCCGGCGATGGATCTGCTGTGGGGAGTGTTTACCTTGTTGCAATATCGGGCAAACTCCTTCGGTGAGATGGCAGCCTATAGATTTCTCGTCGGCTTTTTCGAGGTGAGCCACACGACATTACACAGGTACCGTCGAGGAGACAAGGGACTGACGATCATCAAAGGCCGCTTTCTTCCCAGCTATGCATTTCGTCTTTGGTAAGTACATGCAAGAAAGATTGACCTCTTACAGAGAGTATTGTTTGTATCGTTCAGTACGTGCTAATATGTTTGCCTTCTAGGATCCTGGTATCGCGGACACGAAATTGCTCGACGTGGGGGTCTCTTCTATGTTGGCCTCAACCTAGGCTCCCTTACGGCTGGACTTATGGCGGCTGGAGCATCCGCTCGACTGGAGGGAGTGAATGGACTCTCTGGATGGAGATGGATGTACATCATCTGTGCTCTGATCACATTCCCGGTTGGTATCCTTGGGTGCTTCATCATTCCGGGCACTCTCGACCAACCCAACCGTTGGGTACTCAACGACAATGATATCGTCGTAGCAAAGAAGCGCCTGGCCCGCGGAGGGCACGTCACGAAAGGGAAGTTCAAGTTCTCCCATATCAAGAAGATTCTGCGCAGCCCACACTTTTGGGTGGTGATCCTCGTCGACATCCTGTTCTGGAATGCTGGCATTCAGAAGAGCACAGGCGCTTTCCTCCTTTGGATCAAGAGCCTGGACAGGTATTCGCCATCCAAGATCAACGAACTCGGCAGTATTGCTCCGGCTGTCGGCATTTTACTGAACATCCTGGTGTGCTTTTCATCGGACCTGCTCTGGGGGCCAGCATGGGCCATCACCTTTGCTTCCGTCATGAATGCCATTGGGCTCATCATCCTAGTTGTCTGGAAGGTGCCTGAGTCTGCTACGTGGTTTGCATTCGCAGGAATGTACTGGTCGTCGTCACTCTCAAGTGTTTTGCACGGTTGGGTGAATACGATCCTTCGAGACTCACCAGAGGAGCGGTCCTTCACACTCGTTCTGATCACGATCATTGCTCAGTCGTCCACGGCCTGGACACCGCTGCTGACTTTCCCGACGGTTGAGGCACCAAAGTATCCAAAGGGCTACTCTTTCTGCCTCGGCTGTGCAGTAGCGCTGATTGTCGCGACGCATGTCCTGAATTCCTACATCAAACGAAGAGAGTAAGCATGATCCATCCTACCTCGAATCCCCGGGATGTCACTAATGAAGGCAGATCCTCCAAGAATGAACACCCAGAAGGCCTGAGTGATACCTCCTCGAGCATCGCTGAACCCCCCACCGCTGGGCTGGAGGGACCAAAGAGCACTGTGACGAAAAGCACGGAGGTCGGAATTTGATGTGATAACGGTGCCCAAGCCCATAGACTCATGGGAGGCAGAGACTCAGTTGACGCACTCGTGGTTAGAGTTGGTCGGTCGCCTTGCAGGTCTAGCTGGCCAGCTAGACCTGTCCAATCCCCAGTAGTAACAGAGTCTGACTGCAGGTTGTAGCAACGAGATGGGACCTGTCACATATGGTCTTAGTGGCCGATGAATCTATCGCAAGTAGCCTCAATGGGGATCTGAAGTTCTTGGTGCATCTTGATCAATCGGGGGTCCCTCCAGGGGTTCCTCCAGGGAACCCCATCCCCCTCTCCTACGCTGCGACGGTCTCTCCACACGTTCCCAACCGAAGTGGAGTCTTACTAGAGTTAGCGTGGACCGGTCGCGGCTTTCCACGCTCTTCGAGGTCTAAGCCACTTTTGCCACCAATGGGTGGCCTCAACACCATCCAACCGTTGCCACCCGCGGCGCAAACCCATCTTCTTGAGCTTCACCTTTCCTCATTTCATCATCGCTGATCCCGTTGTAATTCGAGAGGAGCATCGCGTTGTGCATCAGCAGTTTTTCCAGGCCTCAACCACCTCTGCCACGACCACTTACCACTATCAAATACCTGGCCCTCAACCTCATTCACTCGCTCATTTCTCATCCACCAAAATGGGCCTCCCCTTGTTTGACGCCTCAAAATCTACCTCGTCCACCACCCAAAGCAACTCGTCGTCATCATCATCCTCTTCATCCTGCACAGCATCATTCATCACCACCCCGTCTGCGGCACAGGGCAGAGGACTCGGCGCCGGGGCGAACACCGGAGCTGGCATCACCCGGCCCAAGACGGAGGCCGAGGAGGAAGCCGACAGGCTCTACGAGGAGGCCATGGAAGAGCAGTATGCGAGGATGGAGGGTGGCTCCTAGGAGCCTCGCTATGACACACGTCCATGACTACTGTTGTATAATGGCGAGGTGGGCAAGGCATACAAAAAGATGACGATCATGTATAGCATAGCGACGACTTCGACATGCGTGTACCTTAGGCCTGTATACAATTGTACCGATGATCTATTTTGACATCCCGAACTGGTCCTTAGGGCCCAACCAACTTCGTCTGGTATTGCATCGTCCGGCAGAGAGCGCATATCATGAAGCCTTCGATTGCTGCCGTCTCACAGCACACACTGACCCCCCGTCCAGTGCTTGTAGATCTCCCGTACAGCTCATTGTGCGGTGGCTGCCCTGCCCTTGTTGAGTCTGATTCCAAGAAGATGCTCCTCGGCAACTGCGTTGGGGCCGAATCCGTGATGATGCTCGAAACAGCTCTCATGCGCCAATGCCCATCGACCACCGAGCCGTGTTGGTGTCACGAATGTTTAATCTATAACCTTGGAGAGATTAATGCCCCTTCACCCATTCTCTCGCAACCGTGCCAAAGCAGCTGCCACACCACCGCTCAGCTCGTCGGCCGTCTTCTGGTGCTGTGCTGCTGCCCGCTGCTCAGCCTCATTTTTCGATGCCTCAATGGCAGCAGCAAGCATCGCTTCTTCTTCATCCTCGTCGTCCTCATCAGCAAATCTGAACTGGCCACGTTCCTGTGTCTGATCAGACGTTCCAGTCGCAGCGGGCGAGTCCCGCCGCGATGGAGCCCCGCCCAGTGACGACATCTCCCTCAGCGGCACTCTGGACAAGGGAAGGGCGTCATCCAGCTTGGAAGAGGTCTGTGTCTGTGTGCCACTCTTCTTCACGCCTCTGCTCGCCGCTGTCTTGACCCTGAACGGCTCTTCTACGGCTTTCGTCCACCTCTTCACCTTCACACCTCCCCAGCCGCCAATCATGCCCAGTACCTCGGGTTCCGCATTCACCGCGTTCTTCAGGCTCCCAAAGTTCGCCACAAGGGCAACAGCATCACTTTTGTTCAGACTTCTCGGAACTGTGACAAAGTCGGTCAACCGATCCGCATAGCTCTGGCCTTGCTGGCCCTTGATGGTCGAGAAGGATGTGTTGTGTTCGTGGGATTTGTACAGTTCGAGGTAATGTGCTGCTTCAGCGGCAGACCAGCAGAGCACGAGTGTCACGTTGTTAACGAGAGAGGTTTTCGCTAGTTCGCGTAGGGGGTCTTCGTGGTTGGGGATGTCGACCATGGTGAGCAGGACACGGAGGCCGTATTTGCCTTGGAGGTTGCGAATGCGCGTATAGATATACTCGGGATGGAGTCGGTGGTACTTGAGACTATCGCCAGGTCAACGGTGGTGCCTTTTGAGATGAACGGCGAGAAAAGGCGTACCTCAAGAACAAGGCGCATGTTGTCAAGCCCATGACAAAGTCAGCAGGCACATCGCTGTACTCCCACGGGACCTTCTTGATGTTGGTCAAGACCGGATTTCCTCTTTGGCGCGGCGACACCAAGATCGTGGAGCCAGACTGTCGCTGTGGCAGAGCTTGAGGTGTTGGCTGCACGACCTTGGCACCGGACGCATTCGCATTGGGTGGTGCCTTATCGAGGCGCTGAGGAATGGGTTGCTGGATCCTTGTTGGCGTGGGCTGCTGTACCGGACGCGGTTGTTGCTGCTGCTGCTGCTGCTGCTGTTGTCGTCTTTGGGGAGAGGGATCCGCCGCGGCCATGGCGGCCAGGAGATCGTCATCTGCCCCGTAGTCGTCGTCCATGACGAGCCGAAGGGGTTCAGCGCATAACGTGGCAGTCGGTTGCGTTGCTAGAGTGTTGAAGGAGTTTGAGATTCACGGTCTCACGGTCTCACGGTCTCACGATCTAGCTACTATACTAGGCCAGGTTGGAGCTCGTAGTGCGTTGCGTAGTGGTGACGTGGGGAAGTCCCAGTGGTTCCACCCGCCGCCGCCGTAGGTCTCATCCGTCCGAGGGCTACAGAGCAAGCTCTCAGTCCACGATACAATGCTGTGCATATTGCGAAAGTCGCCCCGTACAGACGACTGGACTCTGCGAGACAGTGATCGGCCTAATCGACACTATGACGATAGGCAGCCTGGTCACGGCACGGATTATTGGCAAAGTAACAGACCGAAAGTGAACAAGCGGATGCAAGTCACCAGGACTCGTGGTTACGTCCGTCTACAACCTGTCTCCCACCTCTTCAAGCTGCTCTATCGTCACTCAAATCCTCCTTCATGGAGGTTTACGGGGGCTCGTTGCAGGCCTGAGGAACTCTAGAGCAATAGATTTTCCCCAAGGGTTCTCAGACACAATTGCAGACTGTAGACAGACGAGATGTTGAGTTGATTGAAGCTGAACCTGACCAGTATCAGATGATGCCAATCATCCTCTCATGTTTCTGCAAGATGAATACCAGGCCGTGAGGGCCGTATGACCTGGGATCTGGATCATCCCACAGCAGCTGAAGGATGTCCGCCCAAAGACCCATATGGCCCATCCCCGACCATGTAGTCCTGAATACCCTCACCAGGTTATGCTGTCCGTCAGCTTGGCTTATGCACGAGGCGCCAACAAGTGCTGGCCAAAGCAAAGATGCAACATAATGCTTCTGGGAGGCCAGTAGTCTACTAATAAGTGTAAAGACCTCGACCGTGTGGGATGCAATGATAGGCTTTATCGGGTCTTGGACTACCGAGCCAGCCAAGGAGGCAATAAGATAAATGTGCAAGGCATGTCGCCATACTTCAGCCGCATAGTTTTTCACTTCCCAATCCGTTCTGTTGGCGGACAGAGGCATTTGCCAATTACTCAGCCGACTGTGTAAGTGAGCATACGTCTCTTCGAGCGTTGCGCTGGCGTGGGGCACTCCTGCAGCTTCTTCGAGGAAACGCAGTGACGCAAGCTCTTGGATCTCGGGGATCAGCTGGTAGAGCCCGTGGGCACCGGCGAACAAAGAGCCAAAGGTCGAATAGTGCGCCATGTCGTTGAATGGCATGATCAGAGCGTGGGTCGCAGAGTGTTGTAGCTTAGCAGGCATGACCAACATATTGCACAACATCATGTACACGTATATCTCGATGCTGAAGCCTTGGCTTCCCATGTTCAGGTTCAAGTGCCCTCCCTGAGATGCGTTGTGTTTGTGAGCCAGCAGGGAGGTAATCAGGTGATGGCAAGCTCCAAGGTGATCAAATATGGCGCCTGAACCGTCCCCAGACACTGCCTTGGGTGTACAAAAATGTCAGCTTACTCATGTACTCTTGAGTTGAGATTAGACGTAACACACATAGGTTACGCCCCGGGTGACTTACCTCATAATGGCACAAGATTAGCAGTAAACGGAGCAGCCTTTCCCTCTTCTCCAAATCATCGTCTCTGAGACCCCAAAGTTCGCTCCTCAGCCCGGCGATCAATCTTGAATAGTGCAATGATGTTGCACGGGTGATGTCTTCGCAAATAGCCAAGTCGGGGTTGCTCGAGGATAGGTAGGCCCCGCTGACGGTTAGAAGGGCATGCATGAGGAGGTCATCCGCGGAAGCCAAGGGCACCAGAATAGATACAAAAGGGTTCTGATGCATGGGACCCATGGCAAAATGATGAGCCGTGTTGACAATGAAGTGTGAAAGGAGGTTGACGGACTGGGGCGTCAGCATACACGCGCGCGGGGGTGACTCGGTATCTGCCCCCCGGTGGACATTCGAGACTGGTGGAGGAATGCTAGGAACAGGCACAAGCGAGCTATGGCCATTGCCAGAGTTCGTCACTATGTCGTTCTGGGAGCATGAGCCCGCCGATGGCCACGTGCAGGGCAACTGGTTGCGTCGACATCCCGCACATCGTGGCTTGACCTCATCGCACTTCTTCCGCCGGGATCTGCACGTCAAGCAGCCATTCCGTGTCCTTCGGTGGCGCATTGCTTTTCACAGTCTCTGACAGATGGGAACATGGAGTGGAGTTGGCCCTGATTTTGCTTGTTGGGTAGACAGAAACGGAATCTGGAGGCGAGAAGAAAGGGCGGAATACATGTTGCGAGGAGGTGAGGCACTGTTCCTCGGAGACTATATGCGTGCGCCGCAGCCAAGTGTCGGGCAAAGCATGGATGCGGTCTTGGCTTCACTGTGACGGAAATTCTGTTCAGATGCCATCTACTTATGGCCGCAAGCCTGGCAAGACGCTATCCACATTTCGCAATCACCGAATGTGTATATATCCTTGTTATTGCCGATGCCTGCTTGAGCCATTTTCCTTCACGGCTGCAATGCAGTACCAGAGTAGCGGACAGTAGGTTGTGATGTATGGCGTCTGCTCTACCCTCGGCGGGGTTGAGATACGTCAGGTATAAATGTGGTTATTGCAATTAAGTATATGAATTACCAGTTGTTGCGCCTCCTAGGTGCTAACCGCAACATTGAACAAATGCGAAGAAACCTGTTTCCTGCGGGACTTAAGCGTGGTAGCAAGTCTGTAACCGCAGCCTTGACGCCTGTGACATGACCGCCGACATGCCTTATCTCATATCACTGGATATCAAAATGTATGCAGAACTTCTGTGAGAGCCTAACACTCTCCAGTCCATGGCAGCTGATTGTGGGCTTCTCTGGTTGACACTCAGTCCACAGCTTCTGCAAGGTCCTCGACCTCCCGCTCCCTTACATCCGCCTTTCCTGACAACATGTCGTGCACTGAATACAGCGTGCCCAGCCATGAGCGAAACACCATCTGCATATTGTTCTTCTGAGCCTCCGATAGTTCATCCATGCACGCGACTCGGTTCTGTAGTCTTTCGTACGCCTCAATCATCACCCATATCTGTAGCGACGACGGATCGCCGGTCCTGCTTGAGCGACCAACAAATGCAGATGATAGTTCCTTGGCCAGTAAGTCAAGGCAGATGCGCAAGCTGAGGCTATCCGGTGTCTCGTTGGTAGAGTTTTGACCCTCCGAAGCTAGTGGTGGCACAGCATCGTCTGTTACCTGGGTGAGCTGGGAGGGAGGACCATGTGAGAAGGAAACTGGCTTGAAATAGATGGCGCTCTCGTCACATCCAACATAGGTCCCATCTGTCGATGTGGGGGAATGCTGTGGGATGATGGTGCTGCTACGAACCGGCTCTAGGATGATGTTAACCGGTGAGTCCTCGGACGAATGTCGGGCTATCGAATCTCGCGGGACTTCGAAAGGGCTATACGCCCGAACGAAGGTTGGCTCCGACTGATATGTCGTATAGATAGACGATGACGACGTGTATATCGACGATGCGGCGTCATTCTCGCGTTCTTCCCGCTCCCGCTCCAGCCGTCGTTCTCGCTCCTCCTCGAGGGCATCGCGATGCTCCAACAGAGCACAGTACTGTTCTGCGATAAGTTCAACACTCGACGTCTTCTCAGCGATCCATGGATCTCGGCCAAATCCAAACCCTGGCCCCTTCTCGGCGGTCGTCTTGCCCTCAAGCTGGCCAATCCGGAACACTGGGGTCTTAGCCCGCCTTCGCATCGTCGATGACGTGGAAGCCGAATTTGGTACTGAGCCAGATGATGTGCTGTCGAGTGAGGGGCGGGCTTCGTGGACTCTCGCAAGGTGTGAAAGCTCGGGGATGATGGGAGGCGGTGGCTTCTTTCGCATAGGTTTTGGCACGCTCTCGGTGACTGTTGGCTCGTGAAACATGAGACCGCTGCGCTCAATGTAGTCGAGCCATTTCGAGTCGCTAAGGTCTGGCGGTAATGGCAGTACTGGCTCATCTGCAAATGGATTATGCCCCAGGCCGCCAGTCACAGCATTTCCTCCGATTGTGCTCATCTCACGAGGCGCAGAGGGTGAGTCGCCAGTGCTAATGCCCGAGTCGTGTGAACTGCGCTTCACGCCAAAAATCTTTGTCTTCGGTGTGAGTTTCTGAAGGCGCCTGCGCATAGGCTTGAGGTTGGCAGCAAAGCCGGGATGGTCTGGGCTTGGAGGGCTCTTTGAGTAGTCCATGGTGACGCCACAGCTTCACGATCCTCGGAAGATCGCGCAGTCAAATTGGTCGTGGTAGAATTTTGGGTTTGGAAGCCGTATCAAATCCCGTGTTAAAGTTTCGCTGCAGTCTCGGTTGAGTTAAGAGCATAGAAACGCTCTGCGGTAAAGTCCGCCGATGTAATGAACGGAGCGACGCGAGGCAGATTGTCCGTCCGGGAGCGGCGTATGTTGTGTAAGATGACGGCAGTCACTTTCTGGAGTGCAGACGTTGGGACAATAAGGTCAGTCGGAAGACAGCTGACAAGTAACAGCTGGCGCACTTGTTAGAGAGGAGGCACAATTTACAGGAGGTCGCCGTTGTTGGGATGAGCTCGCGCTGTGCTTGAATCACGTAGAGTCTCTTGACCGCTTCCGCCTTGCTCCAGGATTTTGACTGCTATGGCACCCTACCAGGCCAGAAGCCAGACCCAGATGCGGGTACCTACGTAACTATATTTCTTATCTTAGCATTGGGGTCGATCCAGACAGGCTTTTCGGGGCCTGCATGGTGGTCGGCTACGACTATTACGGCAGGCCGTGCTCCGCGTCCAAGGCATCTGTGTGCGGTGTGGTGCCGTTGCGCTGAAGCTGGAGCTGGCAAAACGAGGCACAGCCCACGTCATCGGAACTTGGGACTGCACGATACGAGCAGGGTTGCAGCCAGGGTTGATCCCGATGTGGTGCTGTCTGTGCAGGGTTTCCTTGCGTGCATTGGGGGGCACATCCCCGCACCAGCGCCACAATCTCAATGCGTCCCAGCTGGTATGGACTTTGACGATCCTATTTCCTTTTCGTTGGACCCTGCCGGTATGTGATAGCAGTCGCTGGCTTTGCTTGGTCGGTCACGTTTCTGTCATGCGCCCGGCTCGAGGCCAATGTAAGCGTGCACGCATTGGCACACCAGAATTGGAGCTGGCACGAAGACGAAGGAAGAGCAGGGTGTGGCTGCGTGCCAGTGCGCACGGAGGCAGCATCCGAATTTGCCTGAAAGGGTTGCAGGGCGAGGGTCTTTCAACCTGGTGACCGACCGTCTGTGAGTAGCACCTGCGTTAGTTCCTTTTTGGAGTAAGGGAGGCTCAGGGAGAAGGATCTTGAAAAACAACCAATATTGAGCCTTGCTCTTGGCGTTAAGCATCTAGACTGGGGATCGCCTGCTGAGTTCACCGCTTGGAGAACGGACTTCGAAATGTGACCGCCGAGATATCTCAGGTCGAGCCGGTGGAGGCGGTGTGAATAGGCTGCCCGGTTCGACGATGGGTGACTCGGTGCGAGAAGCACATGGACGTTTCTGCGAAGTCGTTGTCCGATTTTTCGTTCCGCTACGCGGTGCACAGTGAGGGGATATGATCTAGCTGTCAATGGTTGCAAGTTCGTGATCACGAGAAGGTAGCTCAACTTAACTCCATGTTGCACAAGTCACCTGATCTTAGCCTTCATCACGATCATTCCATGAACGTAGAATTTTCACTCCATTTCATTCTCCATCAACCAAATTCCCTCCTCAATCTCATAAGCTTTTCAATTGCTTCCATCATCAGCCCAACGACCTCACAGCTGGCACCTGCTGCACATCTCTTGGTCTAGGGTAGCCACACACCCACCGATGTGCGCGTGCTTGTCATTCCATTCGCGTCTCCTCCGCTCTTCTCGCTCGAAGTAGGTAAGGTCTCGTGGCACTTGTCGCGAGCATCGAACTGTCCAACTTTTCGTCAAGATGTCATGCTAAGTAGCATTGATGCTGCCACAGGGGCCTGGCCTGACGACGGCCACTCTCATGCACAGAGAATTCCATCCACACCAGTCTGGCGAAAGATGTGCCTCTTCGCCAGCTGCATCACGTAGGCGCATAGACCAAGCATTAAGAGCTTCACAACAAGGATCACGCATGGACCCCAAGCGTTCTATACGACCCCAATTGGGATTCTCAACCGAGATCCCCTCACTGGCTCCTTGACTTTTGGGTCTGGACTCGGCTATGCCACTACCGGAGTTCCCCTCACGCCATCGCTGCACGCAATTAATCTCGACGATTCCTCCGATCGTCTGCTGTACCAATGCCACGATTGAAGTTGAGCATGACAGTGGCGTACCTGTCTGCTCCTCACAGCATTGCGGCCTGGACTCTCCTCTTGCACCGAATGGGCCGACGGATAATACCACCACTACCATTGATCCCATAAGGGAGGGAAGCGGGGGCGGGGTAGAGTATTTGGTGTGTAGTGTCAGCCACATAGACATTTCCAACACCATTCGATTTCCAAGCCGATCCCGGACCAGAGTCCGAAGACTGACGTTCAGTGGGATCTATCTCGAGGGCCGATAGATTGAGTGAGCGCTGCCTACATCGGACCGGCCGAGTTCACCATTGCGAAACGCTGCATCGTGCGTACAGCGTTAGATCCATCCACCTCTACAGACGCCCACCAGTGAACGTCTCCCCACACGGAGGGGACCCTCATCCCGCGACATGTTGGTTGCCGTCCAAAGCCAGCCAGAGAGATGCCTTGTCGCCCATTATCGGTCCCACTCGAGCACTAGGCCTGGCCGAGCTGGACATCATCAACCCGACGGCCGAAGTCGTCGCCAATGTGCTCTTTCAGACGCGTCTTTTAAACATTGATTCCGCTCTCGGATCTCCTCCTTTGACACGAACTTACCATCACACTTTGGTCTTGCATCAATCATCTCAGTGAACTGGACCTGCTCAGTCTCCTCGGTCCTGCACGCACATCTAAGCAATCCTGCACATCACCATGGCTGAAATCACCATCACCGGATTTCGTACTCGCGATGTGCGCTTTCCAACGTCCCTCGACAAAACTGGCTCAGACGCCATGAATGCAGCTGGCGATTACTCCGCCGCCTACTGCATTCTCGAGACCGACTCATCGTACAGTGGTCATGGCATGGTAGACTTTCCTTCTTGCTCACCAACTCCATTCCTTCTCCCGCGTAGCTGACATCATTTTTGCCAGACTTTCACCATCGGCCGTGGTAACGACATCGTATGCGCTGCCATCGAACACGTCGCCGAGCGTCTCGTCGGCCGAACACTGTCATCCCTTGTCGCTGATTGGGGCAAGACCTGGCGACACCTCGTCAACGACTCGCAACTGCGCTGGATCGGCCCCGAAAAAGGTGTCATTCATCTTGCCCTAGGTGCCGTAGTCAACGCAGCATGGGATCTCTGGGCTAAGACGTTAGGAAAGCCTGTGTGGCGTATTGTCGCGGACATGACGCCTGAGGAGTACGTCCGGTGCATTGACTTCCGTTACATCACCGATGCAATCACCCCAAAAGAGGCAATTGCCATGCTTGGGAAGGTACAGAGCTCAAAAGCAGATCGGATCAAGGAAGCCGAAGCAAGCAAGGCAGTGCCAGCCTACACCACCAGCGCTGGCTGGCTCGGATACGGAGAGGAGAAGATGAAATCTTTGCTCCGCGAGACACTCGCCAACGGATACAAATACTTTAAGCTCAAAGTCGGCGGTAGCGTTGCCGAGGATCGCCGCCGTCTTGGCATCGCTCGTGAGGTCATCGGCTACGATAAAGGGAACGTCCTGATGGTCGATGCAAACCAAGTCTGGTCTGTTCCCGAGGCTATTGAGTATATGAAGCAGCTGGCAGATTTCAAGCCGTGGTTCATTGAGGAGCCTACTTCTCCCGACGACATCATGGGCCACAAGGCTATTCGGGACGCACTTCGACCCTTAGGCATCGGCGTCGCAACAGGTGAAATGTGCCAGAACCGTGTCATTTTCAAGCAGCTCATCGTTAGCGGCGCCATCGACGTCTGCCAAATTGATGCTTGTCGACTCGGTGGCGTGAACGAAGTTCTCGCCGTTCTTCTCATTGCGAACAAATACAATGTCCCCATCGTCCCTCACTCCGGCGGTGTCGGCCTGCCAGAATATACACAACATCTAAGCACAATAGATTATGTCGCTGTCAGTGGTAAAAAGTCGGTTTTGGAGTTTGTCGACCACTTGCATGAGCACTTCCTGCATCCAAGCGTTATCCGGGATGGATATTATGTGACACCTACGGATCCGGGCTATAGTGTTGAGATGAAGGAAGAGAGCATGGATCGATATTCTTATCCAGGCGAAGAGGGTGTCAGCTGGTGGAAATCAGAAGAGGCACGACCAATTTTACATGGAGATAAGATCTAGATTACTTTGTAGTATTCTTTTTTGAATGAAGAGTTCTAGTACTCCAAAGTGCCAGCACCCTGTTCTCGTGCTGATCAGTTGGAGGAGGACAGCACCTTAAGGTAAAGTTGCCAGCAAACTACCTTATTGAAGGTTTCCAGGCCGCAGCCGATGTAAAATAGCACCAAATCATAAACTGGGCAGTGCTTGCAGGGATGAAAAGAAACGAGGACGACGATGAACGTTGGGTACGGAGAAAAGTGACTGTAGGTTGCGAACATCTCCTTAATACAACCTCCCAGCCAGTCCATAAAGGACAGTCAATGCAGATAGATTCATGACCAGAAAGAATAGACGATGAAGGAAAATTATGAGTGTACGGTAGGGAATGAAATATCCAGCCGCGTAGCGTAGGATGGCGCACCAGAGCCCCCAAACCGTCATTTCTAACGTACAATAACCCACTGAGATTCGTTTGCCACCGGCACTTGAGATTCGCAAGGTACAAAATATTAAGAAAGGTAAAGAGAGTTTTGCGGTGGTGCAACAAATAATAGAGAGGAAAAATAAAAGACAATAGGAGGTGTTCACTTCATTGGAATGCAGAAGTCCGTCTCAGGTTCTCAGACTCTCCAGATCCGCGTATGGCTTTTGCTTTCGTCCGGTCATGAGATCATGGCCTCCTTCGTAGAATGAAGCGTTAAGATAACACACTGATCAGGTTTTCGTGTCACGTCCTCGTTCGGTAGTAAATCGCAGATGGAACTTCCAAGAGGTGGTTTAAGTCGTGAAGTGTTCGTCTTACCAAATGATATCATGAGCATGCATCATGACCGCAAGATGTAGCGGCCAAGGTTCCAGGATCTCGTCATACATTCCGTCAAGATGCACTTCAGAGTCGTCGTCCCCAAGACAAGCCTTGGTATACTCCCAGAACACAGGTGCATACCCAGCCTGGGACCAATCCATTACTCCGGTCACCTCGCCATTCCAGTCTACCCAAACGTTCTCTGGATTCAGATTGCCATGCGTGAGAACCATGCGCTTGTCCGTTGACATCTGTTCCATGGCCTCGATGAACCGAATGACCTTCCGAGTTGGGCCCGGGTTGTAAATCGATCCAATGGCCTCGATGCGGAGAGAAAGAGCCGCGAGGAAATCGGCTTGCGTCGTGAAAGGTCCAGCCACCACGCCGTCTCGCCGGTCCAGAAACATGTCTCTCGTGCCATGATTCGGGAGCCGCTCGGTTGTCACCGCACGAAGCTGCTTCATGACTGTCCGCAGTTGGTCGATCGTCCGTGTTCGAGCCTCATCTGAAAGGTCCTCCCAACAATCTGCTAATGGCATACCTCTTGGAGTGTCGAAAATGGCGAAGTGCTGTCGCCTCTGTGCGTCCCAGCCCTGTGACCTTACTTTGGGCACTGGTATCGTGGTATGCTGCGATAGCCACTGAAGGAGCTGTAGCTCATCAGTGACAGGAAAGCTGCTCCAGATCGTCGAGGTATTGCGAGCATGCACAATGTCGTAAGCATAAGGGCTAGCTGGCCAGGGACTTCGCTCTTGGTAGTTGGAGTCTGCTGGGACGAAAGGAACGAATGTGAGTTCCTTTGGCCGTTGGGCCGCCGCAGGATGTGGTTGGTATGATTCAAGTAGCTGTATCGTGGGCGGTGATGGCGCGCGCAGCTGAGTCGTGCATGGCTGCTGATCAAAGGTGATCAAGGAGCAGTAGCTCTCCATTGTCGACATTGCGAAGTCACCTTAAGCAGTCGGGAACCGGTTGTCGAATGGAATGCGTGTTGATGGAGCCGTGCCATATATCATTCTCGCGAAGCTGAAGCACATTTGCTTGACATATCCGATCGACGTTGGGTAGCTTTATGTTGGTGGGATGCGAACGGCCGTGAGTGAAGGGCAAAATAGACCAGAAGTATATAAACGGGCGCTGGAAGCAAGTCCCAGGCTGGCAAGCCACGCGAGAGACCGACCGGGGGTCCGTGGATCATATGGGAAATCCCTTCCCCTTCATATCAGACGGCGGAGCACCTGTCAAGGGCCATCTAGATCGGTGGAATGGCGCTTCCGGGTTGCAAGTAAGGCTCCCTGCCAGCCAAGGGTCACCCTTTCACAAGCCAAGGGTGTCTAATTGGTGGGCAGACGTGGATCAGGGCGACGCTGCGAGGCTGCCCGAGACAACACTGGCTTGGTCCATGGTTGGGGCGGCGTCGAGTACCGCTGCATGTGCTGAGAACGCATGTGAGCTGGGCTGCGCGAGCTGAGCTGTTTAGGGAAGCCGTGTTGTTCTGGTCGCCGAATGTCGTCACAAGCCTTAGCCTTCGATAATCCCTGAATGTCCCCGAATGGGGCCACCCTTGCAAAGGACATGGTACGTGACTGGTCTTTCACGATATCTCTCACGGGAGCCGTCGCGCAAGAGTGTGTCTTAGACATCCTTCGCCTCAAGGTCTTGAACTTTGTGGGAGTAGTTTGGTACGGAGCTGATTCGCACCGATGCTAGTCTTGCCAAACATGGCAACGGTCAACATTATGGCGGCCAGTGCCCCATTCTACCGGACGCCTTCTTGTTCTGCAGCAGCCTCTGTAGATCTGTGAGATTTCCTGGGTATAGCTCTGATGGCATATTACGCATAGACCCGTGAACTGCCTGCTCGGTTGGACTAGCAAGGAATCGCACCAATGGCAGTATGGGCGGCCTCGGCTGCGGTCGTTTTCTCTAGGCTATGCATTGGTGATCCGGTAGAAGCGACAAAGTATGGTCCAAAGGTGTCAGCCGGAATACTGCCAAAGTGGTGGTGCCAGATAATTCGTGGCTGAGGTCGGCTCAGCTGGCGGTACCAAAGAACAAAGCCAACTAGCCAGTCGCGACAGCTTTGGCACCAAGGAGCATGCGAAAGGTTTGCCTTCGTGTGTGCTCGGAACTGTGTGAAGCGCACCAATCCTAGCATTGTGTGGTTCGGAGCCTTGCTCGCGGGTTTCTGTTAAGGGCTGAAGGCCAGCGAGAGACACCCTTGCCAGTCGCAACATAGCTGCCGGGGCTTGCCAACTCGCCGGGACACTTGTGTTCTACGGAAGGACAGTACCCTTCACGCGGTATGATCCGCCTAGGGGTACGATGTCTCGGTGTCCCTTCGTCTTACTGGGATCTGGAAACAGGGGACATCATTTGGTACCAGTGAATGAAGTTGTCGAATTCAAGTCTCAGGATCTTGCCTGAATGCCTGCACATGAGCTTGCACAAGCTAGTGGTAGCGTGCTCATTGAACGAGACGTGGCTTCGAAGTACGCATGGACTGAAAGTACCAGCCTTTCCGTATTTGAACCAGAGTGATGGCGCTGATCGACAGCGAGCTGGATTCCCAGAAAGGGAAGCAGAAAAAGACATTGTCAGGCCAGACGTGGCCTGCGCAGTGATGTTTGTTAGGCACACCATGTCAAGTAAGCGGCGGAGATACAACCTTGCATGTCGAGACCCGATTCGAGAATGATCATGTCGACGAATGACCTGCAGGTAGAGTGACCTGTCAGGCGGTTTCAGCGAACATCCCTTGGAACACGATGCCGCTCTCCTGCATCACCAACGGCTGAAGACCAGAAGAGGGCGGAACGAAACGCACCTGTTACCGGTATCATTCACTGAAGACAGGTTCGACCAAAACTTCAAAGACAATCACCAGTGCACGAGTACCTACGGAGAGGAGAGATCGCGATATGGATATCTGAAATGACTGTGAGACACGAGGACTGAGACATGGGATGCCTGCCTTTTCGTTGCGGGGATGGGTTTTGGTGGGCTGAAGGCGACTGATGGGATCGAGGTGGTGGGGGAGGGGCTGTCAGGTACACTGGTGAGAGGTACCTTCAAAGCCCTGAAGGGTGAGGTGCAGCGCCAGGTATCTCCTGCCTGCTCAGCTTGAGGCCTGTGACGCCACCAGGGGCGTGTTTCAGGAGAACCAGACTTTGGCCTCGCCAGTCGCTCCACGAGCCCACGACACACGCATCCAAGAGCTGCCAGCTGGACAAGAGAGCACCAAGCAACCACGGATCTGGTCGTGCTAGTTCCTGGACCTGGACTTCAGACTGACCATGATGGCTGTTCGCCACTGGAACGGTGCAGGTACAGGTGCTGGTACGGTGAACCCAGTGGTTACTCGCAGCCTCCCACGAATTGTTACTGCACCAGCCACACCTGATTTCCACACATCAGCCACGCACCATGTGCCAAGCAACCCGTCTCTCCTGCACCACTAGCCACACCGCACTCAGAAACCTCCTCGACTCCTTTCTCCCTGCACAATCACACCACCTATCACGTCCGGATTCACCTCTATCCACGGTCCTCAATTTTCTCGGCCTCTCACCCAGATGCTGTGGTAGCTGTGACGTTCTTTCTCAGCGCTGCCTCGCCGTTGGTGGGAAAACATCCCTGGCCTTGCATCCCGACCCCAACCAGACCAGACAAGAGCCATGGGCCCCTTCACACCGACCTTGTCCAATCCTGTGACGTCCATCATCTCATTCTTCGTCCTGTTTAAGGGCTTCCTGTCACTACTTGCTCTCACAGCCGGATTTGCGCCAGACTACGATACGTCTACATCACTTTTCTACCAGCGCTGTCCTTCAGAACCCACCCCATCGCCCAGCTCTCTGGCCCATCGCCTCACACGCTGGGATGGCATCTATTTCGTGGCCGCATCCCGACCCAATGGGCTGCTCTACGAACAACAGTGGGCATTCGGTCCCGCGGGTCTACCCGCGCTCGTCTCATTCCTAGCCCGTCTGTGCGGACGAACTGGACACGGACCCCTGGCTTTTCTGGGTGCCGGGTTGGAGCCACTTCTCGCCATTGCCGTCTCTCACGTTTCGCATCTCACCGCAGTACTTGCTCTTTACCACCTGACTCTGCGTCTGTCTCGAGACAAGCGACTGGCTCTCGTAACTTCGATACTGCACATCATCTCTCCGGCGGGTTTGTTCTTGGCGGCCCCTTACGCCGAGAGTCCATTTGCCTGTTTGACCCTGCTAGGCCATCTCCTTGCTGTGCGGAGCTTTCAGGCGTCTCTAAAGGGTGACCTCTACTTGATAGGAGCTGGCATTCTCTATGGTATCAGTACGCTCTTTCGTAGCAATGGCCTGATCAGTGGCATGCTCTTCGCTGTTGAGGCCATGGGTGCGCTCATTGATTCCATAAAGCATCGGAGAGCAACCCATGTGCGGCGCTTGTTTGCAGCCATCGTGGGAGGCCTTTCGGTTGCGGCAGGCTCCATTGTGCCCCAATATCTGGCTTGGGACATTTATTGCAATACTGAGTTATCGAGACCATGGTGTTCCCGCCTCCTCCCGAGCATCTATGCCTTCGTGCAGGAAGCTTATTGGTAGGTTCCCTCTGTTCACAGGTTTACTTACCATCTGTAAATCATCCGGGCTCGCACTAAAGCCTCTCGTAGGAACGTTGGATTCCTTCGGTATTGGACTTTAGACCAGCTGCCACTATTCCTTCTCGCAACGCCGGTTCTCTACGTCCTCATCCGATCCGGTACAGAAACACTTCGAATGCCGTTGGCCTCTGCCGCTCTCACAGAGCCTCGACTTAAGACCTTCGTTCGCGTTCTTGCAGCTAGCCAAACTATCTTAGCCCTGCTCGCCATCACCAATTACCACGTGCAGATCATCTCGCGAATATCTTCGGCCTACCCCGTGTGGTATTGGTGGATAGCTAATTGCATCATCAAGGGGAATCGAAGCTCGATGGGACAGGCTATCTCAACCTTCATGGTTATGTACGCAGGCATTCAGGGAGGATTATTTGCTTCTTTTCTACCACCGGCGTAGTAATGGGCGGAAGTGTTCAAGTTGCTCAAGAAGACCTCTATCGATGTCGCTACTTGAAGTCTTGCGGTGATGGAAGGACTGCACGGCATAATACTTTCGCCATCCAACTCCGTATTCAGTGTGCACGTTGACGATCCTCGACCCACCTCATTCAGAAAGCACATTGTCACCCTTGATGGGTGCTAGTCTGGCTCTAGGACGCATAGGATATGTGATCAACCCGACCATGAATTGCGTGCTAGCTGTATCATTTGGCACGCGCCGTTATGCCGACCAAGTGCTGAACAAAACCAATTATAAACCGGCGCGGCCGCTCCGAAAAAACAAAAAGCAAAGTACAATGTTCTCAAGCAAGCCATTCATCCACCAAATCCGTTACGTGAAGAATATTGAGCATCAACTATACAACTACCCCTCAACATGTCTGATCACGCACAATACTCAACGAAGTCGACGGGCTTGACGCTCGAGCATGAGCCTGGCAAGGATGCTGGGGCAACGCCGGCAGGACAAGTAGCCCATGGGACTCGGCCACTGCCAGCTTCTGCGGTTCGTCTTGTTGCTCCCATAGTGTGATGCGAGAAGACTGACATAGTGTTAGACTGCGTTGGCCATTGGCGCTTTTGCCACCACCCTCACCACGCTGTCGTTGAGCTTGATGGAATGGAGAGGTGTGACGACTGCGAACATCCATGTCGCCAACTTCTTCTTTGTCGCAGCGTTTGGCTTGCTGATAACTGCACAATGGGAGCTTGCTGCTGGTAATGGATTCGCATACACAGTGTTCAGCGCCTTTGGTATGTGCCTTCACCGCTTGGGTCTCGAGGAAATATGTACTTACATGTGTCGTGCAAAGCTCTGTTCTATGCTGGGTACGCAGCTATTCTGACACCAGCGTTCGGTATTTCTGCAGCCTATGCGAACGACCCGGTGCAGCTCAATAACGGCCTAGGATTCTGGGTTCTCCGTAAGTAGACCAAGCATAGAATACCCCATTCGACCGTTGCCTATGCTGAGCTTCTATCTCGCCGCAGTCTGGACCATATTTGTTCTCACATTCTTGATCGCGTCTATTCCTACCAACCTGGTCTACATTCTTATTTTCACGTTTGTCGATCTTGCCTTTCTCTTGATTGCAGCAAGCTATTTCGCACTGGCCGACGGTCATGATGCATCGGCAGACGGCCTTAAGAAAGCAGGGGGCGTGTTCTGCTTCTTAGCAGGGCTTGTAGGATGGTATGTTACTCAGGTCCATCTTGCCGCTCACGGGACTAATGAACGCTGATCAGGTACCTGACTCTGCATCTCCTCATCAAAGACTCAATCGCGGAACTTCCACTGGGAGATACATCCAAGTATTTCCGCAAGACGAGGCGGGAGGGGATCAAATCTGGCGGCGACTAAACTGCGACTTGCCATGGCGAGAGAGGTGGACAACCCGGGGTCTGCAAGCTGCAGCTTGTACTTACAGCCAACGATGCTATCATTTGAACAAGGACGTTGCACGCGAATTGCGGCCCGAGGCTTTTCAGCTTCCCTGAGATCCATCAATACTAAACTACTAGTCGCATGCACAAGTCTGTCACGAGGGTCAGTGTAATTGAGCGAAACGATCGGCGTCCGTAGCTTCATTTGCGTGGGGATGATCAGGCGTGATGTCGTTATTTTTGAGTTTAATACGTGTTGCTATCCTTGCGTCCGAGACTCAGGTCTGACCCTTTCGTCGTCGGTCTCTACAGACTCCATGGCGGCATTTCGATCGGCACGAGGGACCCGGATAGGGATGACACCACATTGTCTACCTCGTCAATACAGTGGCTTGCGCAAGCTGATTCCACACGCGGGGTTTTCGAGACTGATGTCAGAGCACGCAATTCTTGCCTTTCTCTATACGTTATTATGGCCAATATCGCATCATCTCTTGCAGACAATTTGATCTTCGGTAGCATGTAGTATTTAGTAGTTTGAGACCGCATGAATTAATTCCTGCGGTCATTCTTCAGCTCCTCTGCCACCGTGCTTAGCATTCGATCCGAGGATTACTATTTCGCGACCACAGAGCACCTTGTCTCACAACAGCCGACATGTCTCCAAACGGATATAGTGTCGCTAAAACAGACCCCAAGGTCTACGAAGCATATCAAAGCAAATGGAGTCAATTGCCTACTGATGAGGCAACCTGGTTGAAGAGAGCACAGGAGGTGGCTGTCGTTCTGGGTCAGGACGCCGGGGCTCGTGAAAGAGAAAATAAATCTCCACGCGCAGAAGTAGCCCTTCTGAAGCATTCCGGCTTGCTGAAGGTGCTGGGACCCGAGAAGTACGGTGGTGGGCAACAGCCATGGAGTGTGGGCTACAAGGTGATCCGCGAGGTTGCGAAGGGAGACGGGTAAGAGGCTTTACTCTGAGAGCAATCATTGCGGTGCAGTAGTTAAGAAGCTTACTTTGCTCCAGTTCTATTGGTATGCTTCTCGGATACCATCTTCTGTGGTCCGTTACCGCCAATGTCGTTGGTACGCCTGAGCAAGCCGATCGCTTCCAGGAACTGATCATCTCGAACAACTATTTTGTCGGTGGAGCAGTCAACCCCCGAGACAACGACCTGAAGATCACTTCTGATGGGGACAACATCGTTTTCAACGGCTTCAAATTCTTCAATACCGGAGGCGTTGTGTCGGACCTAACCGTGCTTGAGGGTACCTACGATGGCACTGAAGATCACATTTTTGCCATCGTTAAAACTGAGCAAACCGGCATCGTCTTCTCTCATGATTGGGATAATGTTGGTCTCCGCTTGACAGAGTCCGGCAGCGTCAAGATCGAGAACGTCACTGCACCGTGGAATGATGCCCTTGGCTGGGACATAAATACGAAGAAGCCGGACCCAACCGTGCTGGGCATCCCTTTTGCGACGCTGCTGCTCCCTACGTGAGTATTCGACTCGTGCCGATGCGTATTACAATACTGACTACAGGGCAAGGATCCAACTTGTCTTCAGCAACTTCTATCTCGGAATTGCTTGGGGTGCCCTAAATGAGGCAACCGCGTACACGAACAAGTCGACTCGGGCATGGCCTTTCGGTGGCGACGTGAGTGCCGTCCTCAAAGAGCGTAGACTACGCCTACTGACAAGGAACTCTAGAACAAGGAAAAGCCTCAGGAAGAGTTCTATATTCTCTCTACGTACGGGAACTTCCTCGCGCATTTACGCGCCGCGACAGCGTTGGCAGATAAGGCTGGCTTGGAGATCGAATCGCTTCATAGTTACTCTGGTGACAAGACCAGCAGAGCCAAAGTCACGGCACAAGCTCGTGGAGAAGCAGCCGAGTGGGTAGCTAGTGTGAAAGTCGTCGCGACGGACACTGGGCTTCGCGTTGCAGGAGGCGTCTTTGAAGTGACAGGTGCGAAGTCTACAGCTAGGAAGGTCGCATTGGACCGCTTTTGGAGGGATATTCGAACTCACACGCTCCATGACCCTGTGGCATATAAGAACCGCGAGCTCGGACGGTACCAGTTGCTGGGCGAGGTTCCGGAGCCCACGTGGTATACATGAGCATGTACCAAGTACCTACAGAATGCACTACTATATCACTTTATTGTCGTCTTTCGAGCCAGCTTCCTGACCAGGAGTCGAGAAGTGACGTCTGATCAGCTCTGTCGTAGTGGCTCTCCACGACCAACAAAGTATCTTTAGTCATCAGTCTAGGCTTGAGTGAGATGTTATTCTTGGGAGCAAGAGAACGGATCACGGGTCTACACAACAGATGATCCACAAGTGCAGTTGGTCTCTGCTCGAGCTGTTAGTAAGGTGACATACGGATTGCCTGGGTTGAACCGGGTACCCCAATGATCAAGTCACAGGGGTCGTATCGCATATCACATAGGCCCTTTATCACCCTCAGGCTTGGCTTGGGAAGCGACTATTACACCAGTATATATAAGTTAAACGCGGACTGGTTGTGTGTTCTTAGACGCTCGATATGAAATGCTACCTTCCAATCCAGCCATCATTGGATCACAGACATATCAGTGCTCAGAGACACTGGGAGTACCAGTCTTTACGATTGTCAGCATTTCTTTCATGTGGCAATTCAAGGCTCAAACTTACCGTTAACGAATTGGCAGGTGGTACCGGAGACGCAAAGTCTACAGCCACTCCAACCGTTCCCACCACACTGGCCCCATTGTGAAGACGAACAACCTCCAGTGCTCGTAGACACTGGAGGAGCGCTTGTCTTCGTACCTGTTGTGGTGCTCACGGTGGTGGATGGGTTTGTGCCACTTGAGGTAGTCACTTTGATGACAGCCATGTCATGACTGCCGAGGCTGAAGGACACACTGGTTCCAGACCCGGTTCTTCCACTGTACATCTCTTTCCACGAGTAAGTGCCGGAACCGAGTCCAGGAACGTCCTGGAAATTGACGGACAAGGTTGCAGCACCACTCGCTGCTGCTAAGCCGATGACCACACCGTCACTCAGAGGACCCGCCCAGTATGGATAAATTTGGCCCGAGACAGGGTTCGAACTTCCTGATGGACGGAATGTAGTCGCTGCCTTGCCTAGCTTGTCCTGGTTGATGTCGATGATACCCTTTGACAGTGAGTTGAAGGCATTACAGCAGGGCATTCTGCTATTGGGCCTAAGCCACTTACCTTGTTCTTGATGATGGCGAGGCTGGCACTTGAAATCCTGTTCAAGTCGTTGCCTAGAATTAGGGGTGATTTTGCAATAGCCCATAATCCGAAGTGAAGGCGCTCTTCGTTCTCGGTGAGTTTGTTATTGCCGATGATCTGTCATCGTCAGTTGAAGTCAAACTCTCACCACAACCTAGCCCAGCTGAGAGAAGCTCACCAACATGTCAAGATCGTTGAAGCCTCCAGGTCCTGAATACTGAGATATTCCAGCGGCGGCGGATCCAATTCGTTGAACTGATGCCCAGTCCTGCCAGTTATCACCCGACATTCTCCAAGAATTACCTACACTGTTTCCCCAGGTCCATACGTTGTCTCGCCCCCATTGGCATAGGTTGTAGTAGATGTTCTTTGTGCTCTTCACGCTGAGGAGAGCGTCCCTCATCTTTTCGTACCAGGCTCTGGTATTATATGCTGGGTCCCAGCATGTTTGCGGCGATTGTCCGTTTGCACAAGGGGTGTAGCATGCATCGTGCTTCCAGAAGTCGATACCCCAACTGGCCAGAAGTTTGGCATCCTGCGTTTCGTGACCCCATGATCCTGGGTAGCCGGCACATGTCATGGTGCCTACGCACCCATATAATCCAAATTTGAGGCCCATGCCATGTATCTGGTCCACCACAGCCTTGATACCATTTGGCCATTTGCTTGGGTCTGGTACAAGGTTTCCAGAGCCGTCCCGACTTTTGGTACTCCAACAGTCATCAATGTTGACGTACGTATATCCAAGGTCCTTGAGACCTAGCGATATGAACTTATTTGCCGTATCGAGTGCGTACGTGGCCGATGCCGAGGCGCACTGCGCGACGTTCTATCCATACGGTGTTAGTCTGCGAAGAGCACATGTAGTCGTCATGGCCAACCAACCCAACTGCTCCAACCCATAGGAGGAGTGATGCCTAGGCCATTGTTCAAACGCTTCTCGAGTGACACACCGCTCGCAACTACTTGAAGAGTATGGGCTACCAGGGTAGCACAAAGATAGAGCTTCATAACGACAGATCTGGGTGGCTCGAGTTGAGAAAACAGATAGTACCTCACTTCCCATTCAGCTAACGGATGATGATGTTGATGATGGACAGCTGCGAAGAGGAAATGCTACTCTTTTATGGTATGTCTCGAAACCTGTATTCTTCTGACAACACAACGATGTTTTGCAGTTCGAGTGCTTCGCCGAACAGAACATGCCTTACCGAACGTGTGCACACGAATGTTAAGTTGCCGCACCAATTGCATGCCGTCAGATCTTGTCATTAGGCTGGATACGGGTGCTGCGCATCCTCCGCGATGTCTTTTGGGACAGACTGTAACCTCAAATCGCTTAAGCGGATGAGCTACTGGTAAATATTGCACATAATTTTCCACCACCGCGGTCTTTGGAAAGAGAAAAATAGCTTAGAAACCCTGGCCACTTAATATATTATGCGATCGTCTAGGCCTTTTTCTTCTGCCGTACAAATGGGATAAGACCTTATGGCGCTCTCCAGGTCATTCTGATTTACCCATGGCCCCCGCATTTGAAGTAAAGTGCAGATCTGCCCAGCCGGCACCTACCGACTCTCCGGCGCAAGGCAATAGCAAGCATCCAGAGTTTGACTCTCATCACAATAAATGTATCACGGCGGGCCCAAATGAAGAGCTTTGAGAGAAGATACATTATGCTATGGGATCTAATCTGTATTCAACGACGCTACTGTGCATAAACGATGGTACACAAGATAAGGTAGCCTCGGGGCACACAGCCGCACACTGGGTATCTACAGGGAAGGGTAGCTATGGTACCTGAGGTAGATAGGCTCTCAGGAGGGTCACGTTAGGCTGTCTTGTGATTGAAACGGCGAAGTGCCGCCCACAAGCCCGGGGTGGGGCGGAGATGGGCGCGAGAAGTAGCCATCGGAACTACTGTCAAGACAAGCTCATGTGAGAGTGCGGGCCAAAGCAAGATTGATCAAGCGATGTCGCTGCGGTCGCCAAGGAGATTCCAATCCCATGGGAGCTGTGGGTGAATAGGTTCCCTTCCCGGCTGGGGATAGTCTGGTGACACTGGTGTGGGTGTTCGGGTTCTCCGCATGAACCCCGCGCCCCGCACAGTGCCAACACCGTGTGCAGAACATGGGGCCTCGACCAATATCTTGGATATCGGACCTCCGGCAGATAGGTCTTGATGTGTACTCTGCACCTCGCCTACAAACCTGGTAGCTCTTCGGCAAACTGATTATCGTACCTCACCAGCTTCATATCTGTAATTCATCAATCATGGACGTCGAAGCGCCGTTCCCATTCCAGCCGGCGAATCAGGAGCTCAAGCAGCTCGACTGTGTTGTTCACGGACAGTCAGTGAAAGCCCATTCCGGCAATCGATTTGAGGTCGTGGATCCTGGTAGTGGAAATGTGTGGGCAACTTGTCCGGATTGCAGGGAGGAAGACGCAGACGCCGCCGTGCAGTCCTCTCACAAAGCTTTTCAGGAGTTGTCGAGGTGGACACCACGGCAACGAGCTACCACACTGCTCAAATGGCATGAGCTGATCGTTGCCTCGCGTGAAGATCTTGCTAAGATCCTTGTTCACGAGACTGGCAAGCCACTTGCCGAAGCTTTGGGGGAAGTGGACTATGCAACGACATTCACCTGGTGGTTTGTGGGGGAAGCGGAACGAATTGAAGGCACTTCCATCACTGCCTCGACCCGAGGTCGTCGCGGAGTGACCATCAAACAGCCTGTTGGAGTTTGCGCTGCACTAGTCCCTTGGAACTTTCCCATAGCGCTCACCCTTCGGAAAGCAAGTGCCGCCCTGGCTGCTGGTTGCACAATGGTGGTCAAACCGTCCCCAGAGACCCCAATCAGTGCTCTCGCTCTGGCAGTACTCGCGAAGAAAGCTGGCTACCCAGACGGTGCTCTCAACGTGCTGACCACCAGCCTGGAAGGGACTCCAGAGCTCGCCAAGGGGCTGTGTCTTCACCCTTTGGTCAAGAAGGTTACGTTTACTGGCAGCACGCGTGTCGGCAAGGTCATTTCTGGGCTCTGCGCCACTCAACTGAAGAAGCTCACTATGGAGCTCGGAGGAAACTGCCCCTTCATTGTTTTTGAGGATGCCAATCTCAAAGATGCTGTCGCACAGCTACTGGCTCTGAAATGGAGGCATGCCGGTCAAGCTTGTGTGACGGCGAACCGAGTCTATGTCCAGCGCTCAGTATATGATAAGTTCTCCCAGGCCGTCGTTGAGGCGAGCAGCTACCTAAAGCTGGGACATGGTATGGCAGAAGGCACGACACTAGGACCTGTAACTACTTCGAGAAGCCTAGACAGGGCAGAAGCAATGGTGCAGGATGCCTTGGCAAAGGGGGCATCAATTCTAACAGGTTCTGGGAAGAGAGAAGATCCAAGCTCCACAACATTGAGAGGATACTTCATGGGACCTGTGATACTGAAGGATGTGACGGACGAGGCAATGATGAGCCAAGAAGAGATTTTTGCACCTCTTCTTGGCCTATCCGTGTTTGACACAGAAGAAGAAGTCGTCCGAAGGGCAAACAACACCAGTATGGGGTTGACGAGCTACGTATTCAGCAAAAACGTCGATAGGCTTTGGAGAATGTTCGAGGCCCTAGAGGCAGGCATGATCGGATTGGTAAGAGTCTGCCATTCCATTCTACAAACTGGCCATCCGCTAACTAGGATGTAGAACACGGGAAACAATTCCTCTGCTGAGGTGCCATTTGGTGGCATCAAGGAAAGTGGTCAAGGCAAAGAGAGCGGAAAGAATGTCGCTATTGATGAGTTCATGGTGACCAAAAGCGGAACGTGGACAATAGACGCGCTGCCGTAGAGACGTGGAGTAACTGAGTTCGCCATTATGTACAGAGTACCTAGAATCACTTTTATGGAAATGATAAATTATGTTCGTTCAAGCATGCTAAGACGTAGCTACAGAGAACGATATTGCATCTATACCAACGAGTCTGGACATCATTCTGCAAAAGTTCCTAGCCTAGTGGACACTCATACACATCGACCACCGTCAACTTCCAAATTCACGCCGGTAATGAAGGAAGCCTCTTCGCTTGCAAGGTAACAACATGCGTTCGCAACATCAGCTGGTGTCGAGGGCCGGCCCAAAGGAACAGTAGCAACAAAACCCTTCAGATTCTCCGGTGTTCCTTCTTTGCCCAAGAATAAGTGTGTCCTGATGGGTTATGGGTCAGCAAGAACAGGGTAATGATTCTAGTTCTTCGGGGTCTCGTGACTTACATGCCTGTGACCCCGACGACTGGCGATACTGCATTGAACCGGATCTGATTCGGACCGTATTCGGCGGCCAGAGCCTTTGTTGCGGTGATAACAGCACCCTTGGATGCACAGTACCAGGTCAGGCCACCACGGGGGCGAAGGCCAGCAGTCGAGGCAATCTGAACAAAGTTGCCTGGTCTCTTGGTTTCTAAAAAGTATGGAACGAGAACCGACGTGGACATGTAGATGGACTTGACGTTGACGTTCATGACCAAGTCGAATTCTCTCTCTGTGACATCCATGGTGTCCTTGTTGCTGTAGGATGCACCCGCGTTGTTGACCACGGCATCCAGCTGGCCAAACTTTTCAAGAGCCAGCGCGAGGAGAGCCTCCCAGTCTGCCTTCTTCGTAACGTCGGCCTTGAGGAACACGCCGCCTAGCTCCGACGCGGTCTTTTGACCAGCTTCCTCTGCGAGATCTGCAATGATCACCCTGGCGCCCTCATTTGCAAACTTTTCAGCGATGCCTTTGCCGAACCCAGATGCAGCGCCAGTGATCAGTGCCACTTTGCCTTGCAGACGTTGGCTAGACATGGTCGACGAGACTGAGGAGAAAGATCCGAATGAGGTAGACGAGCGCGAGCTACGAGATGCAGTGTTGCTGTTCAATTGCGTATGCAAGATGCGTATCCAAGCTCAATCAAGGTCTCACAGCCCGGATTGTATGTTCTCGGGAGGTGATGATGTTAAACCGAGTATCGGCTGGAGGGCATACTGTACTTAACCCACCAACCCGATCGAGTAGGCATTCAACGCTGCACCACCTCCGCTCCACACAGTGCAACGGCGTGCCACCGCCACTCCGGAACGCATCCAGCGGCGCAGCTGGTCTTATTAGACAGAAGCCCAACCAAGGCGAACCGCAGCCGAGATCGGCGTGAGAAGGATTGACGGGTTTCGACGGCCCACGGCGATCAGGAAGCTTAAACTCTCGACCTGTGACAAGGAGAAGGACGAGGTTATCTTTAAGACACAACAGGCAACCCTCAAGTATCCGCCCATTCTTCGCTCAGAGAATTCCGCACTCCTCTTTCGCAACTCAACGCATCTCCTGTAATTCCTACAAAATGGCCAAGACGAAGTTCAAGATCCTCGTGCTCGCCGGAGACCATTGCGGTCCAGAAATCATGACGCAGGCTCTCCGGGTCCTCGATGTCGTAGAGGAGTGCCGGCCACAAATCGAATTTGAGCGCACCTTCGACCTTATCGGTGGCTGCAGCATTGACAAGCATGGGGTGCCAATCACTAAAGCAGTACTGGAAAAGGCCAGTGAGAGCGACGCCGTGTTAATGGGAAGTGTCGGCGGCCCGGAATGGGCCAATGCCCATCCCAACCCAGAGTCTGGCATCTTAGCCCTTCGGCAAAAGCTTGATGCCTTCGCCAACTTGCGGCCTTGTGAATTTCTCGCTCCGTCCCTCGTCGAAGCATCTTCTATTAAAGCGGAAGTTGTACGCGACACCAACTTCATTGTCGTGCGGGAGAACTGCGGCGGCGCCTACTTTGGCACGAAAGTGGAGGAGTCTGAGCTGGCATCTGATCTCTGGGTCTATTCAAAGCCAGAGGTCGAACGCCTATCTCGCGTGTCTGCGGCAGTTGCACGAATCATGGGCCAGAATGGCGATGGCAAAGCTGGCAACGGTCCTGCAACGGTATGGAGCGCCGATAAAGCCAATGTTCTCGCCAGTGGTCGCCTTTGGCGACGAGTTACAACAGAGGTCTTCGAGAAAGAGTTCCCCGACGTTCCTCTGCAGCATCAGCTTGCGGATAGCATGGCGATGCTAATGGTCAAGAGGCCGACCATGTTCAACGGAGTGATCCACACGGACAACACATTCGGAGACATTCTCTCCGATATCTCAGGAGGTATTGTCGGCACGCTTGGTACTCTTCCCAGCGCGAGTATCGCAGGCGTTCCTGGCGACAGCAAATGCAACGGCATCTACGAGCCAGTGCACGGAAGCGCGCCGGACATTGCCGGACAAGGGATTGTAAATCCCGTGGCTCAGATTCTGAGCTTAGCAATGTTGCTGCGGTATTCCTGCTTGATGGTGGATGAGGCGGCATGCATTGAGAAGGCAGTGCGTAGAACCTTCGAGTCGAGAGAGGCAGGGGGTTTGGAGATTAGGTCAAAAGATATGGGTGGTACTGCAGACACCGTTGCGGTGGGCGATTCTGTTGTGACAGAGCTTCGGCATTTACTGAAAGGTCAATAAGGAGTCCTTAGGGGTGAATGCAACACTATCTAGCTTTTGAAATGCCACGATTGAATGAAATGAGGGCCATGCCAACAGGTGAACCACGGCCATAAGTCACTTCTTGAGGATTCCCATGATGCGAGAGAGGATATCCTTACTTTCAGAACTGGCATTTACTAAATCAGAAGCTGAGGTAAATGTGTGTTTTCTTCGCATCAAGTAAGAATGTCGGTTTTGAAGATGCAGTTTACACCGTCCTCATGCCGTCTCCTTGCCTTCGTCCAACCCACTCTTCGCCTGCATTGCGGCTCCAGAGGCATCGTAGCCCTCAATCGCTGATCTTTTCGCTTGCTTCTTATCCATATAAGACAGCCAGACTACCCAGATAACGAGCCAGATACTACACGCAATCATGGCCCACATTCCGCGCTGTAGCAGTTCCGTTAGCCACTCAGTCCACCAGAAAGGTTTCTGGCTTGAAGCAAAGGCTGCAAGACAATCAGCAAGGGTTAGAACTTACAATAAACCAAGGTGCATGCGAAGCACCATAGAACACGATGCTCCACCAAGCGTTGACGGCATTGCTGCCAACATTCATTCCAGCCAGGACGACTGCACGGAAAACGTGTTCTTGGAATCGCATGGAATCGTTGCACCATGCAAAGAACGTGGCCTGGCAGGCGTATACAGAACCAGCCCAGTAGTACGCCGCCATGGTAATTGCGGTGGACTGTGGGTTGGTGGGATCTTTGGAGGCCACCAGGATCATGACAGAGGTAGCAATGCCTGTCAAGGCGATCCAATAGCCGACAAGATATCTCTTCCCACCCATGAAGTCCGTAAGCGTGGCCCAAAAGAGAGTGGACACGATACCAACGGCTGGAACACCTGTGGGATAGTTATTCAGTTGAGGGACAGTGTAGGTGTTGGTAGGGTGATTTTGCAGGAACAGCGCCAACAAGAAGTTTGTGCTGAACGACTCGGTCTCTCCTGCAATGATCCATAGGACCACAAAGCCCCACCAGTACCATGAAGTGAGGACCTTTTTGACGAAGCCCAGTCGAAGCGGATGCTGTTCACCTCCTTCTGCTACCAACGGGACACGCTCAACAGCCAGCTTCCTTTCGGCCTCAGTAAGATAGAAGGCTGTGGTGGTGCGAGGTGTATCTGGAAACAGCAGGAAGCCATAGAGAGCGACAGGAATCGTAAGCAGACCGTCAATGATGAACAGCCACCTCCAGCCCGTGAGTCCAGCCTTGCCGTCCATGCTTGAGTGGATGCCTGTCTGGATGAAGCCACCAATGAGCGTGCCTGCAAGACCAGAGGCTGTGAAGATGCCGCTGCGTTTTCCCAGCTCCCGCTCGGTATACCACGATCCGAGGATATAGTGGGTTCCTACAAAGGTGGAAGCTTCGCACAGGCCTTGGAAGAAGCGGATTGCCATGATGGATTGAGGCTTCTGAACCGAAGCCGTCACCATGGTCAAACCACCCCACAGAACCATCATCAAAGGAAACCACAGCCGCGGCTTGATATACTGGAGAGCAAGGTTGGATGGGATCTGTCCAATAACATAGCTAAGTTTGATGTTAGACGAGGTCGCGCGCATGAGGATCCAAGTGCGGACAGGACTGACCCGACTGTGAAGCATGTATTGATCTCATTCAGCTGATTGCCGACGAACCCGAGGTCTTCACGCATTCCTGATACGTAAGCATTTCCGAGATTCGTTCTGTCGAGCTAAAGTGAAGTGTCAGTATATGTAGGAGTCGAAAGGGAAGCAACATTTGTGCTGCTAGACAAGTCAGCATCAGGGAGTAGCCCAACGTACGTAATTGACGAAGTAGCTCAAGCAGCAGAAGGTCAAGATGAAGAAGTCAATCTTCTGTAGAAGACGTGCCTCCCCTGGCTTGTAGTTGCTGTGGAAATAATCCTTGAGTCTCTGCTTGAGAGCCATTGTGATAAAGCAGTGTGTGGTCCGGTACAAGAAAGATATGTCTCTGGGCTTGTGCGTGTCAGACGGGGGGGGGGGGAACCAAGCGACTTTATATCTGTTCCAGATAGAGGAGCCAGAAGGGTAACCGAGCATTTGGGGATGAGAAAGGCTGGCCTGGACCTGCGACGAAGGGGAATGCAAGAACACAGAGCCGTCGCACAAACCTGGGTGGCGATACGGATTGGTAGTTTCGCAGCGGGAGATTTAGCTCGCACCAAAGCAGCAGCGATAGCGCACCCTGGCGCGCCAAGTAAAAGGCAATCAGTGACAGGGAGGCGGCCGAGATAAAGAACAGCAGGAATCTGGGGTAGATAGGTAGCAACGCGGGGATAATGAGGAGCAGAGAGAGCATAGCATGTACGAGGAGTCCGAGTCATCCATCAGCTAGTAAAAACTCAAGCCAGTGATAGCACCTCGCTAGGCCAGGGTATGCTGGGCAAGGGCCCAAGGTACCGGCCGACGATGCCCACTGAACACCCCTGCTGCACTACCGGCTAAGGGAATCCCAGGCGGGCAGACTAACTACAGCGTTTGGTTGGTTTCCGTAATCGGCAATGATCTTTTCCACACAGTGCCACACAGCTTATCTATAGAGGGCGCGGTCTGCCACCGAGCAGGACAAATAACAGCACCCTCCCCACCGCAAACCCCTGCCTAGGGTTCCCCAGCGTTGATAAACGCCGATTTTGCGGTAGTTAACTTTCCAAATGAAGGAACTGTTCTACTGTCCCTTCAACTCTCACACATGCATGGTCCAACGTAACGTGAACCACTCCTATCACAAGCCTTTCCTCTCTCGATTGTTGATGGAGCTGCTGCAGTATCAATGCCCCGCACCAAAGAACCCACTGCCAACTTCCGCGTCGACAGTAATGGCATCCAGAGACCAGTGGGGAAACCGCGTGGCCGGCGACGAGATCGGGACTGTCGAACCTGCAAGCAGCGAGACCTCAAGTGCGACTTGAATCGCCCATCATGCGGACAAGTAAGCTGCATCCTGGCAGACATGGCGTGGAACATCTCTAGTTGGTCTTCTCTAGTTGGTCTTCTTCCAATGTTAACATGAGTCGTTGTAGTGCCTCGGCGCGCAGGTCCCTTGCAAAGGCTACCCGGCCAGAGTTGTATGGATGGGCCACGGCGCACCAGCCGACACGGGTCATGCTATTCGCAAATCAACAAGCGGCAGTAGCCTCACTCACAGGGCATCGAGCGCAAGGCAACCCGAGCGCCCGATAGAGCTTGTACAGTTCACTGTTGAAGCCCAGGGCCAAGCTTCCCCTCCATCAGCGTCGGCTCTGACAGCTGGAAGCTTGTGGGATCCAGACGATAGAGAAGGCCAGCGCGTCAATTGGTCAGAGACTGACCAGAACAGCTTCATCCGTCCTTTGGTAGCCTTATGCCAGGAGATCATACAGCTTGGAGGCGATGATTTAGGGAAGGGAGAGAACCGATATTTGTCTCCGGAGGTTATCTGCCTGATATCCCGGCTTCGAGACTTCGCGCAGGCACGGATCGATACGCATCCGCATCGACCTGACGGCTCCCAGGCGGAGACCATCTGGGAGTCTGAGGTTGCATCTCGACATCGTCTTGAAACCCTGATCGGGCTGAAGGAGACACTAGCAATTGGCAACCCCTTCGCTTTGATTGGGATTGCCGCATTTGCATTCTTCGAGGTTTGTGACAGCGGGTTCGGCCATTGGCGACGACATCTTCTGGGTGCAAAGTCACTGCTCGACTATCACTGCACCTGCGCCGAAGAGCTGGAGGCACTGTCCAAGGACGTCACAGGCCTCAATGCAATCATCTCACGCTTGGTCTGGTTCGACACGATAGGTGCTATAGGGAGGGGCACTTCAGACATGATCTTTGACTCCTGGCATCGCAAGATCCTTGACGATGACTTCTTTGGTATCGTTGGATGTCCTGGAGACACATTCCATCTTTTTGCTCGGGTGGCCGCAGGTGAAATGGCAACTGATACCCCTGGTATTTTACTGACCGCCATGGACCAGCTTCTCCAGCTTGACCATGGTGGAAGAGATTGGGACCTCTCTGCCAATGTCTTTCGCTGTGCGGCCGCTCTGGCAGTGCTTACCAAAGTGGAGGACGACAGGCTCGTCGCGAGGACATTCTTGACAGCCATGATCAAACGAGCAGTAGACCAGACGTGTCGCATGCTGGGTGCTCTACAGCCGAATTCGGGGTTTTACATCCATCTAGCCGTCCCTGCATATCTTGCCGGTATCAATGCTACGACATCGGAGCAGTGCGACGCAGTCCGTCGTTACTGGCATAACTGCAGCCATGCCGGTGTCCGACGCTATCCTGATGGCTTGGCAAGATGTGAAGATCATTGGAAGGCGCAGGGCCTGGATACCTGAGTCAATATGATACAGAAACGAGTACTTCGTATAGCGCACTTGTTCACTGTGGAGTACTTGTCTCGACACGTATGGGACTGTATAGCAAGGCATCTGGATCCGACGCGTGCGTTAGATGATAACGGAACTACGCCATTTGAGCAGTAACGCGCGAGCAGTTCCGAAAGAGGAAGGGAATCTAAATCCCTCCTCAGCTCCAACGGTGTGTGGGGTTGATAAGCTAGGATGCTTCACTGGGCCACATCGGCCATTGGGGGATCCTACTGGCGTGCGATGCCGGCTCGCCACTCGGCAGCTCCCGATTGAATGTCTTGTCCATGGGGCGGGTAAACATGACTTCGGTTTCTCGCACTCGGTGTCCGAATCTCAAAGTATAACTGATATCCTGTCTCTTCCGTTTTAAAGACCGCAATGGTACTGCGCTTCTGAATAGATTTGTTACGCGACCTTGGAACTGCCTCAGCACACACACAGCATGACAGTGGTAAATGGTGCCCGACCTTCCTGGAAGGCTCTCGCGGCCCAGAAACGACAGGAATTGAACAGCTCGATTCCTGCGGAATGGCGAGTCCCTGATGATATCCTACCTCCGGAATCCCAAGACGACGTGTCAGACTGGCCAGAAACGTCGGGATGGCTCACACCCGAAGAACTCGCCATCACATCTCTCAATGCCCAAGAGCTAGTGACGCGACTTGCATCGGGGAATCTGAAGTCAGTGGACGTCGTTCAGGCCTTTGGTAAGCGCGCGTCTGCAGCGCATCAATTGGTAAGTCCGCGACTTTGAGGCAGTGGTCGATGTTCATGCTCTGCGAAATTTGGCTTGTATTGACTGTGATGGCATTTCCTCAGGTGAATTGTCTGTCAGAGACTCTGTTCGAACGGGCTCTTGCCACAGCAAAATCTCGAGATGCGCATCTAGCAGCAACCGGTCAGGTCGTTGGGCCACTGCACGGCCTTCCCATCTCTCTAAAAGATAATTTCAACGTTAAAGGGCGGGACTCTACGGTTGGCTTTGCCTCACATGTGGGTGACTCGTCAAAGATTGATTCAACATTGCCTCAGCTTCTTGAAGCCGCGGGTGCGATCGTTTACGTCAAAACAAATGTACCTACGGCTATGATGATCGCAGAAAGCGTCAACCATGTCTTTGGTCGGACGCTAAATCCTCGTAACCGCAAAACTACGAGCGGTGGCAGTTCAGGAGGAGAATCAGCTCTTCTCGTCCTCAAGGGCAGCCCCCTAGGTGTTGGCACTGATATCGGTGGGTTTTCGCCCTGGCCTCGCTGGCCCCGTCATGGGAATACTCCCAGTAGCTGACACTAGGAAATAGGCGGCTCACTGCGAATTCCTGCCGCATGTACAGGAGTCTTCACCATACGCCCCTCCTTCGGTCGCTTCCCTGGTCGAGATTGTCGATCGGGCATGCCTGGGCAGGAAGCTGTCCAAGCCGTCAATGGCCCGCTGGCACGCACTCTGGGCGATGTTGTCATGTATAGTCAAGCAGTCATTGACTCGAAACCATGGCTTCATGATCCTAAGTGCCTCCCAATTCCATGGCGACGAGTTGAGCTCCCTGACAAGCTTAACATTGGTGTAATGTGGAACGACGGCATGGTGCAGCCGACACCCCCTGTTACGCGGGCCCTTAAGGAAACCGCTGCAAGGCTCAGTAGCGCTGGCCACAATATCGTTGAATGGGATCCTAGGGATCAGTCCGAGGGTATGCAGCTTCTCAGGAGGATGTTTGTTGCTGATGGTGGCAAGACGATCAGGCACGAGCTGCAACGAACTGGCGAACCTTGGAGAGAGGAGATGTACGACTATTCCGTCGCAGAAGAGCTGGGCACATCCGAAATGTGGAAGCTGCATCTGGAAAGAACCGCGTTTCAAAACAGGTACCTGGATCGATGGAATGCTGCTGGGCTCGATGCTATCCTTTGCCCAACCACTGCGTACAGTACTACCCAGAATGGGTCATTCAGACACGGTGAGTTTCAAGGACATCTGAATGCAGAAGAGTTTTATATTCTGACCTTTTGACTAGTCGCCTACACCGGAGTCTTCAACGTCTTGGACTACTCAGCTGTATCATTCCCATCAGGAGTAACTGTTGACAAGCAACTGGATGTCGACAGCCCATCATATACGCCTCTGAGCGACGACTGCAGCATTATCCATGCTTCCTGTGAGTATCTTCACAATGAATGCAGCATTGAGCTTAGTTACTGAGACAAATTTGATCTAGACGATCCTGAAATCGTGCACGGTCAGCCTGTTAGCCTGCAGTTAGTGGCTCGGAGATTGGAGGAAGAAAAGGCGCTCGCTATTACGCAGCTCATTTTGGGTCTGTGATAGAAGACCTCTACCATGATAGGGAATGGGGCTCTCTTTATACCTTCAATTCTTGAACCTTCACGGTTCGAACTAAGTCTACTACGTAACCGGTAACACTTCAAACCTCCCACATGGTCCGTTGCTGATTGTCATGTCATACTCGTTGTCATAAGACCAGTAATATGCGTCAGGAGTGAGCCCACCACCTGCTTTGCATGTTCCTGGCTGTTGTGAGATACCGTGATAGCAAGCACCTAACACTGTAAGGGTCCCCAGACAGTTTTCAGATTGGAAACATTTCTCGCAGCATTGGACCGGCGTTGAGATATCCGGAACGACGGCCCAGTTGGTCGTTCCCAATGGGTATACGTTTGCGATGGGCACGCCATTATAGGTATTGGCCACGTTGTTCGTGGCGCACGCAGCGTAGATTGTCTCTGCTGCAGCCGTTGAAGTGGAGGTGACTAAACATGACCCCGCTTGTCAGCAGATTCCTGCCTCATGCATGCACACATGTGCATTTTCCCAGGTGGACGTTTTACTTACGCGTTTTCGTTTCTCGGGTCTGGATGACTTGTAGCCGCCTCTCTGTGGTGGTGACCTGCTTCCGCACTGTCACTGTACGTGTTGCTTTTGCTGGATTAATCGTCCGCATCACAGTCTCTGTCTTTGTGACCCGGACCGTGGATGTCACGCGAGGCAGCGTGGTGGTCCTTGTGGGCGTGCGTGTGCACGACGTAGTTGTCCGCGTAGCTGTCGAAGTTATCCACTTGGTACATATAACTCGTTGAGCATGCTTGTTCGTTTCAGACTTGTGGTTCCGTGGATGAACCGGCACCGGGAGTTTGTTTGCCCAAGGAAGTAGATCCCTGGGGTAGCTGACAAGTTCTTCAGCCAGCTTTGCGTCCACTGCCTCTCGCTTGCGCTTCGCTACGTAGTCAGGGGAATCGGCAACAGCCGTGAAGCCGGACGGGGTAGGAATTGTAGTAGTTGGGGTGGTCCTAGTGATAGTTGAAGTCGTAATAGTGGAAGTTTCTGTCACTGTCTCCGTCCTCATTCTAGTCAACGTGTCTTACATATTCCTGTTGTTAGCGATACTCTGTTTCCATGTACATTAGGATCTAAGTTGTAGAGCTTACCGGTCCTGGTGACGCTAGTTGTGGCTGTAAGCCGTTTATTGGTAACAGTCTTGGTCACGGTCTTCCGGATAGTACTGGTACTAGTAGTTGGCTTTGGTTTGACGGTCGTAGTCTTGGTCGTCTTGCATTGATGAATCCTGACTTCCTCCGTTTTGAAGATCTTGTTCGTTTGGGTGTAAGATGGCACGTTTCGAACACTTTCCGGACCCCAAGTTGTTGCACAGGCTTCCCGAGTAAACGGGGCAGCGCCTTGAACAAAATTGGAAACGCTCAGGGCGTAGACTAAAGCCGTCGAGAGGTGCATGATTCGTGATGCCCCGGTGCTTGTGATTTGGAAGCCCAAGGAGTAGAAAGCGACAAGGGAACGTGTCGAAGAGCTCTAGCTTCTCACATCCGCAAGAAGTCCCGAATAAACGTCAAATCCAAGCGTCCAAGAAACCGCGGACCTATTTATTTAATATACAAGCTATGTAATCACACAGGTAAAGCGCGCCGGATCAGTGATCTTCTCCCACGCGGTTCGTTCGTTGATTGACGCGCTAAATGTGCCAAGAACACCATTGACCCCGAAGCGGATACTCATAGGCTCACTTCATGGTCGAGATCGCTCCTCAAGGCTGTGGCGGATTCCATCCGACAGCTTCTTCAATGAACACTTCAACTTCAAGGCAGCAGCCACCGCGTGTCCTTCTTTTCGCGGCTAAATGTGGTCTGATGAGGATCTCTGCCTGCTTCTCTGGAAGAGGATGCCTCCAGTCAAAGTAGAGGACAAACGGGCGGTAAGACAAAGTTGCCAAAGATACAGCCTTTCTCCAGTCATGATCTGTAGATGCAATCACACGAGAGCGTTGCAGCATTTCTAGTTCCGCCGGTGTCGCGTGGCAAGCTGCTAAATCTTACTACATCAGAACATGGCGCAACATGGGATTCCGAAGCCACCGCTGGGCCATCAAAAAATAAAACGCTTCCTGAATTACAGTTTTGTACATTCCAGGGACAGCTGTCAAAGGGTCGAGACGCTAATAGTGCGTAAGCCCCATTCCAACCCCTTGAGTAGCGTACGTCTAGCACAGCCTATGTGATTCTGAAGCGAGGCAAGATGTGACCTTCATCTTTTCGTTGACCAGAAAGAGCATGATTAATGTTGTTCAAATCAATGACTAATGTCACATTACGTACCCCAAGACATCCAGCCTGACAATCTTCAGTTTTGTATATGAACCTTGCGCAGAACCATACAAGCGACCTTCCTCGTAGTCAAAGACACCGTACCGTGAAATGTTCTGCAGCGACTGACCTTATAGTCCGTCCGAAACGTCGCCCAGTCTTCCAGGTTCCTCTTCAGACACACTGGGAGTAGTACTGGTTGCTGGCCTTGCAAGTGCCCTCGGCGCAACAAGTTGGTCCGGCCCATCCCTGGCCACCACATTGTCCCCACATGGCTGCACAGGTCCCACCACTGCCGCCTCCGCTGGATGGGGGAGGATTGCTGCCACCACTGCTACCACCGCCGCTCCAGACTGCTGGGCCTGGGAAAGGAAAAGACTTATGGCCTCCATAAATAGAGAATTTGGCATATGCATCGCTGTCCTTGTAGGCACCAGGGAATTTAACCAGAGGCCCAGGGGTGCCGTTGCCGCCGTTTGTGACACGGACTTGGACACAGGAGACGTAGTGCTCTGGCTGATTAACATGAGAGCGGTGAATACCTAATACACGTCGTATCAGCTCGGAGCTATATTGAGGAAGGTAATACAGTACGGATCTCTATACTTACCAATATGCTCAAAGCGCATAAGGTACTCTCCACTTGGAGTCCCAACAGGGATCTTAGCGGCGATCCAGTTTCGATCCCATGTGCACCAGGCATTGGTAGTAAAGTCACCGCCATTATTGCACACGCCCTCCTGGAAGATTTTGAACCAGTCGCCGGAGCCGTCGTAGTTCTTAACGTTATCTCCTGGGGCACGAGACATGTAGACAAGACCGGGGCCTGTTCGAACCTGTTAGCATAATCCGCCTCAATCAACATCAGCCATGCTGATATCCCTTCCACAAGTGTGTTGATTTGGACCACATACCTGGGTGTTGCATCGTAGCACCAACGCCGAGGCGGACGCGAACCTCACTACCAGCAGCAGCGGTCAGGACATCAGTGCTGCCAGCCTTGGAAGCTGCGCCCTGATTGCATCGGATATCAGGTCCATCAGCGTGGGAGTTGTCCCGGATGTCTGCGGCCGGGTTGCTAGAGAACTTGATAGGGTTGTACTTGGTAGCACGGGTAAAGTCTCTAATGTACTGAAAGGATCTTCCAGCCTGGCCATTGCTAACGGTGGCATCGAAGAAGTAGTGCGCGGACGCTAAAGGGGCGACGGCTCCCACAAGAATAGTAGAGAGCTTCATGATCGAAAACGGTAAGAAGGTTGGATGAGAAGCACGAGTCTCTCTGGAGTCAGAGTGCTGAAAAAGATGGGAATACTGGCGGCGAATATAGCCTTGATATCTCTGGCCACATGCCGGTCTTTATATACACGAGCAGACTTATCTAAACCTCATGATCTTCTGTTTAAAACTCGCGATAGGAAAGGTGCGTTGCCTCATTTCGGCTCGTCTTCCACATGTCGGTCGCGGGAGGCTGTCCCTCACTGGAGAAATGAGTTTATCACAATTCCACCATATAGACTCATAGAATAAAGTATCTAGCGCATCGGGGAATCTAACGGGTCAGACAATTGTCCGTCCCAAGCGCCAGGGACCTTTGCCCAGCCTGCGGCGGGAGCCTATCAAGGTCCTCCAATCATGTAACGGGCCATGCGCGAGTCTAACACTTACATGCGAATGCAACGTAGAACATGATCCGGAGAAAAAAGAGAACTAACAGAAAGAAGCATAGATTCCGCGAATGAGAAATGGGTTTCCGGAGAGTCGCCCGTAGGGGAATTATAGGGTCAGGTTAGCAAATCTCCGTCGGGTGTGCCGTAGTGGTGGGATGAAGTGAGAAACTCCTCAACATGCTGCATTAATGACAGCAAGTCGCGTGAATCCCTGTCTTCTTTCGAGTCTTCCCTTGAATATTCGCATCGCGTCGTGATAGCTCTAGAACCTGGTTGGTACCAGATTTGTTAATCGGAGGGAAATTGGCCGTTTCGATTTGCTCTTACTGGCTCTGTTTGAAGCCCCCGTTCAAGTCTTCCTGTAATCCACCAATAGTAGCTTCATCACGCCACTGTTTCTTGGCCCAATCCTCGGCTTTGCTCTACAAGCCACACCAAGCCTTGTGGTCTGGTGACCCGTCGACTTCGTTGTGGGGTTTATGCGAATGCCTCTCGCAGGAACCTACAGCGCGCAGCCTATCCTCAAGTTCATGCTCCGCTGCCACCGAACATGCCAAGCATAATCTCAGTACACCCAGAAACCCAACCGTCTACGGCTGATCTGGTTCGGTCCAGCAGCCTCCGTACTCGTCAGCTTACCATCCTTCAGAACCTTCGACTCCGACTCGGATCGAGATACTCTTATGTTCTAATTAGCTTGGAAATTAGTCCGTGGACGCTTCGAATCATACCTCATCCGAGTGCAAGAGTTCTAGGAGAAGGTAAGAAAAGAATAGCGCATTGTATCAGACGGCGCGAAGCTGGAGTACTTGGACGCATTCCAATGTCTTACTGACATGCCTTCTATTTCGGCTTGAACGGCTCAATGTATGATGACTTTGCCTGGGTGCACAGCTTCGTGGCCCATGACAGTAGGGTCTTGAGTGCATGCCCAAGGTTACCGGTTGAACTTAACCCTAACCAGTATCCATGGCACGCGGAAAGGCACTATTCTTAGCCTGGCAGCGACGGTTCCTCTCCATATTCGAGATGTACGTTCAGTGAATGTGTAATAATAACGGCATGGTAGCGTTAGTCTGAGCATCATGAAATGTTCATATCCATATCGCACCAATATGAGTCCAGCTTCTCAGATCTCGAGATGCAAAGATAGAATGTGTGCAATCCCCCGAGCGCCAATTAAAGTCATGTCAAGCATGGATGAAGTAGTACTTAACAACAAAGAGACTAGTGCGTTTCATAAGCATAGGCGAGGCACAGCTCGCTGATGCTATTTAATTGTTCGTTTTAGCCTACAATTTAGTTTTCATGTATTGCTAGTCTTGTTTTTAATATAAAGGAAAATAATATACTTTACGAGCTTAGTTCAGCTAACATACATACATAAATATATTTAAGTGATCAGCACCACCAGTTTACTAACCAATATAGTATCTGACTGTGTATTCTGCCGAGCCGGGAGCAGGAAGCCTTAGGATATATCTATATAAACTTTGATTTATAATCTATAAGAGTATCCTTTATACAGGCAAGCTTGCTAGTATAGAGCACGGAAGATATACATGTCTACAAGTCTTACGTAGATATCATTTGCATACTTAGTTTGAATCCTTGATCGTAATATCGGCGAAGCCTATATCTTGCGTCAATGTCTTGCTATTAGCATCGAATAGAATTTCTTACATCGGAACGTCTCAACGCCGTTGGCAGCAGATAGCAAATCAGGGCATTGGTAATCCTGAGGATCGGGAACGCGCTCGCACGAGCCAAGGGAATTCATGTCCGTGTCATATAGACCATAACTACCCGAATCCTCGTCTTTATACAAGGCTATCATGTGTCAGTATTACCTTCTAATAAAGATTCATATATGCGTACTCATGTGCATCTTCTCATGGGGACCATTGAATAGGTTGTTGTTGTCATCATTGATCTCAAAACGTGTGATGTCCCAGTCAGGAACCGCCTTAGATATGTCGCAGCCATCACACGCAAAACCTCCGTGGGATGCATCGTTATCGTATCCACCAGTTACGGAGATTGAGTGCACGACATCATCACAAGACGGAGGATTGTTGAAGAAGGTGGTGGATACGGTGAGTGCAGGATCGGGGAATTGGTTCTCCGATGATGCGAATATGCTGAAGTCAGCTGCAGCAGGTCGCACCGCCAGAAGCGTAGCAGCAATAGTTCCAGTAGTGAAGTGCATGTTGCGGATATGTGTGAGTGATACTTGCTATTTGGTGTCGATTGTTGAGGGTGTTGAAGACAAAGTTGATGTCAGGACTGAAAGAAAGTAAAGTAGGAGAGGATAGGCGCTAAATACTTCGAGTCCAGGCTCAGGCGCGTAGTACATGATTGATATATGCCGGTCGATCACTCGTGTGATCTGTCGTCATGCGCGAATGCCTTACATCATGATGTCTCGCATCACGAATAAGTCAATGTGTATTCTCCACGATGACGCTCGCATTTACTTAGCTTTCGAGATAGCCCGAATCTCTTAGTGTAGGATTCAAAGGATCGTAGAGGAACTAACTGTGGCCTAACAGTAACCCGTTGTTGATCGCCGACCTTGCGAGATAGGCGCAAACTAGTGAGCTAGAATTGACTAATTAGTTAGCCGTTCCGATCATGACCTGACGGAGGCGGTAGAAGTAGCCCGGACCCGAGATACTAAAATCCGAATCGACAGCAGAAAGATGAAATCCATAGCAGACTCTGGAATGAGGAAGATAGGTTAATGGAATGTTCACAAAGGACGCTATAGTGGAGCTCAGCATTAATGGAAACAATAATCAGACCTATCAGTCAAGGACGAGTATAAGCTCGTATGAATTATATATCAGATTAGAGAGATGCATAAACTATTATTGTCGTATACATTCACTGAGATGAGATGCCGTCGCCGCGCGGCGCTGTCTTCACACGATCCAGACGGAGACGGAGATGGTCGGCAATCCGTGAGCAAAGAGACCTGTGGATACTTGATGTCTCGGGTGCAATGACCGCTGCCTCCGTCGCTTAAGGAGTAAATGCAGTTAACCTTCATACGGGATCCCTCAGTACAGGGTCTAGAATAGCGTCCTAGCGTCGGGTGAAACGGTGTCCGCCCGGCAGGAGGTCGACATCGAGGTCGACGTCCAAGTCGCCCTTGAAGGCATCCGCGTCCTTTGCTGTCTACGCAGCAATCCAAGCCTCCAAGGGGAGCCACTGAAATGAGATGGCGACTTCGAGTTGTAGCAGTTCGAGACGGTGCATGGGACCGCCAGACTTACCGGGTCCACGAGCGAGTAGGCTGTTCTCGAGGAAAGCAAAACCCAAACGTTCAAAGCTCAAAATAGTGGCGGTCACAGCTTGGATCGCTTCTTTGGAGAGCTCGTGAGCTGTTTCGGTACCGAAAAGGGGGTGGAAGGCCCGAGGAGGATGAGGGCCATGGTCATAGCAGGCGGAGAGGATTCTTCCCCCCGCCCCCCGGGCTGTGGAGCGCTTCCATTGCTAGAAGACCTAAGGATCGTCCTACAAGGAACGTTCTCAAAGACACTGATCCGCAGAAAAATAGTGGGCGCCTTTACCTACCTGAGATTCGGAGCCTTGTCCTACAACAAACTACGTCATTTTAGATTCCCGGGATTAATAAACTCCCCTGAAAGTACCTTTGAGATACACTAGGAGATAAGCAAATTTAGAATCATATTACCTACGGTGGTTGACTCAGCAAACCCTCTTGTCTGCTGCATTTAGGGCAGGCATGGGGCGTTCTATTGTGGTTAACAGTAGCCCCAATCTAGGTATCTGCGAATGCTGAATGTGTCTTCCAGCTTCGTTCACAAGTATTAATTATACATGATAGGATTTAAATCACACGATGACGGTGCAAAATTGCAGGCATCTCGAATAATAAAAGCTGTTTGTTTGAAGTTGCTTGTCCGCATGTGCTAATAAAGCCTTCTCATTTCGAACAACTCTATTCCTTTACATGTCCATCGCAGGAATTCAAGACATTCATACCTTTTTCTTTCTTTCTTCCTTCTTTCTCACAATGTTTAACAGGTGGTAGTTGTGGTATTTCGGTCGTTGATGAAGCCTACCGGGTAGCATCCACCAAGTGTCAACGGAAAGGCCCGTGTTTAGAGAAAAATATGCAGAGGCATATCAAGGCGACAATGAGCGAACACGATAAAATATCTGTGGGCTTCGATAGAAGTCTAAAATGCTGCGCGGTAACCGGCGACATTAGGACCTCGGCATCTCGACTTCCAAAGCATCCCGTGACGGCATCCATTGATGAGCCCCGGGGGGCGGGGGGAAGAATCCTCTCCGCCTGCTATGACCATGGCCCTCATCCTCCTCGGGCCTTCCACCCCCTTTTGCCAAAGCTCGTTGCCCTCCCTTCCGAAAGAGCCGTGACAGCAGCGTCAAGCTTGACTCCGGTCGGCAAAGACTCCTTGTGCCTCAGTACCTTATCCTTGTGCTTGGTCCACGTCTGCTTTACGCTGGCGGCGGCGCTCAAAATTAGGATCGCTGGACGGTGTAGCCGACCCGATCCCCGCTGTGGTCATCCTCCATCTTGGAACATTCAATTCCTGGGACCGCCCTAAGTACTTCCTTCTCCACCATTATCAGCTCTTCCAGAAGCCCACGGACTTCTGCACAAGCTGGTGCAGCATCTCCGTTAGCTGACCCCGATGCTGGATCCGGTCTGCTTGTACGAAACGCTGTAGCCGTCCCGGTCGATGCTGCCTCCCGCTGTCGTGTTGAATCGAACGTGGATCCCGTACGTGCGCAACTCGAAGATCCAGTCCATCCCCATCGGTTCCGCCTCTGGCCTGCCTGTCGTCTGCGTCATCGAGCGCTCCATCTTGCCCTATACGATTCTGAACGACGTGCCCTGCGCCTCGTCGCGCGCCTCATCCTCGTCCATCTTCGACTGTCTCTGCTCTTTTGTGGAAGTTATGCGTGCGATCATCTCGTCTTCCGGCTTCAAGTATACTTTGCTGGCCACCAGCATCCGCGCTACCTTGATCACGGCCGGGTAAACGCGCGTGTAGTAAACCACGTCCTCCAACTCACTATCTTCTTGCATCCCTTGTCGTCACATCTCCTTTTATCTCTCTTATCTATCTGTTTTTGCCTCTACTTACCCCTTCTTTTTTTTTCTCTGTCTATCTTTCTCTTTCTATATCCCTTGTTATTCATAAAGCATGCTATTCAGATATCGCAGACATACTCGATACTCATCTCAACACCCTGAGCTATTTGCAATAGTAAGTTGCTCGGAACCAAGGCCGAAGTCATGAGCATAGAGCTATAGATAATACTGTTTTTTTTTTTGGCTCCTAGGCTTACAATAATTCTAATTTTAATTCTCCGTTGTCATATACCTATTTTCTCCTCTCCCGGAAAGTGTCCCTCAAGTAGAGGGCAGATCGCTTCGGTGTCCGCTTCAAGCTTCCACTCTCAAAATCAACATGCACAATTCCGAACTTTGGCTCCAAGCCGGCGGACCATTCTGCGACAAGCACGGTTAGGTTCGAGGGCGTCATGCAGAAGATATAGACTATAGACTTACCAAAGTTATCCATCAAAGTCCATACGTAGTAACCCTGGACATCCACACCATCTTCATAAATGCTACGGGAAATGGCATCTAAGTAGAGACCTAGGTATCGTTCACGAAACTTGTCATCTACAGCCACGTCGACATCTTCCTCACCAGGACATGGGCACCCGTTCTCGGTGACGATTACGGGAAGACCGTATCGTTTCCAGACCCAGTTCATTAACTTCCTGAAACCTTCGGGAGCCACGCGCAGCCACTCAAACTGTGACGCGGGACCAATTTCCACACCGTCCTTGTTGACGGATCTTTCCTCGATGTTGCCTGTCCAGTCATCTTCGGCAGGAGGATCTAACAAAGCGCGTGCAAACTTGGTTGAGTAGTGATTCATGCCGTAAAAGGCATTGATGGGCGCCGTTTCTTTGAGGAGGGCACGCTCTTCCTCTGTGAATTCTGGCAAACGATCGCCAAGATACGACTTCATCGATGAAGGGTAGTCCTTGCCGAGGAAAATAGGGTCTCCGAACCAACCAATATAGAACTCGAGTCTGCGCTGAGCGGCGTCGACATCAGCAGGACTGTCTGAGTAGGGCTCATAAAAGTGGCCGTTGAGCACAATAGAGATGACGCCCTGATGCTTCTTCTGAAAAACTGTAGCATAGAGCTTGGCGACGTGAGCGTGTGCCAAAATCAGCGTATGGCCCACGCGCCACGGCTCACGCTTGGTATCGAACCCGTCATGGACTCGATGTCCTGGGGCGAGGGTGCCGTTGAGATGGCCGAAGATGGAGATGATGTAGGGTTCGTTGAAAGAGATCCATTTCTTGACCCTACCGCCGAAGCGCTCAAAACACACTTGAGCGTAGCGCAGGAAATCAGGCAGGAATTCACCGGGATTGAGAAAGGCTTTGTAGTTATCGTAAAGAGCCTGCGGGGCATCCCAATGGTACAGCGTGACGACAGGCTCGATACCCCGAGCCAGTAGCTTGTCGATGAGGTTGTTGTAGAAGGCAATGCCCTTCTCATTGACGGGAGTGTCACGGCCACCTAGAGGGATAATCCTGGTCCAGGCTATCGAAAAGCGGTAGACATCAACGCCCAGTGAGCTCATGAGGTCAATATCCTCGTCCACGCGGTTATAGTGGTCGCACGCAATGTCGCCGTTCTGCCCATTAGTGCGCGACGGCTCTCGATGGGTGAAGTTGTCCCATATAGATTCTCCCTTGCCATCCTGGGCGGCGGCGCCTTCGACTTGGTACGCAGCGGTAGCGGTGCCCCATTGGAATTCCTTGGGGAGAGGAAGGCTTTCCACGGCGAAATCATGACCTGTGGATTGACTATAGGTGTTAACCAGGTTGCTGGCCTGGAACATGAACTCTTCGTTGGCCATGTTGAAGGGGTTCAACGAAGCCGAGTAGATGTCTACACCAACGTTGACAATGCTGTTTGGAAACGTCGAAGAATAGGGACTGGTTGTTGGAAATGCGGTGCTTCATTTAGAGGATCATGCTTTACGCGACAACTAGCTAGGACCCTGAGACACAGTTGATCGAGAGACCACTCAGTTCAATTCCGACGCCGAGGCGGGATTGAAGTGGACCATGCGTCCCCCGTACGTATCCCTCCTCCACTACTCCGCATAATCTGTTTAAATGACTCGTTCTTCTTGTCGCGTCTTAGTCTTTCTTGATTCCCCGGTTCTCTGTCAATCCCCGGCCATGATCTCCCCTACCCCTCGGGGAAGGTCTGACAACGAGGGGCGCGCTCGGGACAATGATGCACCAAGGCCTGACTTCACTGTGAGCCCTGTTCTCCGACCGACAAAGCCATTCCCGCGCCCCTTAAATACTGACCAAACGCAAAAGAGCTTACCTGCAGAAAGAAGAAAAATACAGATAGATTGACTGAGTTTAATTCCAGCGGCCATGGTTTCGGTAATCGACCTTCAATTCGAGCACTACCATGCACCAAACACTCTGGGTCGTGACGACGAAATACCAAGACTCTCGTGGAAAGTCAACGATCCTGATGGCAACTTCAGGCAGAGCAGTTATGAGATAGAGCTTATCCGGAGGACTCCAGGCCAGGCGGGACCAATGAGCAGCGTCATCCGGTGCACTTCATCAGACTCGGAGCTGGTCCCTTGGCCTGTCGAGAAGCCTCTAGTCTCTCGCGAGAAAGTCAGTATCCGCGTCAAAGTTCATGATGACAAGCAGAAGAATTCATCGCCTTGGAGTGAGCCCGCAACATTTGAGACTGGTCTCTTGGATTGCGCGGTCTGGTCATGCCAGCGAGTCGCCGCTCCTTGGGGTCCTGCCACGGCCACCGCTGGGCCGGGCCCCGAACAGCTATACCGAAAAGTCTTTCACCTGAAGCAGGGAGCTTCTGTCAGCCAAGCTCGTCTGTACATCACGGCTCAAGGCGTTTACGAGGCAGAGCTCAATGGCAAGCGGATTGGAGACTACTTCCTCGCGCCTGGCTGGACAAGCTATGCTGGTAGACTCCAATACCAGACATATGACGCGGCGGCAGCGCTTAAAGCACAGGGCGCCGCCAACTGCCTAGGTGTGCGCGTGGCAGAAGGCTGGTTTTCTGGCCGCATTGGCTTCGATGGAGGGAACAGGAACATCTGGGGGCCTCATACAGCTCTGCTAGCCCAGTTGGAGATTCAATATTCAGATGGCAGTTCTCAAGTTGTCGCAACGGATGGCTCGTGGACTGTTACCAAAGGGCCTATCCGGAAGGCAGAGATATACGACGGAGAGAAGTACGATGCAACGTATGATATCCCGTTATGGTCTTCTGCGGAGGATTCGCGTGATCCTGACGGGCAATGGGAACCTGTCTTGGTCATGGCTCCATTACCCAAGTCAACGAAGCTCGTCGCAGGATACGCAGAGCCTGTTAGGCGCGTAGACGTCATGCAGCCAGTGGAGAAGATCACTACACCGAGCGGCAAGACAATCCTTGATTTTGGTCAGAACCTCGTTGGGTACTTGCGGATCAAGAAGGTGCTTGGATCCCGTGGTCATAGGATCACGCTGCGACATGCCGAGGTTTTGGAGCATAAAGAGCTCTGTACACGACCCCTGCGCATGTGCGACGCTATCGATGAATATACGCTAAAGGGTAGTCCCGAGGGCGAGTGTTATGAGCCAAGGTTTACTTTCCATGGCTTTCGATTTGCACAGATCGATAACTGGCCGGGTGACCTTTCTCTTGATGATGTTGAGGCGGTTGTATGCCACACAGACATGGCCTCCGTTGGAGACTTCACATGCTCTGATCCCCTTCTCAACAAACTCTATCAGAATGTCTGCTGGAGCATGCGAGACAACTTCCTCTCCGTTCCTACGGACTGTCCCCAGCGAGATGAACGGCTGGGCTGGTCTGGTGACCTGGCCGTCTTCGCCCCAACAGCAGGTCTGATCTATGACTGCTACAATATCATCAAGAACTGGCTGATTGACCTGGAGTTCGACCAACATGTTCTAGGCGGGGTGCCACCCATGGTCAGCCCAAATTCTACGCTACCAGATGAGAAATGGTGCAGAAGAGTCCCATGCGCTATATGGCATGATGCGACGATACTGGTTCCCTGGGCTTTGTATCAGGAGACAGGCGATATGCAGATCTTGGCACAACAGTATCAAAGCATGATGACGTGGATGAAGGTCTTGCCCAGGGGTAAAGAGAGGCTGACGCATCTCTGGGACCCAGCACCTTTCCAGCTTGGCGTAAGTTCAGTTTTATTGTTCAAATTGCTTGATAAGCGACTTCTCTAATCATTGCTCAAACTATTTCAGGACTGGCTTGACCCAGCTGCGCCGCCAGATGCACCCTGGAAGGCGGCTACTGATGCAAGAATGATTGCAAACATGTTTCTGATCCAAAGTCTCGGTCTTATGCACAAGATTTCGAAGGTCCTCGGCAAAGATCAAGAAGCAGCAGCCTTTGAGCAAGAGGAACAGGCAGCAAGAGCAGAATTCCACGATGAATATGTGACTCATAACGGACTCATCATATCCGACAGCCAGGCGGCCTATGCTATTGCCATCTGTTTCGGTCTTTTGAAGCCTCATCAACAAGAGTATGCCGCAGCCCGGCTGGTCCGTCTTGTCCGGAAAAATGAGTTCAAGATAGGCACTGGTTTCGCTGGAACACCATACATCTGTGAAGCACTCGCCCTCACGGGTCACACGCAAGTCGCCTATTCTATGCTTCTCGAGAAGGCATGCCCATCATGGCTGTACCCAGTCACTATGGGCGCTACAACTATGTGGGAGAGGTGGGATAGCATGCTACCTGACGGCTCAGTGAACCCGGGCGAGATGACTTCTTTTAACCACTACGCGCTCGGCGCTGTGGCTAAGTTCCTTTACGAGCGGATCGCGGGACTACAGATGCTGGAAGCTGGCTGGAAGAAGATCCGGATCGCACCGGCCATAGGTGGTGAGATTACGAGTGCCACGGCATCGCACGACACGCGCTACGGGGAGATTTCTGTGGCATGGCAAACGGCCTTGATGCAAGACAAGACGCACTCGTTCAGGATTTCTGTTAGGGTTCCCCCCAGAACCTACGCAGAGGTTGTCTTGCCCAGTGGCAGCGGGGTAGACGTCAGGGACGTTGGCGCTGGAGACTGGACGTTTGAGACCACATTTGAGAGAGATTTTGAATGGCCCATGTTGCCGTTGCCACCAAAGTCATGAGACCTGAATAGCACAGTCTAGACTAGGTTCACCTGTCGTCGACCCACCATTCGGTGTTCGCGCGAATGCAAACCGAGAGCAATAGGATCCCTCTTCATTCAGAACCCCTGCAGATTAAATGCCAGTATAGTAGACTGGTTCCTCTTGAACGTCTGTGCTCCCTTGTTTAGTAATATCCTTGGGACGAAGGATTGTTGGTTGTAAACTACAGGGCTGGGCAAGGAAACTCATCACATGTTACAATAATCAAGACGTCGGAAAAGGCTGTCGGGACTGAATACAGGCTTCCTTAATGTACTGAACCATCCGTGATTGTGGATACATGTCCTCTCTTAAATCTGGGGTTATCAGATCAGCGAATCCTATGCATGTGGTTCCATGTACCCCACGAATCGCCTTCCCTGGGCTCCCCGGCTGTAACCGAGTCTCTAGGTCTCTTTGAAATAACGACCCTCTGGCACAATAGACAGGAGCTCATCTTTTCCTGCTCGTGGTCCAGAAAATGAGCAGATCCATGCACGTATACAGCCCAGGGTTCCCCGCATATACGGGGTTGACGTGCAGGAGGCTGTTGGGGTAGAGGCCACCATGATGCTCTTCGGCGAATCGCTAGTTCCCACACTGTGGAGATATTTCATCGACGAAGCGTCGGAAAACGGCGGCGGAATTGCTAAAAGAACCATTTATTCTCCGCTCTTCTCACTCAGCTCTAGTAGTGGGCTAAGGGTGCCCGCTGGGTTCTAGGTCTATCCCTCGCATGCCCTCCCCTCCTCGGACTTGAAAACATGGCTTTTACCACTTGACCTTCAGCACAGGCTAGCTCACGCTTGAGACAGAGCTCTGCACCTCAGACATGGAGTTTGGGCCCATAATATCGCTTCATTCCTGACGCCTCGTTGTTGGACCCCGGACTTTGTCATATCGCGTATTGGCGTGCCGGACACCCTCCCGGGTTCCCCCTCAGACTGACTCCTTGGGAGCTGCGCAGCGGTTGGTATATAAAATTCGACAAACAACCGTGTTTTCCCCATCTTTCCAAGTGTCTTCTTCAGACAGACTGCATTGTCTTTACATCACCACTTCAAACAACATAGACCCCTTTCATCAGACTACCATGCAGACAATGGCGCCCTCCCAAGTGCCCCAAGCTGTCGCAGAGAAGGATCCCGCGGTGAATACTCACCACGAGGAGGACCAGATCGCCAACATAGTTAAACCTCATGAGGTTGTCGCCGATGCTGCTGTCAAGGGACAAGCCACCTCCGGCTATGAGACCTTGACGTTGTGGGAGACCATCAAGACCTTCAAGATTGCTACTGCATACTGCTTTGCTGCAGCGTTCAGTGCCGGTGCCGACGGATATCAGATGGCGTGAGTTCCTCCCCCGAGCGATGAACCCTAACTCCTCTTTCCTACACAACCCCTAGTAACAGCACATAACTGACTTCCTTTCCCCTCCCCTTCCAAATATAGAATGAACGCAAACATCATCGCCAATAAAGGCTTTGTAAACCAGTTCTACACAGACGTCAGCGCCGAGGGCGAGAGGTTCCTGGCCTCGGGAACCATCAGCAGCTGGAGCGCGACACAGAGCTGCGGACAAGTCATGGGCCAGATCGGTATATCCTTTGTCAACGGCCGCTTCGGGCGGAGGCTTGGCATGCTTGTCCTCTGGCTGCTTATCATGACCAGTGTCCTCATTGAGACTTTTGGCCGTGACTGGAAGATATGGCTCGTCGCTAAGCTCTTTGCCGGCCTCGGTGTTGGTGCTCTGCAAGCCACCATCACCAGTTACATCAGCGAGATCGCTCCCGTCCGTATTCGTGGCAGTATGCTTATGCTGTATTCTTTCTGGTGGACCCTGGGATCCTTCTGCACTCATGTGGCCCTGCAGAGCCTCAACCGTCAGAATCCGCTCAACTGGCTTACGCCTATCTATACCCAATGGGCACACGTTGGTATCATGGCTATCATCTATCTTTGCCTGCCCGAATCTCCTGCATGGTGCGCAAGCGTTGGCAAAGAGGAAAAGGCCAAGAAGTGGCTCCGATTTATCCACCGGGATGTTGAAGGCTACGATGTAGAGTATCAATACCAAGTCCTGGCGCTGAACCTCGAGCATGAGCGCCAGATTGCTATCGAGCAGCGCAAGGAGAACTGGTGGGCTATATTCAGGGGTACCGACGGCCGCCGCACACTCACAGCTTTATGGACGATTGTTTCCCAGCAGTTCCTTGGTCTCGCCCTATTCGGCACCTTCGGGACATACTTCTTCCAACAGGCTGGTCTAGCCGATCCCTTCAAGATCAAGGCTATCACAACTTCGTTGCAGATCGTCACCGTGATCGCTGCCGTTTTCCTGGTTGACAAGCTCGGTCGTCGCCTTATGGCCTGCGGTGCGACCACCCTCATGTGGATCTCGTGCCTTATCGTCGGCATCATAGGCGTCGCCCCCGAGACCAAGGCGACCACCTACGTTTTTGTGCTTTTCGCCTGTCTCTGGAACGTCGGTATTGCTGGCAATGGCGCTGCTGGCTGGGGTTACGTTGGAGAGATGTCCTCGCAGCGTCTGCGCCCCTACACCTCTGGCTTCGCCGCCGGTGCCAACTCCATCAGCGGGCTCATCATGTCTGTCCTTACTCCGTACATGGTCAACATGCATCAGTGGAACTGGAGGTACAAGACCGGGTTCTTCTATGCTGGCATTGGTCTTATCTGGGTTGTCGGTATCTGGTTCATTGTGCCCGAAACTGCCGGGTTGGTCTTTCCCTTGCCTCTCTTTGATGGATGTTCTATACTGACATTTCTCTTGCTAGACGCTCTGCTGCCGAGCTGGATGAGCTATTCGAGCGAAAGATCAAGGCCTGGCGCTTCAAGGATACCGAAACCGCCACTCAGCGCCTGATCCAGACTGAGAAGGAGAACGGTCCTGTTCAGGCTTAATAACCGCCAAGCTGAACATCGGTTTCTCCCAATCGATTGGGAAAATCTGGCGCGATTCCAACATGCGGACATACTGTCAGCTCAAGACATAATTCACGTATTTTACATACTGAAACGAAGCCGTAATAGCTTGAAGAAAACTGCTTGTCCCCATCTCTGCTTCACCTTGTCGTAGAGCTTTGAACTTCAGTCTATTTCCGCCCTACACCACCGCAGGGCACTCTGTGGTAGGACTACGATGATTAAAAGAACCATTTCAAATATCCTGAGGTAGAAATATATATCTCTCTATATCTGACTCAACTTCTTCCCTTATGAGAACGTGACTAGTACTCGGGCCAAGTCCCCCATCTCCACTTGGTGTAGGGCCCTTCACATGAGGCGAACCGAAGTTCGGTCAGCTGCGCCTATGGATTGGATTCCTTTCAAAAGTTCTCATCACTGCCCATTTCATGTTTCACCTTGAAAACGGCGAGTGAGCTTACTGTAAAACTTGTAGGGCGAACAGCTTGGGGACTTTTACTACGTGACACTCTTGGCTACATATGGTGCATTGTTGCTGAGCAATTAGGAGTGTTTATTGAGACAGACAATTAATAGTTAAGTTGGACTGTCTTGGGTAGTGTTTCTTTCTTATGTTCCAGACTTGGGTGAAGTGTACTCCACACCATTGATCGTTGTCGTTAGCGTTCCGTTGGCCTCGATAAAGTTAGTCGTCGCGTCCAACTGAATGTGAAACCCGCCAGGGCTGCTCTTTTTCGTGGCAAGGTAGTTGTTCTCCCCGGTCTGGGTGAGTTCGGCATACCAATGGATGAGGTGTGTAAAAGGGGTGACGGACACAGCGGTAACGTTCTCCCAGCCATTGAGAAACTTGGACCCATCGTCGGAGTAGTTGTGGTAAACAGTGATGACGGTGTCCACCCTGTTGGAGTCTGCCTTCCCGGCAAGAGTCACGTCTGCAAAGCCAGAGACCTTGCCCCTCAAAGTGTACTCGCCCACAGGGACTTGCTCGTCCACGGGTGATGGGCTGCCGGGGACGTATGGCGTACCCCACGGGACAAAATCGGAAATGGGTTTTGGTGTAGGCAGATTCAGAGGCTTTCGGCTGGTAAGCTTGGCCAGCATGAGACGGTATGTACGACCACCCTCCGCTGTGGATGGGAAACAAGGCAACGGGTTGGGACCACCGCATGCCGGAGCAATAGCCTTGGCCTGCCAGTACACAATAGCTGTGCCATCTGGACTCCATCTGGGGTCGGCCAGGGCGTTCCACTCCGGGTCATCGATAGTATCGCTGCCAGGCACCCCATTGCCAGGCCCGTTAATCTTTTGCCCGTAGTATCCGTCACGGTCACCATGTCGGTCAAGCAGGTACGGTTGGAAAAACCGGCGAGGCCCGTTGTTGCGAACGCCAGTCGTGATCAATGCGGCGACCATGTCGACCAGGGGCGGTACACCTCGCATGCCAGCGAGGAACATGTGGCGATCAGTAGCCCGGGTATCTAAAATAACCATCCACTCATCGTCTGGTGAGACATCAATAGGGTCCACATACTCGGGATGAGTAGTAAGGCGACGGATCTTGCCAGTCTTGATATTTGCGGCAAAGACATCTGTGTTTCCAGACTCGCGAGGGCTGCCTAGGTACACAACCTCGCCGCCCCTACCGCTGAAGCCTCGCAGCTCGCCAATGGTGATAGCTTCGTCATTGACGAGGATGTTGTCTCCCTTTACTGAGATTGGCTTAATTCCGTCGACATTATCAAGCAGCGTAACGTTAGAAAGATCGTAACGCGCAGCCCGGGGAAGGCCCGATGCTGGATTTGCGTTGAAATGGAGGCGACCCATGTATGCCTTTTGGTTGAGCGACGTGGGTGTGATTATGAAGGAGCTGAAGCCAAGATGCTCATTGTCCGGATGGATGCGCAGTTCGCGCATCGCACCTCCGACTGTATCTTCCTCTGTGCCGGGAGCATCGGTGTTCCAGCGGATGACGTGGATAAGTGTTTCCTCAGGGGTGCACTTTGGGCTAATAAGATCAAACTTGCCGCAGCTGATGACGTTGTTACCGGCTAGAATGCGCTTGCCATCTCCAAATGACTGGGGATAGTCGAGGGCCGTGCTCATCCCAACGCGGTTCTCCGGAGGGATACCACAGGTGATGCACTTCCACGAGTCACCGTTGGGGAATGTTCCTCCGTCCGTTTTGATGAGAATGATTTGCTCGCCGCTGTAAATGCTGGCCGGATGGGGAGCAGTAGGAGCGCCAACGAAGACGACCATGGATATGACATGCTTGCTATCCGGGAGAAACTCGCCAGGCGCCATGATACCGGTGGTCTCGGGGCTCGAACCACCACCAATCTTCGCGATGCAGCCGGTTCCATTGGGGTTGATGTCAATAGTACATGCGCCCGGTGTGTCATCAGCTGAGACGGGAGGCAGAGGCAGCTCAATGACTTGGACGGTCTCGGGCTTGGGAGGCGGAGGAGTTCGGATGCTGGCAGGACTGACTAGCGGCGCTGCCAGTATCAAGAGGGCACTTGGCCAGGTCATTAGGCGGACCATGGTTCGTTGGAAGATGTGACAGAACTGGAAGTGAGCATGTAGATGTGTCCTGATCGTCGAGGCAATCCATTCTCCTGGTGTCCTTGCTGCATCTTTTATAATTGCAAATCGCACGAGGTCCATGATGCGCAGTGATGATACGATGCCCTGTGGTATCCTGACTTCGGCAGTTGACACCAAGCCTCGGCGATCGATGACCCGTCTTGGTCCTATGTTACCCGCCCCTAGGCACAGTATGGCGAAGCGAGACACGTCGGGTTCACTGGCGGAATTGAAGTTGTAGGGATCACTCTCTCAGCTTTCCCCGCATTCTGCAAGTCTGTCCTGCCCGAAGCCGCGCTTCGGTCTGGGGAAGCACGGGGGGTTGAACAAGACAAGCGCTTGCAGACCCCGTCTTTTACCACCCCTGCTCACGAAAGATCATTTCACCCTTTCTCGTATGGAACAGTCTAGTTGCGGGGTCAATTGAGTTCCAGTCTAATGGTCCCTTTGTGGGAAAAGAACCAGGCGACGGAGCTTTAGCTACAGTTTTCTGCGAAAACGAAAGCGAGAACGACTAGTACCCAGAAGCCTTGGCGCCTTCAGAGTGGAGTGGCTAGACGCAGGGCAGAAAGGCTTCGTAAACGCAAGCACAGAAATGTTTGAGTATAAGCTTCTTCATCTTTGATCGTGGGTCAGCGGGACAATGGTGTGATCTACATTTGACTTTAGAACAGTATACAGGTTGATAGGCGCACTTTCGTTGGCACAAGAAATTGATTCCACATACTCTAACTAGTGCCCTTAACAAGCTACCTGAACAAAGATCGGATTTGAAGTCGAACAAATGCGCAGCCTCTCTCCGATTCCACCATCTACCTTAGTCGCAAGTGACTAATCCTTGGAATGTTGCGCATGACTTCAATCACCTGGGCATGTTTTGAGAAGATGCTTATGCAACTTGCTTTCCCTTCTCTGGGAAATTACCCCGGTCATCATCGTCGTACAGTTTCTTGGGCGATTCCTCAAACACTATGGGATCGATACAGTCAGAGGGTTTCGGCTTGATAGCAAGAGGTGTTGGGTATCTTGGTACTTACAATAGGCAAGCTCTTCCAAAGTAGGGCCCTTAGTTTCAGGGTACAGAAAGTATACGATGGTAGCCTCAGCCACCAGCCAAGCCTACCGGTCCATGTCAGTCAGATTCACGAGCAGCTTTTTTGTCACCCTTCACTCACACAGTAGAATAGGTAGAACTTCCAAGCCAGGTCATCAAGGCCAATGGGGTTGACAAAGGCATTGAACGCCGTGCTACCGCGAACGAAGAACTGGAGAATAGCTATTCCCTTGGCGCGATGCACGAATGGGAAGATTTCCATGCTGTACACAAACAGCAGCGGCTGCATGATATTGTACGAAGCATTGTATAGGAATATTAGAGCTACAACAGCAATTGCAGCAGAGTGGCTGCTAGTGTTGGCATAGTATGCACTAACCCCAGTCATGGTCGAGAAGACAGCAATCATGCACGCGAATGAGAAAAGGTACTGCACTCGGCGGCGCAGAATTCGGGTGGCGAACGCGAAAGCTGAGGCAGTGAGGAGACTCCAGCACTGCCAGAGTGGGTTAGCTGGGGGCTATAGCATGGGACAGAAGACTGAGGCCTTACAGAGAGCGAGAGGTTGACGATGTTCTGGGTGCGCTTCTCCACGACGCCAACGGTGGTAAGGACTCTCGCGAGGTAGTAGCTACATAAAGGCAGACGTTAGCAAGTCCGGGGGCACTGGGAAGAAACTGGACCGTAGATGATGCGACGTACGAGACGAGGCCGTTGCCCGACCACTGTGAAAAGACACCCATGCATATGGCAATCAGGACCCTCTTCCTGTTCCCACTTGTCTGCAGCAGCTCGACCCAGCGCCTCTTGGAGTTCTCCAGTTCCAACCTCAGTTGCGTCGAAATCTCGTGGAACTCAGCGTGGACAAACGCGGATTCGCGATCACCTTCCCCATGGTACTTGATCAGGACCTCAAGAGCCTCCTCGTTTCGCTCCTTAAAGAGCAGCCACCGAGGAGACTCGGGAATGAACCAGATGAAGACAATCTGGAACAACGACGGCGCGCACTGCAACGCAGATGGAATGCGCCAGGCCCAGTTGTTCGGTATATTGTAGGTGCCGAGGGTCACACCAGCTGCCAGGATAGACCCGGCGAACCAGGAGACATTGAAGAGACCGGAGATGACAGGACGTTCGCGAGGGTATGTGAGTTCGGCGATGAGTTGTGACGCACCGGACACACAAAAGGGAATACCGGTACCGAGGACTAGTCGAGAGGCGAGGAACATTCCAACTGGGTTTGGTGTTGTTAGTCTTTGAGTTGAAGGCTGCGGAAAGAGCCGAAACGTGATAAGAGATGATGGTTTGAGGGTGGTAAATCTTACTATTAACAGAGCACGTCTGAAGAATTGTGCCAATGACCAAAACGATTGATCCCAGTGTGATGCTGTGCTTGCGGCCGATCCGGTCAATAACCCAAGGAACAACAGGCAGCACCAAGAGGCCGCCTAGGTTGTAAGAAGCGCTAGTGACTCCCAGAAGGGCTCCGTGAGGGTGGTCAAAATCTGCAATTAAGCTCAGTCAACAGTTACCATACATAAGTAGTTTCGAGCCAGAGTGGTAACTTACGGTCTTGCCACGCTTCGACCGCCTGCAGGCCATTCAGAACAGATCCATCGTAGCCGGTAGTCATTTCGACTCCCAGTGCAGCTGGAACAAGGCAGAGGTAGAGAAAGCGCAAATTGGGCTTTCGGTACCATGGTGTGGAGTCAAGGGACATGAGCCGGTTAACCTCAGACTGCTCAGCGATGATAGCAACATCTTCTGGCTTCGACATCGCGACGGTAGAATGCTGTTGCTCCGATAGAATAAATCCAATTTAAAGGCAAGATGCGATCACAGAAATCCCCTGAGCATCGAACAAAGCTGTCAGTCGGGTGGGAGACTGATAACTATGTACTCAGCTTCGGATACGCCACGAAAGGGCTAGAGATGGTCCCAAATCGGCATCAAATGCATATCCGATGCCGGCTAAACTTCTAGCTAGCTGGAGTGGTGTAGGAGCGGACAAGGCTAACATGACGAGATGCAAAAACCTTCAGCATCATGCCAGGGTTGCGGCTCCGATGCAAGCATACAGCCACAACACAATCGCGTAGTGCGGGGAAATGAGGAGGCGGCCGGGGAAACGAAGTTGGGGAACAAGGACGTCGGAAAACACCATCGGCTTTGCGTGGGTCTCCATCCATAGGTCGGTGTGTGGGGAAAGACAAAGGTACTGTTTTATCCGAACCATTTGTATCATCAAGGAGCAATAGGACCGGTCGACTTACTTCAGCCTTTGTCGTGGACTAGACCGTGAATAGATCCTTGATTGTCACACCGCCTGTGAAAGTGCAACTTCGGTATCGCCGTCGCTCGAATGCATCCCTGACTTCCTACGTCTTTACAAGCCTGGAGTTTCTTACCCACGAAACAGATCATGGTAACAGGTCTGTGGCTCTCAATAACTGTTCCAACTCATTTTGTTCTAAATGGTGATGAAGTCGTTCCGTGACTGCATGTGCCATATCTCCTTGCAACAGTTATATTTCTCTTCCTCATGACCAAGTCATCTGGGGAACCTGTTTCAACGGCCGCCATGCTTACAGATCAAGCAAGTCGCACAGTGCATCGAACTCCCTCGGTGATCCAAACCCAGCATCAGATCCACCCGCATCTCTCTCCTCCAGATCCTGCGTGAATCCCAGCAAGAACCGCAACATCCAAGCATCAAGGCGGAACGAGTTATCCTTGCTCTTCAAGCAAGTACTGTGGAATAGTTGAAGTCGGCCGATCGATTTGTGGCTCATTGGCCAGTAGTTGTTCATGGATGAGATGAGTTCAAAGTTACGTTCTAATCGCACCTTGGCGGCCTGTATCTGACCCTCGTCATCGCTGAACAGTAATGTGTGTATCTGAACAGTCGAGGCTAGACAAAGGATGTGTCCGGCTAATGGGTACATGACAGCGGTTTCTGGGTTCTGCTTGGCGTCGTACATGATATCGCATAGGTTCGTGGCATGTTGCTTGCATCTCTCCGCGAACCAAAGCGTTTCGTCTGTTTTTCCCAACCCGTCATCTGCATCCTGAGCCGCATGGAGGTACTGGTAGAAGAGAAGTTGACCTGCGTAGTTGTAGTTGATGTGTAGAATAATGAACATGGGTCCAAGGCCTGCCTCGGTCCAGAAACTCACGTTCTCGGCCGAATACATCAAATCCGGGGTCCGATTGTGAGTCCAGTTATCAAGGGACAGCCCTAAGTCCCGTGTCCTTTTGTGATCGGCGCACTCCGCAGACTTTTGTTGCACCACGTGTGTGTTGAATACAATAATGTCGTAGAGTAGGATGTTTAAGCGCACCATCTGTGCCACAATTGAGCCGGAGATTTCGATGGGTAGAGGCGTGGTTGGTAACTTGACTTCGTGTTCGGGAATTGGCTCATCGTAGTCCAATCCAAGGAACTTCAGCTCCTCTATAGGCAACGGCACATCATCTCGCGGCTTGATAAAGCGTGGTAGTCCGTGAGTCGCTGACGCCCAGGTCTCCATCGCGATAAGGGACCACCAAACTACATGTTCTCGTGTGAACACGTCTTTTTCTAGAATAGAGGTATGTGCCTACGACTTACCTCTCCGATTAATCTCTCTTTCCAGGAAAGACATTGTTGGCATGTTAGGTAGATCGAGCAGAATGGCCATGCGAAAAGCAATCGACTGGTAAACAGATTCAGTCTTGGGGTCTCCTTCCACAGACGCACTCGCTGCAAGAAGGGCGCACGTCTGAATGCTTGTCAAGCATGTTTTTTCGAGGTCCAGAAGCCTTTTCGTCTCATCTCGATAAGGACGGCCTTTATCCCAGCATGGGATTGAGGCGAAAGTAGGGTGGGCCGAGTAGCGTGCTGACAGGCTGGCGACACCAAAGAGCAATATCTTGGGAATAGTTCTGTCTTTGACGCGCGCGATGAAAGTAGGTCGATGAAAGAGGTTATGGAAGGCAATATGCGCATACCGGAAGTAAAGCTCGACCAGCTCCACGCTGAGAGCCTCATCTGGAGCCAATAGCGACGACAGTTGGCGGGCGTTGCTCTGCTCGATGCCAACGTCCAGCGGCTCATAGTTGGGCGGCGCAGCGCGCGGTGCTGATGGAATGTGGTCAACGCTTGCGATGCAGGCGATGCCCCTCCTGATACAGAAGTTGCAGCTAATGCCCGGGCGGGAACGGTCACACTTCTTCCTGCGGTCCCTGTGTTGGATCATGCGTGTTAATAAGGACAGCTCGAGTGGCTCGGGGCCATAACGCTTACCGGCAGGCTATGCATGCGGATAAGGGCCGCATCTCGGTCGAGGGTGACGAAGTCTCTCTTTTACTAGAGAACTAATCTTAGTAAAGAGGCCCAGTGATTTGAAACACCTTGGCTTATGATTGCAATGTTTAGAGCAGGTTCTGAGAAGAAGGCTAGTTTCGGTGTCAGGTTTGCTAAAGACGGTGGATCTTCCCATCGATTGTTCGTAAAATAAGGCCTGCGCATTGTGCGGGGGCCCTCGGTTAACTAGAATGCTCTTAAGGGATCGCCTAAAAGACCAGTACTGTAGAGCAGCTAGAGTGAGGCTAGTACCCTACATAGTTATTTTATTCCTTGTACTTAAAATCAAGCTGATTTAACGCTATTATTACTTATTTATTAATTCTTATATATATAATAAGTTTATATTAAAAGAATTTATAAAATAAGAAATAAAACTTATAAGCTTCATATATGTTTAATCTTATAATTAATGATATAAATATGAGAATAATGTTTCTATTTTCTTGAGGATATTAAACATATAAATAAGATCTTGTAATTACAAGATTTAACTTGTGATTCAGATAAGAATTAACTATTTAACATATCTTCCTTTAATTTATACTTTAATAAATTAGCTAATTAAGTGTATTGATACTTATAATTACTTTGACTAGTCTTTTACCTGCTTATGAGTAATATAAACCTATGTAAGAGACTAAAGCGTATAACAACATAAATATAATAGTGAAGTAGAAATAATTTCATATATATATTATTTCAATCTCTTTTATAGGAACTTACAATATCTCCTCTTTTTCTTCTTGTTTTTATATAACATCAATACTAATGTGTACCTAGTAAGCTTACCAGACCCCGCTGCCCAAGGGTTAGCTATGAGGGCGAGCCTTACCACTTTCTTCTACTTTCTATTCATTTTTTCTACCTCTTCTCACTCTTGTTTATCTCTTTTTCTATCTCTATTTTTAATCTCTCTTTCACGTTCTTTCTCTCTTTTACGTTCTTACTATCTCTTAACTTATCTCTATTACTACATAGAATGACCTTAGCAAGGTAGCTTAGATAGCTTAGGTACCCGAACCCGGACCCAAGCCTCTTTACATTTATATTATTCTATAAGATTCTTTTCTTCCTCTTGCTCTCACGCCCAATGACTATATACAAGACCTCTATCCCTTAGCAGACGCCTCATGCTCTTCAAAATTACCTCGTTTAATAATAGAGACCTCAGGAAACTTTAGGTCTTGAACATCTTGCCACGATTGTCCGCCTTTAACAGTAAATACTCCCTTCATCCAAGAGACTGTGTACCCAACCAAGATTCTTACCATCTGTTCTGGCGCGATTCTGTCTAGCAAGTCCTCATATGAGGCGAGATTTTCCCCAGCCGCCTGAAGTAGTGTCTGTCCATCAGAAAACGTAAAGTGTGTTGCATTCGCAATATCAGCCCAGAGCTTTGGCCCTTCGAGTAGCGTCCACATATCCTCCCAGGAGTCAAAGATGATTCCACGGCTCATAAGTAAAACTGGCTGTGATACTCCACACGTGGAAGGAATCTCCAGCATATTACCATCCCAATTAATCACACCTCGAAGCCGAGTATCCTGCTGTGCAGCGAGCACGGCTGTGATGCCGCCAAGTGAATGTCCCAGCATGGCTATGTGGTTGGTTTCGAAGGGTTTTGGGCCGCGGCTCGGAAAGAGTTCAGCCATAGCCGTGGCGTTGCTAAGCTGGTCCATAATAAGGGACACATCGGCGATACGTAGGTGTAGTCGTGCCAGAATGTTCATCGCACCCTGTATCGTGTCATTATTAACACTTGTATACCCATCACGGTAGGTGATGAAGTTCGTATCACCAGGGTGGTCGATGGTGATCACCGTGAAGCCCTCACTGGCAATTGCGGAGGCCATGAAGTTGTAGTAAAGTCGCGGGATACTGTAACCAGGGGAGAAGAGCAGAATTGGAAACTCTTCTGCTTGTTGGCACCCGTTTTGGTAGCTTCCACCGACCGGGAATTGAGCCTCCCGGAATAAAGGCGTCACATTAAGAGACGTGTCGAGAATTTCTTGGAGGAACGGACCCTGGAAGTCGGCGGTTTTATTGGGCATGTAGGGCACAGGCACTGTCGAGGCGCACCGGTAAGGTTCGAAGATTGAGAGCATCAAACTGCGAGGCGTCGACATTGCGGGATCCGGGTCTTCGCGAGTATTTAATCGCTGAGAGAGCCAGTGGTCAATAAGACGTTGTATTTGCCGGTCGGATGAGGAACGACGTATGCTCCTATTAGGCTAGTGAGCAGTAAAAGGCTCGCCGCGTACGGAGCCCACATCTTCATGAGTACAGATTTTCCACAACAATGCTATGATAGAAGCCGAGTTGCAGGATGTTTCATCAGAGAATGTGAGCGAGAAAGAATAATGCGCTTTGAAAGGTGAGAGGACTGCTCGTAATGTCAATGAGAAAAGCGGCGGTATATAGCAACTTATATACCTCACGAAGGGCAGTAGGAGACCTGTCTCAAGGAAGTTGCATGCTCAGTCACACTGTACCCTAAAATCAACAAGGGTTTATAGTGACGCTTATAACAAAGGCGGCTGAGAGTCGATCAACTCATCATCATGCGCTTGACACGGTAAGCATAGCAAGGGTTCAATGGGGCTGTGGTATTCAGGGTTTTTGGCAGGAGGCTTCAGCGCCGTCTCAGCGCCGTAGGAATCGTGAGACACGACACCTACTTCATCGACCACGGCACAGCAAAGTTGGTGTCTAGGGTAATCATTAGCTTGAGCTTGACTTTTCCTGCACCTCGCTTCAAACAAAGTGACACACGTCTTTCGTGCAAAGCATCTTCGTTACAATAGTACAGAGCTGAAGGCCCGTCCCTCGACCTTGTGGTACTGCAAACACCGAGCATGATGCCCGAGTACCCTGCTACTAGTATTGCTCTTCTTCACTGCCATGATATCCCAAGCGCCTTCTTTTCGCTTCATTGGTCTACGGTTGTCCACCACGGCTAAGGCAAACGATTAAACTTCCTACGGGGTTCTTAAATGCAGAACAGCGGCCTGGCTCACATAATGAGTTCAATATCCAGCAGCCGATGTGTCTGACTCTCAACATGCTTTCGGGACACAGTGCACATGTCCTCTGCACCATGCAGTGCCATCTTGAACCCGATCCAATCAGTGAAGCGTCAAAAGCGAAGAGTGTCACCAAAGTAGTGCGGCAAAGGATACGTACAGGTTGAGTGAGAGATGGATCATATACAGGACAAAAATAAAAGGACATTGTGGAATTGATCAAGGGGTATATAATATTCTACTTGCCTTGAAATTATTATTACATATGTTCGAAGCTTATGCCTCAGGCCTATAAATTATCATTAAATAAGTGTATCCCGAAGTTATGCAATCCGGAACGAAAACACGAAGATAACCACAGTGTAAGCAGTGATCAGCGAGTAGTGAATCTCATGCGCCCAAGCCCCCCAGCCAGTCTGAATTTTCTTGGAGCTGTCCTTGGGGTACGCCACCCCTGTCTTTGGATCTCTGTCTAGCAGTTCCTCCCGATCCGGGCAGGTCGGGGGCGCGATTGCGTATGCGATGGGTGTCCAGCAAGACAGGATGCAAGACAGCCATAGGACAGGCGGCCAACCCGCATGCGTGAGAATACCAACAAGCAAATTCAGGGTGCTCTGGTCTGCCTTAGCCTCAACGTTCCAGTATGTACCGAGAACGACAGCCACTATAGTAAAAGCAATGTAGAGAAGGTGGAGGTAGTACTGGCAATCGATGATAGTGACCTTTAGGCGACGCCACAGGGGCGCGCGGCGTCTAGCATGGCGCTCATCGAGCTCAGCCTTTTGGGAGCCAGATGATGTAAATACTGCGATCCTCCCGCCTAACCAGGAAGGCAGAACGAAAGTACGGATAATAGAAATGGATTGAACTTGGAATCAGGTTAGCATAAGCTTCTCGGATCCGAGCAAAGCTGATGGGGAAACTCACATATTGCCATCCAAAGGACGGCTCTAGACTCGCGCTGCCCAGTAAGATAGCCGCTAGGGAGGTATGTGATGGCCTCGTTTAGGCGATTGACAAAGTGTGATGCAAACCAGGCGCGGATCAGCCACTGAAGCTCTTTATAGTCGCTGAAGGGAACAAGATTGCCGCCAGAAATAAGCACAACGGGCGAGGTAAACATAGAGATCACTAGCGCGACGGTCAGGAGAGAGGCTATGGTGTAAATGAAGCCGCAGAGACGCTGGAAGAACGTCATGTGCTTCACAAGAGGACCCCAGAGGCAGAAGCGGAGCTTCACCGATGTCTGGACAGTGCCGATGGTCTGCCAAACAATCTTAGTTTCTATATTGGACAATAGACATGTGGTTTGCGATGACTTAACCATCGGGTTCTCTGCTTGAGATGACTGGAGAGTGAATCAGGCACGGTGCCGTATTGCAGCGGCTCATGCACAAATGCCATGTTCCAGCCATTGCCAAGAAGCATGCTAGACGTGCACACATCTTCAGCCAGGGATCCAGTTGGAAAGCGACCGATGGCCTCGAGAGCCGCACGGCGCATGACATATCCGGATCCAGTACACCACGCAACTCCAAGGGTGTCTTTCATCGGCTCGGAAACATGAACAAAGAGGTCGAGACTCTGGCAGAGAGGGTCATCTTTCGGGACGTTATAGAACAACTACGAGGCCATGTTAAGTTGAGATGGTATGAGATGAGAACCTGAGAGAATTACTAACCTGAGGGGGACATGCCATACTGCAGTTGGGATCCTGAATCATGTGCGGCAGAATGGCGCGGAGCCAGTCTTTCTCGGGAATCATATCCGCATCCAAAGCAGCAAAGAAGTTAGCTGCACCGCCTGGAAGTCTTTGTGTCTCCTCAAGAGCGTAATTCAGGTTGCCAGCTTTGAAGTGATGTGGCACACCAGGGAACTTGGGCCGGGAGCGGTAGTATAGGTTATCAAAGACCTCAACGGCAGTTCTCTCAGTCTTCTCCCTGAGGGTGTCGGATTTCCCATCATCACAGATAATTACACGGAATCGCGAGCAGGGGTAATCAACGTTACAGGCTGCTTTAGCTGTGTCGAGAACAAGGTCGTCATCTTCTCCACAGCAAGTAATAATAACATCGACTGAGGGGACGTTTTCACCGATGATGCGCAGCTTAGGCCGGCTTCGCATTCCAATAGCGTGTAAGCCCCAGAGGCGGTGCATAAGCATCGGCATGAGGACAATAACCTCGACCATAATGAAAGCCCAGGCCATCCAGTAGGTCTTGCGGGCGTCAATCTCGGCCCGGCGGGTGAAGAGGATACGGAGGACGAAGTACATGATATGGATCGTGATCGTTAGGATAGCTATCGGGCCACTAAGCCGGTATGCCCGACGCTTCCACCGGCTCATGAGCTCCACGTCGTCGTACTTGGCGACACGCTGGATGAGGTAGTCCTCTTGTCTCTCGCTCATGCCCTCACGGACAACAGAGACCGTGCGGCGAAGCTCCCCGCCGGGTCGAATCGAAGGTGCCGGGCCGGCCTTGGAGAACCTACGAGCGTTGAAGCCTGACCATGGTGTATAGAGGTCAGATTTGACGACGACTGTCTCGTTGAAGCCCAGTCCCAGAGGGTTGTCATGAGTCTTGACTGGATCCATGGAACGAACAACGTTGCGAAAGGAGGCTGATGCTCGACCAGCAGCGGCCATGATTGAGTCTCGTCGTGCTGAAGACTGCCGAGGGGCTTTTTCGTCAGAAGACACCTGCAGATCGTCACTTTCGTCCATCATGTTCAAACTCCATCGTCGCGGAGGCTCTGAGGAATCTGGTACTGGTTTGCTTCCAAGGTCCAAGCTGCTTGAACCAGAGCTCCATCGCCCCGAAGGTGGCACAGAGGGTGATTCGATCCAATCAGCCTTCTTGACACCCTGTGTATGAAGTTAGAGATGAGCACAAATCACAAAATGAAGATAATAGAAAACATAGAAGGCTTAAAGTAAGCAGAAATTATGAGTAAAGAAAAGAGGACTAACAGAAGAAGGGCTTCCATTAGCAGTAGATGATAAGAAGGAATTGGAACGGGAGCCCGCGTTCCTAGAACTTTGATGCTCCTCGAGGACGTCGGAGAGTGGCCCCTGTTGAGTCCTCTGACTGTTCTCTGGGACGGTCATCCATGGGAATAAAGGCATCATCGGGGATTCCCGAGTCGCAGACTCAGACGGCCGTGTACGGCCCTGGCTTCTAGGAGGATCTGATGGCTGCATTCTCAAAGCTTAGTAAATAAAACGACCTTGCTTGAGACACCGATTGGAGTTGACCAGGCCCTTGCTGGGCAAACCTTGTGCACTTGCTGTGTTATATAGGTTCTTCAGCCCAGCTGGACGGAAATCTTGCTGAGCTCTTTGTTCTTCTCGGAAGCCAAACCCAGCCCTTGGCTTCAATTCGAGACTCAGCTCGCGGAGTTATCAGCTTCATTTCGATCTAACATCACCCTAGCTAGCCCCGAAGGTTAAGGAAGACTATCTTCCGATGAATCGGGACACATCTAGGCCTTGTCCTCAGTTGTGGCTTATGCATGGACAGATGAAGGAGCGCTTTGCTGGGGCCGCAAAGCCATCCTTGAAAGCGTCGTGGCCGCAAGCACCGGTGATAAGACAGGTCGAGACCAACTAGGCATTTGGCCACAGCAGCCGCTGGATGGCTCCATCTGGCGCTGGGTCTGCACTGCGGAAGACAGGGGCACGGAAAAAGATTGGAGTATACCTCTTTGGATGCTTTACGCCCATCGAGTCCCTACTAGGGAATACAGCCAGGGTCATATCGCTAAATCGAATTCGTCCTCGAGATTATAACTACTTGATGAAGTAAAGGGATCTGTTTGCCACAGCTACCTGCTGTGCGTGAAGGATCCCTGAGGAGTATAAGTGTTCCGTTCATAGAGAGAGACAGAGAGAGAGAGAGAGAGAGAGAGAGTGTGTGTGTGTGTGTGTGTGTGTGTGCGTGTCGACAGACGAACATGCCTTCTCTCACAGGGTTCAGTAAACTGAAGTAAACACCCTCACCAAAGTACTTTCCTATAAAGCCCACATAGGTACTCCGTCTAGAAGCAAGGTCTCGCAGGGCATATCCTTCCTTTCCAAAGCAACCACACCCAGAGTGCTGGTTCCTGACTGGAATGCTGATAACATGACCAAGAGCCCACTTTTGCATGGGTCTGCAATCGGGGTTCTAGGGCGAAATCATGAGGAATGCGCGTCGCCGGCAGTTGTCCACGAACCAATGCTTTGCTTGGTGGACACCAGCGGGTCGCTTGCCGCGGACGACTGTGATCTGATAGACAGGCCCCGTTATCTTGGCTTTGGTTTCATCAGTCTGCGGCTGAATTGCGATGCTCCAATTAGCTGGAGCTCGTGTGCACCCTCTAACGGCGCAGGGGGATCGCCTTAGGTTCTACTAGTTCCCCATGAGATAGGCCTTTTTAGCCAGCCACAAACTGAGCCAAAGCGTGGCCGGAGTCTGTCCCGATTAACGAACAACCACAATGAACATGCATTGTAGCTATTTCGAGCCTCAGATCGACACGGCCTAAGAGCTGTGCTCCAGCTCGGCAGCGCCCGGGTCCGAATGTTTACACCAATAACGGACTTTAGAGGACTCACGGACGCTAGACTACCCAACACTGACTTTAGACTAGTTGATTGCGCAAGCAGTCGTCTCCCTAGGGTGGCTTATCATCATCATCTTACGCGTTCCATAGCACTAGACCGTCAAGATTAAACTTCCTCTCCTGGCTACTTTTCTTTCTTCCCCTGACTCGATCCTGTTGACTTGGGACCATTATCACGCCACCAAAAGAATAAAAGAGGTCACCAACTACAGAGGCCCTTATCAAAAGAGATATCCAACGCCATGCCTTTAGCGAGACGCTGAGAAAGTAAAGGTAGCCCCTGGCACAAGAGGTATGGTCGAAGCTATCCTGTAGTTGTCGCAGTCCTCAGCGCCTCAAGCCCTCGAACGAGTACTCAAATCAACCCCCGAGAAGCCGCCAAAAGACTACCATGATACCCATATCGTGATTCGAGCCTCAGTCCTGATATTTCTAGAGCGTATAACCAACCTCTGATTGAGGTATCACACTTCACAGACCTGTCTATTCGTCAAGTAAACTGGATCTGCGTAGGAAATCAAGTGTGGATTAACCCTTGGAAGTAGCCCCTGGTGATTAACGATATGTTTGTTAAAGACACTCTGGCATCGAGCTAACCGGAACAGTAAATCGATGATGTTATTCAGCTGAGTACTGACGAAGGCGCATGGCGAATGCAAAGGCTGGGGGAGTATTTGGACTAATCCTGCTGAGGATCTCGAAGATTTTGGGTTAGAGGCACTCGTGTAAAAGACATGACGTAAGTCCTGGGCAAAGGATTCCAAAAGATAACGCTGAACAAGGAGGTCTAGACTGACGAAGATGGTGATGCAAGACCGCCCTAGCTCGTATCTACCTCACCCATATTGGACCCTTGATGATTAGGAGAACCTTAGCTGGTCTGGCCTTTATTCTCATGTCCCATCGGCGAGGGAACTAACGAATTGGGCGTACAATAGACGAGACATTTGGTTGTTTTTTGCATGCCAGAATGATTGGAAGGGGCGGCTGAATCTGCATTTTGGGGCTGCTTTTGATATAAAAGGAAAGATCTTCCCACTATCGACGGCGATCCAAAGCCAAGCCACAGGAGCGAGTCTCAGGTTGCATCTTGGGTACTTGGCTCCCGAACAATTGCATTCAAGGACTGAGTACGGTGGCACTTCAAGCGTACTCCGTAAGGTGTGGCGAGCAGACTTTCTCCAAATTTGAGATTTGGCAATCCAGCACTACTGCCCAGCCGGTCATAGCACGAATAGCTATCTAGGTTTAATACAAAGCCTTCTCCCAGAGCTAGCTTTGACTAGTTAAATTATTTAGCTAAAAGTTTGATAGCCGTATCAGCAGGCGTGATTTCTTGCTTTCGCTCACGTCCTTTGGTAATTTATTTAGCGTGATAGCTGGAATTGTTTAGGCTTATCTCCGTGACCCTGTTCCATATATCTATCCAAAAGATAATACGATTCTTTGCAATGTCGGCATTCTGATAATTTGAGAAGCTTCCCAGGCAAGCACTAGAATTACATAGCTTTAGATCTTCGATCAACTTGCTCAGGCGCTAACTTCGTGGCAAAGGGCTTTATACACCCGTTCTCCTCGTTGGGCACGAGGAGACTTGCGGTCACTCGGATCTCGATGAGTCTCTCGCTCCTGTTTACCACCTGCAGAATTAATCAGAATATGCTTTTGTGCTGGACTGTAGCCGAGGCTGATCTAGGCATCACCTTTTGGAAGAGTGATGTGCTGAGGAAAATTCCTGCTGGCTTTGTGGCCTGCATAAAGATATTATTAAGTCTTAACCTCCCTACTACTTGACTTGACCTCAGCTTATTCTGTGGCTAAGCATGTAAAGCTCGAATATCGGGCAGGCGTTTCGAGTTAGCAGCTATATAATAACTTGGATGAACACGCAACCTGAATTAACGCCTTGGCCAAGCGTTCCTTCGCCTCGGGTAGCCAATCTTTACTTCTCCATGCAATGAATCCATCTGGTCGAATCAAAGAAGCGCCTCCGTCTTGAGACCCAAAGAGTCGGTCGAAGTCTCCCTCGTTCTTCTCGCTAGCATCATCCCCGAGTCGAAAAAGGCCATTGCCACCCCAGCAGTCTTTGCTGCGGATGCGACCGGGGCATGCCTTGTTCTTTGTGATGACAACCCACGACCTGCCGAAGTAGTCTAGGGATGATATATCCAAATTCTTCGAGCAAAGGGCGACGTGTGGTGCTCTCGTGCCAGGTTGGCCATTCCGTTCATCTGGCTTCTTGACGATGGCTGATCCATCCGGGCCATCAATAATGATTTTTGAGCGGTAGTAATGCCCAAGTTCCATTCCTAGGTCGTCCTGTATCTCAACATCCTTCCCAGGCCAATTCCTGTTTTCGGCATACTTTCGATAATCCTCTCTTGCAAAGATCTGATCATGGGGGGCATCAGCAAGAGGCCGTCTCTCCTCGTCATATGTTTCCAGTAGCTCCGGTGTAGACTCTCCGTGGACGACTGCTGCAAGCTTCCATGCAATGTTTTGTGCATCTGCAATTCCAGTGTACGCGCCATAACCTCCACGATTGGGGGGCAAAGCATGTGCCGCATCCCCTGCGAGGAAGATACGACCAGAAGAAAACTGATCGGCGACGTGACCCCCAATATCCCAGCGTCCGTTCGTAAAGATCTCAATATCGTCATCGTGAAGATCCTCCCTACCAGAAGCCTTGCGGATGATGTTGCGCTGTGCTGCCTCGTTGCATGTCATGTCGTCGAATGGAGCATCATCGGCATCCTTACACCTTTGATCTTTGAATCGACGCCGCCTGTGCGGAGGAGCTCGATAGTGCGAGTGGTGTAGCCGATGGCACGAGGATGAAGTGAGCTCCCGGCATGGCACTCGATAAGTATGGTAGGAACCCCGTAATGAGAGAGAAACAAGAGCGCAGAAAGGCCGACAAGACTGCCGCCTACAACGACAACTGATGTGTCTTGCGTGATTACCATACTATTTAAGTTCAACGTGCTCCGGTTGAGATGACTGGTGGGTAGAATGAAAACTTAGACGATATGAGATGAGAGTGATTATGAACAATACAAAGATCGGGAGATGCTTGGTCTTTAGGACAATACAATTGTTGTACAATACAACTGTTGGCTCACGAACCGTCACGTCAACAGATCGGAAACATCAAGAAACCGAGCACTGCCGTTGGACTAGTATAGCTTCACCTAGGCTTGTCTGTAAGCCTTCGGGCATTAGAGAAATCCGTGTCTGACAGGTCCACACTCGACAGGAATGTCAATAACCGTGCGATTGGAGCCATCTGTTCGATTCAGACTCTGTCACTCTGAAAGAATTGTGACTAATTGCCGACACTGCTCTCAGTGTATTCTTCAAACTCCTAATACAGCCAGCGAGACAATCTCAATGCGTGGAGTTGCGTTGGAGTGGTCACAGAAGGACACCACTTACACCTTTCTGAAGGGAACCTCGTGGTCGCTTCTGGCCTAGAATCTCCGTAGCTTTACTTCGAGTTCAACCTCTTCTCATATTGTAGTATCTCGCAGCTTTCTTCCTGGTGGCGTCTGGATCGCATTATATATCAGGCGTTGCCATCAGCATTGCCTCTGGCCAACCACGTTGCTCTGCTTGTCGGGCGCGCTATTCCCAGCGTTTGATGACAGGAGAATCAATATTAGCCGTCAAAGAAGACGTGCTACAGACACGTTCCGCATGGGCTGTCTGAGCCTGATTCCCAGATCAACGAAGGGTTCAAGGCGGTTGTTCGCGTGTACTACAGGAAGCTTCTTGTTCTTCCCCTATGCGTCGCGTGAACTTGTATGAAGCGGAGAGTGTGTGCTCGATGGATATGGCCCAAGGCTATTGCAAAGGCGCCATCAGTGACGTCGGTCAGGGTGAATCTCTCGCACTCGTTTTTTTTCTTTGTGTTTTTTTTAAATAAATTTCTTTTCTTATAATATAATTAACGCTCTCTAGTTCTAGCACTTTATGAAAGCATTCCGAGAAAGAAAGACGCTCTAAGACACGACAGCCAGATTTTCTGTGGCTGGGATGGACAGCAGCTCCCAAACATGGTTTGTCCAGCTTTGAAGATGGTTGGTGCCTCTGTGCGCGACATCGGCAATGAATTACATCTACCGCGTCAGTAAGAGGAAGAGGCAAGGCCATGCCGCGAGCTCGGGGTCGTGATGACCTAACATGCTCTCGCGGCTTGCTGGTCGCTGAACTGTCGTAGGCATGGTCGGGCTGGGGAGACTTTGATTGGAATCCAACCCGGGCCATAGCAAAGAAAGACGGTCGACAATTGCGATAGACAGATTTCAGCGGGTCTTCGTCGAGGGGATCCAGGCCGAGGGCGTATTCGACTTTCTTCGAGCCGGCAGGAGTTTGTCCTGAAGCTTCGAGATCGACAGAATCAGATGTCGTGACGCTTCTGTACGCAGATCGGCCGTTCGCGTAAGAGCATGCGAGGATTGAAGACTGTGAGCCTCCTGCATCGCCTGCAGCCTGGGCGGGACGAAGCGGGGGAATCGCATCGTAGGTGGTGGTAGCCGGCATGATTGCCCCATCTGCTATTCACGGCTTCGCGCGCCACGTGTCTCAACCTCAATATAACGCTGGTCATGGAGGTCAATGGGAGAGCAGTAGAGCACAGGTTTAATCACGAAGAGCCTGAGCTACGCCGTTACATGAGCTGCTTCGTCTTGCTATACTCGCTCTAATTATTGCGAGGCTGCCCCAGTTCGTTCGACGCGCGGAGCATGCACTGGCTTCTGCCCAGACACAAAATATGACTGGGGTATAAAACCAAATACGGATCATGAGACGTGAAGAGTACCTAAATTATTAAGATTTCTTGGCAAACTCCGAGCAATTCATGGCGTGAAATCGCCATATATGGACGGTAGAAGGCAGCCGTTGGAAGGCAGGCGGTAGCAGAGAGGCCAAGGGGGTCACTCTGTTCGTTCTGAGAGAAACTTCTGCAAGCACCTTTGGCGTCATCTTAGTTGCTTGAGTGACACCTTGTGAAGGTATTTACAACTCTGACTCTTAGAAGCACTCGCCTAAATGTAGATGGCGACTTCGCGCTACCGTTGCGGGCCAGTCTGATTCAGATGGCCAAAGATGCTGACCAATTCACAAGTCTTCAGCCGGCAACAATGTAATTACACTCTCATTATTCCAGGTACGCAGTTGATTCATTAAGGGAGCCTGTATCGAGGGGAAAATAACTCACAAATCCATCTTATCACACGGTGTCACATCATCAGCCTGTCGGTCCTTATCGCTCTCACTACCACTATGACTGTTCGGTTTCGAAGTGTAGTTCTCAGTCGACGACCATAGGCAGGGGAACTCAACGTCGAACTCGAAGCGAATACCGTAGTAAGGTTGCCCGCTCGCTTGAGACCGCAGTTCCAAGTCCATATACGAGACTGTTGTCTGGTGACGAATTCGCATAGCGCATTGGAGGTGTCTTAACATGTAAACCCACGGGGATGCCCACCTTTCCTCGATGTAATCGCCTTTGCCATGGTTCTTTTCTTAGGGCCGCCATAGGATCGAGACCAGCCTGTACGGTACTGATAGCGGTATTATATAGCACTGTCGGATTTCACAGCTTCTTCTTTTGAGTTCGATGGGGCTTTGACTTTTTGCGGCATCGCGGTGCTAGGGAAGGATGCACTCGAGCTGATCAGCGTTCAAGAATAATTCGCGGTGGAAGAAGACAGTCAAGTAGGTAAATAAAGGAGAGGTTGGAGTAGATTTGGGGTGTTTCACTGGATCCAAGGTCCTACGATTGAGCTCCCATGGATACGGAAGAGCCATGAAGGCAGGACGCGCAGGTAGGATCGCGGGGTGGTCCAGGCCCCGAACCCCGCCCCCGATGACTGGTCTGTCATCGCCAAGGTAGCCGAATGGGGAAATGTTCGGATTTCTCTTGTCAGACAGCACGAGGTAAGTTGGTCATTGGCGATTTGGGCATAGCGTTGGAGGAGGTTGGTGGCAGGCGCCTGGTATTTAAGCCTGAAGCATTCAAAATAATCACGAAAGTTTGTCAAGCTCGTTCTCTTCTTCAGATTGATGCTTGTAGCTGTTGCCGTCGTCCACCATGGCACGAACCATGATCCACAGAGTCGTCAACGGCTCCTCGCCTAGCCGTAAGCCCTCCCTTTCCACCATCAGGACCGTCCCATGCTCTGACTAATAATTGTTTGCAGCAGCCATCGTGGCCAACGGAACCTCATTCGCCCTCAATGGCAAGAATGTCTCGTACCGCTTCCACGTCGATACCTCAACTGGCGAGGTCATCCTCAACCACTTTGGAGGACCCGTAACTGAGGAGCCGGCCGAGGAAATCAGCCCCAACGGTGGCGGCTGGTCCACGCAGATGCACCTCCGCCGTGAGTTCCCTGACCTGGGCCGGGGAGACTTCCGCACGCCAGCCGTGCACATAAAGCAAAGCAAGGGCTATACTGTGAGCGACTTCAAGTACAAGTCATATGAAGTGATTACGGGAAAGCCCTCCTTGCCGGGCCTGCCCAGCACGTTCGGTCGCGAGGACGAGGTCGAGACATTGGTGCTACACCTTTGGGACAGCTATAGCTCCGTCGCGGCGGATCTGTACTATTCTGTATTTCCGAAGCACGATGCCATTGTACGGAGCGTGAAGATCACGAACAAGGGGAGCAGTACCATCAGCGTGGAGAAGTTGGCGAGTTTCAGTGTGGATCTTCCGTATGATGAGTATGAAATGCTGCAATTGCAGGGAGAGTGGACTAGGGAGTGCACGAGGACGCGCAGGAAAGTCGACTACGGACTTCAGGGGTAAGTTAAAGAAGAGCCGAACTGAGACAGAGAAGAGGGTGCGTATACGAAGACGTGATGCTGATGGACTGGATTACAGATTCGGGAGCAACACAGGCTACTCCTCACACTACAATAACCCCTTCGTCTCCCTTGTTACCCCCGAAACCACAGAGTCCCAAGGCGACACCTGGGGCTTCTCTCTAGTCTACACGGGCTCGTTCCAAGTCGAGGTCGAGAAGTCTCCTCAGGGCCTCACCCGCACCCTCATAGGCATGAACCCCAGCCAGCTCTCCTGGCCCCTCAAGCCCGGCGACACCCTGGCTTCCCCAGAGTGTGTGTCCATCTTCTCCTCGGCCGGCATCGGCGACATGTCCCGCAAGTTCCACCGGCTCTACCGCCAGAACCTCATAAAGAGCAAGTTCGTCAACGAGACGCGGCCTGTCCTGCTCAACAGCTGGGAAGGTTTGCATTGTAACTTTGACGAGGACACCATCTACAAGCTCGCTCAAGAGTCAGCAGACCTAGGAGTCAAACTATTCGTTCTGGACGACGGATGGTTTGGTGACAAGTACCCTCGTGTGGACGACCACGCCGGGCTGGGCGACTGGGTCGCCAACCCAAGACGATTTCCCCAGGGGCTGAAGCCGCTAGTGGATAAGATCAGTAACAAGCTGAAGGTGGCAGGGTCGGATCAGCCGCTGCAGTTCGGGCTGTGGTTTGAGCCAGAGATGATCAACAGGAATTCGGTTCTTTACGAGGAGCATCCCGAGTGGGTGCTCCATGCGGGTGAATACCCACGGAGCGAGACTCGGCAACAGCTGGTTCTGAATGCGGCCATGCCTGAGGTTCAAGACTTCATCATCCATTCGGTGGCTACTATCCTGGAGACGTTGCCGGTAACATATGTCAAGTGGGATAACAACAGGGGCATGCATGAGAGTCCTACTCCCGAAAATCACCACGCCTACATGCTGGGCATGTACCGCGTCTTCGAGGAGCTGACCACCAGATTCCCTAACGTTCTCTGGGAAGGCTGTGCCTCGGGCGGTGGCCGTTTCGACGCCGGCATCCTCCAGTACTTTCCACAGATCTGGACCTCTGACAACACCGACGCCCTCGACCGCATTCGCATCCAGTTCGGCACATCCCTCGTCTACCCCTGCTCGTCCATGGGAGCCCACGTCTCCGCCGTCCCCAATGAAGTCACCGGCCGGACTACACCCATCCGCTTCCGCGCCCACGTCGCCATGATGGGTGGCTCTTTCGGGCTTGAGCTTGACCCGGCGCAAATTCCCGCCAATGATAAGGCGCAGATCCCAGACTTGATCCGCTTGGCGGAGAAGATCAACGCCACCGTCATAGGGGGAGATGTCTGGCGGCTGAATCTGCCCGAATCGTCAAACTACCCATCTGCCCTGTTCATCTCTGAGGACGGGACCCAGGCGGTGTTGTTTGTGTTCCAGATCAGGGCGACAACGGTGCACAATTTCCCGTTTCTGAGACTACAGGGGTTGGATTCGCGGGCCATGTACAGGCTTGATGGCGAGAGGACGCTTTCGGGTGCGACGCTGATGAATGGGGGGATACAGTTCCGGTTTGGAACCGACTATGACAGCAAGGTCGTGCTGCTTGAGAGGATAGACGGAGTCGCTGCCTGATGCTGACGGATGCAGTGTTCAGGTTCTTTTCCTCTTCTTGTTCTTCTCCTATGCGTCGAAGAAATGCCCGAAAAGAGGCTTTGAGAGGAGGAATACAATACTCATTATCCAAGGGATAGTCCAATACTTGTACCAACTTGATCACCCGATAGCCCTGCATCGTCCCAAGTAGACGATGGGGTGTTCATATCCAGCAAGCCTAGTTCATCTCTAGACAGCCAGCTCAAGGAGTCGATTGGCTCTTCGGCCTCTGCTGATACATCCACAGCAACAACAGCATTCCGGGTGACCGGTTCTGTCTCCTGTGACGTTTCGAGCCGCAAGTCAATATGCGGGGTTGTGTCTGTGAGTCGTAGGATGCTTTCAGAGTGTTTCAACAGGGCAGGCAAGAGATAGGATGGACAGCCTCGGGCGGTGGCTAGGGCGTCTATAACTGCGCAGAGCAGGTCCCGAGGGCCGATTTCGAAAGATGAGCAGGAGTTCCAGCTCGGTAGCATGGCGCAATCTGCCAGACTGACGCCGATGTTGAACAGCTTTTGTTCCTGAATTATGTTAACCTAAGTTCACTCGTAAGTGCAGAGGTTTTGCACCCACCATGCCAATCCCATGGCAGTCCTTTAATCTCGGGCTCACGGACCCCAGCGCCGACATGATGATCTTGCCGGCATCGATCGGCAGACTCAGCGGCAGTAGCGCGCCCCCAAAGTTGTATGCCGCCGCCGATGACGGCTTCTCCCCTACTGCGAGACGCCACATGGACACCCTCAACCACTGCTGCGTGATGAGCGTGTCGAAGCGCTGACTCGGGATGACACTCTGGTCGGCTTGGATGTTGCACAGCTTGTCATTGATGGTGAGCACGAGCGACAAGTCCTCGAGCCGCTTACTATCGTTGGGGTTATGCCACTCGTAGAGCGACCAGGGGAGGGTCTCGAAGACTCGGATGTGGTTGATGAAGTCGTTCATGACGACGGGGCAATCTGAACCGATGACTCGGGGCTTCATGATGGAGCTGCGAAGCATGACTGAGCGGCGGCATTGGAGGGCAAATGTTCTGTTCGATTGGGTCAGCTGTCACATGCAGAAGCCTTGGCCTTTGGTCAGGTCCACGCGGGAGGTCTTACCGTTCTGTGACAAACAGAAGCCAGAAGACGCGTCGCCTCTTCTCCTGTTCAATATCGGGTAGATGGTGGTATCCTGTCTCGTGAGTCATGTCCAGTGACTGAGCAAGGGAGATGCTCTGATTGAGATAGAACCAAGCATGCCGAGGCTTGTTGAGGTTTCCGTAGCTTGCAAAGAGGAAAAAGGAAGCCAGCAGGGAATCCAGCGACGTGTCGTCGATAGCGCTGTACTGGCGAAGCGACGTTTCGGCAAGGCTGACAAGGATCTCGCCCGTCAGCTCCGGCTCCAGCGGCATATCTACCATATCTACCTCTACCTGTGGTGGTCCTTGGCTGATTGATGCATGGTCCATCCTGAGCTGCATCCTAGTGGCGGCACAGAGCGCAAGAATGAGTGCGTATCGTGAGGGCGGCAGCCCTTCCAGCCGGGCTGCGTCAGCGAGGAGCTCGTCGCCGTCGACGACGGGCATGATGGGGAACAGGAGTTTGAGGAAGAGCTGGATATGGGCGATGAGTGACATGGATAGCATTCCGGCTTGGCCTTGGCCTTGAACCGCTCTCTCCGGCAGTTGATAATGACTTGAAGAGGAGGACGCTGTGCTAAAGGCGGCGGCGTCGTCGTCGTCGTTGTCATGCTGGGCGATGCCCTGTGACTGTGACTGTGTCGTTGTCGGTGTCGGTGGATGATGATCCTCGTCGGGACTGCAGCTGCTGCCCGCGAACCGGGACGGCGCCGCATCATCCCGGGTCATGGTTATGATCTGAAAGAGACTCTTGCTGCCAGAGTCGGCCACCCCCCGCCGCAGCTGCGACTGCCTGCGTCCCTGGCCGCTCTTGGCGCCTTTGCGGCGAATGGTGTGCAGGTACTGGCACCGTAGCCCGCCGGCGTGGCAGTTCTCGCATGGTTGGCGGCGATTGCATTTGACCTTGCGGAACCGGCAGCTGTCGCACGCTTGGCGAGGCTCAGACTCATCCCGGTTGCCGGCCATGTTGAGGCTGAGTTGACTGTCTGTATCGGTGCCCGGACTGAGAGTTGGGAATGATTGTCAATCGGAGGAGATGAAGTCTGTTCGGCACCAAGTTCCAGCAAAAGCGGCCAAAGATCCTCATGCCAATCAATAGTCAAGTCAGCTGCCCTTCGCCCAATGGGGATCCCCTCCTAATTTTGCACTATACCTCCTGATCGATAGGCCTAGGGTGAACATAACGTACCATACCATGCCAGACTCGAGCCCATATGACCGCCTAAAAAAGCCTCAACGTCGGCCCGAGACAACAGTTGCCCCGCTAATTGCTCACAGCACAGCGCTTGACGAGGGGGTAATAACGGTGATAACCTGGGGGCTTGTCTTGGGTTGTCTTGTCTTGTTTTTTAGGTTTTCTATCAAATCCGGGGTTATGCCCAATGGGGTAATGTTCGGGTTTCCCGCGATCCTGGGGAACTCCGGATCATTCCCCGTGGGGAAGTGACTGCACATGGACGGCAATGGGCGGTAGAGAATCCCCAAGAGCTTCAGTATACATATATAGAGGGCCTTGGAACGACCGAAAAAAAAAATGGGAGAAGGGGTCTGAACAAGTGTCCAAACCTGCAGATCATCGCCACTGCTCAACAGCAGCCAAACCATAACCATGGCCAAAGACCTCTCTGGTACAGAACCCACCACTATGCACGCGGAAGCGCACGACATCGAGGCCGTCAAGCAATCAGTAGGCCAGGAAACTACAGACAATGCCCGTCTGGGCGCCGAGGAAGAGCACAACCTCCCTCCCCTCCAAGCCGTCCGCAAGTATCCCCATACTATCTTCTGGTGCCTCATGGTGTCCATGTGCGTCATCATGGAAGGCTACGACACCAACCTCATCAGCAACTTCTACGCATACCCTGCTTTCGCCAAGAAGTACGGCCACTGGAACGAGGCCACGGGCAACTACCAGCTCACAGCGCCCTGGCAGGCCGGACTCAGCAATGCAGCTGGAGTGGGAGCCTTCTTCGGCACCCTGCTCAACGGCGTCCTTGTGGCAAGGTTCGGGCATATCAGAGTTCTTATTGGGGCGCTGATTGCCCTCAGCTGCTTCATCTTCATCATCTTCTTCGCTCCCGACACCACCGTGCTGCTCGTCGGCCAGATTTTCTGTGGCCTCCCCTGGGGCATCTTCGCCACGACCGCTCCGGCATACGCCTCCGAGGTCCTACCCATGACTCTTCGTGTATATATGACCTCTTGGACCAATATGTGCTTCATCATTGGCCAGCTCATCTCTGCGGGAGTCATGGCTGGCCTAGTGAACAACCCGACCAAGTGGGCTTACCGCATCCCCTTCGCCATACAATGGTTCTGGCCCGTGATACTCGTCCCGGTCTTGTGCTTCGCCCCAAGCACACCCTGGCACCTTGTCAGAATGGGACGGCCCGAGGCCGCTATGGAGTCTTTGAAGAGACTAAGGCCCAAGGCCACCGAGCAGGAGCTCCGCGATACACTTGGACTCATCGTCTATACCAACGACCTGGAGGAGCAGCTCTCAGTCGGTACTTCCTACATGGACTGCTTCAAGGGCTTTGAACTACGCAGAACGGAGATCGCCTGCGTTGTCTTTGCGGGTCAGGTCCTGTCCGGCTCTAGCTTTGCCTACAACTCGACGTACTTCTTTCAGCAGGTCGGCCTCGACTCGACAACTACATACCACCTCAATGTTGGTGGTAATAGCTTGGCTCTCTTTGGAACCATCATTTCATGGACTTGCATCATGCCCTACGTTGGAAGACGCCCCAACTACCTCTGTGGCATGTTCGCCATGGCTGTCGTCCTCTTCGTCATCGGGGCCCTCAACTCAAAGACGGAGAAACACTCTATCGGCATGGCCCAAGCCGTGTTGACCCTCGTCTGGACCTTTATCTTCCAGCTGTCAGCCGGTCAGCTCGGTTGGGCGCTTCCCGCCGAAATGGGCTCAACTCGTCTGCGCCAAAAGACCATCTGCCTCGCCCGCAACGCGTACGCGATTGCCAGCATCGTCTCAGGAGTCCTGCAGCCGTACTTTATGAACCCTACAAAGTGGAATCTCAAGGGTTACACCGGGTTCTTCTGGGGCAGCACTGCTTTCGTGGTCTTCGTCTGGGGGTACTTCCGTCTGCCAGAGACCAAAGACCGGACATTCGAGGAGCTGGATCTGCTGTTTGCGAAAAGGGTATCTGCTCGCAAGTTCAGCTCGTACGAGATTGAGGCATTTGGCAACGAGCACGCTATGCTTGACAAGGTGCAGACCGAAAGGTCGATGGCATAGATGTACTCAAAGTTAGGACGCAAGGGGGGCGGGTACTGCGCTTCTTACCATCCGATATGTCTAGCTTTGACCTAGATTGGGATTCAGGCGGTCGAGAACAGAGACTCTGACTTCGCCGCGCGTCATGAACAAATACACATATCTTCTATGCACTTACGAACTGTATATTCTGAATGTCTATTATCTGAGAGGTTTGGTGGGATTTCCATGGGAAGGGAGAGTGCAGCGGAAGGGGCGATATGAGGGACATGACTTCCTCGAGAGAATAGTCATAGACTATTCATCTCAGCGCCTCCCCATCAACATGTATGCGCTAAAGTTGTCTCAGATGGAGACCTGCAAAAATTCGGGAGAGTTGGTCAACTGCTGCGAGGCGACACACGATGAATGGATAGGTTTCGATGCGTATGACGTTGTTCGCAACGCACCGTGCGCCTTCCCCAGGAATCATCCCTGGCTGCCAATGGAGGACTGCACAAGGGTGATTGCCTTCTTCACCAGCTCGCGATCGTCCTTGAATGTTAACCGCTCCAGAGCAGTGTCGTACGTCTGCAATTCCACGACGAAATTGTAGTCTTCATGCTGGTCTACAGGCTCGCCCTCATTAACGGCAGCCACATACCACCATATCATCTTGATTTCATCCTCTCTGACGCGTCGTGTTTGCACCGCGAAGGGCTCGCAGGAAGCTTCAAACAATCGGGCCACATCCGGAAGATGCTCTGTTCCGGTAGCGGGGCAAAGTCGTGAGACCAAGTTCACAGGAAGCAAGCGGCATCGAAACCCCGTCTCTTCGGTAGTCTCGCGGATGGCTGTGGTTCAGCAAGACTCGTCCAAATTACGACGGCCTTTGGGAAGGATGTACTCGTCGCGGTCGAGTAGATGAAGGATGCAGATCTCGCGCGTCGAGAGACGGAAAAGAACTGTGCCAGCGCTTTCCACGAACTTCTCCGCTGCGTGCATGTCCGTTTCGAATCGAGAAGTCGCCCTTGCTGTACGCCAGTCTAGCGCACCGATCGTCGTTAGTGAGATCTGATTCAATTTCACCAAACCTCGTGGGTCGCGGTATGCATGAAATGTGGGGGGTTTTACCTGAGCGAGCGTCCCGAGCGGTGTTGGTGCTGTGGGTGGCAGAGAGATGAATCCCATCGAGAGGGTTTCGATGGCACTGTCAGGCGGTCAGGTCCTTAAAGGTGACTGTGGGCAGAAGATGAGAGACCTTGGGCAGAGGCAGGAGGCACGCGAAGCATTGGGAGATTTGACGTTTCCTTACTATGCAGACACTGTGCGGCAGTGCGAGTATGGCAATATGGTGATACCTTTTGGACGGACGGCTGTTGAAACTTGCAAGAGCCAGCCGGTCCAGGGTCGGTACCTGCCTTTTTCCTGGCGTTTGAGACGAGGGCTCGATGGCTTGCAGGGCAGGCACCACGCGGTCGGTTTTACCGTGTGTGGTGTTGGGAAGGAAACGCGACGTTTGGCAGCCCCGCATGCACTGCCGGCATATCCCAAACCCGCACCCGCAGATGCGACGAGACAGGAATCAGCCGCTAAAAACTCACGTCCCAAGAGCGAAACGGTCAAAGATGTATTCCAGCTTTAGTGTCGTCGTTCTTGAAAATTTGCAACAAAAGCCAAGTGCGGTACACACACTCCTGTCACTAACATGGGAAAGTGGGCTGCATCACCGCTGTGTACGAAGTCATGTCTACGATGAATGGTGACGTGCAGTAGCGCGCGCGACAGGATCAGAGTGGAGCATATGCCAGATGCTGTATTCCGAGCAGGATGCAGATTGCTGGAGTAGGTAATGATGTAGGCGAGAACTTACTCATTCGTTAATATGGCTGTAAATATACATAATGAGGAAAAGCAAGTTCTGTCTCTATATCTCTCCCAGCCGCGACCATCAACGTTTACATCGGACCTGCATGATCTTGGAACGCTCAACCATTCCGCCGCGGCCGGAGTATACACGCCCGCGATCAGGTAGTTGAGTTCGCGGGGAACCTCAGATACGCCGGTGAATTAGGTCTGATACACCGGTGCAAATGTGGAAATGGCCGGTGGTCTATATCTCTCCACCGGATAAAAGAGCGAACTATCAGAGATTACGACAGAATGATCCGAAAGTATCTTAGCTTGATATATGCTTTTATTTCATCCTGTTAGCCTTTAATAACCTTTAAGAAAGCTGGCGTAATGTATGAGTGATCGAGTGTCCCTGAGTGTGTCTACTGTCTGGGACCGACAGCTGAAGTGGTGGATCCAAGAACTGACCTTATTTATCCGGTCCCTTGGCTCGTCGCATCGAGGATTCTCATCACTTGACCATCTCATCATTTGAGCACCAGCATTCTTGACCGAAACATGGGTTCTATTTCCGTTCTCCAGCCGGAGCGCGCAAGGATTGGGGATGAGGGTCTTGAGATATGCCGAATGGTCAATGGTTTGTGGCAACGTGCCGACATAAGCACTTCGCAGAGCGACATTATCACAGCTGCGGATATCATGAATAAAACGTGAGATCCATCTCCAGCATTGACTCCATGCCGTACTGACTCGACTCAGTTCGTTGCTTGGCTTTGATACTTGGGATATGGCGGATCACTACGGAGACGCAGGTAAGCAGATCCATGAATGGGAAACAACTGTTCAGCGCTGCCGTGCCGGCCACTCCATGCTGATTAAAGGACCGACGGGAAAGAATTAATCCTTGGACAGCACAACTCTGCGCAAAAATCTACAAAGAAAGTCGCATTCACCAAATGGTGTCCTCAGGAAAACGGGGATGTGTCGTACGAGACAGCAAAGGCTGCAGTCGACCTCGCGCTGAAGAGAATGAGCTCGGACAAGATTGACCTCATGCAATGTATGCCGCCTTGAGACGATATCATGTGCCTCTTTGCTGACCTCAAAGTACAGACCACATCTGGGACTATGCGGACGACACGTATTTGCACAATCTGCATCACTTGCGAATCCTCAAGAAAGAGGGCAAGATTGGGTTAATCGGCCTTACAAACACAGACGCAGCCCACCTTCAGCTTCTCCTTGATTCTGGATTCCCAATTGCGACCAACCAAGTTTCAACAAATGTCATCGACAGACGTCTTACGCGTGGCCGCCTCAATGAGCTCTGTACGGAGCGCAACGTCGGTATCCTCGCATACGGGACCCTACTCGGTGGCTTCATCAGTGAGAAATGGCTCGGACAGCCGGAACCAGTAGCCCTCGAAGACCTAAACTGGAGCCTTCGGAAGTACCTCCGATTCATTCACGCGGCTGGTGGTTGGCAGATCTTCCAAGGAGTCCTGCAGGCTCTGCAAGTCGTGGCACAAAGGCACCATGTTGAGATCCCAGCGATTGCAACTCGCTACGTTCTCGATATTCCGTCCGTCAAGGCCGTGATTGTGGGTTCGCGGCTCTCTGCCGACTCAGAGCGGTACATCGAGCGGAATATGCAGGTCTTCCAAGTCAGGTTAACCAAGGAGGACATAGATGTTATCCACAAAGCACAAGAGCCGTTGCGTGATATTCCGGGAGACTGCGGTGATGAGTATCGAAGGGCACCATTTCTGACCACTACGGGTGATACCTCACAGCACATCAAGCCGCTTGGCAATCTGAATGGAGTCCGGGAAGCTATAGCTGCTGGGAAACGGGTTGAGCTCTCATCCGGCAGCAAGTGGGAGCCGATTGCTGTGAGTAGTTCTCATAATACGACGTCGCATGTTGGAAGCCCCTCTTACTCACAAGCTCTTAGGGTTACTGTCGTGCCGTTCGGACGGGAAACCTGATACGCATATCTGGAACGACCGCCAACTCTCCAATGACAAGTATATTGCCAGCTGTTGGTGGGAGATCGGCAAGGAGTCAGACTGTACATATCTTGGATATCATCACTCGCGCTCTTAAAGCGCTCGACTCTTCGCTTTCAGACGTGGTCAGAACGCGCATCATGGTTCGGGATGCGCGTCTTTGTGAGGAAGTAAGCCGCGCTCACGGCTGGGCATTTCACTGTGCTGGCGTGCTGCCGGCGAATACATTGGTTACGGCTGGCTTGATCGGCGATGAGATGCTCGTCGAGATTGAAGCCGAGGCTGAAGTCGGGACAAGCACTGCCGGCGTGCTCAAAGTTTAAATAGAAAGAGAGACGTACAAAGGCAAACGACGTTTATACAACGAATCAGATCGGTACAAAGTTGCCATCGCTCAAGTCGAACCCTGACTGTGTGAATAGTGTCGTCCAATCTTGGTTCAAGAACGCCCACTCTTCTGGCGATGTCGTAAGGCCATGCATATCATCCACCTGGAAAGACATTAGATGCGACTCCGTTGCGGAGTCAACATCTCCTGCTGGGATGTTCCCGTTATTTCCTGTGACCGAGGTTCCCAGATCGCTTTCGACATGGGGTTGCTGTCTCAGGTCCTCTGCACCCACGCAGGGCTGTCGTGCTTGGCGTTCTTTTGCCAGTCGGCGTCGACACGCACGACCATAGTCTTTGACAATGTAATCTAGGAATTTGGCTTGCAGTGCACAGGCAAATGAGTTCGGTGTTGACTGTAGGCTGAAAACACTCTGGGCCCCTCGGATCACTTCGATAGCGCTTCTTTCGTACTCTTTCCTCGTCTCAGGGTCAACCGAGAGGAGAAGCTATGCGCCGTGAGTTTCAGCAAGTCCATAGTTATGCAGTCTTTGAAGACTCGAGATGCAGCATACCTTGATCAGGAACCCAGCTGCGTATGCTGTCATCGCATGCACAGAGTCATGCGCAAAGCTTAGAAGAGGAGAAAGCGTGGGTTGTGCGACGAGCTCAAGCATGTGGGTAGCACTGAGATAGGTAATTCGAAACGCTTCTGTATCAGCCATCGATACTTCGCCAGGCTTGGAGATAGTTGCCTGTAGGGGGTAAGAGTGAAGGCTCAATAGAAGATGGGTTCCAAAGAAGTCGACTATGAACGGTTGGCATAGCTCTGTTTCCTGTCAGCATTGAGTTGTACCACAGTTCAGGTGTCTCACTCACCCTTATCCGCTGTGACCCTCAGCCAATGCCGCCTCCAGGCTTCTGTCTGTGAGCTGAGCGTGCTGAGCATCAAATCTAGGCGATCAGATTCGACGGCTGCGGCGGATGGCTTGTGGGGGTTGAACGCGTCTACAAGATCGGCAGAAGCAAGACGCAGAGTGACCAACGCCGCGAGCGTGGCATCATTCGGATTAGCATATGGCTTCCTATACCATGTATTGACCGAGGCAATCAGATCATTGCACTCGATCATCCACGGTTTTCCAGTCTGCATGCTCATACTAAGAACAGCTTTCTGTTAGCCAAAATCTGCTTCGAACTAGATGATATTACCAACGTTCTGATTTCTTGTTGTCAGCTTACCTCCTGTCGTAGACAAATAAGATGAACCAAGTCCGCTCAATGTTGCGCCTCTCTCGGGCCTTCCGGACAAACAATTGCTCTTTGTGGATTTCGTGTCCAGGTTCCATGTCATATTCACCTACAGTCTCTCTTTCTGGCTTCAGCTTATGCCATCCAAGTTCCAGACAGAGGCGGATCACGTATCCCATCATCGACCATGATCGCGTGTCTTCCGGCTCCTTCCAGTATGTGCTAAGAGCAATAGCCTGGATAACCTCGATCGACTTGAGGCCGCTAGCAAGTGCCTCGCTGTAGAGCTTTTCGGAGTATACATGCAGCTTATGGTATATAGTTTGGTTGAATACTTTGGCTGCTGCCCTCAGGATCGCCGACAAGAGAAACGCAGATCTCTCGCGAATGTATTGGAACGTATGTAGGCCCGATGAGTCAAGAAGACATACAAAGGGGTTCAAACTCTTCATAAACCTGTGGCGCATGAGTATACTGGGTTTTATGTAAGATCAAGAGTGGTCTCATACCCTTCAAACAATGAGGTGGCAATATGGTAGGGGACAATGCCACTGATGACTGGATCCCCTGCACAGGGATTACCAAGTGGTTCGACCTCGTTCTGGCTTTGTAGCGTATCACCGCGAATGCTTAGTATGTTACGAAGTGAAGACTTGTCTTTGCTGGTTTGCCGCCCGAGTAGCGAGTCTGGCTGCAAACCAATATTAGACGACCAAAAGTCTTGCCCGTCTTGCCCGTCTTGCTCGTGCTGGTTCGGATCTTCGTCTTCGCCTCCATCCCCATCCGCTTTTTCATCCATGATGAATGCTTGGGAGTCCTCGAAAATAGCTTCCCTCCGACACAATTGCCTCTGGTCATCTTTTCTACTGCCTTGAACGGCGCCTCTGTCTCCTTTCTGACCTGAATGACGTGTCTTGTCTCGAAGGGAACGTGCTGGACCAGCATAGGCCGCAGATTTAGGAGATGATACTCCACAGTTGCCCAGACTTCTGTCGTCAGCATCTAATGGAACACTAACGAGTACTGAAATGACGCAAGATTACAATACAGAACATACACTTGCGACTTACGACCGCGCTTCTTCGGTTCTTCGAAGACACAATCAGTACGCCGTCGATGACAGCGCTGGCAAGCCTCACTTCCGGCGGCCAAGTGGCACCTCATCTTCACTCTCCGGCAGGACAAGCAAGCCTGGCCTGCAACCGCCTTATCGGGTGTGCCTGGGATCGGACTGCCCGGCGCCGCTGCGTCCACTCCGGGTGTTTGTCGCATGGCTCGAGTGATACTGGCTTACACTTCCTGCGATGCACTACTGTGATGCGATGGAACACCGGGAGATGACAGAAGTCCGAAGATGCGGCCGGTCGCAACAGGTGGAATTTATCAAAAGGGCCATCAATTTGACCGGCGGGAATTGGCCGGTGCCGGCTGTTTGACTTCGCGCTATCAGCGAATCCGCCCCCTTCGCGTTACTGTTATCTCTGCTTCCCCGCAGCATAGCGACGCTACGGAATAGGCGTCGTACCCTGAACATAGTCTCGACGTTGATACGACTCCGATGTGATGGATGCTAATATTCGTGCTAGATAAAGGCACACATATCGGGGGCCTATCATCTGGCTGACCATTCATGTCTCGTTCTGAAGTCTTTTTATTGCAGGGAGGCTGTCGTGCTGTCACCTCTTATAAAGCTGCTTAGCCACGTCGCTGTGAGGAAGGGTCTCACACCACAGTCGTAGGCAAACGACCAAAACTTGGAAGACATCGTCCTGAGCTGATTCATTGACTCTCCGACCTTGTACACTGTCAGCTCGGGTCCCCTGACTAGGGCCTCCCACTACAACAGCAATTGGGTTCTCTAGTCTATTCCAGCAACAAACTGCGACCTTACAGCATCTCGTTGGATATCGACTGCAGGTTTAACCTCTTTTAGCAAGACGATAAGTCATCATGGCTCTCGAGAAGGCGATGGACGCGGTCGAGGCTCTGGACAGTAGTTCTGCTTCGGCAGAGCTAGGACGCAGTTCGAGTCATCAAGACGGCACCGGTATGAAGAGAGATCTTGAGCGAAGGCATGTGAATATGATTGCCCTGGCAGGCATGATCGTAAGTGACAATCACAGGTCTCACGACGTTCTTTGTTCAACGAGTCCTCCCCCTTTGCTGACATATCTATGAAGGGGACCGGTTTGTTTCTCGCTGCGGGCAATGCGATTGCACTCGCTGGGCCCGTTGGTGCGCTTTTGGGCTATATTTTCATGAGCTTGCTCACGGCTTCTATCGCGCTCACTGTCGCTGAGATGTCTGCCTTCAACCCCGTCACAGGAGGCTTTATTAGACATGCTACCAAGTTCGTCCAACCGGCCTTCGGTGCCGCTACTGGGTGGCAGTACTGTGCGTACATCTTGCCTTCGTGATCCGCAATCTCTACGGAAAGGAGCTTTTTTTGAACCACAAGTGTCAACCATACTAATTTCCTTTACTGCAGGGTACATGTTGGCTGTAACTGGTCCAGCTGAGCTCTCTGCTGCGGCAACCCTCATCGAATTCTGGCATCCGAATGTCAGTCCTGCTGTCTGGTACACGATTTATATTGTCGTGATTGTCATATTAAACTTTTGCGGAGTCCGCGTCTATGGAGAGGTCCGTTGAATCCCACCACAAGTATGAAGGGATGAACGTCTAACAAAATCCTTGATAGTCTGAAGTATTCTTCTCGATGATCAAGATTCTCCTTGTCGTCGGCCTGATCGTTGCTGGTATCGTCGTGAACTGCGGCGGCTCTCCTCAGGGTGAATACATCGGGTTCCGCTATTGGAAAGACCCGGGTCCATTCAATGCATACCTCGTGTCTGGGTCGACGGGCCAGTTCTTAGGCTTCTTCAGCTCTCTTATATCGGCCGCGTATGCATTCTGCAACATCCAGGTCACTGCCCTGGCCGCAGCTGAGACAAAGAACCCGCGCAAGCTGATCCCGGACGCTCTGAAGATGACATTTTGGCGAATTATTATATTTTATGTGGTTAGCATCTTCGTTGTCGGAACACTCGTGTAAGTTGACTGCCGACATCTGCAACATACCTTCGCTATCCATGTGACTCCTCGCTGACGAAAGCAGTGCCTACAACGACCCCAAGCTTGGCAACTCAAGTGGAACCGCACAACAGAGTCCCTTCGTCATTGCTTTCGAGAATGTGGGGATCAAAGTACTCCCATCTGTGATCAATGCTGCACTTATCACATCAGCTTTCAGCTGTGGTATGGCTGTCGTCTTCTTGGCCTCGAGAGTTCTTGTGGGTCTTGCTGAGGAGGGCCAAGCTCCGAAGGTGTTTCTCAAGACGAACAGACTCGGTACGCCTTACAACGCGGTATTCGCCTCTCTCGCCTTTCTACCACTCGTATACCTGAGTTTGGGCAGCAACTCCTCTATTGCCTTTGGCTGGTTTGTGAATATTGCTACGATTGCGGCCTTGCTTGCATGGATCATTATTGATGTTACCTATCTGCGCTTCTTCTACGCAATGCGCGCCCAAGGAATCAGTCGAGACCGTAAGTATCCCATAACTTCCTTGCTGTCATTAGATTAAGTCTAAGCTGATTATGTATGCCAGGTCTTCCTTACCGCAGCCCATTTCAACCTTACATGTCTTGGGCAACTTTAGTCGCACTGGCAATTGTTACGTTGTTCTCTGGCTATGCTGTCTTTCTAAATGGACACTGGAACACGTCTTCGTTCTTGGTGTCTTATATTGGTATCCCTATATTCTTTAGTAAGCTCAATGACTCTACCCGGCTGGTGCCGCCGAAGAAGTAGCTAATGACTTTGCTCAGCACTTTGGGCTGGCAGCCTTCTGTTTTTCCGGCAACGGATTATTTCACTACATGATATGGACCTCTCCGAGATCCATCTCATTGAGGCAGAGAGAGATGCTGCACCCTTGGAGAAGAAGTTGCCATGGTACCGCGTTCTCTTCTAGATTTAGCATAAACGGGGTATCAGCCTTCTTATACAAACCCTGCTATATACGTAGGATGCGTGATGATGACTTCCGTTTCCCGTAAGAATACGGTTCTCATGTATACTTGCAAGTTACTAGGTCTTTCCTTTACGCGCACATGTAAGGTATAACCTTACAAGGGTGGACTCCTGGCCACTTCAACCTTACGTTCTCAAGCGTCGGGAACATTCTTTTTCACAAGTATACATATGGCCGCTGACAGCAACATTGAGTCTATCTAGATCCTAGACCCTGTATGTCAAATTGGAAGTGTGTAGTAAGATATTACATGCGCGTAGCGGCTTGGTATTCAGTAGCTCAAGTAAGTGGGGAATTATTCTTTTGATATTTTCAAACTTGTTACAAACGTATTTAATGGGGCTTTGAGGATCGGCCGGAGGGGCCATAACATACCCTGTGATGAGAAGAAGAAGCTACAGCCCTTACAACAGAAGGGAATCTGGGCATAGAGACTAGCTCGGTTACAAGTCACGTAACTCTAAAGATAGTTATATTAAGAAACTGACCTGTCTTCAAACGAACCAGGGCGGCCTAAGATGGCGAGGTCATATTTCATAGAGAAATCAGCCTCTAGTGGTTTCTTGAGACGACTAGGGATTATTATAGGCGATTAACGCTTCTCTATGCTTATAGAGTCTCTAGCTCTGACTTCAGCGTGTCTAGGAATTGCGGTACAATGCATACTTGTGATCGAAATCTTTCTGCATGTAGGACAGTGTTGATTCTGCTGGTTTCAAAACGTTGTAGTAATAGGCATCCATAGCCTTCGTGGCTTCATCCAGGACTTGCTTCGTCTCATCAGTTCTCCCCGAGCTCTTCCAATTTGTAAATGCAGACTCTTGGGCTTGTCTAAAGATCGAGTGTTGCCTCTTGTAGTCGGCAACGCGTGCCTTCTGGCGATCGAGAGCTGTCTTCGCTGCTTTGTGATCAGCCATGGTGTAGAAAGCTGTATTCACAGTTGATTTCTTCAAAGATATTTCCTGGAGCCTAGTGAAGATAGATACTTGCTTCAGCTTTGCGTATACTATCAAGGAGAAAGACGATGCCAAGGTGGTATTTATACTAATGTTCACCAGCTAGTTCTTTGTGTCACTGGTGCGGGTCATCTGAATGACAGCGTGATTCAATGTTCAATCGTTAGCGTTGCCCTTGCTTCACTGTCTCTTCATGGAGATGAAACTTCTAACAATGGCACTTGTGACTGGCAGAGATCTGGGCTTGACTTGATCCATTACGGCATAAATCCTTTCCAAAGTGACCTCTATCTGCGATGCAGTGACAGTCTGCTGTACATTCCGATGATTTGGGGTTGGAAAACAACTGGACACAGTAGCGCGCCTTGGAATCTATTTGAAACACTATACCAAAGGCTGCAAAACGGCAGCAATCTCACAGCATCCTACTCAGAAAACCCAAGTAAGAACCCTCTTCACTTTCTGCCACCAAGTTTTGTTTGCTACAGGCTTTTCTTCGTCCGCCGTGTGAACATCCGTGACCAGATCCATATCTTCAAGCCGCACGAACTTCGTACGCTTGATTAACTTCCAAGCCACAAACATGATCAGCATAATCGGGAGCTCGATGTAGAAGCTCACAAACGAGACTCCGTCAAAGCTAGGACTAAAGCATTTCCAGCCTTGAACAAGGACTAGGAAGCTGTTGAGTACGACGGCTATCCATGGACCGACAGGATAAGTCCAATTCTTGAACGGCAGAAGATGTGTCTTGCCCTGCACGTCGAGGGCGGCTCGAAATCGAATGGAAGTAATCCCTATGGCAATCCAACTAAGCTGGTTAGATACCCCGACGAGGCTAATGGTGTCTTCATTAGTACCATTTGGTCACGCACATCACCTGGGAAAAGCATCGTCGGGGAAGAATAACTTACTTCTGCAACCAGGTCCATAGCTGACCTGCTCCAATGAAACTGGATCCGAAGCACAGCCCGGCCACAAAGCCCGTTGCCAGGACGGCAATCCATGGAACTTTGTTCCTGTTAAGTTCACCGAAGAACCTGGGAGCGTGGTCCTCCATTGCTAGTGTGTAAAGAAGCCGTGCACCGGCGAATAAAGCGTGATTGCCAGCGGACAGAACACTGGTTAGAATGACGGCGTTGATGACGCTTCCCGCAGCGTGAGCCCCCGTCATCTGGAAGACAATAGTGAAAGGTGACGTTTGGCTGTCACCTGATGACAGGTTGGGGTAAGTGTAGGGAACATTCAGGCCGATGAGTAATACAGAGAGGATGCTATGGCTTTTTAGTAATCTGGCGTTCGGATTGAGCATGCTGAGGGGCCTATGGAGACATACTAGAAGAGCAGAATGCGCCAGAAGACGTTCTTGACTACGCGCGGGAGGTTCTTGGTAGGGTTCTTGGTCTCGCCAGCGGTGATGGCAATCGACTCAGTGCCACCATCTAACCTTTCTTTAGTACATCGATTTCGCTGGAAGAGGGTGTCATTTCGGCCTTCAACTTACACGCAAATGAGGCGGTGACGAAAACGGAGGCAAACCCTCCAATACCATCAACGAAGGGTGCACCGGGAATGTGCCAGTTCTCGCCACCGATATAGTGGCCATCTGCGTTGCCACCCACATTGACGACGATGCCCATGATGATGAAGACCTGGTTCTATCAGTTCCCAGTCCTAAAGGCATTCGAGCGTATGATGAGACTAGTGCAAGCAGAAACTTACAACAATAGTGATGACTTTGAGCAAGCTCAGCCAGTATTCCAGCTACAAAAGCAGGATCAGCATTGACATCATCTGAGCAGGTGATCTAAATTTCAAAAGGCTTACCTCACCGTATGCTCGAACGGTGATGATGTTGACCGCAATAAGGACGACCCAGAAAATCAGACTCAAGGCCCATCCTGGGAAGTTGTTTGTCCAATACTGAAGGACTAGTTGCAGAGCCACCAGGTCTGCCGCCGTAGAAACAGCGTCGTTGAACCAATAATTCCAGGTCAACGCGAAACCAAACGCGTCATCAACAAAACGTCTGCAGATGTCGAGTTTAGTAACTGTCGAATTGGAAGGGACGGTCGAAGCGTTCGTTGCTTACCCAGCGAATGTGCAGAAACTACCCGCAACGGGAATGAACGCTGCCATTTCGCCCAGACTCAACATCGTGACAAACACGATGGCTCCCACAATAGCGTAGCATATGAGCATGGATGCGGGCCCGCCGGTCACCAAAGACTTTCCAGTACCGAGGAAGAGACCTGTACCGATGGTTCCACCAATGGCGATCATCTGGACCTGGCGTGCAGACAGAGCGCGGTTGAGGCGATCAGACTGGATGCGGCCCTCGCCTTCCGGCAAGTCATGGCCACGGTAAGCCGATGCTGTTGGCTTGTTGCTAACATCGTCACGGGCTTTCTCGGCTGAGTCCAAACGATCCGGTGCTTCTGGATGACGGTATTCAGCCATGGCTACGCTCATCAAGTTCGCCTCGAAAGAAGTAAATCTCTCAAGGCAACTGAAGCCGGCGCTCCCTGGGAAAGCAATCTCGGACAGACACCGATTAGGTGAGATATTCAGAAAGATGCTCTGGTCTAGCCACGTCGTGTGCTTCTCGGTGAAGAATGTATAAAACATGCCAAGGCCCAGAGCCAAGACACGCGACAGAAAATATCAGGCAGGTTGGCTTCTGGGGGTGGGGTGACAGATCCGAGGATTAGTGGCCTATCTCCGGCTTGGTAATTGCGCCATAGAACGAAGTAGATCATCTAGGAGCTGCAGAGGTTGAGAACCGTCCGACGGCTTGAGGCAACGCATTCGCTGATTGGCATGACGGAGGACCACGTACGTAAAAGCGCAGGGTTTGTACGGAGTAGTGCGAACAACTATGGAGACCATCGATTGCGTGCTTGTCAGCACCTACTACGGAGGGCAACGGGAGGGGAGCAGAGTTTGACTCAGGGAAAAAACCATTGCCCTTACAAGGACAGGGCAAGGCAACGCCTAGTTGGTTGAGTATCACGAATGGATGGAACTAATGGCTGAGAGTTCAGAAGTCGAGGCCTCCCAAGCCGCACTATCCCTCCTTTCTACCTGTCATCTTTCTAAGTATTCTTCTTAGTCTGCTTGGCGAATGCGCATCCTAAAGCTAACCTCCCATAAAGCGGCACTGATTTTGCTAAGATTAATGCTCCCTAATGCCGACATGTCACTAGTGAACTTCCGTTCACATCATTCCGCATTTAGCCACTTTACACCCGGGTCTTCGTATTATAACTTACCCTGGACAGACAACCTACGACACATCTTACGAAGTAAGGTCGATCGGTACATTTCGAAAGCGACTGGAACACACGAGGGTCAAACATAACCCCCGCTGTCAGCTCACTGACAATAGTGGGCAAAAAGGTCTAGTTCGTTATGCAAAAGATATGGGGATTCGTCGACCATTGCACATGCACCTTCGGAGATCATTGTCCCTGCTAGAGCGCGTCGTCGTCGTGGGTTGACCCTTTCAAGCCCTGCAGCACTCAGTCTATACTCCCACTATTTTTCATTAGAGGAGACCTGATAACACTTTAATAGTCTTGTAGTAATAATTATATCATACATCTATCATGCCTAGCATTCCATGTCCTAGAATACGGTCTGACAATTTAAGACATATCACCCATTTCTTGAGACAAAATGGGGAGAAGCAGCGAACTAAATTTACGTGTTTCTATGATTTAATTCCTGATATCTCAAAAGAGAGAAGATAAACACAGGCTGTATCTAACTAGATCTAACTAGAAGTTCGCCTTACTAGCTTTAGAACTTCAGAACCTGGTTTTCTCTTTAATGTTATCTTACTCGATAACTGTTCTTCACTATCGCACCCTTCCTCGCCGGAGCAGTGATGTCTGCTCCTAATCTCAGTAACAAGAGTATTAAATCGCATTCAGGAGCTTGGTTGGCAGTTTGCCGGACCGTAGAAGCTGATTGCGTTGATAATTTAGCAAGCATAGAGAAGCTCATACCAAAGCTGTAATTGCTAACTCAGCTAGATCCCGGATACTACAGAGGAGGACTGTAAACGTTGCTGCCTTACAACTGGGCTTCAACGAAGTTAGACCGATACGCTGGTCATTGTAAAGATTTGGGGGTCTGGGATTAAGGAGAGCAGCTCGGGGGCCTGCACTGGAGGCCGTGTTGTTCCTGGCATGAAAATACTACCAGCCCGAGGAAGTCCTGCACGTGGGCTTCGCTTATGTTGATCATCTTGAGATATAGCATCAAACCTCTATTAGTTGAACAGTGCATCTATCCTAGAAGAAGCCTCATTGTTCGTTCAACGTCAGGGACTCAGTATAGCATCTTCTGAGCCGGCCGTATGATTGCATCGTTATACCACGGCCAGAACTCCTTTCCGACCACCGTTGCACATTTCGAAGACAGTGAAGAACCTTGCAGAGCTCGACCTCATCGCGGGAGAAGCTAATGGGGTAGCGGGCCCAGAATATCTGAAGAATTCCATGGGTACACCTCTGACTGTCGTCACCAGAAAGGAGGTGAACCTACTGTTCACGATCGACCCCTTGTGCCGGCGACAAAGTGCCAGTCATGCCTAACAGTAATGAATCCGGGCAAGAATGGCAGATGCTTCAGCTTATCTACACCCAACGCGTCGCCATGAAGCTTTAGCAGCAGTATCTCCAGCATGTTCCGCTGTGACGCCTGCCATATGCTCAAATTGAAGCTCGGCGTCGTCAGTGCTTGCACTCTCTCTCTTCGTTCTAATGCTGGCGATGATTCGTCGACTTTGCAAAGGTTCGAATTCGGTGTGATTGATCGACTCTCCCGGAACTCTTCTTCGAAGGTCGCGTACGCTCTCAGTGATTCCAAGGACATTTAGGTCCAAACACATGACGAGAATAACCTTCTTTCCGAAAGCTGCGCATGGTTGGTACTGCCTGATGATTTTGGCCATGGTATTAACATGGTTAGCAGAGGGTTGAGGGAGCTCATTTGGCGTTGGGTCTCACCATTGTCTGAAGCTGACGTTACTGGGCGCCGGTTGCAGGGCGTTGTAGAGAACAGACAAGGCAGACGATGTTGAGGTGCACCAGCTGCGTTCCACGCTGCCTCCTTGGCCCTGTCTTTTTGGCACACCTTCGCCCAGGCGACGACGGCAGATATGGACTGGAGAGATGGGAATTGCCCCACAGACGGCTCGGGGCTCGGGTGCGCGAAGTTGTGCTCTGACAGAAGCAGTGGATTCAGTGGCGCCTCGAACTCAAGCCTCCGACTCGCTGGGACTACGCCGACGGCATTTTAGCATGGTGTGAGCCTGCCAACAAAGGCCGCCAGCTCTGGTGGCATGCCGGAAGTAGACACGGACAAGACACTTGCGTCTTGACTTTTGTCGTAGAGACTTAGAGACCGTGATCGTGCCGTCTCCTATAATTAATTACTTATACCTTATAGCTATAATAATAAAGCGACTATTTGATACTACCCTTGCTACTAACTCCTGAAGCACGATAGGCCTCAGCTACTATGCGACGAAAAGAGGGGCCAATAAGCGGCATAGGAGGTGTCTTGAAGCCAAAGTTACCTATTTAAAGTACGTGGCAATTCTGATGGCTTATTCCAAGTCCCTATCACTTAGCTGGAAGTACCCTCGCCAGTGTTTTTGCAGCTGACCCTTTGGATCCCATTTCTTAGCCGTCTTCTGCAGCCGAGCAAAATTGGCATCACCGTATGAGCGCAAGACATCTTGACTCTTGCCGGCATAGTTCATATACACATAGCCCTTCAAGGCATCCTCCTCCTTGGCCAGCTTCTCGACCGCAGCGATGAATTTCTCCGATGCACCCTCAATCAGCTCGTCAAGCTGCGAGTTTGACCACTTAGTGGTGAGTTGGATGATCATTAGGGGACCATCGTCAGGGTGTAGGCCCAAGGCGTTCCCGCCATTCTTCTGCATCGCCTCGAGAACATTACGGGTTATAGGCTGGTAAACCAAAAACGGAAGCAAGACCGTCTCGCCCGCAGCCTCGAGAAGGACGGCAAGATGAGCGTCGAACAGAGATGCGATCTTCTGAAAGAGCTCTGGAGACTTGACCTTGACGGTGGTGTCCCACCATGTCTGGCGTAAGCCGTATGGCTCGTCAATCGCTCTTGATTGAGCCGAAATATTAGTGACAGCAGTTACGTCGAGGATGGGATCAGAGAATTCCTGAAAAGGTTTGAAGACTGCTGGCACCTTGTCCTGATCTGCGAAGGTGGCGTGATAGAAGCTGGCGGCCGCAATAGTGCCCCCGAAATCCGGTTGGTAGGAGATGATGAAATAGGTGTGCGCGTCAAGATCCTCTTGCAGTTGATTCTGCGCTATGTCGACAAAGGTCGGGATGAGAGTCTGGTTCATAGCTCCAGAGAAAACGACAGTATGGGACCAGAGATCTCCCTGAACAAAGGCTGCCAGGTCGAAACGTGTGACGATGCCGAGATTGGAGCCGCCACCACCACGCAGGGCCCAGTACAGATCCTCATTTTCTTTGGGCGAGGCATTCACGACCTTCCCGGACGAGAGGACTACCTCGTAGTTCCTCACATTATCGCAAGCCCACCCATACCTGCCGCTGAAGTATGAGATGCCACCGCCCAGCGCCAGGCCGCTCACCCCGACGCTGGCAACCCTGCCTCCGACCACGGCAAGCCCTTGTGGATCTAATGCCTCCGAGACGTTGATCCAGCGGTTGGCTGGCCCGACTGACACTGTTTTCTTGTCGTCGGAAACGGTGATCTCATTGAGGTGGGCGAGGTCAACGGTAACGCCGCCGTCGGCATTTGATGCGCCAGCGAAGGCACTGTGGCCTCCTCCCTTGACGGTGAAAGGTGTTTTCGCGCATGTGAGAGTCTTGATGATGACTGAAACGTCCTTAGTTGACCGCGGCGATACGAAACATTTAGGTGTCAACTCGGCTTGGAGGTTAGACCAGTAATTATTGGACTGCTCGTAGGTTTCCGAGCCGGGGAGCGCGACATCGTCCGGGAAGAGCAGGGAGAGACTGGAGCACTGGGGCATCCTAGAGTTAGTGGTGACCGGAGGTGAGCCTTCTCACGCCATTAAGGACATACCGCGTCTTTTATGCTTGATGACGACGAGGCGGTGACAGTCTGGGCGGCGAGGACAGCCAGAACTCCCCAAAGGAGAGAATAAAACATCGCGATAGCAGCCAAGCTTAATGATCTGATGTTGAAAGGAGGGTGACAATTTCTGGACAATTGTAGGCGCCAGAGGATCCTTTAGTCTGTTCTTTATTATTGTGAAGGCTCAAAGGGCGGCTACGTATAATGTCAGCACTAGCGTGGGCCGTGTCTTATCAGATAATTATACCCCAGCGAACTTGTCGTGCTGCACAAGATCCTTGGAAATATGGCACGAAGTTGGGCAAAGTGCGTACTTCGGCGGGCTTCAAATCCGGATGAGCCAGTTCCCGGACGCTAGCATGGTCAATCCATGCGCTAGACTGGGGTAAGCCTCGCAGCGGAGAGACTAAGATCCGAGGGCCGTGGGTGGGTAGGCAAGTGATGATATTTATTCTATCTATAAGTCAAGAGCTCAATATGTAATAGCTAGTCTCTTATAATTGAGCGTAACAAGGGAAGCTGCATGGAAGAGGTCGGTCCGACTCACGTATGAGCTGGGTGTGACTCGGAGGTATAGCGTAAAGAAATATGCCTTCACTATATACTTATATACTATTAACAAAGATAAGGAATAATTATGAAGTATATAATATAAACATTAAAGCTATTAAATAACTCCTAGACTTCTCTCATCACCAAGCCAGATACGATATAATAGCTTCCCGGCATCTACTTGTCTCACCGCTAAGTGGCTCCCCCCAGACTCATTCCTCCAGCTACTCTCCCAGGCTGCGCCAAGTCTACTAATACTTGCCCGGGTGTTCCAGCCCGTTTGTTGCTGAATTTCTCGCAGAATATGGACGCATGCATCCCGCTCTACCTCTACCACGAGACACTGACCCGCAATTGTAAGGAGTTGGACGGCATTCGCCCAGGCGATGGAGCATCGGTTCGCCAGCGAGTTAGCAACAATCTGACGTGCGTATGTCTGTGCTCGCTGAGTCACTTCGGTACGAGAGAGCACTGAGAGGCGACTGGCCTGCGAACAAGGCGTGCATATAGTAAGGATGAAGAACGCAGTGTGCAGCATTTGCCATGCTGCGGCCACGGGACCATTTAGGTAACGCACCGACTGGAAGGGAATATCCTCTCCATCCGGAGGGAGAATACTGAGAGGTGAGCACACGGCTGGCGCTTGGCTCTCGTGGCGTATCAGCTCGTCTTCGAGTTCTTTCCATTGGGCAGCGTGAAGTTGCACGGCGTGTTCGTCGAGGCTCACGGGCGTGCGACCCCAGAAATCCTGAACCATCCCGAGGAGGAAAACGACCTTTTTCTGCCATGATTCGAGCGTCCAGGTAGCCGGATCAGGGAATAAACCACCCGGGAGCCATTCTTCCGGTTCTAATGCTGCCGGCTTGCCAGCACAGAGAGAGGCAAGGATGATCATCCTGCAGTAAATCCAGAACGACTGTAGGTGAAGATTCAAGTCAGCTAGCATAATCACAGCATGGAGAAGAAGACGTACAGCCTGTGCCAAACCGCCGCTCAGCCCATGCCAGCGATGCATCCTGAGAAGATCTCCCGTCCCCTTGAGGTGCAGGCCCCAGTCCGTGGCTTTGCTTTCGACCATCTCACAGTGAGCTATAAGCAGACAGCTCGCAAATACCGCCGAGTCTGGCTTGCTATTTTGTAGCCGCTTGGACAACAGATTTATAGCAGCGTTGTAGTATGTTAAAGCGTGCTCGTGATTTTGTTGATGTTGGTCATTGACGAGGGAGTACTGGCGGGCTGCAACGGCGACACAGGCCAGCAGGACCAGCGTGTCGTTCAGAGCCATCTGCGGCACGACTGTCGAGAAATATCGAGGTGCATCGTCGAACATGTCGAAGCGCGGGCCGATGAAGTCGACGTACCGCCAGAGGAAGAAGGCCTCAGTGGGATCCGTGACAGGGGGAGCGTGGCCAGATAGTGCAGGACGTGGCGACGGGTGCTGGGATGATGGGGGCCTCGAGGCCTCGTTGCTTGCTCTTGTGACCTCGTATAGATCAGAGACCCCTTGCGTTTCATCCACGAAGGTCGCTATTCCTCAGAAGTCGTTAGACTCACGGTTGTTCCTCGCGCGGTGATAGCCATCGTGGGTGAGGTGTTGCTAACCTGGACCTTGTACAGTAGTCTTTGAGGGGACAAAGTCTTCCAACCGGCCAGCGGCGGGTGCTTTGAACTCGAGCGCGGTGAAAATAACATCTTGGTATAGGGAACACTGGAACCCTCGTCGCTTGCATAAAGCACAAGGCCGCGACTGGTCACACTTGACGTGGCTCTTGCGACACTGCTCGCATGCTTGGTACCAAACGTCAGCGTCCCTGTTACGAAAGACAACAGCCTTGTATGACTCGATGCCTACCTAATTTCGATCTCGAGCTAGGCCCTCGCACTTGTTTCGACATTTGTTGCTTAAAAGGCGGCATTGTGGAGTGCCAGGGTGGTGATGCAGTTCCGTCGATTGGGATGTGTTATATTTTACGGGCACGGATCGGATGAGCCTAGTCGTGGTCTAATGAAATAGTGCACGCCCACTTTCTTGGGTCCTAAAATGGAGTGGAGGGAACCAACTGGATGCACGGACCAGCTTTGGTATTCTGGTCCGCGGCGAAAGAAAAAGAGAAAATGGTAGGTTAGTCCGAAGGCGTGAGAAAGTCTACGGGTAGCGACGCGCTTCAAATCCCATCCCAGGTTAGCTGACAAATCCGCACAATTCGAACCTCCGCATTCGATACACGAAAATCAAATACATGGTCTTCTCCTTTACACATATATAATTAATTCTTGTGCACCTCCCCGTTGTCGCGAGCTCCCGTCTATGTGCGTCGCTGCAGCTGGTGGCATTAGGGTCAGGGTTCTCAAAATCTCCCCATCTGTCTTCCCCAAGAGTATAAGTTGCATTCACCCTACTGTATGAAAGCCTCTTGATACAGCGGCGAATGCTTACAGCTGAGAAGGATAACAGGCCTGGATTTCTATATGGTCCTAACTGGCAATTTAAATAAGACTCAAATAGACGACTAACCTTGCCAGGACATAAGACGTATATCCCGCCTCTGAAATTTATGTATACTATAGTGTTCTGGCACTGGTTGTACGCCTGAGGCGTCAATCCCAATAGTAATTAACGGTTGATCAGAAGCACGAAGTCGCCATCATCGTCAATTAGAGAACTCCCACCACGGCATGCTATATATCACACTGACATGCTATGGGTTGCACTGAGAAGGGAGAAGAATCATCTCTGTTGTACACTTCACATGCTCCTCGGGAAAGTCTCCCCAAAACTGCGGCCCATGTTAGTGCCAGGCTATCCCAGGGAGTGCAGTAATGTTCAACTCACCTGAGCAACATGCTGTCGGATGCGGTGCATGTTCTTGCCCGGCTGGATCTGGCCCACGACCCCCGGTTGGTCTGATTCGGTCCTCCTGGGCACAATCATAGGTCGCCCGACGAAGCACTCGAGAGTCAGTAGCGCAAATCCGAGAGCCTCTTTAGCGCCGATAGGGATTCCAATTTCGGAGATGGGGACGATGCGAGTGTTGGGCAAGCGCTGCTTCAGGTAGTTGATGATGTTGGGGTTATAGGAGCCACCGCCACCCATGTAGATCTCGTCTACACCTCCTGGCGGCCCCCAGCGTTCGTAGGCATCGGCGAGGGACTTGGCCGTGATGCGAGTTATAGTGGCAACACAGTCCTCCGGGGTCGCTCCACCTATAAGGTTCGCATCTTTTGTCAGCCTGAAAACGCTGTCTCATCTTGATCGAGTCGAATACAAGTAGCAAGACTTACGGGCCAGCATCTCATCGCAGATATCTTCCGCCATGCGATCCCCGAATGTCTCTCGGCCAGTAGTCTTGGGTATCTCATGCACAAAGTACGGCCCCTGGAGCACCTTATCCACAACAGACTGGTCAACCCGGCCCTTCTGGCCCATGGCACCATCCTTGTCATACTCCTGTTGACCGTTTGTGAAGTATCGCACAGCCGCGTCGATAAAGACGTTGCCGGGACCCGTATCGAAGTCGTAGCACTCTTCGACGGCGCCTCGGGGTAGGATGGAAAAGTTGGCGATGCCGCCAATGTTCTGCACAGCGCGGTTGAGCGTCGGGTGGCTCAGGAGGAGGGAGTCGAGAGCCGCGAACAGCGGGCAGCCTTGACGGCCGAGAGCCATCTCTGACACGCGAAAGTTGCCAAGGGAGGTGACTCCCGTGCCGGCGGCTATAATGGCGATCTCGGCCATGTCGAGATGTGCACGGGTCTGGTTGCCCTCGAAGAGCTCTGGCAAAGGTAGGTGCCAGATGGTCTGACCCTGGCCACCGATCAGGTCGATGTCTGTTGCTACTTTGAAGTGGTTCTTCTCAGCGAACCAATTGACGGCGTCTGTAATGACCTCCCCCAGCTGGATGTTGACGATGGCCAACTCCTCTGGCGTCGTAGTGTTCTCCTTGATAAGCCTCATGACTCTTGCCTTGAGCTTTTTGGGCATCGGGTATTCGCCATAGTGCAGAAGCTGCATCTTTAACGGCGCTGTCGGGTCGTCCTGGGTGAAGTGGACATGGACGAGGTCGACCCCGTCCATAGATGTTCCCGCATTGTGGCCGATGACCTTCAGAGAACTGCTGAGAGATCAGCCATGTGACGGCAATGTTTAAAAGGCCCGAAAAAGGGTAAAGCCTTTGTGGAAGACTCGCTATGTAAGTAGAAGATAATGACACTTACAGCCGGCTGCCGGAGGACTGGTTCAAAGCCGAAGGCATCGTATGATGGATCAAGTGGACATCAAAGGGAATCTGCAACTTGAGACACAGGTCTTGGACACCACGTTCACATCCTTTGCATTGCCGATATCTTATATATATGTCATGGGGGAAATTCTCGACCATACCATGCTCCACCCTCACCTCACCATGAACAGCGACACATCGGACTTGGTTCCCTTCCGGAGACAGAGTCATTCTTACTATGCAACAACTCCGCACTTCTCGTCCCAATCAGCCTCTGTTGGCTCCCTTTGGTTCCTGGGGAATTTCCGCAACTACCAAAGTGGACTTGTGGAGAGAAGGGGCTAACACAGGCGAGCTGTGGGGGGAACCAAGCGCGAACAACTAATAGTTTCGTTTACCCCGATGCCCTCAGGATTCCCAAGCTCCATTGGCCCATTGATTCCCTACGCACGCTAATTCCGATTTGCCCTCGGCGATGACTGCCTTCCGCAGCGTGAAATCCTCTAACGCTTGTGGAGAAGTGCCTCCGCAGATCTTCTTCGCCCCGCGCCTTTTTGTCCGGCTCGTTACGAAGTGTTCTCGGGGCTAGATACCTTCCGGGGAATTATAGACCCATATCCATTACCCCGGGACCTTGCTTGGCCTGCGGTCTCACTATACCCCATGTTCTGGGGAAGAAAAGAAAAAACTATAACTTGCTTCGCCTTCGCTCAGCTATATTTCAAGTTGAAATGATCATCAGGATGCTCTAGCCGCTGCGACAAGACATGTGTTGAGAGTTGACTCCTTATTCACCCCAGACCAAGACCATACCGCAGATTTCGTTCGCTTTCCACGTCGCAAAGATGGCCATCTTCCCGTTGACCAGATACACAACCCATATGGGCACATCTGGTCTCAAGCTCAACTTTCTTGTTGCCGGCATTGCGACATGTGCATTCTGGCTTTTCGGTTACGATATGAGCGTCATGGTACATTCACCTTTTCTTGAGCTTTTCCCCTAATCAATGGCACGTGTGGACTAACACAGAATCCTTGCAGGGCGGTCTTATCACCGAGGAGACCTTCACAACTGTCTTTCCCGAGATGGACAACGCCGATGTCCAGGGCATTGTCATCGCCTCATTTGAACTCGGTGCTCTCGTCGGTGCCCTCGCCTGCTTGGACATTGGTGACCGTCTCGGCCGTCGTCTGACCGTTTGGTTCGGCATGCTCTTTATGCTGGTCGGCGGCGTGCTACAGACCAGTGCCTGGGTTATATCTCAGCTGACCCTGGGTCGCGTTATCAGCGGCATCGGGCTCGGCTTACAGGTCGCCACGGTGCCGTCGTGGCAGTCTGAGTGTGCGAAGGCACATACTCGCGGGCGTTGGGGTAAGCAGACAAGGCCCCATTCCCTTTCCCCTTCCTGTTTCTCCTTTCTCTCGTATCCCAGGACTAGATGGCTTGCTGCCTGGTTGGCTGACTAACTGACTGACTTCTCTAGTCATGATTGAGGGTGGTTTACAGACATTCGGCGTTGCTTGCGGCCAGCTCATTGGTTATGGCTTCTTCTTTGTAAAGGGCCAAGCGCAATGGCGTGTACCCGTGGGCATCCAGCTTATCCCGGCCTTGATCGTCTTCGTCTTCATCAATTTTGTTCCTGAGTCCCCCCGTTGGTTGATCAAACAGGGCCGCATTGAAGAGGTGCGTTTTGTGTCGAATCCATGCTTCTTTATACGGTGAAGAGCGCTCCGCTGAAAGTACGATATATGCAAAGGGCACATATGTCCTGTCTAAGCTTCGCGACCTGCCCGACGACCATCCGGACCTAGTGTTCGAACGCGACGCAATCATTGCTTCATTCGAAGCGCAGGCCGAAATGGCTCCGTTCTCCTATCGCGAATTGCTGGACATGGGAAAGACAAAGACCTTCCATCGCGTCGCTATTGGTATCTTCATCCAGTCCGCGCAGCAAATATCCGGAATCAACTTGGTTTCAACATACGCCAACAAGATCCTGCAGGAGTCTTTCGGCCTGAGCGCCGGCATGTCACACCTCATCGCTGCCATGGGCGGTTTGGAGTATGCTCTATGCTCGCTTCTATCCGTGTTTCTCATAGAAGGCCTCGGGCGCCGTCGGGCCTTTCTATGGACCACGATCGGCATGTCCTCCTGCTTTGCCATCATCGCTGGCCTTCAAAGCACGGATTTGCGCGCCTGCAAACTGGCTGCTGCCGGGTTTCTGTTTCTCTTCAATACCTTCTTTGGCCTTGCCTGGGTCGGAGGACCGTTCCTGTACAGCGCCGAGATTGCACCTTTGCGGTGCCGCGCGCAAGCTAATGCTCTGGCGAGTGCTGCTAACTGGCTGTTCTGCTTCGTCGTGGTCATGATCATTCCACCCGCTTTCCAGAACATCGGCTGGAAGACGGTAAGTCCATACTTGTTGCTCGTGCATTGTGACCCGTGAGCAGAATACCCTAACGCGTGCCTAGTACATCATCTTCGCCATCTTCAACGCCTCCTTCATACCCATTATCTACTTTTTCCTAGTTGAGACTAGAAAGAGAAGTCTTGAGGAGCTTGTAAGTATCACCACCGAATAGCAGAGAGTGAAAAGAACTCGGCATCCGTCCTATAGAGGATCTTAATAGGCTAATATTTTGGGCTTATAGGATGTCATCTTCGCTGCGGGTGGTGACCCGGTCAAGAAGGAAAAGACAATGCCACACAACATACCCCTTGAAGAGGCTCGGAGGATCCTTGGTCTTTCTGAGAGTACTTCTAGCGATGAAGTGCTAGAGCACGATGCGAAATCGTCAGCCTGAGGCAATTAAGGGGCTTAGCTCTTATCGGCATGGTCGAGAACAGTGAAGGTAGCCTCAGCCAGTGCCTTGTGTCTGCAATACTGCGCTCTAGGTCTTCAAGATGTATTATAGGTAGTCGATTTTACTCTGGCTAAAGGAATGACGTGGAGTTAGAATGCGCCTATGTACCATCTCACCCGTAATATAATACCTAGGGATTAAAGATTAAATCTAAATCCTAATTATATTATATTTAATTTAACAGGCATAGCATGTTATGTGGCTTAGGGTTTGGAATTAGGTTTGGGTTATATCTAAGCTATCTTGCTATAGCTATTTTATATAATAAAGGTAAATCAAAAGAGAGATACAAAGAGAATAATTTTATATATAAATACATAAAATAGTATTATAAAAAGGTATAAGAAAGAAAAAGGTAAGTTGATTAGATAAGAGAAATAACTTAAATAATTAAATTAATCAAAATAACTTATGTTTTTATAAGAATATAGTTTATTTGATTATGAAATGAAGTAATGTTATGGTCTGGGCTTGAGCCCAGCCTGACATCAAAGAGATAAAAGGACGGGCATGTGACGAGACCTAGCCACAGTATGGCTAAGGAGACATAGCGTAACCCCTTTCCCTCACACCTATCTCTCTATAAATAGCTTCCTACTCCTTAAGAATATATGTAACTCTTATCAGCACCTAATTGTCTGTGACACTAGGGATAGCCTATTACAAGTAATAATAATAAAACTTATTAAATATTGTGGATTTTTATAAGTTTAAATTAGTTTTTTATTATTAAATTATTAATTAATATAATTAATTTAGAGTTTAATTTAAAAATTAAAAGTAATAAAGACGACGGCAAGTCCGCCTCGGGAAATGGCGGTCCTTTCCTGCCATTTTGGGCGGTTGCCACATCGGGCAATCCTCGGCCATGCTACCTCTCGCCGCTTTTCCCTCACACTTAAGACCGCGGCCACCCCACCTCTCGATCTTTGTACCTCCATGTCTTTCTCGTACCTTGCCCTGCGCACCTTTCCCAGCCACTGCTCGACGCCGACATCGTCAACCTTTGTGGTCGCTGTGCCGTCCCCGCATCAAGCGCTGGGAACGATGTCTATCTATCTCGGTACGTAAAATCCTCGCCGCATTCATGATCTGAACTAAGAATTCTGCCTCACCCTGCCAGTGGACATCCCAATAGGCTCCCACCGCGTGTCTCGCCCCCTGAATGGTCGAAAGGCGCCACAGAATAGGGACAACCAGCGCCCATCTTGAATCACGCCACTTCATCACATCCGAGCATTGGGGGACCTGGCACTCTGCATGTCATACTCCGGTGTTGGCTGGACTGGATCGCAGCTCTGATCGAGCAATGCAGGTTGGCAACAGAACAGCAGTGTCACCCGCCTTTTTTTCGACGCCCTATCCAATCCCGATCAACTGCTTCTTGCGAAGCTTCATAGGTGGTTCTCATTACCTTTGCCTTTGGCGGCTCTACGATGGATTCTGCCTACGGTCAAAGCATCGAAGACTTCGATGAGAAGCTCATGCTTTGCTATTATGAGAACCCCAGATCCCAACGACAAGGTTCAGGATGCCAGAGACTATCATGCCGCATCCGCCCCTTTACTTATGGAGAAATGACGCTGCGGCCTGGCCCTTATGCCGTGGCTCATGGCCAAGCCATGTTGGCCAAGGCTTGAAAGGGTCATAGACCATTTCTGCTCAGGGTTACGAGATACGAACATGCCCCGGTCCACCGGTGCCCGAATAATGAGCTACACTGGACGCGGATTTCAGTGTGGACCAAGGAAGGGGGCTCTACGGCAATTTCAGCTCGACTCGTATCTTCTTCCAAGTGCCTGTGTGGCTCCATCAACCATGCCCAGGCATCCATGGCCCATGACTTGGCCGAACAGTTGACTCTTCCATCAGTGTCTCGCCGCGTTACCGGCGGGCCTCTGTGTAGGGCGCTGGTCGAGGGGGGGAGGGTGTTGGAACTTGAGTATACCCCCGATAACTTACTATGTTGGGTTATCTGGGTACAGCCATGCCGTGTTCCCTTCCTCTTTGGGAAGTTAAGTCCCCGGCTGGCGCTGGCCCCTGACTTTTCGCTACGAACAGGACATTCCTCCGACTGAGGTCACGTTCAACTCAGGCCTGAACGGGGTCACGACTACGGTCATGCCTGTGACTGAAGCATGGGCTACTCACACCCCTTGAATTGCCTTATCAGGTAATACAGGGCCGCCAGAATATCGAGGAAGACACGCGAATCAGCCATGCCTGCGGCCACAGCAGGCATACACGTCCCTTCTGCCTAATGGCGCAACTAATCCAATCTCCATCCTCCTCCACTTCTCCTCGCGCTGCTACCAAATCGGGCAAGTGCGTGCCCTTTGTTGATGCTTGTCCTGGCCTCCCATCTCTTGAAATGGGAAAACGAGGAGGTGAAGGCAGTTCAGCTATACAGCGGGCTCGCTACGCCTGTGCCCCGACCCAGGAAAGTCCAGGCATCCCCTAGGTACTTCATATCTCAATGGAGTCTTGTTGAACATATGGAGCGTTCGCCTCAGCGCCCAGCATCACAGCTCAGAAAAGTCAGACCAGTGATCAGCCGATCCGCATAACCCTTACAGCTGAGGGGATGGGTCTTTTGTTCTCCTGCCGAGAGCTACGTGCTCACAAGGTAGAGAACACATGCTCAAGACGTTTACTGATGCTGGGAAGCTGGACTTTCTCACCACCTGAGGGCCGAATGAGCTGCGTTCCTCGAGGGTCTATGGGCTTCTCCTTGCACTCGCCCCTGTGCCCGACCGCAGAGCTGCATCAGGTCTATTTCCCCATGTGGGCCATCTGACTCGGCGTCATCTCCATCCTCATGGTGTGTGGCTTCATCGCTCCCAGTGGCCCTGTCGCTGTGATCAGGGGATGACCTTTATGCGGCAGAAAGCTATTGGTGTCCTTGAATCGTCGATGATGTTGGTCGTATGATCCAACCCGAGCGATATATGGCAGGCATCTCCGAGGTTGGGTGGCCCATGAGCTCCATTTGCGGGAGCGGCCTGAGCCCCAAGTATGCCTTGCAAATCTTACTATGTTGGGCAATTTGGGAACGGCCAGGTCACAACGCCCGTGATGGTTATGCTTTCCCTGCCTCTTTAGGTAATCGAGATTCCGGGACTCCCTGTGAGTGTCTGCTTCATGTGGGAAAACCCCCAACCATGGCTTTCACCAGCCAATGGAGGCACCGGGTAGCCCCGGCGGACTCTTCTTGTGAGGGACTCGCGGACTCGCGATGGCGGGCTTGCCTGTGGATGAAGCTCATGCTACGCACACTCCTTGATTGTGTCATGAGGCCTTGCCATATCGAGCAGTCACACCGGGCAGTTCACCAGTCGCCACGGCTTCATCCCCCTGTCGCATTTCTTACTCATGGGAGAGGGTGTTATGGTGGCAATTCTGCTTGTAAAACCCATACGGCAGAATTATTACATTTACACCCATTTTGAGACCTTTCAGGGATATGCATTGTCCATCTCCGGGCTGAATCGTCAGTTCTCGAGCGAGTCGACCCGGGGGGGGGGGGGGGGGGGGGTTGTCCCATAGAGCCCGCACTGCTGAGGGGGTGAGATCGCTACCTCCTGGCCTGGAGACAGGTTCTTCGGTTCTGTCACTTTCTTCCGGCTCCGAGTGGCTGCTGGGCAAAGCGTCCTTTGCGGCGTGGAGTGGCTGATTTACCCCTGACTGACTGACTGACGGAAGGCGCCCAGACCCGTCGCGGCGGACGCTTTATTCGAGGATAAATAGCCGTTGTCCACCCCCTCCCCTGATGCTCTCTCAGAGCATCATTCCTCTTCAACATGGCTTTCCAATTCCAAAAGCCCCTCGACGTCTTGTCGATGCAAAAGCGCTACGAGGAGAAGGAGTCCAGGCGTGCACAGAAGCATGTCCAAAAGGCTCAGGAGAATTCTCAGAGACTTCAAATGGGCCTCGGCATTTCCCGCGATGCATCTACAACGCAGATCTGCGATGTTCCTATTGCAGATGTGATTTACAGCGAGGACGCCAATCCATGGTTTGGTCAGTCCAATACTTCTGTCGAATATGACGAAGGCATGTGTTGACTAAGTAGTAGACAGCAAGCCTCTCTCGATCAACGAAACTCCAGACATGGCTAGCTTTGGCGACTTCCCAATATCCACGGCGCCCATTTGCGTCGATGGATTTGGCCTTGCCCTTGGCCATGAGTCTCTCGCTTGGGATGTCAGCAGTCCCAATCAGTGTTTCAACGCGGATCTATCGTCTTATCCCTCTCCTAACGAACATGAGGGATCCGATACGCACGAAGCATCTGAAACCAACACTCAGAGTGCTAATTCAAGCCGTGGTGATCACTCCGACAGACCAGGAACTGAAGAGGCAGCCCTTGCCTGCATTAACGACGCTCTTCATGAGGCAGCGGATGGGATGGAAGCGCCAACAGCGCCCATAGAGCGTCGTGAGGTGCTAGTTGAAGGTGAGCCTTGGTCATTTTCTGCGAGAGTTAAAGTACCAGCTGAGATTAATTTGAAGAAGATATCGTGCAAGCTGATGCATATTTGTCGGACGACGGGGTTGCTGGCGTGCAATCTGCAGGCCAAACCTTGAACCTGACATCAACGATCACAGCTGAAGGGGCTGAAGGGGCCGCTAGCTGCATACACCCCCGCGCACAGTCAGAAGAGAGCATCGCCGCCTTTGAACAACCGATGAATCCGTATACTCCAGGGAGGAGCAGCATAGAGGTCTTGATCGAGGCGCGCCCGCCGCTGGACAAGACAGAGTTTCTGTCCGGCTGCGACTACCCTACACCGTCCTCTGACTCCTACCAGGCTCCCGTGGAATCTGCGAAACCTGGTTCCAGTGACAGGAAGAGAACGTGCCACACTGCCCTGGGCGATTTTCAGGCCATTGAAGACGCCGCAGATGATGAGGTGAACATCCCCGATGGCCGTCATCGACACAAGAGACAACGCGATGCCGCACTCACCCGTCAGAACACAAGCGAGAGTGGCCAGAGGCACGACGGCTACTCAACTGGTCTCACCCACACGCCGACGGGCAACAATCCTCAAGCCATACCCCGTGACTCCTCACTTGCCCTTGTCACGTCTCCTCAATCGGAGCATGCGCGTGCCACCAGGCCGCGCGAGAAGGATTCATCCAGCAAGAGGAGCCAAGCAGTCGTCCCTTCCGTCTCGAGGACAAATGCAAGTTCTAAGCCCCGCATAATCGGGGCATTACGGAATCAAGCATGCACCAGCTGTGGCGTTGATCGCATACATCTGATGCGACTGTCTCAGAACATCTTTCGATGGGCTGAAATGCCGGATTCCGAGAGTATTCTCACGGGAGACGCGCCTCTTTCTACCCTGGAGAGAGGAGCAATCATGCTGCGCCTCGCTGTTGGAGACCTCCGCGATTACCTTCTGGAGCCCCTCTTTGAAGAGGAGATGGAATTACTTGCCCATAAAAGCCAGTCGTTTCACTCCACTCGGGCGCGAAGTAAAACAGCTCACACCCTTGCCCTAAGCACTGGTATGGCAGCACATCATTCCGACACGGAAGATGGTAGCATTGCCACCAGGAATACCACCCATAGTGTGAAGGATGACAACCATAAGTTGAGCAAAGCTCGAACAGAGAATGCTCAAATTAAGGTACGCAAGCCTCGAGGACGGCCACCACGTTGGACAACGGATGATGAAGATCGCCTAAAAGAGTATCTGATGAAAGGAATGAATTGGCTGGATATTGCCATGGAGTTGAACCGGAGTGATTCCGCTGTGCAGAAACATGCTCAGATCATGGACCAGAACGAGAAAGCCTGGTCAAAGCTCGAAGATCGCCGTCTACGAGCATACATGATGGAGGGTATGGAATGGCCAGAGATTGCCGAGAAGCTCAAGCGACCGGAGCATTTTGTAGCACTTCATTGGCGCATCTTATCAAGGGAGTGATGCCGGAGCTAGATGTAAGCACAACCACCAAGTCTCTTTCTTTACCTTATGGTGCAATATCGATCTCCTACACCTCTGAGCAAATTTAACGTCGCATCAACCGCCTGTACATCGTCGGATAGGCGTGTCGTAGCTTTCGGTACATCCTTGACTTCGCTCAGCGTGTCCAGAAGAAGTGTCATAGCTTCTAGAGCCGGAACAGTGACTCCGACGATGCTAGCGCCATCATGGACTGTATATAGTAGACCGCGCTGAATGAGACGAAGCCGCTCACGACACATTGCCTTTCATTTTGAGCAAGCGGGAAGTCTTAAGAGGGGGGAACATGTATCCGAAAGAGTGGGGTAAGCATCCAGCTATCGCTTCAGCCATTCCCTCCGCCTTCGACTGGCGAAAAAATGGCTGGCGACTCACAATGGCATAGCAGGCTACTTTTTTAAAGATCCTATAGCTGTGCACGTCATTCGTCGACTCCGTGCTGTTTCAGGATAGAATAAGTGCGACAGACGACAATACGAGAAAGCTTAACTCGATAGTGTGAAACTACAACTCTACGCCGGGGAGAACGAACTTGGGCTAGTCGGAGGCAGGGAATGCCGCTAACTGTGCCATGAATTGACACCGACGTATCGGACATTGTCTCGGAATGCCTGAAGATGTTTGTATTTTGCGTACCACACTATCAATGTCGACAGTTTGAAACTTTAAAAAAAATCTTCGACCTAATCCTCCGCAGTTTCAACTGCCCAATGACCCGTGTTCGTCGCTCGTTGAAAGTCGGTTTCCAAGGACCTAGGCCTAACCTGTCCGTCGCTCGTTGAATGTCCGTTGTTAGGAGTTCAAAGATCCGGCCCTTTGAGTAATCATACTGATGCCTCTGCATCTGGTGACGACCTTAGCTCCGGCGACGAGCATCTCTCTTGCGTTGAGGGGTCACGAAACTCTGAGAACAATGTCAGGAAACAATCCGTACGATATACGGATCTCATATTTTACCTTCTTTTTTGTAATCTTGTAACCAAAGAATACCGATACCTTATTAGTTTTGTAAGTGTTCTGTAAGAGCTTCTGGTTGATACACAGCTTCTTACCGTGACCTCTTGGCGAGGGCAAAAAGCTCGGAGTTCCCAAATGCCTGAACCCAGCTAACACTGTTGCCAGGGAAGCGCGGTCGGACGCCTTGAGGGCTTGGATCGTGTTCTCCCAGTATGTGCTCTGGCTGTATTTGTCGTCTGCGTATTCCATAGCCGCATTAACGTTAAGGCGAGCAGACTCGATAAGGTCTTGAATCTCTGTCTTGCAGTCTTGCTCGAACGCGTATACCATAGCCGCATTGACGTTAAGGCTAGCAGACTCGATAAGGGCTTGAATCGCTGTCTTGCAATCTTGCTCGAACGCATATACTATAGCCGCATTAAAGTCAAGGCCAGCAGACCCGATAAGGGCTTGAATCGCTGTCTTGCAGTCTTGCTCGATCGCGTATTTCATAACCGCGTTGACATCAAGGCCAGCAGACCCAGTAAGGGCTTGAATCGCCGTCTGGCAGTTTTGCTCGATTGCCTGTTGCATGGCCGCGTTGTTTTCGACGGGAGGAACCATGACTGCGGTAAAACTAAATCCAGAGCTTATGAGCTATTTGCACTGCAGTTGCAGAACGTTTTGATTCCGGTTCAACATACCTCACACTTAGCAACGCGTCGAACTCAGCTTCAAGTCAGACTCCGGGCTCAGCAAGGGCAAAATAAAGGGATGAAGGTGCGGATTCTTAGTCCCTCGTTATCTCGTTCCTATTTAACGGGAATCATCTCCACGTGACCTCTTGCCCCCTGTTGTAGCTGAATGGTAAGGCATAGTGTGAACAGCCAGGGTATTCTCGCCTTTCACCAGACAGTGTAAGCCTACATCCAAAAGGACCGACTGGAATGGCTAAGCCATAGATAGAAATCTATTTAGGGCAACCCAGCTCTCTGGCCAGACGACTAGGACACGGCTGATGCAACAGCACCTTCTCCAAGTAGTTGACAGTAACCTCGGATAGCATGAAATATGGCTATCAGTCTCAAGGGAAGGGACACAACTTCACATGTCTTCCTGGTCTTCTGGCGTAGAGCCTTTCATTTTGTAATGTTGAGGCTAGCGATCTCCGCGAAGCCAGCAAAGCCTCGGACGTCGATCGAGATTGACCGTTCCGCAGCCCACCGAACAGTACAATCATCATTGCTATGCATGAATCTTCATCTTCGTAAAGGATACCTGACTGGCTCGTGCTCATGGACCAGACTCTCGTGGTTGTGGCTGGTTCGCCCACTCAGTGGATCGGATGGACAGTCGGTGTATTGTGTGCATTGAACCCCAGGCTTAGTCTTCTTAGAATAGGTAATCTTTTATCGTTTCTGCCTTGCCATCTGCCAAGTGGAATCAAATAGCGCGTCAGCGGTGTCGAAGATTCAGCATACCACCGCTGGAAGGATTAGGTGTGGCTTCTATTTGGAGCGTCCAGTAGTTCCTACCTGTCTTATCATTCCGAGCGCGACCTGGTCCCATGCTCATGCAGAGAGGCCTCCGGGCTGAGAACCGGGCCATCCGACATGAAGGTGCGACCATCGAGAGGTATGGCTACTTTGCAAGTTCGCGGACGTATAATGCACAAACGGCAAGGCATATTCGTGTTCAGAATCGGCATTTCCTCCTCCACGAGTCTGGCATTAGTACTTGCTCAAATCGTATCTTCTTCTGTGACTTTATCCTTCTCAAACTCCTCAGTCAACCTTACTATCCGCGAGCCCGATTACATTACCATGTCGCACAATATCGCAGCCTGATGCACTCAGATTGTCCTGTCCGCCATGATACTGGCATAAATGGGGCCACTCTAATTGAGAACAAGACAAATAGCTGTTTATCTTACCGGAGCTTGTAGCGGCCCTCGCGCTGATCGTATCCATTACTTTGCCTATAGAGAATTGTCGAGGAAGGGTTTATTCCGGCAGAAAAAGAAACATACCTTCGCAGCAGCGGCAGAAAAAGATACGTACCCTTGCAGAAGGGGCAGAAAAAGATACGTACCTTCGCACTAGCGGCAGAAAAAGCTACGTACCTCCGCAGCAACGGCAGAAAAAGATACGTATCCTCACAGCAACGGCAGAAAAAGATACGTACCTTCGCAGCAGCGGCAGAAAAAGCTACGTATCTTTACAGCAGCGGCAGAAAGGGGTCCGCGCCTTTCGGGGGCGGTCAGGTATCCGCATCACAGACATGGGTACTTGTGCCTTTCACCTACCAGCATTTCCGAAGGCGGAAACCGGCCATATGTGATGGTTAGTTTACGCGGAATAAATAGCTTTACCATGATGCAGGCTCTGGACTGAGTGGTCCCAATCATCCTGGAAGTGAGCACGCGTTGCTGACTAGCCCAGGGCCATTGCTCCAACCAGCAACCAGACCGTATACTTGTATTCAATGAGACAGCTCTTGCAGGCTCTTAACCCAATAGCTCAACTCCCACAGGCTAGGCCTTGAACAGAGTCTAGCACCGCACGGGAGGGCTGTCTCGGTTCACTGCTAAGATGTTGTGTCACAGTGCTAATTTTCCTAAAACAGCGTAGTGAATTACCATACCTGGAAATTCTGTTCTCTCCACACAGAGTGCAAGGATCACCCGGCTGGTCCCAGTTCCGTCCCTCACCCCGTGGCGTGGTCTCGATCCGTGTCCCAATGTGTCGCTCAACTCGACCCTCAGTCTTGTCCCACTTGTCAGGATTCAGAATGTTATAGTTGTGAAGGGTTCCACAGAAATCACCCTATTTAAAACCAAGCCATCCCACGATAGTGAGGATTAGGAAAGCACGTCCAAACAGAATGTACCAACGCCAATCGGGGTTATCTTTCAATATGTTCACATTCATGCCGAATAAGCTCTGCGTGTAAAATTGCTTTAGGAGCCGCATACCGGGAAAGGTACTTGGGTGGAGCCTTACCGAAGAAAACATTGCAGGTAGGAAGATGAACTGATTGCATCAGCCCATGGCGCCCTCACAGCGTTATGTGGAGGGCGCGGTGGTGGAGTTCTGGTCTAAAGTCGCCATTAACGATCCTGGCTGCGCCCGCATTGGCTTTCCAACGCTGATTTCAGTTTGTCATATCGGTGACTATTCGCTCGGAACTTGGAAACCTCAACCGTTGTGTTGTCAGATAGCCTTCCGTCCAAGCTGCTCACGCCATCGTGCATCAACGACGAACGAGATCATATTACTTAGAGCTTCACAACTAATTGACTGTATCCAACACGGGAGGTCTTCAATCCTTATTTGGCTTCCTTGGCTCATACTCCAAACGATTCTTGTATAGTAGCTGCCAGTAGGCGGTGTGCAACAAGGCAGTGAACCACGAGGGATGCCTGTGGCGCCTTAAAAAAATAGACGAATGAGCTTGAACCTAGCTCTACTCATAAGCCTTTGACGAGGCCCAATGCAGTACAGCGAAATGCTGAGGTCGTTCGAGCTTCGAAGCGATCTCTGGCCACATCATCCCCTCTGTTACATACGCTTGTAGACGGCGATCTTCAAGCCTCGACTAAACTTTCCCTCCCTGCTCCATAATTCGAGCATGCTTCTGTACATCAAACTCACTCCGGTTCAACTGCCTGGCAATATCCGGCCAGTCCAGTCCCTTCATCACATACTCTAGGAGATGGCGTTCGTTATCCGTTGTCCAACGCTGTAGCCGTCCTCGAGGCTTGCGTACCTCAATTCGGGCGTCGTTGATTTGCGCTTGGCTCAACCTGTCGTTGCCATCTTTCATACTGAATGTTGGCATTGCTGGTGGCACTGTTATCGCCTTCCGTGTCGAAGTCGCGTTCTGCCACGTCAGTGCTTAGGGTAGGGGTGTTATCATCATGGCTTGGTTCGGTGGTTTGGGCGTTGCTATGAGATGCATAATGTATGCCGGCGCCCTCACGTTGGATTGGATCGTGCCATAGATCCGTGTAGTTTGGGCTGCCGACATCCCAAGCAAGAGGCTTAGGGTTTAGGACAATACCATGTCCATCGATGGTAATGGGTGCTGTGGGTAATGAGAAGTCGCCAGGGCTAGCCATGTCTAGAGTTGTGTTGATCGAGAAGGGCTCGTTATTTGTTACTTAGTCAGCTATCGAAATTAATATCTACAGTTGCCAGTATGCTCACAACTCAAGAAGGTCATACTTCGTTGACCGCGAAAGTGACATTGTTATTCCTTCAAGAATCTGTGGAATTATGCCTATGCGTATTTTACTCCTGGAGGCAACGTAGGATAAAAGATGTTTATATTGTGCATACGACGCTATCAATACCGATAATTTGAACCTAAAAGAAAATATTCGACCTAATCCTCTGCAGTTTCGACTGCTTATACCCTGTCCGTCGCTTGTTGAAGTTTGATTTTCAAGGACCTAGGCCTAAGGGCCGTTGGGAGTTTGGAGATCTGGCCCTGTAGGTAATGATACCGATGTCTCTGCGTCTGGTGATGACCTTAGCTCCGGGGACGGGCATCCTTCTTGAGATGGCTTTTGCGTTGAGCGCTCGCCGAAGACAAGGGGGTGAGGGCCACAGACTTCTAAGAACAATGTCATTAATCAATGCATACAGTATACGGATCCCATCTTTTACCTTCGTTTTTGTAATTTTGTAAGCTGGGGACCCGATGATACCTTATTAGTATTGTAAGTGTTCTGAAGGAGCTTCTGACCGATACATAAATTCTCACCGTTGCCTCTTGGGCCCCCACAAACAGTCGGAGTTGAAGTTTGCGTGTTCGCAGCTAACATTATTGCCAACAAAGCGCCATCGGACTCCATGAGGGCTTGGATCGCGCTCTCGAAGTCTGGGTTGATTGCGTATTCCATGGCCGCAAAAACGTTAGGGCGATCAGATACCGTGAGGGCTTGGACTCCGCGCTCGCAGTCTTGAATTGCACTCTTGTAGTCTTGGTTGATTCTGTGCTCCATGGCTGCACTGACGTCGAGGCGATCGGACACCGCAAGGGCTTTGACTGCGCTCTCGCAGTCATGCTCGATTGCATATCCCATGGCTGCATTGACGTCAAGGCGATCGGACACCACAAGGGCTTTGACTGCGCTCTCGCAGTCGTGCTCGATTGCATATCTCATGGCTGCATTGACGTCAAGGCGATCGGACACCGCAAGGGCTTTGACTGCGCTCTCGCAGTCGTGCTCGATTGCATATCTCATGGCTGCATTGACGTCAAGGCGATCGGACACCGCAAGGGCTTCGACTCTGCTCTCGCAACCTTGTTCGATCGCATATTCCAAGGCCGCGTTGATATCGAGGCGGCGACTCATGACTGCTGTAAGAAGTTATTTGCACTGCAGGTACAGAACATTTTTTTCTCCATTTTAACGTACCTCACTCTTGGTAACTCGTAGAATTAGCTTCAGTTCCGATTCCGTGGCTGCAGGTCTCAGCAAGCACAAAATAAAGAGGTACAGGTGCAGTTTCTCAGTGCCTCGTTATCTTGTTTCTATTTAACGAGAATCATCTCCACGTGACCCCTACCCCCTGCCGTAGCTGAATGAGTCAGAGTGTGAAAAGCCAGGATATCCTCGCCTTCCATGACATAGTATGAGCCTACATCCAAAAGGACTCACTGGAGTGGCTGAGCCATAGATAGAGATCTTTTTGGAGCAGCCCAGCTCGCCGGCCATACGACTAGGACACGGCTGATGCAACAGCACCTTCTCCAAGTAGGTAAAGGTCCCCCGGCTTAGCCGTCTAAGAATAGATATTCTCCTGTCGTTTCTGCCTTGCCATCTGCCAAGGGTAAAGAAATCATGCTCATGCGAATCAATAGCGCGTCAGCCGTTTACCACCGCTGCAAGGCCTGGGTCAGGCGCATGCCAGGCTCATCGGCTGAGCCATTCCAAGGTCGTAGAGTCGAGTGATGGAAGGTCGTGGAAAATTATGACCTCATGCCTTCTTCTTTCGGGATTCACTGCTGTCTGAAGTACCGTTGAGTTGCGGCACCGCGTGAACAACGAAGACGAATACCCATCAGTCGAGGCTTTACGAATGCGCCCCAGTCCACCAACCACGGAGATCACGTTTGGGGCTTACTATCATGTGTCTTGTCTTGAAGCCATGATCGAACTACCGCAACTTGCCGCGTCGCGCTTCATGCTTGACACTGAGCCTTACCGATGGAATCACAACGCGCCTTGGGGTTGGGTTTTATGTTCCGGCATTGGTTCAAGCACATCGGACGAGTCAACTTGCCGAACGTTGCCACATATTTTGAGATGATGGGTCCTTCTTGGAACAACAAGACGATTGGAGGTTGGAGCACGCGATACATCGATTGGCAGATAGTGCATGGGGAATGCAGAGCTGACTGCGGACTTTCTGGCCGCATCCAAGAACCCCCGAACCCGCCCGAACGTCCCAACATAGAAGATTACACGCGCGAGGATGGCAGCAATAGCAAAGCCTGTCCGCTTTCTGAAGTGCTCAACCACAAAGATAGCTGGCGACAGGTGATGGCATGGACTTATCCCGGGATATTTGGGTTGACAGGAGCCATGCCGTCAATCTCAACAATGTGGCCTTCTGTGGCGACTACCCAGCTAGTTGTGCCTCTAGTTATCATCCTTTTGAAAGGAAGTTCCTAACCCACTTGACAGTTAGTGCGAACGGATGGGCGTAACTCCTATTACGTTTATGGACTACGGTGACTTTATCATCCAGAAGTGGCCTTTGTCGCTTTGTCGCTCTGTCGAGGGAAATGTCGCACTCCGGCACGGGATAATTTACAGTGCGAGCTGTAGTCCTGTCGCTGACCGTCGTAGGCTAGGCTCTCAGAACTCGATGTATGGTTTATTGAACTTCCATCATGAGACCTGACGTAGTACCTAGAACCCAAGGACCCAGATCTTGGACCAACAGTCTTCACAGCGTATAATATGTATAATAACGGATGTCTTCAATTCGTTTTCTATTTCATCCAGGCTCACCGTCAACCTCGTACACACTGGCGACAGTCCTCGGTGCCTTGACAGGTGGCGGCACCGTACTCTTGCCTGCCCCGCTAAGTAAACCTTACTTCACGAACTCGGGCGAGAAGGCCATCTCGGTTGCTCGGACACTCCCTGTAAGCACACGAAAATTGCCAAAAACAGCATGATGAATTGCCCTATTTGGAAATCTGAGAAGCACCCACTCAGGTTGCTGTTAGCTGCGCTAATCCCGGTTCTTGCCCTCCACGCCCTGGCGTGGTCCATAAACAGGGCCTCCATTCTGGACCCCGGCTATTTTCCGCCTGGCCAGAATGATCCTCGATTCCATTACGAAAGACCAGTGGCTATGGCAATCGCCCTTAAGAGCGTCCAAGCCGCCTCTTGTGGCACCATGGACGTCATTTCGTTCTTTGATTTTCGATATCGGCACCGGCCTCTGACATGAACAGAACGAAAGAGCAGTATGCGTCGCCGCCATCACACGGAAAACGATGGTTACGACTCAGATGAGTCGTTCTCACTTGAGAGCGTTATATTTGACTCGACTGAAGAGCTTTCAGACGCAGAGACAGAGGCCACTGAGATCGACCCTCTCGATGAAGTCGGCTGCCACGCCGATGTCGATGATATTCCAGATCTTCTCTATGGGGCCACCCACCCGCCAGATTACTACCGTCGCATAGCTGAAGAGGTTAATGATGTCGACTTTGACGAGCAAGACTATAGCCCGGGCACAGAGGCGCTCCTCGACGCGGTCGAGAGACATTGGCAGCGGTAGCGTTCCTCATCACACTGATCCGAGGCTTGTGCTAATGATAGACGCATAGCTTCTGTAGAGAAAACAAGTTCGGTGATCCCAATAGACGCCTTGAATCGATCTCACTCGGCCTCCTGATCAGCTTCTTCACGTGGCGCCTCGATCTCAAACTTGGCAAGGCGGACAGGAAGATGAGAGGCATCAAGACCTGTAGCTCGCTCGGCACGAACTGGAAGGTCTTCCGTCTCGTGTACGAGAGGGCCACCGGGGTGAAGCTTGACCCAAAGCTGAATCGTCAAATGCACAAGGTACCGCCTCCTTCGCCATTCTGTTCGCTTTCTAACAGTCTAGGTCCTGCGCAAACTTGCTATCGATTACGGGCTGAGCAGCAAGAGGCGAGAAAACCGGTGCATGACTATTAATGACCTCAAAGAGCAAGTCGAGGAAACGGTTAGCACCACAAAGAAATTATTCGATCTCGGCGAGCTCCGTATCCTGGCGACCCTATTTCTGCTGCTCCTTGCCCCTGCTGGTGCTCGACCTCAGGCTATCTTACGGCTCCGGTTCAGGGACATTCGCGTCGTGTTGGCAAAGGACCCCGAGGAGGGCCTGCACAAGCTCCTGATCCAGTTTACGCCGGAGTTTACCAAGACCTACCTGGGCACCAAGGACGTGTGAGTAACCCTCATTACAATACGGTGGTGCATCTCTGACTTCTTGCAGGAAGACCTTTACCGTCCCGGAGGCGCTACTTGACCCGGCGCTGCTCCTTAGCCCACATATCTTCCTCTTAGGCATATTGTTCCGTAACAGAGCCTTCAGGGCATCAGACCTCATCTCGGCATCACAGCTGGACAATTTGGAGATTTACCCCGGTGAGCGCGAATTACGCCTGCCACTCCGAGAGGACCTAAACGATGTGCCCCTCTTCCGACGCGCTGTCAAGACTTCGACAGGATTTGAGATGTCCATGACGGAACCAATCTCTTACGGCATGATGGCCGCATGGATTAAAAGAATTGGCGAGGTTTTAGGCCGGCTGTATAACACTATTTGTTACAGTTTGCGCTACAACGCGGGTAACGAGCTCGATGGCAGCCGTAAGCTTCACCTAGTCATATCGATAGTTGTCTGTTCTGACGTCATGTACAGCATATGCGAGCGATGCCATCCGCAACCTGGCGCTGGACCATGACAGCTCGGACCCGTTCCAGAAGCACTACCTTGGACGTCAACTGCGCCTAGATACATGGGCAATTATCCGAGGCCAGAAACCACAGCAGGCGCTGCTGAAGCAAGCCTGCAGTATCGGCCACGCAAATAGCAAGCGACGGCCGGTCGAATTAAATGCTCAGCAGTTAGCGTCGGTGAACACTGACCCCGGTATCAGGAAACTAGCACGATGGGTGAAGGGTTTGCCTCTCAAATCGAAAGAACGTCAAGAGGCTGTCCGATCATTGAGGAAAGAGAAGCAGAGGCTGAAGAAGGCTCTGCTGGAGCGAATTAAAGAGGCGTGGACAGATAAGCAGGCTGTGGAAGACATCCAATTTCAACTCCAGGGTTACAAATTCCCCGAGCCCGCAGCAGCTGATCGAGTCTGCCCACCTCAGCGTCCAGCGCAGAGGCGTCTTGTTGAAGCGTTGACGGCTCCGATGGACAACAGCATTGAAGGCTACTACAGATGCCGGGACAACGCCATTGACGCCATCGTTGCTTATTGCAGTGTGGCAGAAGGTCGTACAGCACGTCGAGCTAAGATTTCAGCAAAAAAAGATCCGGAGCCTAATCCTTCACAGTTGAATGATAACTGTCTGGAAGCTGCAGTGCTGTCCGTATTCGTTAATAGCGCAACGGAGAGGCCGAGGAGGTGCTTTATGTGCGTTGGTGCTGCGCTTTCTCTCGAACCAGATGACCCTCGATCAAAAGAGCTTATCCGCGACTTCCATACCCCAGGAGATCTCTCGAAGCATTTCCGGAGGAGGCATCTTTCTCATATATCTCATACATCCCACGATGCCTCGCTTCGGTGCGCGGTGTGTGACATGAGATTGACAAGTAAGATGCATTTGCAGAATCATGCTATGAGAGTGCATGGCACAGTTTCTTAGGACTTGTTGTTGATTATAAAGACAGTTCTTGACTAGATAGCGCCGCAGTCAAGGAAGTCACCTCATTATCAAGTTTTCTAGATATTTCTGCAGCATGCAATTTAGACTTTTAGAGGTGACTCTCATGCTCGTCTTCAGTCGTAACACATAGCAAGCAGAGGCCACTGGTCTTTCCATGCTGTTGCCTTTGGAGATGTGCGATCCTTTCGAAGACCCCTGCTTGACTTCCGGTGTATCCTAAGGGTCAGTATGAGGAGCATCGGCATGTTTCTCTGTCAATGCATCAAGCATGGCCGAGATGCGAAACCTGATCGTTCTACGGGCTGCTACCGTCCCGCTCTCCATCTGCCTCACGGAGGCCTTCGCCATTCTCGCGCTAGTTGCTGACCAATTCGTTATGGAGGCTCCGCACGTCCCCAAAATCCCAATCATCTTGCCACTGAATCAGAAAGACTGATACTCCGAACTGCTCCGAGACATTTGCAAAAGTTCATGCTCCAGATTTTAAACAGGATTGTGCTGTTTCACACCTTGTCTATATAAATGTCACATATGTGTTCGTAAACGCCCTTGAAGCACTTTGAATCGAGGTCACTGGACCAATAGGTCTACACCTCAGCATAGTCGACCTGCCTGGGTTGATATCTGTGTCAAATGAGGGACGGTCAGACCAAGGTGTAGCCCTTGTTCACTACCTTGTTGATACCTACTTGCAGAGCTTTCGGACTATCATTCTTGACATAGTGCAAGCTGGTAATGGCATTGCAAACCAGCCGATCATACGGAAGGCGAAGAATTATGCCCCTGGGGTAGTTCGAACGTTTGGTGTTATAACCAAAAAAGACCTTATCAACAATGGCACTGAGTATCAAATTGCAAGATAGGGCAAATAATAAGGGCAACGTCGAACTTGAGCTTGGTTCTTTCATTATCAAGAACCCATCTCCCATGGATTTGTAAGCGCAGAGACTTTGGCTCGCTTGGAGCAAAGGTTCTTTGCCCAGCCTGCTTGGTGAGAACGATCCTAAGCGCATAGAATCAGCAGGCCTTCAAACTTTCCTCCAAGTCCTACTCTTGGAGCATATCGAAAGAGTGACCCCTAAAGTTCGCCAAGACTTGAGGCAAAGGCTTTCTGGGCCTCGAGGTCGAGCCCAAGGAGCTAGGCAATCCGAGACAGGCTCTCACGGACATCCGCTCTTTCTTGATTGAGCGCAGCATACATCTGCACCAGCTCGCCCTCACTGTTAGGACAATATATGGGAGCATGATTCACGATTTTTTACTAAGATACGCGGCTTCGGGCACTGGTCTTGCAAAAAGGCATGGGAAGACATGGATGCCGACTATGAGGTTTGATAGACCGTTCACTGTTATTTGTCAGGTGTCTAGGAAGACATTCGTTGATAACGTTTGTCTTCAGGCCAACGAACGTCACATACTTGGTCCTTTAACGACTTTTTCTCACCAACCAGTATGTCCAAGCTTCCTGAAGTTCTGCGCATTGGCTCAGAGCCAGGGACGAATGCCCACTTTTGGTCCCAACTACCTGTCCCACATCTGGGACCCCTTCGCGGGGCTAACCTTTGGCCTGTGCGACCACGCTTATTGGCGCCGTGATAACAATTACAAAGCCGGCACCTGCACATGAGCTTACCCTCAACATAAAGTTCCAACTCTGCGCTTCAGTGCCCATCATTCATCTCTCCATTCTACACGCCACCTTTAGTCCATCTCATAGCACATTGAAAGTGCAACTCACTGGGCGGATCAAGCACGAAGAGTGACGATGAGAAGCGCAAACAGTCGCTTGGGTCCGCCAAAATCCTGCCAAACCGTTACATACGAAGAGGTCCCAGAGTGGCAGTCAGATAACAGATTTATCCTCAACGGTTATCGACGAGCCAAAGACGATTGTTCTCAGGTCTTCACCAGTTTGACCTACCTGCATAATGAGACGTGTAATATCTACACTCATCTCATTCCGGCTATCACTCTGCCCCTTGCTCTCCTTTTCACGATTCGATCTGTAGCCACACCCAAATCAACAGATTACTTCGCCTTCGGGCTTTTCTTCTGCTGTACAGAGATCTGTCTCACGTTCAGTACTCTTTACCACTTGATGCAATCTCATTCGCCCCGCGCGGAAATATTCTGGCACAGCATGGATCTTCTTGGGATTACGGCCATGATAATAGGCACATTCTCTTCTGGCATCTACTATACATTCCTTTGTGAAGCAAGATTACAAAGGGCCTACTGGAACACTGTGAATTTTCATTCGGATCTCTGTTTTTATGACCTGGTGGAACGCTGATAATCCTTTAGACTATAGTTACCGGAGCTATCACTGCGGTGCTAGTCTCGTGTCCTCTCCTGAAAAGTCGGGACTGGCGAAATGTCAAAGCCACTGGTTTCATTGCATTGGGCTCATTGGCTTTCATACCCCTGCTTCATGGTGCCCAACGATATGGCTATATGCAGCTGAGATGGTATTTCCTCGAGCTAGCCTGTTATGCTACTGGAGCCTTTTTCTACGCAGTATGTCTATATACCTCTCTCTTCAGAGGATAATCTGATTCAAAGTATAGTTCCGATTGCCTGAGCGTTTTGCGCCCGGCAAATTCGATTTCTGGGGAAGCTCGCACCAGATCTTTCACGTTTTCATTTTGTGCGCAATAGTTATGCATACAGCTGCTTTGGTTCAGGGCTTCAACATTTCTCAGGATCTACACTCTTGTTAGCTTCTGAAGGGGTATGGGCAACAAGTCTTTGGGATGTCCAATCACCTGCATTTCGGTCATTCTGTCTGACACATTTGATCATGAGGTCAGTAGGTGACGTGCCGGTGCCTTCTAGCGTTGATAGCAGAATTGAATAATCTCAGCACAACAGGGATATCGTAGGCACTCGACTGTTAGTTGGGGCAAATGTATGTCGAAACCTGAAGAATCTCCCATCGGATGGGTTAAAAAATGACGACCAGAGAAGGGAACTGAAAGATATATTAGGGTTGGAGCAATCCTTGGATCAAACAGAGCAATTGCTGCGAAGGTCTTCAGAAGCTTGTTCTGCATCATCGCAGCACGGACAGACTCTTCTTCGATATGAATCTATGCCATCGCAGTAAGGGGAGGGGGGCGTTATGAAGGGCTTCAGCGAGGGTGGAATAAAGTGCTCGCAGCAGAGATGATGTTGTTACGGAGGAACCTTTGTACGTGTCATGGAGCGGTTTTGGGGTGTATTGGCTGGTATTTTCGTATGATTTCCTTCAACATTCTAAGATAGACTGGGAGAACCCGATGCAAACGCAGCAGGCTGAACTCGATTGTCGAGGACGTTGAATTGGTTGATGTCTGTCTTTCTGCGTCCGAGCTTACTACCACCGTTCCGTATCCTCCATGTCACTTCTTGATTTCCCTGTGAACCTGTTTCTTCAGATCGGATCTCCCGCTTCTTTATCTCGAAGTGGCAAGATTGTGCCATGCGTGGCCTCCAGGTACTGTGCCTATCTGCCTCGCTATATTTCCTGCAAATATAGCGAGGGGGGGGACGTGCTACATTCATCATTATTATAGCCTTAAGAGAAGGGTGCGTGGCTTACCGTCACTATAACAGACGCGGGATGTATCACGCTGCCCCTGCCAATCACGCAGCCTGGCATGATCGTTGCTCCCTTTCCGATGTAGCAGCCCGGCTCAATGGAGATAGGCTTACCAATTTTAAAGCCAAGCCGTCGCCAGTTAGGATCGAGTGCCGGGCTATCCGCCATGATAGTAACATTAGCTTCAATTGAGCACTGCTCACTGATCGTGACTGGGCATGCATCCTGAATATCGCAGTTTGGGCCAATTTCCACGTAGTCTCCAATTGAGATGTTGTAGCCATAACGACAGAAGAACGGCTTCTGAACCGACACATCGCGTCCTAGACGTGCGGCCCATGCTGCAGGTTGATATAAAGATGGGTTGGGGTGCTGCTCAAGACAAAGGATCTGTAGGAACAGCTCCAAGTTCTTGTCCGATAAAGGAGCACCATCTGCTTTCCAGCGATTGAAGTTTTTACAAGCCAGTGCGCATCGATCCTGATCAAGAAGGAGTGCTGCGTCCATGGCATAGTATTGGCCTCCAAGCATTTTCTCCTTATTGGAAGGTGTTGCGCTGGCAAGTCTCCGGACTGATGCGACCTGGTGCTTTCTGGGGGGACGGTGAGGTTCTAGACGGCTGTCAGTGTCACGCTCCCTGCCAAATATACATACTTTGATGCGCACCATGGTTGTTCCCAATTTGAGGGAGAAGGCGGTGCTCTCCTTTTCTCCTCCTGATACGTGAAGATGGCTGAGCCGAGCTGTGGAGGGTATTGACTGTTTCATTTGGGAGAGCATGTCGAGCTGAAAACGGATTGCTAGAAGGATTATGATCGGCCAACTCGTTTGCGGCCGCGAGGAGTGCCTCGATACCAGGCAGGCTGGTGAGAGTGTTGTCCGTCATGGTGTCGGTGGTAGAAGAGGAAAGGAAGAGGGGGAATAAAGCCTATGGGCAGTGGAAGGGTATGACACCTTATGTAGTTCTATTTTGCGGCACAGCATGTTGTGTGCTACTAAGGGCTCCAAGGCACAGTGGCCAGGCATTGCTGAACATTATTACGTGCCATCCTAGTGCTACGGCAATTGGTGATCACCTCGTCTCGCTATCGTGGGAGTCCTCAATCGTGCCACATCTATCACTCTGATCATCACTCTGATGCAAGCTCAACGGCTACCACAACTTGCCATATGGAGACTCATTTGCCCGATGGTAACGAAACTTCCGAGTAATCAACTTCTGCGGAACCATACGTAAGAGCACAATAAACGCTACTTGCGCTCCATAGGTCACAATGCACAGGCACTAGGTACCAGACAAACGGGCGTACTGATAGAAATCATTGCATCGCGTTCTTGCTCCATTATATCGAAGGTAACTGTCTCCAGCTGCTCACTCCTATCTATGCAGAAGCGTATATGCATATCAGAACTCCAATGTATGCCAGGCTGAGTACTAAAAGTGGAAGGGTGTCATAGAAAGACCATCGAATGTGCTTTATTGCAAGCTTGTTACACGACCAGTCAATTTGAGTTTCTCAGAGCCGAATTTGCGGATGGGTGCTGCGAGGCAAGGAAGAAGTCGTGATGCTCATGAAGCAATGTCCGTGCAGCGTGACGAGTGCTTGCCACTGCTCTTGCGTAAAGATTGGACCTCTCTTCGCTATTTTCAGTTCCCGGATTTTTGACCTCTATGCATTTCCTCTCAACCCATTCACTCCGCTGCTGGTGGGTCGGTCTTGATAGCCATGAAAGCCGAACAAGTCTTCCATGATGCTGAGCGTTGTAGGTCAGGCAGGAGAGATCACAAGTGGGGAAAGAGCCGGGTTTCCTCGGAGTACAGATGGGCCTGTTGCTGGGAGCACAATAGCGCCCAACGTAAATGCGGGGGCAGGGTATCAGATGGCCAGCACATGTTGATCGACGTACGCTGAGCAAGAGTCAGCTTGTCATTCGACAGCAGCGTATGCCGACTTGTAGAGATAAGAGCTAGGCAATTCCAATGTGGAGGAACATTGGCTGACTTGCGAGCTCGCTTGAAGTGATGCGCTGTATGGTTCTGATCCAGGTTGTTTACCCCAAAGACTGTCGAGCTCTCGCCAGCTCCTGTACTTGACGAGCGATTCGATCCTTCCTACTGAGACTACCAGAATGTCCCTTGTGCTACCGCCCTCGATATCTTAGCATTTGCGGAAAACCTCGGGCTTCCCAGGGTCCTCCTGGTTTCGGGTTCCTAGAGGCAGATGCGCCGAAGCTCGGTGGCAACGCCCCTCAGCGCCAGTACTTAGCTCTTGTTTGTGCTAGACTCGACAGTCTCGATACAAAAACTGGGATCGAACGCAATAATGCTAATGTTCCTGCGCTGTGGCCGAGTGGTCTGCGGTTCAGCTGCAAAGACCACAAATCGGTTGTCCGCGTAGCCCTGAAGCTGTATGTATATCAAAACAATCAGAAAAGCACCCAATCCAAATGCTGAAGTGTTATCAGACGGAATGACCGCGTAACCATCCTAAAACTCGCTGACCAGCATCACCTGAGGGACGACTAAGCCCCTCACGAAGCTTCTTCGGAAATGTTGTAATCCAGAACTTGTCTGTGTGGGGGCCTGCTTTCATAAGATGTGATAGCGGAATGTTGGCAAGCTCGACATCTACCATACCAACCGGTTCATAGATATATCGTTGTGCCTGCACTTCACTGAGGGGAGGCAGTTCTCTCCTCTTGAACCAAGATGGGCAGCAATCTTCGCCAATAGGGATTAGCTGCTCGTGCCTCGCTGTGCGCCTCGCTGACGCGCCGTGGCCGCAGCAGCAGCAGCAGCAGCAACAACAGCAACAGCGACAGCAACAATAGCAACAACAGCAGCAGCAGCAGCAGCAGTAAGTGCCGCGCGCGGCGGCCCCCTCCCCCTCCCCTCTCATCGGCCGTGCTAACCTCCTCGTAGATCAACAACACCAGGACGGTAAGTCCATCCCCCGCCCGCCGCGCCTCGACGACGCTCGAGTCAGATGGCACCAACACTCGGGGGAAAGGGGCGGCCGCCGCCGCGGTCTGTGCCGGGGACGCAGTGGGCGCGGTGCGCTCGCTGCCTTGTGCAGTCTGGGTCGGCAGGCGGCAATTGTGCCGCTTGTTGGCGCAGCAACAAAGCTTTGCGAGGCTCTGCCGCTGACTGCCCGTGTCGCTGGCGCAGCGCTCGTCGCCAGCCTTCAGGCTGGTGACGGTAGTCCGACGAGAACAAGCAGTCTTGGGACTGGCCGGGATACAGGTAAATCGCGCGCCGTCTCTTCCGCTGAGCTGCGTTACATGAACATATGACCAGTTCGACACAGAGCAAGCAAGATACCTGGACTACTATTTGAATACTAGTGACTAATGGCTATCTTAACCGCACCGACGCGATAACTCGATACAGCTATCAGAAATACTGTGGAACCTCTGATTTCTTCGCGGCGTAGCGTATTTTCTTGAAGATATCTATCTTCTGTGTCTTTCTCATGAAATCCTTGTCGCTTGCCGTGTACAAGATGCCGTCGTCCAGCTTAGGCGAAACTTGGCAAAGAAGAAAAGCTTGTCTGCTTGTTACCGGGTGATTATCCAGACTGAAGTCCATCAGGGATACTGGTCTTCCAGCTGTTTCCTCGATCTTCCATCCGGAGGTTGGCGAACTTCTCGTCAAACTCCGAACAATTTTTGGAGTTGAGCCACTTGCTACCACGCCACCTCCGCCGTTCGTGACGTAAACCACGAGATTGGGATCCTGATGGATGCTCCGTATGAACGCATCTGTCAAACTTCCTTCATCTCGAAGAATGAAGTCGAGATATGGTACTTGTCGATAGTAATAGCCGGCAACCGCTCCACACCTACATCCGTCTCCGCCTACTGTCATAAGACCGTACTTATGCAGTTCAAGCATCGAGCTAATTATTGTTGCATCGCATCCCCAGGGGCCCAGGTGATGTATTGACACTGCGAAGACGCCTTCCTTGCTGTCGGATAGCCACCTCCTGTTGAGATGTAGAAGCTTGCTCCAAGTTCTTGCTGCCGCCCATTCTTTGTGGCTCTCATCGATTATCTGCTTTCGTTCGTTTATAGTCGTGGTCCTTTCACAGTCCATGGGAGACATGTTGTCTGATGTGTAGTAAGTGCGATCAGGTGCGGAACATCACGCTATTAAATAGTTCCTTGCGCCTATGAGTGGGTGGAACAGAAAATGGCCGCTTTATATACCCATTAACAGGCATTCCGCTAGATTTGAAAGGGAGCATTCATCATGCCAGGATGCAGTTCACGGGTCCATATTCAGGCCATGGTCAAGTCACGAGGGCCCAAAAATAGTCCAGGTAACACGATGTATACATCGATTTCTCCTAGGTACAGTACGGTACGCCCTGAAGCGGTACTCGGCCTTGATCCTGGCCCACGAGGCTATCCAAAGTCAGCGCCTGTCTGGGTCGAAATTATGGCCCGGGCCGGCTGTGGACCCATATTGTCGACGAGTATTGCTATTTGCGCGGTACACTAGGCAGGGATGGTGCATGGGCACGCGGAAGTATAGGATGGCTGACAGTCTCGGAAACATCTATGCGAATCAAGGGCGACCGAATGATGCCGAGGAGTTGTATGAGCAAGCGCTGCGAGGGGTAGAGGAGGCATCAGGATGGGAGCACCCGCTTACGCTCAAGACGGTTGGCAACCTCGGAAACATCTATGCGAGTCAAGGGCGACTGAATTATGCCGAGGAGATGTATAGGCGAGCGGTGCAAAGGTACCAGGAATTAGGATGGGAGGACCCGTTGACGCTTCGGACGATTGACAGTCTCAGAAAGATCAGAGCTCAGCTTCAAGATCGATAAGTGACCGGGCAAACCTGAGACTGGGTTGATTATTGTAGAGAGCTAGCTAATTAGTGAGAGTGGTGAGGCTGTCGGGTAAGACACTGGCGTCCATGTCTACTTCATCCTGGGTTGCCATCATGAACTTACGCTGGCCAACTGTGACTCGTGATATGATTATGGACGCCCAACCTAGCCGCACGGCCGGTGGTAGTAAGGTCATCCCACGGATGGTGCCACCCAGGATCGGCCAGTTTCTGGCGATGTACATGGTCTACGCCCGGGCGCTGACCGACCGCTCGGAGGCGGACCGCTGGGCCTTTCACGGGCAGATAAAGCCACCGAGCGACTTCATCTGCCATGACCAGAACGGACATTGGGAGGGCGCAAAGATCTCGAAGGCGATGACGAAGTGGACGCACTACTATATGGGGGTGCGCCTTACACTGCAGAACTGGAGGCAATTCGCCATTGCCATCGGTAAGAAACACAACCGCGGTAAGCAAGCTGACGCCAAGGGTGACTCGGACTCCGACCTGGGGCTGGACCTAGACGAGGCAGAACAATAAGAAGTACCCGACGACCTGGCGGCTGTACACAGCACTGCGACGTCCGCGAACTATGGCGTTACTGCAGATATACTGAAGAGATTGACGGTCGACTCTCTCGAGTCTTTGGCCAGGTCAGTCGCCGATGGCACAGATTTCTCAACTTGATCGGGCCTCATGCACAACGTCGACCCTAACACGGAAGAGGAGATCGAGCACGGCCATCAGACCGGACAAGACCCCAGAGAGGGCGCCCTCCAAGCGGGCCAAGCTTCTTTTCCTGGAAAGGCCCGGTGAACACAAGGGTGGGATGATTTTGGCAGCTCTACGAACAGTCCTCCGTGACGAAGACGCCCAGTTCCGGTGACTGCAGCAGGAGGACGCAATACGACGGGCAGCGGAAAGAGAGACAGCACGGCCGTGCTACCGACTGTTGGTGGTACCTTTCGCCGAGTTGAAGCAGTAGCTGATGAGACACTGCGCCGATGCAGGACTGGACTGCAAGTGGTGGCCAGAGGCGCGGGACGTCTTGCCGAGGGTCACAATCGTATCGGCCGAGACAGCCGTGGGCGAGGACTCCCTCCAGTGGGCTGCCGACCTCAGCGTGCATGGCCGGCTTGACCGCATAGTGATCGATGAGTGTCACCTGACCTTCACCGCGGCAGATGAGTATCGTGGCAAGCTCAGGGGCTTGGTGCTGCTCCGGGGTCTAGGGTGTCCGTTCGTCTTTCTCACGGGGACATTGCCACCGCCACGCCAGCGAGAGTTCGAGGAGGCAATGCAGCTACAGAATCCCCTCTACATCCGAGCATCAAGTCATCGCCTCAGCGTGCGGTACTCTGTTATCAGAGTGAAGAACGGCAGACGCATCGCGAAGGTGGAGAAGCTAAGTGCAAGGCGTTGGCCCAACAGCTAGGCTGTCACTACTATCACGGGTTGCCGAGTGACATCAGAGAGAGTGAGCAATTCGTCACGAACTTCGAGAAAACGCGCCTGCAAATGTCTGGCGTCAATATCGATTTCTTGGACGAATAGACTTCTAGAGAATGGGCTTCTATGGCACGCGGAAAGGAGGCGTCAAGAAAAGGCATGCCTTCTGGCAACGCGAGGCCGTCCACGTCGCTTGCTGCTCAACCCAGAACAAAGCTGCTCGCGACTGGTACACTCAAGGCAGTTTTTCTGGCCAGGATCACGGATACACTACTTCGGTTAGAGGTCTATAAGTCTCAATCGTCCTAAAAGTACGCACCTTTTTCTTCCTCTTACGACAAAACTCACATTTGATAAGTGATGAGGAACGACATGAAGCTGAATGATCTTCCCATTGGGTCGCATGGACCATAGCGTCGCAGATAATACATCGCTTGGTGCTGTGTTCCTCAGCCATATGAGCTGCCATTTCGCGGCTTAGCCCGACAAAATCACATTGTGAGCATTTTGAATGTTCCCATACAATGTGTTGGTATAGATCTGAGACTGAGAAACCATCCTGGCAGAAAGGGCAATGACGCCAGGAGTGACGGGTAACTTTATGTTCAACGATCTGACTTTCGGGGATAATTTCCGAGCACGTCTCGCAAGTTCGGAGCCCATGGTCGTCTTCCAAGTGCCTGTTGATGAGCTCATCAGACCATAACCCATCGCATTGGGGGCAGAGACGATAATGATGATCGCAGAGGTGTGCGATGAGCTCGTGGATATCTCGGCTTTCGCAGCCACTGCAATCACGCCGCGTATGTGTTTTCAGGTGTTCCCGCAAATCTGCATGATCGGATGTTTTGCAAACCAGGCAAAGATTATGAATTTCTTCCCGGTGTGTCTCGAGTTCGTCCTCGGGCAGGACCATGTGGCACTCTGGACAGCAGATGAACATAGTGACCCAGTCTTCAGTGTCACAAGTATCACAAAAATGGTTGGCGACGTCCCCCCATTCGAATCCGCAGCCCATGCAGACGTCCCAAGAGTCCACCCCCTTCTTGAATATCGCCTTATTTTCTTCATCATCGGGAGAGAATAAGCGAGGGTAGAAGCGGTAGTGTTCAAGATTGTGTCCCTTCAAAAGGAAGTCCCGCGCTTCCAGCATGTGAATGACGGAGGGCCACCAGTGCTGTTGACCCTCCTTTCTCTTGTCAGGATGAGAATGCCTCATCGCTTTGCGCCAAGCACTTTGAATCGTTCCCTTCGTATAGGAACCAAAGTCTAAGCCCAACGCATCGAACGGGCTGTAGTTCAGGTGCATGTTTTGCGAAAGAATGTGCGACGAAAGGTGCGACGAAAGGTGCGACGAAAGGTGCGACGAAAGGTGCGATAGAATTTGCGACGTAAGGTGCGAAAGGTGCGACGAAAGTGCGATGAAAGGTGCGATAGAATTTGCGACGAAAGGTGCGATAGAATTTGCGACGTAAGGTGCGATAGAATTTGCGACGTAAGGTGCGAAAGGTGCGACGAAAGTGTGATGAAAGGTGCGATAGAAAGTGCGACAGAATGTGCGACGAAAGGTGCGACGAAAGGTGCGACGAAAGGTGCGATAGAAAGTGCGATGGAAGGTGCGATAGAAAGTGCGATAGAAAGTGCGATGAAAGGTGCGAAAGGTGCGACGAAAGTGCGATGAAAGGTGCGATAGAATTTGCGACAGAATGTGCGACGAAAGGTGCGATGAAAGGTGCGATAGAATTTGCGACAGAATGTGCGACGAAAGGTGCGATGAAAGGTGCGATAGAAAGTGCGATGGAAGGTGCGATAGAAAGTGCGATAGAAAGTGCGATGAAAGGTGCGACGAAAGGTGCGATGAGAAACCCCTACCCAAAGAAATAGCCGCCTGAGGCACAGTGATGCAGCCTCAAGCCACAATTCGCTTCTTGCATCATCCAATCACCAAGCTTTGCTCGAGACGCGCCCTTTTCTAGGTTCGCCTTCTTTGCGACGGAATTTTATGATCCTTTCTCACCGCCGCCCGACTTTGCTGCCATAAGGAAAGCTGTGCGCGGTCGATCTTCCGGCCTCCTGAACAGTAGCCACCGCCTTTCTCAAGGTGGGCCTGACAACCCATTCTTACCAACAGTCTCTTTGTGAAGCACGGCAGGGCGAGTGATGCCAAGACATAGGTACTTCTAAATTCAAGCAATGTACCAGTCTCTTCGTCCTGGCACTATGAGACTGAGCCTTTTTTAGGGGTACTTTAGAGGGCGCAAAGACTCAGAGCAAAGAGCCGTTAATGGATGTTCAAGCGCTTTCTACAAAGGATGTGGGGCGCCTAGTATTGTACGCTGCATGCGATTACCACTGACTCAGAACCACGGAACTTGCGACATCACTACCCTGTAATCGCCCTCGGACTGTTAGAAGGAGCAACTGCCAGATGGTATCCATACCAGCGGTAACAGCAACAGGAGGTAGCCGAAACTTCTCCCAATCATCAACAATAACATCACTTTGTTTCCATCACTTTCAGCAGCATCTTCAACACGAACAAGTTGCGGGCGTGCCTACTGAGACCCCCGCAACTCTACCAACATGCGTAATTCACCGGAATCCTTCATCTTCTGAACTGCAACTGCCACATGAACGAACCCGCATCATGCGTCCCTCCTCATTGGGAAGAACAGACATAGAGACTGTTCGATCCTCCAGCATAAACTTTCCTGAAGCGTACTTTGCCTGGTCACTCCTCATTTAGACTATGATCCTCATCACTCAGGTTGTGGCCCTTCCCTTGAGACTTCCCCCTGAGCACCTCAGTAATCTTCAGTACTATTGGGTATGCCGACCCAAGAGTTATCGGGGTGCTCTCCGCTGGCGCGACGCTCAGAGGGATGGTCGAACAATACGCGCACATGGCCGAACAGGCCAAGATCATCAGTAACTTCATCTTCAATCAGCTTGCTCCGCATAAGATTTTACTGCATTGGTGTCGCTTCTAGAGATGCTTATGTATACGGTAATAGACTTTGCGGCATCTTAGGACAATCAAAGCACCTGATAGGCAGGCACTGAGGCAGATATGGCTTCCCAACAGCGAAGAGCCAGAAGCGGATGCTAGGCCAGGGATGATGATTATTGGCTCGAATGATCCTATTGGTGCCGACAGGAAGGCAGTATCCTGCATTACCCCCATTACCGGTAGGTTGTGATCTACCCTTCCGGGCGAAACGACCTTGAGCTGATCGTTCCCCTGAGTGACTCTGCTTATGCCGGATTTGAACTTGTGACACGTGCTATACAGTAAGCAAGCTTATCTTTCAGATTAAATATGACCTCTCGAAATCCGGCTTCCTTCCCCTGGGCTGAGCTAGCAAGGCTAATGCAGTGTTCCAGTTCGTCGTTTCTTCTTTTGATCTCGGATATTCGGTTTTCCAAAGTGACAGAATGGCTCTTCTGTCTGAGGAGATCTGCCTTTAACGTGCTAGGGCAATTGGTGATCACCTCGTCTCGCTATCGTGGGAGTCCTCAATGTCGATAGATGAAGGCACACAGTCCTACCCTGGTCTGGGCGTGACTCCTGTTCTGATCTTTTGAAGCGCGACTCTCCTGCCGCTGATTCAAGCTTTATCAACCTTTCACAACAGGACTACATAAAGACGGCGATAGCCTGGCCCTGGCTTATATTGACTCTCATTCTGGTCTCGAACATCTGGGCCATCTACCTAATCGAACCAAAGGAAGTACTTCTAGAAAGGGTGCATATCCGCAATCGTGCCACATGCATCACTCTGATCATCACTTTGATGCAAGCTCAACGGGTACCACAACTTGCCATATGGAGTCTTATTTGCCCGAGAGTAACGAAACTTCCGAGTTCAAATTCTACGGAAGCATATATAAGAGCACAGTAAACGCTACTTGCGCTCCCTCGGCCACAATGCACAGGCACCAGGTACCAGGTACCAGACAGACAGACGTACTGATAGAAGCCATTGCATCGCATTCTTGCTCAATTATGTCGAAGGTAACTGTCTCCGGAACTGCTCTCTTCTGCTCACTCCTATCTACGCAGAAGCGAATATGCACATCGGAACTCCCATATATGCCAGGCTGTGGACTAGAACTAGAAGGGTGTCACAGAAAGACCATTGCAAGTGCTTGTATTGCAAGCTTTTTGCACGGCCAGTCAATTTGAGTTCCCATGCCATAGGCCCCTTGTAAACTCCTTGCTAGCTCTGGAGCAGTCGTCACGCGCCGGACTCAGAAAGGTCGGCTCAACGCCAGAGGGGCCTTCCCAGATCATTTCTGATGATGCTTGCGCCGTGACTTGACTGATACCATGGCCCATGGGTAGCTTTGCTATCGAGACAATCGCAAACCTCATCAGAGCCTCCTGAGTAGCACTGATTCTGAATTCGAGAAAGACCTCTAGCCAGCGATGAAATCGCTACGTCAGCTTTTTTTTCAAGAACATAACGGAAGCTTATTAATTAACGTACTTCGCCTTCCGCAAAAACATGCATCTACCTGGACTATCACGCCAAGCTCTATGAAATAATGTTTGATAAGGCTTGGTGAAGGGCTGGGAGAATGATCAGAGGATACAAAGCACGTTTTCGACGTGGGGACGTATGTTTATTTCAAGAGCTGCAGTGTCACTAGCTCGCCGGCCCTCCTCTAAGCAGCTTTCTAGCTGTCAGTTCAAGAATAATTATTGATAGCGTCGGGACAGTGCTATGCTAGATACACTGTAGCCTTACAATAACAGCTCGACATTTAACAACTTCATTCCCGACGGAACTAATTCTAGAAGCGCATCTAAATGGTGGTGACAAAGCATGAAGTGGATGCTCGTTGCGCCAATCTTGGCATCATTCCTGATAGAGCAAGCTAGGTCAGGATATTCTGAAATATCCAGGATCCTCCATGTTTCTTTCTTCCCTCCTGTGAAAACTCATACTGTTTGCGAAATAACAAAGTCCCGCCTGTGTATTCAATGAACGCAACTTCCCCCCCGTAGACCTTAGGTCTTCCTTTATCCCACTTATCTGGCGAGCTATATCTCAAGCAAACCAATCTAGGCTTGCCAGACAATAAAGAAAGGAAGCCAAGTGAGACCTCGATCAAATGCCCAGGTTCTAGGATCCCGGATACATTCAATACGAACGCACCAAAGTCTGCCTCAAGTGTCGCCGGATTGATGGGTGCTTTGAGGGATTGGATGAATAAGTCGGGCTGAATCCTTTGCCGCAACTCATCCACATGCGTTTCCGTCAAGTCTTCTCTTTGGTGAAATGTTGCGATAACGTAGGGCTTTTTAGACCTTTCTCTCCGGTCAAGGCTATCTAATTCTCCGGCAAGTAGGAAGTCTAAACCATGGTCAGAGACTGCCGCAAGCCATTGATCTGATTTGAATATTTGATGCTGGATCCCCACAGCAAGCCGTTCGTTGGCTGTGAACCGTGTTTTCCGCGACCAATCGTGTCGCCAGAGGTCGAACGGGGAGATGAAGCTGAGGATGTGGTCCCAAACCTCTTGAGGAGGCGCCATGTTACTATTCGAAACATATAAAGGACAACCAATCCCATCCAGAATAATACATAGCGAACATAACGTACCGTGCACATTTATACATGTTTTTCTCAACATCAGGGCCGGGCCAAATATGGGCCCATGAGCAACATCCTTCCTTACATCTGTGCTAGCCACCGCATCCTCGGACCATCCAATGCTGACTCGGTTACATTAGTAGACAATTATTGGACAGTGGGGCACCTTTCGAATCAGATGGCCCAAAAGACGGTTCAGATTAAATGTCCTATTTCTAGGATCGTTTGATTCCAGATCTTAGGAATTGTCCCTTTGCAGGACGGTGTAGACTAAAATAACGGGACCAGTGTCGCGCCTTTCAAGTTCTGGCAAGAAGTACAGTACGGTACCAAGTAGTATGTAAGCATGTCTCGTATGCCGTGTCATGCGTATCTGCTGTCGCAGTTTTATAGCTCTTATAACACCCAGCGCTCGCAATCACCTTCAAGATCAAATCCGTCAACATGATCAACGACAAGGTCTTTAGAAAACGGTTCGATACCGGTAGCTATTACGGACCCCGCAAAGACAAGGAACTGCCAACTGACCCTGCAACGTACAGCACCCAAGCACTTGTAGAAAGCGGCGATTTTGGTCCCCAATCGAGCCCCAGTACGAAGGCCAACTTAAGGACCAATGAGTGTGAATACCTGAAGTACAGCTGTTGGCGTTGCCTTGAGGAACGGGTGGAATAGTGGTCTCTTACGGTTGCTCCCACTTTTGGCCCAATAGTCGCATCATGTCCTCATACTGGGCTGCTATGAAGTTGCGTCGCAGAAGGGGCGCCTCGCTTGTATTCATCAGCCTTGTTAGATTTGCCTGACGCGTCCGTCGTGTGCACTGCGAAATTTCGCCTCGGCGAATTCGATCTGCCGATGACCACTTCTATAAAGGTAGGCCACACCGCACGTTTGACACAGAACGTACTGTCGAGTCACCAAGTACCATACACATCAGTATCATGGACATGTACGACAGCATCAACGCCCAGCCTATGAACGACAAACATGCGTCTACCACGCATCCATATTCGGTTCCAGCTCCAAGCTCTTGTGCTTTCGAGAAATCGACCTACTATAAAGTCATCAAGTTCTTTTTTGAAACAGGATATCACGATGGCTTGGACTCGTGGCAAAAGAATGAGGCAATAGTGAAGTCTTCGGATACTCTATTCAAGGTCCCATACGAGATTGGATACGAAGAAGGTTCAAGGTCGCGCTCTGATGTGGCTGAAGGGGACGCTGTCGCAGCCCAAGGTCAAGCTTTCGAACTCAGACGCAAGTCTGGGGCGACTGGGCCTGAAGCGCCTACTGTGGTTCCATTCGACTCAATTGTGAGTGCTGAGCAATTACTGGCACTCAAGAACAGCCGACAACATGGGCTGGAGTCGTCAAACCTCGCCGTTGATCCCGCAACTAAGAAGCAGCGCGGCCTCATTGCTGCCGTGTGTCATGCTGCCAGGCTTGCGAACACGCAAGGCAGTCGCAGGTCACGCCGAATAGCTGCGAGAGCAGGCATGCACAGGACCACGTGAGCCTTCGTGTTGAGGCAGAATGCTCGCAATGAGGTCTGCCGGGATCTTGCCGAACCCGTTGCTTCCAGGACGGTTGACAGTCGAGGCCGCACTGAAGCCGGTATGTTCGTCAATTTACAGGAATGGTCTCTCAAAGATGTTAGTTCCTAACGTTTCATCGAGAGTAATGAGACGATCTTTCAGATCCGGTTTAAGCTTGTTTGTGAATGCGATATAACTAGCCGTGCATTTTCTATCCCTGGTATTGCCTTCAATAACGAGGATAACTTTGGAAATGACTTGGACTTTCTTTAGTTGCATCCAGTGGGCGTGCGAAAAAGCTGAGCGGGCCCCACCAAATGAGTGATGCAACAGCACCACCACGTAAAGGCCTCAGTTTGCGAGGCCTAGAACAATTACAATTCGTAGCTTATGGATAGCTTGAAAATAGCCACAAATAGGGATTTGATTGAAGCCCATTTGCGCGGATGATAGGCTCCAGCCGGTGGGGCATTGATTCGATGAGGCTGCGTAGGTACTTCGTCGGATGGCTCCCCCCACGAAAAAATAGCTTGTTGTATAAGCCGTTGCATAGTCTGATCGTTCTTAGGCGAATCAGCGAGGCCCGGAGCAGGTTTCTGGATAGCTCTTTCTGCAATCTCCACATTGAGGTCTATGAGTAGGGAGGCCAATCAAGCCTCGTCATGCCATGTTGCGCGAGCCATTCACCAAACCAATTAGCCACGATATTGGCTGCATGAACTGGTGCGATATCATTCATGAATACCATGCCTTGTTCGAGGAGATAGGCAGGTTATCTTCATATACAGAGCGTATAATCCGCTCTGTTTCGCCTCCTCGTGCCGAACCCTGATCGCCAGGTGCCGGTATGCGTGCCGTCTTTATAGAGACGGAAAATAGCGCCCCAGGACATCTGTGAATGTCTGCATAGACACGGTTGGGCAAATTCGCATCATTGAGAAGGCCTGGGAAGGGGTCATGTTTTTGGGCAGCAGAGGGACCAAAACTGGGGTCCTGATGTGTACCACATGACAGCGCCGCTGTTTCGAAGAAACGGAGCACCATCTCAGCAACTACCTCCGTGCGTAGCAACCGTATCGAGATGAAGCGCCCAAGGTTTGACGTTGACAATGACGCGAATCGTACAATTGTGGACGAGCTTTTAACGGGCCTGCAAGTCAAAAGATCATGCGGGGGAGACGATGAAGGCGCTAGGCACGATGCGTTTATAAGCACAAGTCCAATTGCGAAGCGCGATTCTCCTGCCACTGGTCAAAGGTCGATCAATTTTTTGCGTCAAGATTATGCCACTGACGCCGACAACTTGACACTTGCTCATATCGACTCTCTCCCTTACTCTAATAATGGAGATAGTAGATTATGGGACCTGTCATGCTCTGCAGAGACTGGCATACCACTCTCGTTCTTCAGCACTGCTTCTGAGGAGACCTCTCAGGGGGAAGGCAATGACTATTCGTCTCAAGCAGGAGAGACTTTTGATTTGACTGCCCATGACATGTTTAGTGGCAATGGGGACGCACCCAGCAGGAACGGTTTGACCAAATCGTCCATCGCGACACTCGCCGCGACTGGCGAGCTTGATGGGCTTGTCTCGGATGATGACTTGGGGCAGGTAGAGCCTGTGCTCATGGCCGATTCATGTGTAAGGGATACGCGGGCAATTGATCCAACAAAGTGCCAGTTGTCAGAGCCTCCTCCACAACGGATCAAGACTGATGGCTCTAATAACCGAAAGAATGAGACATCGACTCGAGGCCAAGCTCGAGGTGTATTCAACGTTGAAGAGTTGCTTGCGAAGTGGAGATGCGGCCGAAGCACGTGGTACCTTGTCAAATGGGAAGGCTTTAATGACGAGCACAACGAATGGGTGAAGGGAACGAAACGGAACATCAGCAGAGAACTGGTACTTGCCTTCGAGTCCAATTTTAAAGGTAACCACGCAGGAGTGATGCTACTTGACTCTCGTCGTCATGGTGCTAAGGTCGAGTACTTCGTTGACTGGAGGGGTCGACCAATGCAAGAGAGATCCTGGGAGAAAGCAGGGACAATAAGTCAAGCGCGCATAGATGAGTTTTATGAACAAAGAAAAGTTGGAGGAAAGGCTTCAGGAAGTATTGATGACACCAGTTTACATAAGGTCTATCCTAGTGTACAGGCAAAAACCAAAAGAAAAAGAGTGATCAAATAATCACTTCATTTACTTACTCAGCAGTAGTTGTCCTGATGGCTTAGCGCCGGCGCTGTTATCTGCTGGTCTTGTCTTGGCGCGTTAGCCTAAAGAAAGAACGCCAAATGGCTCTTCAGGGTCCTCGCGGATTGGAAATAACATTGTAGCGGCAGTAGCGCGATGCGGAATAGTTACGTCTCTTCGGGCTGGGATACATCTATAGTACAGCACAGTTGGGTTCATACTATCTCTCGCTTCCTTTTTCCAAAGTATCAAGCTCTTTGATGACGCAAATGATACTATCCGCATTGTGATTCAGCCAGGCACGAGGAACGCAGATAAGAAGAGCACATCTTCAATCCAAGGCCTCTTTCGAGCCCACAATCCATCGCGAACGCATGCGTTCGTTCTACCTCGTGCGACATGGACACTTAACTCAGTGGTGATCTGAATTGGGCTTGCAGAGACTGGTGGTTTCACAGCCAGGAGTTTTGGGTTGGTTGAATAAATAGGTAATATAGGCTTGGTTTATTCTGTAATCGCGGACGCGCTGCTGCCGCCTCCAGTTTAGCGGCACTCCCCGTTCGGGCAACGCGCACTCGCCGCCGTGTCCCTGCCCCTCGCGCACGGACCACATGCCGCCTGCTTGGTATAAATATCCCAACGTCTTCCTTTCCTTTGGTCATGTACTCTTGACTTCCTGTCCCTCTGAAATCCTGCTCGCATCCTCACAGACGATGGTCTCATGCTCCCTGCGCCCGGGCTGTGACCTGCGCCCTTGTTGTCCCGTATGACGCGGCCGCTTCCTGCACCTTGCCGCTTTGTCGTGCATCCTCCGTCGTCGTGATTCATGCCGTTCACGCCCTGGATCTTCTGCTTTTGCAGTCACTGATGCTGCTGCTTGTACGTTTTGCGATGAGCCAAGGTGCTCCGGCTTCAACTCCGTTCAGGCCTCTGCCCTGCAGTACGTCTTCCTCATGCCACACCGAAAGCGCCTCGGGGACTGACCTGGCAACACAGAGCACTCTCACCAGGTTGTCGCTCCTGCTGCCCTAGAGGCCGCCGACTCATCCCACCATCCGAGGGCGCATTCTTGAGCCCACTCTCAAGTTCGGAAATGCCGCAGACCCCATTGACGGCCATGTCCGAGTCGGACGATGGTGCCTCGTCACCCATTCAGGGGTTCCTCGCAGCCACTTTCCTTGACCTCCCTAGGCTTTGGACCCATGCTCCATGTCAGGTTGGGGGCTTTGGACTGCGGATTACCGCTAACCGTCACATGGGATGCGGTCGCACGAGTGTCCCAAGGCCGTTATGTGGATCATCGGACACAGCCATGCATCACTCATAGGAGAGATGGCCATGCATCCGTCGGACCACGGAGCAGAACACGAGGCAATGAGGTGGCACAGCGAGCCATTTCCGCCTTGGCTGTGGATCTTCCGCCTCGTCACGAACTTGATTCGACGACGCATTTGTCTGCGAACTATCGGAAAGCCCGAGAAGTTGGCCAGGAGTCGGAGAGAGCCGCCTATGATGGCTAAGTCGCCGGAGGCTCATCACGGCGGCTGCATGTACGCAGGTGCACATGCCAGGACCGTCGATTGGTCCGAGGGCTGTTCGCTGGCGTCAACCGCAACCCCCTGGAACACTATTGCATCGTTATGGTGTGATAGCTGTTTCGGCAGATGTTTGATTGGCAGGTTGGTGAATGGTGCTGTGAGTCATTGCACTGGGCTTCTTGGAATATGCCTTGGGTCTCCGGGCCAGCGGAGCAGGTGTTGCAGATTGACATATTGGCGAGGGGCGGACGCCAGCACCTCAAGCTCTCTGTGCAGCATGTTGCGTATTTAGTCTCCTGCTCCCCCCTTCCTCGACAGGGCCATTGCGTTCATTTTTTATCCCACTGGCACCCCCGGTATCTCTTCGAGATGACAGCCATATCTCTTGACAACGTTTCTTTCTGGACCCCCCCGGCTCTTCAGGGCGTAAAAGACCCCAGTCGGCGTCAGCAGCGGCATCCTGACCCCTCATTCTCGCCGGAGCTACCGCCTCTTCCTACTCAGGGGCAATTCGAGGAGCCGTGGACTCAGAGCGGCCAAACGCAAGACGACCCAATCTCGATTCTATCCGATGCCAATTCTGTGGTGTCTCCTGCGGAACGAAGATATACTGACGAAGACGATGGGGAAGATTCCGACTCAACGCTCCCATCCATTAGCTCGATAGTCGCATCGCTTCCGAAGGCGCGGCCGGGCAAATCAAGCGGAAGAGCGACCGAGACGGAAGCTGGCGCTGGCGTGGACCCTGCGTCAACAGTATCCCCGAGGCAAGCGGGAGCCACCTTAGCTTGGCCAGATGAGGCACGACTATCTCAACCTGATGTTACGAGGCAGGAATCTCCTTGCGAAATGGATCGCATAGTCGGCGGAGACATGCCCGGTTGTCAAGGTGTGGGTTTGGGAGCACCTACCCCTGAAAGTCAGCCAAACTCAGTTAGGATGGACAACCAGCACGTACCAGCCAGCCAACACATCAATCATACGACTGATGCTATCTTAGCCAATGATCGGGGTCACAATGTTCAGAGTCCTTCTGATTACCCCTCCACTTGCGCCCACCCTCCGCGGTCTGCCAGTCCCGCCGAGGCGGTCCAGGCATCGGTCCAGGAAAGCGAAATCCTTGCCGGGGAGTCGTGCGACAATGCTATTCCTGCAGCCCTGACCCCATCTCCCGCACCGCCCTCGCCTAAACCATACGAAGGGGAGGGTTTGGATGATGCAACCTGCGCGTCCGTCCGTGTGAGGCCCGAGGTCATAGATGCTGGTTCCGGAGCCGGGACCAAAGTACCATCTCCGTCAACGTCTCCTCGACGCTTCGGCCGCGATTTCCTGCAGACGAATGAAACGACGCAGTCCGAGGACAGCGACACAGACAACCAGGGCTCCGGTAGTGAGGATAGACTCGACAGGCTAGAATTTCAACACGGAGAGAACTCTCATTTACTACCAGCCAGTGAGGATTCTAGCTCAGATGATGACGACGCGCACCAAAGCCGCAAGCGCCGCAGGGTGTCGAAGTCCCCTTCCTGTGCAGTCCGCAGTACCTTGGACAGTTCGCGATGCTCTCGGGGCTCCCGCCACAGGCGATCAGCAGCACGGCTGTCGAGCGTATCTCGAACGCCTGGATACAATGTTCACCGGTCGCCATCATCAGGGGCAAACCCAGCTTGCTCCGAAGCCGACGTGCTTCTTGCTCAATTCGAGCAATGGCCTCTCAGAGACGTTTTCCTCAAGCGCATCATGGAGGGCAGCAAGACGACATTTTAACTACAGTTTGAATGGGACACTGAGTCCTGTGAACCCCGTAGCGACAAATCCGTGTCGCAATCGAAGAAGGGCAGAAAGGTAATGAAGAATTTAGGTTCAACTGCAAGATCATCCGGCGGAAGATGGACGCCCGAAGAGGACGAAACTGTGCGCAGGATGAGACAAGCTGGCAGGTCCTGGTCTGACATTCAGCGCGCCCTTCCACACCGTTCGGAGGGTACGATCCAAGTCCGTTACTCGACGAAACTCAAGGGTTGATCTAGTCAAGCAGAGCAGCTTCAAACATGTTTTCTGAGAGGGGATGGATTTATTGTGCTGACGGACGTGTCTATGTTATTCACCACGGACTGCTAGCGTTGACCAATTTTTAGTCTGCTGCTCTTCTCCAGAAACCGCTATCGTTGTCGGTGTCATCCGTTTCAATTGTCAAGTCAAAGATAACTAACGCAGACTGACCCATTCCTCTGGAGCTAAAGCCTTGTGTTGTCCATGCGGAACATATCTGGAGGATTGGGACTCTACCACCCTTTCTACCGTAGCTTTCTTGACTCTGGCACGCCATACTTGCTCCAGCTTACTATCATAGAACTTCCACAGCCGCGGCAAAAAATGCACATCTTGGGCACAATAGTTCAAAATCTCGTCAGACAAGGGGCGGTCGTTGAATACTTGATAACCCCCCCCCCCCCCCCCGTTCTGGTGCGAAGAGTAGCACTCCTTTCTCCTTACATCGCTTCCAGCGTTGACTTTCACGGAATGATAATGATGCATCTCTCTCTATGCACCGCGCTAGCCCATTGACACACTTCCTCCCGAAAGTTCGAGTCGCAAGCTCCATGAGTTGAAGGTCCTATACACCGGCCAGGCGCACGCTATAATGACTGGAGAGTGCATCAGAGTCATTGCGGGCGTCGAAAAAGACCTTAGGGATGATATGGTGTCAAGCTGCGTAATCTTGTGACTTCTAGCTGGAACACGCTGTCCTACTTACCAAGTAAGGTCGATCGTTACATCGTCTATATCGCAGTATTGAAGAACTATGGCTCTCTCTGTCTTAACTGTATAATGAGGAAACATATGATAGACACGGCTAGTTACTCCTCGGTGAAATCCATGCCCAGGTATCCGTCGAAGCAGAGGGTTGCATGCTGCCCTGGCCGCCGCAGTACTTGAACCCACGATCTCGACAGCGTCCAGGAGCCGTCCAGTTCGATCCCACCCCAAGCAACACCTTGCCCTTTCCGTTTCAGCCTGACCACCGACATGTAGTCGTAAAGAGCTAGGCCGTCCAGAATCCGATCGCGATGCGGATATGCCTGTAACAACGAGACCTTTTCGAGCGGGCGCACGAGCACCCACCGGTGGCAGTCATTACCCTGACGGGCTTGAGCGGAGACGAGGTGCTCCAGAATGCTTTGGCAAGCAGCGTAGACTTATTCCTGACCCGACCGCTCACACTTGTCGGCTTAGGAGAAGCTCTCACCAAAATAGGATTGCGGTAGTAGTCGCCTAAGACAAACGTGGAATGATGCGTGGAAGGCCTTGCTGAACACCAGAATACTCGCACAAACCAACGACATCCGTATACATATGCGCGTACACACTTATCCTACAGCCACTTAATCTATCATGGGGTTGAAGGTTGGGATGTGAGCACCTTTGAATCTGTCCGATCCTGTTCAGGATGGTTGAGACCTGCTGTGGTGTCCTTCATAAGCATGCATCAGATGTATCGGCGTCTGGTATATTTCCCGTCTTTTTATATCTGATAGTCAGAATCATTTCAATCGACAATCGATGCCATGCCTCACACTGTCTGTATGAGATATTTATATGACACTCCTCATGGAAATTTACCCTCACGGTCCTCGCACTCCGGCCAGGGAGAACAGCTGTTCAGCTTCCAACCAAAGGTCAGATCAGGGTGATCTAGCTTGTCTTTGAACAGGGAAACATTGAAGGAGTACCAGGCTCTTGACGATGCCAGCTCTCAAACAACATTAATACCAGACAAGGTCATCATGGCTAGGGCAACACCGAGGCACCATACCAAGTTCTCATTCGCGACATCCAGCGCATCTAGCTTCCTCAGGATAGAGGGGATCGCAAAGGTCATAACTGCCTCTGTGAGCGGTGGGACCAGAGCCAGAAGAAAACAGCGCTAACTGAACAGCAATCCATAATGCGGGAGGGATCTGCAGAAGCAACAGGCCGAGAGAGCATGGCACAATGAACGCCACGGCAAGAATCAATGAGGCCAAGAGAGGAAATGTTGAGCATATGAGGATACGAATGGTTGACAGTGTGACATCGTAGCACGGGTTCCGCCGCTGTTGAAGGCTGGGAGGCTCCATTGAACTGCCAGTCATGGTAGGCTAAACGCTATCTGGGCGGTGGCGCTGCGCTGCATGTTCGGGCAAAGGACTCACGCCAAGGGGCGCCAAGTTATCATCGGAAGGCATTGGCAAGTTGACGATATGTGAATAGCCATAATGACGATGCTGCATCAGCATGGTGGTTGTTGAGGGACGGATTCATCCAGGGCACCAGCCACTAAGAACTTCTCGAAGGCCGCTATCCTTGCCTGCATAGTCCTGTTCTCGTTGAGAAGTGCTTTGTTACGCTTTTCGAGGTGCCGGATATACTCAGTCGCTTCGGTCAACACCTCATTTCCTGTTAAAAAGTGCTTTTCATGTCGTGAATTGTTAGTCAGGAGATACTCACTGTAGCCTTATTGAGTTTGTGAGCCTGGGTCAGCCCGTGAAGCTCCTGCAGGTCCTCTGTGTTATCCTGGCGGCGGACGTTCTTCGATATGATCCGTAGACTCGGGACACTGTTCCCTAGGGCCGCGAACTTGCCCTTCAAGTTCATTCGATACCTCTTCTCAATGATATTGTGAGCCGTCCTCTTAATGAGGTGACGACCCTCTTGGTCCTCTTGTTCATCGTCCGGTTCAGCTGAAGACGCTTGTCTCCTTGGACTTGGTTTCCCAAGGCCAGCCAGAAACGCATCGGAAGAGGACAAGTCGCCAAGTTTGCTGTTTCCAAAGCATGGGTCCAAGTCGGGTGCGCCGTGCGATGATTGATACTGCGGTGTCGGTGACATCGTGATATAATGCAGCTCCTCTACGGAGGCTACGGAGGCGGGCGCCAAAGTCTTGGGGGCGGCGGCCCTTTTCCATATGCCGTCCGTGATAGCCTCATCGCACAGGCCCATCCACTGTTGTTCGAAGGAAGACGATCCCCCAAATATGAGGGCAGGATTGTGATCGGACTGGGCGAAGTCGATCACATGGTTTGAGAGACGGTCGATGGGCACCACGCCATGAGCAAACCCAGAGATCGACATCGTCTTGGTCAGAATCAGGGTGGAGTAAGGGGGAGTGGACGAAACTCGAGGGAAGGGAATCCACTCAGGGCGGTTCATGGAAAGTTGATGGCGATAATGGGCTGACGTATTCGGGGAATGGGTGAATGGCTGCGAGTCGTGGTAACGAAAACTCAATCTCGAATCTTCTGGACGGATCAGCTGTGAGAGATCATCCTGGTCGGGAACTGGGGCCATAGGGGCGCGAATAGTCGCCGTGAATGATAGCGTCATTCTCAGGGTTGTGGTAATAGGGCAGCTATTAAATACGCAAGTTCGACACAATGCCCCTGGAATACAGTCTGGCAGGTGGGCAACGAGCCGTCGTGAGGACGGTAGTCGCAGTTTCCGCACAGCACGAGATGGGTAGGTATGTGTGTAGCGTCAAGAGGTGAAGCATAACATCGACAAACCTAAAAATACTGGGCGGCCACCTTCCTCATGGTACAAAGGCAGAGACATTGACAACCGCCTCACACTTAGGCATCTTCGCCTTCGATATAACATACAATATGGAAGTTCCTCTCCGGTAATTCGTTTCGACTGCAGCACTTGATCTCGATGCTAGGCGTGGAGAAAAGCGAGAGCAGGTTCTCGACCAGTCGCACATGCAAGCCATAAACCTATTACCGGAGCGAGTCTCCTAACCGGTGTCGCGAGGGCAACCATGACACGCACCACGGTTAACACTTTCCCTAGTCACCATTTTCTCTAGACCCTAGGACTGTGTGAAAGTGGCAGTAGCCGGAGGTGGAGCTCCGATCGATTCGGCACTAATAGCTCGGCACTCTTGTCCAACGGCAACGCCAGCGATCGACCTATCATCAGACCGTCCCACAGACCCCGGCACCAAGCGTGGTGCGTCTCCCTCTTGACAACTCCCACGCCGTCTTGGGACGGCTTGGCCGATATGCGCTGTTTTGGAGACCCCGCACATATCGCGTGCGAAAGTTGCACACCTTTGCTTTGCTTGCATTCCGTCCTTGGTCCCCAGCACGCTCTCAGGGTACGGGCGGGTCACATCACTCGTCAGCCTTGCAGAGAAGCTGGGTAGGTACTATGGGATAGGGGGAAAACATGTTCTCTTTCTCCGGTCGAGCCACCGCAGCGAATGGATCAGAGGGGATGGATGAGTTCCTGTCAGACAGAACAGCTTGCTCTGCCCTATGTAGCTTTTTAGGGGAACGATTTTTCTTGTGCTTTGGTCTGGTTGAGATGTATGATGTGTTCCGACGTCATGTCTGCCAAGCTCATGGCCCGTGACATATATAAGAAGGCCTACCTTGACTGGGCTTGCTGATGATTTCGAGGTTCCTTCTGACAGATCCAAGCCGTCCGACTCGAATAGTTCGAAACTCTCAAACTCACAACATATCGGCTAAAGCACTAACACACCCCGACGACTCGTGACCATGGGCCACATGTTCGTGCACGCTCGAGACGACGTTCTCGATGTGAACCCTCCTCAAGGCGGACGTTCGCTCACCTTGAATGGTTCCCACTGGCTTTGGGCTGTCACCGCCGTCTTCGCTCTCTCATTCGTATGCTGCTCCCCCCTTTTCAATCCCTCACAACGTCGGTGGTTCGCAAAACATGCTCTGACTATCACCAACCAGCTCGCCTGCGTTGTCCTTGGCCTCCGTCCCCGAAATGGCGAACGCATCTTCCACTACCTTTTCACCATTGCTCTTCTCGTAGGCGCCATCGCCTACTTCGCCATGGCCAGCGATCTGGGTTGGTCCGTTGTGGCGCAGCACCTCCGCGTCGGCGAAGCGGCAACCTACCAGGTCTTCTTCGCAAAGTATATTTACTGGGTCGTCGCCTTCCCGACCATCGTCATCGCCCTGGGCCTCGTCAGCGGCGTCAGCTGGGCAACCATCGTTTACAACGTCTTTCTCACCTGGCTCTGGATTATCACCTACCTTGTCGGTGCCTACACCTATTCCCGCTACAAATGGGGGTTTTTCACCTTTGGCACCCTGGCCTATCTCCTTCTCGCCTACCAGACCACGCTGGGTGGCCTGTCTGCCAGCAAGCGCTTCACCGTGGCCCGCGACTACACCCTCCTCGCTGGCTACGCCAACTTTCTCTGGTTCTTCTACCCAATCGGTTGGGCCATCACCGACGGTGGCAACGTCATAGGTGTCACCCAGATGGCTATCTACTTCGGCGTCCTCGACCTGCTCCTCCTTCCTGTGCTCGCCTTCGGTTTCATCTTTCTCTCGAAGAGGTGGGACTACCGCTTGATGGACCTGCACTTCACTCAGTACGGGCGCGTCCCCAAAGCCACGGGGACCTTCCCTGAGAAGCATTCTGCTGGTGTAGTCAGCGGACCAGGCGTTGGTACTGGCGCTGGACCTACCGCACCCGTCGGTGCCGGTGGTATTGGTACTACTGGTGGATACAATCAGCCTGCTGCTGATTACACTGTAACTGGTGCCGGCTACACCCAGCCTGCCACGACTGGACGCTACACTGTTGCTCCAGCCGTCTAAGCTTCAAGGTTCTAAGCGTGCAATGAAGCACCTGCTATCTGTTCTCGAGCAAACCCTGCAAGGGTGGAGTTACTATCAGTTAGGTTGGGGTTGGGGGTGGGCGGAATGAAGTGAGGGCTTAGAGGGATGAACACGAACGGTTTCACTAACGTGTAGTTTGGGACTGAAAATTGTTGTGATGTGTCATCATTCCTTTGTCATAAGAACTCGCGTTGTAATTTCCTTTCACAGACGTACGCTCATTTCGTCCATAGTTTGCGAGTGATACCAGCCTATAATATTGAGATCCGCTTCTAGGTGAGTATACATTCAAGTCTTTCACGGCTACAATATACATAACTATCGGCCACTCACACCAGCGAAGTGGCTTTGCCTTGACTCAAGTTGAGCTGGCAGGGATCGAAAAGGTCAACGAACGATAAGAGGCCGCGTCAACTAGTCGATCCGTAATCATGGAATCAACCAGCATCTTTTCGTGATGATAGTCATGGTTTCCGCTGATTTGGCTCTGATGTAGCTCAAAGACTGCAGTCGAAATTTGTTATTAATTGAGGTTGCGAGTTGGGAGCATTGGGGCTTACCATACCTTATGTATGGATTGATGACCAAAGTGTGGCGCGTATGCATCAAGTGGCAGTCATTCTGGGTTGTTGCAAGTTCCTTCTTGCGCCAAATAGTATATCTGTATTACTCCTTTATGCCTTGTTTGCAATACTCGGCTAGAAGCATAGATGTGGTTTCGAGCTTACAATGGGAGTGTTCAGAAGTAATCCCCCCTGCGAGCCCGTATACATTCAGGTGTTCCCGGCAGGACAATTTCTGGAGCCAAGTCTCTCTTTAACTTGCTGTCCAGACGAACTCTATAGGAGGAAGGGGTCGATATGCCAAATAAATTCCGCTGCAAAACAGAGTCGTCCGATGTTGTGAGACAGTGATGTCACCGAGTAGAGCCGAGTGAGTTGCGGGTCTTGAACAGACGGACGGCATACTTGGTACAGAGACTCGCAAACAGCGTCGTCGAGAAATGCACCCGACATTCCGGTGACGAGTCTCGATCGAGTCTCCGTGATTGGATCACGCCGAAGTTCCCCCAAGAGAGACCTCAATGACTTTGGAATTATGTTAGCTCCATTTAGGTCACTAACTTCTGCCTTGAGCGGCCGAGCGTCTTTTATTTGGCCTTAGAAGCTTCGAATAAGCTCATGTAGCGCGATACTAGCTTTGAGGCTACATCTTCCAGCCGCTGGTAACACAGAGAACATTCGCTCTCGGAAGGGCGCGTCATCGACGAATGCTTGGGCCGGCTTGGGACACTAAATAACACAAGGGAGCATCCAGTTGCGCTCTTGGAACTACAATAATATCACCATCCGGAAGCACCAAAGACATGTTAACTCTCGCTACTCCACCTGACCTTCCACTCCCCTCTTTCCGCCTGGAACCACGATGGCTTTATACTCGTTCCTCAGCATCCTCACTTCCCCGCCTGGATACTCGTACCGCCCTGCCATCCATCCGAGAGCTTGTCCCGGAACATCTTCTTAACAGCCAACCTCGGACGAAATCGCCGTCAGGCCCCAAGACGCTACTGACCTCACCAGTTCCGTCAACACCTGAGCTCCAGACTTTACCTGGGTACACTCGCGCCCCACAAGGCCAGAAGAGGAAGAGACTCTCAGCAGAAGCCCTAAGAGAATCCGAAGGTGCAAGACAGGTTCCTCGCCTTTGTCACATTTCTAAAGCAAGCTACCCCCGCCGGGGATCATCGCCAGCAGTACCACGGCCTGATGGGTACTACAGCGATTTCCAGGCACGTCTAGCTTCATCGGGGATGTACGCCACTTCGGGTGAAGTTAACAACAGTTCGAAGTTGAGGCACATAGTCCCCAGCCTGACCCCAACGATCCGACCATTCGAACAAGACGCTCACTCGCCTTACCGTCTTGACAACCTTACCGATGGCTATCACAGCCGTTCCCCACCACCGGCCCACCCTAGGTCAACTACTGAGCAACCATCAAGCTCGTACCGAAGAGACTATACTACTTGTCCTACCTCTGGACACTCCTCTGCAACTACCTACGAAAGGGCACCATTCACTGCCATGCCTTGCCGCATGCATTGCGAGGGATATAGCCGTTTCGGTGGAGAAAAGGGGCCGGTAGGCCTGGTTGGCGGCACGATGCAACGCAAGCGCCGCGGAAACCTGCCCAAGGAGACAACAGACAGGCTTAAGGCTTGGCTTGTTGCCCATCTCCAGCACCCCTATCCAACAGAGGACGAGAAACAGGAGCTTATGCGGCAGACTGGGCTTCAAATGTATCAAGTCTCCAACTGGTTTATCAATGCCCGTCGTCGTCAACTCCCGATCATAAGCAAAAGTGCGAGGGCCTAATCCGATATGAGGCTGCGGGAGAGCACCTAGTTATTGAGGGCGATGTCCATATATCTGTATTGTCAACAGGTTTACGCCCTGGAGTGATCAGCCAATCAGGCTGTGGTGGCGTCGTCCCTGGGTAATGTGACCGTAATTGTAGCAACGGAAGCATTGCTTGATTCTGCAGGCCCGATCGTAGAGCTGACACTGGCGTATCTGGCCCTCCCATGCCATGTCGGCATATATCGTGGCATTCGCCATCCTTGGATCTGTGAATTTCACTACTATGGAGGACGCTCTTTTGAGCTCTCCCTATTCGTAAGCCATCCGACATGGGATATATTTGCTTGAGGAATAACGTTTGCAACGCCCCACAACGGCACGTTTCCTTGACAGATCGGCGTCAACTCTCGCGCGAAGCAAGCACAGACACTCGGCATGCTACGACCGGTGCCACACAATCCAGACGGACTGGTCCTCCGTCGCCAAGAAGGACTCACCCACCTTCAAAACACGGCAAGGTCTGCGAGCTCCGCGCGGAAGCTCTCACGTCTAGTAATCAGTCGACCCGAATCGAGTGGAGCATTGTGCTGCGATATGATGAAGCTGGACTCGATGCCGTGGACGGGGATGGTAGTCAACATAAAGCAAAAGAAAGCCACATAGGAACCCAGCTGGAGGTACCATCTTGAGAATACACAGATACAGTTTATGGAACATGCGAGACCAGGGGACAAGGATAGACAAACAAACGAAGCCAAGGCTGGGGGGAGACTCTAGGTATGCAGAACCACGCAGGGCGCTTTGCACAAAGCACCTACCGAGCCTGCCACAAGGTCACAAAAGATGAGACTAGAGGGAACGACAGTATAGTGAAAGGTTATGTACAGAAAGCGATTCTCCAACAGAAGCTACATAAGCTAGATAGAGCGGCGGGCAATCTGGGACAGCTGGTTCTGCTCCAACAGCATCCTCGGTGCGTCGGCTGTCTGCAGATCCCTGCCAACCGGGCATGGCTGCGGATAACAGCGGCTACAACCGAGTAGGAATCAATCAGGAAGTTGAACCGATTCGGAATAGAACTGGGTCAATCGTTGTATCAATCGTTGGAGTATTTGGATCTGAAGGAGGGAAGAAAGCAGCCGACGCGCGTTGTCGTGATGTGTGGACATGTCTGACGCGGTGGAGAGCTTGCTTTCTATCGTCGGCTAGCCTCATCCGTCCATCATCTTCCGCGATCCGCCGGACTCCCTTCTCGCACGGCAACGACCTCTCCACCCGTTTGCGGCAACAACTGCATTCCAGTCGTCGCGTCACGGTGTCAACCTTCAATAATCCACGGCAGCCCACCTCTCCAGATGACTGTGTTTCGAATTCGAGCTTTCTGTGCTAGTCACTCGTACCTTCTGTCGCCCAACCGTTCCCATCGACGCCTCTTCCACCCGACCTGCTGCCGACAGGCTCTTGTAGCCGTCGTCGCCAGCTCTCGATCAACGATACCACATCGAAAACGTCAATACATGCCCAGAAGCTGCGATGTTGCCCGACCCTGGAGTTTGTTTGTGAATGAGGTACGAAATCGTTCGCTAATTATCAAGGCTTCTGTCATCCTCAGCATATCCACTTCGGTCACCGTCGGTCCTGGTGCGAGCCGGTCGTCAGTGCTTCACGCCTGCTCCGTCTCTTCGAGTGTCGACTGCGCTGTTTTATAAAGTGAATCAGGGGACCTTTCTTGACTGGTTATGACGGGTTTATCCTTGTACAACATTTCTCGCCTTCATAAGACCCAACATTTTTCATATCTCAGCATGGTCGGGACAACGGCCCTAGGCATGCTTGCTGTGGCGGCATCAACAGCCCGGGTTGTCAGTGCGCTTGATCCTGATATCTGCGCCACCTTCAACACAGCAAAAATGGAAAGGTTTACCGACAAGTTGCAGAGTAACGGCCTCTGCCACGACCACTGCTTGGTATACTACGCCTTTTCTATCACGAAGGGATACGACTGCTGGTGCTCCAATGTTGCCCCATCCGAATCGGCAACGGTCGACTTGCCTAATTGCAATTCTGCCTGCCCTGGGTACCCCGGTGAGCCTTGTGGAGGCGCAAACGGTGCATTTTCATACGTCAGGCTGAGAAATATCGACAGGTCATCCCAGCCCCCCAAATCTACTTCCCAAGCCGAGTCAACCCAAGGTGATGAGCCGGAGCCTACTTCAGAATCGTCATCTCCAATGTCCAAGTCCGTGACTGAGTCTGAAAGTGAGCCACTCATCACCAAATCAGTAACTTCTGAGCCCACCGAGCCCATCTCGACAGGTATACATACAGTTGCAGCTGATCGCGCCACCAAGACCGTTTTCGTCGGGCCCACAGACTTGCCCAAAAACGGCGACGGGTACCGTGGAGACGGCGAGATCATCGGTAACGACCACAACGGAAATGCTGGCGACGGTGCCGTGAGCAAAACACTATTGCTGGTATTATCGTCGGGCGGCCAAGCCAACCAACGGTTCCAACAAACAACTAGTCACGGCCGCCACGCCCATTTGGCCAAGCCATGCGGCTTCTCAGGCCAGCGCGAACAGGGCGGGCAGGCCGCTCCCGGCATGGAGATGAAGGGTTTCGTCTGCGGCAGACCTGAAGAGTACCATCAGGAAACTTTGCTGGCCAACGAAATCGGGGTGAAAGATTGACGGGTATGCCCACGAGACATGCAATTTTGGGCTGCTGAGTGCGGCGGATTGCTTTTTACGTACAGGCAGATGTCTTGCATCGCCGCAATGCACCTGTCAGTGACAAGAGTAGACGGTGGCTCTGAGGGTACGCCCTGGAAGAGTATGACATTGCAGGCGTCCTGTTTCTCCCCGTTTCAGCTTGGCCTATAGCCTCCTGAGCATCGCTCACCGTGAAACCAGTATATGCAGGTCCCTTGATCCAAAGGAGCGGGTCAAACGCTGTAGACCCCTCCCAGGCTTCCCGCGTCCAGCTACGGACCTGCGATTCAGGAAAGCCTGGGCAGCTGAGAGATCCAAGTCTGAGGTGGTTTGCGACCCGTTTGAGTATGTTGTCCTGCGCTCGTCTGGATCTCCAGTAGTGCAGCTCTTGAGCAATTAGGGTGTCCCTCGGTGCGCGCAGATGGCTAGCCATACGGAGGACGTCCGCAAACGGGCCACTCGATACTGTCTTCTGCATTGTTGTTCCCCCTCTCTCCGTAGGTCCGCACGCTCTCAAGGTGACATCTTCTGCTCCGGAACAGTCCACTTGGCCATCAGCTTGGTGGGTTGACGGTCCTACCGGGAGCTCTGGAGCATTATGGAGGAAGATATGCTGGGTGCGTTCGGGATAGCACATTGATGAATGGCTCGTGCCACGATTGTGTTGCAATTATTAGTTCTAGCCCGGATCAGCCTGCTTGACGAGCTGTAGCACCTCCAGAGGATCCTTGCTCTCCCGTATGCATTCGCATATCTGATTTGCTTCCATTCTCGGCCGTTCGTGGATCAGAGTGAACAACTCTCGGAGTGCCCGATTCTCCTCCATTGCTTCTTCATATCTCCGTTTACACGCCCTGTGATGTGTCTCTCCTTGTGCCGTGCGGTACGAGCACTCAACCTTCTCGAATCGGCATCGTTCACATGAAGGTCTTTGTCCGTCACACTGAGGGGGGTCAGAGAGTTCACTTGGTGTTGATCTGGGAGGTAGCAAAGCTCGTAAAGACCAGCAAAGCTTACTAACTGACCCTTGACTTCTTCTGTCTACAATGCTCGCAGGCCGCAGCGACACCGATACGAGGGCGTTCCTGCAACGAAGTTCGCGACTTGAGAGGCAAATACTCTTGGCTCTCGGGCCGTCTGTCAATCGAAGGAGCAGAAGCTAACGGCTGAATTCGTCTTTCCATCTCGCGCCAGTGGGACGAGAAAATTCAGACGGCTCCTGTGATGTCGGTTTACACCCTTCATGAATGTCTCGAACTTGGATTCTGTCGCTAGCAAAGGTAAATCGTATGCAGTTCTATTGGAAAATCCCAGTATCATCTTCGGAAAATGTAAGATGGAGGTGCAGCGCGGAGTCGAGCATCCAAAAGAGCATCAAGCAACTTTCAGAAACTATCCCGAAAGATCAACAACCGGACACATTCCTCCGCTTGGTAGGGACTTGCGAAGTGAGTCACGCTGACGGTATTATGCCGTCATTTTCGGCGCAGGTAGTACTGGAGGGTCCAGAGGAGCCGGAGGCAAACGAGGAGGAGGAAGTGCTCTTTTAGGTTGTGAACAGAGTGCCGCAGAGCCGCAGCTTGATGACGCGCCAAAGGAACCCGACAGACCTTCAGAATGTGGATCCCACTGAATAAGGTGAATGCTTCCGCTGAAGGCCTAATCACTTCAACCCTTCATTGAAGGCGCTAGGCTGCAAAGCATGTGGCATACATGTTGCGCATGCTGCTTCTTCGAGCTGGGTAGGGGTGGCTTCAAACTCTAAGCTCTGGGGTTACCCGTTGTGAGGCCGGTAAACTAAATACACTACTTGAGCTACCCAAGGAAGCTCAACGCCGGAGTGATGCTCCGGAGCAACCGCTAATGAACATCAGGAAAACAGCTCCTCCTGTGGTTGACGCCAGCCCGCATGTTGTGCTCCTGACAGACCTATTTGTTGACACACATAGCTCTAATCGCTGTCTCGGCGACCGCCCGCCCTGGATGGTACCCTTCGTTTCGTATACCAGGCATACCCGCTTTACGTCAACATCACATACCATCCAGATGCTAGCTTGTATCACTTTGGCTTAACCCTATGTTGGAGCTGGTGATGTTCCCAAGAACGCCTTCGACCATAACATGCGAAAAGGTAAGGCCACATATGTACAGTTTGAATAATAAGACCATACTAGGATAAGACGCTAATTGCAGCCGTCTTCTATTGTGTTACTCGCATGCATATCTCTTGTCTTGACTGTATCTGTCCACCCGTCTTATGGTCCCTTACCATCCGTCCCTATGTCGCGAGCCACCCTTCGTGCCGAGCCAAAATGCAGGTACTTTGCCTTCAGGATAGTCTCAACTTCACCCATTTAATTAAAAGTGCTTGCCTCTACTTAAATTCTATTGCTGGATCACTCCTGCGGCCCTTTCGCAACTTTTGACCAAATTATTGCAGCTGCGTAGCGTAATTGCCATAGATAAATGGCCTCTCCTTCGTGCGCGCCATCTCCCTCGGGGGATCGAACATGTACCCTTTATATTCCCACCTGAGGCGGAATATGATGGCTTTCAGGAGAGCTCTCAACGGGGTAATAGACTCAATGCTAATTGGCATATCGACTAATTAGCTCTTCAGAAGAAGTCTTGTCGTGCATATCCTCAGTCGCGTCATCTTCGGAGGAGGAGCCGATGCTGAAAGGGGGGAAGAATATTGCTGGTGGTGGGAGAGGCACTGGTGCCAGGCGTTTGATGCGACCTGAGGTATAGATAATCTCAACAGGTCGCTGTTCGTTGAGAGAAGTAAATTTGTTCGTGTGTGGCACAGGTAACGAGGTTGATGCAGATGCCAGGCGGTTGATTATGCTATCGCTCGTTTGATCAGAGTTCAATCGCTGAATCTGGGAACACGATGTGCAGGGCGTGTCGCTCTTCGACCGCGCTGTGATGACTACAACTATGAAGTGGTCATCGGGCAACACGCCTCCAAGGCCAGAAGGTTCAAGTGGACGAACTTTCGTATACTGCCGCTCCTTTGTCCAGGGCATGTGGATAATGAGGCCCGGGTCACTCTCGACATCCACGTCGACGGAGGCGAAAGCGCGAGACTGAGCAATCAAAGGTTTATAGGCCAATGACGAACCTGAAGCCGACCGGGTTGACCCCTGTATCATCATGCTGACAGTCTCCTGCCGGGTTTCGCCTCTTGACGAAATGTACGTCACTGAAGAAACATCGTCGCGGTCACCCGCCAAGTCGATACAAAATGGCGCACCACTGTAGTAGATGATCGCGCCGTCATGACGACGCTTCGGTCGTTTCGAAGTTCCAGAGCCACCCAGACCCCAGCCCGACTCGCCAAGGGATCTATGCTCAGTTGGACCAAACGATGTGAGAGTCTCTCCCGGAAAGCTTGTTCCAGTAAAGGAATGCTGATGAACAAACGACGGCTTATAGTGGAAAGATTCTGACGAGGCAGATAACTGAGCGCCGAACTTTGATAGATTCTTGCTCGAGTCGGCAACGGGCTGACGTCCATACCCAGTTGACTGCCCAGTCTGCTGACGCTTCCGATGGGAGTCGCTAGCCTGCTTGCTCGAGACATTATCTCCCGGCTCGGCGCTCCTTTGTGAGCGGTTCCCCAAAGACTCTCGAGCGGACCACGCTCCTTCAGTCGCCCCGCGCCATCTGATATTGCGACCATCGGGCGAGAGCTGGAACTTGGTGCTTATATCGGACACAGCCCATCGCACGAAGGTCGGTGTAACGTTCAGGAGGTGGAGCTGAGCCAGATTGCAGAGAATATTAAGGTAGACCCAGCCTTCAGTATCAGAATGACTAGGTTGTATTGGGTCATTTGCTCCACTAAACAGCTCTGGCAGGGGAAGACGGAGATGTTTGATGTAGTCCCTGTTCTCGGATGGGACTTGAATGCGATCCGGATCCAGCTCATCTGGTCGTGTGGAACGTTGCTCCGTTAAATGGGTGTGCGGTGGTGACATGTTGGTGCCGCTGCGATTGTCCTTGCTTTGCTCTCCGGTCCAGTTCGACATGTAGCCGGTGCCTTTCGGTCGAGACTTCTTCTGCTCATTACCGGGCTGTTGATTGAGAGCTAGCATCCGAGCCTCCCTTGTTGGCTGGTTAATGAGAACTGGTGGTTGATGAACACTGGAGTGATGTAGCGCCTGCTTGTCCAGAGTCGCCAGAGTCAGCACATGGGTATTTTCTTCCGTTGGAGGCAGCGAAGGCGGAACCCGTCGGGACTTACGGCCAGCGAGCTCTCCGCTAAATAATTGCTCGAGGCGGCGAACGACAAGCTGCTTCTTGTCCTCGTCGTTCATCATAGTCGAACGAGGATACAGGCCTTCTGAGATATCACGCAGATGATGCTGAATGTTCTGGCCAGAAAGACCTGCCCTTGCGCCTACTGACGGCTTCCCGAGAGATGAACCAGACGAAACAGCAGCGGGGGATATGGACGCATACGCCGAGTCTATAGGCGTCTGCTTTGCATCTAAAGACGACGGCGCATGCTTGGACGACAACCCCGAGTATATGTGGCCCTGGGTGGCATCCTTCGACCCCATGCACTGGCGTTTCGGCGACGATGCATCAGGAAACCTCTTGAGACCAGCTGCGAAGTCCCCTAGTGTCGTCTGGAGCTCACGCTGCTGCTTCTCCGGCAGGCCATAGATCGTAATCTCAAAAGCCCTCTCTTTCCACATGTGGTCCGGGCCATCTTGCTTATACATCTTCAGCTCCTCCTTGAGTTTCTGGATTTCCATGGTCAGGTCATCGATTATACTGCGATAGTCGCCTGCGCTACTGGAGAGCGCAGCAGTCCGTAGCATCTGGATGACTTGGCTGGTCTTCTTCCTTGACAGACAAGATCCTCGGGGTTGGGCCGGAAGGTACCGTGCACTCTGTGTGCACGAAGGCCTGTTGTATGGCGCAGGCGTGGATATTATTTGCCTTCGTGGGAAAGAGGCAATCGGACTCGGGCTTTAACAACTGTTAAAAGAGAGGCAGTTCTGGAACAGCAGACGGGGGCATCTGATGGGGGCATGGCAGACCCTCTCAAAGTGAATCTTGACTGTCGGTAAGGATCCTCCGGCGGCTCGGGCTCAGGCCTCGCCAGTGATCCAAAGGAGCTGGGCCCCTCCTTGGGCCGAGACCACGTCCTCCGCTGCCAAGCGCACCAGTAGGTGACCATCACGAGGGAACGCCAGGAATCGTCGATATCGAGTACATACATTCAGCGCTGCTGGCGGAGAGTGGCATAAGTAGACGTTACCAGGAGCAGTGCTTGACAGAATCGAGCACGGGGCAGTTTTGTGAGTGTCCACGTCGCGAATCTCGATTCAATGCTAGCAGGCTCTCTGACCAATCACAAATCCCGGAATCGCATCCGAATCCAGGTATTTACATCCAGGGCCAGCTTCTCTACTCCATCTCAACCTCGGTTGCGCACCGTGATGTCTGTTGTCCCAAGGGACGTAGCAACCACCACAGCCTCCCACCGCCTTGCGAAACTGAGCCTGATACGTTCTTGAAGCCTGAGAAAGGCGGGCCTCGCTCCGTGTTAAAGCAGTGCTAGGTCACTGTCGAGTGGAGCATAGATATCGATAGTTCATTCATTGGGCGGGTGATCGCTGGGGACTTTGCAGTTCATCCCCGCAGGCCCGCGTCGTCATATTTACATCAGATCACCAATAGCGGCACAGTCACGCTAATTGATCCTGGATCATCGCATAATTCTCCGTGTCGGGTGAGGGCCTCCGATATGCTCACAATATGGTACCATGTCGGCTCATATAACCCTGCAAGTCTGCTGGTCAAACCTCCTCGGTCAAACCTCTTCATCCGCATCGGGCATCGGATCAGCTTTAACGCATCCATCTTCCATATCCTCTTCCGTGCGCAACTATCCGTCACCGGCAATAGCAGCCTCTCCAACACTGAAAAACGCTCTGAGGCAGTCTGGGAGGCTGGCTCGCCGGTTACCCGCTAAGAGACCGATCTCTGAGACCTCCGGTTGCACAGATGGCATAATGCCTACCATGCCCACCATACCCACGATCCTCGTCCCTGCCGACCTTTCCCCATAGCCTTATCCCCTCAGCCTCGTGACATCCGTCGAGACGTCCATTTGTTCCACTATCTCTGGATTCGTGAAATCTCGATCCCACTCATGCAAGCTATCCCTGCTGCCTCCGCGGTGTAGAATTCAAGGAGCTTTTTGAGACTCCGCGAAGCTCCGGCTGATCATACAGCGACGAGAGCTCAATATTGATGTCCACCCGCGAGTCCCCCAGGGGAAACCTGTTGGAAGTACTGGGTGCCCCTGGGTCGCTGGGCCTCGAAGCCCCAGACTGAAGACTATGTGGATGCTCCCCAAAGGGAGATTCGCCATAGGAGACCGGAGGTATGGGCGATGTCGATGACCGCTTTGACACGTATCGTTCTATTAAGATATTGGTAGCTGGTAAGCATGAGCAAATGAAGCCGATAGTGAGCTCATCACAGCGACAACGATGAGACCGCCGCAAATTCAGATTCGACAGTTTTGCGCTCGCCCGCGCCCGAGCTGTCTTCACGCAATGTGTTAAGGTCATCTTCCACATCTGCAAGTATTCGGCGGTTCCGTAGGGCGACGGCAACGGCCACGACCAGGGCGCAAATCGTGACACCTACTCGACCGCCACGAGTAACAACCATGTCGACATTACACGCAACTAGTTCTGACACGCCCCTAGTACTCTCCCTGTCTATGATCTCACCCTCGAACATCTTGGCTTCGCCGTTGCCGCCCGCAGCCTCAATCAACCTAACCCGCTCAGTGCCTACGGGTACTGCTCGGAATAGGGTCCGCCTGAGCTTGAGACGGATCCATCAGCTACTGCTAGAGCTGGAGCTACTGGAATCAGAGCTGGTTCCTCAACTTCAGCGGCTCTCGCATCAGGAATAGCCGATGATAGCTCTGACTCCGAATTATGGGAACCTTGGTATTGTCATAACTGAAACAATGAGGAATGGCGAGGACATTGGGGATTCGAGGGAGGTGGACACTGTTACCCATGCATTTGCTTCACTTGAGCTGAAAGGTCGAACTGCGTACTGTCTAGCAATTGACATGCCTTGTTTGCTACAGTTATATCTTAATCTTCTTCACAGCCCCTTCTCACGCATCAAATTGTTCGTATGTATCGTTATCCGCTTCCTAGCCCTACGTATGGTTGTACTTAGATGGAGAGCCTTCGTATCGATCGGGTTTAGGTCGTATCGGTCGACATCGCGTCCAAAGTGATTGCATCATGAGATAGCCGCTCCTCTAGCGCACGAGATAAGATGGATCTCTTGAGAAAGAGATTCGTCATCATCTCAGGCACAATCCTGTCTGTCGCTGCAACAGACCATGGCCGAGCGGGGAGCTGGATGAAAGTATCATCTTGGGGGCTAGCTTTGATTTCAAGAAGCCTAGATGCCGTGTGTGTTTGTCGATGCGTCGCGGGGAGAAGGAGATCTGCTTGTTTTACAAGTTGCAGTACCTCCAGAGGATCGTCGCTAACCCGTAGGCGTTTGTATACTTCGTTTGCCTCTATCGCCGGTCGCTCGTGCATCAGACTGAACAGTTCTCGGAGTTGTTGGTTCTCTTCCATTGCCTCTTGGTACTTCCGCTTCAAGGCCGTGTGATGTGTCTCCCCATTCGCTGTTGCGTAGGAACATTCCATGCCTTCGTGGCGACACCGCTCACATGAGGGTCTCTCTCCGTCGCACTGCGAATCGGTCAGAGGATTGTGTTTCGTAACGTTCAGGCATTATGCAGGACCCCGTGGCTCTTGACCGCGGGTAAAGCCTTATCACTAACCCTCCGTTTTTTGCTCCTGCAGATTTCACAGGCCACAGCAACACCAACACGATGGCGCTTGGGCAACGCTGCTGATGAATCTGTCGGCTGGGTATCCTGGCAGGTAGAAGCGGCGGCAGCCAACAGCCTAAATCGCCGTTTCATACTCAGTAGTGACGACATCTGCAGCCCTCTACTAGGAGATCTGAGTCTTGAAACCACTGGATTCGAGTTTAGTTGTGACGTAGGCAGAGCTCCACTCGAGAGAATGATGAGAACAGTCCCCGGGTACGTTGTTGTGTAGATTCAACAAGGCAATTATCGCCCATGCTGCCCCAACCGACCACGCTGCCGACCCCTCATCTTTATTTTGTTTGGATGGCCAGTGTGCCAGCATGGCGTGGATCCTGGGTGTTCATCCAGGCACTCAATCAGCAGGCTCGGAGCCGCTCCGAGGACAGACCCAAGCAGCTCGCGTACAGGACTGCTCTTAGAGACCACTACCCTCAGAGATTTTGTGTCCAGCAAAGAAAGCCCCTGGCTGCTGCGGTCCGTTCAGGATCGGGCGAAAATGGAAAAGAAAAAAGAATGAGACGGCAGCGATCTGTCAAAATAGTCGTTCGCCGATGTAGTCAACAATGCACTCGGACGTCTGGGCATAGCAGGCTACACTTGTGGAAGCAGTACCTGACTAAATGTGCCGTAGTTATGAATAGAGCAGGTTACGACAACTGGCTGAAAGCGGAACTATTGGATAGTCCTTCGCCTTCCAGCAGTGAAGGAATACGCGCCATACTTCTCGATGGCGCTGTGAAGCTCTGAGACGTAGGTGGCTGAAGGCATGGGTCCGACAAGTCGCTTGACGATTCTCATGCGGGTACTGCTCTCCTTCGGTGTGAGGCAGACGAGGGCTGAGACGGGGACTTTGGTGCACTTGTATTCTGCAGCGACCTGGTACGCCTCTGAATCCAGGATGTTTCTACCCTAGAGAATGATGTTGTTGGATGGCTCTTTCAAGAATTGCACAACTTCCGGCGCCAGAAGAGTCTCCTTGACGAATGACTCGGTATTATCATGCTCGGGCGATATGAGGACAACAAGCATGAACTTGACCTCCTTCTTAGCAAGATCATGCGCTTGAGCAATTCCTCCCTCATAGAACGGCAGCTTGTTGACGCTGTACTCCTCATCAAACTCTCGCCTGAACCGGGCTGCTGTATCTCTAGGCATCAACGTGCGCCTTCTATTGGTGCTCCTCAACCCACTTGTTACTGCTCTTGACCTTAGTGGGGTTGGGAGATATGAGAAGATGTGAAGGTAGCTGCGGAAAAGACTAGAAGCTAATCGCCAACCGAATGTGAACGGCATGAGGACGATGGAAAGAAACCACGGTGCTCCATGTGTAACCGGCTGGCTCGGTACGATTCGCGGCGCGGGATCGGTCTGTGGTCTGCGCCTGCTCGTACTCGATCGACCACCCGCGAGCAGGCTTTCTTGGAGGTTCTCGTGGCGAGCGGCGATTCTCGGGATCTCTTGGGCGGCCATTGCTTTAGCGACAGGGTCGGGGCCCTTGCCGTCGAAGAAATTGGTAATAGCGATCTGATGGTGTCAAAATTGAGTCAGCAAGCTGTGCAACAGAGAGGCTATAGTGATATAGGCTTACCTGGACGTTCCATTGAGACCTTTCGAGCAGTGGCACTACATTCTTGATGTCCTGGTCTGTGACGGCGATAACTGCTGCAGCGCCTCCTGTTGTGTAGAGGACAGCTGGCCAATGTCGACGTCGGCCATGATCGGTCGCTCCTCTCACTCCTCGCTTGTGCAACGCAAGCACCTCCAAAGGTATTCCGGTTATCGGCGTCGCATGCGATGCTTGTCTGAAGAAGCTGACTGGGTTCGGCGTCGATGAGGTTGAGGCCCCTCTGTCGGTGCGTAGTTGTCGGGGTCACGGAAAAGTTAGGAGGCTCTGTGTGAAGAGACGTCTGGAAATGGTCTGAGTGACAGAGCCAGCCAGATTAAAAAGATAGGCAGGAATAACGTAAGTAGGTTGAAACGGCGTGCTTGCTCTTGGGTGGAGGAAAGCTTAACGCTGGGTCGATCATCGAGACACGGTTGACATGATGACGCTTTGCCCCAGGTCTGGCGTTAACCCGAGGTACCTGACCCACCCTACACCTGGCACCTCACGCATGGAACGATCGACCTTACTTAGTAATAACTATTAGTATTCAGGGTTTTTATATAGTTACCTGAGGCAATAAGTAAGCATAGTGCTAATCTGTATATCTTATACTATCAAAGCTTAGTCACCCTGATATAAGCTAGCCCATATTCGTTAATCGGTCCATCCGAATGCACAAATCCTCATTCCGACCTTGCGTTAATCTCTAGTCACCAACCTGTACATGCATATCTACATGACGTCCGGCAGGCTACAGTCCACAAGGCTTTGAGAGAACCGGATCACATTTTGTTCCCCCAGAACCATAATCGTGCGTGCTCCCCCGTGAGGCATTTCAGTCCTCCTTCGGGAAGCAGCAGCCCTTGCAAAGTTCGAGCTGCGACCTTCCACGCGGAGTCAACGCGGCAAAATAGTCATCAAGGTCTTCTGGAGAAAAGTCTCCATGAACATGAAGGTCTGAGCCAGACAGGATCACCTTGGTTATGATTAACCTTATTGTAGCCATCGCTAGCCTGGAAGAAGTTAACCCGAGCGAACACATGATCAACTTTGTCCAACTCACTCTCTGCCAACGCATTGCCGCCCATCACTTCCAAATGTCATGAGAAATTTCTTCATGTACTGGAAACGTTCTTCAACCGACCATCTTTCCGGGTTGAACACATGATGATCATCCCCCCAAATGACGGGGTTGTGATGTTGCACGAAGCTCCAGACGCCTACTATTGTCTGTTGAGGTTAGTAACTAATAACCTTTGCTGTTTGGTGATCGGATGCCTACCCCAGCAGGGACCTTATAACCCTGGAAGATTGCTCCTTGGCTAGGCACCACCCTTGGGAGCCTGCCGATAGGGCCGTATCCAAGTCGGAGTCCCTCCATGATACAGGCCGTCTGAAATGTATTAGCCTCCGCACTGGAGTATCTTGAAGAGACTCACCAAGTAAGGTAGCCTGTCTAGCTCTGCTGATGTAGACGCGCTTCGGTCAAAGTCTGATAGCTCCTGGGTAAGCTTCTGGCGAATGCTGGCAGTGGATAAGATATAAAACAACGTGATAGATACGATAGTCCCTGTATTGAATGCCCCTGCGATGTTGAAAGTGTATAGGTCATCTGCGATGGCACCTTTTGATAACCCACTGTCCTTCAGTCTCGATCTCAGTCTTCTCAGATTCCCGAGACGGTCGCTGGATAGGGTGGGCTTATCGAGCAGATCGGCGGCATTTGCGCTAACCTAATACCTTCAGATGAGCAACTTCATTCCGAGCAAGGAATACTGAGCAGACGAACCTTATATATCCTGTCTAGTTCATTGTCACATATGCTCAATCTTGACATCAGTCTTGAGGTTTGACTGAGAAGCCAATAAAATATCGAATTGGCCATAAGGATCCAGATCCATCGGGCTCTATCGAATATCTCCGAGATACACATCTGTGTCCGATTGGTGTCCTCTAAGAGTTCAAAAGACGCCGGAAGTGTGAAGTCAGATATAATATCCATTGAAGTAGCGTGCAGCAGCGTTTGGAGAGGAATCAAGCCTGAGGCTCGAATTTCCTTATCCATTCTTTTGCTAAGAAGCTCAACGCGATACTCGATTCTGTGGCGCATCTGCGAAATCGAGGTCTTCGAAAAAAACCGCGACCATGGGGCTCTAAGAGCGCGGTGGCTCTGACCATCAATAGCCCCAAACATACCCTCTGATACTCCCATAGCTCTATAAAATGTATGGTCCTTAGCATATTCTGAGTGAACGGAGTATATTTCTTTAAAGGACTTTTCGTCAATTAGGGATAGCTCGTCCGGCGCTATACGAACAATTGTGCCATAAATTTGATGCATCTCCCTGACTTTCTGGTAGTAGATGCTTCTGCCCCTGTAATATGCCCAGAACATCTGGTATAGTTTGGTCATTCCTGCCAACTTGGGCCCGGGAATGTGAGCTAGGGGATGCAAGGTCAAGTTGTACACACCATTTGCGCCTACAAAGATAAAGGCTGCACTCAATATGAGCATGAATACGGAAGCCATATTGAATAATGAGGGATCGATCCAAGAAATCTGGACCTTGGAAGGGTCAGTTGTTTCTGCATGAACTAGAGGGATAGTCAGCCTTATACAGTGGGAGTCACCGATGAGTTGGGTATTTAACTAGACAAGTAAGTACAGTACAGCACATACAGTGACAGGGTATTCAAAAAGGTGGTACAGTACCGGTTTTCAGTGCCTACTTCTGGGTCTATAGACGGCCTGGGCCAGGTTCTGTCCCTGATCTCTGTGCAGGGTGAACCATGTGACTGTCGGAGATGCCCCACCACGACTGTGCGTCTTAAGGACCTTTATTGGGCCACCCTGGAACGGCCGCCTCTACTAATACGGGAACAGTCCTGAACCTTTTTCGTCACTCTCTGACGAACGACTCTGCCTATAGCCTAGATTTCCGAGCTCGCATTCGCAGTACCATACTTTTGACGTGTCATCACGCCACCCGCCTTCCCTTTTTCCCTTCTAGAAAATGCCTAGAAGTAGGAAGTAGTACCATGCAGCGTATTCTGGTTCTAGCCTTAGCGGCCACGAATATTGTACGAGCAGCTCATGAATTTGTCCAAGGGTGCATGGTAAGTCAAAAATGCAATGAAACTTTGGTTATTGCTAATTATGACTAATAGAAGGATAACTGCTATCGGGCAGTGAATCACAATGATGAGTTCTGCTCTCAGTGGCTGGAGCCTAGCTACGGCCAGAATTTATACACTCCAGAGAATGTCAAGGCGGAATGCTGGAAGGGCGATGAAATAGCTCGTATCAGCTCAGCTTGCTCTTGTGTTATCAGCCAAACCAGCATGGAGCCTCGGCCGACTTGCACCAACAGTGGCTATGACCCTCTCTGCGAGTCAGAGCCGACTTGCCTTGATGGTACCGACAGCTTTGCCTGTCAGCTACCAACTGGAGAGTCCGCATCCATCCCTACTCTGAGCTGCGAGAGTGAGCGTTGTTCGTGCGAAGGTGGAAGCTGCGGGATCGAGTCATTACCGGCACCCACTCCAGAGACTTGTGGGGGCTATGACTGTCCTTGCCTCGGTGGTGGATGCGAAACTCAGCCGACGCCTCCTCTTAGTCTTACCAGCTGCGGGGGCGGCGTCTGCGAAACGAACTCAGTGTCTACTCCGGCTCCCAGTCCTCCTAGTTGTGAGGGTGATGACTGTCTATGCGAGGGCTACGCGTGCAAGCCTAGCTACACAGACACCTGCAAGGAAGGTGACAGTTGTGGCCCTATAACAACCGTGTCCGCTAGTACCTCAACTAAGTACCTTGGGACCACGGCTCCTTGTTCTGGTGAAACGTGTGAGCCCATAACTACTACTCTCTGCCAGGGGTACGGCTGTGAAGTCACAGAGTCCGAGGGGACCACTAAAGTTAACGGACCTACGGATACACCCACAAAGTCTCAGGAACTCCCCACCGTTCCTGTTCAGAGCGATAGTACCGCTGAGTACACCACCTTGGTATTTCACAGCACTATCTATGCCACTATTACAACTTGCGACTACAAGTGCTCTCAAGGCCCAACGACCATCACATTTTCTCAGACAGCCCCTGCTACTTCTTGCCCGGTGGTCGAGACCACTAAGTACCTTCCGTGTCCTGCGGAAAGCCCAGTGAAGAAGCCTCAAGGCCAAGAATCACTCAAGAAGGGGCCATCCGTGGTAGAGCAACTGAAGGATAAGCAATCCAACGTACCCAAGGAAGAGCCACCTGCGACCGAGTCCCCAGAGAAAGCGTTGGAAACAAAGGGGCCAGTGACCCAATGGCCTCTGACTGAAGGGGAAACGTCGATGATGCATTCTTCGCTAGTGGCTGTGACTGAGCCAACCCCAGGTGCTCCCGAGACTATTCTCATCGCTGCCTCTAGCCATCTTCATAGTGACTACAAGGCGCTTACCATCATTGCTGGTGCTGGTGCATTTATCATCCTTCTCTAAGTTTAGGCTTTGGACTAGTGGTAGAATGAATCTATTTGGAACTCTTTATAGTGGCTATTCCTCAGATCGATCTTACTGAAGCTACGTGAACTTGGTGAATCCGTGATGACTGTGCTTGCCACCACGCGCCGAGATGGTTCCTCCACGCGTGTCACTGCATCGCAGCAACTTGTATTGCGGCGTGACGGTTTCCCCGATCCGAGTGGCAACGCAAATCTGCCTAGCTCCCAGGGTAGTCGGGTCATCTGCCCCAGGCAGGAGATGTGGCAGAATAGACATCCATTTCTCAGACTGCAACAAAGGCCGGAATTCAGAAGCTGGTCCAAAGTCTGGGACTCAGCATGCCATGTTTTGGGCCAGGCCCAGATTCTGGCGTCCAAAGCGAGTATAAATGAAGAGTCCCTCGAGCCATGAGCAGAAGGACCCCCAGTGAGCCACATATTCACAACATGGGTTGGACACACCACTGTGGGCCCGCTGGGGTCTTGATCTCCTTTGCCTGTTCAGTGGTTCTTGGGATTCTAGCACTCTCTAAGGAAGAGAATGTAAAATCTGGCATAGTAACACTGGATGTAAGTCTATCTCCCTTGTAGCACGCATGATGGCACTTAACCAGGTCTAGTTCGAGCTACCTATCTCTCACCGAGATATGGCTTCTGGAAAGCGGGAACCCGAAGCACTCAATGTCATCGATTCGATTCGGACAGTGGCTGACGATCTACCAAGTGTCGTAAGCCGGCTCAAGACGGCAGCTGAGGCTGCCCCTACACTACTTCCCGACATTATACAAGACCTCCCTGATGATGTTGAGGACTTGGGGGACTTTCTGAAAGACATCCCTGATCTACTTGAGAAGATGCTTCCAAAGAACTGTTCAGTGGGCACCAGCAAGTTTTGCGTGGGCTTTGCTGACAATCTCACTTGTCATGACTTACCGCTTAGTCTATCTGACCTTCTTCCCTCAGATCTCGTGCCGCGTCTTGGGAGAACCCTGGCCGATGTCACCGGCCTTGATGCGGGTTTCGCTAAAATAACTGGTCCTCATATCCGGCACTCTCTCATCGCAGGGATTATGACCACTCTTCTCGGCGCTTTGATCTCTGTCGCATCATTTTACGGTTGGCCTTTCAAGTGTAGGGTTTTCGTATCCAGAGTTGTTACCGCCGCGGTATATGTTGTGTTTGAGCTTCTGCTTTGCGTTCCATTCCTTGTCCCAGTCGTGGCAATCCACCTTCTGCGTTCGAGCCTCAGCCACATACCTGCCTGGATTGAAGTGCACTATGGCAACGTGTATAGCCTCTGTATAGGGTGCTTCTGCTGTGGAATCGTTGCTGCGGTTATAGGTGGATTTGTCCCGTTCTATTAATGCACACAGACGCTCTCCACAAGACGCCATCTACTTCCGCTGTGCATCTAGAAAGATTGCTTGAGATTAGCGAGCGGACTACAGCAATCTAAAAATAGAACAAATGGGGAATTGAGCAAGCTTAATCATGTATGTTAGGTTGAAGTAATGATGAAGTCAATATTTCTCTATTTTGGCTCGGCAGCATCGCGAAGGCAATGTTCTGCGCGAAGGATAGCACCAATAGGGAAGTGTTAAACTTGGCTCCGTGAGTATGAGTTTGAAATGAAGAGAGGTTATGTACCGGCTAAGGCCGAGGTAATTCAATACTATTTCTCGAACGAGAATGAATAAACTTCCCATTATTAAACACCTTCGTTGTTTGCGCACGCCGATGTACATGCGAATCACTTATCGTAGGCCTCAAGAGCAAAATTGTCATGAATCTCTCAAGGCCACCCAACCCACAGCCTCGCCCAAGTGCGTCCTAGGGTAGGTTCAGCCCCAGCAGAAAAGGGCCCCAGATTTGGGACCAGAAGACCCCCAAGCTTGGGACCCAAAGGCGGCATTGCTTCCAGCTGCGTAAACTTCTAACTGCATAAAGATGCAACGCCCGGCGTGAGTTAAGACTGCGAACTTCGGGTGCCACATACCTACTGTACCGTAGAACTTTACTCTACTATCATTTTCATCCTTTCATACTACCTCGTGGAGAACTACGCAGATGTCAACCAATCAGCAGCAGCTCAGCTTCAGCGCTCCTTCCAACACCCTCGACAGCACCCTTGAGCTTTTAGCTGCCCAGAAGAAGCTTCAAGAAGCAACTAGTCTTCTTAACTCACATCAATGCGATTCCAAAAAATTCGAGATTGCCTACTGGCAAGAGCATCATAAGCTTGCCGAAATACTAGAGGCTAACGGTCGCTTGAATCAAGATAACGATGAGTTGCGAGGCCAAAGACCACGAAACAACTTCAAAGCTGCCGCCCCTGCGCCATTGACAGCGGCTAAGGAGGAAGACTGCTCGGAACCTGGGGGCGGGGCGATTAAAGGGTCACCTCGAAGAGTGCAATGCATTAAGATGCAAGAGAAGTCGGAGATGGATCGAGAAATTCTGAACATGGAGAGGCTCAAGGAAATGGCGGGCACCTATCTCTCTGGGCACTGAATATCGAAAGGTCTTCTCGTTGAGGAACTATGTAGAACTATTCTTTATATCGAATTGAGTAGTGAAGTGATGATGGATGGCGTTGTGCGATTAATGATCAATCAACATGAGTAGCAAGAGCGGTGTTGATCGCATACAAAGACCTCACTCGGGGCTATGCGAACATGTGACCTTTGGGTTTCAACCATTCTTCCGTGTCTATCCGCGTGTGAATCTGCCGAGGATAGATCCGACATGTAGGATATGCCAGTGCTCAGGTCCACACCCTACAGCGGAGGACGGGCCTGGAAGAGAGAGCAAATCGCTTGGCGGGATAAGCGCAACAGACGCCGAGTGGGATACGGGGCTGTGAACCACAAAGTTGGCAACTTTGAGCGAAAATGAGCCAAGCCAGACCCTTCTCGTTTGCGCTCAACTGAGGACTCGGGAAAGCTGCCTACAAGGGATCGGAGGTATCGTCCTGGTCAGCCACCCGGTCTCTAGCCTTAAAATGTGGGGCCACCGATGGCGATCAGGTAGGCCCGAATGGAAAGGACTCCACGCATTCCATCTCACGTTGGGCAGCGCGGCTAGAGGACGTGCGACGCTCAATGGCTGGATCCAGACGTCGGTAGAAGACCTTAGAAAATATCATGTGACGGATGGCTTATGCGTTCACCCTGCCATGAGCTGTTGTTCCTCCGAACAAGGATAAACATCCGAGTGCTGTTGGTTCGATGTGTATGCAAGCGACCTTTCTATCTTGAAGTCTGGGGTGGATCTGAACATGCGCTTACTCCAGCCCCTTGACGGAATCTCCGGGGCGGCCCTGCCGGGTGGAGCCAAAGGTGGAGAGGAGATGTCGTTCGAGGCGCAACCTCGCTTAGAGTTAGAGAAGTCCAATAAGATGGCGAGCCCTGTCCCGGGAATCTGGTTCAGTGGGTGTGGGGCGATAGTTGTGCACAGGACCTGCCAAACTGGGAGAACGAGGGACCAATAGTACAGACTCGTATAGCCCGACTCCATTATCACAAGATCCATCGGCCAGCGCGGTCGTGCAATCTCTTCCTGGTCTAGGCCCATGGAAATAACGCTTCTGCTGGTTGCCGGAAAAGCTGACGGGCACAGGTCGCTCTGGGACGTTGCTCTGCCGGGGGCTCCACGATAGCCTGGGCCCTTTTGTCGGCTGAAGGGTTCTTCGGCAACTTTTAAGACCAGACTCTCCCGGACGTTTCGAAGTACCAAAGACTGGTAGACATCGCCCTTGACCACCTTCGTGATACCTGTCCACTCACTATCTGAAGCCATCTAATGTCGCGTCGTCAGAATACTCTTCTCCTCACCGGAGCGACCGATTTCCTGGGGAAGGTTGTTCTCGCAGAGCTCCTGCGTCTGCAAGCCGGGTACTCTGTAGGAATGATCATCCTGCTTGTATGTCGAACGGAGACGCTCGATGCCCAGCAGTGTTTTCATCAAGCCGCAAAGGCCGGCTGCTTCGCAAATTTGCGACTCTCGTGGTCTGGACTAGTCCGTGTCGAAGAAGCCGACCTCACTCGTGTTCACTGCGGTCTCAAAGATGAGGACTACAATCGCATCTGCTCTAGGGTTACGCACATCATCCATGCTTCCGGATACGAAAAGTCCTACGGTGACATTCACGAGGCTATGTCGGCCGACATTGACGGTTCTCTGAACATACTAGCTCTCGCCAGAGACTGCCCTGGCTTACGGCAACTTGTTGTCACGAGCACCGCCTTCGTGGCCCCCCCTCGAGATGGCCCCATCTACGAGGAGCTGGTGAAATTGCCTAAGCGAGCAGACGCCCTTGTTACGGATCTTCGCAGCCACCGAATCACGCAATCGGATGCCCTGGCCCTGACGGGACACCCGAATGTTTACACACTCTCTAAGTGTCTGACGGAGCACATGTTGGACCAGAAAAGGGAATACCTTGCCCTCACAATTGTGCGGCCAAGCATTGTCTGCGCTGCCTTAGACTATCCCAGTCCGGGTTGGGTCGACAGCACGGCGGCATTTGCAGGCTTCGTGCTGGGCTTCGCCAGCGGTGGGCTCAAGGCTTTCAACGGCCACCGAAAGGCAAAGCTAGATATCGTGCCTGTCGATAAAGTTGCCGATTGCTTGATAGCGGAGGCCTTCAGGTACAATGAGCGAGGCACCGGGCGCTCCCAGACACGCATTGTCTTTTCTGTGGCAACAACAGCACAGTCCCTGACACTTGAGGACTCCTGCCGGATCATGGAGCTGTACTTCGGGGGACTGGAGTTTCAGTACATTGGTACCACACGCCTTGCCTTCGAAATCAACCACCTCATCTATCACCACCTTCGCCTGAACATTTGTGCAACGATCGGCCGCCTGCGCGGCAACCACGAAAAGGCCGAAGAGTCAAAGAAGGCTCTGGAACAGGTCAGGGTTGTAATTGCGGACTTCGCAGCCTATGCCGCCAAGTCACATGATTTTTTCCCAAAGGAACCTGTCATTGGATTCAATGTTGAGGACTACTTGCGACTAATTTTTGATGGAGTCAAGGTCAACCTCATGCACGGGTAGCTGTCGCTTTAGATTCTTGGCCCCTTGGATAGAATAAACATGATGCCGCGAGCTTCTCGACCTTTTCATGCGTCTAGCAAGTCTAATGTTGACGGGACATGCGGCCTTGGGCGTGTTCGTTCCCAAATCGGCAATTTCACGTTTCCTTGCTTCAGACTTTGGCGAGTCACCCCACAGACATGCCCTTTCGTTTGAACAGCCCAGGCATGACTCGGACACACCTTCCCCGGCTCCGATCCCCCCACCAGGCCCCAGGGGCCTGGTGAAAGGTGGCGCAGGGTGCAGAGCTGTTGATTATTCACTCAGGCGTTTGACGCGCATCGTATTCATCTGCGCTAGAGTCAATCAAAGTGAACATGTGTAGAGCTTAGAGTCCCTATTTTGGGTAAAAAGTCGCCTATCGGTCTACTTCATAGTCTTCCGCTTCTTCCGTCCTGCCCCAGCTCCGGCTTCACTCAAGACGCTCTGGACGTTGTCGAGGTTGTCATTCAGCTCTGGGAACTGGGCACGGAGGACATCCTTGAGCGTCTCGAGCTGCATGGTGAGTGACATGTTCTCGTCGAGTAAAGACTGTAACCGATTGGTCCCCTTGGACTCGGAGGTCTCCCCGGTGGCCGCATTCTCCTGCGCACCACCCTTCTTTACTTCGTCCAAGACTTTCCGCAAAGCCTTAACAGATGAGTTCGCGGACTCGAGCTCACATCGCAAGGAGGCAGCCTGGTCCCTCCACTTCTCCGAATCAGACTTCTGGCTTCGGACCTCCTTTGCGAGCCTGCTTGTCTCCTCCCTCAGCCTCAAAACTTCCGCTTGTTGTTCGTCAAGGTCCCCAATCCTTTCGGCAGTGACTTGAGGACGACCCTCTAGCGTGTTCAACTTCTCAAGGAGCTGAGCCCGTTCGTGTTTGCCAACCTCGATGTCCTCTCGCAGGCCGTCTATTGTCGTGTCGCGGGCGTAGAGCTCATTGACCTTCCAGTCGTCAACCGTCGCGAGCTCAGTCTTGGCCTGCTGAAGTTCGATCCTGAGTGCTTCGTAACTGGACATCTCATTTTGCCTCGCAGCAACAAGGTGACCGCGCTCCTTGAGGATGTGAGAGAGATCAGCACAGACGTGGGCGTATTTGGCCTTCAATCCCGCGTGATTTGCGAAAAGCTGCTGATAACTTTGACATTGTGCAGACAATTCGGATTCCCTTTGTCTCAAAGCTCTGAGGAGATCACAGCGCTCGGAGCGACAACGATCAATGGTTCTTGTGATCTCCCAGAGGCTTTTGTCAAACATATCAACGTTGGCTGCTACTGACTGAGCTTCGCTCATCAATGTAACCGCCGTCTGGGTCTGTTTGATCATATCAGTCACCGTTCTCGTCGGGTAAGCGAACTACTGACCACCTCCGGCGGGTAGCCCCGCGCACCAGCAGGCTCGGTGCTGGTGCTTCCACCGTGGTGAACGGGACCCTGGCCCGAGGTGTTACCTTCGTTCTGCCGGAACGTCATTGGGTTTAGGTCCATGGAGGTGCAAGAAGATCCTGTGTGATCTGGAAAAGCCGTTTAATGTGAGAGACCATATTGCACCTTGCTTTGCATTTATAGTTGAAACGGTGACTGCGTATATTGGCCCTGTTTGGGAGGGAGGGAGGGCCACGACCTCGCAAGCTGATCTACCATCCCTTGATACGGAAGGTTCTGGCAAGAAAATGGGTTGGGTCCAAGTTTCTGTCCCTTCTTCGCTGTCCCTGATCTGGTCCCGGAATCCTGTGTTGGTCATCAATCATATCACATCAATCACAGTGGATCCCTTTGCCCGAGGGTCTAGCTGAGGACTTTCGGGTGGGGCGCTTCACGGGCCAGCAGTGTGGAGACCGTGTCGGCCGACGTAGACTTCGAGGGTCCCACTGGTACTGGGTTCTCGACTAGGATTCGGCGTTGACGACCGGTTTGGGTTGTGGGTGTAGAAGGCCGCGATCACAGAAGAGCAGGTCAATTGTTGGCTCACTCTTCCCGGTGACTCGTCAAGCTCCAGTACCCATTACGCATCCAGCCGTTTCTGCTGCGAGGGCTATCATCTGAGGGCATAGAGTCTCCGTTCTGGGGTGCTGCATGTCCCCGAGGCACGTCCCAGGGGTACGAGGATCCACGACGCGGAAGAGTTGGGAGTTTTGCGAATTATACATGGCTTTCATGAAGTGATAGAGTTAGATCTGGAAATCCAGGAATAAATTTAGAACTGGAAACTCCGGAAACGTTACTTGAGCGATACTCCTACGCATATTAGGGTCTGGTTGTAAATCAATGTCCTTCTTTGGCTCCTTTGCGACTGGCTCAGCTTCCGTCTTGGCTCGGCCAAACCGGAACTCCTTCTCTACCCTGGCCGGTCCGTAGTTCTTCGCACCCGGTAGCTTCTTCTGGCGTGGCAGTGTCAAACCAGTACGGACGCCACTCGAAGGGCTCCTTACCTTTTCATCAATGGATGTGTGGCAAGAGTATCCGTCCGTTTCATAAGAAACAAACCCTTCCTTTTCTTTGTATTCAATGTACAGTGCCAGCTCGACACCATGCAACTCTCCGTACTTATATGCTTTGCTGAGAAGACCGATAAGGTTCCGGCCGTACTTTCTATTCGGCCTGTGCCTGGCTGATTTCCGGGAAGCCATACTGGGGTCGCGGGCAGTAGGGCGAGAGACTGTGATGGTTGTCGAACGGCAGGGTTGAAGTCTTAATACGAGGGGAGGGGCTTAAATAAGGACCCCTAACTCGGCCGCATGCGCCGTCAACCCGCTTTTGGGCTTAAAGGTCGGCTTTCAACATATAACATCGCCGGTACCACTCGTGGCTCCCCCCTGGCGTATGAACGCCTTGAACAAAACCCACCCGCTATCGCCAGAATGAACGCCACTAGCTGGTATGCGTTGGCTCTAGGCGCACTCGTTCTGGGACCCGTCCTCGTCAGCACCCTTGCCACTCTTAGCTCGGTCGTTCGGTCTCGCGGCAAGCGCTTCTTTCTCCAGTACCTGTATTATCCGCAGCCTCCGAAATGGCTCAGAGGTAGTGCCAGGGCTACCTGGTTTGACCACATCATTCTCCTTGTGTTCATAATCGCAAATACGATTGCAATGTCTGTTCGTGTCAACGGCCTCGCAGACTTTCGTCGACGGTCTGGAACAATTCCCTTGGTCAACCTCGTGCCGCTGTTCCTGGGTGGACGTATGGACCTCATGAGCCGCTTCGGTATCGGTCTCCAAACATATGCCAGAATGCACCGGTGGATTGGGAGGGTTGCCATCGCGGAATGCTTGATTCACGCCATAGCGGCAGCATCGGGAGAGGAAGCAGACAACAGGCGTGGAGGCCTTCCTGTAAGTGCACTGTTCGACTTGTTCTAGCTCTCGCTAACTGCGTAGGCATTGATCTTGCTGGTCGCACTTCTGGCTTCCGGAGTCTTAAAGCTGTGGATGTACGAGATCTTTCTGAACTTTCATCTTGTGCTCAGCCTCGCGGTCGTCGCTCCCCTGTATTCCCACTTTCCTGGAGATCCACGTGAACCTCCGACCCTGTACGTCCTAGCGGCCGGCATTCTGTTCGTCAGCTCCGAGTGTGTAAGACTTGGGCATATAGTCTATCGGAACAAAAGGTTCGGGAAGCCGCTCAGTCGAGCGACGGTGAGAGAAATCACCTTCAAGAGGCCAACGGGAGGAGACATCCCGCTCTCCGATGCCGTTCATCTGCATGTTCCATTGTCGAGAGCATGGACTCGACGAGCGGGCCAGTACGTCTACCTGCGCATGCCTGGAGTCAGCCTCACTTCATTTGCGCAGCTTCACCCATACTACGTGGCATGGTGGTACTCCGAGGACGGACATGACTATGCAGTTTTCATCTTACAGAAACGCCGTGGTTTTACGGACAGTCTTTATCGCAAGACAGAGAGCCCCAAAAGACCGTTAGACTACTCTGTTTGGCTCGAAGGGCCCTACGGCGCGGACCTGTCTTTAGGCTCATATGGTACCGTCCTGCTCTTTGCCACAGGCATTGGCATCGCTGGTCAGCTTGCATACGTTTCACAGCTTCTTCAGGCTTACTCAAACCACGAGTCAATGGCGAGAACGATTACTTTGTCCTGGCAGTTGAACTCGGAAGGTACCCGGCCCAACCGCCCGTCTTTCTCGCGCAGTACAAGTCTTGTTAACCTCTGTTCAGTCCAGACAGCCTGGGTGGCTGACCGCATGCAGCAACTCCTCAAACAGGACGTCGATAAGGCATGCTTCTAGTCTTTTCCCCCTTCTGTTTGCAGGAAACTCTAACGGTCGCTAGATTCTCAATATCCATATCTACGTACTAGGCAACTTCCTGTCGAAAATGACTGATCGAGGGGATTATGTTCAGATTGGTGAACGGATTGACATGACATACGGCCCTCTGCAAGTCCGAGACGTCATTCACGATGAGATGGAGAAACGAAAGGGGCGGACAGTCATCTCTGGTGAGATCAAGCCCTCCGGTCGCTCGCTTTAGGCTAACACGTCGGCAGTGTGCGCTGATGGGCAGACGAGTAGCACGATCCGGCAAGTCGTTCGGACCATGGCAGACGATACAGTCTCTCTGAAGGAGCTGGACTTTACCCCCCCACGAGAATCGTCGCCCTCCGAAAACCCGGGCCGCTGGTGGAATGTCTTACGACGTAGAGGTTGCCGGGGCGGTCCAGAGGGAAAGAACATCGAACTCCAGTTGCACACGGATACCCAGCAATGCCATGGTGGCCCCAGCCGACATCAACATAGTTACCGTACCGCCAACGTGAGCGGCATGGCGGCACCATTGGGACCGGCTGCATCAGAGCCGAGCAGGGTGAAAGGATAAGCCGGACAAAAATACAGGAGTGCTACTGTACCGTGCCGGTATGAATGCCTTGGAAGATAGCCTCCACCATGATGCTGCCACCCGTTCTGTGGATCTTCGCGCTAGTCTAGAATGCAGATGCGGTAAAGCTTCCACCTGCTCGTCAATCTCGCACCCGGCCCAGGCGGTAATAATGTGGACCACATCTCGGCCACTAATGTTTTCATGCCCTTTACTGCAGCTTTAGACTGGGGAGTAGTCCCTTGCCCAGGTCGACCCACTTCTTGGCCCTTTTTCCGAAGCAAGGGCCTAGATCCGGACTGTGTAAAGAATAGCCTTTGCGCGACCTTGAATTGAAAGACAACCGGAATACGGAAGGAAAGTCAAGTGTGATGAGTGGAAACCGGAAAGAGCCGGATGGCGTAGCCGACCAGCATCCTATCAAACGTCGGCGGACTCCACCGTCGGATCGGTTCGTGCAAATACCGAACCAAGATACCAGCAATATATTACCTTACTTTACAGTACTCGCGGTGTCAATGTGAGTGGTTCCCACGAACGTATAGTAATATGTCTAAATGCTGCGGAAGGCCGCAATCGGGACCGCGGCGGCGAGATAGGGCAGTGGTCCAGAAACTGGTCACTGATAAGCCGCTGACGGGTCTACGGAGTGGCTTTTGAGTCGTAACGTATGAAAGGGGGTGTGTCCGCCCAACGTTCAGCATTCATCATGGTCCGTTGGCAAGTTTGATGTCAGCCCTCCCTCCCAAGCCGAACATTAGCAGATCATTCTATAACTGCGCCATGACTCGCATAACTCAGGTATGTCGATCGAGGTCGACCTGGCACCTTCAATCTGCACACTTCTTCCACCTAGCGCCTCCGACTCAATCGAGCGACCTGGCCAGTCTACGTGGTTGATTCCCACTATCACTCTTGGCATCGTTTCTCTGTCTGTTATCCCCTGCATTCTCCTCGCTCGTCAATTCAGGTCCATGGCTCGTAATCGAAACCGCCGAAAAGGCAAACGGAAGTCTCAAGATGATGTTTGGCCCTTTGCAAGGAACGCAGCGGACGACGCCGAGAACTTTGAACTTCAGCGACGGGCCCTAATAAAGAAGTCGTTAGCAAGCAGGGAGCTAAATCCTGGCTACTCCGACGAAGCGAGGCTAGTATGATGGTTTATGCTTTAATGTGGTTGAGTTGGAATATGAATAGAATCTAAGCTCTGTTAAAGCGTGGCGCTATGAAGCATCACTGCGAGCATGACAAACTTTCAAGCGAGCGGCACGTCTTCGTCAGCTTCATCACTAAGCTGCTGAAAAGTAACGAGAGCCCTCTGCAGCAATTCCATCGCGCCTTGTACATCTTCCAGCAGATACCGACTTCCTACATGTCGCTTTTCCTGACGCTCTAGCTGCTTCCGGAGGCGGTCGTTCTCCCACGTCCTCTGCTCGATGATCGTCGAGAGGGCAGGTGCGGGAAAGTTCGTAGAAGATTGTACAATCTCCAGAGTTTCGTTGCTACCAACAGCCGAAGCCCCCTGGTCCTGAATGACCTCTGTCTGAAGAGGCATCGATACCGGGGCCTCGTGGCGAGGCTGGTAAAGTTCAGGATGGGTTCGTTTGTTTTTCAGCACGCTCATGTCTGTCTCACACTCTCTGGAATGACTATAGGTCTGACTGTCAAGGCGAAGGACAGCACGCGATGCTTTATGTCTTGGCTCCACCTCGAAATCCCGGGTGGGCCGGAATCTGGGCTCTGAACCCGAATTCGGGATCATCTTCTTCTGCGTTACAAGTCAAGCACGACCATATAAAGACTTACTCCTCAACCTATCTACCACGAACAATAGTACCACTAGGCTCACGTGTTTCACTTGCCTGGTCGCAGTGTCCCGGAGACAGTCTTACTCTACCCAACTCTGACCTGTCTGCTATCATGAATTCTTCTCCTTTGTCCGTCCTTCTAGTTCTTGCAGCTAGTGCTGTCACTATTGCTGCTCCCGGTGGTCAGGCCAGAAGCGCGACATCCATCGGGGCATGCGCAACCCTCGAGCTCCCAACTAGTAGTGTCTTGGGTCCGCCCGTCACCCCAGTGCCGTCAACTACTCCTGTCAGCTCGTATCAATCGTCCCTACCCGTTAGCAGTGTTACGGACGGGGCATTGAGCCTAGCAAAACAGCTCCTGTTGGCCGATACGTAAGCAAACTGATAAACCGAGCTCGTATTCTCTACTGATGCAGGGATAGGGCCACTTCCCGCTTCGATCTGTTACCCAACGATGAACAGTTCATCTTCAATTTTGGACAGTTGAGAAAAAGAGCCGGAGATGGCGGCAACATAGTTGTAGCCAACCGAGAGACATTTCCTGCTCTGATTGGTACCGGGGCCAGCATGGCAGTTGGCTACTTAGGACGTAAGTTTTTATCTACATCTCCCAGACGCCAACCTAACGGAAAGAGTAGCCTGTGGCTTGAACACGTTCCATGTCCACCCTCGGTCAGCGGAATTGCAGGTGGTAGTTCAGGGCCGCCTTCGAACGGAAATGGTTCCAGAGAACGGGGTGCTTGATGGCCAGGGCAATCGAAGGACCATCCGCAATGATGTCGGACTGTTCGACATGGTTCCATTCTACCAAGGATCCTTTCACACACAGTTCAATCCCGACTGCGCTGATGCTATTTTCGTGGCATCGTTTCCCAGCGAAGACCCTGGTACGGGACAGGTCCTCGACCAGACCCTCGCTTTCAGCGACGACATAATCTCCGCTGCCTCCGGGCAGTCTATTGCTGGCGAGGACATTGATGCCATTCGCGGAGCCATCCCGGCTAGCATCGCAGCTGGGGTTGACGAGTGTTTGCAACGATGCGGTCTACAGAAGAAAGCACCATTGTACACCCCTCTACGCTAGGCTAGCATTGAATTGTTACTAGATGGACAGGCCTGAGATTGTGGATCAGTGGTATTCAGTTCCTATAAGTTGCATTGCGTTCAAATGAAATGAGAGTTTCGAAACTTTGCTCAGTCCCAGACAAGCCATGGGGATGCCACAACGCGAATTAGAAATAGTGATAGGTTTCATTAAGCTGATAGTCCGTGTTGCGAAACAACTATGTCCACACATTCTTTCATCTCGCCGTGCCAATGCTTCAGCTTCTGAATGTCCGTGTTGACCTCAGCGCTCAGCTTCGTAGTAGCCTCCTCCGCCGAACACCGAAGTCTCTTGGTAGCCTCTTCCGCCGAAGTGAGAACCCTCATGCTAGCCTCTTCCGCCGAGGTGCGAAGTCTTTTCGTAGCCTCTTCCGCTGAACTGAGGACCCTCGTGGTCGCTTCTTCTGCTGAACTGAGGACCCTCGTGGTAGCCTCTTCCGCTGAGCAGAGGAACCTCAGGGTGCCCTCTTCCGTCGAATTGCGAAGCCTCTTAGCGGCCTCGTCGGCGAAACTATTGATCTTTTTCAGCACGTTGTTGGGGACGTGTTCCGAGGAATACGTGTTCCGAAACCCCTGCGCCTCCAACCTTTCTACACGTGATTGGAGATCGCTCAAGAGCTCCTGAGAATGCGGGATTCCAACACCAGGGACTCCATTGCCAACCTGGATCGGGTTATTATTGTCTTGTTGGTCATCGGTGTTAGCCGAGTTAAAAAGAGCATCCAGAGCAGGATCGCTGCCGGTGACTTCCTGGTCACCAGGCTTGAAATCCAACGCGGCAGGATTGAGCGAGAAAATGTCCTCGTTGACTTGACCCCAGTCGTAAGACATGTTGATCCTGACTTGAGCCTGTCTTTTGTTTTCCACTTTCCAGGCCCGCATCATTCAAGAAACGAGGCCTTAAGTACGAGCACGTCTGCGCCTCCCGAGTGCGGCCCGGTTTCAGCCCTGCTGTGGACCACAATCTAGACCCAGCCCCAGGGGAAGTCCTTCCTGCAGTCCCTGACCCGGAGCGTTCTCTATTACAAATGGAGACCAGCTACGGTACCGTACCTACCTACTACTCGCTGACACCTTAGTCCAACCATGAGTCCACTCTTGCGGCTGCGAGAACGCCTGGTAAAGAGGGTCCATGTGGGGGAAAGAGGAGACTGGCAGTAGCGAGCCGAAGCAAGTCATCACAGGTACAGCGTCTATTAGAGGAGGCCGAGATGGGTCCAATCAACGGTGCCGCTACACTTGCGTTGCCGAAAGCAGCCAGACGGCTGCCTATTAACGGACCCTGGCCCCCATGTCGACATGCTCTGCGTCCCCTGATGTAGCACGCGGAGGTTCGACGCCGTCGCCCTCGGTCGCTTGAATGGCCAATCATTGATTGAACTAACCGCACAGCTATTCTTGAATATCATCCGTCGGATACGTAGAACCTTCGCGAATTGATCGGGGTACCCCGCAACAAAGGCCCGCTATATCCAACCTCCGGCGGATTGCCGGGAACACCCGCTGTCGCCTCTCTGAATGCCCCAAGAAGCCAGGCAGCCCTTCTCGGCCGCTATCTCCTCACTGATGATGTGCTCAAAGCCCATTTGCAGTCCAGCAAGCGCCTGTTGGGCTTGTTCCAGCAGCTCCATCATCCGATACCAACGCTTCTGGTAAGCGACAATGAGTTGGTCGATGAGGGCGTTCTCCCTGGTAAGCCTCTCGATCGTCTCAATCTGGTTGGATCTCTCCAACTCCTCCACCTGGTGGATGAGTGATTCAATCGAGATATCGCTCATCATGCGATACGTTATGGAATATGCTTGTGATTGCGGGTTATGAGTGTTGTCGCCTTGAAGGGGGGCATGGATTAACAGTGATGTGATGGTCCATCTATTTGTCATTCCGAGTGGTCCAAGGGCCTGTTTCTTGGCCATGCTCACCTAATCGAAACGCAGATACATTGGAGAAGGCTTTAGTGTGCTATACCTCGCCAGCTTATGCACAGAATACTTCCCAGGTTCACCCGAGGGTTTAGCGACGCTTCGGGCGCTGTTATTACCCAGGTTACATGTGTCGCGTCCATTAAAATACGCTTGAGTCGTATTGACTCTCAATCCCTGATTCTCAGAGGGAGACCCAAGTTAAGAGGGTTAATAGAAAGGGGGAAATCGCAAATGGATGGCGAGTCCTACCACCGAGTTCCCTACCCGGCACCGAGTTTTCTGCCTAGCATCGAGTCCCCTGGGGGGAGGGGCGTCAGCCACCACCTTAGCAAGTTGTGCGTGTTGGATGTGGTTGTGTAACCAAACCTCACGCGGCTTATCTTTCTAATACTCTGTGTTGCAGGCAGAGAGAAAATCCCTCCTCGGATAGGTGAAGAATCGTTGCTGGGTTGAGCATGATGGTGATGGCGTGTGGTTGGTTCGCGTTGAGCCTGGACGGCCGGTGACACAGCTTACATCCGAGACTCACTTGTAAATCATCAACGTGCTTGGAGCCAATGGAATGGTAATTCAAAACCCCGTGACTTTATGCACTAGACCTTTCTGCCACTCTTGTATGAGAAGCTCATGTCTATCATGACAGACTCGCCTGCAAATCACGCATCTCAACAACGAAAAGATCCGCCACATGCTTCTCTGATGACGCCGTACGTCAAAAACGTGCTGTTGGTTTCGCCCTCGGCCCAGTGCTTGTAGTAGAGCACGTCGGCCATCTAGGTGACCAATTGCTACTCCGTCTCGTTAAAGGGCTCGTCGCCAAATACGTTGCTATTCCATCGGACCTTCCTTCGATAAGATGAGTTTTCGTTTCCCGTCTTTGGTAGACCAATTCCCTTCAGCCCAACCCTTCGGTATGTCACCATCCGGACCCCTGCAGAAATGGCGCATTATGTCTCCCACATCAAAGCCTTTAACTTGAAATTGCTCAAGGGCCGACTTCGCCCCCGGACAGCGACAATACGGAAAGCAGACCTGATCTTCAGCGGAAGAGCATACATCAGAATGGGGGATCGAACTTACTTCGGGTTCCGATTTGCTCTCCATAATATAAGGAAAACCTAGCTAGTCTTTCCGAGGTTGGGGGTGGGTGTGGGATGGGAAGATGACGAGCTCGTGAAACTCGTAGCAACCGCTTTATATTACCGGCGAAAAGCGGGGTAACACTACAGTTTGAAGGTCACTTGATGGGCAACATCCAGCAAGGGAAGTGATTTCCCCCAATCTCACGAGTCGATAGAGTCTTGATGTACTTTTACGGTTCATCTCAATCAGACCTGGTGAAGTACGCCTCGCGTCAGCTCCCCGAGGAAGGAGAGGAGGGGGAGGAGTGGAGGAGCGTCAGCCACCACCTTAGCAAGTTGTCCGTGTTGGCAGCTTCTCATGACCGGTGGCAGCGGCATGTCGATGGGCCAAGTCGACGTCGGAGAGAGATTGTACGACCGCGCCTTCGCTTCATCTTGTGATAAACCGAGTCGGGCGATACGAGACTTCGTTTCCCCAATCCGGCAGGTCTCGTGAAGAATATCGCGCAATAGCTGAACCAGACTGTCGGGACAGGGCTAGCTCTCATATTGGATCGATTCCAGGTAACCATGTCCTAAGCGAGGTCGAACTTCGAACTTCGACTTGTTCCCCACCTTGGTCCCACTCGGCAAGTCCGTCCCGGAGATTCCGTCAAATGGAAGTGTCCAGATTCCCACCTTGGGCTCCATAAAAACACTGCAATCCATGAAACTTACTACTCGTGTCGGAGTCGCACGTACAATGAACCAACAGCACTCGGACGGTTGTCCTTCTTAGGAAGTGGCAGAAGCTGACGGGCGGGTAGACACAGACGTTATTCGTCACATGATTGTTTCTCAGACCAATTTAGCAGGTCCTTCTGCGGTTTGCATCCGACCGAGGCGCTTCGTTGAACCATATCGAGTGTGGTCTCCGGTATGGTGGGGCCTGGTTTGAGTCCCCGTCTCTGACTGGGCAGACTTGATTCAGCAAGAATCGTCTCGGTTTCGCTGCCTTGCACGCAAGGAGTGCCACTTGGTGTCCAGGGCGTGGCCAGACTTCGAGCCCGACTTCGGGTCTGCGAAACTGGACCGGCGCAGAGGAACACACACTTGTTCCGTGATCGGTAAGAATTTCTTTACGGTGGCACGAAGTCTGCCTTGGCAGCTCGACAGCGTCCAGCGCAGTCACCTGGAAGCCAATCACAAAGCTCTTGACGATAGGCACAGTCCAGATCCGATGAAAGGCGTTCCCCACATCGGGCTCGCTGTAACCTCACGATTGAAAAGCTCCAGAAGGGGTCCCAGTTATGGGAGAGTCAGGAGGGACCAGAACTTGGCCCTCTGTCTACCATGTGAGATATAGCGGCTATCAGTAAACTTTGATGACTCCCTGGATGCTAGGCGACAATCATGTCACCGATACTATGCGAGGCACTCTGTTTCCTGGCCACACCAAGTTCGATTCCTCCAGCGCCGTTGAGCAAGTAAAGCAGCTTGGAACGCACTCAAGGCTGTGTTTGCAATACGCTGCAGCACATAGCAAGCTGCAGTATGACTCTGGTACTCGCGCGTTGTCTAATGTCGTCAGTCGTCCACATCCTGGTCGGCTCTGTCACCTTTGACTTGATCCACTGGAAAATACACCAGTCTGGGCGATCATCAAACCCCGTCTTTCGCTGGCTAGCACGTGTCCACATCACGCATCATCAGTATTTTGACAGGAGGTTGAACTTCAATCAATCCTATACCACCAAGAACCTCTTACTCAACGCGCCGCTGGAGTTGCTGAGTCAGGTCCTGGGCAGTCTCATAAGCTGACTTTCTCTTCATGCGTTGACCCCCAGACCAGGTCCACAAGAGGGAAGCTGCTACGGGTTTCTAGATATAGCTTAGAACGGCTCTGAGTAATATGATAGGACAATTTCAGTCTCCGTGTGACACAACACAGACCTAGCCCACCCAGGGCCTTCATTACCAGTTTTCAGACCTTAGCAACGGTAGGAAGCGATGGAACCTTGAGTTGGCTGAAGCGCTTCCGCATGTCCTCCACCTCTCTTTGAATTGTTGCATTGCCATCTGATTGGACGGTGGCCTTCTTGCCCTTTGGCGCTTGTATGATCTTTGCCTCCTATCGTCTGTCAGCTACAGGCTTCGGTTTGTCACAAGGATCCTCACCAAATCCCCGAGCCCAGGCCCAGGCCATGATGGATCTGTGGTGGTCTTGAACAACTCTGGTTTCTTCATGTCGTGGCCACGGATAAGCAGAGCCATGTCTTGCCCAGAAATAGCAGAGAGTTCCGAGACCTTGTGTAAGAGGCTTCTCAGTCGTCTTTTCTTCATCACTCTCAAATCTCGTTTTGTACGCGGCATGTTGCTTCTTTGTGTCAAGGTTGAGCAAGCATGCTTGAAAGGTGGCACACCACACAGTCTTATAGCTTGATGGAGACAAAGTACATGCACGACGGCGGAACGTGGAGATAGGATACGGCGGCAAAAGTGGATTCATATTCTAATAATACTTCCTACTTAGTCATTGCAACTTGGAGCCTGACACTGGACTCCTCGCGGTTCCTCTTCACATGCCCCCCTAGAAATTCTACGCGATCCATGAGTGTCCAGCACTCCGCCTTCACGTCCCTAGCCTCTCGGCTCAGTCTCCAGTATGCCTCAGACAGTTTCTCATGTTCCGCTTGTCACCACTCATTTGTCTGAGGCTAGATCGGGTCATTTAGGCAGATTCCGGGGTACGAGTGAACTGTTCATCAACCCATTCAATACATCGTTCGATTGCGATTACATCAGCTGCCTTCAGCGATCAAGTTACTGAGAAAGTTACTGAGGTGGCAGTCTGGAAACGTGTCGTCACATTTTGAGCAGAGGAAGCCTTGGTTGTAACCGTCGCGATCCTCAATGGGTTCCTCCGTGCAGGAGACTTTGTTCACGTTGACAGAATTACGGTAAGGATACCAAGACGTGTAATGTGTATAGCTACAGTATGTGTACGTGAAGTCACCTAAAATGCTGAGGACTTCACCACTGCATTTTTGGCAGGTTTGTCGAATGTCTGCCGCGGTCCGTCTGACATTTGGGTTGGTCAAAGGGCCACTGCTGATCAAAGCTATGTGGGGGCATCGTGGTCCCAGATCCAGGCCACCCCTGGTCCCAAAATCAGGACTGCGAGCGCTGGCTCTCAAAAGAAACTCGACAACATGCTTCACATGACTGTTTTGGAAAGCTTTTACAAACATGCCGGATCACAAGCACCGACACAAGTGCGTCCGATGTAAGAGGAGTCGTTCCAGCACCTTTCATCGCCAGTTCCCAGCAGGCCCAGGATATCCCACTGTCAACGGAGTCTGTCGTCGGTGTCGTGGGACCAATGAAGTGCCCAGAGTCCACATACACCATCACCACTGGTATATCCTAGAAGAGCCTGTTAACAAGCAAACCCTAGAACCAGCAGAGGCGCTCCACTCCTCCCTGGGAAAGGAGGAGTCATTTTGGCGAGGTTCTCAGTATCGTCATCCAGAACAATCAGAGCTTCCAGCATCCCCGCAGTGTCCACCATCACGGCGGGCAGAGCTTGGTGATGGTCTCGGCCCCCGCCCACAGGAGCTTGTCGCTGGTCGGGATGCAGTACGCTCACCACCTCCGCCACCAATTCGGCCTAAATCTCGATGCTACGCATACCGTTCGCATAGCAACAAGGTGGAAAGCTAGGAAAATTCAGGTTTGAAGGGCTTACCGAAGATTAACTTAGAGCTTCAATATATGAAAAGGCACGCATCCTTAGCTGGCTCACCTTTGATGCCTATTGTGAAGGCGGTTTCGTGCGCCAGCGCTTTGAATGCACTTGCAAGGATCGGCCACAGTCGCGTCTACTTCCCGGCAACCCACGCGGGCGCCGTGTAAAGCCAGAGCCTGTGCTTCTCGCTCCAATCAAGGATCTGTGAACCAGGCCATAGCTGGCTTCTGATAGTCGGATAGGCATCGCTCGACTGATCTTGGTGGGATTCGTCAGTACTCTGAGATGATCTCGCGGCGTCGCTAGAAGAGTCGCTGATGGTTTCGTCCATAATGGCAAACTTTAGCACTTCGAAGTGGTGCCTCTTCTCTGGGCAGTTAGGATCACGGTATACTGTAGTCTAGGAGTGGATTAAGTAAAATTCCACGTCCTTCCAATATATTTGCAAAGACATCACGAGGTAACCCATTTCGCCTGTAGTCCGTTTATAGAACCCTCCCTTTGAAAGCAGACGTCAGACCCGTGAGATCCCAAAAGCAAGGGGAGATGTAGGTACTGCCGGACCCAAGCAAAAGTACCAGTTTAGTCCTCTAAGCACTGTGAGGCTAAGCCCAATACATCGATAATTGAGCGGACGAAAAGGAACTTGGATCAAAGGGCCATTAAAGGATGTTGGGATGCTTCCTACAATGAGGTCGTTGTGGGGCGCCTGGTATACTAAAGCCGCTCAATGTACCCCGCCTCTCCAAAGAACAAAACACATGGACATTGGAGAGGAAGCTGTCATTGCACGTCACTGTATGCAGCCATAGTCCGTAGAAGCATTCCTGCGGTCATACTTACTGGACTTTATGTGACACCCCAGTTTCTTGAGAGTATGCCCTCACAGGTCTGGATCTGGGACCACGATGCCCCACGCGCCAGTCTCTGACATCCCTGCCGAAAAGAGCGAGGGATACACAAGTCTAGACGTTCCGGTACCGTACCGGTACAGCACGAGTGCCAGATGCAATGGGACAAGTAAACACCAGGACGCGGCCCAGGATTTGGCCAACTTTCACAGCCCAGATAGGCCCGAAATAGGGCCTATCATGACTAGGTAAATAAACTGACATTCCTGCCAGGTACTGTACCGATATAACCCTGTCATCGGATGCTAAGCTAGCTGTCAATGCTGTTTTGAAAGTGCCGACCGGCTTAACAATGAGATGCTTCTGTGGAGTAGCGAGGGAAAGTTCGTTCAATTACCAACTAAGGTATGGCGAAGTTCGGAATTTCTACGGGAACTTCCAATCAGCCTCTTGACCGACGGTCCTACACCATGGACTCCGTTGACCACGCCACTCTGATGCAGATAATACAATGGCACAGACTTCACGTCCAGGATGACCTCTCCTTGAGTGAAGACATCGACAGCGATAGTTTGCAGCAATGGGAGCAATCATTCTCCCCAGATTGCTACACAAATCTACTCAATCTGACTACTGCAGCTAACTTTCTAGACTTTTCAGCGATGTTAGAGTACTGCTGCAACAGGATCGCAAAGCTAGTGAATGAAGGCTCTCTTCATTCTCTTGAAGGCCTTCCAGACGAGCTCACATTACAAGTCGCAGAGAGCCTGAGTACCTACTGGTTACAGGATTTTGCGAGAAAATGCTTAGTGCCAGTAACATCAAAATCAAAAAGCCGTTATCAGCATGCTTACGCCTGGGCCAAAGCTCTTGGAGAAGTCCACCTCACGTACCTAGAAACCTCCTTGCATCCGGGGAGTAACGCGTTTCTAATGGGCCCAGGAGCAAAGGTCCTTTACGAGAGCGCTTTTGAGACGAATCCAACAACTTCAGCGACTTCGTATGCTTTCCTGTCATGGATAGGCAACGGTCCCAAGGTAAAACCTAAGGTATATTCATCATATTACGGCCATACGAGTGAACTCAAAAGCCCTTCTGTCATTATACAACTCAAGCAGACCTTTGGAAGCGTGCCTGTTCCCGATATAGGCAACCTGGTCGATTCCAGGACCTTGAAGGCTCATATCATCTATATGAAGGATCCAGAGTTTGCTCTACATGAAGTCCAATTGGAGCATTCTGGTGAGAGTCCGGCTGAGACCTATTATATGGGACGTATGCCCGAACACCTTTTTCCTTTATCTTATTCGCGGGGATTGGGCGCATTCATCCAGCTGTCACACCGATGTGAGGTGTCAGAGGAAGAGGGGCCCTTCATGACGGGTTCAGAGCCGGCAATGGAGAGACCTTAACGGATTTGCCCGGATGTCTGAAGCAAGCAGTCGTAGAAAGTCCGTGCTCACCTCCGGAGTCTTTATCCTAGCTTGCCTTACTGCCATGAGATTGATCTTGGCGGAATGATATTTACCCTGTTTCTAATTCCTTCATTCTTAACTGAGTGATAGAATGCATTGCAAGTTTCGCTGCTTCTCAGTCCCCAACCCTGCGCTTCCTGCCCAAGTCCACGCCAGACGAAGGCGCAAGCTATTGAATGAGTATCAGCGTAAAAGTAACGCCCTTCCCCCATCGCCCCGACCCGCTGGCACGGCCAATGACGAGCAAACCCCATTCTAAAGTCTTGCAGGCTCGCTCTGAATCAGGAATTTTTCCTGCTTGCCTACTTTACGACTGTCCTCCCAAAGTCCTCATGCAAGGCGATGCCAAGTAGCAGTCCCATATGCTGCTGCCAACTGCCCTCTCTTCGACTATCATGGCAACCACCAAAGCCAGACCCTGCAAGATTGGGTTGCTCGAGCTATCACAGACAGTGCGTCACTAGCTTTTCATCATGTTCACATGACCGGACGGTCAAGATCTGGGATCGTGCAATGGGCGACTGCTTGCAGAAACTGGAGGGCCACGAGATAGCCGGTAAGATCATACTTATGCATTATCGGTCTAATTATGTACAGCTCTATTCATAGTGCTCGCACTGAGAAGCCCATGTTCCATTGTTCTATTGTGCTTTCCGTTTGTGGGATTCGCGGTAACTGGTGCGCTACTACTGCGGTGCAAGACCTCCGTGAAGATTTAGAAGCACTTCAACGGACGACGGGATCTCGCCTGCCGTTCACGGTATGTACATGGTATCAGCAGCCAGCTCACTATCCGACGTAGCACATAAGAAGACGAGCTTGCCGTGAAGGTCCTGTACTGTATCTCAGCGGCTGTGGGAAAGCCTGAGCAGCCCATTGCCACTGTTTTGAGGGGAGGGGCCCAATTGGGCCTAGTCTCGGTTGGCAACTTGCCCGAAATGATGCCAGTCAATCCTGGACGAAAACTTGGCCCCGGGCAATATACCTGTAGAGGGTACCAAGTCTACTGACTGAACTGCATAGCTGCGCTTACCATTCACTAGTGAGCGATGCGGAATGGGTGGCATCTTGTCGCGATCCGAGCCCCGACAAATGCTTCGTCTCTCATGGATGGACCAATCTTCAGGGCTGGCAAAAGCGATCCGGCAAGACATACTTGACTTTTTAACCTTCCAGAGCGAAGGACTGGTTGGCAATTATTCAAGCGATGACATACTTCTCGAGCATCGGGGTTGGTACTCGGAAGTTACCGTTATGGAATCAGAGCACGACGCAGGCTCCTATGATTATGATATCATTGTAACCACGGGCTTCACGCCGAGGATGTCCGATTTCCCGCCACTTTCGCAACAATCTCGGAGCGACATTGTTGGCCCGATTCTAAGGGACTCGTTTCGACATGATAGTTGAGGCCTCATGCCATAGCTACCATCCAAGTCACACAGCATCTGACTAGATACATCGGATTTCTCATCAGAAAACTCGCGCCCCACCAGCATGTGACAATGATTGCAGGCTTCAAACAAGGGGTCAACCTCCGACAACATTGGGACATGTGTGGTCAATCGGGACTATCTGTCATAATAAGTACTGTAGCTTGCTGCAGGTTAATTTACCGTTGAGGGCCCCCTGATCATCAAATCGTGCGTCTATAGCCTCCATACGATACCTTAGTACTCACCCTCAATGCTTGAGTCACTGCGCAAGACTGACCCCTCAACCTCTTAGGACCCTTGTGCATTGCGTTGACACCCCTTCTAGTCATAGCACGAGGAGCTGCTCATATTTCCTCCTGTTAGCTGAAAACAGGACGCACTTCCCGACGCGGCATGCAGGCCGTACGCAATGCTTCTTGCTCTTCTTTCGTTTAGACTTGCAATGACCAACGTCATGGTGCCATAGGAGGGTGTGATACCATATTCAATCACAGAATGAGTGGCTGTACAGTGATAGCATTCTGGGTTAAGTTCCGGCTGTCTTATTTGACTTTTATATCTCGTGGCACGGTCGTGATTCCCGAGGTAAGAAGGGGAGGCGTGTCGGTGAGGTTGTTCAGAGATCTTTGTCAATGCTAATCCTTACTTTAACTGAATCTCAGTGAGAGCTTATGGAAATGACGGGTCGAATTATAACGATCTATTAAGCTACATAAAGGGCTAGACTTAAACAACCTTTTGGCTTGCATCTAGCGGTGCGATACAACGGCATCTTAGTTATGCAGTCGGAACAGAGGCATTCCAGGCTCACCGCAAAGCCCCTTCCTCTGTCTTTTGCAAAGAAATGGGGTAGATAGGGCCGAGTTCAAGCTTGCTACCTCAAGTGTCGGAAAGGAGGTGTGATTAAACCTGTGACGCCTAAGGGCCGATAGCCATGCTGCAGGCTACTAGAAGGCGTGATCAGGGGCAAAAGTATCCCGTGACATGCCTCAAGCTCCTTATTAAAATAAGCTCATCATACGCCGTAGTCGGGTCTATGTAAACCTTCGACCGTCGTCTCTCCATCCCCGTTCCTTTCTTTTCTCCTACTCTCTCCCAAGCAATCCTTCACCCGCGCTCTTGGACTTCCCGTCCATTCAGTTGATCTTGGGCTCAGCGCCGCCACCACTGTCTACCAGCCCGATCAGGCGCCGATGTCTGCTTTGCAGGCTGGCGACCGCCAGCAACCCGATGCCACCGGACCGGTTGTTGTGTATTGCCGTGCCGGCAGAGATGAATGGTGCCGTGATGAGCAGGGCTTAGAATGTACGCGCTGCCGCAGCGAGATTAGCGAAGTGGTAAAGTTCCTTCTGCAGCCTCTTTACATGCTGCGTGCCTTTACTCGATGGAGGATACTGACTGTTACCCTTAGGTTGACCCTTTAGAAGACCCTTGTGATCTCTCGCGACCTGGACCTAACCCTGATGACTTGTCACTTTCCGCTTCGCCCTCGCCTGAACGTCACCAGGAAGGTGATTCCAGTCTAGAGGAGGTTGATGTAGGAGAGCATCCCGGTCTACGCGGCCACCACAGCAGGCGTGGAGGGCAGATGAATTCTAGCGACCGCATGACTATCCAGCGAGCCACTCCCGGTTCTAGGCCGATGGGAAGTGGCGTTGCTTCTGTGACTATGTCCACTGGACCACCAGCCCATTGCGGCCGCCCACCTCGGGATGACGTTTTCGAAAAGTACGTAAAAGTATCGCAGGAGCACCGTATCGTGAGCAAATCCTAACATGAGAACTCCTTCAATAGCTCTATGCGCGATAGACCACCCCCTGCAGCTCACGGCCAACCAAACAATGCACAGGGTGCACCTGTGGACTTTAGCCAACGTCTTCAGGAAATGTGGAATCAGCTTGAGGAAATATTGAATCATCAGTTTGAGGAGTGTTTGGATCGTCTGTATGACGAAATGTGGAATCAGTATGATGCCATGGATGACGCGGACTACTCACAAGAAGCCCTGGAGGGTATCTTCACCAACCTCATAGTGCCAAACCCACGGTCAAACGCTGCGCCGCCAGCCTCAGAACAGGCCCTGCAGAGCCTGCGACGCGAAAAGTTCACCAAGAAACTCCTTGAAGAGGGTGATAACGGGGAATGTATCATTTGTATTGACAGGTTTGAGGAGACAGAGACCGTTATAGCCTTGCCATGCAAGCATTGGTTCCACGATGCTTGTGTAACGATGTGGCTTGAGCGGCACAATACTTGTCCTCTATGCCGAGAGCCTATCGAGGCTAAGAAGCAGGGCGATGCGAGCTCCTGTGCCAATGGGGATAGTGGCGACAGTGGCGGCTCTGGCAATTCTTCACGATCTAAGACCGTCGTCGATTCAGGAACAATCCTTGCTCGCATCGATCAAAAGTGCAGACGGCCAGGATCTCGCACTGCTCTCGTCGGACTCAGCGGTGTTGGGTATGTGATCCCCACACAAACAAACCCAACTCTAACAACGCCAGTAAATCGCAACTCGCCATTGAATACGTTTACCGCATCCGAGAACGATCCCCTGAGACATGGGTCTTCTGGATCCACGCGAGTAACGCTGCACGGTTCGAGCAGAGTCTTCGAGACATTGCTGGCTGCGCCAAGATCTATGGTCGGCAAGACTCAAAAGCCGACATACTCCAGCTGGTCCACGACTGGCTACACGATCCGCTGAAGGGGCTATGGGTGGTGATCCTCGATAATGTGGACGATGCTAAAGTCCTGACGTCGCCAAGGGTCAAGGGCGAAGCAGAGGCAGCCGAAGTAGAGATTGGGAGCTTACGACAGCTCCTGTCGTATATCCCGCACTGCCAACATGGATCGGTGCTTATCACATCACGGACCCGGAGCGCCGCACTGGAGCTCGTCGAAGATGCGGACATCATTACGGTTGAGCGGATGAATGTAGAAGATGCGGTAACATTGTTTCAGAGAAAATTAAGGCGGCCCGAAGCTGACGATGAGGTCGAGCTCGTGACTTCGTTAGTGACGTCGCTGGAGCAGATGCCGCTGGCTATCGTCCAGGCAGCGGCTTACATCTTACAGAGATGGCCGCGATGTTCGATACAGCAGTACCTCGATGACTATCAACCAAGCGATCAGAAGAAGACCGGACTCCTGAGTTATGAAGGTGGACAGCTTCGTCGAGATGGTACCGCGAAGAACTCGATCTTGATTACGTGGCAGTTATCGTTCGATTACGCAGCTGCAATAAATTTAGTTGAAAATTGGGAAAGGGGTAACGTCCGTCCCTACGTCACGAGCCACCCTCCGTGCCGAGCCAAAATCCAGGTACTTTGCCTTCAAAATAGCCTCAGCTTTACCCATATAATTAAAATTACTTGATTCTACCTAAAATCTATCGTTGGATCACTTCTATACCCCTTTTATAACTTTCAACTAAATTTATTGCAGCTACGTAGCGTAAATGCCAAGGATATATGGTGTCTCATTTGTGTGGCATTTCCGTGCTCTTCCCTAAAGGCCTACCACTCAGCTCTTTACCATCCCAGTGACGATAAATCGATAGCATAAATTGCTTTACGTCTAATCCAGCAGTGCGAACTTATTTACGGCGCTATGGTGGCTGTAGGAGGGTGATCAATGCCATGTTGCCATGTCAATCGATACATGCAAATCGAAAGATGAACGAATTTGGTTAGCGCTAGAGAGGAAGGGCGGCCAATACATGGGCGCCCGGGCGCCCATTTAATCTCGCGCGCCGGGCGCCTTTTTCTGACTAAGCACACTCCGAACGCTGGACACCAACTCGGCTTGGAGGAACATGACACACACCTTTGTTGGTTATTACTTAAATATTCAACATTGAAAGACAAATGCAAGAAATGACAGCAACTCACCAAAAAGAAAAGAAAAGAAAAGAAAAGAGACTAAGTCCTGACGATGATACAATCTTCAATCGAGTCACTGTCTGCGTACAAGGCCTGTTGCTCCTCGCAGTCCTGCTCAGCGCTCCTCCAGATGTCTTCCATACCCTTTCGCCTGTTTGCTAGGGGGTTACCACCCATCTCTTTGGCAACTCGGGCCTCTATTCGAGCGTCTTCCGCCTCATTCCAGTCCAAGTATGCCATCATCTCTTCTTTGGTCCATTCTCTGCTGCTAGCTCCCCTGCCACAGCGCCTGCCCATCTGTTTATAGTCAATGCACCACTAATAGCTCTTCTTATCATATCTGAGGGGAAGCCCCATGGCTCTGCGATATTGCTGGTTGGTCTTGAGGGCACCGACCGGCTGTGCTGCATACCAAGAACTCCTGGCTGTGGTATATCTCTGATACACTGCCTGGGGCGAGTCATACCTCAGCGGTGACTGTCTAGCGTCTTCGCCGGACGTGACTGTCTCCTCAGGAACTGCTTGACTGGCCTCAGAGGCAAGCCCCACCATGGGCTCTACTGGGACTGCCTGGCGGCTCATCGAGGTGTCTCTCGCCACATCTGCCGGTAGCATCTCAGGGATCGGCTCGTGTGTCGTATGCAGTGACGGAACCGGGCCCGATGAAGAAGCTGTCTGGACAATCAAATCCTTGAACCTCAATGGGCAGCTCTTGGAAGTCATGATGTGGCCAACTTGGTGACATCCACTGCATGTGCTGGGCACTCTCTTCCGGATTTCCACCAGCTCAAACGCGGAGGGCTCGCGTCTCGTGCTCGTCTTGGGCTGACCTGGTCTCCGGAGGATATGGCTCTGGACTCGCCTTGGTTCTAGGACCGGTCGTGGCTGGGCTGCATCTCGCTTGAGGTACCAGTGAGGGTGGAAATGCTCCAGAGCAAGAGCCTTCCCTTCTTCTCCAAGCCTCTCCAGTGCGTGAGAGCATGGCAGCCCCTGTGAGGCAGTAAAGATCTGGCTGCACGGAGCTCTCTCCGGCCGCTGGAGCAACTGGCGCTGTTCTTGCACCTTACGCAGAGCATGGTGTGAGACCCAGCCTCGTACTGCCTCAAACAGCACGCCTGAGACATCGAGAGGGGCCCGCAGCTGTTGAGAGACGCGAATATGTTTGAGTTCCTTCAGCTGGTTGGCGATGGCGTGCTTTAGTGCCTGCCAAACGTCAAAGAGGTCGAAGTTGGACTTCTTAATGTGCGATTTGATCAATGAATGAATGCCCTCCGCCCTGAAGAATGCAGCTCAGCCTTCGTCCCAAAGTATCGAGTCGGTAGCCCACCTGCCTCGAGGTGGCCACGTTGTCGAAGTGCAGATAAGTGTTCACCCACGCCTTGACAATCATTTCTTTGTATGGTTCGAGCCAGTATGTCTTGACGTAGCCCACAGCATCAAGGTAATTGACGCCATACTCAGCTTCGAACTGTGTTAGCCGTTCCTTAAACACCTTCTCGTCAGATGAGGCCACGATCGAGTGCCAAGATGCGTAGAATGCCTCCCATAGCTGGACTTCTGTTTGCGCGTCTTTGGAACTATTTTTCGCCACAAAAATCGGCCGACAATGCTGAAGAACAGCCTTATTGACATGCCAGAGGCACAGAAGTGTTTTGGAGGTGGGGAAACTAGCCGTCGCGGCATTCATGGCAGCTAGACACCGGTCAGTCAAAACGACGGAGGGCAGGCCGCATTGGTACAATGACCTGAGGTGTTCCAACGCCCATAAGTAGTCCTCTTCCGATTCACCTGAGAGAAAGGCAAATGCAATGCAAAAAGAACGTTGGCATGAGTCCACCCCCACCATATCAAGAAGGGGCATATCATGCTTGTTCGTCTTGTAGGTGCAGTCTAGCAACAAGACGTCGGGGTTGCTTTGTAGGTACGCTACGGAGTCCGGATGGGCGAAGAAAATGGCCGTCAGTCGATTATTTGTGTCTATTTGAGTCTGGCATATGAAACCCTCGGCAGACAATTGGGCGATCAGAGCCTGGATGCTGCTCTGACCTTGACGCAAGTCTCTCCTAGCTGCTGCGATCTGGTTGTATATATCTTGTTGAGTGGCGAGAGTGTCCGAGTGGTTCTGCAGGTAGGTCCTAATATCCTTTGGCGCTGTGCCAGACGATGCGAGGTGAGCAATGGTCGTGGCATCTCGGTCCTGCAGACGACGGTGCGCCGGATGCGCACACGGATCCTCGCTCGGTGGGTGATTATGCGATGCGCAGTCCTTGTCAGGCCGATGGCTTAGAACCCACGTGAGTCCATCTAAGGACTGCTTGGCTAATACTGAAAATTTGCAGCCAGTTCGTCGGCTGGAGGTACGGCGCGTTCGGTCGACTGATGCGTTTGGTGGGGGCTTGTTGCGGTCACACGCGTAGACCACTTTGATCCGGCCATTGGCGGTCCTAGTTGACTTGCCAGTGGTAAAGGCATAACCACGAGGCTTTGCCCAGGTATTAATGGCAGCAAGCAGTGACTCGCGTGACTCGTACACACCTTCCGGTGGCAGCGCATCACCAACAAAGGTGTGTGTCATGTTCCTCCAAGCCGAGTTGGTGTCCAGCGTTCGGAGTGTGCTTAGTCAGAAAAAGGCGCCCGGCGCGCGATATTAACGTTAACGTAATCTACCCCCTTCCCGGACACACCCCCTACTCGGACACAAAAACTTCCCACCAAACGCGACCAGCACTTTCGTGCAAGACAAAACACAATATATGACAACACAAAGCAAGAGGAAGGTAGATCAATTCAGGGCTATTTTGCACGTACGGGCAGTGTGTTCAAAGGACCGGCATTTACTGCACCTTCGTGGTGCTCGCTGTCCTGGGACACTTAGCTCCTCCTCTATCTGTCGTTGGAACCGTTCCCCTTCTTCTCGCCGTCGTTTTGCCCGCTCATCTTCCTTTTCTCTCCGTTGCTTAGCCCGCTCTTCTTCTATTTCTCGCCGTAGCTTGAACCATTCCGCGTTTTCTAGCCGCCGTCGCTCGGCCCGCTCCTCTTCTTCCTGCCGTCGCCTAGCCCGCTCCTCCTCCTTCTCTTGCAGTCGCTTGACACGCTCCCCTTCTTCCTCTTCACGTCGCTTAACACGCTCTTCTTCTTCTTCTCTCCGTCGCTTTACCCTAGCCGTGCCTTCTGCAACAGACAGAGCGCCGCCGTCACCAATGTATTCGAGGCGTTGTTCTCTCTTCCGCTTTCGCTGTTGGTTTTCTGACCGAAGCTGCCTGTTTTCGTCGGCAAGTAGGACGGCGCTGTGCATGGCCATTTGGCAACCTTTGATAAGCTGGTTGATAGCCTGTGAGACCGGCGAGCCTGCATTGTGTGGTCGGCGTTGGAGAAGGCGTTCGGCGTGGGTGGTAAGCTGGTTAACGTTATAAGGGGTCATGTAGGCTTCCCGGCTTTGATGCGGGCTCGGAGTGTGCTTGTCTCTGTGATCGATGTCGTGACTGTTGCCGACTTTGTCAACCTGAACTTGTAACCGAAACAGTACCCGGGTAGGATCGAATGGGGAAAGACCTGTGGCAATGAATCCGCTTCGGATGTTTGACGGCGAGAGTGCTTGTTGGCGAGCCCCTACGTATAGAGGGTACCCGGGTAGGATCGAATGGGGAAAGACCTGTGGCAATGAATCCGCTTCGGATGTTTGACGGCGAGAGTGCTTGTTGGCGAGCCCCTACGTATAGAGGAAGGAAGTCCTGCTTATCGATGTGGTTGATCCCGCTTAGCATCTTTTCTTGAACCTTCCGGCCATAGATGGTTTTTAACGGCGAGAAGCACCCGACATCCAGAGGCTGCAAGAGATGTGAGGAATGCGGCGGCATTTGGAGCGCCACGATACAATTCTCCGTACAGTACTTGTCGAATTCCGGCGTAACGTGGCTGCCGTGCCCATCGAGAATAAGAAGTCGATGTGTTCCAATCGTACGGCGCCGTGTGTTTAGGTCGAAAACTTCCTTTAACCAATGCAAAGCAAGGTCGTCGGATGTCCAGCCTTTCTCACTCACAGCAATATGCCAGTCACTTGGCACACCAGACTCATACCAACTTGCTTGGTGGAGTTTGCCTTGGAAGATGACTTTGGCCGGTAGTGCCCAACCTTGGCAATTAATAGACTCGATCACCGTAACCCACTCGCGATTTCCCGGCTGCGTGGCCACAGGCCGACCTCGCCGATCGGACCTAGTAAGGACTCTAGCTGTCGCAATAACTCCCATTTGAAAACCCGTCTCATCGAAGTTGTAGACATCCTCGTCAAGAATCCCCCATTTCTGCTTGGTCCTTGCCACTCGATCGTACCATTCCTGTATCTTTTGGGGGTCCTCGCATTTTGCGCGTTGGTAATCGTATCGGCGAGAGTACTTTGCCTTGATTTCATCGTGGCGGCTAACGAATTTTCGCACCCAGTTTTCGCCGACATTATCCTGGCTTCGCTCAGAAAGCAATAAGTTGGCCATCCGGCGAGTATAAGCCACCGTTGGCGGCATACCGCGCTCGTCCATCGACAAAATCCATTGTGCAAGGGCAGTCTCTTCCGTTACTGTCAACTTCCGCTTGCTCATCTGCGCATCGCGTCGGGGCAGAACGCCATTGAGTCGATCGCTGATTGTCGAGTGAGGGACGTCGTATGTTCGCGCGGCTTCACGGGCACTGATTCGATCTCCTTGACAGGCTTGGACAGCGAATTGGACCCGCTCTTCGTACGGAATTGATTGGCCTTGTGTTGCCATCATGGTGTGCGGTTTCGTGGTGTTTGTGGGGTCGCGTCGCGACACTGGGAATTTTGGTGTCCGAGTAGGGGGTGTGTCCGGGTAGGGGGTAGATTACGTTATTGGCCGCCGAGTAGAAGACACTGATGACTAATGTTCCTAAAGTAGGGGTCTCAGAAAGCGCACTGTGCTTACTAGTCGCCTGGGGTACCCTCAAATCAATTTCGCAACTATACTGACCAAACTGAATACTGGATGTGTAGACAGAACCATGGTTCTTGACTTGCTGCACTGTGAGGCTCTGTGCTGGAGACTGTCTTGCTCTGGCTCCGATAATACTACTATCGCGCCATCTGGCCCTTTTTGTCTGATTCATTCTGCTACAAATGAGCTGGGCCACATCCGCCACCAATGAATGACGTCCGCTCTGCTGGGAGGCCGGCCCGCGAGTGCCTTGCTTCGCCTCGCATGCGAAGGAGAGCCTGATCACCTGCACGGCCCCACCTTTTGAGGGAGACTTCTGCCTTATGCTGAAATAAAGATCTTCTTCTCCCATTGTCCGATCGCGCGACCTTGTTAAACTTCTGACAGCAGACGTGAAATGGCTGATCCATTTGGAATTATTGGCGTAATTGGTGTCGCCGGCTAGATCATTCAAGCCGCCGTGTAGCTCGGTCTGGATTGGAAAGACGCGCCAGATGACGCGAAGCACTTCCAGACCGAGGTGCAGACGCTGAAGACAATTCTTTCCGAGACGAACACGAACCTTCTTCTAAACAACGACTTCAAAGATGCGTTTCGTGGCCGGCATTCAACCCTCCTGACGCAACTCGGGCCATCAGCGGGATCCACAGATGCCTCTGCGATGCTGTCGATATGCAAGCAGGAGCTGGAAAACCTGCTCAAAGACCTGACGAAGCAAGCCTACGGGGGCAAAGTCGGCTGGGAGCGACTCAAAGGCGCTTTTATGTCAAACAGAAGGAGAGAAGCCGTTGAGAACCTTCAGCGTCAGTGTGGAGCCTTGAATAGGCTGGTGGCTGTCGACGCCCTGGCTCTTGCCTCTCATACCTACAAAGAAGTCACCGAGGCAAGGAAAGAGCAGCGGATCTGGCAGACAGATCAGGATAGTCAAGCTATCCTCGACTGGATCACAGTGACAGATTACAGCTCTCAGCAGAGCGATTTTCTCCGACGTCGACAGATGGGCACGGGACAATGGCTGCTAGACTCGACGGACTATAAGCAATGGGTAGCGGCCATTCAACAGACTCTGTTTTGTCCAGGGATCCCCGGAGCTGGCAAGACAATCCTCACATCGGTCGTTGTGGACGATCTCCACGAGCGATTGTCACTGAGAATAATTCCCTTCAATAGCCAGGGAGCACAGCGATGCCATTTATGGATGAATGCATCAGACATCCTACGCCGTTCTTATGCCAAGCTATGAATAGAAAGAGAAGATCACAAGCAGAGGCAAGAAAATGGAGAGAATTCATGAAACAAAGATATTTTCATCTCCTAACAAGCTATTCCATAGGTGATTTGCATATCCGACTCGTTGTCGAGAACTGCATCGTTAATACCCGTCCTGAGTGACTACCGAGCGCCACCGTTGAGCCAGTGACGGCCGACGCCGACGGCCGGTACTCCGAGGGCAGCCAGAGTAACCTTTCCGCATGTTTCACGATCCAGACCTGGTCAGGGCTTACCCCGTAGCAGGATTGATGAGGCTCTTCCGTAGAGGCCTCTAGTCTATCCACAGTGGACGGACCTACGGTCAGAACGCCGATGTCAGAATAGAGACGAGTGTTACTCTTCAAATCGAATGAAAGGCGATTCACCCCTCTGCCGACCTGGAGCGTCTCCACGCAAGCGCCCGTTGCCGCGTTCCAGATCTTGACAGTCTTGTCTTCGGACCCCGACGCGACCCACTGGCCATCCGTCGAGAAGGCTACCGACCTAACCCAGTCACCATGGCCCTCGAGTGTCTGCAGGCACGCTCCTGTCGCCAAGTCCCAGAGATTAACGGTCGTGTCCCAGGAACCTGACGCGAGCCACTGGCCGTCCGTTGAGAAGGCTACCGACCAAAGTAAGCTGGTATGCCCCTCGAGCGTCTGCACGCAGACGCCCGTCGCTTCGTCCCGGACCTCCACGATCTTATCGCGGGACCCCGACACGAGTCGCTGACCGTCTGCTGAGAAGGCCACCGACCAGAGTAAGCTTCTGTGCCCCTCAAGCGTCTGCACGCATACGCCCGTCGCCGTGTCCCAGACTTTGATGGTGTTGTCGAAGGACGCAGACGCGAGGGACTGGCCGTCCGCTGAAAAGGTTACTGACAAGACCCGGTCGCCGTGGCCTTCGAGAGTCTGTACACATGCGCCCGTGGCCACGTCCCAGAGCTTGACGGTCGTGTCGTGGGACCCGGACGCGAGCCACTGGCCGTCTGCTGAGAAGGTCACCGAAGAGACCGGTCCGCCGTGGACTTCACACGTTTCCACGCGCGCCCCGGTCGCCACGTCCCAGAGCTTGACGGTCGTGTCGTCACACCCCGACGCGACCCACTGACCGTCCGCCGAGAAGGTTACCGACCAGACTAAACTTCCGTGGCCCTCGAGCGTCTGCATGCATGCGCCCGTCGCCGCGTCCCATACCTTGACGGTCGTGTCGTGGGACCCTGACACGATCCGCTGGCCATTTGCTGAGAAGGCTACCGACCAAACTAAGCTACCGTGGCCTTCGAGCGTCCGTACGCATGCGCCCGTCGCCACGTCCCAGACCTTGACCCTGTTATCGAAGGAGCCAGACGCGAGCCACTGGCCGTCCGCCGAGAAGGTCACCGACGTGACCAAGTCGCCGTGGCCCTCGAGCGTCTCGACGCAAGCGCCCGTTGCCGCGTTCCAGATCTTGATAGTCTTGTCTTCGGACCCCGACGCGACCCACTGACCATCCGCTGAGAAGGCTACCGACCTAACCCAATCACAATGGCCCTCGAGTGTCTGCAGGCACTCGCCCGTCGCGGCATCCCAGACTTTGACGGTTTTATCTTCGGACCCCGACGCGATCCGCTCGCCGTCCATTGAGATAGCCACAGAGTTAATGGCTTCTCCATGGCCCGCGAGAGTCCGTACGCAGACACCCGTTGCCACGTCCCAGACCTTGGCGGTTTTGTCGCTGGACCCCGATGCGACCCGCTGACTGTCCGACGAGAAGACTACCGAGGTAACGGTTTCTCTATGGCCCGCGAGCGTCCGTACGCACGCACCCGTCGCCACATCCCAGACCTTAATGGTCTGGTCGCCGGACCCGGACGCGAGGCGCTGGCCGTCAGTTGAGAAATCCACCGACCTGACCGAGTCGCCGTGGCCTTCGACTGTTTGCATGCACACATTCCAATCCAACTCTATTAGTGATGGTGAAACAATCCACCTCGGCTCTTCGTGCTTGAAAAGGTTTCTTACTAGACTCCGGTGAGGGCTGAAGACGAGAGATGATCCGTACAGTTGAAGGGGGGCTACCTCTACCGCCCCCTTGTGGAATAGGACAAACCGACAAGCGTCTCGAACCAGACTTGACAATCGCTGCGTGCCTGCCGCTCCCTGCTACAACCGTTAGGCGATGCCTCGACGCGGGAGTAATGTGATCGACCTACCACAAGCATGTCAAGCTTCCGCATTGCCAGCACCGCCCGTGACATGCTGCGTTGAAGACTCATGGCCTCTAACCAATAAACATACTTCCGCTGGAGGAAAGCATGAACGGGGCCACCATCCTGGAGGTATTCCTGTGCGAGCTGCCCCGCGCGATTTGCGTCCTGCAGATGATCAACCCAGTGCATGCACGAATATCGCGCAGAGGCCAACGGGTCCGGGTTCGGCGGGGAGACGTTGTCGATGCAGAATCCTGGGGTGACTAGATTGTAGATATCGCGCCGGAGTGTTCCTAACAAAAGCTGGAGAGACATTGAAAAAATGGCGCGGTGCTCGTGCGCGATACCCAAAGGCAGGATTCTGTGGGATGCTCTACCCAGCATGAAGTCCTTTGCCGATTGATGCACAAAGTAAATCACTTCCTTCCGAAGAGTTAGGAAAGAGCCGCAAGATCCGATGAGGACTTTCAAGGCTGTATGATTGTCGGCAAAGCGGGAGAGCGACTCGACGATAGACGTCAGCTCCTTCAATGAGATAGGACGATATACAATAGAGACAACTGCCAGAATCTGTCTGCACAGGTCTGCATGCCTTGACTTGCATATGTGCTCCATCATTCGTGCGTAGAGGGACTCGAGGCCAGATGGAAGTGCCCGCAAGATATCCAGGGCCTCCCAGGACTGGACGTCCGGGGCCACCAGCTCTTGATAGACCAAGGCCACCCAGAGAAACGTGTTGTTCGACTTGTCGGTGAAGTGCTGATAAACAGCGTCCCGGGTTGCGTCGTCGTAACGCTTCAGCTGTGCCAGTTCACCCACCTTATACTGGATATAGGCGCGCACGGCGTTGGAGATCGATTCTTCGTTGAGCTCGAGGCGGAGCGAAACCTTTTGGGTGGCGGCACCTAGCTTCTGCTCGATGTCTGGCCAGTTGCGACTTGACACGATCCACTTGGCACGAGAGGAGGCGGATACGCGAATGATGAAATCGAGAAGCTGTGGTCGACCGGCGCTACACTCATCAAGGGCATCAACGATCAAGACTGCGCCGTCTAGGATCGGATCGTCCAGCATGGTGGCGAGGATCTTGGACATGACTTCCCACGCATTGCGCCCCTCGAACCGCTGCCGCTTGCCACCGCGTTCGAACTCCTTGCGAACGTGCGACATGAGCGCCGAATATTGGTCGGCGAGGCTGTACACCAAACCACGTAGCACGGCCGTCGCATTGTTCAGTTTCTGCTCGGTGGCTTGGCAGAAGAAGTATGACAGCTGGTTTGCGGGGTCTTTTTCTAGCTCGTCGATGATCCCGCATAGGAGCATCGTCTTACCCTTTCCAGGATCGCCCTTGACCCAGAACAGCCCACCATCGGGATCTGTTCGCCACTGCTTGAAGTCGGGGTTCTCTAGGATCCATGAGTACACATCTCGGAGGAGGCCGCCCTTGGTGTCCTGGATGCGCGTCTTGTCGTGGCGAGGGTCTGTTTCGTAGAGGTCGTCCAGGCATTCCTTGTTCTTCTCGTCTTGATAGATCTCCTCCTGACGCCTGGTCTGGTGTAGGATGGCGGAGGTGACGCCCTTAAGCTCGGCGTACTGAAGCTCCGCGTTAGTGGCCAAGTCTTCCAGGCGAACCCAAGCCTTATGGGAGTTATACTGCTCTGAGTCGCTCTGGACGGCGGCTTCGGCGTCTTTGATCTCGGCGAGCTGGCCTCCCCAGTCGTCCAGCACGACCATGTCTCTGAAGAAGACCGCAACTCGCTTCCGGTGGTAGATGCAGACGCTCTTCATCTGGTAGAGGAGAAGCTTCTGGTACAGCTGGACGACGTGTTTCTCGAGCTGTTCTCGCAATCTGGTGAATGCAGGGGCTGGCCTCTCGTCGAGGAGGAGGCAGACAAGGTTCCAGTACCAGTCCATCCTCGACACGACGTAGGCAAGGCCCTCACGGTTGATACCCGGCTCCGTGAATGGATTCGAGAGTACCTGTCACTGTAAGTAGACGGCCGCAATGTGAGGAGACGAACAAACCTCGAGGGCGAAGCATATCCCGACCCAAGCCACCGCGGCTTCTGGGGCGGCCTGCACCGCCGCTCCCACCATTCTCTTCACGATGTTGACCGTCTGAAGAACGTCTCTGATACCTTGCTTGGCGGCGGCATCCTTCTCTGTCCGTTGCAGCCCAACATAGATGAGCCGCTCCATCTGGTGCCATCTTCGCTCCGCGGGCTCAATCTCGTTTTCGGTCGTGGTGGCGCGACTTCGCCCGTCTTCCTGTAGTTGGGCCGACAAAAACTTCTCGTAAGCATCAACTATAGCGGACTCCTCTGCCTTGAGCTCGTCGTACGCCTGGTTCCAGAGCCGCTCTTGGAGGCTTGCCGAGGGGAGTTCAGGCATGTTAGCCGGTGGCGGCGGGTTTGCTGGGGAGGCAGTGCCATGAGGAGAGGTCGATCGTTGGTTGCCGTCCTTGGGCTTGATCTTCTGTCGGAGCCAAGACCTCATGATGTTTGCTGGTTAGCCTCACGATGGTCGCGCTGACATGGTCGCCATCTGGAAACAGCACCATTTGTGCTCGTGCGGGGAAAAGCGGCCGCAAGCCCTGCAGGTCCGAGGCGAATAGGATGGCTAGATTGTGCATCAGGCTCCTGACATAGCGTCGAGTTGCAGCCCAAAAGGGCCATCTCGGTGGGGTAATTCGCGGTTTTGAAGGCGGGCTTGGACTTTGCTGAACCTTGAAAAGGTCCACCCACAGCCCAGGCTCGGAGGAATTTGATTGGTCGTGGCGGTTCGTGCTCCCCCGGTGTAGCCGTGGCGCCAGTCGCCGACGATCTCGCAGCCACTACATCATTCTTCGAGAGGGCCAGCGGTGCGAGAGAAAAAGAAGGAATCTGGCATCTAACAAGTCACCAAAGGTGGCAGGTGATCGTCGAAACGGAGGGCACACGGAACGGCAGCACTGGCGAGGTCCGTCCCCTCCCATCGCCCACCGACGCGCCCGGCTATGCTATCAGCGACCACCTACAAGTGCCTGGCTTACACCGACGCGAAGATCCGACAGACAGCGTCTCCTTCCTCTACCATCGTGTCACGACCAGCGTATTGGATCTATTAATCCAAGGGAGACAGGCGAAGAGACCAGGAAAGTTCGGTACATAGTCTTCTTAGTAGCTCAAACAATTGGAACTGTATATAAGAGGTAGAATATCTTCTGTCTTTTTGAAATTCACAAATGAACTCACTCTAACAGATTGTCTTACTACTCCCTACTACTACCATTGCTCCATACGCTTGTCTTTTGGTTATACTTTATCAATATGCTGTTCAGCGTGTTTGTAAAGTCCAAGTTCTGTCTACTAACCATGCCACACCATAATCATGCTGGACTTGACCTTCTGCTAATGCCAGCTTCTGGACCCTGTTCCACGCCCACTGAGAGTCGATGTTTAGAGGGCGTATCTGATACACTGCAAGCACACAAGCTAGGTGACAGCGCTAGATCCTGGAAAAACCTTGCCAATCTGCTCAAAACTGCCAGTTCAAACTTCAACTTGACGCTGTAAACAAGGCCTTTAAGAACGATTTGGAGAATCCGAAAGCTCGCATATTGAACGCCCAAGAGAACCAAGTCCATGACGACAAGGACTATATTCATGACCATAAGCTCTGTCATTAATCGTCGTTTCCGCTTTTCCGACGTATATTTCAAGACTTTGGCGGTTGCCCAGATGTAAAGTCCCGATATGATGAGCTCCTGGATGGAGAAGACGGTGATCTGTATATTCTCCATGATGTAGTATCCTCGTTTGACCCCGTTAGGCGTTGGCTCAAGATTATAACACAAAGCCAAAACGGTAGTCGGTATGAGAAGAATAAAGGCATTGATGATTATCATACCCAGCACACCACGAAGGACACGCGGCATCTCGAGAACAAGATTAAGGCGTGACCACAGAACGAGTGACTGGGCAATGATATAAGTCCACCACCCAATAATAGTAATAGTGCTTTGGACAAATGAGTCGGTGGTTATGTCGAAGAAGTAGGTTGAAAAGCCAAGATAAGAAACGATCAGGCCGAGACTTGCCGCCAGAAGACTCCAGAAATAGCATCCGGCATATTTCGTGAAGGTAGCAAAGATTAGGATAATAATTTCCAGGGCATTGAATAACGTGATTGCTATACAACCAGAGAAAAAGAATGCGACAGACGGGCTGCTCTCGCTGGCTTGGCCGAAGGTCAACATCATTCATAACCGGGAGGGGTCGAATATTCCAGTATAGTGGAGGAGAATGATTGTTGCACATGTGGACTTCATGAGCAGATTAATCACATTATTTATATATCATGAGAAATCTTCTTGCTTGCTGTGGAACATAGGAAATGAGAAATAGGAGGGTTGTGGCTGCCTTCATCCTCCAGCAAGGTTGCCTCACCACCATGTTGTGGCATGATATTCGCGTTCTACAACCAATTACTCAGAACGGCTGGCCCACACCTGCAAGCCTCTTGTTCAATCGACCAGATTCTAGAACAATTCTAGAACATCCCTTGCCAGCCGTCTCTCACAAGATGTGACTCCACTAACAAGCCCTATTTCTATTTGTCTTGGGACCAAACTTGAACGTATTCACTACGCCCTCAGTAAACCTGGAGTGTAGCGATCAGCTTCCCACTGGTCAAAACCAACCAGAGGCCAGTGATCGTCGTTGATGTGCGACGGCACTAAGATGGAACGCCACAAAAACGCGGGGAAGCTGTGCGTGGAAGGTTGTGTGATACTGGTGACGAATGCAACCTTGACGCAGATCCACAATTTTGGATTTCCTGAACATGTCCGCGATCACTCAGGTCCATTGACAACGCTCAAACGAATGGCGCCAACGATTCGTGCAGTATGCTTGGTCATCAAAAGCATTTCCATCACACCTTTCTAACCTAACCGAAGTACTGCTCATAAACAGAGACAACAGGGGCAACAGAGGCAACCCCCCACTAACATGCCCTCGTCAAGACCTCACCACCTCACCCTTCATGTTCTACTTAGCTTGACTTGGTTCCTGTTAGCTGTCTATGGCTTATCACGTCCCGCCACTTTTCAGTTCAGCCTCTTCGTTAGTCACAAAGCTGCTAAGATATATGCCTCACCGTATTGCGCATGACGCCAACATAATTGGAACCTGAAAAATGCCATTCTCGATATGTCCCTTATTTCGCCTATCCTCAAGCTTCAATAACCCCAGGCGTTGTTCCTGAGCTTTTATATGGAAAATTAATATCTGTTATAGGTATCTCAAGTGTATGTATGACTGTGGTTCAGACAGTCCCCAATACGAAGTTTACGGCATCGGAGTCTGGCCCTTATTAAATCATACAACGGATAGGACAGTGTGGCCTGCTAGATAAAAAGGTGTGTGTGGCTTTCTAATTACCTCTCTGAATTTGCTCAGTTATTATAGGTCATGAAGACTTATTATGATATGGCAGGAGGTATCCGCTAAACTCAACAAGGAATAACAGCTTAGCAATGAACAGTGGAGGTTAAAAGCAACCGAAGACTCTGACTTCATAACGACGTAGTTGCTGTCGAGTGGCCGACGGAACACTATTGAACTCAAACCTACACTAAGAGTGACAGAATGCGCGGTTAAACCTTAAAAAATCGTCAAAGCTTGTATAAGGTGACGGCTTAACTGGCACCCGGACTGTCCTAGCGCCGTAACCTTAACACTACATTGCAGCAGGCGTCCCGTTCTCGGCCACACTGGTACTTGGGGACATACACGGGAGTATCGTCGACAGTTACGAGGACAGGGGTCTACTGCGTGTTAAGGTCGACGACAAAGCCAGCCTCAGCCCGGAGATCCTGACCCATAAGGATGACTAGGAACTCAATTTCCCAGGGCTGCCTAGAGGCAAGCATGCCTACGTCGCTCAGGTCGACAGCCGAGATATCGGACACATCGAGATTCATCCTGGCTCCGCCTTCAACCCTGAGACAGTCCCAATACGCGGCCTAGGCTTATGCAACGGCAGCTTACGCGAGACGTGTGGTATTTTCATCCGCTGCGGTGACTACAGCGTTGAACTCGTCAATAACGTCGCCATCGCCGTCATCAAGGCGGCCAACGGGAAGCAGAGTGCCTGTTGTCATTTGTCTCCTGCGATCTGACTGAGGATAGTCCTCCAACGATCGAAGAGAAGCTTCAGGGCTACCCACGGTCCCGCATCACACCTACCATCATACTAGGACTACTCAGCCCTGCCCTGTGTCAACTACTATATAAGTCCAGCCACACCCCTGACGCCCGTGCTTTCACTTTGCATCTTGCTTCACACCTTCATCAATCAGAAACACAGCTGCCAATCTTCTCGTCATCAAGAGCCCTCGTTGCGAGGATCTTGAAAGCACGTCGCAGCCCAACACCGTCCCACGCAAATTACCAATAACGAATCACTTGGGGCTTCCTGATGGCTTGCCATTTCTACAGAGACACCATAAACAGTACAATCCATCGCTAAGCAGGCACCGCTTCCTGCGAGGTCGCCACATAATAAGCTGGCATACTGAGGTATTCGTGAAGCCCAGATCTGGGACCACAGTGACCTTTTGTGTGGATGTCATCTTCTACGTCCTGCGGCCTACCCATGTCCCATTCCTGCTATGAAGCTACCCATCGGGTGGTGTTGGTCTTTTGGGGAGGGGGCAATGTGGCAACATGGGATTTTCGAGAATCCCATCCGTGAATGATGGGCATTCGCAGGTGGCGAGTCCGGTGGTGCAGGAGCTGGCAGTTCTTGGACCGACATCCGTCGCGTCATACCACACCGTTCTGAGGGCACAATCCAAGTCCGGTACTCGACTAAACTCAAAGATAAGGATTTACCGAGTGAGGAGGAATAGCTTGAGGAATATTTTCAAGGGAGAACGGATATGATTGCATGCTGAGATATAATGAAAAATCCTGTTTCGTTGTGAAGACTGAGCATCTGCCACTGCTCACGTGGGAATGATCGCCTGCGAGTATGGAAGCATAGCAATGAAGGCTTCACCTTGTCAATTCCAGAAGCGCGCTAGATGTTGAGTCAGCACACAGTATGCTAGCGCAAAGAATGCTGGGCACATCGCATGCTGAACTCATGGAATCGTTACCCCAGATCTAGAACCACCAGTGACTCTTAGCGGGGGTCAAGGCCGCTGGACGGAAAATACACTTACTTACTTACTTACTTGGCGGGGGTCAGAAAATAGGACATCTCGATCTATTTTTAGGGGGGACGGTTTCGTCCCCTGTTCGGACGAGTGAGAACTTGCCAACGCGTCGAATTGACTTGGTTGGCCTAAGCCTGTGCACCTTTTGCTCCAGAGAGCTGATACCGTTGCAGAAATGTCCCTCGGCACTCGTCTGTTGTTCGCTGACTGGTTGCATCTGCACGTTTCGGGAGGCTGCCGATGAGGGTGTCAAGGCAGAGTGATTGACGAAATACTGAATGCAATGAAAAGGCAACGTAGCTTAGCGAGCACTTGCCAGATAGCTTGTAGATCATTGGATCTCGGAACTACCATATTGTGTTGCCTGCATTACTGGTGATGGCCGTCCTGGCGGTCTGATTATTATGCACGAGCTCACTGATTGATGGCTAACTTGGGCAAAGGTGGTGACTATTACTTGATCCGACTTGAAGTCTAAGCTTTAACCCCACATACCACGATGGCGTTCTCAAAATTTATGCCCACAATCCTACTGAAGAGAGAATCCCGGCATCAGAAGGAGGACACATCATCGAATGACAATATTGACAGCGTCATCTCACCCCAGATCCAGCCTCACGATCCTTTTATCTTCTCCAGTGCCATTTTGATCCAATCTGGTGCATCACTCAGCGCCTGGTGCTGGTTCTTCTTTCTCTTCAGCAAAAACCCTTGGATCTCTGCGGGCGAGAACACGCCATCTGGAACCAGTCCTCCAAATTTCTCAGCAAGAGTTGCCAAGATAGATGGCTCGCACAGTTGGTGGTCTTCTTTGGGACTTCGCGAACCGGAGGCCTCGTACATTCGGTAAAAGAGATCCGCGGCTTGTAAAGAAGAGGCGTTCTTGAAGGCAACCCGCACATCCACGCGACCAGGCCTCACGAGTGCCGCGTCAAGAGACTCAGGCTTGTTGGTACTCATAATGAGTACATGGCCTTCATGAGATGCAACGCCATCGATTGCATTTAGAAATCCGGAAAGGGTTATGCCAGTAAAGAAGACTGAGTTATGACCGCCTCGCTCATCTGCTCTCAGCTTCCTCTTGTTGTCTTCTCTGCTGCCTTCTTTATACTCCTCCGTCACCTCATCATGGCTAGTAGTGCGCTTGAGGCCAGCACTATCGATATCTTCCAGCAAGACGATGCAGCGGCGGGGCAACTTAACGAAAAGGGCCTGAAGATCTTCCTCAGTGACTTCCCCCAAGTTCACAACGTAAAGCGACAGTCCAAATACACCAGCTATTACAAAGGCATAACTAGTCTATCCGGTACCGGGTGGTCCATGAAAAAGGTAACCGCGCCGCAAAGGAATACCACGAGCTGCATACCAGTCAGATGCTGCTGGATGCAGGTATTCATTCATGTCATCCAGAACACTATCCCTTGATGCTGGATCTAGAATGACAGTCTGTAAAGGTCTTATGGGTCTTCGGGACGCCATCTCCCACATGTTCCAGTAAAACCGATAAGTCTTCGTTTGTGGTCGATAAATCGTGGTAAGTCGATGGCTATCCTTGTGATAGAGGGACTTTGCATCATTGAGTAAGTTCTTGATTGGTTCTAGTCTTGTTATCAACCATCAAGTTCTGTCTTTTCTTATCACCATAGTGGCTCTTACCCGCAGAATTTCGCAGGCAGGAAATCTTAACATACTCCTGATCCTTCGAGGCGGAGAACCCATCCGTGTTTGTAAATGACTCCTTCTGCCGGATGATGCGGAAGAGAATACCATTGTGCCGAAGATGAATTGATCCTATCGCTGAGATAAACCGTGGACTCTGGAGACCGAGTTAGAACTACTGGTTTGCCATCATCGAAGGAGAAGAACTTCCGGTTCGTGCAGCCTGGTTAGAGAAGTTCAGGTACTGGGGATTATCCTTGCCGTCTCTCATCCAGGAGGAGGGACCGTCGGACTCTTCCTCCCAAGCATCCGGCTGTCTAATCTTCGCCATCAAGTGCCGGTTGGACGGGCGCTCTGACAACCATAGCATGACATGATCGTACATTTCGTCACCCTCGCAAAACGTGCCAATTGCTGGTGTTTTCCTGTGATGATTTTGGAAGGTTTGGACTCAGATCGCCTTAAAACAAGGGAATTGATAGGGGGGCATGGCACTTTTGATACGGGGGCATGACTCTTACGGGGGCATGACTTTTATTACATCTTATTGGATAGGATTCCATCGACCCATAAATACATCCGCACAAGGGCGGTAAAGCTAGCTTTGCTAACAAGACCTCCCTCTCAGTATAGAAGCAAGGGGTCGACTACGTAGAATAGGTCCTGCCTAGGCGTCAAAACAAGGTCTAGTCTTCTATAAATTATAGAATAAAACCAACTTTATTACATCCTTAAAGAAAGCTATCTATACCTCTATTCTCTAACTATTATACAAGAAAGAATCTCATCATCGCTCTCAACCATCTCCCATTGACTCCTTCGCCTCCGGATGCTTGGTTGCATCCTCCGTCCGCTGGCACGCACCCCTGTAGTTCTTCCATTTTGTAGAACAGCTGACTGACTACCTGTCTGGAGCTGGGACGCAGAATTAGCCTGGTTATAAGTCGACCTATTCCGACTCCCGGATGGTCGACCTCGCCTCCGTGTCGCCCGGCCAGCTGGTTGGGTTGCTGGGTTGCTGGCTGGTTGGATATTGGACTGGTTGCTTGCCCCGATAGCTAGCCGCATTGGAACGGCCTGTGTAGTGTTCTTAGGCCTACCACGGAGAGCAGTGGCGATCTTAGGGTCGAGGATCCGTCGGTAGGGATCTCGAGAGCTTGACTCTCGCAACAGCCACCGTGGATGGATGTCCCACTTTATAAAAGGTATACCAGCTACTATCTTCGAGTAGATCTTGTGGTAACAAGGGATACCCAGCTCTGCCGATATTGAGCAATCCTCACTACAATCCCCAAGAGGATTAGGGAACGGATTCTTCCCCGTTGGCATCGCTTTCCTTGCCAGTCGATACTGCTTTGTGACCAATCCAAGCCCTTTTGACGAAACCGTTGTTCGTAGTTCGCCTAGGTACTCTGAACTCGGCCCAAGATACTCCCGGCCAGTTAGTACCTCATCCTCTGCGCAGGCATAGGTAAAGTCCCGCTCTTGGTCTCTTATCATATCCTGCATCGCCTCAACTAGTCGATAGAGGTGGCTCATGCCATTGAGAAGGTAGCTCTTGACGTTGTTATTGCTTGCTTCTGTGCCAGAGGTGACGCGGATACCGAAGTTGCGATACTTGCGGATGAAGCAGCGCGCCCATTGAGCCCTGACAGGCATGTAGGTTCCATAGAGATATCGCAGGATCGGCCGCTGGTCATCAAACTCCCGACAAAGATTTACCCACGCCTTCTCGTGCGCCTCTTCGGTCTCAGCGAAGACGACAAGCTTCCATATCATAAGAACTCCTCGGTAGCTGTGAGGGATATCCTCGGCTGCTGGCTCGTGGATGAACTGTCGGTCTTTGGGGCTTAGCTCTGCTTGTGTCTGTGGGGCATTTGCCTCCACGTCACTGCCATCAGGACTGCTGCTGCTGTCGTGGCTGCGATTCTTAGCCCACTTCTGCTTTGACTTGAGGAGGACGTTGGAATTTATATGGTGGATGCAGAGCTGCTGCTGTACGTCGGGGAACTGATCGTTTAAGGCGGCTTTCATCGAATCGTCGAAGTCAGTGATGATAGTGTCTGGTTGTCGGATTGAGTGCTGTTCCGCTAATTGCCGAATGCTTTCGGAAAGGAACTGGAACCCTTCCCGTCTCTCGTTGTCGATCAACCCGAAGGCGGCATTGAAGACCGACCCCAGGCAAGTCTGTCCCGTTGCTTGGAATAATGGGAGTTTGAACCGGTTGGTGTTGTATGTGTTATCAAAGCTGATGACCTCGGGGAACCGCTTCCACATCTGTAGGCAGTAGGGGAAAGTCCAGACAAGGCCAAGAAAACGGTTCCGGTCATCGTCCGCCCACTTGACGAGATAGGGAATCTCCCTCTGGTCGAAGAGCTTGATGAGTGCTGCTGTAGGTGTGTATCCATCCAACTTCTCGCGGTTGATAAGAGACCTGGCGTTATAGATGTCTCTCTGTGTGAAGACAGACCCAGGGTGTTGCTCCTGGACGACCGCCCGCACATCCCGAGCCCGGATTCCAACCCGGCGGCTTGTCGATTCAACTGTAGCCCTGATCGGCGTAGAGAGCCTCCTGTGGGAGGGATGGGCAGATGGTCCGATACTCCGGCGGTGGTTATGCTGACGGTGTTCAGGGTTCGAGTGCTGTCGTAAGAGCCACTTCCCCTCCTCTAACGCCTCTGCAACAACCATCCACTTACAGCCACACTTCCGGGACTTGCGTTGTCGGATCCCTGCGCCTCTAGGAGACCTTGGTTCTCCGAATCGATCACATTGGAATGAATATCTGACCTTCCGGCCTTTATATGAGTAGGCATTCCGTCGAACAATGCCAAACCCATGAGCTTTTGCGAAGGTATTCACCCAATGGAAGAGAACCTTGGCTGATGGTGCTGTATCGCCTGGGATTGGTGGATTTGGGATAGGGTCTGGGGTAGGCGATGAGGATTGATGGAAAGGGGAAGAAGTGACTGTCTGTGGGGGTGATGATATTTGGCTAGGTTGGGTAAATATCCCTCGAGGCGGAGAGTATGGCGGAGGGGACTCGTAGGCATCTGAGCTAAGTGGTGACCAGCCCCATCTCTCACGCCATTGGCGTACTCGTTCGTATGATCGGGCAAGTTCTACAGTCAATTCCCTCCCCTCCCCAATAACCTCGCGCACCACCTTTAAGGCGGATTCAAACTCGGCCTTCGTTGCAGATGGAGGCCCTTGAGTGGATCGTGCTGGGGGGCAGGGTGGTGGTAGTGGGTCGGCTTCGGGCCCTGGTATAGGTATTCTGACTCGCTGTGACCGTCGTCTAGATGGGAAATTATTCGAAAGATATATCTCGTGATCGAAACGGAGCTCCCATGCTGGCTCATGGAGCCCTTGTGATCCATGAGACCGTGGAAAGCTTGAAAAGGTCTGTGGATAAGATGCAAAGAGATTTCCAAGCGCATCTTCAACGCCGAAACCGTAGTATTGGTCGATACTTATCGCGGTGCTGGCAGCTGATTGTGGTCTATCCGTACTTAGCGATGGGCTGGCCCTGACTTGTTGGCTCTGTCGCTGTCGTTTTTGAGGACGTGATTGATCGCTTGGGCTAGTCCTTCTGGTTCGGCGTCGTGAATTGCTCTCTGAGCGGGGAGGAAATTCGGATAGGGACATGCTAAAGGTCTATCGTTATTGGATGGGGGACATATCAGATGAGAGCTTGATTATGTCGCATCAGTCACAAAGGGTGGTCATTTTGACAGGCTAGGTCCTCATTTAAACAACATGAGGGTGACCTCAATTGATCTATCTATTATTACCAGTCCTGTCAGCGAGGTTGCGAGAGCAACGAATATGTTGGAATATATGCCACGGCTGCATACCACATGAAGGTTTCTGTGTCTCGAACTCGAGGTACATATTAGAGGTCGGCAGAACCGACTTATGCTAACAAAAATGGGTCCTGTCCAATAAGATGTAATAAAAGTCATGCCCCCGTAAGAATCATGCCCCCGTATCAAAAGTGCCATGCCCCCCTATCAATTCCCTTTTCCATACTCTGGTCAATCTGCGAAATGGTGTCAACGTCCATAACAGAATGACGACACCGCTGGGGCGTCAGGATCCCGTGCAATGGTTACAAATTGCCGTTGTCCCCGTGTACATTTAAAATCCATGGTGTTATATAGATGACATCTTCTGTAACATCATCGCGTGTCATCACTCCAGCGAGGCGACGTCCTCTTCCTCGTCAACCTTGTATGAGCCATCAGGCTTTGCATGACGTGTGCGATCATTTAGGATATTCGACCTGTCGATAGCTTCCCTCTCATCCTGCCCTACACACATTTTGTCACTACTGCCCGCATCACCTCAACCTGTGCTTTACCACTTTAATAGGGGCTTACCTAGCGTCTTCTCGGAATCAGCGTCTTGGGGGCGAATAGGATCCTCAATAGCATCATCATCCTTTAGGACTGGGATGGGTTCGTCTAGGTCCTTCGTGGCATAGGAGCTGTCTTGGACCTGGCCCTCCGGTGTGTCATTAGAGACATTGGGAGAACCTACGTCGTCGGTCTGCGGCCACGAGTTTTGGGACATTGTGATATCGTCGTTGTTACCTCTGTTGAGCAAGTGGGGAAGGCTGGTGAAGAAATTTGATGGAATTTCTGACGGAGATTCTGCTGAAAATTCTCAGTGATGGTGAGATCTTTATATGCGATATCTTGTTCGATATTCATGACATAGAGAGGGCACGGACCGGACATGAAGTGCGTGTCCCGTGAGGTCAGTCATGATGACCACGTTTTAGGACAGCTCATCAGCCTCGTTAGCGACTCCCACCTTCCACGCAACGATCACATGACGCTTAGTTAGTGAATCATAGATCTCGAAACGGTGTTCTGGAGGAGGAAGAACTCCGTTTACCCTGCTTCATCTCAGGCCTAAAATGTATGTCCCCCGGTCCCAAGATGAGCATAGGCTGCCTACATTAGGTTCGGTGAGTGGGTCCCTCAGAACCCCTGGGTTCTTGACCTCCTCCAGGGGATCGTTGCTCGACGTCAAGTTCGTACATCAAATCCATACGGACAAGCCCAGTCTGCTGGCACTTTGCGACTGGCTGCAGAGGGATGACAAAAAACACACAAGGCATCACATTTCAGTCATTCAGTTTGGAATGTTGTGTGTAGACCAAGGTGTTGTATTCAAGGTTGTGCTGTGCACAAGTCTAAGACGACTGGCCTCCCTTACGTCCCGCTTCCTTAGCCTTCTCGCTACCAGGCTCGAAAGAACCACTCGAAGCCTGTCCGCCCTGAGATGCGATGTCGCGCTTATAAATATTAGAAATTGATCAACGGCAGTTTTAGGAGTCTCGATATTACTGACCTGCTTATCAGCGTCCATACTGGCAAAGCCACCGGTGTGGCTTGCCTGTCCGCCCTTGGATGCGGCAGCCTGCACGTCCTCCTTGGGACTATCGAACCAGGATTAGACGCAAACGTCTCAGATGAGGGAAAAGTGTGCTTACCGATTGGCGAAGTTCCCGGGATTGTTGTCGGCGATGATGACGAAGTGTTGATGCTGATGGAGTATGATTGTCTGAACACAATTCTTGTTTAAAAGATGATGAGGAATTTGGCAGACCACATAACAGCAATTCCTCTTCTTATACCTGAACCTTCCTACGGTCGTGAGCGTCAGTGGCTGTGTTCTGACCTCATTCATCAAAGAATCTGTCGTCACGCCTTTCGTCAACCACCGTTCCATATACGTCAGTGATGACGCGATCGGCAGCAGCCCTGTACTTGAAGCATGCTACCTGTGAACAGACCAACTTTGGAAGCCCCATCGATTGCACTAGCCAGTACGAGAACAATAGCTAGTGGTACAGCCCTACTGTAACTCAAGGATCAACAGCGCCTGGCGGGAGCATTGCGGACATATGCTCCGGCTTGAGGGTGGTCAAGGTTCCAAGGTGACCGTCTCGATTCGACCTTTACTTTTTCGCAAACGCCGACTACTTAAGATTTGGACGTCCGAGACAAGTAGAATGGCGGAACACCCAGGCATGCCGACGACATAAGACTACACCCTTTTTGGTTTTACACGTTGACCGGCCTCCAAAATATGATCGATTCGCCGCTCCTGATTTGACTGGCAACGCAGTTCATTTTCCCCGCAATTACACCAACCCTAGTATAGTACTTCCATTCCAGCCACCCACCTCAATAGCCGTTCTTTAACCAGCTTCCATGAGGCGTCTTGCTCGCGGTGCTAGTTGAGCACCTCCCTCGTACCCTTCGGCGGTAGCCTTGTCGCTAGCCACTCCCTGCTTGTCGCCGAGAGCATCATCAACAGAGGCGTTGAAGGTAACCCGCAGTTTCCCCCCCAATCCCCATGAGTTACGCGTTAGTCCTCTCTCGGTTCACTGCACTGATTGGGCGGCACAATTATGGCGGGCCACGTACATAACCTTCTGCGAGTCCCTTGATCTTCTCGACGAGGTTCGGGCCCATGTGATGCTCGGACGGGTTCTCCCGTGTCGCGGCGGCATCCGCTCGCGGTGGCGGAGCAACCTCATCGTTGCGCTGCGCTGCCGGAGGAAACTCGGTCGGTGAGGGGTGCGGACAGTGTGAGGTTGAGGGAAGATGCGAGCAGTAATTCTTAAGCGCCGTAGCGGGACGGAGAACCTAGTAACACGTCAGCATGTTTCCATGATTCTGCTTGTGATCACCTCCAAAGCCTGCAGGGCTCGAAGCTCCGACCCCGCCACGCGCTGACGTCACCCCGCTGCAAGCTCCAGCCGCTGTCACCACACCTCCCATCTCTTCACCGAAAGGCGCCTTAGCTTACTTTGAGGTATCAGATCTTTACCCATGAACCTTCATAGCATGGCTTTGCAAGTGCTTCTTACACGTCAAATCCCGGTCACATACCCACATCGAGGCGAGTCGGGTTCGTTGTCTTTGTCCTTGTCGTTTGTCCTTATCGTTTGTCCTTGTCGTTTGCCTTTGCCTTTGTCTTTACCTTTGTCGTGGTCGCGTAAGTTGATGTCTAGGCAAGCCAGCTGCCTTTGGTCGATTATCTGGGTGGCGCTACGTAATGTGAGAGTCTCGTATCCCAATCAATCAGATTCAATTCTATGATCAACTCTAGATACTGGACGTAGCGCAAGGAGCGGAAAGAGGAGCAAGATTAGCCTCTCCTTGCGTTTCATGAATGTCTGATGTCGTTGTCATGGCTCACGTGCCCTGGCACGTGAGCCTCCAGCGCTTGGCCCGTGACAGGTCCTTCTTAACCTAAAGTCACTGTTGGATCAATGATCAAAGCTACTTCGAGTAAAGTCTGCCGTGGATTAAAGCTACTTTTGGATTAATCTGTTTTTAGATTAAAAGCACTTCGAGGCTGAAGCCACTTCTGGATCAAAGCCGCTTTTAGATGTAAGTCCTTTGGATGGAATGGCACTTGGTAGATATAAAGCCGACTTCCGATCAAGCCAACCCTCACGACTTCTCTACTATACAGTTATGTGCAATGGAAGCTTCCTCTACAATGTCTTTGTGTTTTTTTTTTTTGAAAGTGGAGGGGTACTTTGAATTACTTCAGCATGTCAGGCGCCCCACAGTAAACCCATTGTAAAAAGCGCTCAAACATCCATTAATGGCTCTTTGATCCAAGTTCCTTTTATACTCTAAAGTATCGATGAAATAGGCTTGTCGATGGTAGCGTGCTGCGACCCTTCCGTGCCTACGGTAGCTGTGATCCGGTTGGTGGGTGATGATGGTGTCTGGGCCAGCTGCGGCTGTCGCCTTGGTAGAGCAGTGATTGGTTGCTCGACCGCGGGGACGCCTCTGCGCAGAAGGGTTGCACGAGCCCCTTGGGGTGTGAAGACTTCCCACGTAAAGCCATTTGGGAATGCGTGAGGGCCGGGCGTGGCAGCTGGCATCGCCGCCGGCAGAAGCTGAGCGGAGCGTGGATTGTACGGTTGCTAATATCGCGAGTAGCATCCGGGTTTGTGCATACTACGGCAAAGGTCAATAGAGGATCTTAATAGCGGCATAATGTTACTAACGGCACACAAGTGTCCGACCCTTGCGGATGGATAGTTCTGACTCCATGACCAATTGAGGCTTCATGGCGTCGTATGTCAAGGTGATTCTATGGTGATCCCCCAGCCTCTCTACGGTTCCTTTATCAGCCTTACTTGATAAGTAGTTGCATCTGATCAATCTCATCATCAGTCGGCCGAACCGAACGAATCCCACAACTTTATGATATCCCCTCCTAGGTAGCAAGCATCTACATCGCAGATTGATTTGGCCTTTTAAGCAGCGAATTGCACCAAATCCAGCAAAGGACCTCGCATCTGACAGCTCATGCACGACGTTCTTTCTATCAAGGGATGATCCTTGTGAATGCTCCGCTCGCGCCAGGACTTCTTCAAAGAGGGTGCTTCTTGAGCTATTTTTTTAAGCGAACATAAATTGATGCCCTCGAGACGTCAATTGCATTTGCCAGATAACGGGTGGCCCAATTCCACGATAAGGATTGCTGCTTAGACCGACGCAGTAGGTTCTTGTGATGTTTAGAATGATGCAACAGCTTAGACCTACAGCCAGGAGCAAAGCAATGAGCACAAAGAAGCAGACATTTTGGTCCTTCCTTGGCGTCCTTACCTCTCTTATCCTTTTCCTCGGTCATTCCCGTTTTTCTCCATCCTCAGCGTGTCTGTGTAATCTTGACATGAAGACTGCAGAGCTAGTGCATAGTCAAACAGCTTTACTTCACATCCTCCTTCTTCCTTGAACTTGGTTCCCCGCATCCTTCACTGTAACATCATGTACCGAAAACTATAAAAGTGTGTCCCGCAAGGTTGAGAACGAAGTCAAGTGGGAGAAAAGCATCAGGCACACTTTGACATAGAGCAGCCAGGTCGATTCTCAGCATAGATCAGTCACGGAGCAGCGAATTATATTATCAGGCTTATATAAGGAACATATGCAGGTCATAGAAATAGGTAGCTATATGCACGCACCGCCGAGGCTCATTCCAACCTCCACAGACACTTGAATCCGTTGTAGACTTAGGTCAAGCAAATCCTGATCGAATTTGATCCGGCCTGGCTGGAAGGCTACAATGATAGATGACCCTCCAAACTGGAAGTGCCCAATTTCATCTCCCTTTTTGATCTCCGCGCCGGGATTCTTCCATCGCTCATGGATTCTACTAGAGGTTAGGCAAGTGGTTTTCCGTCTGTGATTGAGGGCTGGGAATTGGAATGGTTGGTAGAAGTGGGTAATGAAAGTCTTACTGAACGGTTCCAACATTTGTTGCGCCAATAGCAACGAAGAGAACTTGCCCAAACTCCTCTGAGTTTATAAGAATATACTCTCTCCTGTTTTGACTTAAGATGTCCACATCGCTCTGGAGAGCGATCGGGTCAACTTGATAGTAGCTGCCTGGTACGCTCCTAAAAAGCTGAATTTTGCCCATCACTGGAGAGTGATATCGGTGGTAGTCTTGTGGAGAAAGACGGAAGCTAGCTGCTGCACCGCCATCAAACGTCTGTCCGATCTGAGTGTCCATTGATAAAGTGGAAATACTGAATTCTTTCCCTTTGATCCAAAGAGACTTCGCTGCAGACAAAGTCTCGTATACGACTACTCGAGAGTCAGCTACCACGACTGCCGTGGAGCCATTCTCCGGTTCGTGGATTGGGCGTGAGCCAGGTGCGTGGGCTCGTGTGAAAAAGTCCTCAAAGGTACTGTACTCTTCTATGTTTGAAGGGGTGAAGTCCTGCATGTCGATATCATAGGCCTTCACAAAACCTTCAATTTGCTTTTTCGATGCATTTGTCCCCTCGTCCCTCCCTATGAGAACACGTTAATACTCGTATCACTCTGGAGTTGTGCATGGCAGGAGACTGAAGACTTGCCGCTAGCGACGGATTTGTTATGGAGGTAAAGTCGCATCGCATGTGTTTTATCTATCCATTCCGTGAGGGGATTGAATAGTATAATCAGTTTGATCTTCTTCCACAGCGGTTCCCGCTCTCGCTCTAGCTTCCCAGTCTTCTCATTCCCAACGCTCGTCCGTTAATACAGACGTCTCCACATCCGAGCAGTTGTAGACGATGACTTACCTTTCGATTCAACGACGGATACCCGAATTCGCGGTTTTGAGCCTAGAAAGATGATCAGTCCTGTTCCGAGTGGTTCTCTAGCAGTGCGGCTATCATACCAAACGAGCCCATGACATGAAATAGTCGGCAATTGCGTGGAGCGCGTTAAGGAGCTGAATCCACATTATAGGCGAAAGATCGGTCACGATAGCAGATACGGAATATGAAGGGAGGTGTTGTCGTCAAATGCAGCAATCAAATTGATGGGAGAGGAGATCTTGGCATCCTGGATGGACGAATTCTGCAAAAGGAGCGTCGACGCTGACAGTTAAAAGTAGGACCAGCACACTAAGTTCTTGCGTCAGTATATCACCGCATTGCAGCAGTAATGGAGGATGACGAGCTTCCTACGTAATTGTGCCCAGGCGCTTGATTCTGGAGCTAGAGGACATGGCTCCGGAGTTGAAGCTCCGAGAACCACGTATAAAAGCAATGCCGCTTCACACCAAACTCTATCCAACTGGCAAAGTGACTGGCTACCTATGCCGATTCATAATAATTTACTCGCAGCTCCGAAACAGATAACAGACATATGTCGCACCCGAAATTTGCCTTCGAGCTTCGCCCCTATCGTGAGCCAAGCTGAGCTGCCCTGAGCCGGAGCTGAGCATCGCCGCTTTATCCTGAGCCGAACCTGAGCCCCTCTTCGCCTGACATCGGACATGCCGGCCCCACCACACCAGGCCCCAGCGCTCCAGGTTGGCCAAAATCAGCCCGGGGAAGAAATCGTCCGCCCCCTGATGTTTGTCGCAATACTTAAAGCAAATGGCCTTGGCCTACGGGGAGTTATTTGGCACGCATTGGAAAGAATTTGGGCCTGACGTTTACGATGCTACTATACCTGACTACCTTCGGGCTCCTAACTGCACCAGCTCTCGCCCATTCCTGGGCCGAGAGATTAGGGCGACCTTAGTTTTCTTTAAAATCAGGCGGTTGTTAGCATTTTATGCTAACAAAGGATACTACTTCTTGCTAAATCTTTAATATCTCTAACAAAACTTATCTAGACAAGGTTAACAACTAAAGAAGATTTAGATTATACATTTATAATAGAAATCGGAGTAGAGGCATCGACAGAGGCCTGGACAGCTAGTAAGTTAAGTAGTGTCGCGAGATCTTTGTCTTCCACCATTGTAGTCCTATTATACGCCGTACTGGTGTTCATCATGACCGTGCCATTGCCTTCTATGATGTCTCTCTTCTCGAAACCTGGATAAACGGGCGGAACAATACAGACGGCGGTCCGCGAGGATTCGAGGTTCCCGTTAAAGGCTGACACGCAGAACCTGTAGTTCCACGTTCCGGGGAACAAGAACGCGAAGCCGTACGTCGTGTCAGTGGTATACGACGGCTCGCTGGGCGCGCCGTCCTTTACCGCATAGACGTACACTCCGTAGCCTGAGGCGCCTGCCGACGCGTCCCAGCGGAGCTCCACTGTCGTCGCGTCCACGTTCGTAACGCGGAGGTTCCCAGGCGTTCCCGGCGCACCGCGGCCCACGATAACGTCCCTGCCGGCCGCCGGCAGGCCCCCCGCAATGTGGCCGTTCAGATTTGTCCATGTGTCCACCCAGACAGAGTACCTATGGCCCTGCTCCAGCCCGTCCACTAGAAAGCTCGTGCCCGTTGTGCCCCATTTCTCGATGAAAGCACCCTCCACGTCCCTGTCCCATATGATAACACCATATCGGTTAACATCGTACCCAGTGACGGCACCCCACGTAAAATGAAGGCCGTCGCCGGATGGGACGACCACGATATTCGGGGGACCGGGGGCTGTTTTAACATCAGCCGTGGCCCGTGTGATGGGCGACCAGTCAGACCGGTCGTCGTTGTCGCCCCGGGTGCGGACCTGGAACTCCCATGTCTGCCCACTCACCACCCACGTGCTCCAACTGTTGGTGTTGTCCGGGTAGACAGGGCCCTCGCTCCACCAGCCCGACATGCCCTGCAGCCGGCTCCGTATGTCGTAGCCACGGGCGCCTGACATTAGATCCCAGCTTGTGTGCAGGCCCTCGGGGTTGGAAGAGGTGCCTACATTCGTGGGTGTGCTGATTTCTCTTGCCTCCGGGTTCGGTGGGACCTCAAAGTCTGGGCCGTCGAACTCAAAGTGCTCCTTTATGCTCCGGGCGAACGCCTCTGCGATGTGGTACTCACCCATCGAGTTCGGGTGCAGGCCGTCCCACCCATCAGGGCAGCCCGTGTGCGGGCGGCAGTTGTAGTTGGCATTGACGTCCACATACACCAAAGGTGACTCCAAGCGGAACCAGTCCCCCATCCTCTCACGTAGAAGCTTGTTGTATCGAATTGTGTTGTCGACGAGGTCCTGGCGGCCTTTGATAAAGGTTCTGTCCACGACGTTGCCTAGCAGGATCTTGATATCTGGCTTGCCCTTGCGCGCGTTGTTTACCAGAGAGCCCATGTCGCCCACGAGGTCCTCTGGCCCGCTGACGAACCAACCTAGGTCGTTAAAGCCGAGAAGAACGAGTAGGTAGTCCGGCTGGTACTCCTCGACCCACGCCTGTACTGTGTCCTTGGACTGCGCAGCTTGTCGTCCCCACCGCGATGCATGCCTGGCCAAGCTGCCGAAGCCGCCCGGCACTAAGCCATGGTACAAGCCGGTAATCCATTCAACTTCCGGCGCAGACTCTCCCGGGAGAAGGGGCGGCTGTGGGCGCGCGGCCGAGCGGGAAACGGGACCCTTAGTTCCTATATAAGGTCCGACGAACTCGACTTTGCTCCCAAGGACGTTTTGGACTATTTGAGCGGAGATCCGCCTGGATTAGCAAATGGAAAATAGAACCCTTTCCGCGCATAGCTACTTTAGAGGCGAGGTGGTCTAGGTGCTGGGGGTATAAGGAGCTTACGCCAGTAGAAGATACGCCAACGCCAGGTGAAGTCACCTTCCATACCATGCGAGATCGAGTCGCCGACGATCATGGCCTTGAACGGCTTGGGCGGCGGTGGCGGAAGGTAAGGAAAGGGATCGGGGGGGTCGATTGGGTCCGAGGTGCAGAAAGCCATGTAGTCGCATGTCTCGCAGCTGTCCGCACGGCACTCGATGTCTGGAACTTGCAGGCAGCTCTCTATCTCCGAGCATTTAGCCCGACTGCTCCCCCAGCTGCAGTCAAAATCGTTCGTGTCGCGGCTGTGAGCCTTGAAATCTTTTTTCCAGATAGACTGGCCATCCTCTATGGCCGAGATAACAGATTAGCGAGCGCTACCTCCACTATAGCGCATGTACCAGGGGAAACAACATACGGTAATACTCCAAATAGGCTGAACCTCCGTTCTGCGTGGTGCAGTAAACATAGCCTGGCGCGCAGCCTCGGCCGTTGCCGTCATGGTTGCGCAGGCAGAACTCATCGTCTGGAGACGCAAGTTCTACTCCTTCAGAGCCTTTACACACGATATGGCCGTCCACGTACACTGTCATGGACATGATGTCTTTGAAGAACGGAGTGTTGTTCAGATAATTGTGGGCTTGCACGCACGCCTCGGCGGCTGTGCAGAGCGCCCCGGCCATGAGGGCACGCATCAAGGTTCGCATGACGCCTATTCGGAATCTCAAAGACAAGAACCGGTATATAGTTGGCGGACGCAGATTGTGTAGACAGGCAACCCATTAGCCCACTGACTTGAGGAGATGGTTATATTTATACACTACAACTCGAAAGCAGTGGCTCACCGACAGTTACGAGACCGTAATAAGCCTTGCCAAGCGCATGGAACAAGCTAGTTGGCGAAAATACGCGCAACCTCATAAGGCCATGCTGGCAAGGGGTTGAGCCTGGTCTGTGCGGCCGTAATTCAACCGTTTGCGCCATGGCCGATGTCCACTCCGTGCCGCCAAGCCAAGCCAAAAAAAAAACCCAAGAAAACCCACGCATGCTTATGCCGAACATCGCGCCCTGCCAGAGCTGTACCTGCTTCAGGCTGATCCTATAAGCTCCATTTCCGTTTCTGGGAGGTCTGGTGACTCCAGAGCGGCGGCCGCCTGCTGATATCGCCGCCATGGAGACTGCATCGAAAGGATGACTTGTATTTGCCTGCTTGCGGGAGTGGTGTGTTTCCTTCGTCCTATCAACCCATCGATGATTAATAATACTACACGGACCTCCCCCTTCCGGTCTGATCTCATGAGAGTCGCCAATTTAGCTAATTGGCGGGCTGTCTTACTCGGTAAGTAGGATATCTTTAGGCCGTAAACCAACCAACCAGAGACCTCTTCCGCAGTTCGTTATTAAAATATCTCTCGAATCTACGGGTCCAAGCTGGTGATTCTCCATGCGGCTCTTCATGCGACCAAGGATGAGAGCGGTTACTGAGCCTTGGCAGGATTCGACGAGCTGAGCCATGTGAACAGGATGCGCCCCTTGTTGCAATATCGACGTCAAGTCCATACTATGGTATTCACTGGCCAGCCAGCCAGATAGGAAAGGGTCTGAGCTGCGCTTACTCTTGGCGCTTACACTTGGCGTCAGCCTTCTTGGGCTAAAGCAGATATTGATAATCTCATTTCCACCCTTTATCAGGACCTAGGGACCGAACAAGGCTCAAGGTTAGGGCCATAAGTAGCTTTTACTTTGGACTCTAGAAGTGGACTCAGGAGTTGGAACTTAAAAATCTAAGGGAACCTGGCTACAAAGGGAACGTCATCATATCCATAACATCCATGCAATCCACGGAGCTATATCATACCCGACATGCTTACAATTTCGAATACAGTTAATCTAAAAGAATGCCGCCACCTATGTAAGCTAAGAGGTGCCCTTGTCACTCACCACTCAAGGCTTGGCCAGCCTGAGGATACCCTTAGCTTGAGACCGGCCCCCTTCGCTTTATAACACGGCTTCGTAATACGGTATAGCGGTCTGCGTGCCTCACGGGACAGAGTTGAGGCACGGGTCCCTCCATGCCTCCAAATCCGACTCACATGCTTGTGTACCTTAGCCGACCAGGTGCAAATCGCCTTGACAAAGTGCTAATGTCCTCTTGCCTTTCAAGTTCCCCTACTCAACCCAGAACTTCAGAAACTGACAGATTGCTCGTGTACGCATGCTCGATTTTGGTCACAAATTTGTCTTCACAGATTGTCTCGAGGGCACGAGGGCTTCGCTATGGTCTACCCACTGTACTATCGCTAGGCGGGAGGAGGAGCCTACTGGGGTGGCAAGAATAGGTGCAATTTCCTTTAGAGAGAATACATCCGATAAGATGTGATTGGTGGGGTTTGAGCCGAGATCAGCTGTCGCTGCTGTCATCGGAACCTTTGTGTGGGTTGGCACTTCGGCTTGGGACTAGTGGGCTTTTTTTTTAGCCGAGAGGCCATGTGAAAGCTGAAACAAGAGACCCCTATCAGTTCCTTTTCTATACAGTAGCCCTACAGGGCGGCCAATGTGTACGAAGCATCGTAGTCAGCCCATGACGATTGGCTACGCTGGACCCACCGTGCCTTGCCTTGCAACTCACCTCCTCGTCATGGAGCTTTATAGGTGGGGCCGTCTCATCTGCGATTCTTCGAGGCGGATCACCCTGGGGGAGGGGGGTGGGCTCCGCACCCAATCGCGCGCCATCTCACTCACACTGGACAGAGAGTTGGGCCAAGGGTTACATCGCTAAGGGTTGAACCGGCAAGAACAACTGCACGCTCTCTGCTATGATGGAATATCTAAACAACATCAATCTTGCTTGAGGCGGTATGAGCTCTGTTTAGACACTCGATATAGATGCGGAATTAGTGTCGCCCCTGTGGCCAGAGAGTATTTGACTGCATACCGCTTCTTCACAGAACGGCTTTGTCAGCTCCACATGTAACCCCCGCGACTTCGGCCGCACCGAAGGAGAATCATGCCCTTCATCCGGAGTTCCAACCAAGACTGGAAGTAATATCTCCGGGGATTGCTAGCTGCAACGTCACTTCTCCATCCGAGCTGGATCTCATCTCGTGGCAATGGCCGTGAACCTCTTCCGGGCCTTGCTCAACATGCACCTAGGTCCCGCCCGATATGCACATTCGACTGCCGGACCCATATCATGCCGAATCACTTCACCGATCACTCCGTGCCGGGCTGCAAGGACCACAATACCCCGAATCGATGGGCTGATCCCGATGTCCCGACACTGCCAACAACGGGTTTCAGACACGCCAGACGAGTGTTGATTTCTTCAGAATAGTGGGTCTCTGCGCCCTCCGAGTAGCAAGTGACCTTAAATACCACCTAAATCTGTTCTCGCGCCGAACCTACCCTTCCTTTCCGTGCTTTCTAATTCAGCCCTTGCCAAAATGCATCCAATGCTCCGAATTGAGCCCAACTCTGCAAAAACCTGGGCAGATCCTCCCACGACCGCTGAGAAGGCCCCCAGCGCCAATGTTGCGAACCATGTACCTACCAGCACGACACCTGAACCTCTCCCGCGGCGATGGAGGCGGACATTCATTCTCAGATCATTCCTCCTCATATTTGCCCCGATCCTCATCACATCGCTTTACATCGTCATGTGGCGCCACTTCATGGCATCCAATGCTGGTGAACTAAAATTTGGCTTATCTGGCCACCAATGGCTCTTCTACGCTTGGTTCATCATTGGTGTGTTTGGCTTGAATTGGGCCAAGGACGGTCTTCTTGGTGTCGAGGTTGCCATGCTTCAGACACCGTATTGGAGGGTTCATGACCATAAAACACTCGCGATGCACATGGACAATTGCTGGGCCGGGCCTGCCGGATGGTTTTACTGGATGCGATACGTTTGGCGGGGAGGTCGTCTGCATGGTCATAGACTCTTGGTCTTGCTGTCATGTCTCAGCTTTCTGATATTCATTGGCTTGCCACTGTCAGGTCTCACACTCGGCCTTTCTGAAGGCTTCATCGCGTCCTCGGCAGCCCCTCTTGTGGTCGGCCGCACCAAACAGAACTTCCACGACCGAAGACCAGAGACCATGCTCGACTTGCTGGTCAACAGCTGGAGGATTGGATCCCTCCCAATAATCCCGGGGTATGGTGTCCTGTATACCCCAACAAACGTTTCGCGCAGCGACTACGATAGTCTCACCAAGTTTCCCAATACCCTGCCCTTGGATAAAACCGTACCGGAAATGTTCCTCGCTCCCCAAGCTACACGTCCCATAGCAGGAAAGCCATGGGGTCTCCGAGCCAGCTACAACTGCTCAATAGTGGAAGACGCCTCGATGTTTACTGTTTTGAACCAAAGGTCCTCGTCATTCTTGGATGTGAGCAAAAACAGTTCTATGTGAGAAAACCTTAATACCATTTGGACAACTCCTTGGGCCACTCTTGAAACACCATCCGGGAACTCGTCGATCTCGGCCTTCATCTCATCGCCGTATACTGGCCCCGGCATTAACCTCTGGAGTTACGTTGAAATAGGCAGGAGCGAAGTTCAACCAGGAGACTACGAGACTGGCGACACCCCTCCTGCCAATCGATCGGATATATACTATAACAGACATATGTCACTCCCGAAATTTGCCTTCGAGGTTCGCCCCTATCGTGAGCCAAGCTGAGCTGCCCTGAGCCGGAGCTGAGCATCGCCGCTTTATCCTGAGCTGAACCTGAGCCCCCTGTTCGCCTGGCATCGGGCATGCCGGCCCCACCACACCAGGCCCCAGCACTCCAGGTTGGCCAAAATCGGCCTGGGGAAGAAATCGTCCGCCACCCTGATGTTGTCGCAATACTTAATAACTTACAGTAATTGCATAATATCACACGTCATATTCTCCGCCAAATGTGGGGAAGAACGTCCTTAGGGATGTCCTTACATCAAGGTGATGTCAACCACTACGTCAACGCGCTCCAGTGTCATGGAATAATTTAACCATGTGCACCGGTAGGAAGTGAATATATTTGAAACAATCAGCCTCAGCGAAAAACACATAATCGCTGTTAGACATTGACCATGTCGCTTCGAACGATTTTCAGAACACCTCGAACAGCCCTGGTACCCGCGACCTCCTGCACTCTTGGCGTAAGAGGCCGGCAACTGCGCCCGTTCTCAAACACTTCTTCTGTTTGGCAGGGTAAACCCATTCTGCTAGAGGACAAAGACGATGGGTTTGGCTTTATTCGACACAACTGCCGCCCGCCCAAACCAAGAAAGGTTGGTATCACGGAAATTCGGGGGCCATACTACTCGTTGATGGGGAAGCGATACCTCGCAGACTTGTTGGAGACGTAGGTCATGGTCCTGAGAATAGCTTGGTCAGAGAGTATCTTGAACTTACATGTCAATTGGCTGCAGAATGGGTCATCATGTTGATGGTGTTAAGTTTGCTGGCGGCTCATTTTCTCTATTGCCAGAGGACAAGCTAAGGGAGCTAATTAACCTAGCGCACCAGCATCAGGCCTATGTCTCGACTGTAAGCGTCACATTACATGGGCAGTTGGCTACTTTCGGCATTAACAAGCTTTATTAGGGAGGCTGGATCGAGCACGTCCTCTTGCAGTCGGACTCCCAAGCTGCGGTAGATCGCTACCTACAGAAGTGCAGCTCCCTCGATTTCGACGTCATCGAGATATCCACCGGGTTCCTCTCAATCCCTTCCGATGACTGGATGCGCCTCGTCGACCGGGTTCTCGCGGCAGGCTTCACCCCGAAGCCTGAATGCGGGATCCAGTTCGGCGCCGGTGGAGACACAAACGCATCTGATCTCTCCGGTATGGGGACGTCTGACCCGGCCAAAATTGTGGAAATGGGCAAGCGATTCATTGCAGCGGGTGTCCCACGTATCATGATAGAGAGTGAGGGCATCACTGAGAATGTCACAAGCTGGCGGACAGATGTGATTCAGCACATCTTGCGAGACCTCCCCACCGAGAATGTCATGTTCGAAGCGGCAGACCCAAAGGTGTTTAATTGGTATGTGCGGGAGTTCGGGTCCGATATCAATCTGTTTGTCGATCATTCGCAGATTGTCCAGCTGAGCTGTTTGAGAGAGGGCATCTGGGGTATGGCGGATACGTTTGGCAAGATTACGACGTTTCGGTGAGCTGATGATGGTAGTGGTACTTCTGGAGGACCTAGGTAGCAACTATGGTTCCGCGAATTGGACTGTATTTAATCCTGCCCTCCTATGTGCAACTTGCGGCATCTCCTTGGTCTGGATGTATCAAGTCATCGAGAGCGATAGACACCAAAGGAGCACCAAATCTTCGCCGAGCGTCCCGGAGCTGCCGGAGCCCCCGGCTGTGTTGGCGGGGCCCAATAGGCGCGCCACCGGTGGTGCGAATAAGTGTCACGTGTTGCACCACCAGTGGTGCCATTAAGATAATTATGTAAGCCTTGCTCAGCGTGTAAGCCGACCATGCTGCGAAGCAAAGCAGATACCGCGCAATTTGAAAAGACAAGATGAACCTAAAGAAACGTCAAGGATAGAGTTAAGCAGGGAGAGGGGAAACTTTGCTTACGATGTTTCAAGTTCATCACTTACTCATGGTATCAACTATAATACAGTCTTCAGCCTCGTCGTACAATGCCTGTTGCTCGATAATGTCCTGCTCAACGCTCTCCCAGATCTCTTTCATCCCTCTTCGTCTATTTCCCAGAGGGTTACTACCCATTTCCCTAGAGACACCCGCCTCGACCCGGTCATCCTCTGCCTTGCTCCAGTCTAAGTATGCCATCATCTCCTCCTTGGTCCATTCTCTCGACCTTGATGATGTTACACAGCGCTTCGACATCTGCTTGTAGTCCAGACACCACTCATAAGAGGTCTTACTATACCGTTGAGGCAGGCCCATAGCCTTTCGATATTGCTGATTAGTTTTCAAACCCCCTCGGGGCAGCTGGTTATACCATGCCTCCCGTGCTGCAGTATATCGTTGATAAATAGCATTGGGATGATCATAGCGCAACCCCGGCTCCGGCTCTGGCTCTGGCTCTGGCTCTGGCTCTGGCTCTGGCTCTGGCTCTGGCTCTGGCTCTGGCTCTGGCTCTGGCTCTGGCTCTGGTTCTGGTTCCGGGTCCGCATCCAAGGATAGTAATACTGCACTTGGTGAATGTGGCTGTAGGGAGCGCGGCTCTGGTGGCACTACAGGCTGCAACCTTGGGCCCTCTACTAGTTCCAGCGGTGGTATGACTGGATTTTGATTAGATGCTGGAATCGAAAGTGGAGTTGTCTCTAGCGGCGGATCTGAAACTGCAGATATATTCTCTTCAGAAGGCGCTGCGGTCGATGGTGGTAAAAGATATGCATATCGTAGCTCGCAGGCACGTGATGTCCTTGTGTGGCCATATTGATAGCGCCTTGTTCACTGGGGAGGTGCTCTAGTCGGTTTAATTGCCTGTGATGCTTGCTCAACCACCTCGAATGCAGATGGCTCACGGCGAGTGCTGGTCTTTGGAAGTGTCGACCTGGCCGCGACTTGGTCTAACCGTTGCCGAGGCTATACAAGTATTTGAGGCCTCCCTTCCCGCTGAAGATGCCCATGTGTGTGAAAATGATCCAGCTGAAGTGGTTTCTCTTCTTGTATGAGAGACTTAATTGTGTGAGAACAAGGGAGACCGAGCGATTCTGTAAATCTCCCTGTGCAAGCTGGAAGTATGTCGTCCTGTAGAAGGCGCTTCCTCTGTGCTTCAACCTTGCGCAATGCCTCATGAGAGACCCAGCCTCGTATAACGCTGTACAATCTGCCTGTGAGTTCGATGGGTGTGCGGATTCGCTGCTTTGCCTGATTTGCTTGAAGCTCAGCCAACTGGTTCAGAACTGCGCGCTTGATAGACCTCCAAGCCTCAAAGAGATCGAGTTGATTTGTGTTGAGATGGATTTTGACAAGCTGATGGATGCCTCCCCTCGTGATGTAACAACATTCCCGAAGTGAAGATACTGATCAACCCAAGCTTTTACAAGCTTCTCTTTATAGAGTTCAAGCCAAGTCTCGATGATATAACCGAATTCTCGAGCATGAGCTGGAACATAACGCTCTTTGAGCTGCTGAAGTCTCTCTTCAAATGTCTCCTCGGTTAAAGAGGCCATAATTTCATGCCACTTCCCATAGAACTCCTTCCATTCTTGCTGGCCTTGAGCGGTGTCGGTATCCTGTAAAAAGTTTGGATGGCAGTGACGCAGAACTGCTTTTTTGGCATGCCAAAGGCATAGAAGCGATACTGCAGTTGGAAAGCAGTGGGATACGGCATTCATACAGGCAAGGGTTAGATCTGTGAGGATAACAGACGGCAGCCTTGCGCCTCATGCTTCATACATCGAGTGCAGCCGATCCAATGCCCAGATATAGTCCGTTTCCTCTTCGCCGCTGAGAAAGGCAAAGGCAATACAGAATGATCGTTGGCAAGCGTCAACGCCGACAATATCCAAAAGAGGCATATTGTACCTGTTTGTCTTGTATGTACAGTTCAAGATAAGTAGATCCGGGTACGATTGAAGGTATGCCAATGACTCTGGGTGTGCAAATAACACAGCTGTGACACGGCCATCCTTATCAAATCGGATTCGATTCCAGAACCCTTCTTCCCCGAGCTCGTTGGCAAGGGCATGTATAGTGCTTTGACCTTTTTGCAGGTCTCGTTTGCCCCGTGCAATACAGTTGTATATATCTTGCTGGGTTGCGTTACATTGTGAGTTTTCACGGAGGTAAGACCTGATCTCTTTTGGCGCTACACCAGCGTTCGCAAGGTTGTTGACAATCAACCTGTCTGCGTGGGATAGCTGGCGATGAACTGGATGTGCAGATATATTGGTGCTTGGCTCATGGTTGTGTTGAAAAAATTCACTGCCTCGACGATGCGCAAGGCGCCATGTTGCCTTGTCTAATGACTCCTTTCCGAGAACTGAGAACTGGCATCCTATACGCCGGGTTGTAGTTGATCGCTGCCTGCTATTTGAAGCAGTTGGAGGCTCGCCTCCACGATCGCAGACAAAGGTGACGAGTCGTCGGCCATTATGCGTTTTCCTTGACTTTCCAGTGACGAACGCATAGCCCCTGACTGCTGCCCACAAGTTGAATGCAGTGTATAAGGCGTCTCGGGAGCTATGCTAGCCTTCGGGGGGCAGGCAGTCATCTGGAAACTGTTTCACAGGTAGCGTTGAGCACATGTTGAACATAGTGCTTATGGAATACGGGCTACAAAGAAGAAGAATGTTTTTAATTAAAGGGAAAGGGGCTGTTATTACTAGCTACATCACGTATATCCTCGTCCCAAGGCTGGCTTACACGCTGAGCAAGGCTTACCTAATTATCTTAATGGCACCACTGGTGGTGCAACACGTGACACTTAACTTATTTGCACCACCGGTGGCGTGCCTATTGGGCCCCCCGCTTTTGCTCGGGGCAAAATCAGGGCCGCTCAGCCTTCGCTTAGGCTTGGTCCAACTGGGCTTACTGTGCTCAGCCCGCGCTCACCCCAGAGCTCGCTAGCGCCGCTCTTGTTCAAGCACTCAAAGTTGTTGGTTCCGGCATTAGTTATTATATAGACCTTAGATTGAGTTTTAGTGACGTTTAATATAATTTATTATCTACAAAGGCTTCAAATCGTGTGCGGAAGACGGCGTATAGTTATTGCGAAATCGCGGGGTTGGTCCAGGGTGGTGTCAATTATCCTCGCTTTTGGCTACTCACTGTATATGTCACTCTCGGGAATCCTGCTTTTCCGATGCCTCCAAATCCGACTCCCATGCATGTGTGCCTTAGCCGGCCAGGTACGAATCGCCTTGACAAAATGCCAATGGCCTCTTGCCTTTCAAGTTCCTTCTACCCTGGGCTGAACTTTAGAAACTGACGTATTTCTCGTATACGCATGCTCGACTTTGGTCGCAAGTTTGTCTTCACAGATTGTCTCGAGGGCACCAGGGCTTCGCTATGGTCTACCCACTATAGCAACATCTCAAGGCGGGAGGAGCCGCCTTACTATGGGATGGCAAGAATAGGTGCAATTTCTTTTTGGAGCGAATAGGTGGATATGATTAGTGGTGTTTGAGCCGAGATAAGCTCTCGATGCTGACATCGGAACCTTTGTGGAGTTTGCACTTCGGTTTGGGACTCGGTGCCATTTTTACCGGGGAGAGCGTGTGATAGCTGAAACAAGAGACCCTATTATTTCCTTTTTCTATGCAGTAGCCCTGCAGGGCGGCTGACACGCAGCATCCTAGTTCAGCTACGCCGGACTGGGCAAATTAATCTGTTAATAATTGCATGGGGTGTCCTGCTCCCTCCAAGGAGCAAGTGACCTTAAATACCCCTAAATCTCTTATTGTGCAGGACCTACCCTTCCTTCACACCCTATGTGCTTCAGCCATGGCCGAAATGCATCCAATGCTCCAAGTTGAGCCCAACGCCGCCAAAACCTTGACGGATCCTCCCACGAAGACCGAGAAGACCCCCAGCACCCAGGTTGCAAGCCATGTATCTACCGGCACGACTCCTAAACCTCTTCCGCGGGTCTGGAGGCGAACCTTCGTTCTCCGATCATTACTCCTCATATTTGCCCCGATCCTCATCACATCGCTTTACATTATTATGTGGCGCCACTTCATGACATCCAATGATGGAGACCTGAAATACGGCACCTCTGGCCACCAATGGCTCTTCTACGCTTGGTTTATCATTGGTGTCTTTGGCTTGAGTTGGGCCCAGGACGGTCTTCTTGGTGTCGAGGTTGCCATGCTCCAGACATCGTTTTGGCGGGTTCGTGACGATAAAGCCCTCGCGATGCACATGGACAATCACTGGGCCGGGCCTGCCGGATGGTTTTACTGGATACGATACGTTCGACGCGAAGGACGTCTACATGGTCATGGACTCTTGGTCTTGCTGTCATGTCTCAGCTTTCTGATGTTCATTGGCCTGCCACTGTCGGGTCTCACACTCGGCCTTTCTGAAGGCTTCATCACGTCCTCGGCAACCCCTCTTGTGGTCGGCCGCACCAAACAGAACTTCCATGACCGAAGACCAGAGACCATGCTCGACATGCTGGTCAACAGCTGGAGGATTGGGTCCCTCCCAATAAGCCCGGGGTATGGTGTCTTGTACACCCCAACAAATGTTTCGCGGAGCGACTACGACACTCTCCTCAAGTTTCCTAATACCCTCCCCTTGGATAAAGCCGTATCGGAAATATTCCTGGCTCCCCAAGCTACAACTCCCATAGCAGGAAAGCCATGGGGTCTCCGGGCCAGCTACAACTGCTCAGTAGTGAAAGACGCCTCGACCTTCACTATTTTAAACCAAAGGCCATCATCAATTTTGGATGTGAGCAGAAATGCTTCTCAGCGAGAACACACCAATACCGTTTGGACGACCGCTTGGACCACTCTTGAAACACCATCAGGGAACTCGTCGATCTCTGTCTTCATCTCCGATCCATCTACCGGCCCCGGTAGCAATCTCTGGAGTTACGTTGAAATAGGCAAGAGCGAAGTCCAACCCGGAGAATACACGGTCGACGACCCCCCCCCTGCCAATCAATCGGATATATATTACAACAACTATGAGGGTGTTGTGGAATATTTGCTCTGGCAAATTCGCAAAAGGAACGCTTATAACGAGACCCAATACAGGCCTAGCTACAAGTTCAACGAAACACTCGAGCCTACAATCAAGGAAATGCCGAGTCCAGTCCTTCAGCTTGACAACGGAACTTGGATCCACAATGAGACCTTCTTCCAAGTCAAGAAGAGAAATGGTACCGATGGTCTTGTAAATGGAACCGCAGACATTTCCGACTATCTTGGCTTTCCCCGTCGTTATCTTTCGAATGGGGACTATTCCGCTGCGGCTTTGGATAGTGGGCAGGTCCAGTCAGTCCCGGAACCCATTGGAGTCAGATGCGAATATGTTTCAGCGGCTGGGACGGCCAGACTGGAGCCTAAGACGTCTTCGTTCAGTTCATTCACTCCCGAACCCCCGCTCTTTGACGTTAATGCCCAATACCGAAACAGTCCTCTCGGATCCTCTGTCGCAGAAGTCCTGACTGCTCGATTTTTCGACCTCTTTGCTTCCACGGGTTCTCCGGCCCCCGTGGTGATTTCTAACTTTCCGGCCTACGAGACCTTTATCCAACCACAAGTATTGTTGAAATCCGTGCTGTTGCTCTTCGGTCTTGACGCCTTGCACATCATGTACGACGGCGGTGCAAACGGATTTGAGGGGGCCTGGCTAAACGAGAATTTGACGTCGTCGAGTAAGGGATGGATAATTACGCCAGGAGACGTTCCTCCTTTTATTCCACTTATCTTCTTCGTTCCTTGGACGGTTACCTGCCTCGTGCTAGCAGCACGCTATGGATTCGTCCCAAGGTTGAGTAACAAGCTAGACAATGGCAGCCTGGCACAATTAAAGGAAGAGCTTGAGAATAGGCTTGATATGGCTGGGAAAATTTGATGGAGAGGGATTGCAATATATTCTCGTTCTAATACCATGTTGAACTGGGGGGAGGATTTTGATGGATATGATGGTCCCTTCCCATCCAGGATCTGCCATCGAGGCTTCTGGTTTAATATACTTAAAGCAGACCTGTGGGCATGGCAGGAGTCTGGGCAAGGCAGTGCCTGATCAAATGCGCCGCAGCTATGAATAGAGCAGGTATGGCACGTGGCTAATGTTATCGAAATTCGCAGCGGGGCTGCATTCCCTTCCTCTTACTCTCTTCCTTTGCTGAAAGTCGTGCCCTTCGTGACGATCAGGTTCTCTCGGACACACCGCGAATATGACATGGGAAGGTAGGCGTTGGAAGCAACCCTGAAACCGCATTCATTTCTCAAGCCTCCATCCTGGCAAAAAGTGAAGATGGCTGCCTCTGCTCCTTCGGCTCCCTCCTTTATGCCCCTGGTGCACGGTGTTAAGTCGTTTGGACTTGATTTCATGCTTTACGGAGCGGCAATAAAGCAGCACCTGCTTGAGCTGACCTTTTGTGGCACTGGCATCCTCCTGTACAGGTATGTGGGACAGTTTATCGCGTTGGCATATTCCTTGGAGAGCAGTAATGCTGACAATGGTGCGGCAGTTCCGAACGTCTGAGCGTTTAGCACTAGGCAAGATCAATATTTAGGAAGCTTGCGCCCATTCTCTTATATCCCGATTACATGTGTGATGTGCATGCACCTGGTTCCTCTGCTTTATGGATGCGAGACTGCTCACGTTGAAAGTATGTCAAATGCAGGCCGTTGGCATGTGATAGGGTTTATACCCCACGAAAGACGATAGCCACGCCTTTGGTAATGCTCAAGCTCAGCTGAGTAAGGCCTACGAGCTTGCGAGCATACATCTGGAGGGCCAGAGATTACCAAGAAGTCAAGTGAGTTGAAGATTCTATCGTAATGCGTGCACGGAGTCAGCCCATCGACTATATGTTATGTATTAATGTCAACCCAAAATGTGCAAGGACTGCAGGTTGAGATTCACCGTATAGCGTCGATCTATGAATAAGAGCTGGATGCAGACCTGACAAATATCCATTGCATTGCTAATATTTCCATTCATCTCAAAAGGTGGCGTGATCTGTTCAATTCGACTGCCTTACGCCTTCAGACCTTGTTGAAGAGCATGTGTCTCTTTCACACTGGAATCGCTGGTCTGAGAGTCGATCTGTTCTGACCTCGTTGTCCTTCTCGCCAGACCATTCAATTCGTAGCTCAAGACAACCCGGGTAAGAAGAGCTGAGAATACAAAGGTGTAGATAACAGGCAGAGAGTCGGCCAAAGGTATAAGAACAATACTACCAATAAGAACGGTACCGAGGATGATGTGAAGTCCACCGACCAGTCGGACAGCGGTACGCAGAAGGTTCTGCAGATATTTCCGATCCTGTCGACGCTCAATCCTAAGGTCCCGACCTTGACCACAAGGAGTCAGCTCATCAAGGATGAACTCAACCAAACGGTTTCTCCGATTAGGTGTAGTCCGGCGGAAGGTTAAGGCAGAGACGCCGAAACTGAGCAGGTAAATTGGCAAGTTCAAAAACGCCCATCCGAACAGTGTGGCCGTCTCCGGTAAGCCAGGGAGGTAGACAACCAACGGGGCTAGTGATACGGCGTGATATGTGAACCGGTAGACTTGGTAGAAAAGGTTTCCCATTGCCCCCATGGCGATCACATACTCGACAAGAGACACAAGAACCCGGGCAATAAAATTTCTCCCGTCCAGAGCCCTTATCGGTATTAGTGGTGCACCGTCGTTGCTCGCTTTCTCCAGGATTCCCTCAAAATCAAACTCGGTAGGGTTTGGAGACATCAACCCAAAGCCCAGGAACGTGGCAAGGACCGGCCTTCGCGTGCTCAATAGGCTAATCTCGGGCATGCTGGGTCCGAATTGAACGAGGCCCGCAGGTAGAAGCGCCAGCAGGATAGCCGTCACGGCCATATTTGCCTTGTTCATCTCTCCATAGGCGTTTAAGATGCAGTCCATCAATTCGCCTGAGTACAGGTGCGATCCGCCCGTTTCATGGAGGCTCTCATTGAAATAATCCGCAAACTGCTTGGGGCATTCTTCATGAAACCGCGACTTAGAGTATTGCTCTACAGTCGGAAAGAAATGCTTGAACTGAGAACGAGAACGGTCGAGACCTGCGGCGGCTATGCATTTGCATAGGTCGTGAGCTGCCAGGAGGTAAAGTATCTTCGAGCGACGCATTTCGAATGGTTGGGTTGATAGTGGTTAGGTATTTGCAAACTGCGAAAGTATTGGCCCAAGAACGAGAGAGAGAAAGGTTGCGTGCAAATGAGAAGTCAAGGGGGGACGCTTTGAAGAAATATGTCAGCCCTGTTCCAAAATAAATAAAAAGCAAATAAAATAACCCCTGGTGTAAATAACAGCTGAACAAGGGTATTTTCAGCCTCTCCTCCCAGTCTCCTAGCCCCCGGTTAAGCGCCAGAGAGTAAGCACACATTTCACCTCCAATTTCATCTTCAAAAAGGCCTTTGGTCGCTTCCAAGTTACATCTCTTGTGGAGAAGCCGGGTTTGAAAAACAAGGGACAACTTAGGGCAGGACACGGACCAAGAAAATAGTGCTTATCCGGAATAAGCGGCCACGGCACCCCTGAGGCGCAGCAGTTGTCTGAGAAACTCGAACGACCAAGGATGGCAGTGCCTACCCTCACCCGATCGGGTGAATTTAGTTCCCACTCGATCGGGTGAGAAGTATGTGAGCAACAGCTCACTGCCTCACCGTCACCTTAGGCTAACCCACCCTCACCTCAGTCTGGCTCACCATCAGCTCAGGCTAAAGCAGCATCGCTCACTTCCGAGGACGGAAGGGGCAAGTTATGATGTCCGTTTTAGGGTGGCATTTACGCTGTATTAGCTGGGCAACCAATATGAGGAGTTCCTGAGGGAGTGAAAGAAAAAGGGATTTCGAGCCAGCAACAACCCTCGCAGACTCTGCGTCAGGTTCTTGATTCGACTCATAGAAGACTGCGTCTTTCCGTAAGTTGTAGGGATCTGAAGAGTCCGTATTCGCCATTTCCATAAGCTTTTGGACAATATATTGCGTCTTTTAGAGACTGTTTTCCATAGTTTGTTTGTGGTACGCCGGGTCAGAGATGGCAATCCTGGTGAGCCGAGCAGAAGGTGCTGTGACCCAGCGAGGAGCAGGACTGACAGACCCGTGACGTTGCGTGTGAATAGTAGTTTGACCTGAATTACTTTAAGCAAAGTTGCCGGTAACCACCTTCGTGTCCCATGAATGGAGGAAAGGTGTGCTTAGAAGGGAAGAATTTAATAGGACGACTACCGCTACAAGGGTAGCTGAAAGGGACAACAGATTCGTCTCTCCGTGTGATCACAGCAAAAGGCTGGCACCTGCTGCTGCAGAGCCGCATAATTAGCGAGAAAGTGGGGTGAAAGCCTACTCGATCGCTTGGGCATTACAGGTGCCCAAACCTTATGAGCCATGGCTATTTCTTATCATCGTTCCGTCTCCAAGAGTTCACTCTCCATTATGCAAATTAATCGTGGACCCTGATCCGCGCTCTGCGACTGGTGGCAATTGAGCCATACTCTAGGTACTGTTGACCAGCTCTTCTGCATGCTCGAGTCGAGACAAGCGACATGCGTGGAACCTATGCGACCGAACCGACCTCAGCCCTTTGAACCTAACGCCTTACTCTGCGTCTGTATCATTGCGCATCAACATGTCCGATCCCGATAACTACACTATCGGTTGGATCTGCGCCATAAAGACGGAGTATGTTGCCGCACAGGTATTTCTCAACGACAAGCACGACCCTCCGAGCTCTGTGTCATCAGGGGATACGAACGACTATACATTGGGTAGGCTTGGGCAGCATAACATCGTCATCGCAGCATTATGTGTTAGCGAGCCGTCGAATTTGGTATGGCGCGACGAACGGACGAAGGACCAAGATAATCCAGCAATTCACTATGGTCTGATTGCTTCAGCAAATCAGCTGATGAAAGACGCTTTGGTCCGGGATAGGCTTGCAACGGAGAAGGATGTTCTGTGCTTTGAAATGGAAGCGGCCGGGCTGATGAATCACTTTCCGTGTCTTGTCATTCGCGGTATATGCGACTACTTGGACTCGCATAAGAATAAGGAGTGGCAAGAATATGCAGCAATGATGGCCGCTGCATACGCGAAAGACCTTTTGTCTCGGATCCCCCCTAATAGGATTGAGAATGAGAAGAGAATCAGTGATATTCGCTCAGGTTAGTTCAAGGCAGCATAGGAACAGGCTTCTAATAAACGCTGATTCTGTACAGGTATGGCAGAAGTCCAAAGGGATACTGCGGATCGCGTTCGAATTGTGGAACGAAATATCCATTTTGCTACGCTGCGCCCTGTAGAAGGTGCCGCGTATGACTCCCATGACAATGAGCATAACGCGACGTGCATCAAAGACACACGCCGCGAGCTGCTGGAGGAGATCAACCATTGGGCCGACGACCCAACGACTCGCGACCATATATACTGGCTTCAAGGAAAGGCCGGTACCGGCAAGTCAACAATCGCTCGTACCGTCGCCCATGACTTTGCTACCCGGGATCGTCTCGCGGCCAGCTTCTTCTTTAGAGGGACGAGTCCGACCGCAGCACTGCCGGGCGCTTCTTTACGACTATTGCTGCCCAACTCGTCCAAAGGCTGCCTGCGGTGGCTGTGCATGCGCGAAACGCCATTGAAGCCGACCCTCACATCGCCGCAAAGGCGCTCGGAGAGCAGTTCAGGAAGCTCATCCTGCAACCCAGTGCGAGCCGTCCCGCATGGCGTTTCCAGGACTTTGACGGTTGTGATTGATGCCCTCGATGAATGCAAGGGAGAACAAGACGTCACGACTATTATCAAGTTACTGCTGCAGAACGATGGTCCAAAGACAGCCCCCTTAAAGTTCTTCGTCACCAGCAGGTTTGAGCCCCCTATTCGCCTGGGATTCCAGGAGGGTCAAGGCAAATTCATAGAGTTCCCCCTTCACGGGATCCCGCAGCCTATAATCGAGCGGGATATTGAAACGTTTCTGAGGTATCGGTTAGAGCAAACTCAGCGCCGGTTTAGTCTCGCCTCCAGTTGGCCGGACCCAGTCAAGTTCCAACGACCTCGGGCTGACGGACACTTTTGACACTTGAGTACAGCTGCAGCCTACCTTTAGGTAATTGCAGCACCTTCCTGCTACCCAACGTATAGGCCACCCCCTCTGCTACGTAGTCCTGGGCCGAGGATCACACGCAGGTTCGACAAGACCACAAAGGCGAGATGGAACCACGTCCCGGTAGCGTTCTAGGCCCTCTTGGCGCACAACCTAATGTACGGGGCGCCATCGAGCCTGCTCTAATCTGCCGACCCTCCTCTCCAGTCGTCAAGTGGCCCACCCAAATGCAAGTCGGAGTGCCTGGGAGCCAACGTCTGAGATACCTCAGTACTGTTGTGTCCTGTGATATCTTGCATTGCGGTGTGCTGCTGTGTACCTACTATTGCGCCACCGCCGTCGAGGGTTTTCGGGGGTGCCTCCTGGTTTTCCATTCTTATCATCTCGCCCAAGAGACAAACATTGGGCTTCCAACCGCAATTCAAGCGATAGCTGGCCCGCTGGCTTTCCGTCCTATCCTGTCCTGTCGTGTTCCTCTCGAGTCAGGTGCACATTATCAAGTCATCGGCCTTCTGGCATGGTCCGTGGAATCCGGAACTCTTCGGTTGTAGAGGAAGTGCTTGAGTCCAAACCTGTCGGTGCGCGTCCGCACCAGGATGGCGCTATGTCTCTTGCTCAACCCCTCGCGTAGTTGCAAGGTCCTCTTTGTTGGACGCGGTGTGTATTGGACAGTGGTTCTACCCCCTTGTTTCTGCCTTTCATACCGTCTCCCATACCTTGTTTGCCTCCTTGTGTGCCCATCTTGCGAGTGTGGCCTGGGGACAAGAGCTGTGGCGGCTGTTCTGCCATCGGGCCTACATTGCTATCCTCGCGCCATCCCGTAGCATCATTCGCTGCTTTGTCCGCTGCTCTGTTGTTCGACCACTCTGCGTATCCCAATGCACATCCAGGGATCAACATTTCGCAATCTGGCATTTCTCACTTTTGATACTGATCTTCGATCGAATTGAGTCCTGGATTGCAAGCGTTGAGGATCCAGACTGGTACGAAGAAGGTCCCATTACGTGCGATTGCACCCCTTGCTTTAGCTCCTACCACGCCTCCTTAAATCTTCGCGATCAAAACGATCAGTCCCAGCCCTCAATCCAACCACAGACTCAGAAACGAGGCTTTTCAGTTGAGAGCGACGACAGCGACGGCATTCGAAAGCGTGTCCGTCTGGGCACAAATATCTCAACCATCATCCCCGGCCCAGTAACACCGTCCATCTCGGGGGCAAGCAAGAGGTCAGCAGACGAGAGAACGGATGAGCTTGCTGAGGAAAGACCAAGCCATCCGCGGAAGCGTCGCCGTCCGCGATCCGACTCGAACCAACTCATGAACAGAGCAGTGCATCTCAGCAACATGAACCCTCCGGTTATCCCTGTTGGGCTGCAGACGCCGTCGCATGATGACATTGTGGGCCTTCACCTCAAACTCTCTGAGTTCGTCGAGTGCAGGACCTCAATCATGCCCGGCTGCCTTCGCCCAGAAATCGAAAGACTTCTGAGGAGCCAGAAGAACGCCTTAGCGCCGTCCCTTTGCTATTACTCCTGCACAGATATAAAAGAGGCCCAACAAGAGCTGCAGGCCATATGCGAGATCGTGGACATGAATGAGGACTCGAAGACACGAAAACGCCACGGGAATGGCTGGAATAACTTTGTGCACACTCCGCTTCTCAATCTTGCGGCGCCTTTGGCAAACCCGACTATGTCGCAAACGCTAAGCGCCATTCTCAGGGGCGACGATCCGGCCATTATCAACAGAACACCTCCACCTATTCAGTTCGATGCGAGCCCACGATGTCAGCTACGATTATGTTCGACTGGATCCCCCGCCTCCAGGGCTCCTCATCAGCGGAACCAACCCTCGCTTGCTCCGTCACGAGCGGGCGGTCACTGCTAAGCAGTAACTCCTCAGTCGTCTCAGACCGAAGCATCCCTGAGCAGTACCAGCATACACGTGTCGAGAGTAATAAGGTCGACTACGTGTTTGCGTTGGACCTTGCTGCAGACGACCCTTTGCAGACAGTCACCGAGGAGCTTCTCCTTCGCGAGATGAACATCCATATTGTCCAGGACGTGGCTAAGGGCTTGCCTCCTCACCTGAACCAGACTGCCTACAAGGCTGTGAGGAATAGCCTGATCGCGGTATCCATTGAGGCAAAGCAGGACACGGTCTCAGGACATCCTTTGGCGCGGCTCGGAATCTGGGTGGCAGCCTGGCACATCCGAATGAAAAAACTTCGATTTGACCGCGGCTTACAAGTTCCCAGCATCCCGATCACTGTTGCCTCAATAACAGAGCCCTCTTCCGTTGCACCACTTCATCCAGCACGCCTGGTCTCATTGCCGTTGATCCTGACCGATGGCGCGACGTGGCAGATATACTATGCTTGTGACTGCGGTGACCACATCGAGATATCGGGGCCGTTCCAGCTTGGGAGCACTCTGACCCTCGCCAGCACGTACCAGCTCCTAGCGTGCCTCCGAGCTATTAAGGAATGGGTTAAGGTGACGTTCTATAAGGAGATGAGACGCTGGTTCCATTGCAATGAGGAATAAAGAGCATTTATCTTGATGCTTGTAATGAGCAAACGGAACTTTATGTAGCATTATTTGATATACTTGTCTGATCCAGGCGCAATCATGTAACCAGTCACGAACAGCACCTGATCGGAAATTGTTGCCCTGGTGGTCATTGGCTCATAGATGGACTTCCTCGGTAAGCGGCCCTCTGTTCTTTTCCAACCTTGGCAAGCCAACTTGGGAGCTTCGTGAGTGATGCTGAGATACCTCGGACTCCCGAATCGCCGGGCATCGTTCGCTGATATTGCTTAAATGCAGGTCAAAGCGATCGCCCGATGACTTTCCCCGCACCCAAAGAGCACCCCACAAGATGCACCGCGGTTCACGTGATGACGTGATCCGCGGAATGGTGGGGCTGGATCGGAATGGTGTGGAGAGGGCAGGATCTCGCAATCAAACAGGCTCCGACAGAATCGGGATCATAGGTGGTTCCTCTCAGATCAAGAGCTAAGAGGGCAGGTGTTTGGTGTTCCCGAGGAAGATCTGTGAGCTTAGACCTAGTATTACGAGCACTGTTACCCCGGTCTCAAAGCCAAGTATCACCCATGCGCGTTCCCGAAGAAGTCCATTCCTGATTCGCGAATCGCCAGATAACTTTCGAGTGCGTCGCTCCTGGGACGTGCTGACTGTTTCACCGTCGCCATCGAGACATCCGTTGCTCTGACCGCTGTGCCCTGGCCCTAAGGTATCATGTTAGTCGCTCTAGGGACGTTTTGGGTGTTCACAATCTATATCGAGCTCCCAATCGAAATGCAGTTGGACTGTCGCAAGCCCGTTCCCCAGCATGAGATGCTTCAGCAAAGCCCTCAAAGTCCACTCTGGAACGTTGCGGTACCGCCAATGAGGCCAGTCTGAGGTCCTGACGGTGGTGTAATTGGGTCGGGTGTACTGACTGGTTCCGCTAAGTAACTACCCCACCTACGCGCCTGACCCGATGTGAGGAGCTTGGGGTGCGGGGTTACCGCTCCCACGACGATGGCTTCGCAACCCCACTCTCCCAGACACGCTCCCTTTCCCTTGCGCCATCAAATGCAACCCAGCCCGCTAAGAACATGGTCGAGGCCCATATTCACGGCCTATAGTATAACACATTAATATTCACTGGTAAAAAGGCTGGGAGAAACTAACATTTGTAGCAGTAAAGCTTGATAACGTTATCATGATCATAAAGTGCTCTTCGTGACTGAAAAGCAATATCCGAGTCTTGCGTATGCGCGACCTGGTGTTTTCCTCTATTCAGGACTTCCGGTGACGGCATTAATTCAGGACCACCTCTATAGGATATAAAATCTGTTTTTAGTTAGTTCCAATGCTAAGAATGATAGCCATTCACTATGGGTGGGTTACATCGTGACATCAACAGGAAGGTTTACGCACCAGTAGACAGGGACGGCACCCAATACTCCAAAAAAGCCTTCGCACATGCTGCCGCTGTTGCAGAAGCATACCTCTGCCACTTCTTCGTCTTGTGGCTGTCTGCATAGTCGCTAGCGCCTTTGATCACAACGCACGGGAAGGTATCCCACATTCCTGCGCTCTCCATCTCAAAACCAACAACGCCATCGCGGCGCGCAATTTCGTCCCGATCTTGTCCAGACCTCATTACCGTATCTCCAGACGCAATCAACCCGAAGTGAATCGCTGGTTGCGGCACGCCTTGGTCGAAGCGACGCCGCAGGATAAGGTCTCCGTCGCACCTACACTCTTCACAGGTCTGTCCGTCTATTTTGTGACGATATTTCGACTCGAACAGTCTGTCTTGTGCGATACCTGGATACTCTGCCTCTAATTCCGTCTCCTTCTGCAGCCCTGTTAGATGTCCAACAAGCTTGCTTTGTAGCTTCTTTCGGTCCTGCAAACTACCTAGCTTCTCCAATAACGCACGGATTTCCATGTTAGGTCTGCCTAACGAGTCTTGAAGCGTGTCCCTGCCCTCAAATTGCTCTGGAAGCTGCCGTCGTAAGTCGTACTGGATTACACCCGTACTTAAGACAATATCGCCAAGAACGATCTCGGTCTTTCCATCAGGCATAATAGGCACAACACCACACACTCCAACAATAAGAGCCAGCTTCACATTGGAGAAACTTCTTCGGCAGTTCGAGGCCACCGCCGCGGCAGTAGCCTTCCCCATGTTAGGCAAATGGGCAAGCACAACATTGTGACGGCCGACAAGTCCGGTAGAGTAGGCATTAGGATCCCCTGGCGCCTTGTCGTAAGGTCGTCCATCGTCTTCCCAATCGTGGTCGAAGAGCTCTCGAACGGCCTCTGCTTCGATTCGAAGAGCACAGAGGATGGCAATTTCGAAGTTGCCGCGAGATGCTGGCCGCGCTCGGTTCATAATGTTTCCTAGCAACTAGAGTGGTTTAAATCGCAGTCCAAAACTGATAAGTTATGTCAATTGGGGGCCGAGAGAAGCCTAGCAGAGACTAGGCAGGAGCGGGGTTGATGATTCCAAGCCTCATGAGGCGTTGTGCCACACTCCGCTGCGGCCGGGCTCTTTCAAGATATTAAACACGACCCTAACCCTGGAATGCGGCTGGCCATCCGTTTTCCTTCCCACGCACGCGACTACCCTACTCTCGCTCTAGACTGTTCGCGCCATTCACTTCACGACTCAGCATCTTGACTTTGCTTGTTACCGCCACAAGTTCCGACTGCCGAGCAAGATGGAAAGACGACTTCGGCCGTTAGCTTCTGCTCCTTCGATTGACAGACGGCTCGAGGGCCAAGAGGATTCGCTTCTCAAGTCGCAAGTGTTGTTGCAGAAACGCCCTCGTATCGGGGTCACTGCGGCCTGTGAACATTGTAGACAGAAGAAGTCGAGGGTCAGTTAGCAGGCTTTGCTCGTCGTCACGAGCTTTGCTACCTTCCAGATCAACACCAAGTGAACTCTCTGACCTCCCCTCAGTGCGACGGGCAAAGACCCTTGTGTGGACGGTGCCGATTCGAGGAGGTTGAGTGCTCGTACAGCACGGCACAAGGAGAGACGCATCAGACAGCGCGCAAACGGAGATACGAAGAAGTAATGGAGGAGAATCGGGCGCTCCGAGAGTTGTTCACTCTGATCCACGAACGGCCGAGGATGGAAGCAAACCAGATATGTGAATGCATACGGGCAAGCAAGGATCCTCTGAAGGTGCTACAGCTCGTCAAGCAGGCTGATCCGCTGCTGACGATATAGCACGTAGCACGTCGCCACCGGGTCTGCCTGGGAATTGAGAAGGGCTAGAACCAATAATGGCAGCACGATCGTGGCACCTATGATGAAAGGCTCCGAGCAGTCGAAAGCCACTTGGACCTGGACAATCCCGACCCAATGATCGAACCTACCACCGATGATCTTAGCCACAGAGCACCCTTGCCGATGGCCACTACACTGGCCGCTGCTCACAACTCATCAAGATCACGGTCGAGATCGCTTCTCCTGAAACCAGAATCCAAAGCTCTCTATCACTCCCCGAGTCACATGTCGAGGAACGTGCTTTCCGCCTCGCGATCGAGGATCTCATCTGGGGTGACGCAAAGGCTGATAACATCTTGATCGATAACGCTCTACCGCATGGTCCCGGCTGCATCTGGAAATGCGCGATGATGCGTCGTTTACGCACTCTGGCATTGTCAACATCACAACAAACAGCAAAGACATTTACCCAAGAGAAGTTGCAAAAGTGCCTCAATGCAATCATTCAGAGGAAATAAAGGTACGTGGGCAATTTATGCCTGAGACCAGAGCTGGTCGCATTCGAAGCTCGCAGGAATGGCCTTCACGAGGCTGGATGAGATGTAATGGCCATTAACCTTCAAGACTGCCGCCCATTCGGAGCCATCAATGCTGTATTAGAAGCCAGCCTCACGTGCGAGGAGATGGCCACCAGCATCGCTTTACAAGCTGGAGTTCACTGAAATAACGAGCAAAGTACGGAATACCACTCTTCCCAGCTTCGCTGAGCCGCCACTCTTCGTGATCGTTGTCCTTGCCAGAGATGCTTGACACAGTAGGCAACAGACCGTTGTTTCCAAGCCAATAACTATTGGTATGAGGCCATTATTCCCCGCAGTCTTTCCCGAACGGACGGGAGTATTTGCTGGCACAGCCAGAGGCTGGAGTGACGAGAAGCAGAGATCGAGACAGTAATGCAATGCTTGAAGAGCTACACTTTATCACAGGCATCTTTCCAGGACGAGACTTGGGGCATGTTTACTGTGGGTTGGAAATGTGGCTGAAAGTACATACGCCCATCCCTTTGTCCAAAGTCGAAGCGAAGGCACCTCATCGCATTACATGATCACACAACAAAAAGTCCGCAACAGAATAGCCTCGAGCAGCAGAATGAATTGTCATGAGCCAAAATAATCGTTGGAATTTTTTTTCCTCTTTAGATTCTGCATCAGGTTAGCCCCTGGATTGCGTGACTTATGAGGATGTCTGTTACAAACGTAACTAACGCAGGCCTACAGGATGGGCCGCTCAGCGTACGACACCACGGACAAGCTACATGTATGGGGACCCGGAGCAAGGAAAGGATCACGTGACAAGTCACGTGACATGAGGGATCACTCCGCCAAGCAAGGTGATCCCAAGGGGATCACCAAGGATCGCGAGGTGATCCAGGGCGATCCAAACAACACCACAGTAGTATATAAGAAATAGCTAGAGACCAGAGTCCAACACGGAGGACTAGTTCCTCAGTGTTCAATCTAAGCATTCTACCACAATTGAATGGGAGCAATACCTCCTGACGATTACCTGTGATCAATACTGCTCGACTACCAGTACATCCATTGTAGCTCAGGTCAAGACCTAGCTTACCCTGGACAGACAACTTACGACAAATCTTACCAAGTAAGGTCGATCGTTACAATGTCACGATAGAGAGTCTAGGGTGGCAATATTTGCAAAAACTCAGAGCCAGAGGGAGGAAATCTCAGGTAGTCCCGCACAGTGCGCAAGGTGGATGATAATGATCGACAGTGTCACCGCCAAGCTTCATAGTGGAGCTGACTCTATTCGCTGGTCACAGGTCTCGGCGCGACAGCAACGAGATTTTGACACTGGCGTCTTGACAATGCGCCTAGTAAGTGGATTGGGAGCGCAAGCGAAGAAAAGCTGAGGAAAAAGACCCGTGCGACTGGCATGCAGTGCTGTTTCTCGGCAAGCGATGTCGTGACAGCAGGAGAACGGGACAGCGCTCGACAGACAATACGCAGGTTACCGGATCGCTCCGATAGATGTCCCAGGATTTGAGAAGGGTCGCAGGAATGGTGCGATGCTGCGACGCGACCTGTGACAAGATGGCCAACCACCTGCGACCGCCTCAAAAGAAGTCGCAAGGGTCAATGCTTCAGTCAATTAAAAGGAAAAGGGTGATCAAGTTTCGTTTGTATAGTTCTCAGGTCGCATTAGAAACGGAGGAGCGATCAGGGGGATGAGCGGTTGGTAATTTGGCTGGGTTAATGTCGCGCGTGATGAGAATCAATCAAAGTCTGGGGAGCAGGTTTAATGAGAAAGCCGACTGGAGGGAAGCCGGATCATCGATAGTAGACGCCTCTTCTCTTCCCCGCCATTTGACACGAGCCACGTCCTTGTTCTGGCAGGAGAGAAGAGGCCCTTGTCGAGGTCCACGAGCTTTAATGAGCTATTGCGCCTAGTGCTGGACGATAGGCCAAGAGGGGTTGGATGGGGGCCGGGGCCATAGCGGTAAATGAGTGTGAGGTGAGTTGAGGTGTCTTCACCTGTCGCGTGTGTCTCTGCTGGTTGGTTCCATTGACCGGGCAGTTCAGGTCAGAGGAGGGAAACAGGATGAAGCGAAAGTGGGAGAGCAGCCGGTGGGTCCCTGAACTAGTGCCTGCCGCGTCGAGGAAGAACGGATGGCAGGGTTTGTTAGTTAGTGTGTTGGGCATAATCTCGGTAGAGGGAGTGCAGAATCCTCACACACTGTGCAGCTGCCGAGACAACACCGTCCCTTGCACTGTGTCGCTGCGACGCTGTACCTGTATCCACCCGCTTCGCCCCACCTGTTGTTCAGGTACCCGCCCATCCCGTTTCCCTGTTGGGCCAACCGACCCGTGTGTGTCCCTCGCATGACTCAAACAGCGGCTCGGCTGGGCAAAACAAGGCACAATTTGCTGTGATTCTCGCCTCCCGCCGCTGGGTGAAGGCACACTGCGCTAGCCTGGGCTCACGGCAAGCCGCATACAGAGGGAATTCCCTTCAACACATCTCCCGTTTCACATCCTCCCTCACCATCCTCCCATCCCCAAACTCCCTCAACCCACAGACGTCGTTGGCAAAATCTCGCACTTTCACCTACCTCTCACGACCCCGGCACCAGCTGCTGTACATTCACAAACTCTCTCATTGTAGGATATCGACCGTCCGACAACACACACTCTTTCAGCAACCCCAAGCACATGGGTATGCGACCACCACTCAACAGCCGGAGCATCCATCTTTCTGTCATGAATGTACTGCTTGTTATGCTCTTGGCGACCAACGATGTCGACAACCACATTCTTGCGCCTCCTGTCAGAGACTAAAGCGGCCACCTCTTTAAGACTCTTGGCCGTCTCTGGAGGTGTCGACAAATAGAACGTCTTGCCTGCCCACTCCTCTGTAGGCGCGGCCGGGATTAAAGCGTTGCCGAGCCCCAAGTCCTCGATAGCCGTCCAGGATATCTTGCCGTCCCCAGCGAGTCGCACCGTACCTCTCTCATCGCCAGTGGGGTTGTAGTACCCTAGATACAATGGCCACGACTCATTGTCCCCCCCGAACAACTGTGACTTGCACATCGGTGAGTGACGAGAGATACGCTTCCGTGCGAATATGCGCGCGCATCACGCCGGACTTGCTTGGGTTCTGTAAAGCGAGAGAAGAGTAGACAATGTGCCTCACACCCGCCTTACGGGCGGCGTTAATGGTGACATAGTGATGTTTCTCACGACCGGATCCCTCTTGGCGCATCGTTGAAGTCGAACTGGATTCGCGGGGTAGAGACCAGGAAGAACTTGTCGACACCTTGCAGGGCTTCCTCGAGGCTACGTTGGTCCTCAAACGTGCCATGGCGCACGGTGACGCCCTTTTCTGCAAGGGATTGCCATTTCTCGGAGCCTGGTTAAGACGAGGTGATGGCGACGATGGTGGTTGGAGCGACGAGGTTGTACTTGAGCAGAGCTGATAGGGTTGCCGCGCCAAGTTTGCCTGATGCGCCGACGATTGCTATTATTTCTGGCATTTTGGAAGATCTTGTTTCTTCTGTCTTGAAAACTCTCAACTGTAGTGCACTGAATGGACCTGAGTTGGACGGATCGACGGGGATCATACTGGAGTTGGAGGTGGAGTGTTGACGCAACCACTCACTCACATATCAGCGGATGTGACTTCATCCCCGAGGCTCTTTCTATGCTGCCAGCCAAGCACAGATCAGGAATACTATAAGCTGATATTCTACTTCGTAGCCAGACAAACTATCAATGAGCTCCTGTCGAAAACCCCTGATTCAAAGTTGTCCATTTCACTTCGAGTATGTCCGCATTTCGATTGTTAGTGACCCCATTCAAAACCCCACATGTCCCCTAACAACTCCGATCTCCAATTTCCAATTTCCAGCAGATACACGCTGCGTTAGGCTTCAGTCATCCTTGTCGGCCACGCCTTTCCACAACCACTGCACACTCTTCGCGAACGTCTACCTATGTCCGTCCCGTAGAAACTCGGGTTTGGGGGTTTCACTAAATCATGCACAGCCATACTCCTCCGGATGGCACCCCGAGCACCGGTAGCGATGAGTCCAGCTACGCCCAGAGTCTGGTTGCCGACTTGCGGAAAGACGACAACCACCTGCGGCAGATATTCGACTCTAAGGCTCTCCCACCCATGATGATCCTGCTCTTCGTCTTCAGCATTGAGACTTCTGTATTCTCTCACGCCATCATCTTCGGTCGCGCCGACGACCTCAGCCTTAGCAACACACACCTCTCCTGGCTCTACGCAGCACCGTACATCCTGCAGACCCCACTGCAGTTCCCCATCGCCTGGAGTTTCTCTGACGACTTCCCACTCGATGCGTTCGCGGCTCTTGTTCTGTGCATCTGTGACCTTCTGTGGCACTTCATGGCAGGAGCCGGCGCAACGGGGCTGCTGGTCGGTCGCTTGTTGCAGGGAGTCCTTGAAGCCTGTATTCTCCCTCAGCTGGTTTTGAAGACGCAGGTGTACTGGTGTCGAGAGGAGGTGCCGTTGAGGATGGGCTACTGGTATTCAATGGCTGGTCTCGCAACTATTGTAAGTAGATTCCCGGCCCTCATCGACCTTGTCTCCGCCATTGGATCCTCTTCGTGCCAAGTTCTGATGTCTTTTCCTAATACGTATCTTAGGTACTGAGCATTTCCACTCATTTTCTCACGTTCTTTCCGTTCAAAGGCTCATATCCTACGGTAGGTACTACTTTCTTCGCCATGTGATGTTAAGAAAGACCTAACTAGCTATAGCTTATCCTCAACTGCACTACTGCCATCTTTTATTTATATACACTCTGGGTCATATTCTTCCTGGGTACCTCATCCATCACCATCAAGTTCCTCACCGATCGCGACCAAAAGATTGCATACGGGGTCAAGCGTCTAATCTCTCGTCGTAATCGCGACTGGTCGGAAGGACATGTACAGCTTACCAAGAAGGATACCAAGACCTGGCTTTGGCTTGCTCTGACCTTCTCTGCATCGTAAGTCACTAGCAGCCTATTGGACAGCCCAAGGTTCTGTCTAACTTTCATTCCAACAGTTTACTTGTTAGCGGTATCAACCGTTTAACTCCATCGATCCTCGATTCCTTTGGCGCTGACTCGTCTCGTATCCTTCTCAACGTGCCATTTGGCGCCATGCAGATCGTGGCAATCGTGGGCGGCAGCGTCGCGGCGATGAAACGCAGCATTGGACATGTAATCATTGCCCTCTCCTTAGCGTCTGCCTTTGGATTCATTGCGTTGGCAAAGGACCGTGGTGCCTTGGGAAAGTCTGTCCTTGTTGGGTATTACCTCACAGCTGCCATGCACGGAGTTGGTATGTTCAAACTGCCTAATGACAAGTCCCCTAAACTAACATTGCACAGTCCCTCTGATATACTCTTGGTACGTCGTGAACACGGGTGGGGTCACCAAGCAGAAAGCCACCGCTGCCCTCATCTTCACCGGCCAATTGCTGGGCAACGTAACTGGCTCTATACTGTTCACGCCATCTTCAGGAGCCATCCTGGGATATCGTATCCTGTGGACTACCGCAGTCGCTTATTTATCCGTCATTGGGCTTGCCATTGTGATTCGCAAGCATCTCCATGACCTCAATACACATGTGCATCCGCATGAAGTGCACAGTATGAAAGAGGGGTTTGAGCTGGGCCCTGATGATCGCCTTGACTTTGCTATAGACCATGAACGTATGCAAAGCTCGGCAGGGGCTCACATGCTACAGGATCGTGGTGTTCCGTATCTGTTTAGGTCTTCGGTTTTTGAAGATCTGACTGATCTAGACGACAAGCGCTTTCGATTCATCCTATAGACTTGAAAAAAGAGGATTCATTAAACTCGCATCGATGCGGCAACCTGACTAGGTACAAAGCTTTTCGCCCTAATTCTTTCCAGAGATTAGGAGCAAGTAAAGGGCTTGCCTACAGCACCCATACCGTATGCGTCAGCGCCAAACAAAGCCAAAAATGCGTGTCTCCGTTCTCATCCCCGCCCTCTTTGTCGCTGTCGCGGCTGCTGCCACCATCCCTAGCGAACTCGATGCTCGTGTGGCCATCCCCGAGATGCTTGCAAAGGGATGCAAATGTGTAAGACCACTTCGTCGCATTGTCGCTCGCGTCTAATATCAACTCTGACTTTTTCCCCTTCTCTAGGTTTGCACTGAGAGCTCTTGCTCGGGGCCTCCATGCTGTGGAAATGGTAGCTGTAGTCCAGATGAGTGCGAGAACGACACGGGACGACGTATCTGAGCTCTGGTTCCGTTTTTCTTCTTCTTCTTCTTCTTCTTCTTCCTTTTTTGGTTTGCTATTGCAGTTTAATAATTTTAATTAGGTGGCTTGTTCATGATCATTGATCTATGCTAAAGGACGCATCACCATTTGAAGTCAACCTCACCTTGCCAAGGTCAAGGCCCGAATAATCACTGCCGCCTCATTCAGGCTCTGCACAAGCCTCCCAGCTGAGCCCGCTGGGCAATTCAGACTCATAAGCGTACTGTAGTGAAGCAATGGCGTCAGTGAATTGAATCAAGACAGTGAATCACGCGGAGAAAAGGGGGCCAAACTCACTGATCATCCCGGATCGTGTACCGTATTCTTAGCACGTTCGGATCCAGCGGCGTCGTCACGCTTTCCACCGTGTCATGATTCATATTTGTTACCGTGAAGTCCATGCCCCTCTTCAGCAGCGTATCGTCGAACACGGTTGCCTTAGGCACATCGACCGGCCATTGCTTCTCGATCGCCGTGAATAGACGGTAGAAGCCCTTTCCATCTTTGGCCTCGCGTAACCGACGGCTGACGTCGCGCGCTGCGTCCAGCATCAGAGCGCGCTTGCTCTGCACAGGGACTTCTTCCTCGCCATGGGTGGAGGTTGTCTCTGCCGCTGCCTCACAGAAGCGTCGCACTGGCTCCGATGCCATCTGGACCATGTCATGCCGCCCGTCGTGGAACTGGGCCAGCATCACAGGCTGCCAGTTGGGGATCACGCGCTGACCGTAGTACAGGTAAAGCGCCAACTGGCAGAGAATATCGTACCCGCCCTTGAGCGGCACCTTGTTCTCATTGAGGATGCGGGAGCCGAGTGTAGGAAGCTTGTACGAAACAAAGTCACGGGCCGCACTGTTCTCAAGCCACTGCTTCCGAAGCTTGGCGATATGAGCATGAAGGCTTGAGGGCAGAACCAGCGGGATCTCTTCCGGCTTTGGTGCCTTCGGCGGCTCTCTGGCAGACGGCTGGTAAGCTGCAATGGCGTCGTGCATACGCTGGTAAAGCGCTGCTGGTGTCGTGCCGTCAAGATAAGAGTGCTCGACAATCAGGCCGGAGCTGCCATTGGCCGAGATGACGAATTGAAGAGGCTTGTCGTTCCAGCGATTGAAACCGTCGCCCAGTTTGCACTGCACCGCTTGCTCTGTAAACGTCGTCGGGCTGTTGTCGTCAAGATTGATGGCAAACGCGGCCGCCTCAATCGTCTGCAAGTAGTGTGTGTTGGCCGGACTGACGGCGAGAAGCTCGTTCCGAACCTACAGAGCCGTGTTAGTGATACATCAGCATGGGAAGAAGATAAGACAGGAGCTCGTGGCCATTTTATCAGAAGGTCCTGGAAACTAACCTTTGCCCATGAGTCACGACTGTCACTTGTCAAGATTCCCGCCCAAGTCCCTTCATCCTGGACGTGCTCAAGAATAGCCGTCATGGCGGCTCTAATCGTATCGAAAGACACAAGCTCGTTTCCATTTTGCAGCTCAACTCGGAACAGTCGACCGCGTCTAAGAACGACGCAGTAATCGCCAGGCAGCTTCCTCACCTCATCCATGCCGACCTGGGGATGGCGGTATGTGTTGAACATCCATTGCAGCTGAGCCTGGCAGACGGGAGTCTCCATGATGAACAGAGGCTCAACTTTTCCATTGTCTATTTGGCTCCGGAACTTGGTAGCCGTGACGGCAAGTAGTGCAGCGCGCTCAGCCTGTGTGTGTAGGACAGGGCTTGGGTGGTTCATAACCATGAAGCTGGCATGATGAACGGCTTGTCGCATAGGCATGTAGTAACCCTCGGCCAGATACTTCGACACCCAGTTGCTAACTGCTGGATCTCGTGACTCCTTCTGAATTGCTTGGTAGATCTTTTGGCCGGTACTGTCAGGGGCCAGGAACTCCTGCACAGACTCCCGAAGGGTTTCGACTTCGTCGTCGCCCAGAGCAAAGTGGGCAATATTTGCAATGTGATTCTGCATGGCGGCCTCGAGATCTGGAACTGGCTGGCGGGCCTCTTTGGCAGGCAGCGGACAACATGGGAGACTCTCGAAATCTGTGTCGTTGGCTCGAGAGGCAGCCGCAACGGCAACCGCATCCTGGAAGTGTTGGGCCGTGGCCGCTTCTTGTTGTTCTTGTTCCTCTCCTTCGACATGCTTGCTGAGATTTGCTGGAAGGATCTTGGACCTAGATGCCAGCAGCTCTGCCAAATGGGTGATGGTACGGGCGCTGGTCACCTCCGACACTTGAAGAGTGACTTTGAAACTGCGAACCATCCAGTTCTTCAGCTCAATTGAGACAAGAGAATCAAGCCCATATGAAGACATGGCTTGCTCAGGCCTGACATCATCAGCTTCAAGGTTGAGGAAGCGGATGAATTTCTCGACTGTTGTCTCCGTGATTACATTCACAGCCTCATCGAAGCTCTTGGCCTTTGAGAGCAGAGCCTCGATGTCACGCTTGGCATCAGAAGCTCCAGGTTCCTTGGAAGCTGAAGACTGCATCTGAGGAATTGTCTGGAACATCGCAGAAAACAGATCGACTCTTGAATCCATGCTCAGGGACTGCCTGTCAAATCCCATGAGGGAGTGGATGAAGGGCTTGTCCATCTCAGTAGAAGGATTCATGCCGTAGTCCATAAGCTGCAGCAGCTCCCGAACGTCGAACAGCATCGACACATCGAGGAGAAAACTGCGTGTCCCGCCCTCGATGACGGAAAGAGCCTGGGTGTCGTCGACGATGGGAAGGTTGACGGACACGTAGCGAGTCTGCGTGGCTCTCTCGTGGTGCGTTACGAAATAATCCTGGAAAGCGTTTGCGGCGCTGTAGTTCGACTGTCCTAAGTTACCGACCGTGGTGGCGATAGACGACAGTGTAACGAAGAAATCGAGGTCCACAGAGCCGAAGGCTTCATCGAGATTCAAGGTTCCCTGGACCTTGGGACCTAAGACCGTGTTCCATTCCTCTCTGGTCATCTTGCTCAGCGGCCGATCCTGTTCTTATGGTTAGCTGATTTCGCTCACGACAACAGACCCTCTTTTGATATCCTATTACGAGGGATAGTGCTTATTTGTACTGACCCTCAACACCATTCCAGCGTGTAACAGGCCCCGAATCGGGGGCATTGACTGCCGACAATACTCGGCAGCATTCGCAACGCTCTGTCCGTCAGTGATATCGCATTGCAAGACATGCAGGCTCGCGCCTAGCTTCTTGAGCTCAGTCTCCCATGGAATTCGCTCTGCGTCAGAGAGTTTTCCACGTGAGAGTGTCACAATGTGCCCAGCGCCGCGTGTAGCCAGATGGTTCACCAGCATGCGACCAATTGCTCCAAGACCACCTGCAATGACATACGCGCCATCCGATCTCAGCTGCAGAGTTGGTGGTGATGGCAACACCGCTTGGACCATTGTATCTTCCGTAAAGTCGAGGACAACTTTGCCAATGTGTTTCCTCTCTGAGATGAGCCTGAAGGCCGACTCAAGTCGATCGATAGGAAAAACATTCAGCGGCTGAACTGGTTTGAGGATTCCCTGTGCGAACAGAGAAATGACTTTGTCTAGAACGCCATGGAACATCCTTGGTCGCTCGTTGACAATGCCCACTATATCGACTGAGACGAAGGAAACATTCCGCTTGAATGGGGCCATGCTGATGTATGAGTTCTTGCTGATGTCAGTCTTCCCAAGCTCAATATGGTATCCAAACGCCGCAACGCATTTCCACGACTCTGCCAACATCTCGCCCGATGTTGAGTTGAGAACCACGTGGACACCTTCGTTCTTGGTAAGTCGCATTAGGTGCCTCCTCAGGTCGCTTGGCGCAGCACGGGAGGAGAGGATACGACTATCAGGGATGTCAAAGTGTTCCCTCAAGAACTGCTTCTTCTCCTCACTGCCCACCGTAACAAAAATTTCCGCACCCAAGTGCCTTGAAAGCTGGATAGCAGCCTGGCCGACGCCACCTGAGCCGTAGTGTATCAATACCGACTGCCCAGGCTCCAGGCGTGCAACGTTGACAAGACTGTAGTAGGTTGTGGTGAAGATAACATTGATTGATGCTGCTTCCGTAAAGCTGATGTCTTCCGGCAAGACGTGCGCTGCGTACCCGCTCAGGCGGGCATAGTTGGCATATGGCTGGGCGTGCATGCCAACGACGCGGTCGCCAACTTTGTAGTTGCGCTGGACGAATTCGCCCGAGCCAACAGCCGTAACGACACCAGCATATTCGCCCATGAAAGCACTGAGGGGCATCTGGCCGAGTGCGCAAAGGACATCGCGGAAGTTGATGCCAAATGCCTTGGAGTCGATCTGGATCTCGTCGCTGCCCAAAGGTCCAGACGCCGCGGTATCGTGAACGAAATGAATGCTGTTCAAAAGACCTGGCGAGCCGACCTCCATCTTCAAAGGCAGCTTCGGATTCTTGAATAGCTGAGCTGACTGTTGGCTGCGGCCATTGACAAGATCTGTCCAGCGGTTGAACTTCTTATCGGCGTAGATCCTAGGGATCAACACCCTGTCGCCGCTGATAGCGAACTCTTCATCGACCGTCGCACGGTTATCCCAACCAGGTGCTAAAAGGTTTTGAGAGAATTGCAGGGCCTTTTGGACCACACGACTGACATCATCACCCGTGATCACTGGATCTCTGATGTCAAGGGTGATGAACCTAACACCGTCGTTCTCGCGCCGGACAACACGAGCTAGACCGTGTACGAGGCCCTTAAAGGGAGCCATGCGAAGACCTCCTTCTTCTTGAAAGGTAACCCAGAGAATGTTACGGGTATTGACAAGGAGATTCTGGAGGCGATCGAAGATCTCCGGACTGGGGTTCTGGAGAATGGACGAGTTCGCGCTGTCGAGGACCACGTGCAGGGTACCATCAACAGCCTCCTGCTCGACCTCAGGCAGGGTGTCCCAAGTGAAGCTAGTGCTCGAGGAAATCCCCCAATCCCGGAGTGCAGACACCAGCGCACCACCTGCTGTTCGCCCGGAAGATGAGGTTGGTGTGTAAATCACTGATGCGGCGTCAAAACCTGGAGTTTGGGCAGGTGCCTCATCTTTCTGCACAGCTTTAGACACAATCAGTGATACTCGGGCCATTTGACCGACGCAATCTGGAGAGGAAAGCTCGATTCCGCCAAAAGAGGTTTCCAGAAGCAGCTCGTGCCATTCCTTGTGCGTCAACAACGGGGAGTCTTTCCGGTCATCCTGGAAATCCCACCATCTGTACCGCTCCGCATTAGCAACGCCTGTCATTAGCAACAAAGGAGGAGCGCCTGCTCACTTACCCTGGTAAAGTTCCAAAGATTGTGCCGATACTGCGACTAATGCCTGCAACACTCTTGTTGATCTCGACAAACACCAGTCTGCCGCCTGGCTTCAGCAGCTTCCTGACGTTCGTCATTGTCTCGCGTAGTGATCTAGTTGCGTGGAAGACGTTTGAAGCCACCACGAGGTCGTACGAGTGTGCTTCGAAGCCTTGTTTCACCGGATCTTCGGAGATATCGAGCGTCTTGTACTCAACGACAGACCTCCACTTCTCCAGCCGGCTTTTGGCCGTCTCGAAGAAACCGGACGAGACATCGGTGTAAGTGTAGCTCCGAATGAGGTCTGTAGCATCCTCACCCATGCTATCAAACAGCGGGAGAGTTGCACTTCCTGTTCCAGCGCCAACTTCGAGAACATTCATCTGCGGCCTCCTGTTGGTCAACAGGCGGACGTACCGGACCATCTGTTTATACAGAGGCGTCAACGGGCCTTCTTTATGGAATCTTTCGAAAAGATCATCAGCGACTAGCAACTCGAGCGGATCGGTGGTGTTTTTCAGAATTCCGGGCAGGTTGCGACCGATGCGGTCAAGCATCACTCCTTCAATCCCAGAGCGGGAGGATTGATCCAGTGCTTCGGCCCTTTCGTCATCATTCAGAGATTCACGGACCCTTTGGCAAGCGTTTGAACGCACATTCTCGGCTATCCAACGCGAGAAATGGCGCAGGTGAGGCAACGATGCCGTTTCAGGGTTCTGAACCATGGGCATGTCTTTGACGTTGTCGAGAAAGACGCTCGTTGCCTTTTCTATAACGCTCAGCTGCTCGAAGACGGTTGACTCCTTCGCCATGCATGGCTGAAGTAAGCGGGCAAAAGATGGCTCTGAAAGGTGTTCGGGGTCGTCGTCCCAGTGCACCTGGTAGTTATGCTTGCGCTCGAAGACCTGATTCAAGTTCGCGTTCACTCCCTCGCCAACAACGCGCATCTCAAGTGCTCTCGTCGAGCTCACGAACGCTAGCTGGCCTGTTGTAGAGTCATGCTGGAAGAGCCAGACATTACCATAGGCTGTGGTCTTGTCCTCCGGCTTCAGCTCCATGGCAATGATGACTTCATCGCCTGGCTTGCTGGAGAGATGGCCGCCGAAGGTCATCTCCTCGATGGAAATAGGCATGACCGGTGCATGAGTGATTTCCCTATGAAACACGGCTGGAACCATGTGGTTCGATGCGTCGAGCGTTGTTGGATGTATAAGATGCGGCTGGAAGTACCCTGAGGGCATCCACTGAGCAACTTCTGGGTTCCTCAGTTTGGCGAATCCAACCCAGGGCCCAGCATAAGCTTCAGAGAGAAGGGCGAAGCTGGGACCCCAGTCGTTTCCTGCTGCTTTGCGCTCAGCGTAGAAAATGTCTATGTTCAACTTCTCCTGGGCACTCGTCTGAATTCTCTCCAGTGCTTCAAACGCCTCTTCGGTAGCAGCGTTGTGCTCCTTTCCAAGGGCTGACACAGAGTCTAACTCGACGCGGACGGTACCTGAGACGTGTTCCGTCCATGTCTGATCGGCCTGAAGAGATAGAATCCGCATGGCATACCAGGGACAACTCTCGCTGATCATGGACGGGCTGAGAATCAGCTGTACCTCAATGTCGTCAACGGGACCATCGGTTGACTCCTCAGGAAGGATGATTGGGCGCGCGATGCGGACATTGCGCATTATAGTCTCGGTGATCTTGACATCAGATCCGGGATTCTGCATCTTCACCAGCTGTTTCATAGCCTCTATCACCATGGTGCTGTATCCAGAGCCTGGGAAGATAACTATGCCATCGACAACGTGATCCCTTAGCCATGGAAGTCTCTGAACGCTGAGGTGATGCCGCCAACGAGGCTCATTGACTGGACTCATGGCGTCGTAAACGCCGAGTAAGTCATGAAACGGGAAAGGACGCAGTCGGTGGTCACGACTGAGCCTCGACTCGGCCCAGTGGCTAACCCGGTGATCCCATGGATACGGCCGGATATCGTCGAGTACGTGCCTGGGTTGAGTGAACAAGTTCGAAAAGTCTACTTTCGTACCCAGCTCAAAGAGTCGGGCCATGGCGGCCGAGAAAGACTTTGCCGAGTTCTTCCCTCGAGATAGTGGCGTAACGTAAGCAGACTTGAATCCAGTAGTAGATGAAAGGATCTGGTTGATTGGACTCTGCAATGCTGAGTGTGGTCCTATCTCGACCAAGATGTTGGCAGCATCATGTGGTCCTGTCGCAGCCATGCTCTGAAGAAGGGCCGTCATTGCATCGTTGAAGCGAACCTGATACACGGTTAGTGACTGACAGCAAGTTGAGAAGACATGGCATCGTACCTGAGACACCATATTCTCTACCCAGTAATCTGGCCCAAAGCCAGTCCTTTTGGCGGCCCCGATCACCGACGAGTAGAACTCAACACCTTCAACAACCTCGCTGCTAGAGACCTCTCCGATGGACTTCAGATAAGAAGTAGCCACTTTCTGCATGTGGTGAGAGTGATAGGCTGTCTCGACCTTCAGTTTGCGGGCAAACACGCCACCAACTTTGAGCATGTTCTCGATGTAGTCAATGGCTGGCTCGTCTCCTGACAGAGTGGTGCTTGCAGGGCTGTTGACACATGCGACCGTAACACGCCCCTTTTCACTGTCGAGATTTGCTGCCTTGATGGTCTGCAAAGCGGCCTGCTCACCGTAACCTGTGGCCAGCATCGACCCGGGCAGTGCATTCAGCTCCTTGGCAACAGCAGAGAATTGACCGCGGCGGAAGGCACTAGAGGCAGAGCCAAGATCAGTATATATACGCACAGTTGACTGCAATCAAGTGGCTCTCCAAGATTTCTTCACTTACGCGATTACTGCGCCTTGCCTTGTGAGCGCCCCGGCAGCATACGCAGCGGCAATCTCGCCCGAGCTGTGCCCTGCAACGAAGTGTGGCTTCACATCGTAATGGGCCAGCATGTCTACCAGGGCCATCTGAATAATAGTGGTGACTGGCTGGGCAAGCTCACTCTCATTGATGCGGGACCCCTCGGTGGCTTGCTTGCCCAGCTCTTGTACCAGATTCCATTCGCAACCCAGACTCTCGAGTATCTGGGATGACTCTTCGATGGCGCTCCTAAAAACGGATGAGGACTCATTGAGCTCGATGCCCATGCCTGCCCATTGGGCCCCTTGTCCAGTGAAGATGAATCCAATTTTTGCCGTTGGTGCTGCTCGCGTCTTTGACACCTTCTGTTCGCCCAATGCTTCTTTGAGCTGTGTCAAGTCTGAGCTCACAAAGGCTTTCCTCCACTTGAACTGCGACCTGCGACAGGCAAGCGTGTAAGAGAGGTCTTCGAGGTCGGACTCGGAGACATCTCGGTCAGCCAACCAGTCCTGAATCTGCCCCGGCATAGCGTTGAGGGCAGCCTCTGAGCTAGCTGACAGTGGGAACACAAGCGGCATGCACGATGCTGAGCGTGCACCATTCATTTCGAAGTCTTTGACCTCGTGATGAGTCCCATTGGTTCCATTGATTCCGTTCGTAGAACCGTTTACTCCGTTTGTGCCATTAGTAATAGGTCGAACAGCATTGCCGTTGGTCTTGTTGCCAGAGACAAACTGGTCCAAAGACTCCAAGATGACGTGGCAGTTCGTACCACCATAGCCAAAGGAGTTGACGGACACTCTGACGGCGTCTTCATTGTTCTTTGGAGAAAGAGGAAGAAGCTCCAAGGGCACCTATCGTGTGTTAGCGTGTGCTGTCTTAGGCCGTGCAGGTGCGACACCTACTGATATTTGCCTCTCGTCTAGTTTGAGACCCGGCTTCGGCTCGATAAAGTTCAGATTGGGTGGAATCTGTTGCTTCTTGAGGACCAATACCGATTTGATAAGCCCAGCAAGGCCGGATGAAGCCTCGGTATGGCCTATGTTCGTCTTCACTGAGCCAACGTACAGATTTTGTGGCCTCTGTTTCTCCCCGAAAACGTGGCCCAAAGACTGCGCCTCGGCTTCATCACCCGCCTTGGTCCCTGTGCCGTGGGCCTCGACGTATAGTGTCTCGCAGGGATCTAGATTAGCACCGGCATAGACAGTCCGAATCAAAGCCTCCTGGGCATCCGCGTTCGGGAGGGTGATTCCGTTAGTTTTGCCGTCTTGGTTCGCCCCGGAGTTGCGGACTATGGCGTGAACTGTATCACCATCTTCAAGAGCATCTTTCAGCCGCTTGACAATGACCACTGCAACACCCTCACCGCGACCGTAGCCGGCTCCTCTGCTGTCGAAAGTGTAGCACTTTCCATCTGGGTTAAGCATGCTAGATTGAAAGAGAAAAGACGTGTCAGCTTTAACGGAGCTACAGGCTTTGTGAGAGGGTGAGCCAAGTTCACTCACCCGCCTGAGCTCATGACCACGTTCTCATCGGGGTGCAAAATAATCTCGGTTCCCCCAACAATAGCCATCCGAGATTGTCCTGTCCTGAGGGCTGTGCAGGCTTCGTGGAGCGCGACTAAGCTACCAGACTTGAAGGAAGCAGGACGAGTCAGCATTGTTAAGAGTTGTTCCATGTTTTGGTACATTCAACCTACGCAGCCAGTGTCAATGGTCATGGAGACGCCCCTAAGGTCGAAGAAATGAGATATCCGGTTCGCCACTATGGCCTCTCCAGTGCCTGTGATGTGGAACTGTGACAGCCCCTCGAGGGTTTTATACCCCATGCGGTCATAGTCGCGAGCGAAAAGTGCGGCATAGACTGCGGTGTCGGAGCCTTTGAGGTTTTCCATAGGAATGCCAGCATTCTCCAAGGCCTCATACGTTGTTTCTAGGAGGATCCTCTGCTGAGGGTCCATAACGTCTGCCTCGTTGGACGAGAAGCCGAAGAAGCGCGAGTCGAAGTCGGCGACGTTCTGGCGGAGGAAATACCCGCTCTTGGTGTTGTACGCTTGGGTGGAGGTGCCATCTGGATGATAGAATGAGTCTACTTTCCAGCGGTCCTCAGGCACGGTTGACCATCCCGAGCCGCCTGTGCTCAGAAGTCGCCAGAAGTCTTCGGGGTTTCCTACATCGCCGGGAAAGCGACAGCCCGTGCCAATGATGGCAATGGGCTCGGGCTCTGCCATGGTGGACTTGTTGTGGCTCACAGTGCTATCGGTTGAAAGCAGTCCAAGCCGCTGCTTATTGCGATAGACAAGATTGGCTTGAGATTGCCTTTGGCATCTAGAAAGAGCCCAGATCAGGACCCAAGTCACGGGCGGCCATTAGGTCGCTCTTAAATAAAAACGCCCCTGTCTTTGGCACATGGGACGCTCCACAACCTCTGGGTATATACATCTTGCATTGACATCGATTTGCCTGGGCCAGCCTGTGTCCGTCTAATCGACCGCTCTCTGGTCAAAGGCCACGGTGGCATATGGTTGTTTGAGGCCAAGAAAGGATCGTATGGGGTATGAGCTACCAATTTTTGCGTGTCACGGCGGATAAACCTTGTAGACTAGTCTCTGCATCTCGCAGTGGGGCGGGCCCAAGCGACGCATCCGAGTAATCAGCCTCATCCCGATGCAGTAGTCGAAGTCAGCGTAAGCTGTATGTGCCGCGGGGGCAAGCTGCGGCCAAGATCGACAACACAACGGGGAAAGACCGCGCATCTCTGCTGATCGCAGGGAGGAAGAAAGGACACGACGATTTATCACGAACCATCAAAGGAGTTAACTTTCCAAGAGGCTCGCTTAGAAGAGCGATGACAGGTTCCGGAATGCGCGACAAGGTTCGCTAGACTTTGCCGAAAGAGGTATCATAAAATCCTCATAGCAATAGCATGGATTACTTCTGTACGGGCGGCTGCGATGGTTGCGTGCGATGGTTGCGACCAGGCACAGGTCCAATATGGCCTCAAGGAACCATGTGCTAGCCCTCTAGTATACTGAATTGACGTCCTACCTCCGTGGTGTTGCATCCTGTCTACAGGCTGCGGGGTGAGGTTATCCAGACAGGTTTTACTGACTCGGCGAGCCTCACTTGAAACGAAACATGCACGCCGAAATACTCGCCCTGCCAGAACATATCACATGATCGGATCCTTCTTCTGCGGCTATAGACATCGGCAATTTTGGAGAAGGGATAAATGGCACCAGGGGTTGAAGAGGTATTTCTAGATTACTAGTTCAGCAGATGGCCAAGAGAACAATGCAGTACATATAAACAGGATAAGCTCTAGCACTAGTTCAAGTATACATGCGGCGGAGATGCGGAGGCAGAGGGGGGGAAGATAGCCCTCGACTTGGACACCCACCACCGACCGCACGGTCAACGTCAGAAGCGCTGATGCCGGGAGCGCCGCCGTAGAGTCGCGCCCCGCCCCGTCCCAGCTTAGCTTCATACCTCTTATGGGCCGCATGATCTTCCGCGAAGATGTGTTATTGGACTGCGAGTTGAATGCAGGTCGCTGATCTGCTCAATGCATGTACTAGGAAGTCTCCGAGGAGGGCTCGCTAACAATGCGCGTCCTCTACTTAGGCGAGCACTAGCGCACTGACAAACACGCCGTTGCGGTCACAGATGTCTGCCTTGATGATGCCAGTTTGGGTGATTCCCGGGCATCGGGGTAAGTTGGAACTTTGGAGACACAGTTGCTGATGATACTCTCACTTTGGGAAGTTATATAGTTCCGATCATTCGACGTGCTCGGCGAACTCATCAACCAGCCCCGACACATAACAAGGACTGTACAACATAATCTGCCTTTTACGTCGCATTATGCCGTCCCTCGAACTCCCTGGTGTCTCACATCCTGGCACCGATGCTCCGCTGACCGAGCCTAAGCTTCTCGAGCTTGGACCGGATTTCAGCATCTGGATTGGTGCCGAGCGAGATGCGCGCTTGATTTACAAGGAGATCTATGAGGACCAATTATATGATGTTGGTTCATTGTCCCCAAAGCCTTGTACGTATAGCTTCTGCTTCCCCTTGGCGTTCTGCAGATTCTCTTTTCCATGTCCGCCTGCTATCCTGTGCCCTCTTTGGCGAAGCCAACGCATTATTAACGCGTCTTTCGTCTCTTACAAAAAGAACATCACATGCCCTCTTCACGAAATGCTGCAATACCCCTATCGTGGACTCAATCTAGCCTGACCAACTTCTAGTTCTCATCGACGCAGGTGCAAACATTGGTTTGTTCACACTCTACATGAAGACAAGATTTCTGGACGCCCACGTACTTGCCTTTGAGCCAGTCCCCCAAATCTTTGACCTCTTTCGCCGCAATCTAGCTCTCCACAAGATACCTGAGCAGGATGTAGACGCCCACGCCGTCGCCCTGGGCGCCACGTCAACGGCGTCCAAGACCTTGACATACTTCCCCAATGCCCCGGGCAACTCTACCTTCGTTCCAGAGGAGAAAAGCTTGCTGCGCAAGGCTCTCCCTGAGGCGCTCTATCAGCGCATGATTGACAGGTCCAGCGCCGGCGCTACGCCCGTCGACGTTCCCCTTGAGAGGCTATGGTCATTCCTTGATAGATATCCAGACCTGAAGCAGATCGATCTGCTCAAGGTGGACGTTGAGAGCTGGGAGCTAGCGGTTCTACAGGGCTTGGACGATCGGCACTGGAAATTGATTCGCAACGCTGCTGTCGAGGTCTCCGAGCTGAGTGGTCTTCGCGACGGCATTGAGGCACTTTTGAAAGAGAAGGGTTTCTCGGTGGATAGGCAACTGGCGTCGTGGAGTTTGAAGTCGGCGCCGGTGTACACTATTGTGGCAAAGCGTGAAGAATAAAAGGTAATCTCTGTTGAACCATGGTCATTGGCTTTTAGCTACACCACGAAGCAGATATGGTCTCTCCTTAAAATAGAAGAAAATTGGAACGTTTCTCTCAAAGCTCTGGTGTGAGATGTGCTGCTCTGTCGGCATTCATGCTGTTCACCTTCCAAGTCTTTCACACGATTGGGAGCCCAGCACTGCCCTGCCGAACGCCAAATGACGGAACTCCTCAATCCCCATTGTGGCAGAGAAAACTGGATAGGCTCACAAAATTAATGGGTCAGCAAGATGACACGTCATCTTTCGCTCGAAGAGCTTCTCTATAGTACATAGACCAGACATTCGGGAGACGCCCCCGGTAGCCGAGGGTTCGGCACCTCCCCGCCTCTCGCTGATACTCCGAAGATCCCTGCTGGAAACCCTTCAGTAGGGGTTTCGCGTCCTTGTGGGGTCTGCAACTATGCGTGGTAGTAGAAGACGATGCAGAAGAAGCGGGCTGCTCCCGAAACCACATTCGCCGAAAACGCCCAGAGGTCGGCCCGCAAAAGATACCTAGCTTAGCATGCAACTCACTTGTGTTAATGAGTAGAGCTGCTTTCAGGTGCTTCCGTTCTCTGCAACTCTCCATTAAATGCTACCGTTCATCTCGAAATCATTGAACACAGGGAACCTTTTCAGCTCTATCGTGCTGTATTGGGGTTCAACGAGCCAAGATGGCGTCACACACATACGAGGTAGTCATCATTGGCGGCGGAACGACAGGCGTGATTATAGCCACTCGCCTTTCTGAGGACCCAGCTCTCCAGGTCGCTGTTCTTGAGTCGGGTGAGGATGAAAGCTCGAATCCTAACGTTTCAGATACCCGGCAATTGGCCGCGGCTGCGAGATGGCTCCTCGGATTGGGCTTTCAAGTCCTCGTTCCTGGTAAACTCCTGCCTGTTTAGGGAAACTCCGAATTCCCCCTTCTGATGTCCTTCAAGTCCCGCACTGACACACTACCTCTTCCCTCTAGTCAGCTGGCAAAACAAAGCCTCTGTCCATGGCGCAGGACCGCATGCTCGGGGGCACGAGCGGGATCAACGGCTTCGTCTTCCAGCCGAGCTCCTGTTCAAACTTCGACTTTTGGACCGAGCTCGGCAACACTGGCTGGGGCTTCGAACCATGGACCGGGCTGTGCGCAAGGCCGTGACCATCCATGGCTTGTCAGGGCAGCCGAGGGAAGAATCAGGCCCAATCCAGCTTGCGGCCAATGAGTCGCCAATAGCGGCCATGTGGGTGAAGACCTGGAATGAGAACCTATCTCAGCTGGGCTACTCTCCCTGCCACGCTTTCGATGACGTCCAACGAGGCCCGATCAAGAATCTTGACACGGTCGATCTGGTCTCCAATCTGAGGTCATTTACGACCAATGCTTACCTTGACCCTGTTCGGTCGAGAGCCAACCTGACCGTCCTGACAGGAGTTACTGTGAACAAGGTCGTGTTTAAGCAGAGCGATGCTGACGGCGAGCCCATTGATGATGGTGTTCTCGCGACCTTGAAGAATGGCAGTAAGAACGTTTTCCGGGCGCGAAAGGAGGTCATACTCTCAGCCGGTGTGATCAATTCTCCTCGAATTCTGGAGCTGTCCGGCATAGGCGACAGGACGCTCCCACAACAGCTGGGCATAGAGGTTGTAGTTGAGAACCCTCACGTTGGAGAGAACTTCCAGAATCATGCCTACTCAGGCTTGGTGCTCCCCGTTCGTGACGACGTCGAAACCCTTGATCCGCTCATGAGAATGGAGCCTGACGCGGTTGCTGCAGCTGAAGAAGTTTATGCGCAAGGCAAGGGAGGATCGATCGGAAGAAGCACCACCTTGTCGACTGCGCAGATGCCCCTTACTGAGATCACTGACGAGCAAGTTTGAAAGAGGTTGTGCAGCTGCTGAAGGGCACAGCTTCGGTATCAGCCGGCTCCTCAATTGCGACGCCAGCTTTCAGAGAGGCGTGGGAATCCTACATACATAGAAACCTCACCAGCTCTGCAGAATCTCCACGTCGCTTCATGTTGGTACCAGGCTACTCACCCTTTGAGGCAGAAGACCTTTCGTATCGCGCCCCGGGAAACCACATCACCATTGTCGCCATGGTTTCCCACCCCGTTTCCGCGAGGCTCCGTGCACATTGAAAGTATCTCACATGAGCATTCCAACAAGAACACAGGCATGAAGCTGAACGCTGGTCTCCCTACACACCCCCTTGACATAGAGGTTCGTGCCCGTTACGTCAGGTTCGCCCAAAAGTCACACGGCTGGAGCCCCTTGCGAGCGTTCTCAAGCTACCTGCGGACGAAGCTGAAGATCGATTCATGGACTTGGAGGATGCGCGGGAGTATGTGAGGAGGAATACACACTGGACGCATCACTTCGTCGGTACTTGCTCGATGATGTCGAAGGATATGGGCGGTGTAGTCGACGATAAGCTTCGTGTCTACGGATGCTCTAATCTTCGAGTTTGCGACGCCAGTGTTATCCCAGTGGTACCGCGGAGCAACCCTCAAGCCGTGGTCTACGGTCTTGCTGAGCATGGGGCGGAATTGATCAAGAACACGATTGCCTAGCCAAAATTGTGGCGAAACAGTAGAATTATGCTCTATAAGTTTATCAGTGATACTCATTGGCGGTTTTCTGGGCTGCACAAATAGAACCAGGCAGAAAGACTCCTCAATCAGTACAGATGTAAAACCATCAGCTTCTATGTGCCACCTGGGAGCTTGTACGCAGCGCGATACCGTTTGAATGTCAGGCTTGAACAGTCTGTCGGCTCCCAAGCGCGTTCCATACGTCTGCTCCAATCTGTCGAATTGCAGTGAGGTACCTAGATCATACTTCTTTCCTGCTTCAGTCATCATTGACAGAGGCCATTGATACCAGGCGTCTTCGCTTGCGACCAAGCATTCCTCAGGTCATCGCCCAACGACCCCGCCCACCAACCAGTTTCTTCGCACGATCCCTCCAGCAGCTCGACAATGCTTTCGCGCTCTCGGTCATCCTGGGCAAAAAGACCAGCTTCAAATCGCAGTTGTCAGTCGCCTAGATCGAATCCCTCAAACACTCTGCGAATGCGGTTATACGTACCAATGAAGAGGCATTGAGAGCACTTCATGCTCGAAGCGTCGTCGGTCAACGTCATGGCGATTCCGCAAATGATACGGATCCAAGACTGCACTGTACTAAGGCGTTCTAGGTATACATACATACCTCTAAGGCATGGCTCGTTGATGCACACTGGGATCTTCGAGACGTAGTGCACCTGAACTGCAATCCTTAGGAGGCTTGTCAGCGCTAGCCAACTTAACGTTGCATCCCAGCAGAAACTCACCGAAACATGATGGGTAGATACAAATGGGACGAAATGGGGAACGCCCGTCGCGAGGCCTAGTCGGTAGCGGTGCGAACTCAACGCCAGTGTGCCGGTTCTAATCCTTGAGCAGCTGGTGCAGCTCCCTGACTTGGTTCAGCCTGTCGACTATACGAATATGGCCTTTAGTACTGCTTGCGTCAAGGCAACAGAAGCTTACAGCCTGCGCTATAGTCCAGATTGACCTCGATGCAAGTTCATAAGGACTTAGCTCGGCCTATAATTTCAATGTTTTTTAGGTGGAGTGAGCTTGTCGCTTCTTACGGAACGCAGCCTAGATATCTTGCCGTAACCAAGCCCACTAAACGGCACTCTCGACCCTGTCAATTTCGACGTTCGATCTTCTAAGAGCGCAATATCTAGAAAACGCCTCATAAGTAACGGTCCTAGTCCTTGCGAGAGCTAGTGAGCATCTTGTATATCGAGATAGTAAGAGTAGTTGCAAAACGCTGTTTGCTAGTTTAATATGACACTCGTCAGAGTAGACGACGAAATATCCTCGACATCGCTCGGGATAGGGATACGCATGGATGTTTTTGCTAAAGGGCAGGTTAATGACTCTCCAGTCCGAGCATAGTATGATCACTCGATGTCCCCGGACCGCCCAGTGCCGTACCCTAACCCCAGCCGCCAGACGCAAGAGGGCTTTGCCATTCCAGCAGACCCAAGCTTCCGACTTGTACCGGATGAGCGAGACCCACTCTTGTCCCTCCATCCTCAGGGAACGGCCAGCCAGTGCCAAAGCTGCGTCGAAGTGGTCCGCGTTCATAATCTCATTGCTCAGCGTCCCCAGAACGCCCCAGAGGCCTCGCGGGTTCTCGATGAGTCGAAAACAACAGGCTTGACCGCGCTGAGCAGCTGTCCTGGAGGTAGCGGGGCGGGACTGTGCAGTTGTTGGCGCCTGCTAGTACGTCCCGTGCCTCTGCTTCGACGATGTGGCTATTCTCGTCGTGCATCTCACGCATGATCATCACCGAATCTGATGATGTTGTGAATATGGTGTAGATGTTGTGGTTTGCACCTCCCGCTATTTGCCACCTGCACTGTCTGCAATTCATGTCCCAGAGCCCAAGGAAGTGCTTAGTGTGTACGTTAAGTCTCCATAAAGTCGAATGTACCTGGAATGAACTTACCTGGAATGGCGATTGGCTCTACCAATGGTCCCATGGTCGTGGTATCGAGGGTCTGGATCTTGTAGCAGTTATTAGCGACGTTGTTCTTGCTCCTCGGTCCTTCGCTGCAGTAAATCCGTCTCGCATCTGCCGAACAGTCCATGCAATCGTGCACCTCCCAGCATGTCTTATTCATCCGCTCAAGAGACCCTGTACGTCCTCGGTCCTTCGTGGTGCTAATAGTAATCTTACCGTAGAGAGAGACCAGTTAAAAAGGAGGATGTGCCTGCTGTCCCTAGAGAAGCGAACGGTGGGCATATTATAATGCCAATTGTAATCCTTCATCACTGGCCCCAACGGTAGCTCTATTAATGAGCGGCCATTATGATCAGGGGGGATTGGGAAGACGCGGAGAGTGAGTTGCAGCGCGGCCGTACGAATGTAACGGCATCTCTAGCTATACGTGTGCTGGCAGAGGGAAACTCGCCTACAACTTAACTTCTTCAAACACTCCTCCTCTTACGCGCGGTTGTAATCCAAGCTGACCTCTTCCCTGCGCCGACGGAATTCAACCTTGAAGTCTTCCCTGATCCGCCGTACCGTCTCCTCAAAGTCGTACTGCGCCGGCGGAGCCCCCTCCACCAATCGCCAGTCATACTTCAGCAGCATGTGGCACAGTGAGATCTTGATGTGGTGTACGGCGAAAAAACGACCCGGACATGCCTGGCGCCCCAAGCCGAAGCCCATGTTAGACGCGTGAGGAGTGGCCAGCTGCCACCTCGCTGCCGAGGCAGACTCCCCCTGGCGCATCTGGAGGTACCGATCGGGTATGAAGGTCTCCGGGTCCTTGTAGACTGTTGTTGTAAATTCTGTTAGCAATGCAGCTCAAGATGACGCGGCGGATATGACGAACACTTTGGGTTCATGTTGTCGGCGGCGACTTGCACGCGAGCTCCCTTGGGGAGGACAGATCCATCAGATAGAGGGACATCTTCGATAACGTAGCGATTCATGGAGACTGGCGAAATGTGACATTGTCAGCTTTTTATCTTCTGAAGCAAGTCACTTCTCACATCATAGGGGCGACGTACCACCATTGGCTGGATGCAGCCGCTGTATCTCCTTGATGTAGCTGTCCATCAACTCCAGCTTGTGAAGAGTAGCGTTTTTCCACCCGTGCGTGCCGATCACTTCGATAATCTCCTCACGCAGGCGCTTCAGCAGCTCGGGACGCTCACAGATGTTGATGATGGCCTGCGCGTGCAGCGAGTTCAGCCCGAGCATGGCCACGACGGTAAACGCCAGCTGCGCCGCGGTGAAGTCGACTTTGTCCTTTCGGGGCCTCTTCAGGCTGATCTCATACATCCAGCGCAGGGTGTTGGCGAGTTTCATAGGCTTCTCACCGGCCCTGTGCGCCTCGTCCACCAAGGCGGCCTGCTTGGCCAGCTCGACGTCGATGAGCCGGCGGGCGTCCCGAACGGTCTGGCGCAGCGCCTTCATCTGCGGCATGAACCAGTACTGAACGGGGCGCATCAGGCTGGGGACAAGTCGGAGCTGGAAGGCGCCGACGAAGACCTGGATGGCGTACGTCTTGGCAATCTCTAACCAGCGAGCGTTGTGGCTTAGAGCTTCGCCTAGGAAGACGCGAGATGAGGTGCGTGCCACTAGGTCCATGGTCGATCCTCGTATAGAGATGGATTGCCACTCTTCGCTCTCGCCGTAGACGTCGTATAGAGTCGCTGTCGTCTCCTCGACAAGGTCCTCCGTCAGGAGGGCCAGATGAAGGTTGAGCTTGGTGTGGATGGCCTCCATGGAGACGCTGTCTGGTTCGAGACCCGCCTTAAAAGCATCGAAACCAGGATACTGCGGGAAGAAGTCCTGCTTGATGCCACGGCTGAACTCGAGCCGAGTGTCGTTGCGAATCTCGTCAGCGAAGGTGTTGGGCAGCATGATGACTGGTCCTGAACCAGCCATGACTTGGAACGGCTTTCCGGCACACTGGAACAGCCAGTGTCAGGCCCCTATTGCTAGCAAGAAACAACGTTGAAGAATGAAATACCTGTCTCAGACCCTTCTCGACCGTCTCGCGGCCATGCAATGAGAAGCTTCTCTTTGGAGTTTCGCCCCGGACCGAGATCATCGGGAATTGTGGCCACACCCGCTCGCGCTGGATTGTCTCGAGGACGAAGCGTATGAGGAGAAACACAACGGGAACGACGATGCCCGATATCATCAAGGCTGGCGATATAAGGCCGCCGCCCAGGGTCGTCTCCAGCAGGCTATTCATGGTGGGCGGTGAGGGCCGCCAGCGTTCTTTCTTGTGTCGCAAACGATCTATGGCAATGTTGCAAACAGACACACGGTGCAGAATCGATGGAGACGAAGACTTAAGTCATGATTGACCTTGAACAGCTACGCATTTCATACGCGCAGCCACAACCCTTATCTTTGCCCTCCGAATGCCCCTCGCAACCGTGCTGGACTTATACCTCCTCCTCTTGTGCGGCTTCGTCCAGATCAGGCTGCACCACGTGGTGATCACCATGATCTCTAACTATCCTTGGACTCATCCCCAAATTCTGACGCCTGTAAGCCATTACCCCGCACAGAGCTCTCGGCGAGATCCCGTTTTGGAGTTCGAGACCTAGTCAGGCTGCTGCCATGCCTCCAGCTCAGTGGAAACAGATCGGGGATCTGCCGCCGACCGGGGCGACGCCCCGGTGCGTCGACCCGCTCGCATAGGTTGATGCCGGATGAGGGCAGACCAAAAAAGTGCTACGATTATGCCGGGAGCGGCGTGTGAAACTTGTAGCCGGTCGCGGAAGCGCTTTCGCCAACCCGTCCATAAGTCGCGGTCGAGGCAGCTCGCATGAGACCTGTAGTCACTAGACTTTCAAAACTTAGCCGCATGGGTCCGAAAAGTGAGGAATTATTATTATTATTATTATGCCAATGTCACAGGCCAGTATGTGGATCGGAATGATTGTAGAGAGGTCCTTAAGGTACGTGCCTCTGACTCTACCATAGAACCTATCTATAGGAGCTAACGTGATCTATAGTAGCATAACGCTATCCTTATCTTAAAATATAGCCTTCGACCGCCTAATATAAATAGAAAGCCGGTACAATCTATTGGCCCTTCTAACTTTTAATATCGCCTATAATATAGGCATCTTTCTATCTAAGTAGTAATGAAATAACCTTAGGTATACGTGATCTTAAGGTATATAGGAGCGTAGCCCGCAAAGGTTATAGATAGTAAAAGGGGCAAACCTAAGGATAGATTATATAAAGAGCTTTAGGAGCTAAAATAAGGATATAACTAGGGGTAAGAAACTGCTAAATAATCATAACTCTAATAATATGGTTATACTTTAAAGAAGGAGTAACTTAGTAGTTTCTTGGGTCCGCCCGTCACCCCAGTGCCGTCAACTACTCCTGTCAGCTCGTATCAATCGTCCCTACCCGTTAGCAGTGTTACGGACGGGGCATTGAGCCTAGCAAAACAGCTCCTGTTGGCCGATACGTAAGCAAACTGATAAACCGAGCTCATATTGTCTACTGATGCAGGGATAGGGCCACTTCCCGCTTCGATCTGTTACCCAACGATGAACAGTTCATCTTCAATTTTGGACAGTTGAGAAAAAGAGCCGGAGATGGTGGCAACGTAGTTATAGCCAACCGAGAGACATTTCCTGCCCTGATTGGTACCGGGGCCAGCATGGCAGTTGGCTACTTGGGACGTAAGTGTTTATCTACATCTCCCTGACGACAACCTAACGGAAAGAGTAGCCTGTGGCTTGAACACGTTCCATGTCCACCCTCGGTCAGCGGAATTGCAGGTGGTAGTTCAGGGCCGCCTTCGTACGGAAATGGTTCCAGAGAACGGGGTGCTTGATGGCCAGGGCAATCGAAGGACCATCTGCAATGATGTCGGACTGTTCGACATGGTCCCATTCTACCAAGGATCCTTTCACACACAGTTCAATCCTGACTGCGCTGATGCTATTTTCGTGGCATCGTTTCCCAGCGAAGACCCTGGTACGGGACAGGAGGCAAAGTACCTGGGTTTTGGCTCGGCACGGAGGGTGGCTCGCGATGCAGGGATGGACATTATACAGTATCTTCACTTTTCTACCTACGTGTTCAATCCCGTATGCCTGATTACTTCTAGAGATCTTCCATCTATTCCTGAATTGCGGCAGAGTTCAAGTCTTGACCAGTTACATAGGACACTCTGCCTTCCCTTTTCCCTTTAAGGAGGCGAATATCGGCACAACTTGTGTATATCTCCGCCTTGCCCTTTGGAAATTCGCATGATGGTCTACTTGGCCAGTCCCAAACCCAATAGAGAGTATAGTCACCTTTAGCATCTACAGGTAAGCGAATATTGTTCTGACACCAGAGGTCAGCTCCTTGTGGATCCTGTGGTGTCTTCTTGCAGGCCATCTGACGCTCTGCTGAGATACTTCCTTGGTTTATTTGGTAACACCTACCATCATCGAAAGGACGGACTGCAAGAAACTTTCCTCGTTGATCCCCGCCGGTCCCTTCTTTATCCCAAACCTTATGAATCTCAGAGAGTTTATCGGTTTCCATAGGTTCAGATGTTCCGTAGATATATACTTGGCCACTGCTTGATTTGAGAACTGTATTGGGTAGGGTTACATGTCCGTTCTCCTGAAAGCCATCCGCTTACCAATACCCCAGCTCGGTCTTGGGAGCCTTAGTCGCTTCTTTTATTCCACTCCTCCCACCTGGCTGTCCATCTCTGTTTCCATCATGAATGCTGCAACCCTTGCCGTGAACAGCCATGGCCTCAGAGCATCCTCCAACCAAGCGACTCAGCCGCCTATTGCCCGCCGTCCACAATGCCTCGTCTTCGTCTTCTCTCTCTGCTGCCGAGACCTCCGGCCCTGCTGATGCCTTCGGCGGTCCGCTTCCCGATAAGAGCACATTGGTACCCAAGCGGCGTCGCATCGGTGTTCCGATTGCATGTGATCGTTGTCGTCTCAAGAAGATCCGAGTGAGTCGTTACGCTCCACCAAGGGGCCTGTCTGACATAGTCTGCGAACACACCTGCGCTGACCTGGAATGGCTAACGCTGCACTTGCCGCTGTCCGTGGTTTGGATCGGGATTTGGATATTCTTACAACACTACGAGATCGGGCCGGCGCGTCACACCGGGACTCGAATGACACTACGGGTACCTTGAGAGACCTTTCTCAACTCCTCGGACGTATGAACCCTTTCTCGTATCCTAACTTTGAACCATTTAACCTGAACGAACCGAGTAACTCCCTCAAGCGAATGGTCACTCCCAGAACGATGAAACAAGACCAACAACAACAGCATAGCCGTGAAAACATGTCGTACGCCATTTGTGCTCTCCCTGTCCGCGCCAAAGTCGCTGTCATTGACCTCTTCCGGGACAAGTGGCCAATCCAGCAGCCGTCGAGACGAGACCCAGTGGGGAAGCGGGTGGCGCCGCTTTGGGTAAATCTTGGCACTGCAGCTATTTGCCGCTGTTGTGAATCCTTCAAGGAACCCATCATCACATTTGCGCGAGAGCCATTTGCAGCTGCTGGCTCGCGAGTGCAAGGGTGTGCGCATGGCGTGCCTGAATCAGCGGCTTTGTGCTCCTAGCGTTGCTTCCTTGGAGACATCCTCCAGCCCGTGCCAAAATGGGCAATTCCCGGTTTGGCCATGGGGGCATCTCGGACGGCGTGTGGAGAGGACAACGGAATCGGAGCTGCATAACGATATTGGCAGCAATTCGCAAGTCAGGAACAGCGTTCCCCAGGCATTACCAACGCCTCCCTTTGTGGAGGACCCAACCCGGCACTGCGTGTGCCATGACTCCTCAATCCCCCGATCTGTCGTTAGTAAAAACCTTCATCTTAGCTTGCCTTTGACACACGTGCCGGACTACATCTGTGTGCCGGTTCATGCCTTCATGTCTGCAGGCAACCCTCCCCTCCTGCAAAATAGATTGCAGGCATCAACCGTATCCCCTTTATGTTCGCGTTCGTCTCATCTTCGTCCCATCATCGGCTTCCACATCTTGTCGGGACCGGGCAAGACACTCGGCAGCAGGGATTATGAGCAGTCTCGTTTCTGCCCCGCGGGTGACCCAGTCCAGCATGTCCACCCACAGTACCGGTGTCGACGTCAACTCGACCCCCAATCCCAAGTATATATTTCCCGTCGTCGCCTTCGTCTCCGTCGCCCTCTACAATGTCCTTGAGCTCACCTTCATCATCTTCGTCACATTCAGGAAGCGCAGCGGCCTGTACTTCTGGAGCTTCTGCGTTGCGACCTGGGGAATCCCGCCTTATTCTATAGCCTTTCTCCTTAAGGGCCTCGGTGTGAACCCGGCTGTCGTCTTCGTGTACGTCACTCTGATCGTTATTGGCTGGGTGTGTACCGTTACCGGCCAGTCCGCCGTCCTCTACTCGCGCCTTCATCTCGTCGACCGGAATGTTCGCCATCTACGATTCGTCCGCGTCATGATAGTCACCAACGGCATTGTTCTCCATTCCGTTACGACCGTCATGGTCTTCGGCGCCAACTCGTCCAGCAACAGTGACCAAAACCGCTTCCTCCCTCCCTACTCTATTGTCGAGAAAGTCCAGGTCACGATCTTCTTCCTCCAGGAGCTCACTATCTCGGCGCTCTACATCCTCGCCACCGCTAAGATTTTGCGTGACTCAGTCCTCCACGCCAAATCGGCCCGAGCCCGCATACTCTGGCACCTCATAATCGTCAATATCATGGTTGTCTTCCTCGACATCACCATCCTTGGCCTCGAATACGCCGATCTCTACCAACTCCAGACCGCCTACAAGGGCATGGCCTACTCCATCAAGCTCAAGCTCGAGTTCAACATTCTCAACGAACTTATTCACCTCACAAGCTCTCACACCGATAACGGAACCGCCTATCCAAACTGCTACATCTATGACGGGAGTCAGCAGGGCCACACGTTCATGGACTCCCCGGGCCAGTCTACCGCGTTCGACAACGCGCAAGCCCGTGGACAGGCCGGAAGCTGCCTGGGGATGACGCGGTGGAGTACGCAGATGAGGGGGGGGAGCAGGCCCTACGGCAAGACCGTGAGCTCAGCTTGTGACCGCGCCGAGCGCGGGAATCGGGGCAACCTCGAGGACGGTATTCTAGTCACGCGGACGGTTGACGTTGACGTCGAGGAGTTTGAGAGGCAGGTGAGAGAAATGGGAGAGATAGGGGTGGGGGAGAGCACAAGGGGAAGCGTTGACATCACCATGTCAGTTACGTAGGCAGCGTCGGTGTCTTGTGCTTCTGAAGCTGGGCTTGCGAGGGCTTCGGATGGATAGATGTCGGGTGGCGCAAGTTATCGGGGACGCGCCTGGCACCATGGCGGACGGCCATCAGCACGAGTCTGCAACAGCTGGTGGTCCGTTGATGGGCGATGCTCAGGTATGACTTATGGCCGCGGGTATCCGTGTCGTGTCCTCGCCTGATTGGTTTGAATGTCCAGCTGTCTTCGGTTTCCTGATCGTTTTTTTTTCTTTGGTGGTGGTAGTGCTCGTTGGCTTTGCAAGGATGTCTTTCCTTCCTCACAACGTCCACCATGCGACGACGACGAGACTACCATTTCGATAGTGCAGACAATTTTGATGCATCATATTCCCCTGAGGACAATTACAGCGGCGATGAGCTCTTCGACGGGAGTGAGGCCGGCGGTTCAGATGCTGAGACAGAGGCAACGGACCGACTTGTACTTAGATAGCGACGTTCCCGGTGTCGCCGTGGACGTCGAAGACCAGATCCAGCTCTTCGGCGGCAATGTCCACCCACCCGAATACTATCGGAAGGCTGTTGAGGGGTTTAACGATGCCGCCTATGAAACCCAGGATTACAGTGACGGCAGCCTGGTGCTTCTTGATGCATGTGAGGAGCAGTGGCGCCAGTACGCAACCGCCCATACCTCTTCCTTCTCTTCCTCTCTCGCTAACATCTACCCTCTTTCTGCTTTTAGATCCTGCGAGATTCTCGAGCGCGACCCTCAAGAATGTTTGGAGTCGATCCCAAAGTCGACCTCTGTACGGTTGTTATGCAACTTCTTCAACTGGAAACTTAACAAAAGCACGGCCTGAGCGACCAGAAGCGGATGAACTGGTGCATGACGATCGAGGACCTAGAGGAGCAAATTGAAACGACGATTAGTACCACAAAGAAGGCGTTCAAACTCGGCGAGCTGCGTATTCTTGCCACTTTCTTTCTCCTCTTGCTCCCTCCCGCGGGATATCGTCGTACATCGATCCTGCGCCTCTTTCGACGACACCAAGAAGTATCCTTGGGACCCGGCTGAGAGGTACTCGGCGTCGAAGGCACTAGGACATATGATGCTCGTCAAGCTAGGAACATTGATTTTTAGCGAAGACGTCATCATTAACGCCGTGGACCCTGGCCTTTGTAAAGGTACTGGTTTGCACCGCGACATCCACGGTGGCAAGTTGGCCGTTCTGGTCATTGCAAAGACAATCTTCGGTCGGTCGCCGGAAGCTGGAGCGTTGGCGGAGCTTGACGCTGCAATAATTAATTCAAGGAGAGCCATGATTGCTATGTTAAAGATTGGGAAATCCACTCGTACGTATTTTAGAGTACTCTCCTGCAACTCGTTACGAAGATGGCTGACTGAGCATGTTGCAGTCTGTTAGCCTCATCTATACGGTTGAAGGGAACGCCTTATGTGGTGCGCTGGATACGGCGAACCTCGGAGCGTCCAACCCAGACAACCCCTATCAGGGCGAAAATAGTAGCTCTCAAACACGGCCGGGCAAGAACAAGCCCAATCGGGACCCGACCCGTTACACCCGCTTGCTGGGACAGCTGCCGCCAGCAGTCATGCCTGTTGCGTTTATAAATGTACGTGGCTGAGACTAATGCATGTCAGCCTTGTGATCCTGGCGTACGATGGATCAGATGTAAACAAGAGATGAGGATAGATGTGGAGCGAAAATGTTGATACATAAATTGTCTACGTAGGTGATGACCTCAGTATTGCGTATTTTCCAATTGGGTGATTGCATTTAAGAAAACACCAGGACTCTGAACTCTGAGTTAAGCAAAGCGAATGATGCAAACGGCCTCGCAAGCCAGTCTTACAATCTGATTTCATAGAAACACCACTTCCTGCAGACAAAGATACACAAGCTTAAAGAAAAGACCTATCGCGCGGCTGTTAGAGTGGTCGTGATCAAACGTTGTAACCGTCCGTGTAACCGTGAGGAGGCTTCTAGCGATGGAAGGAGGTGTCAGACCGGCAGCGGTGTTGATATTGGCAAAACTGCCGTCGGAAGCCTCTCCATCCGTGAAAGTAGCTTACTGGGGAAACGGCACCATTCTTCGAAAACCTAGTTCCTGCTCGCAGTTTCCCTCCTGTTTACTAGTGCAGTCATGCAACCCTTCTGTGTCTCTACGTGAATTATCGGAACATTCGTCTGGTAAAGAGCTCGCGAATGAGTCATCCTTCCGTTTCATAAAGGTTGCTGGTGTCCATTGAATAGGCAATGGGTAGATAGCTTCGAGTTCCTTGCCGATCTTCAGCCAGCGAAGATCCTTATCGAAATTATACTCATAGTATCTTCCTCTCCATTGCACTTGGAGATAGATGCGCGCGTGATACTTCTGATTCAGCTTGTTGAATCGTGCTGCGCCTGACTTGCATGACTTAGCGAAGTTCTCTTTTGTCCGATCTCGCTTCTTGTAGGGCGGATTTGCCATGTTTGCGGTTGCGCAGATGTGTTGACAGCTGACGAGTGAGATAGCGACTTCTTAAGTAACAGAGTCGTCGCCTAGTTCATGGCCTGTGGCTGTTTCTAGCCTGCAGACGCAGGAGCTCTGCGAGAACAACCTTCCCGAGGAAATCGGTCGCTCCGGTGAGGAGAAGGGTATTCTGACGACGCGACATTAGATGGCTTCAGATAGTGGATAGGTATCACGAAGGTGGTCAAGGGCGATGTCTACCAGTCTTTGATACTTCGAAACGTCCGGGAGAGTCTGCTCTTAAAAGTTGCCGAAGAACCCTTCCGCCGAGAAAAGGGCCCATGTTATCGGGGAGCCCCCGGCGGAGTAACATCCGCCAGAGCCACCTGTGGACGTCGGCGTTTCCTGCAACCGGCGGAAGCGTTATTTCCATGGGCCTAGACCGGGAAGAGATTGTATGACCGCGCTGGCCGGTGGATATTGTGATGACCGAGTCGGGCTATACGAGTCTGTACTATTGGTCCCTCGTTCTCCCAGTTTGGCAGGTCCTGTGCACAACTATCGCCCCACACCCACTGAACCAGATTCCCGGGACAGGGCTCGCCATCTTATTGGACTTCTCTAACTCTAAGCGAGGTTGCGCCTCGAACGACATCTCCTCTCCACCTTTGGCTCCACCCGGCAGGGCCGCCCCGGAGATTCCGTCAAGGGGCTGGAGTAAGCGCATGTTCAGATCCACCCCAGACTTCAAGATAGAAAGGTCGCTTGCATACACATCGAACCAACAGCACTCGGACGTTTATCCTTGTTCGGAGGAACAACAGCTCATGGCAGGGTGAACGCATAAGCCATCCGTCACATGATATTTTCTAAGGTCTTCTACCGACGTCTGGATCCAGCCATTGAGCGTCGCACGTCCTCTGGCCGCGCTGCCCAACGTGAGATGGAATGCGTTGAGTCCTTTCCATTCGGGCCTACCTAATCGCCATCGGTGGCCCCACATTTTAAGGCTAGAGACCGGGTGGCTGACCAGGACGATACCTCCGATCCCTTGTAGGCAGCTTTCCCGAGTCCTCAGTTGAGCGCAAACGAGAAGGGTCTGGCTTGGCTCATTTTCGCTCAAAGTTGCCAACTTTGTGGTTCACAGCCCCGTATCCCACTCGGCGTCTGTTGCGCTTATCCCGCCAAGCGATTTGCTCTCTCTTCTAGGCCCGTCCTCCGCTGTAGGGTGTGGACCTGAGCACTGGCATATCCTACATATCGGATCTATCCTCGGCAGATTCACACGCGGATAGACACGGAAGAATGGTTGAAACCCAAAGGCCACATGTTCGCATAGCCCCGAGTGAGGTCTTTGTATGCGATCAACACCGCTCTTGCTACTCATGTTGATTGATCATTAATCGCACAACGCCATCCATCATCACTTCACTACCCCATTCGAGATGAAGAATAGTTCTACATAGTTCCTTAACGAGAAGACCTTTCGATATTCAGTGCCCAGAGAGATAGGTGCCCGCCATTTCCTTGAGCCTCTCCATGTTCAGAATTTCTCGATCCATCTCCGACTTCTCTTTCGTCTTAATGCATTGCACTCTTCGAGGTGACCCTTTAATCGCCCCGCCCCCAGATTCCGAGCAGTCTTCCTCCTCGGCCGCTGTCAATGGCGCAGGGGCGGCAGCTTTGAAGTTGTTTCGTGGTCTTTGGCCTCGCAACTCATCGTTATCTTGATTCAAGCGACCGTTGGCCTCTAGTATTTCGGCAAGCTTATGATGCTCTTGCCAGTAGGCAATCTCGAATTTTTTGGAATCGCATTGATGTGAGTTAAGAAGACTAGTTGCTTCTTGAAGCTTCTTCTGGGCAGCTAAAAGCTCAAGGGTGCTGTCGAGGGTGTTGGAAGGAGCGCTGAAGCTGAGCTGCTGCTGATTGGTTGACATCTGCGTAGTTCTCCACGAGGTAGTATGAAAGGATGAAAATGATAGTAGAGTAAAGTTCTACGGTAGATATGTGGCACCCGAAGTTCGCAGTCTTAACTCACGCCGGGCGTTGCATCTTTATGCAGTTGGAAGCAATGCCGCGTTTGGGTCCAAAACTGGGGGGTCTTCTGGTCCCAAATCTGGGGCCCTTTTTTGCTGGGGCTGAACCTACCCTAGTACGCACTTGGGCGAGGCTGTGGGTTGGGTACATCGCTGACACCAAGGTACATCAAAGCGGAGCCCGGTACTTTGTAGGCCACTTTTGGGCCTTGACCCAGGAACTGAAAGTCAGCCCTGCCTGAACGGGTGGAGCCATGTTCACCGAGCCTGACCGAGGCCATGACAGTGCTGGAAGTACATACTGTACGTAGGCAACAAGTCGAGGATGCGATTAGGGGGTTGACTAGCCTCCAGAATGTGACTCGCTATGTAAGAAATTTGACCACTGTTCCGAGTTGATCAGGTCTGTGTGGCCCACCCGTAGTGTTCCCCGACGAACGGCTACAAGGTGCTGGAATAAGTCGCTCGCCTCCTTGACCCGTCCGTCTGCTTCATATGCCGATGCGAGAACATGCTGTGACGCCAGTCGATCAGGGTGCGTCTCGTCCAACGTCTCCTCTTCAATCTTCACCACCTGCTCCAGTAACACAATGGCCTCCTTGACCCGTCCGTCCGTCAGGTATGCCGATGCGAGAGTATGCTGCGACGCCAGTCGATCAGGGTGCGTCTCGTCCAACGTTTCCTTATGAGTCTTCACCACTAGCTCCAGCAATGTGATGGCCTCCTTGACCCGTCCATCCGCTCGATATGCCATTGCGAGATTATGCTGCGACGCCAGTCGATCAGGGTGCGTCTTATCCAACGTTTCCTCGCGAGTCTTCACCACCTGCTCCAGCAGCGTGATGGCCTCCTTGACCCGTCCGTCTGCTTCATATGCGGATGCAAGAGCATGCTGCGACGCCAGTCGAGAGGGGTGCGTCTTGTCCAACGTTTCCTCGCGAGTCTTCACCACCTGCTCCAGTAGCGTGATGGCGTCCTCGACCCGCCCATCCGCTTCATATGCGGATGCGAGAGCATGCTGCGACGCCAGTCGAGAAGGGTGCGTCTTGTCCAACGTTTCCTCGCGAGTCTTCACCACCTGCTCCAGCAGCGTAATAGCCTTCTTGACCCGTCCGTCTGCTTCATATGCCGATGCGAGTTCGTGCTGCGACGCCAGTCGATCAGGGTGCGTCTTGTCCAACGTTTCCTCGCGAGTCTTCACCACTCGCTCCAGCATTGCCACTGCCTCTCGATTTCGACCCTCCACTTGCAAACACCTGCCGACCCAAAATCCGAGATGGCAAGCCTCTTCCCCCCAATCCTCGTCCTCCCCATACACCCCAACCGCCTTCATCACGTGTGGCAGAAAGTCCCGCCATCTCTCCCGCTCCTCCCACGAATCTGTCGAGAATATCTTCCTCAGGTGCACCAGGGCTGCTCGCTTCCCTTCCCCTGCCGCATCCTGTCTTGTCAACCACACTCTTGACGCCACATGAACTAATCGATGCATGTCATACGTCCTCCCGTCTGCTCGCACGCTCAAGAATGCGTAGCCGCACAGAACCCCAATCGCTCGCGTCATCTTCTGCTCAGATCCAACCGGCGGCAGCATCGACCGCGGTATGGCCTTGGACTCAACCTGCCCTATGAAACTGAGCAGCATCGCCGCCTCCGCATTCTTCTGGATCTGCTCAAAAGACACCACCCACGTATTGGCAACTGCGTTCTGCGCCCCGCGATACCGCGTGTCGTCCTCAAACTCCACCTCCAAAAGCTCCACCATGTCGCGCTCTGTATTGCGCAGAAGCCGCATGTACTCCACAACTGGCGTCTTGTTCTCATTCAGGTACGCTGCTGCTTGCGTAATGGCCAGCGGCAGGTACGTCAGGACCTCCAGCAGCTCCGTCACAACACCATCTTCCGCCGGAAGCTTGTCGATGAGCAACTTCTCCAGCAGCTGCCTGGCCTCTGTCTCGCTTAGTCTCAATGGTCTACCCACTGTATTATCGCTAGGCGGGAGGAGGAGCCTACTGGGATGGCAAGAATAGGTGCAATTTCTTTTAGAGAGAATACATCCGATAAGATATGATTGGTGGGGTTTGAGCCGAGATGAGCTGTCGCTGCTGTCATCGGAACCTTTGTGTGGGTTGGCACTTCGGCTTGGGACAAGTGGCATTCTTTTTTAGCCGAGAGACCGTGTGAAAGCTGAAACAAGAGACCCCTATCAGTTCCTTCTCTATACAGTAGCCCTACAGGGCGGCCAACTTATACGAAGCATCGTAGTCAGTCCATGACGATTGGCTACGCTGGACCCACCGTGCCTTGCCTTGCAACTCACCTCCTCGTCATGGAGCTTTTTAGGTGGGGCCGACTCATCTGCGATTCTTGGAGGCGGATCACCCTGGGGGAGGGGGGTGGGCTCCGCACCCCAATCGCGCGCCATCTCACTCACACTGAACAGAGTGTTGGGCCAAGGGTTACATCGCTAAGGGTTGAACCGGCAAGAACAACTGCACGCTCTCTGCTATGATGGAGTATCTAAACAACATCAATCTTGCTTGAGGCGGTATGAGCTCTGTTTAGACACTCGATATATGGATGCGGAATTCGTCTCGCCCCTGTGGCCAGAGAGTATTTGACTGCATACCGCTTCTTCACAGAACGGCTTTGTCTGCTCCACATGTAACCCCAGCGACTTCGGCCGTACCGAAGGAGAATCTGACCTTCATCCGGAGTTCCAACCAAGACTGGAAGTAATATCCCGGGGATTGCTAACTGCAACGTCACTTCTCCATCCGAGCTGGATCTCATTTCGTGGCAATGGCCGTGAACCTCTTCCGGGCCTTGCTCAACATGCACCTAGGTCCCGCCCGATATGCACATTTGACTGCCGGACCCATATCATGCCGAATCACTTCACCGATCACTCCGTGCCGGGCTGCAAGGACCACAATACCCCGAACCAATGGGCTGATCCCGATGTCCCTGCCGACGCTGCCAACAAGGGGTTTCAGACACGCTAGTACAAGCGTTAGCAGGAACACAGAGCTCATTGCGGCAATGCTTAGCGTGATTACTGGCGCGAATCTCCTGGTAAATACAGTTTGGACGGGGAGTTGACCTTGCAGGGACCTTTCTCCAGGTACTCGTGCCAATCACTCATCTCAGGATACTTATCACGCCATCCATGCCGACATCTATAAGTGGTTCAACATCGAATTTGACATCTTCGGCCGCACACCAACCGAATGTCACACCGAGATCGTCCAGGACATCTTCTCAGACCTCTGGAAGAACGGTTTTATTGAAGAGCGCGAGACGAGCCAACCATTCTGTCCTGTCGAGAAGCACAATACCTTTCTTGCCGATCGCTTCGTCGAGGGCGAGTGCTCCATCTGCAACCACCCCGCCAAGGGCGGATACTAGCGCTAATGTCGGGAAACGTTTCAGCTGAAAGGATCACTGACAAACTCAGTAACCGGAGAATCGACATGATTTGGTAGTACCTTTCCACTCCGATGGTTGAATTACGCCGGCACAGACCAGGCTCAACCCCTTGCCAATATGAGCCTTATGAGGTTGCGCGTATTTTTGCCAATCAGCTCTTTCCATGCGCTTGGCCAGGCTTATTACGGTCTCGTAATTGTCGGTGAGCCACTGCCTTCGAGGTCATGAGTACAAAACGACAGTTCAAATCTGCGTTCGGGAACACCTGTTTTATGCTCGGCGGAAGCGAGCGCGATGCTCAGTACCCAGCGACCTATGTACAAGGAGTACACATGTACGAGCCTCGCTAGTCGTTACACTCTCGATTCAATGAAACCAGTTTACTCGCGATCGAGTTTTCTGTTCCCGCATGAGTGTGACTACACTAATATCAAGAGCATGGGATCCTACCAGTCGCGGATGAGAATATAGTCTCACAATGCGCAGAACTATTACTATAACTAGCTACCGAAACACCTCAGCAATACAAAAGTACGAAGAGAACACCATATAGAGAGTGAATTCTTTGGTTTTCTTTAGAAGAGAAGAAGGAAATCGGCAGATGCCGCCGGGCCGCACACCACTTAAGTTCCATAGGGCCACTGCGAATCGCCGAGACGCAGTTTCTTACAGTTGTCTGCGATGATATAATGGACGCACTCGCTGGCCGTAGCTGGGCCCATATTCGTCATGCTTCTGCAATCTTCCCGGTGATAGATATTAGGCAGCAGGTCAAGGTCGCAAACGGGAATATTGAAGATGAGAATATCGTCAAGAATGTTGTTGTTCGTTGGATTCTCGGCGAGCCCCTTGAAGATCGAAGCTGTGAGGTCCAGGCCCCGTGCCACTTCAATCTGATGCACTGTACGCTGAGTCAGCTGCGCTCCATCCTTGCGACAGTTCCCACTTTGTATGTAATCGTGCTGGCATGGTCCTTGCAGCCCGGCACGGAGTGATCGGTGAAGTGATTCGGCATGATATGGGTCAGGCGGTCGAGTGTGCATATCAGGCGGGACCTAAGTGCATGTTAAGCAAGGCCCGGAAGAGGTTCACGGCCATTGTCACGAGATGAGATCCAGCTCGGATGGAGAAGTGACGTTGCAGTTAGCAATCCCCGGAGATATTACTTCCAGTCTTGGTTAGAACTTCGGATGAAGGTCATGATTCTCCTTCGGTGCGGCCGAAGTCGCTGGGGTTACATGTGGAGCTGACAAAGCCGTTCTGTGATTAAGCCGTATGCAGCCAAATACTCTCTGGCCACAGGGGCGACACTAATTCCGTATCTATATCGAGTATCTAAACGCAGCTCATACCGCCTCAAGCAAGACTCATGTTGTTTAGATATTCCATCATAGCAGAGGAATACAGATTGTTGCCCGTATCCCGAACTACCTGCACTATACGTTCCGTCTTTCCTTCAGTGCGCATAACTCATGGCGTTTATTGTTATGCTTCACCTGGCAGATAGCGTTCGGTGCATGATGGGTCCAAATATAGATAGTCTTTGGTAAAGCCGCCTCGAAGGAAGCGGGAGAACGGCAGAATGATATAAAAGCTTCCAATCATACAGAAAGTCTATAGGTTGGTTTAAGTCTTGTAGTTGGTTCCCTTGCCTCCGACAAGCCTAATGTTGGGGTCAAGTTACTGAGGCATTCCGGGAGCTCGTAACATCAGCCATGCTGCCTGTAATGTGTGTCACTCTCGGGAATCCTGCTATTCCGAGGCCTCTGAATCTGACTCACACGCACGTGTGCCTTGGCTGGCCAGGTGCGAAAGGCGTGTCTCATGAGGCGTTCAAGGCCTTTCCCGAGGCATCAGAGCAGGGAAATGGGTCTCTAGGAGCGTGGGGAGGTGAGGTCCCGTCGCCGCGTTTCGGGATCATCACGACTTCAGCCTCGCGAAATGCTTTTGGGAGGTAGCCCGCCGACAAGGATCCCCGAATGAGAGGCCAGACGTGTTCAGCGATGGCGTGCCAGGACGCATGTAACATCTTGACTTGATATTGTCTGCTCCTGGTGATGTGTTGCCGGTTCGCAGAATTGCGTCCTTCACTTCTTCAGGCGTCGCTTCTGTGGAGACGGGAACTCTTCCTCAGTGCCTCGACTTTCTCATATTGTGAGACGTACACCACGTCGCCAATTTAAAGTGGTGGTGGCTGGAATGGTCCAGATGACGTGGAGAGAGGGTAATATTCAAGGGTGCTGAGGGCATGGATTTGATTTGGCGGCGTTGTGGCGCTTACCGGCTGAATCAGCCACCAAGAGGTTACCGCCTTGGATATATTACTGACGTCCACCTCGCTTTTAGCTTACCTGTTTTGCATCCTCCCTAAGCCCTCTCGGAAGTTTTTACTTATTACATGTAATTAAGTTTCAGACATTCCATTGAGATCTGAAGTTCTTCCGTCGCCCCAGCCTCTGCAACCATTGCCGTCAACGGACAGGTGTCGGATTTTACCACTGCACCAAAAGCGAATGCGCACTCTTAATTGAATGCAGGGGATCTACTTTCGGGTCTATCCCTTCCACTTCTGACCAGAGGCTTCATACTGTCATGTTGGTGGTCTTCTTGGCTGCGCTGGCCGCATGTGCGGCTTGGCTAAATTACAAGCGACCTGCGCCGTCGCCGAAGCTCGATCTACCCTACGAGCAGTTTGACGGCGATAATTCGGCAGCCCGATATATAACCGAGAGCTTGGACATCCTCACACGAGGCTATAACAAGGTTGGTTATCCTGGTCATACTAGAGCGATTCGGTCGAGCATTTGCGCAAGCTGTCAGCTGGTCCCGACGGGAACATTAAACTGACATATGCTGACTACATGTCCCCTGACAGTATCTGAAGAATGGAGTCCCATTCTGTATGCGCAATCCGAGCGAACCCAAGCGACCAATGGTCCTCCTACCTTTGAAATATCTCAAGGAAGTGAAATGGATTCCCGAGGAGCGGTTGAGCTTCTGGCGTCATATAGACCAGGTACGCACTTAAGGGTCTTTGCAGTGGATAGCTTGAACCCTCTGACGCACTGTTCTGTGAAATTTAGCTATCCATTCTGCCCCAGATCGGCGGACCCGGTATCACGCATGAGGTGGCCCTCGGAGCAAGGGAGGGCCTCAACCGAGGACTCCGTAAGTTCGTCCAAAGGATCAGACGGAGATGCCCAAAATGGGTATTGACTAGGTACATGTATGCTGACGAGCTGACTCGGCCTTAGCTCATCTCATCCAACCTCTTCAAGAAGCATGTCTTGCCGCATTCGAGAAGCATGTGCCTGCATGTCCGGGTAAGGGCCCTAGCGTGACGGGCCAACAGCCTTGTTCTCTTTGGCTTACAGAAACCTGACTGTGCCGCTTAGATTGGACCGAGATCCGACCATACCAGCTGGTCGTGAAGTTATTTGCCGGCATGTCAGCCTGCGCTATGGTCGGTCGTGAGCTAGGAGACCTCAACTCGGAATGGCAAACTCTGTCAATGCAATATGTCGAAGCTGCCTTGAGTGCACCAGGCAAAGTTAAACAGGCATACCCACCATGCCTCTACTGGCTATCCAGGTACTTCAATGACGCCGTCATAACAATGTTCAGAATTCAAGGCCGAGCGAGTGAGCTCCTGAAACCGGTTCTGGCTGAACGCATCGCAACTAGTGCGAGGGTATCGGAGTCTACAAACATGAAGCGGACGGGGTGCAAAAAATATGAGGACGCTGTTCAATGGCTCCTCGACGCGCATGCCGCCAGGGGCAAGGACGTGGACCCCGTCCAGATCACCCGTGATATCTTCATTATCATGACCGCATCGATCCATAGCACGTCAGGTGCCGGCCTCTGTGTTATCTTGGACATGATGGAACATCCGGAGGCGGTCCAAGAAATCAAGGAAGAGATTGCTCGTGTTACGAGCGCGAATCCCACGTGGACTCGGCAAGCCTTGTCAGAACTGAGGCTCCTCGACAGCTTTATGCGAGAGAGTGCGCGGGTCCATTCTTTAACGCAATGTAGGCGATTGCCCGTTCATGTCTACGTTCAAAGACTTTCGGCTCGGTTGCTGACGTTTTCATGTCTCACCTAGATACAGCAGTGCAACGTATAACAGTCGCCGAGCCTTTCACATTCAAGGACGGCCTGACCATACCCCCTGATACTACGCTGGCATTCGCGAGTTATAACCACAACTTCGACCCCGATGTCCATGAGGAACCCACCAAGTTTGACCCGAAACGGCACCTGCGCAAGCGCCAAGGTGAAGACACGCGCAAGTTCCACTTCGCTTCTGTGTCGGAAGACATGATTAACTGGGGCGCTGGCCGTCACGCCTGTCCGGGTCGTTTCTTTGCTCAAGAAACGCTAAAGCTTATGCTCGTACACTTCCTAACGCACTACGAGTTCAGGCATACGGATGAGGGTGCCAAGAGCCCGCATTACATACCCGCCAATCTCTTCTGCGTGCCGAACCCAGTTCTACCGATCATGATCAGGGAGAGCCAGGCTTAGAATAAGAATCCAGGAAGGACCGTTTAGAGTGTGCTTTTGAGATGGGCTAGCCTGCCAATGTCGCAATAAATATACTCGGCATGACTGAAAGCACTTTGTCAGGAGGTACAGCCCAAACCCCTCTAGGCCGCCGTCTATAAACGCCTGCAAAAATTGTCAATCTGCTTCAACTTGGGATCGAGGCACCAGGCGCTCATGGGAAGCCGGAACTTCCGCTCAGTAACGTCGACGAAGCCCGCCTCGTCCGTGAGATCCCGCATGCGCGAACCAATGGCGATTTTGAACCTCTTACCCAATTTTCCGCTAGCCTCCTGGAAGACGCCGTTCCAGCGGTAGAAGATGTGCTCACGGTCGGTGACGACGTCGGAGTGAGCGCGGATATCGTGTTCGTGGTTCTCCAACCAGCCACTGGGCCTAAGGTGGCGGTAGGCCCTGTTGTAAAGGGCAGACCAGTCATCGATGCTGCCGTAGAGGTCGTTGATGTGGATGTAGTCGAAGTGGTCGGGCGGCCAGGGAAAGAAAGTTGATTCATTTAACCGCTGGTCCGACAGGCTTTGTCCTGGAAATCAGAAAGGGATCCGTCATGGCACTGGAGCTTCTTACCATATTTGTAGAAAATGTGAGAGATAGCTTAGTGTGACTATCAGGACTTCGCGGCTGGCGGTGATGAGACAATTAAGATCTAGGATGAAGCAATAAGCGCATGCTTGCAGCCGCTGGAGGGCTATATCAATTGGGTGACCTCAGTAGTGTTCTTAGCGGACGGTCAGCGTCTGGGAATAGGCTCGGAAGACAAGACGCTCAAGATCTGGGATGCAGCAACAGCACGTGCTTGCAGACGCTCAGCATTGGCAGAACATTCCATCGAATTTCATTCGATTTAAGAACTAGCACGCGCCTTTCGACAGAAATTGAGCTTCTAAACTTAGAAATACCGAATCTGGCGCCTACTATTGGCCTCTAGTCGACGGAGGAGGCTATTTTACAGCCTGCTAGCCAGGTTTGGTACAGCTTAAGCAGGGACGCGGTATGGGTTGTGAAGGATGGAGAGAGAATGCTTTGGTTGCCTTCGGAATATCCCCCGGTGGAATCAGCTGTCCTGGGATCGGGGGTAGCTGTTGGTTGTTCGTCGGGTCGCATTTAAATGATGAAGTTTTCATTATGCAAGGCGAATGCAGGTCGATACCCGTCATTGGGTGCGTCCTAGAAATTGTAGATGGCTTATGAGAGGGCTTTCCGAGGCGACCTAGCTAACCTTGAATCATTGACAACCAAGTCAGGAGCAGGAGAACATCCACATCATACATCGTTCCTCCTTGAAAGGGATTCAGGCGGGTAATCATTCTGGACATTCTATTGCGGCAACGTCAATCCGCTGGTGCCTTGATTTGGAAGGTTCCTACGTAAAATCGGGACAGAATCAGTTAGATACCTCCAGCATTCGGAGCATTAGCCAGCCATATTTCGTTTAACGTTAGCCAAATTCATATAGCTTAGATAGCATTAATACCTGAACCCGAACCCTAAGGCTATATAATACAACCTCTCTATAACCTAGCCTCATTAAACTAGCTTCTTTCCAACTTCTAAGCTAGTGCTATTACCAAACCAACATTTTACCTAGCTTACTAGATGAAAAAAAGCTATACCTTATTAGGCTATTTTTTCTACCTTTTTTCCTCTCTTTCTTACTTATTACTAACCTTTCTAGCTAGTTTTTCCCAACTTCGATATCAATGTGAAGGGTTCAATCTTCACTGTCCAGAAGGGACTGCCGCTGATGGGCGAGGGCGGCTCGATCATCCTGACAGGATCGAGCGCCGGCACTAGTTCCCCCGGATTCAGCGCCTACAGCGCGAGCAAGGCAGCAGTGCGCAACCTCGCACGGACCTGGGCAGAGGACCTGAAGGGCACCGAGATCAGAGTGAACGTGCTATCGCCCGGTCCGACAGCTACCGAACTTGCGGTGGAAGCGCTAGGCGAGGAAGGTATGAAGGTCTTCGCTTCACTAAATCCGCTTAAGCGCATGGCCGATCCGGCGGAGATCGGAGCCGTGGCTGCTTTTCTTGCATCAAATGATAGCAGCTTTATGACCGCCAGTGAGGTCGCTGCTGATGACGGCTTAGCGCAAATCTAATACGCTACACACGATTATGGGTCTGCTTGATGTATATCTTGCGCTTGTTACAATTCTAGTTGAAGGATGCTAAGCTAAGCGGCTGGTGGGATGGTTCAATCTATAACAAGATAGACTATCAGATGGCATTTATAAATTACCGTTACAGTTGGAAACATGGCCGACTATATTTCCGATCCATAGTTCCCAAATGCTTTGGCTGCATCTCAAAGACATAGCCCCTAGACTGCTCCTTTAGGCATTCTTATCTAGGCAACGTCATGCTCTTATGGCGGATTTCATTCTTGACCTAGGGACCTACCTTCCGCGGACCTGATACCGGTCCAGCGAGTACACAGTGGCTTCTGCAATCATCTCCAAATGCCGTCTTCATGCTGATCCACATATTCTCGACGCCATACTAGCAAAGTATACCTCCCGTGGCACTACATATCTGAATTGTCTCGTATTGGTTCGCAGAGGTTCAGGACATGGATATATCCTATATACACCTGCCGTGTCATAGATAGCCGAGTTCAACTTTGCCATTCCATACCCACTACGTACGGGTATGGTCCCGAACATTCGGCAGACCACAGCGGTCCTTTTACTGCGTCCTCCCAATTTAGGGGGGCCAGCCCCCAACATTCCAAGTAGTGCCAGCGCCACAGTTCATTTTGACAGCAATGACGTTGAAGCTAGTTAAGACCGACAGTTAGCAAACAGAGTAAACGGTGACCTGTTCCCGGGAACCTACTTTCCGGTATCAAATTGCTGGCCTGCCATCAACGTGTCATAATAGAGACAACTGTTGCTGATTCGTCGCACGTAACTGATAATGAGGTTCGTGTGCAGAGCCCATGTTAAGTCGAAACCCTATACACTGTTGTTAGTGAGATGCTACGTTAATGGGGGATTTCCATCCCTACATCGTTGCAAATCGCAATTCCGGCACTATACGAGCAGCTGATCCGTGCACACAGACGTGGGGCAATGTTGAGATAGGCGTTGATTCTTTCTAGATAAAACGCTCCGTCCTGGAAACGCCCGAGGTGGGCGCCGTTGAGGTGACCATGGCACACCGGGTCGCCCTGTATATCTCGCTTTTCAACGGTCTCATCATCCTGCGTGACGTTCTGCGGAGGGAAGTCCTCCAGGTAGTTGGGGTTCAAGGCGAGGACCTCGGCGTAGACATCCTACACGTCCTGCATTAGAGACGCAAACACTGTGACGAAGGAACCCAGACCTGGCATACCTCAATAGTGCCGGTAAAATGCTGGCGTTCCTCTCCGGGGAAGACCTCGACCTCCCACTGCGGCTCTGCGATTGGGAAGGGCGCTTCGGAGGCAGGGACGATTTTAGCGCCTTCGATGCCAGAATCAACATGTTCGCTCCCAGAAGGGAGGGTAGCCGCCTGTAAGTTCTCTATTAGCATGTGAATGCCATAGGAGAGCAGTGAGGTACGGACCGTGACGGCAAGAGCTAAAGCAGGAAAAATGCCCGAGAGTCTCATCCTTGGTACAGTTTTGGTTGAAGTTGTCTTGCGGTTGGGTTGGGCAAAAGAAACAGATGTTCAAGCGGCGGCGGGGACGCTTAATTTATATCTGTGGGCACAGACAAGATGCCCGCAAGTTCGAACTTGCCCAGCTCCGGTTCATATCTATCACAACCATCTCTTACTCGATACTCCACGCCAGGTCTCCTCGTCCGTCTCAAGCGAATGTAGTCGCTCAACATGGACTCTTGAAGCTACAATTGGCCAAACCGATCATCGTCAAATTGTAGTGACAGTAAGCACTAGTTGAATTACAGTGTTGGTGATAGTAAGCACTAGTTGGACTACGGTGCTGGGGCATATCTTGAGGACCCGGGTCTACGTGAACGCCGGTCAGGCCTTCGAAGTCGACTGCCAAGCCTTCATCTTCATGCTCTAATTCGTCTGCTTCTATAAGACGATGAGGTTCGGCCCTTCCGCGTACAAAGCTTTCCCGCAGAAAGATAAAACTTGGCAGAATGATAAGTCAGTCTCACGTCAGATTCAGATTAGAGTTGAATCGTGACCACAACAATTGGGCCTTTGGCCTCTTAGTTGTAGAGAGAATCACTAGTAGGGGCGGGGACGAAGCTCCGTGTTATGTAGGCTGGTCAGAACTCTGAGGCTAAGGCTACTACAGGATGACAGGTAGGCGCAGGGCCTATCAATCTTGGAATTCCACTGCTCTCATTAATGGCCAGTCCTCGCTAAAGGCCTATGAATAGTAATCAACTTGTAGTAATTAGCTAGAATGATGTGAACGCTGCCACATCAACCAAGTTATAACCTCTCTCTGATTCTTACATTCTGTCACAGGAAAGTCGATAAGGAGACATTATATCCTTCGCAATAGGAAGGGGCTGTGCATGCAGCAAACTGGGGACTAGATCGGAAGCCAGCACTAAAGTACCATTACTTTTGGCAATGGGAAGGGGCTGTGCATGCAGCAAACTAAGGAGCAGAATGGAAGGTAGCACTGAAGTTCCCTTGACATTGGCAATGGAAAGGAGCTGTGCGTACAGGAGACGTTGGAGGCCGGTGGTAGAGTTCGCAAAAAGTTCCCTTGTGTATTGCTTATAAGTCCCCTGACTATGTCTTTTGAAACTCCATCGCATCTTATCTTGCCAAGTTCGCAAAAAGTTCCCTTTTATATCGCTTGTAAGCCCTCTGGCTATATCGTTTGAAACTCTAACGCATCTTACCTTGCCAAGTGATTCTCCCTATCTCATACGACGGAAGCATTTTCCAACCTTGCGCAATTAAGAATTCTCGCGCTTCCACATGCCCCCTGTAGCTCAAATTAAACCTCTCCGCGGATATCTCATACTCCGGGGAGTCCCGCAGACGCAACAACCCAGACGGGACTGTGTCACTCTTGTCAGCATCCCGACTCCGTCTCAGATCATGCTAATGATGATAAACTTCGAAGGCCACCGGTCCATCAAAGGGGGTCATACCAGTCTACACGTGGACCGAGATGAGCTCCCCGACAAGTTCCTCGTCAAGTACTACCTGCAAACGCATGCCAAGCAAGCATATGATGTATCATTATTTGCCCCACGCTTTACTAGCATACCACCCTCAGCAGGAGCCATTCCATGCCCTCCGATACCCGAGCTGGATCTCATGTCGTGACAATGGCCGTGAACCTCTTCTGGGCCTTGCTCAACATGCACCTAAGTCCCGCCCGATATGCACATTCGACCGCCAGACCCATATCATGCCGAATCACTTCACCGATCACTCCGTGCCGGGCTGCAAGGACCACAATACCCCGAATCGATGGGCTGATCCCGATGTCCCGACACTGCCAACAACGGGTTTCAGACACGCCAGACGAGTGTTGATTTCTTCAGAATAGTGGGTCTCTGCGCCCTCCGAGTAGCAAGTGACCTTAAATACCACCTAAATCTGTTCTCGCGCCGAACCTACCCTTCCTTTCCGTGCTTTCTAATTCAGCTCTTGCCAAAATGCATCCAATGCTCCGAATTGAGCCCAACTCTGCGAAAACCTGGGCAGATCCTCCCACGACCGCTGAGAAGACCCCAGCGCCAATGTTGCGAACCATGTACCTACCAGCACGACACCTGAACCTCTCCCGCGGCGATGGAGGCGGACATTCATCCTCAGGTCATTCCTCCTCATATTTGCCCGATCCTCATCACATCGCTTTACATCGTCATGTGGCGCCACTTCATGGCATACAATGCTGGTGAACTAAAATTTGGCTCATCTGGCCACCAATGGCTCTTCTACGCTTGGTTCATCATTGGTGTCTTTGGCTTGAGTTGGGCCAAGGACGGTCTTCTTGGTGTCGAGGTTGCCATGCTCCAGATACCGTATTGGAGGGTTCATGACCATACAACACTCGCGATGCACATGGACAATTGCTGGGTCGGGCCTGCCGGATGGTTTTACTGGATACGATACGTTGGACGTGAACGACGTCTGGATGGCCATAGACTCTTGATCTTGCTGTCATGTCTCAGCTTTCTGATGTTCATTGGCCTGCCGCTGCCGGGTCTCACACTCGGCCTTTCTGAAGGCTTCATCACGTCCTCGGTAACCCCTCTTGTGGTCGGCCGCGCCAAACAGAACTTCAATGAACGAAGACCAGAGACCATGCTCGACTTGCTGGTCAACTGCTGGAGAATTGGATCTCTACCAATACTCCCGGGGTATGGTGTCTTGTACACACCGTCAAACGTTTCGCGGAGCGACTACGACAGTCTAATCCAATTTCCCAATACCCTCCCCTTGGATAAAACCGTACCGGAAATATTCTCGGCTCCCCAAGGTACAAGTCCCATCGCAGGAAAGCCATGGGGTCTCCGAACCAGTTACAATTGTTCAATAGTGGAAGACGCTTCGATGTTCAATGTCTTGAATCAAAGGTCATTCTCAGTCTTGGATGTGAGCATAAACAGTTCTATGCGAGAAAATCTCAATACCATTCGGACTACTCCTTGGGCCATTCTTGAAACGCCATCCGCGAACTCATCAATCTCTGCCTTTATCTCGTCACTGTATACTGGCCCTGGCATTAACCTCTGGAGTTACGTTGAAATAGGCAAGAGCGAGGTTCAACCAGGAGACTACGAGACTGGCGACACCCCTCCTGTCAATCAATCGGACATATATTACAACAACTATGAGGGAGTGATTGAATATTTGCTTTGGCAGTTCTTCAACTTGACAACGGCACATGGATCCGTAATGAGAATTTCTTCCGCGTTAACAAGACAAATGGTACCGATGGCCTTGTACATGGAAACGCAACATTGCTGATTATCTTGGCTTTGGGGGCGACTCAGTTGCGGACTTAGCCATTCGGGAGGTTCAGTCAGTCCCGGATCCCATTGGAGTCCGGTGCGAACATGTTGCAGCGGTTGGCACAGCCAAGCTGGAGCCTGAGACGTCTTCATTCAGTTCGTTCACTCCTGAGCCCCCGCTTTGGGACATTAACGCCCAATACCGAAACAGTCCCCTCGGATCCTCTATCGCAGAAGTCCTGACAGCTCGACTTTTTGAGATTCTGACTTCCACGAGTTCTCCGCCCCCCCGTGATTATTTCTAACTCTCCGGCATTCGAGACATTTGTCCAGCCACAGATATTATTGAAATCCATTTCGTTGCTCTACGGTCTCGACGCCTTGCACATTATGTACGATGGCGGTACAAATGGATTTGAGGGTGCCTGGTTAAGTGAGAATATGACATCATCGGCCAAGGGATGGATAATTACTCCAGCAGACGTTCCTCCTTTTATTCCGCTTATCTTCTTTGTTCCTTGGGCGGCTACCTGCATCGTACTAGCAGCACGCTACGGATTCGTCTCAAGATCGAGTGACAAGCTAGACGATAAGAGCCTGGCACAGTTAAAGGAAGATCTTGAGAATAGGCTTGGTATTGCTGGGAAGGCTTAATGCAGAGAGATTGCAATAATCTCGTCCTAATACAATGTTGAACTGGGGAGAAGGTTTTGATGGATATGATGTTCTTACCGAGATCATCCCATATAGAGTCTCGAGGCTACTGGGTCAATATACTCAAAGCAGACGGCAGGAATCTCGTCAAGAGAGTACCTGATCAAATGCGCTGCAGCTATGAACTCCTCGTGGAATGCAGTAGACCATGTAAGGTCAGTGTTCGAGACGCATCGGAAGACGTTGGATGTTGAGGACCAATACGGCACCGTTCAATATCCGATCGTGCAGCATGGCGCTGATGATGTTCGACATGACCTCCCAGTATTCAGCCCTTTGAACTGCCGATTGCCGGCGTGCAAGTATTGCAGGTCAAAATTTACTGTCTAGTTTCGATCTATGAATAAGAGCTGGACGCAGACCTGACGGATATCCATTGCATTGCCAATCTTTCCATTCTTCTCAAGAGGTGGCATGATCTGTTGAATTCGACTGCCTTACGCCTTTAGAACGGGTTGAGGAGCGTGTGTTTCGTACACACCGGAACAGCTGGTCTGAGAGTCGATCTGTTCTGACCTCGTTGTTCTTCTCGCCAGACCATTCAATTCGTAGCTCAAGACAGCCCGGGTAAGAAGAGCAGCAAACACAAAGCTATAGATGACAGGCAAAGAGTCGGCCAATGGTATAAGAACAATACTACCAATAAGAACAGTACCGAGGATGATGTGAAGTCCACCGGCCAGTCGGGCGGCGGTACCCAGAAGCTGCTGCAGATATTTCCGATCCTGTCGACGCTCAATCCTAACATCCCGACCTTGACCACAAGGAGTCAGCTCATCAAGGATGAACTCACCCAACCGGCTCCTCGGTTTAATCGTAGTCCGGCGGAAGGTCAGGGCAGAGACGACGAAACCGAGCAGGTAAATGGGCAGGTTCAAAAAGGCCCATCCAAACAGCGTGGCCGTCTCTGGTAAGCCAGGAAGGTAGACAACCAACGGGGCTAGTGATACGGCGTGATATGTGAACCGGTAGACTTGGTAGAACAGGTTTCCGGCCGCCCCCATGGCGATCGCATACTCGACAAGAGACACAAGAACCTGGACAACGAAATGTTTCTCTTCTAGAACCTTTATTGGTATCAATGGTGCACCATCTTTGCTCACTTTTTCCAGGATCTCCTCAAAGTCAAACTCGGTCGGGTTGGGGGACATTAACCCAAAGCCCAGGAACGTGGCAAGGACCGGTCTTCGGGTGCTCAAAAGGCTAATCTCGGCCATGCTGGGTCCGAATTGTACCAGGCCCGCGGGTAGGAGCGCCAGCAGAATTGCCGTCACGGCCATATTTGCCTTGTTCATCTCTCCATAGGCGTTCAAGATACAATCCATCTAGTCGCCGGAGTAAATGTGCGCTCCGCCTGTTTCATGGAGGCTCTCATTGAAATAGTCTGCAAACTGTTTGGGACATTCTTCATGGAACCGTGGCTTGGAATATTGCTCTACCGTCGGAAAGAAGTATCGGAACTGAGAACGGGAACGATCGAGGGTTGCGGCGACTATGGATACGCATAGGACGTAAGCTGCCAGGAGGTAGGTTATCTGGAAGCGATACATTTCCAATGATTAGGTTGATGGTGGTTAGAGGTTTTTAAACACGAGAATATTGACCCAGGAATGGCAGAAAGTCTGTGTGCAAATGAAAAAATGAAGGAGACGCGCCTAGAAGAAATACGTCGCTGAAAACAAGAGATGCACCTCTAGCTCATCTACGTCCAGTGAAGAGGCCCAAGGTGGCTCCTATGTTACATCTCTTGTGGAGAAGCCGGGGCTGAAAGACAAGGGATGATTTGAAGGCTGAACACAGACGAACGAAAATGTGCTCATCAAATCGAAATGATGAATATTTTCTCACATTGTCTTGGCCTATATAGTGGGCCTCTCTAAAATTAGTGCTGACATAACAATCGATTTGCCGTATGCGGAGTGCCTTCGCATACGCCGTCATGTTCTCCGATAGACCCACTATATGCCGAGGATGTGATAAACCCATTGAAAGGCATGGCAGATCGAAAGAACAAGGATCATGTCAGAATCGCTTGCCGGAGCGATGCAGAGCAAATTGTTTCAGTGCCCTTATGCTCTTTTCTTTTCGGGCGAAGGAGGTTGGCGCAATCGGTAAGCTGACCAACACATATCTACCCTTACCGGGCTTGCGATGCTAGGGTGCGCACAGGGTGCGTAAAGGCTGCGGTCGCGGTTTCTTTCAGGGTACTCATGCCGAAAAGTGAGCACAGTGCGACTTCAGAAATACTGGCTGTAGGAAGCTTAGCCATCCACATCCCCCCCCTCTCACGCTAACCATATTGGTTGATCTGTTGATTCAAATGTACCGATTGGCACGGCGACATGGTATTGATCACCTTCTGCAGCGACCACAGAGCTGTTGATAGCTCTACAGTTCTAGTTAACAAGTGAAGGGCTTATATGCCATTAGTTCGTCAATGTTTAGATGGCCAAGAGCTTAGTGAGTGGCTTGTAGGGGACTGCGCTGGAATGCCACCCGGAATGGACGTCAGTTACCCTGGGCCATTTCGCTACGCGCCTGAAATAGTTTCAGTCGAGACTTGCCAGAGGAGTGCAGGAGACATTCAGCAAGAGATTTCATGACGAAGAGAATAAATTTATGTGCGTGAAGTTCAGATTGATCTAAAGGCAAAGTCCCTATATTTACGCATAGTATTAAGGGTTATGTCCATCGTCTAGAGCGCTGGGCTCGCTAAGGAGAGACCAATCCTCGTCCTTGATCACGTAGCCAGTAGGCTGCATCGTCCGGTCGAAGCATATAGCTAGCTCTTTGGAGACACCGTCATCATAGACCTTGCTTACAGTGTTCGTTGTACGGAGATCTAGCTTGTCACTCAACCTTGGAACGAACCCATAGCGTGCTGCTAGCACGAGGCAGGCAATAGTCCAGGGAACGAAAAAAATAAGTGGAATATATGGAGGAACATCTCCTGGCGTAATTATCCATCCCTTACTTGACGACGTCAAATTCTCGTTTATCCAGGCCCCCTCAAATCCATTTGCACCACCATCGTACATGATGTGCAAGGCGTCAAGGCCGAAGAGCAACAGCATGGATTTCAGCAAGACTTGTGGCTGGATAAAGGTCTCGTAGGCCGGAAAGTTAGAAATCACAACGGGGGCCGGAGAGCCTGTGGAAGCAAAGAGGTAGAAAAATCGAGCTGTCAGGATTTCTGCGACTGAGGATCCGAGAGGACTGTTTCGGTATTGGGCGTTAACGTCAAATAGCGGGGGCTCCGGAGCGAATGAACTGAAGGAAGACGTCTTAGGCTCCAGTTTGGCCGTCCCCGCCGCTGAAACATACTCGCATCTGACTCCAATCGGTCCCGGGGATGACTGGACCTGCTCACTATCCAAAGCCGCAGCGGAATAGTCCCCATCCGAAAGGTAACGACGAGGAAAGCCAAGATAGTCGGAAATGTCTGCGGTTCCATGTACAAGACCATCGGTGCCATTTCTCTTCTTGACTTGAAAGAAAGTCTCATTGTGGATCCAGGTTCCGTTATCAAGCCGAAGGACTGGACTTGGCATTCCTTGGATTGTAGGCTCGAGTGTTTCGTTGAACTTGTAGCTAGGCCTGTATTCAGTCTCGTTATAAGCGTTCTTCTTGCGAATCTGCCAGAGCAAATATTCCACAACACCATTATAGTTGTTATAATATATATCCGACTGATTGACAGGAGGAGGGTCGCCAACCGTGTATTCCCCGGGTTGGACTTCGCTCCTGCCTATTTCAACGTAACTCCAGAGGTTGCTACCAGGGCCGGTAGATGGATCGGATATAAAGACAGAGATCGACGAGTTCCCTGATGGTGTTTCAAGAGTGGTCCAAGGGGTCGTCCAAACGGTATTGGTGTGTTCTCGCTGAGAAGCATTTCTGCTCACATCCAAAACTGATGATGGCCTTTGGTTTAAAACAGTGAAGGTCGAGGCGTCTTCCACTACTGAGCACTTGTAGCTGGTCCGGAGACCCCATGGCTTTCCTGCAATTGGATCTGTGGCCTGGGGGGCCAAGAATATTTCCGGTACGCTTTTATCCAAGGGAAGAGTATTGGGAAACGTGAGGAGACTGTCGTAGTCGCTCCGCGAAACGTTTCCTGGGGTATACAAGATCCCATACCCCGGGAGTATTGGGGGGGATCCAATCTTCCAGCTGTTCACCAGCAAGTCAACATTGTCTCGGGTTTTCGGTCGTGAAAGTTCTGCTTGGTACGGCCGACGACGAGTGGAGATGTCGTGGACGCGACGAAGCCTTCAGATAGGCCGAGCGTCAGACCCGACAGCGGCAGGCCAATGAACATCAGAAAGCTGAGACATGATAGCAAGATCAAGAGTCTATGGCCATCCAGACGCCGTTCACGTCCAACGTATCGTATCCAGTAAAACCATCCGGCAGGCCCGACCCAGCGATTGTCCATGTGCATCGTAAGCGCTCTAACGTCACGAGCCCGCCAATACGGTGTTTGGAGCATGGCAACCTCGACGCCAACAAGGCCATCCTCGGACCAACTCAAGCCAAAGACACCAATGATAAACCAAGCGTAGAAGAGCCATTGGTGGCCAGGGGTGCCGAATTTCAGGTCACCATCATTGGATACCATGAATAGCGCCACATGACAATGTAAAGCACTGTGATGAGGATCGGGGCAAATATGAGAAGTAATGTTCTGAGAATAAATATTTGCCGCAAGACCCGTCGAAGAGGGTTGGGAGTCGTGCCGCTAGGAACATGGCTCGTAACCTGGACGCTGGGGTGGTTCTCGGTCTTCGTGGGAGGACCAGGCAAGGTTTCCGCAGAGCTGGGGGCAACTTGCAGCATTGGATGCATCTCGGCCATAGCTGATTCACATATTTGCGGGAAGGAAGGGTAGATCGTGCACGGTAAGAGTTATATAGGTACCTAGGGTCACTTGCTCCTCGGGAGCGGGACCCTCCATACAGTCATTAAAGGATTAATTTGCCAAGTCCAGCGTAGCCAATCATCATGGGCTGACTACGATGCTTCGTACAAGCTGGTCGCCCTACAGGGCTACCACACAGAAAAAGAACCTGATAGGCCCAGTGCCTTTATCTAGAAAGAGGCATGGGCCCCACCCGAAGTGCAAATCTCACAAACGTTCCGATGTCAGCAGCGACAGCTCATCTCGGCTTAAACTCCACCAATCATATCCTATGGTATGTATTCTCTCCGAAAGGATTTCGCACCTATTCTTGCCCATCCAACAGTAGGCGGCTCTTTCCGCCATGCGATACTACAGTGGGTAGAACACAGCGAAGGCCTTGTGCCCTGGAGACAATCTGGGAATACAAACTTGTGACTACAAGTCGAGCATGTTTTCACGAGCAGTACGTCAATACCTGAGGTTCTGCTCAGAGTAGGAGGTTCTTGGAAGGCAAGAGGACATTGGCATTTCGTCAAGCGATTCGCACCTGGCCGGCCAAGGCATACATGCACGTGAGTCGGATTTGGAGGCATCGGAGGGACCCGTGCCTCAATTCTGTCCAGTGAGGCACGCAGACCGCTATAGCGTATTACGAAGCCATGTTATGAAGCCAAGGGGGCCGGTCTCAAGCTAAGGGTATCCTCAGGTTGGCCAAGCCTTGAGTGGTAAGTGACAAGGGTACCTCTTAGCTTACATGGGTGGCGGCATTCTTTCAGATTAACTGTATTCGAATTGTAAGCATGTCGGGCATGATATAGCTCCGTGGATGCTGGGGGCATAGGTCTGCCTAAGGGTACCCTCTACTTCACAGGTCCCGCGCTCAACGATTATATTCTGACCCGTTACCCTATTATAAAATCACCTCAACGACGGGGATGACGATAAGCTCATAAGATGGGCGGTATTGACGGTGTGATTCACAACGGAACGAAGTTGCTATGGCCACTACGTGGAGGAATTCTAACATATCAACCTTAGGGCTGACGCCAAGACTATGGGCGGCTGAAGGTGGTACTCAGCTGGCTGACTCGGCAGCACTGGCTGCGGGTGGTCCTTCTCAAAGGTTGGTAAGGTCCAAGCCTGCCTGCTCCACAACCACCGACTACCCCACCGAGGCACCCCTTTAGGCATCATGCAGTCTACGTCAGAAAACAGCTGTAAGCCCCTGGTTGTCGTCACAGGTTCCAAGACGAATAGGGTGGCCAGAATGCCCATCAGGCTTCCCCCACACGAGCACAAAATGGCGCTGTCTCTAGATCGCGAGCATATCCCAACATCGCCGCAGCAGGTTCCTGCTGCGCTGTGGTTGTCAGGCTAACCGGCAAGCATCATGAGGTCTTGGTTCCGGCAGAGGATCAAGCCCGAGGACGGCAACGAACGATTGACCACTCCTCGTCGCACTCCCTCCCCGGCAAACTCGCCGCGACCCGCTGACATCCCCGAACTCCCCTCGACAAGCCTCCAAGAGCGCCTCTGGAACGAGGCGTACGACGCGCTCAAAGCGGACAAGCCCAAGATAGTTGAAGCCTACGAGAAATTTCTGTCGACCGAACTGCAAAACGACAGGGGAAGTTGCGTCACCCCGACCGAAAACGAGATCGAGCCTACGGAGCAAAGATGGCATCAGATGGAGCGGCTCACCCATGTTGGGCTGCAACGGACAGAGAAAGATGCCGCCGCCAAGCAGAATATCGGAGACGTTCTTCAGACGGTGAACATCGTGAAGGGAATGGTGGGACCGGCGGTTCAGGCCGCCCCGGAAGCCGCTGTGGCTTGGGTCGGTGTGTCCTTCGCCCTCGAGGTCTGTTTGCCTCCTCATATTGCGGCCGCCCACTAACAGTGACAGGTACTCTCGAACCCGTTCACGGAGCCGGCTATCAACCGTGAGGGCCTCGCCTACGTCGTGTCGAGGATGAACTGGTACTGGAACCTTATCTGCCTCCTCCTCGACGAGAGACCGACCGCTGCATTCGCCGGATTGCGAGAGCAGCTCAAGAAACATGTCGTCCAACTGTACCAGAAGCTTCTCCTCTACCAGATGAAGAGTGTCTGCCTCTATCACCGGAGGCGGGTTGCTGTCTTCTTCAGGGACATGGTCATGCTGGACGACTGGGGCGGCCAGCTCAACGAGATCAAAGACGCGGAAGCCGCCGTCCGGAGCGACTCGGAGCAGTATAACTCCTATAAGGCCCGGATTCGCCTGGGAGACTTGGCCAGCACCGCGGAACTTCAGTACGCCGAGCTCAAAGGCCTCACCTCCGCCATCCAACAACACACAAGGCGGCAGGAGGAGATCCAACAAGACGAGGAGAACAAGCAGTGCCTGGACGACCTCTACGAAACAGACCCCCGCCACGACAAGACACGCATCCAGAACACCAAGGGTGGCCTCCTCCGCGATTCATACTCCTGGATCCTAGAAAACCCCGACTTCAACCACTGGCAAATGAATCCCGACGGTGGGCTGTTCTGGGTCAAGGGCGATCCTGGCAAGGGCAAGACGATGCTCTTATGCGGAATCATCGACGAGCTAGAAAAAGAACCCGCAAACCAATTGTCGTACTTCTTTTGCCAAGCCACCGAGCAGAAACTGAACAACGCGACGGCCGTGCTACGTGGACTGGTATACGTCCTTGTCCGCCGGCACCGGGCCCTTATCTCGCACGTTCGCGAAGAGTATGATGGCGGCGGCAGGCAGCAGCGGTTCGAGGGGCCGAACGCCTGGGAAGTCATGTCCAAGATCCTCACCGCAATACTGCACGATCCGATCCTGGATAGCGCAGTCTTGATCGTCGATGCCCTTGACGAGTGCAGCGCCGGTCGACCACAGCTTCTCGACTTCGTCGTTCGCGTGTCCGCCTCCTCTCGTGCCAAGTGGATCGTGTCAAGTCGCAACTGGCCAGACATCGTGGAGAAGCTAGGCACCGCCGCCCAAAAGGCCACCCTCTGCCTTGAGCTCAATGAAGACTCGATTTCCAACGCCGTCCGCGCCTATATCCACTATAAGGTGGGCGAACTGGCGCAGTTGAAGGGCTACGACAACGCAACTCGAGACGCTGTTTATCAGCACTTCTCCGACAAATCAAACAACACCTTCCTCTGGGTGGCTTTGGTCTATCAAGAGTTGGTGGCCCCGGACGTCCAGTCCTGGGAGGCGATCGATATCTTGCAAACCCTTCCCTCTGGTCTCGAATCCCTCTACAGACGCATGTTGGACCACATTAGACGGTCGAGGCATGCAGAGCTATATCGACAAATCCTGGCAGTTGCCTCTGTTGTATACCGTCCCATCTCATTGAAGGAGCTTACATCCATTGTCGAGTCGCTCGCCCGCTTCACCGACAATCTCGTTGTCTTGGAAAAGCTTGTCGGTTCCTGCGGCTCTTTTCTGACTCTCCGGGAAGGTATCCTTTACTTTGTGCATCAATCGGCAAAGGACTTCCTGATAGGCAAAGCATCCGCTGAGGTCCTGCCGCGCGGGATTGAACACCAGCACCGTACTATTTTCTTAAGGTCTATTGAGTTATTATCGCAAATACTCTGCTGTGACATGTATCATCTGGCCGCCCCAGGGTTCTCCATCGATGACGTCCCCCAGCTGGACCCCGGCCCGTTAGCCCCTGCGCGATACTCATGCGTGCACTGGATCGATCATCTCCAGGACGCAGACCCAGCGGAGAAGCTCACACTGGATCACCTCCAGGACGGCGGCCCTGTCCATATCTTCCTCCAGCGGAAGTATCTTTATTGGCTGGAGGCTATGAGTCTCCAGCGCAGCATGTCGCAGGCGGTACTGGCCATACAAAAGTTACAGGCCTTAGTGGTGAGTCTCGTTAGATTTTGTCCGAGAGATGGCCTAATGCTTGTAGCAGGCAGCGGCGGGAGCGCAGCAGTTGGCAGAGCTGGTGCAGGATGCTCGTCGATTTGTCTTATCCCATAAAGGAGCGATAGAGATTGCCCCATTACAACTGTACGCATCGGCTCTCATGTTCAGTCCTACCCGGAGCCTAGTGCGAAACATCTTCAAGCGCGACATACCAAGCTGGGTTACGTCGCCGTCGCTAATGCAACCGGACTGGAACGCTTGCGAGCAGACACTTGAGGGCCACGGGGACCCGATCTTCTCGGTGGCCTTCACGGCGGACAGCACGCGGCTTGCATCGGGGAGCAGCGATAAGACGATTAAGATCTGGGATGCAGCTACGGGACTATGCGTACAGACGCTTGAGGGCCATGTCCACTCAGTCAACTCAGTGGCATTCACAGCGGACGGCACGCGACTTGCATCGGGGAGCAGCGACGAGACGGTTAAGATCTGGGATGCAGCTACGGGACAATGCGTACAGACGCTTGAGGGCCATGTCCACTCAGTCAACTCAGTGGCATTCACAGCGGACGGCACGCGGCTTGCATCGGGGAGCAGCGATAATACAATTAAGATCTGGGATGTGGCTATGGGCCTATGCGTACAGACACTTGAGGGCCACGGGGACCCGATCTTCTCGGTGGCCTTCACGGCGGACAGCACGCGGCTTGCATCGGGGAGCAGCGACGAGACGGTTAAGATCTGGGATGCAGCTACGGGCATATGCGTACAGACGCTTGAGGGCCATGTCCATTCAGTTAGCTCGGTGGCATTCACAGCGGATGGCACGCGGCTTGCATCGGGGAGCAGCGATAAGACGGTTCAGATCTGGGATGCAGCTACCGGCCTATGCGTACAGACGCTTGAGGGCCATGTCCACTCAGTTAACTCAGTGGCATTCACAGCGGACGGCACGCGACTTGCATCGGGGAGCAGCGACGAGACGGTTAAGATCTGGGATGCAGCTACGGGACTATGCGTACAGACGCTTGAGGGCCACGTCCACTCGGTCAACTCGGTGGCATTCACAGTGGACAGCACGCGGATCGTATCGGGGTCCCACGACAAGGCGGTTAAGATCTGGGATGTGGCTACGGGTGCGTGCGCACAGATGCCTGAGGGCCACAGCGCTTGGGTCACCTCGATTGCCTTCACAGTAGACGGCACGCGGCTCGCATCGGGGTCCCACGACGAGACGGTCAAGATCTGGGATGCCGCTTCGAGCCTGTGTATACAGACACTTAAGGGTCACGTCGACTCGGTCACCTCGGTTGCATTTACAGCGGATGGCACGCGGCTTGCATCGGGGTCCATCGACGAGACGATTAAGATGTGGGATGCGGCTACGGGTGCGTGCATACAGACGCTTGAAGGCCACATGGACACGATTACCTCAGTTGCCTTCACAGTGGACGGCACGCGCCTGGCATCCGGGTCCCACGACAAGACAATTAAGATCTGGGATGCCGCTTCGAGCCTGTGTATACAGACACTTGAGGGTCACGTCGACTCGGTCACCTCGGTTGCCTTTACAGCGGACGGCACAAGACTCGCATCGGCGTCCCATGACAAGACAGTCAAGACCTGGGATGCAGTGACTGGCCTGTGTGTACAGACGCTCGACGTCAACGCGCCGTTACTCTTTCTCTCTTTCGTACTGCAAACCAACTCCAAGCTCTTAACTGAATTCGGCACTCTGGTACTAGACCCTTCAGCTTCAGATGCCGAAACACAACAGCCACTGCCTGACTGTCATGGCTATAGATTAGGTCGTGATAGAGTCTGGATCATGAAAGATACACGGAGGCTGCTCTGGCTGCCCTTGGAGTATAGGCCGTCAGTGATGGCTACCGCTGGATCAGCCATAGCCCTTGGTTGTCCCTCCGGACGGGTGATCATATTGCAGCTGTCGATTGAGATGATCAACCTGTAGGGTTTATCAAGCAAGAAGGTCGCGGTTCTCCGGCTGTTCTTCATATGCACTGCGTCGCAAGGTGATGACTTCCATCCAGCTACATCGAGCTCTCTAGGGGCTTCTGAATCTACTCTAAGCAACAGTCAGGAGCACAATCAACCTCCCCATCTTTGGGGAAATGTGATCTTGAACCCACATAGTGTGTTTCGTCAAACAAAAACAGTCGTGACTGGATCGTGCCACTCCATTGTTCGCTTGTAAGAGTGTAGAGGATCTCCCACGCGACAAATACTGCTAAAGTCGATGACAAATGGCTGTCCTCGGTCGTTAAACATGATGTTCGAGGGAGTGATATCGTTGTGAACGTAGCCTATGGCTTCCTCATCTGATCCTCCTCGAAAGTTATGGATAGATACTGCTCATGCTGGGCTATCGAAAGTCGGGGAGCGATTGCAGCCAAGCATGCAGGCTGTGTCGGTGATGTGGGGTTCATAGGGGCCAATATATCACGTGATCGTTCCACGGCCCCAACTCCCGACATGGTAAACCGTCATGTTCCCGGCCCCACGGCCCAACCATGACCAATATATCGGGTAGCTACAGAGCAGTGCGACACACCATGCTTGAGTCTTCCAAAGAGTGTGATCGAGATAAATTGAAAGACCAAGTGAGGGAGGGTAGCCAGCATACCACTAGTCCCTAAGCTTGGACGTGTTCATACATACAGGCGAGCCAAATTCCTAAGGAGCTAATGACAAGAAGCAGAGTGTCAGCAGCTTTGATAGGTAGCAGTTGGCGGAGGTACTCTTTGACGATAGTAGCAGTCTATGAAAAGACTATTTAGTTCAAGAAATACGGCACTAGCAGGTCTGATCGTTGCTGCCGCCATGTCGATTGGTGCATTTGCATCAATGCAAACAGGCTGATGTGCAGCCTGGAGTTGCTTGCGCTCAGTGTCTAAGGTAGTCCACTCGTCAAGACGGGACTACGCACACTCTCGCACGGGGACAATGGGGAGGGAAGGGCCCTCATTACGTGTTTAGCTGTAAATTCATGGATTTTCTTTTTTTAAGCCTCCTGGATTAGCTGCAGTTGTTTCGAACTGACAAGTGGTCTTTCACGTCGCATGTGGTCGAGCTCCTACCGTGGCGCCTCACCCTGCAGCAACTTCCCCAACTAGGTAACGATCGACCTTACTTGGTAAGTAAGTAAGTAAGTAAGTATATTTTCCGTCCGACGGCCTGAAGGCCGCTCAAGCCCCCTATAGGGTATGGGACGTGCTGGGCTACTGGCGGGTGTCTACATACAGGGGGGAGTGGATCTGAGATTAGTCACCAAATTACCGAAAGTTGACCACCTTTGTTGACCCAGTTCTGGACGTAAACAAAGACCACCATTCGGCATGTCGTCGGCTCTATGGCGCATCCTTCCGTACCTGCCGCCCGTCAGCGGGCCATTCAGGTGCGCTGGACGGAAAATATACTTACTTACTTACTTACCAAGTAAGGTCGATCGTTACACATCAAGGTAACGATCGACCTTAGTTACGTTTGTAACAGTCAACAGTTATAATAGGATGTGGGTGCGTAGAGGAGGGATTAGTATATCAAAGACGATCTTACCTGACGTCAGCGCCCCTAACGGGTATCTGAGAGTTAGATGCCTAACCGGAACATTTTCCTCAGCTAAAGGAAAGCATAGTCTATACTCATTGAAAATAATATCATAAGACAATATCAATATAATTGAAACCCTAATATAGTAAGCTTAATTGCTAATAATGGCTATAAGAGGCATAAAAAGATTTGATATGAATATAATGTATATATTAAGCAGACGCCTTATCTTATAAGGAATAGGGATAATAAGGGGAAGAGTTAGATATAAGTTAAACACCTTCTTTGTTACAAACCAACGTGCAAGACTGACAACTGAGTGGCAGACATCGCGCTCCGGTTATGACGTCATCCCTCCTGCTCTTTTGAATCAATTCAACCTCTTCTGGATCCAATTCGCAAAGGCAAAGATGGCCTTCAGGATTGGAGAAGCCAGTCGAAGTTGCCGCTTTCGAATCCCAACGAGCTCTGCGAGTACAAACTCTGGTATAGGATCGGGTCACTCCCCATCAGCAGATCATCTTGTCCTCCTTCCGTCTCGAATAGCGCACTGCCGCTCGGTAACCCCATTATCGACGACGATGATAACATCGCAGCCTTGTGAGCCTCGTTCTCCAGCACGATGCATCCCCCCAGAGACAGGTTCGCGCCCGAACCAGGCAGCTCCACAACCCTGGCTTGGATAGCGGCCACGAGTTTCGGCGGCTCGGGTGGCGTGTCGGCCGGGTACGCCTTTTTCAAAGCCTCCCACGCGATAAGAATGGTCTTGCCGAACATGACAGCCATCACGCTAACGCTACGCTCACATTCAGCCCCGTCCACCCGCATGCAGTAGTTCTCATACATGATGTTCCATGCTTGCTCAGCCTGGGGGTGCAGCGGCTCGCAGGCGAGGTGCTGCACAATATGCATATACGCTGGGAAAGGGAAATAGCTTAGGAGGTACCATTTATACCCCGTCACCGGCGTGGCCCCCATGAGCGTCGTATCCGTCACGAGCATGTCGAGTGCAACCTGCAGACTGTAGTTGCGTTGGGCGTCCGTTTGCGACGTGTTGGCTTCATGGAAGCTGGCATAGTGCTCGAAGAGTTTTGAACGGATGATGTACGACCGTGTCATCCACACAGTCAAGAATTGCAGGGGCTTATTGGCCGGGTCGCAGAAGCGGAGATATGTGTGCTCGAGGCGGGCGTGAAGCGCGAGGAGGCTGCCGTTCTCAGGCAGCTGGCGGGCGAGTGGCTTAAGGGCCGGGTTAGAGAACTCAAGGTACCAATGGCAATTACGCATAAAGTCTGCGAACTCGCTGCGGATAACAATGAAGATGGATTCCGTAGCACCGGAGTCGCGCCCAATGGGAGGCTCTTTCATCTCAGGCCAGAGGTCGGAGTCGTTGCAGTTGAGGGGCGTATTACAGTCCCAGGTCGGGGCAAGGGAGCAGTCCTTAAAGTCGGCCTTTTCGCCCATGCGGGCATCGTAGATCATAAGAGACCACCAGAGCCGTCGGCGCATCTCAGCTTCGAAGATAGTGCATTTAGCTAGGTAGGATTCGCGGTGGATGCCCATGCGTTGCGCAGTGCGAACAGCGACGCCGAGCATCGCCGAGAGGGATCGTGGATTGGTTCCCGGGCGGAGTGAGAGCTGTTGACTTGTTAGAATGAGCTCTTCAGGGGGGGGGGGGGGGGAGGGAGAGAGATAGAGGCATGATAATAAATGCTAACCAAATATAGGTACTGCGCTGTTAGACAGTCGCGATTCGTTGTCTGTAAAACCCCTGCATTTATTAATGCCTGCTGAGCTCCAAACTGATACTTGGTCATAAGGTCGTTCTTAGACATGCCCATTGTCTCCAAGCATTGTTCCGGTCCTAGACTTAGTACCGATATAGCGTAGATGCTAAAGAGTAGTGCCTCAAGAGCGGGTTCAATATTGTGCAAGTTGCTGATAGCCTTAATGATGCGACCTTGGAGGGTCGGCATATGTGTGACCTTGAGCAGAGGATCTACGTTATCGAGATATACCTGCCACAGGTTAAATATGCTGACGGGGTCTGGATGGAAGGTGGCGAGGTCCACGATAGAGCGTGGAAGGCCAGTGCCGCCAAGGTTGTTATCGCCGTCTAGGACGTCGTCCCATGCGGCCTTGACACCACTCTCGAGCGCGTTGGCGATGGGCGTTGCATTATCTCGGTCGGATCCGGCGCCCTATCCAACATCAGCCGGTCATATCGTTGGGTTGTGATCCTAGTGACGACGATACCTCTCGACCAAGAGCTTGCCAAATACTCCTATCAAAGTCAGCCAATTGCTGGTCTTTTTGTGAACGCGTATCAGATGTGCATCCGGACATACCTCGCCTCGGCCACCTTCTCCGACTCCAAAGAGGAACCATCCCGCGAAGTGGCCCCTGAGTTACCATCCTTCAACTCAGTATCACCATTACTGCTTCTATAGTCTGACCTATCTGCTGAACCGTCTACACTGTGCAGCGGCTCAAATTTGATATTGTTCTGCCGCAGCAGCGCCTCGTACCCGCGAAGGCGGTCCAGCAGCTCGCGCTCGGGGAAACGCTTGCGCCGCTGGCGGGTCTGCGTCGCTGGGACGCATCTTGCGTTCGCCTTGTGGCAGTTTGCGCAGGGGAAAGTGCGGTCGCAGCGGATTTTCCGCTGCTGACAGAGGATGCAGGCGAGCACGCGTGGAGTTTCGGTGTTGCTAGTCTGTAGGGAGTTATGAGACAACATTGAAGGCTGTAAACTCACAAGGGACTCTAGTATGGAGAGATAGCGACAGGATATCATAAGCCTGGATGAGGTTGTTGAAAGAGGAAGGTCTCTTGCAATGTGTCATCCAGCCTACTTTCCTAAAGTCACATAGCTGCACGCCGACCGTATTCGTCGGCACTTAGTAGTCCCCGGGCCCGGGCTAAGGTGAGCTGCAGGGTGGCCTCGGGCTTTGCCATGGTCCAACTGAGCGCTCAATGGCGCAGTAGTCCGACCCTGGTCCGTACCGTGGTCGCCCATGAGGCCGCTGGTTCTATCCGCTGCGCACCGCTCCTCGAAATCGGTTGGACCGAGTACGGCCAGATCCATTATGGCATGATCCCAAAGCGGGGAGCGCTTTTAGTGCGAGGCTGGTCCACCCGATAGATTTACCGCAGTGACGCGGGCGGTCAACGTACGGGCTGAAGCCTGACAACCACCGATATGCTCAAGGCTGTGAGAAAGTCAAGCTGCATGGATTTACTTGCAAAAGTCAATCATATCGGCGGTAGGCACGACAACTTCACCCCTATCAGAATTTATATCATACTCCGGGATAATCAAACAAGATTCAAGTATAGCCTTGGTGCAGTACGATTACCCTCTTACCATTCACTCTCAGCAACGCGGAACGGGTCCGCGACACCACCCCTCTCGGCAGCCTTCTTACCGGAGTGACTGTGACTGCTTTGTGTTCGCTGCTCTTCTTACCCGGGCTGTTAGGGTTTGGGATTGGGTTTGGGTTCTAACTAAGCTATCTTGCTGAGGCTATTTTACATAAGAGATAATTTAAGAGGTAAATAGAGGTATAAAGAGAGATAAAGAGATTCAAGGAGATATAAGAAGATAGATAAGAGGAGAGATAAAAAGAGATAAAAAAAGAGATAGAGAGAGATAGAGAGAGGTAAAAAGAGATAAAAAGAGATAAAGAGAGATAAAGAGAGGTAAAAAGAGATA